>WOAB01000535.1:2761529-4142294 GCA_027886185.1 Rheum nobile | reverse complement strand
ATTGAAGCGCAAGATACGAAGGATGTAATTCGTGAATCCGTTGTAATTGACCAGACCTTGTATGAAGTATAATGTCCCTGGGCTGATAATTTGTATCACTATCACCAAGAATAATAGCAGCAACCTCTGAACTCGTTGGGAGATTATATCTCCGACCATCAGTGTTTCTATTGCTAAGCAGTCGTAACTTCATATCTCTAACACCTTCATCCTTAAAATGATCTCTGGTCATTCTGAATGCTTTTGCATGGGGTTTGTGTTGATCTATCATCTTTCTCAACTCAATCACAAGTGATTCATCAACTTTTTTGACTCTAGAGCTGCATTAAATAAATATCAACGTACAATCTTAATATTAAAGAATAACGTTATATAACTATAAGCAGTAACAAAAAAAAATGTAATTGACATACCTTATCGCATTGATTCTATTTGAATCCTCGTTTTCAGTATCATATATATATAATTGGGAAAACTTTGGAGTTATGCCCGACACTGGTAAAAAACTCCCTATTATGTGAAAATTTTGACCATGTATTCGGTAACAATAAGTTCCACGACCTTTCGTGATGGGTGAGACAGTTCCTCCCAAAGAGGTGAAAGCAAACATCATATTGTAAGCTATAGTGTTCTCACAAAATTGTTTGCTTTTTGGATGCTTATTTGTCAAAAGTTTATTCAACAACGGTGGTGGCTCTTGTAGCAATGGGAGCTCAATTTTTCCTTTCATGCAACATAAGGAAGATATATGACATATATCTTCGCTTGAAGAGTTTTGTGTGTTTATTCTTTCAGCATGCCATAGCAATGCCCCACAATGCAGACATTCATACACTGGTTCACCGTGATCGATGTATTGAACTATAACATATTAATGAGTGTTAAAGAATAAACAAAAATATTATAAAATTTTAGGAAAAAATACAACAGACTTACCGGGGTTACCAGTATGATTTCTTGTTCTTCTATTCATCACTATAACAGGATTTGTACCGTTGCTCATTGTTATATAGAGAATAAAGGTTGAACAAATAAATTGTAACATATATATTAAAATGTGCTTATTTTAACGTATTTTATGTTCATATACTATTTGTAACAATCCTAATGTAACGAAAAATAGTATCCTTCTATGCATACAAAAAATATGATATTCATTAAAAAATTACCTATATTTTGCAATGTAGATGAACACTCTGGCAAAACAGATGAATTAGTGGTTGCTGAAATTGAGATATGTAATTGGTCATATTTTTTGAACAATGAAATAATTTATAACATATATGAATATCCAAATAGATGACAACGTAACTTTCATTAAGGATTTAGCATAAAATTAAGGGACTTTTGCTAACCTGGTTCAATTAGTGGTGTTCCATGCCTCTTATGTCTAAGCACATTCATTCTCAACATCCTCTTACGTCAAGCTAATTTGTCAATGAAAAATAATACAATTATTCAAATTAAATAACTCAATCAATTAATATTTAATCATTACAATCATACCTTGTTCAACATGTGTTATGTCAACTTGATTAGTAAGACTTGCGTTATGTACAGGAGCTGCAAAATACATACATATATCATACTACACATAGTGATATAAGACAAAAATAATATAGTACTTAGTAAAACGGCTTGATAAAACAATAATCTAGGTACCATAGTTTTCCTTGTCATTTAGTGTTATAGGTATAACTGAGTTAGTAGCGATTTCATCCGCTATTGGTAAATGCAAATCCGTTGGAGTAAGATTAGCGGACACTACATAAAAACACATATATCAATTTCATTTATTATATAAATACATATAATCAAATATTACAAAATAACAACTATGTTGTACGCCTAAGCACTTTTTATAAAGGTTGAACAAATAAATTGAAACATATATATAATACGCTAAAATGTGCTTATTGTAACTTATATTATGGACATTACAATATATTTGTAACAATCATAATGTAATGGAAAACATGATCCTGTTATGGATATAAACCATAAAAAGTGCTTAGGATTATAAAATTACCTAAATTTGGTAATGTAGATGAACACTCTGCCAACGCAGCTGAATTGGTAGTTCCTGAAATGAAAATATGTAAGTGATCATATATTTTGAAGAATGTGGAATGTATATGCATATCCAATTAGATGCAAGGGAAAAAAAATCATTAAGGATTTAAAATTAAATTAAAGATTTTTTTGCTAACCTGATTCAATTAATGGTGTTCCATGCCTCTTATGCCTAATTACATTCATTCTCAACATCCTCTTACGTCGAGCTAAATTATCAGTGGAAAACAATTACAAATATTGAGGTGCAATAAATAACTCAATTAATATTTACTGTTTACTAACGTACCTTGTTCAACCTTTGCTATGTCAACTTCATTAGTACGACTTGGCAAAATAGATGAATTCCCTGTCCCTTCACATTTAAGTATTAAATGATTATTCGATTCAAAAACCTAAAACTTAAGACAATGCATGCATGAAAATATATAAAATATTATATATTATTAATTAATAACTAACCATGAACAATAATAGATAATGGTGTAGATTCGGTAAGTACAGAGTCGCCAAGACTTCCAAGTACATTTCCTGCATAAAGTTTGCTTAAACCTTTTAACACATGACTTGTTAATTTAAACTAATGGGATTTTTTATTCATAACCTGAATCGTTTAGTGATGTTCCATGTCGCTTGTGTCGTATAACATTCATTCTCAACTTCCTCCTATGCCGATCTACGTTGTGCATGAACATAAAAATCAATTAGTTAAAATACATAAATCATGCTATTTAATATAACTTTTAAGAATAACATACCTTGTTCGACACTGTGCATATCATTTTGTTCTGTATACATGACATTGTTCAATGGAACTACAAATAAATAGTTATATCATTAACTGCTTATTATAGACAATAAAACAAAATTAGTATTCATATTTCATAAAAAAGTAACAATTTTAACGATATACCGTCATTTTCTTGATCTCGAACACTTATAGATAAAAATGAATTATGAACGTTTTGATCACTTCGGGGTAAATGCATAGCCGACGGTGTGGTATTTTGGTGTACTGCATAAATAAATGCATATGTGTTACAAAATTTAAAGCATAAGGAAAAAAACAATACCACAATTATATATATTCATTTTTATAAATTAGTTACAAATTTATTTACTTTAATTTACAATCATTAAATTATTACAATATGATATTATAGAACATCAAACATTTATTACAATATACATGTTCAAAACAAATTAACTAAAGACTTTATCAAATAACATTACTGACCATTTGAAATGTTGGACATGGGGATCCGATCAATAACGGATGAATTATTACTAACTTCATGAATACATCATGCATAATGAATTTATATATTCAAGTTCATATTTAAATTGATCGAAAACAACAGTGAAAGAATTAAATGCTATTTAGTCACCTGATCGATTTGAATTTGTCCGTTGTCGTTTATCTCTAATAACAGCCAATCTCATCGCTCTGTTATGTCGAGTTAATTCGTCCATAACAAACGAAGCCTGCATAATCAAATATTTATTGAAATTACAACTTTTTGTTTACATTGTATTCAGTTGTAATACGCAAATTGAATATTTTTTTTGCATATTAAAAATGTATCTACTTCTATAAGTAAAAAATTAAGGAGATGTTTATAGTTTGTTTTTACATGACTTATAGGAATAAAATATATATAGTTGCAATGGTTTTGAAATATAGGCCTAATATATTACATAATTGATATTATATACTTATTAAAAATATAATAAATAAACAATATATAATTGTTTCTATTATTACATTATATTACAAATTTGTAAATAATAATGGACATATGCCCAAAATTTCGTATTAAGATATCTGAACATAATCACGGGCCAATTTAAACCAAATTGAAGCCCAATATCGATCTCGAATTGGAAAGCCCAAGATCGATCTCGGACGAAGCCCAATATTATCTTTTCAGATAACCAACAAACCCTAATTTCATTTCTTTCCTCTTCTGCGCCGCGCCTCATCTCCTCTATTCTCTTTCAGATCTCCCTTTCCACATCTAGGGTTCTGGGTTCAATATTTCCATTTCGAACCTTGAATCTTTCCTTTCCGAATCTTCAATCTGTTATGCAACGCTTCACTTCTCTCCTTCTATCAACATCCATTTCAAGAGTTACCACTTTTAATCTTTCCAGATTTATATACAAATTTTTTCTTTTCGATTTCATCTTCAGTTAGGTCATCCTCTTCATCTAAGTTGGTGGGTAAAACTTCAAAACAATTTCTTCTCCAAAATAATCGAAACGAAGAGCAGATCTGCCCAACAGTGTAAGATCTCTGTCTTTCTCTCTCTCTCTCTCTCTCTCTCTCTCTCTCTCTCTCTCTCTCTCTCTCTCTCTCTCTCTCTCTCTCTCTCTCTCTCTCTCTCTCTCTCTCTCTCAGTATCTTTCTTCCTCTTTAATTTGATTCTCTGGGTTTTTTTTCTCAATTTTGTTAGGTACCTGGAAGTCGGAGGTTCTGGATAGCTTATTCTGTACAGAAATGTGAGAAATCTGTCTCTCTCTCTCTCTCTCTCTCTCTCTCTCTCACAGTACGAATGTCTCTTTTTTTTTCATTGTCTGGATTTCCCTTTCGATTTAAAAATCATCAATTTTATTTTCAATGATCTGCTTAAATATTGTTCAATTTTGTTCTTCATCCAGTCTCGATTCGTTTGAACTCCTATGTCACCTTGCTTCTAAATAAAACCTAAAACGTCAACCTCTTCCATGATTCAGTTTAGATCTATTTCAATACTGTGTTTGATAATTTTTCATGTCTGCTTTGATTAGGATACTGTGTTTCGATGTTCATTAAGCAATATCTAGAATCTTCTGTTTGAATCTGGAAATTATATTTGTTATAAGTAGATTTGTTATAATGGTTCATTAATAATAATAGGAAAACCGGGTTCAATAACACAATAACTATTAAAATTTTATTCAGATAAAAACATTGATTTGCCTTAATGGATTAGTGGGCCAAGTTTTGATTGGGCTTGATTAAATAATGACTATAGGCCAGATCATTTATAACATAATTTCAATCTTATATATAACAGCTAAGTGGGCCATTTTTTGTATGGGCTTCATTAACAAAGGCCCAAAATGTGTAACCATATATTGACCATTTCAAAAAAAAATCGTCTTAGTCGACCAATCTGTAACTAACGGCAAAATTTAATGGCATTAAAAAACATTAACAGATGGGCCTAGAAGTCGATGGGCTTATTGGCCCATTTCATTTGGGTATCGTTACTTGTTTAAAATTGAATATTATTCTCTTGCAACATCGATGTGTTTTTACATGGGCCGGCCCAACATTGAATATTATTCTCAATTAAGAAACATACAAACCCTAATATCATTTCACTTTCCTCTTCTGCGCCGCGTCTCACCTCTTCTCTTCTCTTCAGCTCTCCCTTTCCAATTCTAGGGTTCTCGGTTAATTCTTTCCATTTCCAACCTTCAATCTTTTCATTTCGAACCTTCAATCTTTTATTGCAAGCTTCAATTTTCTCCTTCTACCACCTTCCATTTCCAGAGTTACCACTTTTAATCTTTCCATATTTATATACAATTTTTTTCTTTTCGATTTCATCTTCATTTTCATCATCCTCTTCATCTAAGTTGGTGGAAAAAACATCAAAACAATTTCTTCTCCAAAATAATCGAAACGAAGTGCAGATCTGGTATTCGGATGTTCTGTTGAGCTACATAACCCCAACAGCGTAAGTCCTCTGTCTTTCTCTCTATCTCTCTCAGTATCTTTCTTTCCCTTTAATTTGATTCTCTGGTCTTTTTTTCTCGATTTTGATAGGTACCTGCAAGTCGGAGGTTCTGGATAGCTTATTCTGTAGAGAAATGTGAGAAATCTCTCTCTCTCTCTCTCTCTCTCTCTCTCTCTCTCTCTCTCTCTCTCTCTCTCTCAGTATGCATGTCTCTTTTTTTTTTCATTGTCTGGATTTCCCTTTCGATTTACAAATCATCAAAAGTTTTGTCAATGATTTGCTTAAATATTATTCATGATTGTTGATCATCCAGTCTTGATTCGTTTGAACTCCTATGTCACCTTGCTTCGAAATAAAACCTAAAACATCAACCCCTTCCATGATTCTATCTCTCTCTCTTTCTCTCTCTCTCTCTCTCTGCATCTCTCTCTGCATCTCTCTCTCTCTCTCTCTCTCTCTCTCACTCTCTCTCACTCACTCTCTCTCTCTCTCTCTCTCTCTCTCTCTCTCTCTCTCTCTCTCTCTCTCTCTCTCTCTCTCTCAGTCTCTCTCTCTCTCTCTCTCTCTCTCTCTCTCTCTCTCTCTCTCTCTCTCTCTCTCTCTCTCTCTCTCTCTCTCTCTCTCTCTCTCTCTCTCTCTCTCTCTCTCTCTCTCTCTCTCTACATCTCTCTCTGCAACTTGTCAGTATATAATTATTTTTTAGATAATTTACAAATCCATATCCGAGACTTCTTACTTCTATTACAACCAATATCCTGCAAAGTAACCTTGTCTTTGTATTTATCTTTGTTAGCATTCAAACAGCATCAACCTCTGATCGAGGCAGACCATGGGAAGGCGGACCCAGGTGGGCTGGGCCGTTGGGTCAGACCGCCGATCAAGGCAGACCATGGGAAGGCGGACCCAGGTGGGCTCGGATCACATCATAAAAGTGCACTTTTATGATGTGATCCGAGCCCACCTGGGTCCGCCTTCCCATGGTCTGCCTCGATCGGCGGTCTGACCCAGCGGCCCAGCCCACGGTCTGTCTCAATCGGCGGTCTGACCGCTGGCGCCCTGCTCTGTGATCAGGGCGCCAGCGGTCAGACCGCCGATTGAGGCAGACCGTGGGCTGGGCTGCTGGGTCAGACCGCCGATCGAGGCAGACCATGGGAAGGCGGACCCAGGTGGGCTCGGATCACATCACTATTTCTCTCAACCTCCCTCTCTCACTCTCTACACATATTTCAATCTCTTTTTCTCCTTTTTCTATGTGTCAATGAGTTTACACATAGAATTTCCACAACCAAATAATGTCAGATACAAAAAATATAAGCTTTAAGAAAGTTGTTATGCAGGTATGTCCCTAACATAATCAACTAAAAATAAGTGTTATAAATTCTGTTTCACAATTATACTTGGGTTATTCTAGAAAGATAATCATGTTTGCTGTTCAAGTTGTTCATTTGTTTGATTGCTTTTTTAGTGGAAATGAAATATGTTTTTTTTATCAAATGCAATATTGATAGTGAATGTGAAATGTATTAAATCAATCTGTGCTATCTTTAAAATGAGCTAATAATGATATTTAGGATTTATATTTCAAGTAAATTTTAAGTGCTTTAATCATTAATATGTAATATATACACCTATTCATACCTAAAGATTCAGAACAATATCATATATAAATGACCCTTTTGAGTAGAGATTAGATCTGTTGTAATATAGTTTGGTAGACTACAATTGAATTTGTTTTTCACTGTCTGATTGCATAAGATGCCTTCACCTAGAGATGATAAGAAAAATGACTACAATGCTTATTATATACACAGATAGTAAACTTTAATTTCATTCAAACTGCATGGTAAGTGCTTATAACACTTGGTCATGGCTCCCATAATGACATTCCCAATATTCTTGCCACCTTTGTCTGTATATTTCTTTCTCTATCCTCGGTCATATAATTAAAAAAACTAATGCAATTATTTTTTTCATATGAGCAAAGCTGGAGGTTGGTGAAGAAATTTCAAAGAGGAACAAAATAGGTAGGCTATCTCTCTTTCTGCCTCTCTCTCTCTCTCTCTCTCTCTCTATATATATATATATATATATATATATATATATATATATATATATATCTCACTCTCCATCTCTATGAATCTGCCTCTGTCTATGTATCTCTCTCTGTTTATGTCTCTCCGTCTATGTCTATCTGTATCTCTATTTAATATTATCATATCAATATATTAGGAGATGTACATTTAAAGAATTGTCTGTATCTCTATTAGTATGTAATTTTTTATATATTAATTTTGTTTAAATTCTTTCTTTGCGAGGCTTCAAACCAAACACACTTTAGACCAACGAAGGTATACATATAACTAATACACTGGCATGAAGGAAGAAGTTATGTGATAGCTTTATTTTCAGTCGTTCACACTATCAAAGTAATCCTAATATGCAACTAGAGTATAGCATGCAAGTAGGGAATCGTACCCAAGGGAGTAACACGTCAATTTCAATGCAATTGCTAATTTATCAACTTCAAAGGACAAATGGGGGGGGGGGGGGGTGGTTTGGTTTTGTACTAAAACTACTCAATTGCAATAGCATAAAAATCAAGATTAAACAATGGGAGAAAGAGTTTCACCTAGCAAGTTTCCACACATCAATTAACCAAGTTGCAATTCGGTTCATTTCATGTTCATCATAATCCTATGGATTTGTCCCAATTCTGATTTTTTGTATATTAACAATCCAACCGGTCTTGCTAATACTTACTAATTGAAAACCTAGAAGACCTCCTAAGTTGATTCAATCAATAGCATAGGGCATAAGAAATAATGGATTGCAAGCAAAGACTCAACACCGCAAGTATGACATGCAAATCAATTTCCTTTTCACAATTGAATTCAATATACCAATTTCATGCAATTGTGGTTGCTATAAGTGATTAGGGATTCCACCGTCTATCCCTATTCTAGCAATTAGAAAACTATAAAATCGAACTAGGATGTCAATCTAGCCAACAATATAGAAATCTGAATTATGCTCAAGGAAATCAATACAAAAATCCAAAGGGACGAACAAGAGATAAAACCTTACAACTGAATTAATCGAGTGCTTCCACGCTAGGCAAAACAAGGGTCTTAGTTCCGGTTCATGTTCTTCACGAAATCCAAAACCATAGAGAAAACTAGAAAAATGTTCTTGAGAGAAACAAAGAAGGAAAAGAGATGGAAAAGATAGATGATGAGAGGAAAGAGAGAGGATGGAATGTGATGGATCGATCAATGTCTGCCAAAAACGTGCTAATCTAACCTAAACTGACAAAGAAAACGTCTGAATTGATTAAGGGAAAACAAAACGTCAAGCCAAAAAGGAAATCGGGAAAGTTCAGAAACGCCAGAGACGCGACCTGACGCGATCGCTTCCGCTCGCCGTTTCGCCTCGCCAAAGATCAGAACTTCCTGGAGCAAAAACGCGACCACCGGCGATCGCCGCCACTCGCCGCCACTCGCGGCCAGTCGCGTCCACCCGCCGCCGCCTGCTCGCGTCAGCCAGCTCCAGCCCAGCCCGCGTCGGCCCGCGGTGGGTCGCCATGGCCCGCGTCAAGCTGCTTCTCCTAGCTTCAATGTCGTCTCTTCATGTCCGCCCGGCTCCTCGAGCGTCTTCTCGCCAAGGAAACCTCGAGCCTCGTCCTCAACATGCAAGTGCTTCCAAATAATCATAATGTAGCTCCGCACCTCAAGCATCGACTTAGCTCCAAAACCGAGCCAAAATCTCCACAAAACTATGCTAATAACTACTAGTTGCGCTATGTAAAATACCGCTTATCAAATCCCCCATACTTAAACCTTGCTCGCCCTCGAGTAAGCTAAAAGAAAACTCACTCCTCCAATCAGCACACAGGTTTCAGGAAGTAAGGAAGAACATGAAACTAGCAATTACAAGACTCAACACTTCGCCTCCAAACAATCAAAAATGAGCAATGCATAAACTCCAATCTATCTCCTTATCGCTCCATGAGTGATCCTACCCGAACTCCTTATAACACCTCTTCTTATGACACCAACGCCAAGCAAGAAAATCCTAAATCACTCACACTCATTTTGCTTAGGCGCCCTTTCGGGTTTTCACCTAACCACTCATTTCATTTTGCTAGATATCTCACATGTTGCTCACATCACTCAAGTCCATTTTTGCACCAACCTAGAGTCGGTCGGACTACCTGCTTTTTACCTGAGCTTTTCAGCTCATCCCAGGATTTTGATTGCCTTTTTCTCATATTTTTGGCTTTTTCTTTTTCAAAATTTTCAAAAATTCATACACATCAGCCATACACAAGTGCACAACACCATAAAACATGTGAATACATTCTCTCCCCTATACTTAAACATGACATTGTCCCCAATGGAATGAAAGACAAGGTAAAAGCACGGGGATAAAGAAAACAGAAGACTCACATACGAGACCGGATGGTCTCCCTCCAATGAAGCACAAGGTGTAGTAGAAGTGGGATGAGCTCAATGATGATCCAATAATGTCCAGCTCATCCAAAACAATGGATAACAAGGAAGAACGCCGAAATTGAAGATCCACAGAAGAAGAAAAATGAATGGCGAATTCAGCAAATCACCAACTTCCGGAAGGTTGCTAAGCACAAACCCGTGATCGTAGTTTGCAACCTACAATCACAAGCTCTTCTTCGGGGAACACCAATCTCGCATCACTCCAAGACTCATTTTTGCCTCAACCTGGGGTTGAGCGAGTCACCTTCTTATTACCTATGCGGCCCTTGCGGGTTTTCCGCACATCCAAGGATTTTATTATTTTTTTTTTTATTTTATTTTTTTATTTTTTTTTAGAAAGGAAGAAAGACTTACAGCGGTTTTGGCTACAGATTGTAGCTGAACCTGTGCCTCGGGCATCCTTCCCTAACCACAAAAACACTAAAAATGACAATTAAAAAATAAACAAAAAGAAAAAATAAAATAAAGCATCTCAAACCTCGGGTTGCCTCCCGAGAAGCGCCTTAGTTATTGTCGTGGCTCGACATACTACTCACACAACCTCAATCTATATCATCGGGTCCTTTAGGAACCCTCTCATTGAGCACCTCCTTCTTGAACCATTCATGGAAAGGTTTAATCCTTAGACCATGCTTCTTGGTAGTTGACTCCTTCGGTGGCTCCTCCATCTTTACCTTCTTGGTTGCCTTCCCCCCATACTTCGATGGATCAGGGGGGTGTTGGAACTCAACTTCCGGGGCCTGCACAAAAGAAGAAGAAAAAAGCTTCTTGCTCGGAGTTAGCACAATGGGGCCAATGCCCAAAAGAGAGTTAGGGGACTCTCCCTTCCCATCCAATAAAGCTGTCATGTTAGAATCCTCAATCATAGGTTGTAACTCATCCAAAGGGTTATGAGTCATTACATCAACAAAGTTCAAAGAGGAATCAACAACGGGCTTCATATCATAGATGTTAAATTCAACTTCATCCCCATCAAATTCCATAGTCAATTTCCCACTATTAACATCAATTTTAGTTTATGCTATTTTCATGAAAGGCCTACCTAACAGCATAGGGGCCGCATCTTTGTCATGCTCCATATCCAACACAAAAAAATCAGCGGGAAATATCAAATCACCAACCATAACAAGTACATCTTCAACCACTCCCTTAGGATACACATTAGACCTATCAGCTAGTTGAATAACAATACCGGTCTCATGCAAAGGTCCTAATCCTAGGGATTCATACAAGGACAAAGGCAAAACATTGATAGATGCACCAAGATCAAGCATAGCATTTTCAATTTTAGTATCACCAATCACACATGGAATGCTAAACCTACCCGGGTCACCACACTTTTTAGGCATTTTCTTTTGAAAAACCGCGGAAACATGCTCACTAATTTTGACCTTTTGTTTTCCTTTCAATTTTTGATTCCTTTTGATAGTGCAAATTTCTTTTAAAAACTTAGCATATCTAGGAATACTTTTAACCAATTTTAGCAAAGGAATGTTTACCTGACACTTGCTAAAGGTCTCATACATCTCATTGTCACTCTCCGGTCTTCTAGTGTCCTTCAACGCCTCAGGGAAAGGCGGGACCGGCTTCTGAGAGCAAAGCGGTGGAAAGCTCGGGCGAACATACTCGTCGACAAGATCTGGGCTCAAACCGCGAGCCACGGCGGGTCCACGCGATCGCCGTTCCTGAGTTGGGAGTTCTGCCGCCAAACCGCGGGTGGACGCGGGTGAGGGCGATCGCCGGGGCTCCTTGGTGGTTTCTGGCGCTGAACCGCGAGTGGACGCGGGTCCACGCGATCGCCGGCGCTCCATGGATTCCTCTTGGCTGCTCACTGGAATGAAACCGCGAGTCACGGCGGGTGACCGCGATCGCCGCCGTTGAGGTTGATTTTCTGGGCAACTTTCTGGCGTGAAACGGCGAGTGTCCGCGGGTGAGGGCGATCGCCGGTGTTGTTCCGGTGACACTTCCTCATCAAGCACACAATCTCGGTAGGCCGCCTCGGGTCCTCGTTTCTTGTTCTCACACGGTGCAAAACCGTCTTGCAAATCACCCTGTTCAGCATAAGGGTCCAATAACTTCCCACTCCTCAAGGTAATGGCACTCACATTCGCCTTCGGGTTGACTACCGTTTGTGACGGTAATTTTCCCGATACATGAGCCTCTAGATTACTCACAGATTGAGCAATTTGTGCCACTTGTCTCTCAAGATTTTGAATGGAAGACTTTGTTTCAACATCTTTCTGCATAACCGACTGGGCCAATGACTTGATCATGTCTTTAGCTGACATGGTTTGTCTCGGGTTGTATTGTGGCCTCGGTTGTTGTTGTTGTGGTTGCAAGAGATGAGGATTTTGAACATTTTGCTGATTACTCCACCTCAGATTTGGATGATCTCTATACCCCGGGTTGTAGGTGTTAGAGAATGGATCATACTTGGGTCTTGGTTTCCATCCTCCAACACCATTCACCTCAGCACTTGACTCTTGAAGAGTAGGGCATTGATCATTTGGATGCCCCACTTCATTGCAAACTCCACATGGTCGGGCTTGAGACGGAGTGCCATTCAGCATGAAGCACTTTATCATTTCCTTCAGCTCATTCACATCAGACTCAATCTTTGAGGAGGAACCCACAGCCTTGAGACTCTCTCTCTTGCTAAATTGCCTGGAGCCTTCAGATAGCTCCTGAAACATCTCAAAAGCTTGGGGAGGAGTTTTGTTCAGAATATTACCTCCACAAGCGGCATTCACCATTCTTCGTTCCTCATCCGAGAGTCCGTTGAACAAGTATAGAATGAGATCTTGATCATTGTACCCATGATATGGGCAACTTGCACATAGCCGCTTGAATCTCTCATAATACTCGTACAAGCTCTCGCCTCCTTGTTGTTCAATGGTGGCAATGGCTCTCTTCAAGCTATTCAACTTCATGGCCGGGAAGTATTTTTCGAGAAAAGCCTTCTTCATTTCAGCCCATGTTGTAATACTTCCCGGAGCAAGGTAATATAGCCAATCATTTGCAGCATCCTTCAAGGTGAATCCAAATGCTCTCAACATGATGGCATCGGCAGTGACACCTCTTGGCTTCATGCTAGAACACACCGCATGAAATTGCGCCAAGTGCTTGTTCGGGTCTTCTCCAGCAAGACCATGAAAATGAGGCAACTCATGAATCAATCCTGCCTTCAACTCAAAATTCACTCCTTCGGCTAACTCAGGAATGGTGATAGCCAAAGGTTGTTGCTCCAAGTTAGGAGCGGTAAGCTGTCTCAACGTCCGATCACCCATCTCAATATGGCTCAGACGTTGACGGGCTGCTCTTTGGTTCCTAAAAAATGTCCGCTCAATTTCTGGATCACAATCAACAATCAAAGAATCAGTAGCACGGGTGTGAACCATACAAATGGTTCACACCAAAGGGTTGACAAACAAACAATTACAAAGAAAAGAACAAATAACTCCCCGGCAACGGCGCCAAATTTGATAGCTTTATTTTCAGTCGTTCACACTATCAAAGTAATCCTAATATGCAACTAGAGTATAGCATGCAAGTAGGGAATCGTACCCAAGGGAGTAACACGTCAATTTCAATGCAATTGCTAATTTATCAACTTCAAAGGACAAATGGGGGGGGGGGTTTGGTTTTGTACTAAAACTACTCAATTGCAATAGCATAAAAATCAAGATTAAACAATGGGAGAAAGAGTTTCACCTAGCAAGTTTCCACACATCAATTAACCAAGTTGCAATTCGGTTCATTTCATGTTCATCATAATCCTATGGATTTGTCCCAATTCTGATTTTTTGTATATTAACAATCCAACCGGTCTTGCTAATACTTACTAATTGAAAACCTAGAAGACCTCCTAAGTTGATTCAATCAATAGCATAGGGCATAAGAAATAATGGATTGCAAGCAAAGACTCAACACCGCAAGTATGACATGCAAATCAATTTCCTTTTCACAATTGAATTCAATATACCAATTTCATGCAATTGTGGTTGCTACAAGTGATTAGGGATTCCACCGTCTATCCCTATTCTAGCAGTTAGAAAACTATAAAATCAAACTAGGATGTCAATCTAGCCAACAATATAGAAATCCGAATTATGCTCAAGGAAATCAATACAAAAATCCAAAGGGACGAACAAGAGATAAAACCTTACAACTGAATTAATCGAGTGCTTCCACGCTAGGCAAAACAAGGGTCTTAGTTCCGGTTCATGTTCTTCACGAAATCCAAAAACCATAGAGAAAACTAGAAAAACGTTCTTGAGAGAAACAAAGAAGGAAAAGAGATGGAAAAGATAGATGATGAGAGGAGAGAGAGAGGATGGAATGTGATGGATCGATCAATGTCTGCCAAAAACGTGCTAATCTAACCTAAACTGACAAACAAAACGTCTGAATTGATTAAGGGAAAACAAAACGTCAAGCCAAAAAGGAAATCGGGAAAGTTCAGAAACGCCAGAGACGCGACCTGACGCGATCGCTTCCGCTCGCCGTTTTGCCTCGCCAAAGATCAGAACTTCCTGGAGCAAAAACGCGACCACCGGCGATCGCCGCCGCTCGCCGCCACTCGCGGCCAGTCGCGTCCACCCGCCGCCGCCTGCTCGCGTCAGCCAGCTCCAGCCCAGCCCGCGTCGGCCCGCGGTGGGTCGCCATGGCCCGCGTCAAGCTGCTTCTCCTAGCTTCAATGTCGTCTCTTCATGTCCGCCCGGCTCCTCGAGCGTCTTCTCGCCAAGGAAACCTCGAGCCTCGTTCTCAACATGCAAGTGCTTCCAAATAATCATAATGTAGCTCCGCACCTCAAGCATCGACTTAGCTCCAAAACCGAGCCAAAATCTCCACAAAACTATGCTAATAACTACTAGTTGCGCTATGTAAAATACCGCTTATCATTATGGAAGACTTTGTACCATTTGTAAGTGTTTAAATTATATCTATTAGTCTCACACTGAAATGAATAATTCATTCTGCATACATTGTACAATATATCTTTGTATGATTCTAGTTTACTGTAAGAAAATATGTTTTTTACATGATTTTTTTATAAGTGTTGAATTGAAAGGTAACATTTGTCCTGTGGCTAAATATTGAGTTTAAACATTTTTTAGAGATTATAAATCCAATTCTAAATACATAATAGCTATATATGTTGCATGCATCCAATAAAACATAAAAGATCTGGTTTAGATGCCTATCAAAATAATCTAAAACTGATATCATGTGTAACGTAAGGATAAAACCCTTGTCTTACATATAACAAAGTAAATAAACTGATGTGCACATGTATCAATAAGAATTATTCTAATATATGCAGAACTATAATAATCATGTAGCAATAGTATTTGTAATAACAAATGTAACTAACCTTTGCAAATATTTTCCTATCTATGATTCCATGTTTGCACTGCAGCTGTAAATGATAAGAGAATTAAAATTAATATTAGGAAATAGAATAATTCAATAGCTTCATAGTCTGAAAGGCCAATATTTCATATTACCAACCCTACAGTTTACATAGTGTATTTATCATAAACCTGATATCATGATTATCCTAAGGATGACAAACCTTTAAAGGCCTGTGTAATTAAGATGTATAAATTAGTACTATCAAACTTTTTAATTTGCTTTACAAAATAATTACTTACATGTAAATAAATTTTTTCACTTATAGGTGTAATATATAAAAAACCTAATATCAGGGTATCATTTAAAGAAGTTAGATTTACATGTTATGGATACAATTCAGGTAATGTTTTTCTGTTTCATAGTTTTGAATTGGATGTTAAACAATTGGGTACATTTTTCCAAACTATTACTGATGTATTTTTCTATCAGTATTGCAGGATGCATCAAATGGATGACAGAAACAACATTGTCATATCCTAGGATCATTAATACAGTATAAGTAAAGGTATGAGTACATTATTTAAACAATTCATGGTTTAATACTGTTAATATTTATATTTAACTGATTTACTTTATGTCGTTGTACTTATTATATAAATTATTTGTCTTAAAGCTAAACATGGGAGCTGAGCTTATGGAGATCTCATCAAGAAGAGTGGATAATATATATGAAATACCCCAAAGGTTATTAAATGGCAAAATGGTAAATAAAATTTTTGGACTTCTAAAAATCAGAAATTGGGAACAAAAATCAGAAAAGGGTAGGAAAGGGGATCTAGCCCTTGCCTTTCGGTAGAGCCATCAGGAGAGCTTGTGTCTCCCTTACCTCGCGCCTCCACCTGCTCATATCCACACCGGAGAGCACGACCCCAGCTGGACCACTCCTTCCCGGACCTGGACGCGATCTGCGAGCTACTGCCTGCGAACCACTGGTGTGTGAGCCACGACCAGCTGATGTTGCTGCGTTTGGGTGAAGCTCTTGCCGCATTCTGCTGGTGGCTGAAATCGCCGGCGACGAGAAGCCCGAACCGGCGGCGAGAGCAAGGTGACGATGAGGTATGTTGGGGATCTCTTTAATCTGAAAATTTTTACTGAATTTCTGCTCTGGACAGATTTGAATGTTGGACATAATTAAATTTGATTTTGGGCAGATTTGAGTTTGGACAGATTTTGGTTCGAGCAATTGAAGAGGATTGTGGGCAGATTTGGGTTGATTTTGGTTGTGATTTCGCCTAATTAATTGGAGGTATAATTTTAGGGTTTGAATTTGGGGGTTTTGTTAGTAGTGGATTTGTATGAGTAATTAATGCCAGGGATTTGCTTGGATTGATTTCGCAGGTTCGTTCGAGTTGGTTGGAGATCTCTGAGGTCGTGGTTGTCGAGTTTGAGGCAAGATAAATCTTGCTAACCCTTCGTATATTTTATAAAATTACTTTTGTCCCTATATTGATTCAGTAATTGATTTAGCCTTGTCTGAGTAAATTAATTTGGATTATTAGTTGTGAAATTTCTTGGTTGAATATGTGTGTTTGTCGACACCTGTGTGTGTTGGCGGTTGTGTGTTGGATTGTGTGCATAATTATTGGTCGTGCATCGGATACCAGTTGTGTGTTTTGTTATTGGTCTTGTGTTGGGTATTGATTGTTTGCTTGGTTGTTGGCAGATATTGGTATGTGCTTGGTTACTGTTTTGTGTAGAATATTGGTTGTTGCTTGATTGTTGGCAGATATTGGTTACGTGGTGGATTATTGAATGTAGAATTACGTGGTTGAATATAGGTGTGTGTGTGTGTGTGTGTGTGAATGTGTGGGTGTGTTAGTAATTGTCTCGTGTTGTGTTTGATTGAATGTGATGTGGTAGTTGGTCATAACTAAATGTGGATTGATTGTTGTGGATTGATGGTTATGAATTAATTGTTGTGGATTGATTAGATTATTGAATTTAAAGTTGCTTGGTTGATTATATATATATGTGAATATGTGTTAATCGTTGTCGTGTGTAATATTTGATTGAGTGTCAGTGTGGTGGTTGGATTGTCGTTTATTGGGGGTCGAAGGGTCAGGTGATGATAGCCTCACCAAACATCGTAGGGACCGAGTGTCGCCTACGTTGTTAAGGGCCAGTGTTAATTCAGAGTCAAAGGGTCAGATGATGATAGTCTCACCAAACTGCGTAGGGTGCACGCCTACGTCGTTAAGGACCAAGGGTTGGATGGTGAAAGTCCCATCCGGAAAGTGTGTGTTGATTGTCTCACCCGGTGATGTGGTGGTGGAGACGGAGGTTGGATTGGAGGTGTTGGTGGTTGTGTGTGTTGGTTATGTGTTGAATGTTGGTTGTGTACTTGATTAAGTGGTTGTGTTGTGATGATATTGGTTGTGCGCTTGATTAAGTGTTTGTGTTGGTGAATATTGACTGTGTGTTTGGTTATTGGTTTTATGTTGGATATTGATTGTTGGCTAGTTTGACTTGTTAAATATTATCTATTTTAGCTAATGGTGTTGTGGATTTATGTTGGTGGGGTTGTTGGTGGCAACTAGTGGTTTATGAAGGTCGGTTGTGTGGATTGAGTGTGTAGGTTGGTTTCCCATCTTGAGGGTGTGGGCCAATATGAGTTAGATTGAGGTGTATGGGTTACGACCCATGTTAACGATCAGGCGGCACAGGAAGGGTGGCTGGGCTGGACTGTTGTTTTGTCATGTTTATTTAATGTGATGATTGTCTTGCTTGTGCTTATGTGTTCGTTGATGCGAAGGTTGGTTAGAATGTGTTAGTACAGTAGTGAGTTCGGTATGATTGGTTAGCCTTGGTTGTAAGTCAGTAGTAAGATATGTGTATATGTTTCATTCCTTTATTTAATGGTTATATGATAGTGTTTTATTCGTTTATACTTGTGGTGATGTTGAGGTTGGATTGAATGAGGTTAGCATAGTGAAGAGTTGGATAAGAATGGTTATTTAATGGTTATATGATAGTGTAGTTAAGATTATATATATATATGTATATATTGTGTGTGTGTTGTCTTTTGATATGAGTTGATTGGTGATAAATATATGTGTTTTGAAACTGTTTTGGCTTGAGGAGTTTTGCCAATCTTTTGTGAGACTGACCAACTTCGGTTTACGTGCCGCGGTTGGCTGGGGTATCGGGTCCCCCAGTCAATCAGGCTTGCAGGTTTGAAACAACAAGCGGGTTCTGGATCACAGATGTGTCTTCACAGTGAAAGATTTAGAATTGCTTCAGATTTGAAAATGTTGTATTCGCTTCCATTGTTTTGGATTTAAATTGATGTATTAAACTGGTTGACAGGTTTAAGTGTTGTTTCAATCTTGAGCAGGGATTTTAATGTTGATGACTTTTTTTTATGTATTTGGAAGAGATTGGATTTCTTATCTTTTAGAAACCGCCTTATAGTCCTTCGGGACTATGGCACTGTGACACCTCTAGCCCGGGGTATTACAATATATAGAGGAAAAAGAAGAACTAAAGGTATGCTTTATACACTAACTTTTAGTGTATGTAATATTTTAAAATTAGATATGCAATAGATTATATGCTTTAGTTATTATGACTTGCACATTTTTTTTCAAAGCATGCAAAAAACTTTAATCAAAACCCATCCTGAAATTCTAGGTTGAAAAATATATACAACTTATGAACTAATATGATTTCTTTACCTATAACCAAACACAACAAATGATAATAAATAACACAAGTTAAACATATGCTATACCTGTAACAAAACTCAGCAATACATCTGACATTCACGATGACTTGCACATTTTTTTTCAAAGCATGCAAAAAACTTTGAGCAAAACCCATCCTGAAATTCTAGGTTTAAAAATATATACAACTTATGAACTAATCTGATTTATTTACCTATAAACAAACACAACAAATGATAATAAATAACACAAGTTAAACATATGCTATACCTGTAACAAAACTCAGCAATACATCTGATATTCACGATGAACAGCATCTTAGGTTTCTCATTAAACCACATCCCTCACTTTACATTAACGATCATCAGCACCTTTAGGTTTTCTCATAAAACAACCCTCAGTCTTTCTCAAATCTCACAGGATATATAGAAGTTATAATTATTCAGATTATATATCTTGTAATATATGTTAATAAATGATCTTCCATATATTTACATATACAGACCTCTTATAATACATAGAAGTTTTATATACTATCCTTGTATATGTTTTTGAATGATTCTAAATGAAATATATATGCTCAAATAAAAGCGTACAGATTTATTAATATGCTATATTTTTTTCTACTTACAATTTAGATCAATATATAATATCCTTACCCGAATCCAGACAAATAATAACCTAAGTAATTTTTAGTGTTAGTTTTATTCATAATGACTTGTCAGTTTTAGTTTTATTCATAATTGCATACCACAGAATAACCTAATTCATTTTCAATTAAAAAGTTATGCAATATGTTTTGATGAGTACAACATAATTGCATAACACTGTTTTTAATGAATTCTGATATACTTAAGATAATATTTTGTTTTTTTGATTATTCGGCCAATAAAATTTAGTTTAAATTGGATATGAAATGACCTTCTTAATGTTTAATATATATAGATTATAATTTTGCACTGTTTCAGAATATTGTAATGATTGGATTAATAACAAAACAAATTGGTTTAGTAAATGTATTTAAGAAATTCAATATAACAAACAATCACTTGTCCTTAAAACAAAATGTTCTTAAATAAATCTAAATATTCTAAATAACTTTCAACTAATAACAAACATGACAAGAAATGGCATAGAATAATTCTAAATAGGCTAAATAACTTTAAAATAATATAAAACACGACAAATTCTTAGCAATTTATTATTCATCTTCTTCAAAAGGCTCCTCTTCCTCCTCTTCCTCTTCTTCAATAACATCTTCTTCTTCTCCTTCCCCTTCTTCTTCTTCTCCTGCTTGTTCTTCTTCGTCTTCTACTTCTGCTTGTTCTTCTTCGTCTTCTCCTTCTTCATCTGACAAATTAATAACAATTTGCCTCCCATTTAAGTGTTGCCAAGGTAGACGATTAATCTTTGCAAATTCATCTAATACAGCCCAAAGTTTAAGTCCGGATATTTCATACTCCATATCATAAATACACGAAAGTTGCCATGCTAACACGCTTTTACTACTGAATTTCGGCATATACTCTCTCCCTTCACCTTCAATCCATATATTTACATCACTGTTGCGCCATGTGATGTAATTATGTTCTTCATTAGACAATGAATCGATACGTAAATAACGATCATGGCCATATTGTAGAAACATTTCATCAAGCCCAGTTTCATTCAATTCAGCTTGTGTAAGAACAATAATCATAGGATTATAGGAACCAAACGTTGAATGAAAATATGCCTCTTCAATTGGACCGAAATAGCCAGCGACATTCTTGACTGCACAGTTTAGCTGTTTGTTCGGGAACAAAATAGGGTCTCTCTCATATATGAAGGGACAAAATCGCTTATTAACTTCGTCTAAAGCATGTTTAAACCTGTAACAAATACATTTAATACATTGGTAGAGTATGAAAATAATACGCCTTAACTTCATCTAAAGCATGTTTAAAACATTGTATTAAAGTTACAATGGAATCACAGTGACATGTACATATACCATATTATATAAATAAAAATCAGTATATATATACATATTATTTGAACCTAACGTATGAATAAGAAAGAATTTTGATAGGAATAATGTATTAAAACTATATTAAATAAAACAGTACCTTTCTGTAGCAATTGCAAGACCAATTGGCATAGAAATCGAACACTTGATGTACTTCACCTCGTTAGATAAATCAATAGGTAACGAAATTTTCATGTGGAAGTTATTAGCCATACGTGGAAATCTGAAAAAGTGGTTTTCGGGTAACATGTCGGAAAGAAAAACAACATCAGTATGAACTGAGATGTCATGAGAAATAGGATGAGCCATGACTGATTCTTGATGTACTTCTAAACGTGATATGTGAAACAAAGTAAGAGGCTATGTTTTATAGCGTACTCTGTCTTTAATTTTTAGAAATAATTAAAAGATCTTATCCATTTGTAGATACATTATACTTGTGGTTGTAAATTTGAGAAAGAATTAAAAGATCTTATCTGTAACACCCCGGGCCAGAGGTGCTACAGTGCCATAGTCTCGAAGGACTATAAGGCGGGTGAAATAAAAATTTGCAAAACATATCCCATACATAATATATACCAAAAGCAGCACAGCGGAAAAACCTGTAAAACCTGTCCAAAGTTGAAACCATAATCAACTTAACATACAGAAAGTACTACAATTTACAAACCAGAAACCAACAACCAAAGACCAAAAGCCAAAAGCCAATACAACAAGTTCGACCACTTCAAGGTCCAAAACCAAAACGATACATACAATCAAGTCAAAGTCTCAAACCAAAAGTAGAGTTCTCGACTCCAAAACCGACGGTGATCAGGATCCTTCTTGCTGGCGCTAAATCTGCAAAGCCTGATTGACTGGGGGACCCGATACCCCAGCCAACCACGGCACGTAAACCGAGGTTGGTCAGTCTCGTGAAAGACTATGGCAAGATTCCTCAAGCCAAAACAGTTCAAAACCATACATATATCACCAACCAACTCAAAACAACGACAACACGCCACACAATATAATATCATAACTATACTTAATCATATCAACCAACCAATGCCAACCACACGTCAAAACATATACACACACTATCACATACCATTCATTACACATCCTTATCCAACTCTTCACTATACTAACCTCAATCAATCCATCCTCAAACTCATTACAAGCATAAACGAATAAAACGATTCAATCCAACTTCCTCTTCAATACTAATACCTCCAATCCAACTCCATGCACATACACAATCGCTTATTACTGACTTACAACCAAAGTTAACCAATAATACAGAACTCACTACTGCACTTAACACAACAAATTCAATGAACCTTCACATCAACAAACACATAAGCATCAACGAAAATAATCATCACATAATACAATCATAACCAAAATAACGATCCAGGCCAGCCACCCTTCTGGTGCCGCCGGTTCGTCAACCACGACTGTAACTCATACCTTCAAACTCAACTCGTATTGGCCCACACCTTCAAGATGGAAACCAATCTATACACTCAAACAACACAACCAACATTCATAATCCACCAGCTACCAACAATAACCATACCAATAGAAATTCACAACCTTGACTAGTTACAACCAACAACTATAACACACGTAAATTCACAAACACAACCAATGGCCAACAATGACCCACAACCACAACTAATAACAATCAACGTCCAACATAAACCAATTATCAAACATACAACCAAATTACCAACACAACCACTTAATCAAGTACACAACCAACATTCAACACATAACCAACACACACAACCACCAACACCTCCAATCCAACCTCCGTCTCCACCACTACATCACCGGGTGAGACAATCAACACACACAACCACCAACACCTCCAATCCAACCTCCGTCTCCACCACCATATCACCGGGTGAGACAATCAACACACACTTTTCGGATGGGACTTTCACCATCCAACCCTTGGCCCTTAACGACGTAGGCGTGCACCCTACGCAGTTTGGTGAGACTATCATCACCTGACCCTTCGACCTTCGGGGGTTCATACCCACCGAGGCCCTAAATATAAGGACTTTCACCATTTGCCTCCTGACCATCGGGGTTCACACCCACCGAGGCCCTCATATATAAGGAATTTTACCATCGAACAACATTCCACCACTACCCGACACCAATTCAAACACTTCATACGACAACCAATCAAATATCACATAATCACATACACACACACAATCCAACACACACACACAAACTCAATCCAACACACACACACACACATTCAATCCAACACACGCACACACACGATCCAACACACGCACACACACACACATTCAATCCAACACACACACACGATCCAACACACACACACACACACACACACATTCAATCCAACACATTATCACACCTCATCACACATTATCACACATCTCATCCAAGCCATTATATAGTCAAACAAACCAATTAAAATAATAGCTCAAGCAACGGTAAAATTAAACATAATCAGTTTGTAAAAATATATAAGTTAGCAAGGATCCTCTTGCCTCAAGTCGAACCACAACGACCTCAGAGATCTCCAAACCACTCGAACGAACCTGAGACAACAATCCGAGCAAAACCCTGGCGTTAATTCATATCAAACCACAACTAGAAAACCCCCAAATTCAAACCCTAAATCAATACCTTCAAAAATTCCAATCAAGCAAACCCCACACAACCAACCAAAAATTCAGCAAACCACACCTTTCTTCAACTTTCCACGATCACACACAACATCAATTCGAACAATTCAATATCAATTCGGAATACACAATATCAATTCGAATGCACACCAAATATTCAGCCAATTCGAAATTAATCCAACCCATAAGCTCACCTTGTCGACAACCAAGCGGTAGTCACCGGGAAGAGGCTCCTCGTCTCCGGAACCACAACAACAACAATGAACAGCAGCTGCACAACCCCAAAACACCACAATTTGCTGCACAAATTCAGCAAGGAAATGGAGTCCGAAAATCTAATAGACCAACACCCCCTTTCTTACCTCGTCGGCGACCACAATCTCAGCCCGGGAACACCACCTCTCGCCACCGGAAAGCTGCAGTACACCCGGACAGCAGAAGCTCGAACCAGCAGCGACGAGCTCCACAGTAGCAGCTACGAACAACACGCAGCAGGGAGGAGGAGGAACAGCGGCGGCGCGGTCTAAGTCGGCACGCCGGAGACGAGCTGGCTGAGCACAGGAGAAGGTCGGATCGCAGGGGGAAATGGCTGGGCATAGGAGGGAGAGACCACGTACAGGGGATGAGTTCGGGAAGGAGACAACCGATTATATTGAGGGATTTAATCCCCAAAATTCTATTTCTCCCACTTAAGTAAAATTCCATAATTAATTTACCCTTATGCCATTCTCCTTATCTTATTTGGGGTATTTCATTATCACAATTATAGACACATGTAGCAAAAATGTATACTTTAAGATATAATTTAAAAAATTCGTACATATATGCATATTGAAAAGATATACTATATATTAAATATACAGTTTTTAATTGGTTTATGTTGGACGTTGATTGTTATTAGTTGTGGTTGTGGGTCATTGTTGGCCATTGGTTGTGGTTGTGAATTTACGTGTGTTATAGTTGTTGATTGTAACTGGTCAAGGTTGTGAATTTTTGTTGGTATGGTTATTGTTGGTAGCTGGTGGATTATGAATGTTGGTTGTGTTGTTTGAGTGTATAGATTGGTTTCCATCTTGAGGGTGTGGGCCAATACGAGTTGAGTTTGAAGGTATGAGTTGCAGTCGTGGTTGACGAACCGGCGGCACCAGAAGGGTGGCTGGCCTGGATCGTTATTTTGGTTATGAATGTATTATGTGATGATTATTTTCGTTGATGCTTATGTGTTTGTTGATGTGAAGGTTCATTGAATTTGTTGTGTTAAGTGCAGTAGTGAGTTCTGTATTATTGGTTAACTTTGGTTGTAAGTCAGTAATAAGAGATTGTGTATGTGCATGGAGTTGGATTGGAGGTATTAGTATTGAAGAGGAAGTTGGATTGAATCGTTTTATTCGTTTATGCTTGTGATGAGTTTGAGGATGGATTGATTGAGGTTAGTATAGTGAAGAGTTGGATAAGGATGTGTAATGAATGGTATGTGATAGTGTGTGTATATGTTTTGAGGTGTGGTTGGCATTGGTTGGTTGATATGATTAAGTATAGTTATGATATTATATTGTGTGGCGTGTTGTCGTTGTTGTGAGTTGGTTTGTGATATATGTATGGTTTTGAACTGTTTTGGCTTGAGGAATCTTGTCATAGTCTTTCATGAGACTGACCAACCTCGGTTTACGTGCCATGGTTGACTCGGATATCGGGTCCCCCAGTCAATCAGGCTTTGCAGATTTAGCGCCAGCAAGGAGGATCCATATCACCGTCGGTTTGGGAGTCGAGAACTCTACTTTTGGTTTGAGACTTTGACTTGATTGTATGTATCGTTTTGGTTTTGGACCTTGAAGTGGTCGAACTTGTTGTATTGGCTTTTGGCTTTTGGTCTTTGGTTGTTGGTTTCTGGTTTGTAAATTGTATTACTTTCTGTATGTTAAGTTGATTATGGTTTCAACTTTGGACAGGTTTTACAGGTTTTTCCGCTGTGCTGCTTTTGGTATATATTATGTATGGGATATGTTTTGCAAATTTTTATTTCACCCGCCTTATAGTCCTTCGGGTGCACTGTAGCACCTCTGGCCCGGGGTGTTACAGAAGTTGGTATCAGAGCTCTTTTCAAAAATGTTTTCTTTCAGAGTTTTAAACTTGGGAATTTTTATACGTTGTTATTGTGAACGATCGTGTGATCAGGAACCCTTGCTATCAACCTGTAGTGAGTTGTGTTGATAAGTAAGTGTGTGTGTGTTGGATTGAATATGCATATATGTACGAATTTTTTAAATTATATCTTAAAGTATACATTTTTGCTACATGTGTCTATAATTGTGATAATGAAATACCCCAAATAAGATAAGGAGAATGGCATAAGGGTAAATTAATTATGGAATTGTACTTAAGTGGGAGAAATAGAATTTTGGGGATTAAATCCCTCAATATAATCGGTTGTCTCCTTCCCGAACTCATCCCCTGTACGTGGTCTCTCCCTCCTGTGCCCAGCCATTTCCCCCGGCGATCCGACCTTCTCCTGTGCTCAGCCAGCTCGTCTCCGGCGTGCCGACTTAGACCGCGCCGCCGCTGTTCCTCCTCCTCCCTGCTGCGTGTTGTTCGTAGCTGCTACTGTGGAGCTCGTCGCTAAAATTCCATAATTCTATTTCTCCCACTTAAGTAAAATTCCATAATTAATTTACCCTTATGCCATTCTCCTTATCTTATTTGGGGTATTTCATTATCACAATTATAGACACATGTAGCAAAAATGTATACTTTAAGATATAATTTAAAAAATTCGTACATATATGCATATTGAAAAGATATACTATATATTAAATATACAGTTTTTAAAGTTTTCAGGGATGAAATCAAATTTAAGGAGACATATTGGCCATATGTATATAAAAATATACTATTTATTTCCATATTATGTCATATTTTATCACATTACTTTAATACATGCCTTAAACAATTAAAAGATCTTTTAAGCATGTTATTCCGAGTATGCTCTGAGAGGATCTTTTAATTGTGATTACTGCTTTATCATTTGAAGTGAATAGTCAGCGTGAAAAAGTGTTTAGTTTTCTAACCTAATTCAGTTATGTTTTTCAATAATCAAAGTGTTTCCAAAATTAGAACTTAATGTTAATAGTAAATTTGCATAACTGATTCATAACAGATTGTTAATCAACAAATTTAATACCTTAGGTATTTATGACACTAAAGTGAATTTCATTCAATGGTTTAGCACAAAACACATTCACCACACAAAAGTATAACACAATGAAAGGAAAAAACCAACATAAATTCATTCAATGGTTTTGCAACATCATACCCATGTAAAAACTGAAAGAAAACACAAGAATTCTCTGAAAACAGAAATAGTGTACTGGCTCAAATAATAGAAAAAACAACATAAGTTAGTCTAACTTTTGCTTCTTCACTTTCTTTAGAGTAACCCTTCTCTTTGTGGTTGATCCATTGCCATGATTCATAATATGACTATCTTCAGATTTAGCACTCTCCTCCTCAGAATTGCTATTTTCTTCCTCATCATTAATGTTTATATACTCGCGCTTACGGGGGGTCGACATTTCATTTGATGACACTTTTGACACCTCATCATTCTCTACATCGAGTGATGCCTGATTTTCCTATAATAAGCAAGAAAACTTGGATCAATTCAAGAACCCAAATTTGAAAATAACAACAAATAAAATGAAGAATGCATACCTCTGATTCTAAACTGCATTGTTCAAACTTTTCAATCAAAGTCAAATCATTCGTCATGTTTGTGACTGTGCATGCTGTAGCAGATGGAAGTCTACTAATATTAAATTGGGAAATGAGAACCCTAAACAACATTTTTTTATTTAACAACACATTTAGATCGTCTGGATGATACTAATGTCCTCATCCTGAAAAAAAAAAGAAACCAAATGAATTAATGAAGTCAGAATCATTTTATACGTATCACTTCACATTTTATAAACTTAATTGAAAACCAAAAAATTTACCTGATCTTTTGACTCAATAATGCTTGTGACTGATTTCTTTAAAAAATGAGTAGCTTCTCTATCAAAGATAGTCAGTTGAGCAGTCCCAGATCCATCTATAACATTAACTTGAATACAAAATCTGCACATAATAAAACATATATAAATAACTCAATAAACAAAAACCAGTAAAATTCATTTTATCCTAAATTCATTACCTAGGAATTGCATATTTCACTAATGCATCACATTTCCTGCACCAAAATTGTTCTTCTTGTGCTTGCACTTTGCTTTTACACCGTTTGCATGAATTATAGTACCATCCAAATGAATCTTCAATATGGTCAATGGTGGCAAGAACAATAGCTTGGATAACCTATAGTAATGATCATTGTAATAAAAAATAAATAACCTTAAAAACTCATAACTAATCATGAAAACTATATATTTGTATATAAAATGTTTATAAATTCAACTATTCTTAACTTACCGTTCCACGCTCATGAAGATGTTCATAAAATTCATCCAAGGTTTTTCTTGCACTCACATCCAAGAAAATATCAGCAGAAGAATATGATCGCTCACTTGATAGTTGTACACAACTATTACCACATTTTGAAGCAGATTGTTTTGATATACTAAAGTTTAAGAAACAATATAGTAAATTATTTACAATTAATATAACCAAATATCAAAACAATTTCAGAAACAGATATGTAAAAATACAAAATCAGAATATACCTTTCCTTGAACTTTGAAATCTCGCTAATACTTTCATCGTCAAAATACACCCTTGTGCCATAATATCCATTTGACACATTAGGTGAGTTATTCCATTTCCCAAGCTTCGCGAACTGAACTATAACAACGATCGTATTTTGATTTGATGCGCCAATAAATGGACGACATAAATCAGCAAAGTCATCCCATAGAGTACAATTAATGATATTGTTACTGTGATATAAACAAAATAAAAGTTAGAAATCATCATTTTGATTAACACAAAAATGTTTATTTTGTGTAATGATATTAAAAATTAATAAAAAAAGATAACTATTTAATACCTTGCATCCATTAATTGCAAATTAATTCTTTTACCATCTTTGCCATTGCTTTTAGTAAAGGTCACAATTTGATCACCGATTCCAACCAATTGACCAATAACATCTACATATAAAATGTACAATATTAATGAAGCATATTGTACACATAAAAACAAAATAGTTAAATGATTTTAATATGAAAATATTCAAAAACAACTTACCATAAAGAAATCCTTTATCCAATGACTCGTCGAGGATTTTTTCAAATGCAGTAAAGTTGAATCCATGAACAGGAACATAAATGGTCGAACATAGTTTAATGGTAGTGTTGCGATAAAATATGACCTTATACTTGTGATCAAAAAACTTAAATGGTATATCATATAGGGCAACTCCGAAATTTGAAATCAAATAAGCACCTCCTTCTTTTAATAAAGATAAGCTAACCATGAAAGCTTCTTTAATGACTGCATGGATTTTGTCACCCTGAAAAATGATATCACAGAATTCTAATCACATAATTGCAAGATTAGGCACACAATTTTGTAAATACACAAAGCAATCTGTTAACATTTAAACTACTAATCAGTACCTGCTCATCCATTAGAATTAGTTCAGTCGTTCCGTATTGAGTTGGATCGTCTTTCTTTGGAACTTTAAATAAACGGATTACACGAACCTTAAGTTCATGATTACCTCGGGTACCTGTAATATCCTTCACGTGCTGTATAATTTTTGACATCTACAATTCAGATTAAACAATTTTCAGTATTTATATTAACATCAAAATAAAATCTGAACATAAAAATGAATTTATGAATTGATGAAATAGAATCAGTTTTGAATACAACAAAATTTAAACCCCATCTGAAAATAATTGGTGTACTTTCAGTTTTAACATTGTATATGATTTCTGCATTTACTAGAAAATACTGAATTCTTCCAAAAAATGGTGTGTTGCAGACTATTTTGTCATGGTTTCAAGATCTGGAGATTGGTGAGGATTGCACATATCTATTTGTCTGTATATATAACCTCATCAAAGAAAGAATAAACATAAGCTCTTTGTCTATATATCTATTTTGCTCTTGGCTCCGATGTATATATTAAAGACATCTTTTTGAAATAACATTGTTGAAAATTGAGGGGGTATTATTAGTCGGTGTAGAAGTTGCTCCGAGAGAGTATTTGTTTCATTGGAAAAAGGACTAATGTAATAGTCTCTCGGAGCATCTTCTGCACCGACTTGGTTAAACATGCCTCCTCATTAAAGAACAAAAACAGTATTATATTTGCTAGTTATGCATGATTTAATGTTAATGTCTCTAAAAATCATTTTGTTTCATTTTTTCCCTTGATGAGGATGTTTGGAGGAAAACAGATATGGGAGGAAGATGTCTTGCCCAGATCCGAAGTGATTAAAGTAAGACATCTAAAAATGCTTTTAGTTTCATTCATTCTGTGTCTATCACTTTCTATCAGTGTCCCTACGTCAAGACATGCTTTGTTTTATTTATGTCATCGTGCATTACTCTGTAAATAAACCGAGACATTTATTTCATGTGAACAGATCTACAGTTTGGTGTAGAGATACAGAAGGGGATGATGTTCTGGCAACTTATAGGGTTCCAAGATCTAAAAAATAAAACCTGAAGGTACGGCTACTATACTGACATTGTTTTGAACATGAAAATATATATTCAATATTGCACAAAGTATATTGAATGAATTATTACCTTGTATCTGAGTGCTAGATATCCTGAATAAAACTGAAACAAAGTTCACAAAATCAATATCAGTACGGTTTGAAATGTTGAGCATGACTGAGAATGTAATTGAAATAACTGAGCTATGCTTTAGTAAAGCATTACCTCTTGAATGTCTCTTTTCTGCTGTGGTTTAGGGTTTTACAATGACTGAGAATATATAGATTTAGAGTCGACTATGTGAAAGAGATGTGGTCTTGTTTTTTTTTGGAATGTATGGATGTTATAGTAAGTTTTGCTTTTTATGGATGTTTTATGATATGCCAAATTTCTGTCATTGGGAAACAGACAACACATTATTTGTCTTACATTATAATATAGATTAGAATATAGGCCGATTCTCTATAATAATACTTAGATGGTTTAATTTAATAGTTGTGCAATATATTATGTAATCTGTTGTGCAGGCTTATTTGTGTATGCGATTCATTTGTTCTCAGTTTTGTAATAGCTTGGCAGGTTTTGACCAACCACAAAATTCTTATTTGTGGTTGGTTGTGTATAATTTTTGTCCAGGAATTTTCAGAAATTGTATGGTAAAAATGTGGTTTTGTAATTTATGTGCAGGCTTATATAAAATGTGATTTTGTAATTACCTCTAAATGTCTGTATTTTGCTGTAGTGTAGGGTTTTAACATAGATAAAAAAGTTATTTTATAGACGACTATGACACTGAGATGGAGTAATGCTTACGTTTTTTTATTTTTGGAATGCATAGATTTCTCTTTATCTTATCTTCTTAGTAATCATTGTAAATTTGTACATAAACTATTCTGTAAGGCTCTTAATGATTCTGATCTATGCTTTGCTTATTTTGGTCAGATATTGTATTTAGTTGCGAAATTTATGGCTATTTTTTGATATGCAGAATTTCTGCCATTGGGAAACAGAAAAGGGTCGACCCAGTGTCAGAATATATGCAATTGTGTAATTTTTATACAGGTTTTAAAAGTTCTGCAATATATTCTGTAATTTGCTGTGCAGGTTTATGTTTCTATGTGGGGTTTTGTAATGTGTGTTATGTTTGGTTTTGTCTTTACGCATTTGCGTATTATGTTTTGTAATATGTGGGCAGGTTTTGTGCATTATTTGGTCATATTTGTGGTTGGTTCAGTGATTCTATTAGGTTCAAGATTTGTCGTAATTTTGTTCCTTTATTTTGGTATTTTTACTACAAAATCTTTCATCCAGCAAGTTTTAGAAATCATTTACATCAAAATATTTTTTTTCCAAAAACGTTCTTAATTTTTTGATTTTATTCAGTAATATGTCGCTGTTAGTTTTGATTCCTTTTTGTTATGGGAAACATTAAGATCTCAAACAAAAAACCGTAAAAAGCAAATATCAGAATCAAAGATATTTCTAAAAAAACATAATTAAGCGAGCAGATGACACGTGGCAAAATACTCCGCATGTGACACGTGGCAGCGGAAAACGCGGGTGTAATGTGGGGGCGCGTGCTGCTCAGCCGCCGTTTTTCTTTAGTTATTATATAGTAGATTACTTATTAGAGGAGTCCGGAATTAGACTAGTACGTTAACCACAAGTGCATTTAGTAAATATCACTAGTTGTAGTTATACTGGTAATTATCGAATAACCGTAATTTCTTTTGATTTTCACAATATAGTTGGTTTTGTTTAAATTAACTAGGTATTGCAGAAGCTTGGTTTTTGTCAAAGGACTGATTAGTAGCTTACATTCACTAATCTCGGCTAGCTTCTCCCTAGATTCATCAAACACCGCTCCTTTGCCGAGTGACTCCCACCAGTGTCAAACCGTCTCTCTTCCGATGCGTCCAATCAGCCACTTCACATCGAGTGGATCGTACTCAACCCGACGCAGACCAATGGACAGTGGAACCATATCTTTCAAATGTTTAAGGACTTTCATGCCAACAGATCTTCCAATGACTAGTTAATGGGTTATAGTTTAGGTCAATGAATTCCTGATATGAGTGTCTCGTATCCTATGACAGACAATAAGGCTCTCTTTACCAATCTCTCTACCACGGCATCTATCCTAATTAAGCTACCTGATAGATCGCAATCAACGGTTGTTCTTTAGGGGACAACCCTTTTCATTGATCATATGAGGGTTCCAAAGATTTTTATTTGTGCCTCCTTTCACTTGCAACTTGTTATATTTTGATGAATTGACGAACAATGTTTGTTGTCTTATGACTTTGACTTCTAGATTATATGTTCTATAGGACCTCAATTCGTGGATGATGACAGGATCCAGTGAACTCTTCTATTTGTTTACAAGCAAAGCATACTCGAGATAGTTTCCTATTATAACACCCCCTTTATGTGTGGAGCTAGTTATTTTTTAACTTTAGTAGATGACTAATCTAGATGTGTATGGTTTCATTTCATGTATTCCAAGACCGAAGTCGAACGTTTTGTCATGAAATTTTACGCATTTCCTTTTACCCAATTCGGTCAACAGGTGAAGTGTTTCATCACTGACAATGACACATAATTCTTCTCTCTTCGGGAATACTTTGTCAATAGTGTATTGAACTTGATACCTCGTGTATTGCCTCCTCTCAAAAAATGGCCGTGTTGAACGCAAACATCGTTACATTTCAAATATGGCCAGGGTACTTCAAACTCAAGCATCACTACCAATTCATATTTTGGGCGAGTGCGTCCTTATCGCCGCCTATTTGATAAACCGAACACCTCCCCGGTTCTTGTCGAGAACATGCCTTATAAACTTCTATTTGGTCAGGTACCCATCTACGACCATGTCTACGTTTTTGGATGCCTCTTCCATGCGTCCGTTTTGCCCTAGAATTCTGACAAGTTTGCCTCCCGGAGTCATCAGCTCATTTTCATTGAGTACCTCGATGGCAAGAAGGGTTGGACGATTTTTGACCTAGATAAGTGGGAAATATTCATATCATGGGACGTTATTTTTTAGAAGAACCGTCCTCTACTAGGGTAAACCTTCTCTCAGTTATCCACCTCTTCCAACAAACTCTCAGTCGCCATGCTTGATCGATCTTGATGCCCCGACCCCACACGTCCGATCAACCTCCCACCGCACCTACTGTTGACAATAGAGGGTATTACCGTCTAACTTGTCCGACTTCGACGATGCACCACATATAAAAACTACATCTGTCTGCTGCATTTCACGACCTAAACAACCCCCGGTTTGGCTTCGAAAGTACGTTTTCAACACCAATCTCAGCCTGGACCCCTCCTTTACATCGATACCCGACTCATCACCATCCTCAGATAGCCTTTACGTACCATACTGCTAACCATGTCAATTGTTCTAAATTTTCTCCTCCTCACTTATAGTTTGTGGACGCTATCATAACCACTCTAGAGCCAACCCCCATCGCCAAGGTTGTGCAGTCTCCTCATGGTAAAATGCAATAAAGGCATAATTTATTGCTCTAGAGAAGAACGGTACTTGGGAGATTGCTAATCTCCCCCAGACAAGAAACTAATCCGGTGTAAATGGGTTTTTAGGGTCAAACATCAGGCCGACGGTTTGATTGAATGTCACAATGCTTGCTTAGTGGTTTTTGGTAATCGAGATGTCGAGGGAATTGACTATACAAAAATGTTTGCCCCGATAGCCAAAATGATGTTGATTCAAGTTTTCATCTCCATCGCCGCCATTCGGGGTTGGTGTTGCACCAAATAGACGTTCATAATGCCCTACATGGCAACCTAGATGAAGACCTCTACATCCAGTCGCCACTGGGATTCACATTCCTTCGGATAAGGTTTGTCGTCTTTGCAAATTCCTCTACGATCTTTCTCAAGCGCCTTGAAATTGGTTCTCCATACTTGCTCTCGTCCTTAAAAAGTTTGGATTTCAACAATCCTATGTCAGCTACTTGATGTTTTACCTCAATTCTCTAGGCACGGTCATTCACATCCTTGTATACATACATGATTTGATTATTGTCGACAATTGTCTCACCGCCATTGATCGTTTCAAAGATTACCTTCATTGGTGTTTTCATATGAAGGTTTTTGCCCCCCCAACATATTATTTGGGCATTGAAATTTCTCATGCCCCAAATGGGTTGGTTTTATGCATCGGAGATACATGCTCGAGATTCTCACCAAGGCAGGGTTACTTGGGGCTATGTCGTCTAACTTCTCGATCCCACAAAATCACGATATGAGTTAGCCTGTTGCAACTCCTATGTCTTGCCCAAAAAAGTATTGCCGACTAGTATGAACCTAATCTACTTGAGAATAACTTGTCTCGAGCTTTGCTACTCCATTCATACACACTAGCAGTTTATGCAAGCCTCAGTCGAGGAGCATTGGCGATTTTGCATCTTGGTTCTCCACTATATCAAATGCAACCCTGGACATGGTTTTCTTATTTCCTGTCATAACTCCTTGTCTCTTATTGCATATTTTGATGCCAACTGGGCCGACTACCCATCTACTCGCCGTTCTCTCATCGAGTACTTTGTTAAACACGATAACGAAAAAACAACATATTGTTTCTCATTCTTCGACTGAGGCCCAATATCGATCGATGGCCATTGCTTGTTGTGAACACATATGGTTAAAGTCCCTGCTTTGATCACTTGGCGTGTCTCATACTACTCCTATGAAGCTCCTTTGCAACATCAAGGTTGCACTACATATTTCTTCCAATCCGATCTTCCACAAACAAACCAAACTCATAGAAATTGATTGTCATTTCGTTCAGGGCCTCATCCTAATTGGTGTCATCTTGGCAGCCATGTTCGTACTATTGAACAACCGTCGAACATTTTCACAAAGACATTTTCACTTGGAAATTTGGGCTTTCTTGATTTGCATGCTGCAACTTGAGGGAGTATTGTAGATATTACAATATCTTATCTCTTGCGCGCACACACACACACACACACATATATATATATGTGTGTGTGTGTATAGAGGCGAGTTCAGGTAAAACAAGTTTTATGGTAGAACGGAGGCTAATAAGGTATGTCAGATGAGGAGAAATAAATGGTTAGATATAAGGTTGTTTTTGAGTTGTATGTGAGTAAATGAATGAGATAATACATGAATAATAGTAGTTACCAAAATAAAAAAGGTTGTTACCATTTTAAAATTAAATAATAGGAAAGGATATTGTGTGAGAGGAATTAAAATCCACGTTAATTACTTCTTCATCCTTTCTCCCATTGTCATCTCCATCTTCTTTCTCTCATTCTCCATTAACGTCCAGCAATGCATACATCTTTGGATTGCATAATTGAATACTCTTGTTATCAGATATGAATATCGTTATACATTGGTGTGAATATCTCGATTTGTTTACTATAATTTTCCGTGTTTGTAGTTCATTGTTTATCAAATGAATATGCTTATTATTAATTTAGAATATCATCGTAAAGTTGTGTGAATATCACCACTAATAGACATGAATATCACTACTTAAAAACATGAATATCACTACTTAAGGACATGAATATCACCACTTGATGAAATGAATATGAACATCCAAATACATGAATATCACCACCCAATTACATGAATATCACCGTCCATTATCGTGAATATCATCATCCATTGTCGTGAATATCATATTTGAATTGAGTTTTTTCGAAGCTTCAATGACAATTAATAATGGAAAGAACACTATCGAATTAACGGTGGTCGTGGCGACGGTGATATTCAAGACAAATCCCCAAATTGAAAATGAAACCAAAAGATACTCATCTCAAATAGCAACCAAATTAATTAAAGCGAAATTGAAAATGAAACCTAAATTCCCAAATTTTATACTTGAGAGTCGAAGCTTAAAAACATCAATGGCGGAGAAGAATCGGAGTGGAGGCTGTGTGGAGGGGATGCACAACTGAGTCTAAGTGGTGGAAAAACAGAGTCGGAAGCGGCGCATGCGTAGTGGAGGCGGAGTAGAACTGGAGTGGACAAAAACCAGAGTCGATGGCGAAATGAAGGCAAGTCGAAGTCGAAGCCCCGAAACGGACAAGCTGAGATGGAGCGGACTTGGGGGCGAAGTCGGAGACTGAGTCCAAAATGGAGTCGAAGGCGGAGAAGAAACTGAAGGCGGAGTGGTGTCTTAGTTGAGTTATTGGTTTATAGCATTATGGCAGCTTTACAATATATTTTTGTTCATTACAAACCGCGTGTATATGAGTAAGAAGAATCAAATTCCAATCACCTAATATCTGAATTTGATATTTATCGTGTACATCAAGTTACTTTCCTAATATGTACTCCAAATTAGTTCAATCTAGTCCGTCTATTGTATATCATCTAATGGGTGTTATTAGTACATCTATGTCACTATAACATTTTGTTTTACTCAAACCTAATGTTATGTGTGTAAATGTTTATTTTCCCAATTCTACCTTGTATAGAGATATGTTATCTTAGTTGTAGATAATTTTTTTAGACATGGTAAACACTGGGATCCTTTCTCAACAAAAAGGCAGTCCTGAATCATCGCAACAGATGATCTTTACAAAATGTTTACAAAACTATCATATCTGGAGTTCATATCGATGAACTCATGTCTAGCTTTGTAAATACCTTGATCAGAGACATTTGTAGATGTACGAAGGAGTTGAACTCTCAAAAGTGTCAGTGGATTGATGTGATGAATAGCTAGGAAGTCTGCCACATAATTTGCTTCCCGACAACAGTGATGGACCTGTACGAAATCAAAAGTGTGTAAGAAAGAGGTACTATCGGTAATTATAGAGTGATTTTCCAAGGAATCTTCCAGATACCTTCAATAGAATTTATAAGGATAAGAATATCACCTTCTACAACTAATAGTTCCCCTAGAGTTACGAAATATAAAACCGATGTGGGAGGATTAATCAGATCTTTTAGATCCATCAATGTTTAACTTAACCTAGTTAGGCATAGGTTTCTTCTAGATTCCGTTAGTAACACGTGTTATACTCCTTTATATAGACGGTTTAGGATGGGTAGTTGATGTGTTCCGGTCTCCCAAAACACAAGTCAGAGCGGATCTAGGTAGAAAGGCGGACGAAAGTCTCTTGCTCGTTGAAGATCGGATCGTTGTGAAAGAATTCTGAAGCTGTCAAAGGAAAACCGCAGGCGCGATTTGGTTTCCGCGGGTGCGGAAACGGGTGTTGTTGTTGCATCTGCGATCCTCGAGTGGTTCGATCAGGGAGGGATCTCGACACGGGCCGAGAGCCACGTTTGGGAGTGGGGTTCGTATTCAAGGGATGTGGATTCGGTGGTGGTTCGATCGTAGGTTAGGGGGCCGGTTAGGGAGGTTCGGTGAAGGCTTAGTTGAAGGAGCTAGACCTAGGGGGCGGGAGCTTGGCTCAACGGCAGCGCTAGGCTTTAACATGTTCTTACCCTAATGGGCCTAAAAACATAAATGGATCGGCCCTCTTGGCACAAGAGAGGCCCGGCATCCAAAAATAGAAACTTGCTAAAAACGGCAACGTCTAAAAGTAGTAAATACTAAAAACGATAACTTTCCAAACTTAGAAACAATCTAAGAATGGAAACTGCTAAGAAGGGAAACTGTGAAATACCGAAAAACTACTAAAAATAGAAAGTGTCTCAGGATGTCTCAAAACTGGCATGTGAGCGTCACAATACCAAAGTAACTTCAATGGCACTCATAGTGCCGAGTAATGTCATGACCAGGGTCACATCACCCTCCCCCACTTGGCTGCGAAACGTCCTTGTTTCGCGAATGTCGTTGTCCAGGAGCTTATGAGGCCGCAAGCCATCGTGGTCGAAAGTGAAGCGAGGTCGGTCCGTGGTCAGCTGTTGTATGGTAGTCCTTGTGTACCATTCTAGTGCTGTTGCGCTCCTCCCAGGTCCAGCACGGTCTGCCTGTCCATGTATCCGTCTCATAGCCGGGGGCAGGTCCAATGCTTGTGCAACGATGGAAGCGGGTGGAATCACATCAGGAGGTTCGTCATCAAATACCTGGAAAAGAGGGTGCACAACAGTGGGTAAGTCACAGGGATCCTCCAATAAATAAAGACACGTAATAGGAGTAATAGGAGAATGTCCCTGAAAAGAATGAGTAAACGCGCGTGATTGAGTCAGCAAGGAGCGGTGCGCGACGCGGTCCTGGAATGTGGGCAGTTGGGTGTTGGCATCGGGATCAACGCATAGTGGTATTTCCACGGGCGCGGTAAGGATGGCCGCGGTCGCGGTTCCGTGTGCACGAACCGGGGAGCGGTATTAGCGAAACCGCATGCGCGGAATGGGTGTCCGTTGGCACGGATTGTGTTGCAGAAGTTGAAGACGTCAGGAGAGAAACCGCAGGCGCGGAGTTGCTGGCCGCGGGCGCGGATGTGTGAGCCGCGGTCGCGGCATCTGTGGTTGCGGTTTCGACAGTGATGAGGTTCTTCACGTCGTTGGCCATTTTGTGGGTCCTCTCCACTTGGTCAAGTAGAATCTCATGAGGCGGCATAGGGAAAAGAGTGACTCATCTACCGTCATGAATAAAGGCGTAAGGGTTGAGGAACCCATCATGTACCGTCTGCCTGTCATACTGCCAAGGTCTACCAAAAAGAAGATGAGTAGCATCCATAGACACAACATCACACAAGACACTATCATGGTATTGACCAATATGAAAAGGGATGCGGCATTGCATGTGTACCGCATCACCATTACCTACAGAAAGCCATTGAAGATCATATGGTTGGGGGTGTGGCTGCGTTGGTAATTGAAGGTGATGGACAACCTTCGCACTCACAATGTTACAGCACGACCCACTATCAATGATGACGCTGAGGGAGGCATCTTGGACCAGACATCGTGTGTGGAAAATGGTCTCTCTCTGGTCCGTCAGGGGCACCTCCATTACAGTAAGTGCACGCTGCGCATAAAGGCTCAGTGGGGTACCGACAGATAAGTCTGGTGGCAAGCAAGTGTACCCATCATCCTGTGTAACGTAGGCCAGTGGTACGGGAGCTTTCTCCTCGTCGGGCTCGTCCTCCAAGGACTCATATCCTGCGGCCTGTGTGAAAAGGATCTTCTTCGGGTTGGGACAGTCGCGCTAGATGTGTCCACGACCGCCACAACGATAGCAGGCCTGGTCGCATGTCCGCTCAGTGTTGCGTGGGGCTTCCCGAATCGGTGTAGGGGTTGCGGTGGTGCGTGAAGTCTCATGTCCACGAGCATGGAGCTGCATCTTTCTAGTCTGCGCTGGAGAGGACACATCAGTAGAAATAGAAGGAATTGTTGTAGTGTCATACCTGCGAGACTGAGTCTGGGACCAGGGTGTCTGTCTGCGGCGTTGATTCTGCTGGTGGATCATCATCGCCGTATGAGTGAGCTGTGTCAGGTCCCGGATAGGTAGGATCTCCAGTTGGTCGCGGATGTTGGTATTCAACCCACTCAAAAATCTGGTCCTTATAGTAGCAGGACCTATGCTCATGCCCGCCTTGTAATACAGATCCTCGAGTTTGGCAAAGAACTCGATTGGCGTCTGGGTGCCCTGGCGAGCGAGCATTATCTCCATCCTCATGTGGTTCTGGAAGTCATCTGGAACATATTTGTGGCGAATAATGAACGCCAGCTGGTGCTATTGATCAATTTGTTCCATGCCTCTTCGTTCCCTGTCAATACAGAAACGATGCCACCAAGAGCGGGCTGCACCATGAAACTGCAGAGTGGCGACATCTACCTTCTCGAACTCCTCATACGGACAGTGTCGTAGGGCGTGCTCTGTAGCCTGCAACCAATCTAAAAACACAGTAGGATCATAATCTCCATGGAAATGCTCGATAGTTACCTTGATCTCGCGACGACTGGCATAGGGGTTGGGCACGCATCGCGGTCAGGGAAACCTCGAGCCGCAGGAATCTCCTCAGGGTATGGCTCGTCCAACTCGTCATCATAATGATCAAATTCATCCTGGATGGGGCAGGTGCGACGCTGGCGACGACGGTCATGAACGTCCTCACGGTGCTGCTGTCTCTCACGCACGGGTTGTCATGGAGGCATCGGAATCCATGGAGGGATGTAATCAATCGGATAGAGCTGGCTCTCCACTGGGTCACCCAAAGGTGGATGAAAGTTTCCCGGATTGGGAACACCTGCAACCTCAAAACCCTCCTCATCATACTCAGTAAAAGGAATAGGAGGTACATACCTGGATCGCGGTGTAGTACGGGGAATAGTCCTGGGGTCACGGCTGGTGGTAGGACGGGTCGACACCGTCTGTGGTGCTTTGCCGCTGGTGGTGCCCCGAGCTGCGTCTCATTGGCTCTCAAAAAAGGCATCCTGGCGTGCCTCGTCTCGCTGCATGGTCGCGAAACGCTAACGTCGGTCAGTGGTGTCGGCGTAGGGGTAGAGACCCAAGTCTGTGGCTGGGGACTGGTGCTCGGCAGAGTCATAGGCAAGGTCGTCCGCTAGAGAGAGTAGGGGCTTATATCTGTTAAAGCCTTGGTCCTCTTGCTGGGACTCAATGATGGAGTCCAAGCGTCGAAGACCCGGCTGGAGCTGCGAACTGGAAGGCATCAGGCCCTTTCCCTTGTCGAGGCGTCGCATGGGGTCGGTAGTGAGCGCGGGAGCCAAGAGAGGATCAACCGCTGCGGTGTCGGCTGGAACAGACTGAACCGCGGGCGCGGTTTGCTTGTCTGTGGGCGCGGTTAGGTTTTCCGTGGGCGCGGATATGGCAGCCACGGTCGCGGCTATGGCAACAGTTTCGGCGCGGTTGGAGTCTATGCCCTTCTGTAATTCGTCGAGCTTCGAAAGGATCGCCGCCATCGCTCTGGCTTAAGCATCGTCAGTGGCATGGCGAGGGGCGAGTGTGTCGTTCGTATCTATCGCTATAGACACCATGACAAACACAGAAAGAGCAGAAACACAAACAAAAGGTAACGAAAACAAACGACAAACTAGATAAAATCAAACCCACAAAGTCTCACGTAGGTCACTAATCTGGGTAAAGCCGTGAGGGAGGAGTGGCTAGGCTGACTCAGCGTGGACTAAACCAACACAAAAACCACACAAACCTCACAATTCAGAAGCCAAAATATAGTGACTATGCAAGAAGTATGCCAGCATGCAAATCCTAGAATCCAGGGAGAAAGAATACGGGAAGATAAGCTTAATGGACCTGTATCAATAGTGAATCGGCTTCGCCGAGATCGCCTGGGGCTTATGTTTTCGTAATTCGGTGGCTGTTTTTTTTTTGTAAGAACCGAATGCCTCTTTCTTTGTTTTGTTTTTTTACCCATGTTTTTAGTGTAGACGATGAGCAATTGTTGCAGAGACTAGAAAGAAGTAATTTTTTTATGAAAACTAGGAGATAACAATAGAGAAAATTCTAATAATAATCACTAACTTTAGCAAACCAAATATGCAAGATTACTATGATTTAGGGCAAGAAAAGTCCACAACTAGGGTTAGGGTTTCTCATGGTAATCTCTTTTTTTGTTTTGTTTTTTTATCTCTCAGTCTTGAACAAGGGCTTAGGAAGCCACAAATTCAACCTAGGGTAGGGGAGTGTTGGAGGCAACCAACCAACAACAACAAAACTGAAACAAACGAAGCAAAACAATGGCGACAAGCCACACAAACGAAAGCGGAAGCAAGGGAAAGACTGAAATTTTAACGTGAGAACAAAGCGAGAAAAAAAAGACCAACCTTGTACCCCTGAAATCTGATACCAGTTGATGTGTTCCGGTCTCCCAAAACACAAGTCAGAGCGGATCTAGGTAGAAAGGCGGACGAAAGTCTCTTTCATGTGACTATGGGAACCACAATTTTTGAAGAAGATCAAACACTTATCCAAAACAAATGGTTCGAAACTTGGAAGGAGTCAAAACTGAAGAATCTGTCTCGTCGACATCTTCTCAGTATTCTGGCTATATCCGGAGCTACGAAAGTCCAATGGAGGCCCATGAGTAGTCATTGGAAAGCTAAGGAAATTATCTACAATTCTGATGTGAAGGTCTCCCTCAAATTCGGGCCAGAAAAACAGAGAAATCGTAATCTCTACGATAGTTCAGCAGAAATCCCGAAAGAGTTGCAAATCCAGTTGGAGCAAGGCCTCGTCACTTGTGGGCTTAATTCCAACTTCAAGCCCGGCCCATACACACTCTTGGAATCCAAGGAAGAAGCATTCAAGGTCGACCACTCAATTCTTTGACCAAAGCTAGCACCAAGGAATCCTAGGCGCCTTAATACTATGTTTCTATATTTGCTGTTTTTCCATATATGGCTGAGTTAAAGTCTAGCTTTAAACTCCTTTAATTTGCACCATTTTGTAGCTTCAATAGGAGGCGTTTATTTGCTTAAATGTTAGGTGTTTTCTAGCCTTAATAGGAGGCTTGAAGGCTGCCTTGGAAGGCAAGGAAGGCCGACTCACACTAGCCTACTTATAGCCTTTCCTTTGCATTGTTTTTAAGAAGAGCTTTGAACTTGATTAAGAAACTCTCTTTTTCTCTAAGTATTCTTGCGTCAAATTCCATTGTTGTCAAGTGAGTTCATCTTGCCAACTCTACTTCTATCTCAACCAAGTCTGCGTCGAGTCTTCCCTCCCCTTGAAGAACTATCCAAGAGTTTCCTTTGTTGGTGCGTTATATCCAACTTAGGGAGTTCATATCTTCACCAACTTCCACAACCACTCGACTCCACTTTGCACTGTCCTTCACTGATCCCTAAGCCACCAATTCACACCAAAAACGCCGAGCCAATCACTGTCTTCTGCCAGATCCATCGTTCCAAAGACAACCTTAACACAACCCCGCAAGCTCCCTGCGACCCCTCAGGAAAATCATCATTTATTCCTGATCCCTTGTCAAATCGTGCTCAAATTTGGAGGGACTCAAGAAGACTTCAAGATTAAACTCTGGGATTTGGAATCACTCAATTCCGATCTCAGACGAGAGATAACGGTCCATTTCAAGTCAGGTCACATTTATGGGCTTTGCTTGACGATTCCTTGAAGATCTTCGAAGCCATTCCTTGCACCGTGTCATTCCCGATCCTTGATTCACATCACTCTTGCTCGCTGAAGATCGGATCTTTGCGAAAGAATTCTGAAGCATTCTATGAATGGAAACTGCTAAGAAGGGAAACTGCGAAATACCGAAAAACTACTAAAAATAGAAAGTGTCTCAGAATGTCTCAAAATTGACACGTGAGCGTCACAATACCAAATTAACTCCAATGGCACTCGTAGTGCCGAGTAATGTCGTGACCGGGGTCACATCAGTAGTAGATGTTGTAGTGATCAAATCTTGGAACTAGATATATGCGAGGTCGGAAGGAATACAGATTTTTGCTTTATCATTTTCTTTTGAAAGATTAAGGAATTCCGTTGTTTCCAAATCATCTACCACAAAAACCTAGGTTCAGGTGATATATTAGAAGTTTTAAAAATAGTTTAAATCGATAATGAGATCTGATGTACTTTGGATAGAAAAAGTTTGATTAAGGTGTGATGGTTAAGGCGTTCTGTTGTAGACGATTTACTTTACGCTTAAGCTTTGTCTTCAATGTATATATTTCGTTCATTTCTCATGCACCAAGTGACTCGTACATTTATAGATAAATTTAAATGACTGATATATTTACATCACTTAGCCATTCATCCTCATAAAAAGAAATTAATGTACTCTTAATTGAAAGTTGTAGAATCTAGATTGACCTTCAATCGTCATTGAGGCTCTCACATTCCAAAAACATGAATGAAAAGAAAATGTTTCAAATTCTCTCCAATTGTATTTGACTTTATTTCAGCTATTGACCACTTTTTTAAACAGATAGGGAATGTATATTGATGTTGTGTCTGGTGCGAACGATTGTTCTAATGTGGACCGCATTAAAATACGAAAAGAGGTATACAATACTTTGTGATGTAGTGTACATTTGTAATGCGGTGCACATTTTATGTCTAATGTGGTGCATAATTAGTCTCCGATATTGACCCACCGGTCTCCGACGTTGACAACTGTTGAATGGCATTGAACGGTCGTTGACTGGCATTGACCTACAATTGACCGACGTTTACCAACTGTTGATCGACGTTGACCGGTTAGTGCACCAAAGTTACATTTAAATGTACACCGCTTTTGAGTGAAACATATTACTAATAAAAGTGCACCAAGTTACAATAAATTGTGCACTGAAATGGATGTGCACTATGTTGCAATAAAATGTGCATTGAGATGGATTGGCACCATGTTATGACAAAATGTGCACTGAAATGGATATGTACCATGTTGTAATAAACTGTGTACTAATATGGATGTGCACCATGTTATAACAAAAAGTGCACCATAATTGGATGTCCCCTAGTATTGACTAAATTCTGCACCTCTGTGTGCATGTTCGTACGGGAACGACTATTCGCACCTGATCAACAACCAATATATAGGGAAATGTTCATGTGAGGAGCACCCTTTGGGTGAAAAGTGATGAACATTCTAGGCCAATCAATTTTTTTATCATCATACACCCTACCACACTTAATGCTAGTCAACATTGATTGGTCATAGGTCAGCTTTTTGGCCAATTTTTTCTTCTAAATCTCGGGCCAAATGTTTTTTCGATTTTTCTATTCCTGGTTTTCTACATGTTTTCATCATAATTTATTTTAGAAAAAGTTGAAAAATTGCCTCTTAAAATTGAACAATTATATTTGAACAATTATATAAAGTTGAACAACTGTACGTTAAAGTTGAACAATTGTATCATAAAGTTAAACAATTAATTTTCATAGTTAGACAACTATTTTGATTATGTAATTAAATATGAACATTTATATCTTAATATTGAAAACTTTCTATTTTTTTAGGGGGTGGTCAATTTTTCCCGTTTTACTATTCTTATTTTCCTACATATTTAGGGTTTAGGTTTTAGGTTTTGGGTTTAGGATTTAGAGTTTAGGTTTTGGGTTTAGGATTTAGGATTTATGGTTTAGAGTTTATGTTATGAACATTTTGAGTTGTATTAAGTTTATATTACCTTATAAACAAAAGTTCAAGTTCATTGGACAATTGTTCAAATTTTAATGAAGTATCGTTTAACATTATCTTTGTTATAACTTTGAACTTTCATGCAATATATTTGAACATTTTTGTGATACGTTTGAACAAATTAAATTGTTAAAAACCTGTTACATATTGTTTAGTTTTCTAAAAATATTGATCAACCTTTAAAATGTGTTTTCATCAAGTAAAAAAGGAAAAGAATAGTTTAAAGAACAAATAAACTTGTTTGGAGGAAAAAACTGAAATTGTTTAACATTAAGATACAATTGTTCAACTTTATATACATAGTAAAAACAACTATCTCACTATAAAAATGAAATTGTTCAACTTTAAGATACAATTTGTTTACTTTAAAGGTACAATTGTTCAACTTAACATACAAATGTTCATTTTTAAGAGGCATTGTTCAATTTAACTAAAAACATTTTATGATAAAAACGTTTAGGAAACCAAGAATAAAAAAATTGAAAAAATTGGCGCAAAAATAATAATTGGCATGAAAAAAACGCCCTTGACCGGTAGGGGGTGGTTTTGGGAGGGTATAGGTGTGCTAGGATTGACCTTCCATCGTAACCTTCCATTACCCCAAAATGCATGGCTCAAATGGATCCTCACGTTTCACCGTAAGGATTTGTTTCACTAGATGTTAACCCTATACATATTTAGAAGTTGTGTCTGGTGCGAACGTTCATTACACTGCGGACCACATTAAAATGCGAAGTGAGGTGCACAATCCTTTGTGATGTGGTGCACAACTTATGTGTAATGTGGTGTATAAATATATTGGGGCACAATTGTGCACTATAATGGTACAAAATTGGTCTCAGGTATTGGCCCATTGGTCTCTGGTGCTGATCACCGTTGATCGACATTGACCGATTGTTGACCAGATTTAACCAATTGTTTGACTAATGTTGAACAACCATTTGTTGACCATTGACCGCTTAGTGCACCAAAGTTACATATAATTGTGCACTGCTTTTGAATGCACAATTTTACAAATTAATTGGGATCATGTTACAACAAATTGTGCACTAAGATGGATGTGCACAATGTTGTAATAAAATGTATTCTAAGATGGATGTGCACCATGTTGTAACAAAATGTACAACGAGTTACAAATAAGTGTGCACCGATGTAAGAAAGTGCACCATGTTACAAATAAATGTGCAATGAGATTGATGTACACCATGTTAAAACAAAATGTGCACTGAGAAGATGTGCACCATTGTAATAACCCCTAAAAGTCCCAACTGTCGTTTTGTAAGCAAGACGTGTTGGACAATTTCTGTAACCTCTGTAAGAATAATTTGAACGTAATAATATATGTTTAATAAGATTTTGGGTCTTAAAGTATTTAGGGGGTACTAAAAATAATAAGTTAAGCATGACCTCGAGCAAGAACCGCGACCAAGGACCCAGAAGCGCGAGCGCGGCAGTGCCGCGACCGCGGTTTCGAAACCGTGGGCGCGGTTTTGCCTGTGGGCAAACCGCGATCGCGGTTCTGAAACCGCGATCGCGGGCTTCTCGGATCGTCGCCTTCATCGAGCTTCCAGAAGGCCGATCGTCGCCTTTCTCCACGTGCTCCTAATGCCGGGGAGGGCAACTGGTTGGCTTGCTCGGTGTGGGGTGAACTCCTGCTCCTCCATGGCTATAAAAGGGAGTTGTGGCAGCCATTCTTCATCATCCATCTACAGCCATCTCTCTTTATCTCGTTTAATTCATTGTTGCCGGAGTTTCAGTGGTCGCCGGAATTTTAGTGGTCGCCGGAGGAAGTCGTTGGCAGCGTGGTGGTAGTGCGCATTCATCCAAGGAGTGAAGAAGCCGAGCCCTTGTCGTCGGTAAGCACGAGTTTGTCTCCAAGCTGTCGTCTGGATGGGCATTCGCGACCGCGGCCCCATCCATCGCGACCGCAGGCTTGGCCCAGAAAACCGCGACCGCGGTTATGCCAACCACGACCGCGGCCTTGCCCAGCAAGCACGATCGCGGCCATGGTAACCACGGCCGCAGTTCAGGCCTTTTTCCTTTCATTTCGTTTTGTTTCGTATCTTCGTTTCGTATCGTATCTAACTTAGGGTTCCGTTTTATGACTCGTCGTCGTCGTAGGAATCCGTACTCAGATTCAAGTTTCAGATCTCGAACCCGATCTTTTCGTTCGTCTAAACTAAAGACAAGTGACGGTTCGCTCTTGCTCATTATTCCATTCCCCTTGATTATCAATTATTTGATTGTTAATTAAGATGGAATAAAATTGTTGTTTTATGTTTTGGAACAGATTTGATAAGACAATGTGTTTAAATATGAATCTATAATAGGTTGTATATATTGCTAGAAACAACGCTATTATATAGTTCTTCATGATATTACCGTAATGGATTTTGGTGTGGATTTATGTGTGAACTCATGTGTAGTTAGAACGAGTATTCGTAGAAACGCTATGTACCTTGCGAGGTCTAGTCGTTTCTTTATAACTGGTATTAGGAGGATTTTTCCCTAGTACTTTTGGTCATGACTGTACCCTTATTCAGGGTAGGTGCACTCAGCTGGTGCCAACAATCGGGATTCATTCCCAAAATATCTCTTGTATCGAGAGGATCTGAACTAAAAGTTGTAACGTGAATGTATGTTTTGGAATTAAATAAGATAAGTGATGTTATGCACATAATTAATATACCCTCGGGTGAGGAGTACAACGTGGAAACCTTCCGGACTCTTGTTAGAGTAAGTCTTCTTTCCAATCTGGATTCGCATTGCGCGGTGAGGTTGGTCGTGGACCCAAATAATCAAGGTCGTGTTTTAAACTTGTGTGAAAACTTAACGTTCCCAAACAATTGTCATACGTTTCCCATAAGACTCAATTCCTTTGGAGTCTTCTCTTCATACGTTTCCCATAAGACTCACTTCCTTTGGAGTCTTCTCTTGATCATGCCTTTTCTTGTATTTTCGTGGAAGTATCAAAGTTCACCTCGCATATCGACTACTATTCGAGGGCGATGGTCGTAATTTGATATGACTATTTAGAACCTTTTTATTTGTATCCTTGCATAGTCTTTCATTAGACTAACCAACCGGTTTTATTCCTTGCATGGTTGGCTGGTGTCATTCGTCTCATACGGCACATCAAGTAAACTTTCTCATCCGTGAAGGCCAGATTACGACGTCAAAGGCATATGATATTTTAAGTGTTTTTTCAAGGTTGAAATCCTGGCGTGAGATCGCTCAGTTCAAACCCTTTTATGGCGTTTATTTATTTCAAAGACTTTCGTTGTAATAAACATTTCTGTATTTGGTTTTGCATCAGTTGTAACCTATGACGTTGGTTTGAATATTATTTGGTCAACCTTCATGTTATTTAATAAAGATTACAACATTATATCATTTGATTTAAAAACGGTAAGCCGTGGGTGACCCCGGGTGTGTATTCTGAGGTCACTGGTGGTAATATTTCCAAAGGTATTTTGGGGGTGTTACAGATTTGGTATCAGAGCCAAAAGTTTTTAAAATGATTTAATTTTTCAAATCGTTTATTTAAAGTATAAACTTCAAAAATCGTTCTTCGTTTTATAGTGAAGAAATCAAGTGGGCATTTCAAAAAGTCGAATCAAGGTTTAAACGAATTTATACCTTTGAGAAAAAAAAAATATTTTGAAACCTCTGTCACTCCAGTCGTGCCTTCTTCTTCTGTTTAATATAGAAAGTTAGCTTCTATATTTAGAAAGTTCTAATTCTCTCTCGTCACCTCGCAGGCAATGGGTGCTGTCGTATCGCAACTCAAGGGAAGGAGGGACGCTGAGGTAGCTCCTCCACCTAAGGCCGAGCTTGGGTCCCCTATTGTTCCAGAGTATGCTCTAGGCGGGGAGATGGTTAGTCCTCAAGAGGAGGAGAAGACCGTCCTCAAGGAGTCGGTGGTTCTCATATCTGACATGATGGAGGATCCAGATGAAGACCCAGAAGAGGACCCCGAGGAGGACCTCGAGGAGTACGATGATGATCTGGGTCTGGAGCACCTGCTTGTGGACGGAGAAGATCCAGGGATGCAGTTCATCTTTGTTGGATCATTAGAGTTACCTTTGAGGGAACAAAGACTTTGTTCCCATAGAAGGTGTGATAAGCACTACTTTGTAGGGCTTAACTAAGAGTCATTAGAGGATTTATTGGTGTCATTCGGGTAGCTTTAGACACATTCATGTGCATGGAGTTCGGAGGCGAAGTCTTGGTGTTTTTGGAGATGTTTGAGCCTACTTGAAGATTGTTAGAGACATTGAAGAAGAAGCAGCCAAGAAAAGGCCTATAGAAGAGTAGAAGAGAAGAGTGCAGGCGCAAAAGGTCGAGCATTAACCGCGACCGCGGGCAAGGGTGCCGCGATCGCGGGACTTCGGGGCATTCGAGATATTTCTGCAGGCGCAGAAGAATGCGAAGAGCGCAGAGCTACAAGCAACCGCGATCGCGGTCCATTACCCGCGATCGCGGGTCATCACGGCAGACTTATTTCGGGATTTCCCGAATCTATCTTTCCTGATTTCTTTATTTTATTTTAATTGTTTTTGTTTTCTATTTTCAGTTGGGCTAGGTCATTTGTTAGCCCACCTATATATACTCTCTTAGTTTTAGGTTTTGATTATCCAGATGGAGATTCAGTTGAGTTTTACATTTTCACTTTTCACATCTAAATTTATGAAGAACATGAGGAGGAACTAACCTTCTTGGTTCCGCCTGACAATTGAAGCATTCATTGGATTTTGGTTGTGAGACTGTTATTCGTATTCGAGTTCCTATTGGATTGTATTATCTCTTCTAAGCTTATTCTTATTGAATCTTACTGATTTCACTAGCCTGCGCAACTAGTTGTTATTGGTGATTTTCTGACTGCTAGGATTACGAAAATGTTGGGCTAACGTCCTATTCTGCTGTAGCAACTACGATTTGCATGACCTGGTTGAGATTGTTTATCGTAGGGAGAGATAATTGTATGCTGAATGCTTTTGGTTGAAGTATTGCATGCATCCTGGTTAATTCTTATGTGCAAAGCTGCCTTTGGGTTGAATCACTAGTGGTGCTAGGGTTATTCACTGGTAAGGGTTCTTAGGTCTGGTTGACCTATTAATCTACTCACGATCGGGACAGGAAGAACCATAGGAAGGAAGAAGAATTCAAGATAGTCTATGATCAACCATCTTTAGTGAATTGTGGATATTTTCTAGGAGGAATATTTTCCCTTTTATTTGAGACATCTTTAGACATTAGCAAAACCAAACCTCAAACCCCCCCCCCCCCCCCCCCTTTGTTACTATTGTTCGATTGGTATTTAATTTGTGACAGGAATACAGACGTTTGTGATTCTCTTGGGATTTCGACCCTTGCTTACTTACTATACTAGTTTGGAAGTTGAGGTTTACTTTGATTTGGCATAATGACCTTAGGCCACGTCAAATTTGGCGCCGTTGCCGGGGAGTCATTGTCTGTTTTCTTGTGAATAGATTGAATATTGATCTTTTAGGGAACCTATCTTATGGTTCCCTAAAACATTATTAACTTTTGTTTTGTCAAGTGTGATTCGCAGCTTAGATAAACTCGGTGAAGAAATACAGCTATGGCACAAGAAAACCGAACACTGAGGCAATTAATAGCACAGTACCCAGAGCAACAACCTCTGGCTATCCAATTTCCGGAAATCCAAGAGGGCGTGAATTTTGAGCTCAAGTCGGGTTTGATCAATTTGTTACCTCATTTCAGAGGAACCGATGAGGAAAATCCGAACAAACACTTGCATGAATTCAATTCAGTCTGCACCAGTATGCAACCCCGGGGAGTTACTGAAGACCAAATCAAGTTGAGAGCCTTTCATTTTTCTTTAAAGGATGCAGCAAAGGAATGGTTCTATTACTTGACCCCAGGCAGCATAGACACTTGGGCGAAAATGAAGCAAACCTTTCTGGAAAAGTACTTTCCGGCAACAAAGCTCAATAGCCTGAAAAGAAGCATCAGCAATATTGAACAATCTCAGGGCGAGCAGTTGTACGACTATTATGAGAGGTTCAGGAGGCTGGTAGTTAACTGTCCATTTCATGGTTACTCAGATCAAGACTTGGTGCTTTATTTATTCGGTGGATTACTAGAAGAAGACCGTCGATTGGTGAATGCTACATGTGGGGGAAACATCTTGAACAAAACCCTCGTAGAAGCCTTCGAAGTCTTTTCCGAACATTCTGAGAGTTCAAGGCAATACCGCTCAAAAGTTAAAGCAAGCACCACAAACATTTCTAAAGCAGAAGTGCATGCTGTGCAAGAAGTGAACATCACAGAAATCCAACCTCAGCAACCACAGCCGGTATTTGATGAGAATACACTGTTGGCTCTCACCCAGACACTTCAAGCGTTGACACAAGCAGTGATTCAAGCTGGTGCAAACAACGCACAAGTAATGAAAGAGGGATTCTCTCAGCTCTCTCAGCAAAATCATACTCTGTACCAATCCTCTCAGCAAACTATGTTTAGCTTGGGTGCATCACTGGAACAGCTAACGCATTGGACGCCTGCAATGGCGAAAACTCAAAACAAGGACTGCGAAAACCAGCAGGAAGCCAATGCCGTCACCTTGCGAAGTGGAAAAAAGGGTGAATGACCCCTATGCTGTGGAAAAAGATGAAACACCAATAAGAGATTAACGCTGGGAAGAACCGCGACCGCGGGGTGAGAACCGCGATCGCGGTTATATCACCGAAAGGGAGAGAAAAAGTGAGGAGGAACCGCGACCGCGGGGTGAGAACCGCGATCACGAGGCGGAAGATCGAGAATCAGAACCAGCCGTTAGAGAACCGCGACCGCGGGGTGAGAACCGCGATCGCGGGTTGAACACGGAGGACTAAACAGATTATATCCAGCTAGAATTTCCCCCGCTCAACCCTTAAAAGCCACCTGCACCCTTTCCCGAGGCATTGAAGGAGAAAAGAAGGCCAAAGACCAACCAGGAAATCTTTGACATCTTCAGCAAATGTGAGGTAAATATTCCTCTCCTAAAACTGGTAGAGTCTGTGCCTAGTTATGCTAAATTCCTAAAAGAACTGTACATAAATAAAAGAAGACAAAAGCTGAAGGGAAACCAAAAGATTCAGGTTAGTGAGAGAGTTTCTGCAGTCTTTCAGCAACGAATGCCTCCCAAGTGCAGTGACCCTGGCATGTTCACTATTCCCTGTACAATAGGAGCCACCCATTTAGAGAAAGCCATGTTAGATCTAGGTGCATCAATCAATGTGTTGCCCTATTCTATATACAAAACCATGGGATTAGGACCGCTTCAAGAAACAGGGATAGTAGTGCAGTTAGCAGATAAGTCCAATGTTTATCCTAGAGGGGTAGTAGAAGATGTCTTAGTTATGGTAGACAGGCTGATTTTCCCCGCTGATTTCTATGTACTCGATATGGAGGATGACCCTCATGGAGCCCCTATTCTTCTAGGACGGCCTTTCTTGAAAACCTCCTGTACTAAGATTGATGTGAGCACTGGGACACTTACTATGGAATTTGATGGGGACGAGGTAGAATTTAACATTCATAAAGCTATGAAGCACCCCAATGATGAACATTCTCTTTGTGCTATTGATGTGATTGATCCTATTATTCAAGACATTTTTGATATCACATGTTTAAAGGAACTATATGCCGACTTAGAGAGTGACACAATTAGTCCCTGTGCGGAGATTTCTTTGTCTACTAACATGCAGGAGAAGGTAGCAGATGTGGACATGTGTGGGGGAAGACCCATTCATAGTAGATGGGGCGATGGCCCCCTTCCACTAACCGTACCCAGCGAGAAGTTGCTTCCTTCTATTGTGCAGGCACCCCCAAGTGAACTCAAGCAGCTACCAGATCACCTCAAGTACGCGTTCCTTGGAGAGAATGACACACTACCAGTCATCATCTCAAGCAAACTCTCCAAGGCGCAGGAAGACAAGCTGGTAGGCGTGCTCAAGGAACATAAGACGGCCCTAGGATGGACCATTGCAGACATTAAGGGACTCAGCCCATCCACATGCATGCACATGATTCTACTTGAGGGGGAAGCCAAACCATCTAGGCAACCCCAAAGGAGGCTCAACCCACCAATGATGGAGGTAGTTAAGAAGGAGGTGCTGAAACTCCTACAAGCTGGAATAATCTACCCCATCTCCGATAGCAAATGGGTGAGCCCCACACAGGTGGTACCAAAGAAAGGCGACATCACTGTGGTCGAAAACCAGGACGGCGAGCTGGTCCCGACCAGAACACAGACAGGATGGAGGGTGTGCATAGATTACCGCAAGCTGAATGCGGTAACCAGGAAAGATCATTTCCCCCTCCTATTCATTGACTAGATGCTGGAGAGACTGGCAGGGCGACCATACTACTGTTTCCTGGATGGATATTCAGGCTACTTTCAGGTCCCCATTGCACCAGAAGACCAGGAAAAGACCACATTCACTTGTCCATTTGGCACATTTACATATCGCAGAATGCCATTTGGCCTATGCAATGCACCCGACACCTTCCAACGGTGTATGGTAAGTATCTTCTTTGAATTTGTAGAAGACTTTATTGAGGTTTTTATGGATGACTTCACAGTTCATGGAGACAATTTTGACCTATGTTTAGATCACCTTTCCCGTGTTCTGTAGAGATGTGTGGATACAAATTTGTGTCTAAATTCTGAAAATTGTCATTTCATGGTAGAACAGGGAATAGTTTTAGGTCATATTGTCTCTGCTAAAGGAATTGAGGTCGATAAGGCAAAGGTTGATGTCATTCAATCTCTGCCTTATCCTACTAACGTGCGTGAAGTGAGGTCCTTTTTAGGCCATGCAGGGTTCTATCGCAGGTTTATCAAGGATTTCTCCAAGATCTCATCCCCTTTATGCGAACTGTTGAAGAAGGATATACCTTTCAATTGCAATGAGGAGTGCAGGAAGGCATTTGATGAGCTGAAGGCTCGCCTCACCAGTGCACCAATCATCCAGGCGCCAGACTGGAAGCGCCCCTTTGAGATCATGTGCGATGCAAGTGATTATGCGGTTGGAGTAGTTCTGGGGCAGAAAGAGGAAAAAGCCTCCCATGTCATTCATTACGCATCCATGACCTTGAACGGAGCTCAGAGGAACTACTCCACCACGGAGAAGGAGTTGTTGGCCGTGGTATTTTCCCTGGAGAAGTTTCGACCGTACCTCCTAGGAACTAAAGTGATTATATACACTGATCATGCTGCACTTCGTTATCTCATGACGAAGAAGGAGGCCAAGCCCTGGCTAATTCGATGGATTCTCCTGCTCAGCGAATTTGATATAGAGATTAAAGACAAGAAGGGATCGGAGAATCTAGTCGCTGATCATCTAAGTCGATTGGTGCATGAGGAGGACAAGCCGGAATACCAAGCACCCTTTCGGGGAGATTTCCCAAACGATACGCTGTTCAGCGTCCAGGTCGAGAACAAACCGCGATCGCGGGGTGCAAACCGCGACCGCGGGGCGTCGATCCAGAAGGAGGAATCGGTCTGTAGCATGCTCGTGGTCGAGAAGGAACCGCGATCGCGGGTCTATATCCGCGATCGCGGCACCACAGTTCAGTACACCGAGACTTTGTGGGCCCTGAATGGCCCTAAACCTTGGTACGCCCACATAGTCAACTTCCTCGCTAGGGGTGAATTTCCCGCACGCTTCCCAAAAGCTCAAAGGGACAAGTTGCGAAGCAAGGCCAAACACTTCGTCTGGGATGACCCATACCTTTAGAAGCATTGTGCCGATCAAGTAATTCGAAGATGCTTGCCAGACGATGAAGTGCAATCGGTTTTAGCGTTCTGCCACTCCCATGCTTGTGGTGGACATTCCGGGCCTTCCAAAACAGCTCGGAAGGTGCTAGATTCAGGTTTCTTTTGGCCACATATATTCCGGGATGCGCATTCTTTCTGCAAAGCATGTGATAGATGTCAGCGCATGGGAAACATTTCCAGAAGAAATGAGATGCCACAATCACTCGTGATCTTCTGCGAGATCTTCGATGTCTGGGGGATCGACTTCATGGGGCCCTTCCCCAGCTCTTTCGGAAACCTATACATACTACTGGCCGTCGATTACGTCTCAAAATGGGTAGAAGCCAAGGCCACCAGGACAGATGATTCCAAAGTGGTGGCAAAATTCCTCAAAGCAAACATCTTTGCCCGCTTTGGAATCCCAAGAGCACTCATCAGTGACAGAGGTACTCATTTCTGCAACAAGACAGTCAGTGCATTACTCAGGAAATACCATGTCACACAGAAGATCTCCACAGCATACCATCCCTAGACAAATGGCCAAGCAGAGATATCAAACAGGGAGATCAAAACCATTTTAGAGAAGACAGTCTCCCCGAACCGCAAGGATTGGAGCCTGAGGCTGGATGACGCTCTATGGGCCTACCGCACAGCCTACAAGACACCCATTGGAATGTCACCATACAGATTGGTGTTTGGAAAGGCTTGTCATCTCCCTGTGGAGCTAGAGCATAAGGCCCACTGGGCTGTGAGGAACTGCAATCTGAGGATCGATGAGGTGGGAGCATTCTGGAAGCTGCAACTACAGGAATTATAAGAGTTACGCCTGGAATCATACGACAACGCAGTAATCTACAAAGAAAAGACCAAGGCGTGGCATGATAAGAACATTCTCCGAAAAGAATTCAAGGACGGGGACAAGGTTCTCCTTTTCACGTCACGCTTGAGGCTCTTTCTAGGAGAGCTTAGGTCTCGTTGGACAGGTCTCTACACAGTCGATCATGCATACCCCTATGGCATGGTGGATCTGTACAACCCAGCCAGTGGTTCCACATTCAAGGTGAATGGTCAACGCCTGAAACCTTACTATGAAAGACCACACCCCACAGAGCAGGAAGATCTCAACCTGGAGGATCCGCCTGACATAGATTAGAGACAAGGGGATAACGTCAAGCCAGGACGTTAAACTAGGCGCTGCTCGGGAGGCAACTCGAGGTACACTTCTTTATAATCTTCTTTTCGCATTGCTTTTAGTTTTTCTTTTCTTTCCCCGCCATATTTTTCCATGTGAACTAACCCGTTGCAGCCAACTGTGACCAAACCGCGATCGCGGTTTTGAACCCGCGATTGCGGCCCATCCGACGTTGCATCAACTTCTCTGTTGGTTAGAAAAAAAAAATGGAAATATGGCAGCAAATCTTTTCCCTTTGGTAACTTCCCTATCCCCACCTTTTACTTTTTCACCACTTTCTATCTTTCCAAACCCTACCGTCACCCCTCATAACCATCACCCATCCACCTTTCCCATCATTCTTTTCTTTTCTTCCAACCCACCGCCGTCGCCGTACCAAGACCCTATACCCCGTGATCGCGCCCATTAAAATCGCGATCGCCGAAGACGACCCCCTGTCGTGTCCCGACTACCGAAAGCAACCCACGACCACACCCTGTTCACCCGCGATCGCGGCACCTACCGGCTACCAAAATTTTCCCCAACCACCCGAACAGTAGCCATGACCCAACCCATGCCCCAGAAGATGTCCAAACCGCAGATCAAGATCTAGAAGGATCTACAGAGGAAGCAAGTGATCCCAACAAAGTTCTTCAATGTTGCAGCCCTAACAGTTCTCCAACTTTGGGACTGCACCAAGCAACTCCTCGATCATGGTGGACTGGGAGGATTCCTGTGGAAGAAGGTACCAACTTATGACTCTTTAGTCTATGAATTCGTTGCTACTTTCGAACCACAAGACAAGGGCAAGGCCTTCTCCTTCCAGTTGCGGGACAAGAAGTATACCTTGACCAAGGCAGACCTTAGAGAGCTTTTTGGTGTCTCCGCCCCACCTACACCTGGTTGGGAGTCCACCAATGGAAAACACTTGGCCTTCTGGTTGCAAGCTACAGGGGAAGAGTTCGACACTAGAGGAGAGTATAACTACAAAATTACCCACCCTTGCCTACGTCTGATCCACAAAGTGCTTGCACTTGCATTCTTGGGTCGGGGAGGTAAACAAGATTTCATGTGTCGACCTGGCGATCCTATGGTGTCTCACCCCAGAAAGTGAGGCAGTTCCAGACTGGGCGGATATTTTCATGTATTCCGTCCAGAAGACGCAAAAGAAGGCCGCCGACATAATTGGTTTTGGGGGTATGATCACCCTTATCGCTTTGAAGTACTTTGATCCCGAAGAGACCACGCTAGCGCCGGTCCCTGGTTCCTTCATTTACAACATTGACCAATTGAGGAAGTCCAAGCTCATCTATGGTGATCGTAGGGACGGATTCGTTTGGTTATCTCATGTCGCAGGGGACCACAGGATGAAGCTACCACGACCAATGCCCTTTGGTCCGACAGCAAGGGATTTTGCCCTACCTTCGAACGAACCTAGAGTACTACCAGCGCCTGCCCGACCACCCGCGAGAAAGGAGGCCCCAACGTCTGGCTCACCCAGCCAAATCCGGGACCTTCTTGCTCGCATTTCGGCCAGGCAGGAGGAGATCTACACCCATCAGACCACAACTGCAGCAGCTGTACAAGCATTTGCGCTGGACTTAGACCGCCTACACCAGTATTCGGTCACACGCTTTGATGATATTGAGGGACAAGTGGCACTTCTACGCCACAGACAGGAGGCCTTTTTCAAGGGACAAGGTCCCGCGACACCATCCACACCACCAACGTGAGTATAATTCTTTCCCCCCAATTATTTTTCTTTGTCCTTTCTACATTGAGGACAATGTGATCTTTTAGTGTGGGGGAGGAATCTATATTTACTTTCTATCTTTGTATTTAGTCTTTTCATTCGTTTCAGCACATTTGATTCAGTAGTCGATTCAGCATTTTCAAAAAAAAAAAAAAAATCTTGGGACAAGTCGAAAACCCGAAAGGGCGGCTTGGGTAATAAGCAGGTGGCCCGGACCAGCGCTAGGCTGGGGTAATAAGGTGTCTGAGTGGCGTGAGCTTATGTAAGCACATCTATGAGAAAAATATGAGTGGCTAGGATGAAAACCCGAAAGGGCTCCTAGGCAAAATGAGTGAAAAGAAGAGGAGTGTTTTTTCTAGGATCTCATTTTACCGACGGGGCGACATAAGAAGTGGAGACAAAGAAGAATTGTCGGGTAGGTTACTCTGGGAGGAATAAGGAGTCATAGATGGAGGCTAGGATTAGAGGCTACTCACACTATCGGATGTCCGGGTTAGGCTTAGGGGAAGTACTCTGCTTGCCCCTTAAAGCTTGTTGATGGAGAATGTATTGTGAATGTGGATTGACGCTAGGAGCTTGGCATGGGTTAGGTGACTCTTAGTTAGAGGACACGCTTCCTGAGACCTTGGGTGCTGCATTGGAGGAGTAGACTCTTTGTTAGTTTATTCGAGGACAAACAAAGGTCTAAGTGTGAGGGAGTTTGATAAGCACTACTTTGTAGGGCTTAACTAAGAGCCATTAGAGGATTTATTGGTGTCATTCGGGTAGCTTTAGACACATTCATGTGCATGGAGTTCGGAGGCGAAGTCTTGGTGTTTTTGGAGATGTTTGAGCCTACTTGAAGATTGTTAGAGACATTGAAGAAGAAGCAGCCAAGAGAAGGCCTATAGAATAGTAGAAGAGAAGAGTGCAGGCGCAAAAGGTCGAGCATTAACCGCGACCGCGGGCAAGGGTGCTGCGATCGCGGGACTTCGGGGCGTTCAAGATATTTATGTAGGCGTAGAAGAATGCGAAGTGCGCGGAGCTACAAGCAACCGCAATCGCGGTCCATTACCCACGATCGTGGGTCATCACAGCAGACTTATTTCGGGATTTCCCGAATCTATCTTTCCTGATTTCTTTATTTTATTTTAATTGTTTTTGTTTTCTATTTTCAGTTGGGCTAGGTCATTTGTTAGCCCACCTATATATACTCTCTTAGTTTTAGGTTTTGATTATCCAGATGGAGATTCAGTTGAGTTTTACATTTTCACTTTTCACTTCTTAATTTATGAAGAACATGAGGAGGAACTAACATTCTTGGTTCCGCCTGGCAATTGAAGCATTCATTGGATTTTGGTTGTGAGACTGTTATTCGTATTCGAGTTCCTATTAGATTGTATTATCTCTTCTAAGCTTATTCTTATTGAATCTTATTGATTTCACTAGCCTGCGCAACTAGTTGTTATTGGTGATTTTCTGATTGCTAGGATTAGGAAACTGTTGGGCTAACGTCCTATTCTGCTATAGCAACTGCGATTTGCATGACCTGGTTGAGATTGTTTATCGTAGGGAGAGATAATTGTATGTTGAATGCTTTTGGTTGAAGTATTGCATGCATCCTGGTTAATTCTTATGTGCAAAGCTGCCTTTGGGTTGAATCACTAGTGGTGCTAGGGTTATTCACTGGTAAGGGTTCTTAGGTCTGGTTGACCTATTAATCTACTCACGATCGGGACAGGAACAACCATAGGAAGGAAGAAGAATTCGAGATAGTCTATGATCAACCATCTTTAGTGAATTGTGGATATTTGCTAGGAGGAATATTTTCTCTTTTATTTGAGACATCTTTAGACATTAGCAAAACCAAACCTCAAAACCCCCCCTTTGTTACTATTGTTCGATTGGTATTTAATTTGTGACAGGAATACAGACGTTTGTGATTCTCTTGGGATTTCGACCCTTGCTTACGTACTATACTAGTTTGGAAGTTGAGGTTTACTTTGATTTGGCATAACGACCTTAGGCCACATCAAGGTGCAGCGAAATATTATAGCAAAAAAGATAATAAACGAACTCATGATGTATAGTGGAAACCCCAATCAGTCAAATAACTAATCAAGGAAAAACCACTACCTTCAAGCTTCTCGCTTGAGAGGATTTTGAAGCGTCTACTTGTCTTATTGATTTCTTGTTCGATTACACTTGTATCCTGATATTCCAAGATTGTTTCCATAATCTTCATGCTGGAAATCCTTCACTCCATTCGCAGCTTCGTCTTGTTCGTCATTGATGTTCCTTGAGAGGTAACAAAGCACATGGACAGAGCTTTGTTCCCTCTGCGATCCTTTGCTGTAATGGTTCCCTGTGACAGCTGTCTTTGTTCCTGAAACACTTAGTTACCAGATTAGTTGAATGTTTGTTACTATCAAAACCTAAGAAATTCAACAAATTCCCCCTTTTTGATAGTGACAAACATCCTTCACAATAAAACATACACATGAGATAAAGACAGTTGTGAAGATAAAGTTTTCCACACTTAGGCATAAGAGTTCCCCCTCAGTCTAGCAACATAAGAAACCATGTTTGTTCCCCCTCAACTAAAGCTACCAGTCATTTTCCCCCTTTTGGCATCATCAAAAACATAGGGAAAGAGCGAGAGAAAATGAGCATAGCAAGATAATCAAACAACCCCTTTTGCATTAGATTGAGACACACAAACATAGACCACATGCAAAGATAGCACAAGATACGCAAAAATTTCACAAATGATGAATATGCCAATCAAGACAACCATGTGAAACAGAGACAAAGAAAAAAAAACAAGGCAGTACGGAGATAGATGTGCTGGGAACAAGAGATGGGTTTGGAAAGCAGAGAAAGATGAATCAGGCGCCACTGATACCAGGAGCCAGAATTGAAGAGTACCTCAGATATGATGAGTATGCATACCCTTCAAAGGATATCTTTGTTGTTCCTCCAGTGTAGGCGAGTGTGAGACGACCTTCTTGGTTCCTACCTCCGATCTGGTTCCTCCTTTTGTTCCCCAAAGTTTACACCTTCAATTTTCAATATTTTTTTTTTTTGAAATCACAACTGATAAGATATCTTCCAAAAATACGTCATGTAGAAGATTCTTACCAAATGCATCAAATCCACGAACATCTCAACCGCCACAAACGATACTTCAATCTTGAATGCTCATAACACTTCCAAAGTAGTTGCATGCTATCAATACACACCATACTGATCAAGTACCAGCCCCTAGCCACATAGGCAATGATTCGTTTTCTCGACTTCCCAAAGAAATTAGAAGAGTGTGATGCGGGGGTAACATTACCAGAGAGGGTACAAAGAACATCACACAAAAATATATGAGAATTTATTCAGTGTTTAATCATGAATGAGAGGCCCCCAGATGTGGATGTTAAGAGGGGCTCATAGGAAGCATCAAGCATGATGGCTAAGGTAAGCTGGAGAGTCAACAATCATTTGGGCTTGTAGTGAGGGATCAATGCATCAAGTTGACTCTTTTGGGCCGAAAGAAAACTGTTTCATATATCATTATGATAGCATAGATCATCATGCATAAATGTTTGCACATAAGTGAAGTAGTAGCATGAGTCTAAGCAGGTAGTTCAATTAATGTTCAAGAGAATGAATACGAATCAAGACATGATGATTAAACTTCCATACTTTACCATGTAATTTAGCCAATCATCGAGGGAACATAACGGATAGACAGTCAGTTTAGAGAGATCATACCTAGTTCCATACGGAATTGTTCGAAGGGTTCCCTGTTTAGTGCCTTGGTGAAAATGTCGGCGATCTGATCCTTGGTGCCGCAGAAGTCCATGGTCACCAACCCTTTCTCCACACAGTCACGTAAGAAGTGATGTCTTATCTCGATGTGCTTGGTACGTGAGTGTTGTATAGGATTCTTGGAGATATTTATGGCACTATTATTGTCACAGAGAATAGGAAAAGAGTCAAGAAGAATACCATAGTCGCTGAGTTGTTGTTTGAGCCATAGTAGTTGAGTGCAACAAGAGGCGGCGGCTATGTATTCAGCTTCTGCAGTGGATAGGGCAACTGAGTTCTGCTTCTTTGATCCCCAAGAGACCAAGCATGGCCCAAGGAACTGAGCCATTCCAGACGTGGACTTTCTATCTACTTTGTTCCCTGCAAAGTCTGCATCTGTGTATCCAACTAGATCCAAGTTTCCACCCCTTGGATACCACAGACATAGATCATCTATTCCCTTCAGGTATCTCAGAATCCTCTTTACTGCTTTGAGGTGTTTCTCTTTGGGATCAGCCTGAAAGCGAGAACAGAGACACACATTATACATAATATCAGGTCTACTTGCAGTGAGATAGAGAAGCGAACCTATGATTCCTCGATAGAGAGATGGATCAACTCCTTGTTCATGTTCCTCATTTCCCATTGGATTGTTTGGGGAGATAGGAGTAGTGAAGGGCTTTGCATCAGACATTCCGAACTTCTTGACACATTCTCTGAGGTTGATAGGTGTCATTTCATACACCTTTACTAGCAATTATTAGCATGATTTGGAGGAGTTTATGAGTAGTTTTGAGGCTAAGTCTGTAATCCGGAAGTTGTGGAGAGAATTGAAGATATCAAGGGTTTTACAGCTTAGATGGAGATGATGAGGATCTGTTGGAGTTTATTGGAGAAGACTACCAACACTTTCAAGTAATAAAGAGCTGAAGAGAAGAGTGGGCAGAAATTGATACCCCGCGCCAGAGCCACCGCGACCCGGAGGTGGGTCTCAGAGAAGGATGCCGCCCCGCGGTGGAAATCACCGCCCCGCGGTGGGAGCTGGCACCCCGCGGCCATCACGTGAGGCGAAGAGCTTAATTAAATAATTCACGTGATGTTTGGAATTGAAGAGATGGGCCCAGGAGGAAATTAGGCCCAAAAGGAAGATATCGGCCCAATTGAGAAGCGCTGAAGAGGGAATTGAAGCCACGCGTGAAAGAGATGCCGCGTTGAAGCCGAAGAATTGAAAGCGTGTTGAATCGAAGGCGTGACGTCAGTAGCGACGTCAGCGAAGCTGATGATATTGGAGATTTGGGTCGTGCCGAGAAGTGGGCCGACGCTGCATTGGGTTGGGCCGAGGATCAGCTGGAATTGGAGATGGGCAGACGAGAGGCTTGCACAAGAATTCGGGATTAAGTTCTGCCGTTCGTTTGTTTTATTTTTGGTTATTATCTTTATTATTATTTCCTTTTATTATTTTTATTACTTTTAGGATTTAGGTTAAATACTCTTTGTTAACCTAGATTTCATAATTCAGTTTTTACAGAAGTTTAGTTTTAGTTTCTCCAGTTCGTAGTTTTTCATCCCCTTGGATGGAGAACTAACTTTTCTTTGTTCTGCTAGACGATTGAAGCAGTACAGTTGATGTGTTTGTGAGATTTCTATTCCTTGTTCTTATTCTTATGTATGTTGGTTTGATTCTCTTGGATATATTGATTATTGATTTATCGTTATTCTTCATAGTCTGGCCAGCTAGGTTGAATACTATTTATCAATTGCTAGGATTTGCATATAGGGGTTCTAAGTGCTTATCTAGTGGCAAACACGATTGTGCGTATAGGGGTTCCGAGCGTACAATCGTGAGTGAGAATCAGTTGCATGTTAAGTAGGGAGTGAGTACTTGTACGTCTTTCTACTTGCATGTATCCTATATCCTTATGTGCATTGCTATTGCTTTATTGGTGGTAAAGTACCCCAGTTTGGTACCGCGTGACAGGCGTGACTGGTGGTATTTTATCATTGGCATAGTAATAAGTCTATCGACAACTGTGAGAATCGATAGTGCTTAAGATCAGGGTGGGAACAACTATAAGGATAATTAAAGAACTTGGATTGAATAGATTTCCGTGATCAAACTCTATCTCTGTACTGTGGATTTCGCTCTAGTAGAACTACTTTCCCTCATTATATTTTCTCAACTCAACTCAACTTGTTTGCTTTGGTTTGCTTTGCTTTCTCGTGATAACTAAACCCCCCATTGCTTGTTACTTGTCATTCACAATTGCATACTGCATCAGATCTTCCCTGTGGGTTCGACCCTTGCTTGCTTACTATACATCTGTTTAGTAGGTCTGTTAGGACTTTTTACTTTGATAAGGCTAATCAACGATATTTGCATTGTGCACTTTTAGCACCGTCAAATCTGGCACCGTTGCCAGGGAAGATTTCTGTTTTGTTGTGTGTTTTTGTGATTGACTGCGGTGTGGATCTATCTTACGGTTCGCACCTTTGCTACTGATTCGCTACTTGTTGAAGTTGATACAGAAATAGGTACGAATGGCTCAGACACTCCGACAGCTGACTGCGCCAGATTTGATACAGCAGCCATTGGCTGTACTTATTCCACCCCTTGCTGATGGTGTGACATTTGAACTCAGAACAGGAGTGATACGGTTGCTCCCGATATATTATGGACGAAGTGGAGAAAACCCCATTCTTCATTTGAGTAAATTCCACAACGTCATTATGAGCATCAAACCAACAGACGTCACTGAGGATCAGATTAAAATGAGAGCCTTCGGGTTCACTCTTAAAGACGATGCTGAGGACTGGTACTATCATCTGCCTGGTGGAAGCATAGATTCCTGGGCTGAGCTACTTAAGGCTTTCCTCACACAATATTTCCCAACCAGGATGGTGAATGCTTTGAAAAGGGAAATTGCCAGTATTGAACAAGGAGAGGAGGAGATCCTTTATGAATATTGTGAGCGGTTCAAACGACTTTGCTCTAGTTGCCCGTTCCTTGGTTTTAACAAGAAAGATCTAGTACTCTATGTTTACAATGGGCTGCTGGATGATGAAAGAAGAATCATAGATGCTACTTGTGGTGGTAGTATCTTGAATATGACCCCTGATGAAGCCATGACTAGACTTCATGATATGGCTGAGAGCACAAGAGATTTTGATGAAGCCCCAAGGACTAGAGGAGTTAATGCTGTCAACTCCAATGATGCACATTTATTGCAAGAAATTGCTTCATTGAAAGACATTATTGCGAAGACGGGTAGACAAGAAGCACCTCAACCCCACTTTGATGAGCTACCAGTAGCTCCCCATACCAGTAACTCTGCTACCACTGAGGATATGCTCAGGACTCTGACTCAGCATTTCACCACGCATGTGCAGGCCACTGAGTCAAGTATTAAGAACATGGAAAGGCAGATTGGTCAGCTTGCTGAGGTTGTGACCAAGATTGACCAGAGGACATCTAACTCCCTGCCCTCTCAGACTACTGTGAACCCAAGAGAGAATGTAAGTGTTATTTCTCTCAGAAGTGGCATGGAATTGCAAGTCGCTCCTACTGCTGAAAAGGACGACAGAGCTGAAATTGAAGATGGGCAAGTTCCACCGCCCCGCGGCGACACCCACCGCGACCCGGCTGAAGCTCTCAGTTTTCCTGAGTTAACACCACCGCCCCGCAGCCAAGAACACCGCCTCGCGGTGAGACCATCGCCCCGCGGTGAATGCCCAGATCTGGATTTTGATCATGAAGAAGGAGAGGACCCCTTTGTTCGTCCAATTTTTCCTCCTCTTGGTTCTGACAAGCTCCATATCCCCTTTCCGGAGGCACTAAATGAGAGGATGATAATCGACGACAATGATCTCTTCGACACCTCCAGTAGCTGCAAGGAAACCACCCCTTTGGCCCATTTAGCAAACAGCACCCCAGGCTACGCAGAACTTTTAAAGGCGCTGGGTAAGATCAAAAAGAAACCAAAGGGGAAGCACAAGAAGGAGGCCTTGATACAAGTGACGGATTCTTATATGCTGGATACGAGGCAGTATAAACATGTAGCCCCTGAGATGCTGGGTAGACAGTTTCTGAAAATGGCAAGTACGTTCATAGATATGCACAATAGTCCATCTACCATGAATTACAAGAGCATGGAGGCAATGCTCAACATGGAGCACCCAAAGAGGCATCCCCCAGATATAGATCCCAGGTGCTCAGTTGCTATAAGCAACCCAAGTTGAGAAGATGAGTAGGATGTCAAGCCATGACAATAACTAAGGCGCTGTCCGGGAGGCAACCCGAGGTATGTTTTTCTCTCTTTGCTTTTCATTATTTGTTTTTGCATTTTTCTTTAGTGTGTTTTTGCTTTGTTTTTGTTTTCTTTGTTTCCGACTAACCTGTAGGGAGGAGAGACCTATGCCTATTGAAGAAGGTGTTTCCACACCAATGTAAGTCTCTCCTGTCCCTGCACTAAGTCTCTCCCCGAAAAAACCTTAAACGGGAAGGCAAAAAAAAAAAATCAAAAAAAAAAATTCGAAAAAAAAAACAAAAAAAAGTTTTACCGAGCTGTCTAGAGTCACCACGGAGAGGTGCGCATCATGTTGTCAAGGAGAAGACATTCACCCCACACAATATTTGACAACAATGATGGCCCTACAATTGACAGCTGAGGAGAAGGAACACTAGAGCCCCCACCATGATTACATCTAGGCTCCACCATGTGTTCCTAGAAGGCCGTGCAATCCTACTATCATTGTTTTACCACTACTCACCAAAGTGGTTCCCTTTGATTGCACGGTAGGAGAAGATTATAGAATTGATGAAGATACCCGCCCAACACCAGAGACCTGGGCATTTATTGAGAAGACCGTCAGCAACAAAGGAAGTGTCCAAACAGCTTGGCGACGTTTGTGAGTTATTTTTTGCTTTTCCCTGTGCTTCTATTCTTTTGTCTTTCATTACATTGAGGACAATACAATGTTTAAGCATGGGGGAGAGTTCTATACTTGCTACATCGTTGAGGAGAAAAATTAAAAAATGAAAAAGCCAAAAATTGAAAAAAGGCATACATAAAAATCCTGGGATAGGTCGAAAACCCGAAAGGGCGGCCTAGGTAATAAGCAGGTGGCTTGGACCAGCATTAGGCTGGGGTAATATGTGGTCAAGAGTGATGTGAGCAAATGTGAGTAAATGTGAGTACATCTATTGGAAAATGAAATGAGTGGCTTGGTGAAAACCCGAAAGGGCGCCTTGGAAAAATGAGCGAAAAAGAAGAAGAGTGATTCTAGGATTTCTCATTATTCTTGGCGAGGAGTCATAAGAAGAGGAGTCAAAGAAGGATTGTCGGGTAGGTCACTCTGCGAGGCATACAAGATAGATGGGAGATGTGAGCAAATGTGAGTAAATGTGAGTACATCTATTTGATTCACTCTATGGTGTTTGGGATAAGCTTGGGGGAAGTACTCTGCTTTCCTTGTAGCTTTGGTGTGTGGTGTTGATTGTATTGTGTTGTTGTGCTGTGCATATTGTTTTGGTACTCTGGAGCCGATTGTTGAGATGTTGTAATTGCTAGTGTCATATTTTCTTGTACTTCCTGAGGCCTTGGTGTTTGATTGAGAGAGTAGGTTTATATTTAGCTTACTCGAGGACGAGCAAGGTTTAAGCATGGGGGAATTTGATAGGTGTCATTTCATACACCTTTACTAGCAATTATTAGCATGATTTGGAGGAGTTTATGAGTAGTTTTGAGGCTAAGTCTGTAATCCGGAAGTTGTGGAGAGAATTGAAGATATCAAGGGTTTTACAGCTTAGATGGAGATGATGAGGATCTGTTGGAGTTTATTAGAGAAGACTACCAACACTTGGTAGTAATAAAGAGCTGAAGAGAAGAGTGGGCAGAAATTGACACCCCGCGCTAGAACCACCGCGACCCGGCGGTGGGTCTCAGAGAAGGATGCCGCCCCGCGGTGGGAGCTGGCGCCCCGCGGCCATCACGTGAGGCAAAGAGCTTAATTAAATAATTCACGTGATGTTTGGAATTGAAGAGATGGGCCCAGGAGGAAATTAGGCCCAAAAGGAAGATCTCGGCCCAATTGAGAAGCGCTGAAGTGGGAATTGAAGCCACGCGTGAAAGAGATGCCGCGTTGAAGCCGAAGAATTGAAAGCGTGTTGAATCGGAGGCGTGACGTCAGCAGCGACGTCAGCGAAGCTGATGATATTGGAGATTTGGGCCGTGCCGAGAAGTGGGCCGACGCTGCATTGGGTTGGGCCGAGGATCAACTGGAATTGGAGATGGGCAGACGAGAGGCTTGCACGAGAATTTGGGATTAAGTTCCGTCGTTCGTTTGTTTTATTTTTGGTTATTATCTTTATTATTATTTCCTTTTATTTATTTTTTTACTTTTAGGATTTAGGTTAAATACTCTTTGTTAACCTAGATTTCAGAATTCAGTTTTTACAGAAGTTTAGTTTTAGTTTTGCCAGTTCGTAGTTTTTCATCCCCTTGGATGGAGAACTAACTTTTCTTTGTTCTGCTAGACGATTGAAGCAGTACAGTTGATGTGTTTGTGAGATTTCTATTCCTTGTTCTTATTCTTATGTATGTTGGTTTGATTCTCTTAGATATATTGATTGTTGATTTATCGTTATTCTTCATAGTCTGGCCAGCTAGGTTGAATACTATTTATCAATTGCTAGAATCTATATATAGGGGTTCCGAGTGCTTATCTAGTGGCAAACACGATTGTGCGTATAGGGGTTCCGAGCATACAATCGTGAGTGAGAATCAGTTGCATGTTAAGTAGGGGAGTGAGTACTTGTACGTCTTTCTACTTGTATGTATCCTATATCCTTATGTGCATTGCTATTGCTTTGTTGGTGGTAAAGTACCCCGGTTTGGTAACGCGTGACAGGCGTGACTGGTGGTATTTTATCATTGGCATAGTAATAAGTCTATCGACAACTGTGAGAATCGGTAGTGCTTAAGATCAGGGTGGGAACAACTATAAGGATAATTAAAGAACTTGGATTGAATAGATTTCCGTGATCAAACTCTATCTCTGCACTGTGGATTTCGCTCTAGTAGAACTACTTTCCCTCATTATATTTTCTCAACTCAACTCAACTTGTTTGCTTTGGTTTGCTTTGCTTTCTCGTGATAACTAAACCCCCCCTTGCTTGTTACTTGTCATTCACAATTGCATACTGCATCAGATCTTCCATGTGGGTTCGACCCTTGCTTGCTTACTATACATCTGTTTAGTAGGTATGTTAGGACTGTTTACTTTGATAAGGCTAATCAACGATATTTGCATTGCGCACTTCTGCTGATGTACTTTAGTTCCCTCATTCCCTTGAGAGACATGAAGACCCAAGAAGAACTTGAGTTCCCCTACCATGCTCATCTCGAATTCACTGGCCATCAGCTTTGAGAATTTTTGAACCAGTTTATCATCTATAGAGCCAAAGATGATGTCATCCACATAGACTTGCACAACCAGAATGTGTTTTCCTTCCTTCAGAAGGAACAGAGTCTTGTCGACCTTTCCACGAAAATATCCATGAGCCAGAAGGAACTGTGAGAGCCTTTCGTACCAGGCCCTTGGAGCTTGTTTGAGACCGTACAATGCTTTATCGAGAGCATAGACATGGTCAGGTTGGGAGGCGTCCTCAAAACCTGGTGGTGGCTCCACATAGACCTCCTCCTTGAGAACTCCATTCAAGAAGGCGGTTTTGACATCCATTTGTTGCAGTTTGAAGCCGTGGAAAGAGGAGTAAGCAATCAATAATCTTATGGCTTCTAACATGGCAACTGGAGCAAATGTCTCGTCATAGTTGATTCCTTCCTGCTGGTTGTACCCTTTCACCACCAGTCTTGCTTTGTTCCTTGTGACCTGACCTTGATCATCCAGCTTGTTTCTGAACACCCACTTTGTTCCTATCATTGTCCTGATCCTTGGTCGAGGAACCAACCGCCATACCTTATTCCTTTCGAACTGATGAAGTTCTTCTTGCATGGCATTAATCCAATCGGGGTCCTTCAATGCTTCTAATACAGTTTTAGGTTCTTGTAGAGAGAGAAAAGCATTGAAAGCACAAAAATTATGTAGAGAAGAGCGAGTGCTATGAGGAGTTCCTTTTCTGTAATCTGTAAAGATTTGATGGACGAGATGAGCCCACTTCTGCTGGTAGTTTCTGTTTTGTAGGTTGTTGATGTCAAACTCCTCGGAATCGTCGTTACCAGTATTAGAGCTTTCACCACCATTTTCTACAGCATCATGACCCTCTTCATTGCTTTCTTCATTAGCTAGACTTTCCTCAGAGGATTCCACATAATCAGGACTGGGGCTTTGTTCCCCCTGAGGAACGTGAGGAGAATCCGATGGTTGGGCACCTTCGTTTGTTGTTGATGGATCATCTTGAGTGTCTTGATCTGACTGGTCCCCATCACTGACACTGTTTTCCACAAGCTGAAAGCAATCATCTTCAGTTGAGCTAGTGTTTGAGGGAACACTTGCTGATTGTTCTTGCACATTGTTACCAGCAATAAAAGATTCATCGAACACTACATGAATGCTTTCATCTACCTTTCTAGTTCTCTTGTTGAACACTTTGTAGGCTTTGCTGTGAAGAGAATATCCTACAAATGTCCCTTCATCACTTCTGGGATCAAACTTTCCAAGAGAATCCTTCCTATTGTTGTGAACGAAGCACTTGCAACCAAACATGCGCAGATGGGACACATATGGCTTTCTTCCCCTTAGAAGTTCATAAGTTGTCTTGTTCAAGAGAGGGCGAATGGTTGCTCTGTTCAGAACATAGCAAGCAGCGTTCAAAGCTTCAGCCCAAAAACTCATAGGAAGACCACTTGAGATGAGGAGAGTACGCGTCATGTCTTCTAGAGTTCGGTTCTTCCTTTCCACAACACCGTTTTGCTGCAGAGTTCTTGGTGCTGAGAAGTTGTGATTGATGCCTTTGTTCCTGCAGAGGGATAGGAACTGAAAGTTCTCAAATTCTGTCCCATGATCAGTGCGGATGGACCCCAGAGATTGTCCTGTGCTTCTTTCAACCGACTTAAGCCAGGATTCAAATTCAGTGAACACTTCATCCTTAGATGTCAGAAAGAGGGTCCATGTGTACCTGGAATAATCATCCATAATAACAAAGACTTAGGCATTCCCTCCACGGCTATTTGTGCGCATTGGCCCATAAAGATCCATGTGGATTAGTTCTAGTGGTCGAGTAGTACTTACCTCCTTCTTTGTCTTGAAGGAAGACCTGACTTGTTTGCCTTTGGTGCACGCATCACAGACTCCAATTCTCATTGCTTCGATCTTGGGAAGACTGTTCACCAGTTCTTGTCTATGAAGTTTGGACAGGAGTTGAAGACTGGCATGTCCGAACCGTTTGTGCCACAAATCTGTTGTCTCAGCAATGGAAGACAGACAGTTCTTTCTCCGGGATGAAAGCAGGATCAACCTTGTACACGTTGTTATCGCAGATACCTTTGAGTAGGACTTTCCATGTGCTTATACACTCAACATAACAATCATTAGTAGTAAAGACTACCCTATTTTTCTTATTTTGACATAGTTGAGCCACACTGAAGAGATCAAATTTGAGATTATTTACAAGTGTCACATTATTCACAGTAATATGGTTAGAAAGCCTTACCTTACCGATACCACAGACTTCTCCCTTACTCTTGTTTCCAAAGGTTATTGAACCTCCGGAGGCTTGCTGAAGAGAGGTAAACCACCTTTTGTTCCCTGTCATGTGACTTGAGCAGGCACTATCAAGATACCAGGAACCTTTCCTTGCTTCATCTTCAGATCCCTGAAGATCTCCTTCTGATTTGTGGTGGTCATTTATGCTCATCAAATAGATGTCCCTTGAATAAGATGATTCTTCATCATCTGAGTTGGAATCACCCCATGTAGCAATCATTGCTTGTTCCCCTTTGCGAACCTGAGGTATACTTGACTTTCTCTTGAAGCAGTTTTTGGCAAAATGTCATTTGTTCTGACAGTGGTAACAAACAACATCTTTCATGTCTCTGTTCCATTCGGAGGAACTCGATGTGCCTTTATTTCGAGACCATATCTTCTTCATGGCTCTAGTGATGAGAGTCACATCTTCATCACCGTCCTCGTCTTCATCTTCAACTTGAGATAAGTCAAAGGCACGTTCCACCTTCAGGGCAATGCTTTTGGCCTTCTCTTATCCTTTCTTGTTCATCTTGTGGTTGTAAACAGACGCGTTGCTTTCAAGCTTCGCAACAACCTCTTCCATAGTGAGAGTCTTAACATCTGTCTGAGAGTAGAGAGCAAGGGCAATAGCATCCCACTGAGAGTTGAGGCCTTGCATGAAATGATGAGTGAGCTTCCAGTTTGGCATTTCTTCATCAAGGAACTCAAGCTGGCCTACTATCCCTTGGAATCTGGAGTAGAATTCCTGAATATGCTCATCCTTCCCCTGAGAGATCTGATCGTACTCCTTCATCAAGGAAAGAATCCTGTTTTTCTTAGCATCTTCATTTCCATGATGAAGGCATTTTAGAGCATCCCAGATCTCCTTGGCAGTCTTGTAGCCCATGATTTTCTTGAGATCCGAGGGGAGCAAGGCCATATGAAGGATCTTCTTGGCTCTGCTGTTCTTTTCCAGCTTCTTCCAGTCATCATCAGTGTAGTCTACTTTCGCCTTTGGCTTCATAGCATCTTTATCATTCGGAATGGTTATAGGGCCAACTTCAATGACTCGCCATATCTGTCCATTGAGGGAACAAATATGGGACTCGATTTGTTCCACCCACCAGTCATATTCTCCGGCCTTCAGAGTCGGAGGCTTCCAGAATGAATCTCCAATAGCATTGTTTGACGACATCTTTCCTGTAAAGTTTGTAACGAACACAATCTAGACCACCAGGCTCTGATACCAATTGTTGGATCGTTAGAGTTAGCTTTGAGGGAACAAGGACTTTGTTCCCACAGAAGGTGCAGAAGAATATTATAGCAAGAAATATAAAAAACGAACTCACGATGTATATTGGAAACCCCAATCTGTCAAATAACTAATCAAGGAAAAACCACTACCTTCAAGCTTCTCGCTTGAGAGGATTTTGAAGCGTCTACTTGTCTTATTGATTTCTTGTTCGATTACACTTGTATCCTGGACTTCAAACCCTAGACTTCCCACCTAGATTTGAAACTCTCTTCTACAACGATAAATACAAACTCAACCATCTAAGACTCACAAACACTTCACTCTCTTTTTCTTCTTAATCAATTGCTCTCAGTTCGTCGTCGTGGTCGTCGTCCATAGAAATGAATCCACACTCCTATAAATACAACTCGACTAAAACCCTAATCGTAACAAGATAAAAAATGAATTTTTAAACTAGGTAACAAGAAGATATTATATGGAGAATATAATCTTAACAGCCTATATTATCTAAGGAAGGAATTCCTAAGATAACATAATCGGTTAAAGATAGAATTCTTCTCTCTCCAAATATATTATCTTAGGAAAGATTTCCTAAGATAACACATTCGGATTCTCTCTCCAAATCTTCTCTTCGGCGATATCCTTCCAGCTGAGATTCCTTTTCCTTGACCGCGTGATCTTCCAAGATAGTTTCCATAATCGTCACGCTAGAAATCCTTCATTCCGTTCACATCTCGAGCGTTGTTTGTCATTGATGTTCCTTGAGAGGTAACAAAGCATGTGAAGATCGCTTTATTCCCTCTCCACTCCTTTGTTGTAATGGGTCTCTGAGACAACTGTTTTGTTCCTGAAACACTTAGTTACCAGATTAGTTGAATGTTTGTTACCATCAAAACCTAAGGAATTCAACATTCTTCCCCAGCCCGGAGATGCCACCGTTTCCAGAGTACACGCCCGTGTCTCCTGCTACTTGGGAGGCACTTGGGGTGTCTAGTGCCGACAGGGTGGAGTACGAGCCGTTGGATGCGCCAGTGGTTCCGCATCCTACTCACGCACCCGGAGAGCCGGTGATGAGCTCTGCATCTCGTCATGTGCACAATCAGAGTGAGATGGCTTCCTCCGAGGCTCGTCGCCAAGTGGAGGAGATGACTGAGCAAGCCCGTAGGCAAGCGAGACTGTGGGGATCGTTTGTGGCTTTTGTGGATGTTCTTGCCCAACAGGCAAGGGTCAGACCCCGAGTGCTAGTTGAGCACATGGAGGAATGGACGGAATCGATGTACGCTATGGAGAAGCGGGCTTACGATGCTGAGTCCAGTCTCTCTCTCATGTTGGATGACGTCCGCGAGCTTCAGGATGACCTTAGGCAAGCAAGGCAACTGATCAACCCGCACTATGTGTTAAATGTGGCGGATTTTTGCCTAGGGTTCCTGGATCGGTTTTGTTATCCACCTATGCCTAGAGAAGGGCCAAGCGTGCCCAGGGAGGAGCCAAGTGTTCCGGGTCCTAGTAGTTTGAGAAGACCAGCTCCGAAAACCGAGGTCAGATCACCTCCGAAGAGATGTCAAAGGTCTGATGAGTACAAGAATCTCTTCAAGGCACCTTTAGGAGGGCAGTAGCGAGTTGTAGTGATCTTTCCTAGTTGTTTTGCTTTTCGTTGTTTTTAGAACATTAGCCTCCTAACAGTTTTGTCTTGTCGTTAGGAAGTTATTGTAAAACTTATAAAGCGTGGTTTCAGTTCTTTCATCAATAAAGTTTGCCAGTTTGATCTACTCCGAATCAATTACATATATTGCGCGTCTTTAAGTGTGATATTAATGTTGTGAAGTACTTGAATATTGATCGGCAAACAGATGGTGAACACAAGAAACACAACTTCTGCTGGTGCTGTGCCAAGTAACAACCCCAGATTGAACCTAAGAAGTGCCGCTAATCAAGGGGATGAGAGCGAATCGGCCTCTCACAATAACCCCGCAGGCAAAAGCCATGTTCAGGCTAACCCTCAGGTTGTCTTCGATGTTGCGGCCATAGAGGCCATTCGTGGGATTGTTATGCAAGCGGTCACCGAGATAATTCGGCCAGCTGTACCGCAAGCGCAAGGTGTTTCAGTCCCTCAGGTTGTCCCTGAATTTGAGGAGCCGGTGGACCCGGTACCTCAGGTCGATATCATCAGAAGTAGAGGGAACTACGATCGGGCCTTAAAGGTCATAAGTTCAATGAGGCCGGACAGCTATGACGGTACTGGAGAACCAGTCAAGGTGGCGTATTGGTTCTCGCACATGGAACGATCATTTAGGAACATCGATTGTACTGAAGCTGAGAAAGTGCACATTGCCTCCCTTCAACTTAAGGATGTGGCTAGAGAATGGTGGGAGAACACTGGTTTAGCTGAGCATACAGCGTTGAACTGGGGTATGTTTAAGATGAAGATGACTGACCGTTTCTTTTCCCGTGCTATAAGGGAGGAGAAACATAAGGAGTTCCTTTACCCTAAGACCGATGGGTTGAAGGTGATTGAGCTTGCAGCTAAGTTTAATCACCTGTTGTAATATGTTGGACCGGAAGTGTCATGTGAGGAGCAGAAGATCTGGCATTTCCATGAGTGGATGAACCCGGACATCAAGCCGTTGATGGTGCGCCACGGCTGCTCTACTCTGGAGCCGTATGTGGATGCCGCTTACAAGTATGAAGCGACTCTAGAGGAGTCGGCAAAGAAGTGCAATCGCCAGAGACCGGCACAGAGCCAGCCTCAGGCTAGTGGGTTTAAACGACCCACACCGCTGTCACACTTTGCCAAGTCTGGTCGGGCAAGAACTGAGGTGACGCAGTCAGGTCCTACTCAATGCTCGGGCCAGGGCAAGAACCCGATTCAATGCTATAACTGCGGAACGCCGGGGCACAAGAGCAATGAGCGCCCAAAGGGCAAGAAAATGCGTTTTGCATGCGAAAAGGATGGGCATTTGCAGACTTTTTGTCCTTAGAGGAGACAGAGGAGCAGCAAGGGTCAGTTAGCCATAACAACTGACCCCGATTCAAGCCTGTTGGAGCTCCGAGTACCTCGATACAGACAACTACTCAGAATAAGGGAAAGGCCCCAGCTGCTCCAGTGGGTCAGGGTCAGCAGATGTACGAGATGCGCGAGGCTGACGGACCCAACGCTCCAATTGCTCAAGGTACTCTATACCTTCACTCTACATCCGTGTGTATATTGTTTGATTCTAGTGCTACTTATTCCTTTATTTCGGAGAAGTGTGTAAGTAAGTTAGGGTTGAATTGCAATGAATCTTGCGAACCATTTGTGGTGAATCTTCCCAATGGTAAACAATTAGTAGGGACCAAGCGTCTGTCAGAATTTCCGATTACTATTCAAGGTCGGAAGTTCAAAGCCGACTTGATCTGTATAGCCATGGCTCTATACGATATCATTCTCGGGATAGATTGGTTGACACGTCACGGGGCGGTAATCGATTTCAGCTCAAGGACAGTGACAGTTTCATCTGGGGGCCAGTTTGTGTGCAAGTTCAAGGGTCGTAATGACGCTGATAACAGAAAGCTCATCAATGTGATGGTTGCGTGTAAGCTACTTCGACAAGGTTGTGTCGGGTACCTGTGTTATCTGGATAAATCCAAGAAGGATGAGACTTTAGTTCACAATGTTCTTGTCATATGCGAGTATCCGGATGTTTTTCCTGATGAGATTCCCGGTTTACCCCCGAATCGTGACGTAGAGTTCACTATTGATCTAGAGCCTAGAACCTCGCCGATTTGTAAAGCTCCATATCGGATGGCTCCAGCGGAGATGCAAGAGTTGAAGAAACAACTTGAGGACCTACTCGAGAAAGGTTATATAAGGCCGAGTGCATCGCCTTGGGGCACTTCTGTCTTATTTGTCAAGAAGAAGGATGGCTCGTTCAGACTTTGTATCGACTATCGAGAGTTGAACAAGGTCACTATCAAGAATAAGTATCCGTTGCCAAGGATAGATGATCTTTTGGATCAACTGCAGGGAGCAAAAGTCTTTTCCAAGATCGATCTGAGATCTGGTTACCATCAGCTCAGGATTCGTGAGGAAGATATTCCGAGGACTGCGTTCCAGACGAGATATGGACACTACGAGTTCGTAGTCATGCCATTTGGTCTTACTAATGCTCCGACAGTTTTCATGGATCTGATGCATAGATGTTTCCACCAGTACCTGGACAAGTTCGTGGTGGTATTTATCGACGATATCCTAATCTATTCTCTGAGCGAGGAGGCTCACAAGGAGCATCTTCGTATCACATTGTCGGTCCTTAGACAAAATCAGCTATATGCAAAGTTGTCTAAATGTGACTTCTGGATTAAGGAAGTGGCTTTCTTAGGCCATGTGATTAATGAGAATGGGGTTATAGTTGACCCTCAGAAGATTGAGGCGGTAGCCGACTGGAAGCGACCTCAGAACGTGAAGGAGGTGAACAGTTTCTTGGGACTTGCAGGTTATTACACACGGTTCGTGGAGGGATTTTCAAAGATCGCTCTACCCATGACCGGGTTGCTTCGCAAGGTCCATAAGAAGTTCATATGGGACAATAAGTACGAGGTAAGTTTTCAGAAGTTGAAAGAGTGCTTGACGTCCGCACCAGTTTTGGCGCTACCAGATAGAACTGATGGTTATGTGGTTTATAGTGACGCTTCAAAGCATGGGCTAGGATGTGTACTAATGCAAAAGGGAGAGGTTATTGCATACGCATCACGACAATTAAAGACCTATGAAGCAAACTACCCAATGCATGATCTGGAGTTAGCGGCTGTGGTTTTCGCGCTGAAGATTTGGAGGCACTATCTCTATGGTGTTAGATGCCAGATCTTTACCGACCACAAGAGTCTCAAGTATGTGTTCACTCAGAAGGAGTTGAATATGAGGCAATGTCGCTGGTTAGAGCTACTCAAGGATTACGACATTGAGTTGCTGTATCATCCGGGCAAGGCTAACGTGGTAGCCGATGCTTTGAGTCGGAAGACGCCGCACGAGACTGTAGTAGCTCTGCTCACTGCTCAAACCAAACTGCACCAAGGATTGTGCGAGATTAACGTCTTGTATGATCAGCGTCGAGGATGCCTAAGTATGTTGGAGATTCAGGCTACGCTACTTGATCAGATCAAGGGGAAGCAAGTTGATGATGTGATCTTAGTGAAGTTAAGTAGTGAAGTGATGGATGGGAAAGCTCCGGGATTCGTGATTCATGATGATGGATCACTCTGGTTTCAGGATCGGATCTATGTGCCTGACATAGATGGCCTTCGTCAATTGGTAATGAAGGAGGCATATTCGTCAGCTTATTCTATACATCCAGGATCCATTAAGATGTATAAGGACCTCAGAAAGAAATTCTAATGGCCCAACATGAAGTGGGACGTAGCAGAAATTGTGACGAGATGCTTGACTTGTCAGAAGGTCAAGATTGAACACAGCAGACCAATTGGTGAATTGCAACCTCTCCCAGTGCCAGAATGGAAGTGAGAGGATATTGCGATGGACTTCGTCACGGGGTTGCCGAAGACTCAGAGTCAGAAGGATGCCATATGGGTGATCAATGACCGGCTCACGAAGAGTGCTCATTTCGTGGCCATCAAGTCAACTTGGGGAACCCAGAGGCTATCAGAAGTTTTCCTACACGAGATTGTCTGATTGCATGGTACGCCAAAAACCATTGTATCGGATCGTGATGGCCGATTTATGTCGAGATTCTGGAAGGAACTCCACAAGGCCATGGGAACTGAGTTGAGGTTCAGTACTGCGTTTCATCCCCAGTCGAATGGACAGTCTGAGAGGATCATTCAGACGCTGGAGGATATGCTGAGAGCTTGTGTACTAGATCGTCCGACCAGCTGAGAGAACAACTTAAGTCTAATTGAATTCACGTACAATAATAGATGGCATTCTACCATCAAGATGGCTCCATTCGAGGCTTTGTACGGCCGAAAGTGCAGATCTCTAATTTGGTGGGATGAGAATGCCGACAAGGTTCTGCTCGGACCGGAGTTAGTCGAGAGGACTGCCTCGGATATTGCCTTCATCAGACAGAGGATGCTTATAGCTCAGAGTCGACAGAAGTCTTATGCTGATTTGAAGCGCAGGAATGTCGAGTTTGAGGTTGGTGACAAGGTGTTTGTCATGGTGTCACCATCCAAGGGTGTGTTTAGGTTCGGCAAACGTGGGAAGCTCAACCCTCGCTACGTGGGACCGTTTGAGATCCTTGACAGAGTCGGATCTCTAGCATACCGTTTAGCATTGCCCCCATCGGCGCATCCGGTGCATAACGTGTTCCACGTGTCTCTGCTAAGGAAGTATATGCCAGATGTGTCTCATGTCTTGAGTTATGAGGACATCGAGATTCAGGCAAATGGTACATACGAGGAGAGACCTGTGAGTATTCTCGAACGTCGCGAGAAGCACTTGAGGAACAAGGTGGTACCATTAGTGCGGATCCTCTGGTCCAAGTCGGGATCTGAGGAGGTAACTTGGGAAACCTGGGAGACTGAGTCTGATATGCTTAGTCATTTTCCCGAGCTATTTTCGGCCTAGTTTCGGGGTCGAAACTTTTTTTTAAGGGGGAGGTATTGTAATAACCCCTAAAAGTCCCAACTGTCGTTTTGTAAGCAAGACGTGTTGGGCAATTTCTGTAACCTCTGTAAGAATCATTTGAACGTAATAATATACGTTTAATAAGATTTTAGGTCTTAAAGTATTTGGGGGTACTAAAAATAATAAGTTAAGCATGACCTCGAGCAAGAACCGCGACCAAGGACCCAGAAGCGCGGGCGCGGCAGTGCCGCGACCGCGGTTTCGAAACCGCGATGTTGGCTCCTTCGCGTTGTTGGCTCCTTTGCTCCGTCTCTTCTCCACAACCGGGGAAAACTTCTTGTAAAGGCCTTCCAGCTCCTTCTTTATCTCTTCCTTCGTCTTCTTAGGTGGCTTCCCTCTTCATCTTCTAAATCTTCATTTAAGCTTCTCTAAACCACCATATCTGCGCTTCTACTTCTCAACTCCAATCTCTACAATACGCTCTAAACATCTCCAAATGGTAACCAAAACACCGGCAACAAGATAAACACTACAAAGTAGCACTGATCAAATTCCCCCATGCTTAAACCTTGCTCGTCCTCGAGTAAGATAATATAAAGCTACTCCTCCAATCAAATCCCCAAGGTCTCAAGAAGCACAGCAAAACCATCTCCACTAAGGATTGCACCTAAACATGAATCTCCAAGGAACCAACACACAACATCACAACACACAAGCTTAAAGGAAAGCAGAGTACTTCCCCCAAGCTTAACCTGGACACCATAGAGTGAATAAATATCTAATCCTAGCCTGCATCTATCTTCTTATGCCTCCCAGAGTGACCTACCCTAATCCTCCTTATATCACCTCTTCTTATGTCACCACGCCAGGAAAAATGAGGATTCCTAAATATCACTCTTCTTCTTTTCACTCATTTTGCCAAGGCGCCCTTTCGGGTTTTTACCAAGCCACTCATTTCATTTTTCAATAGATGGGTTCACATAAAACTCACATCACTCTTGACCTCTTATTACCCCAGCCTAATGCTGGTCCAATCCACCTGCTTATTACCTAAGCCGCCCTTTCGGGTTTTCGACTTATTCCAGGATTTTATTTTTGTCTTTTTTCAATATTTTTGATTTTGTTCTTTTTTATATTTTTTTTTCTTTCTCCTCAACGACTAGCAAGTATAGAACACTCCCCCATGCTTAAACATTGCATTGTCCTCAATGTAATGAAAGACAAAAAAGATGAAGCACATGGAAAGGCAAAAAATAACTCACAACCGTTGTCGAATTGGCTTGGACACTAAAGGTGTTGCTGGCGGTATAGTACTGAAAGCACATGTCTCTGGTGTCGCGCCGGTCTTCAAAACAAATTCCACCATGCAACCAAATAAATCTACTGTAAGGTGTAGTGGTACATCAAAGAGTCGGGGCTGTACGACCTTCGATGAACACAAAATTGGAGCCCAGATGTATTCGTGGTGTGGGCTCTGGTGTTCCTCTTCCTCAACTATCGAATGTTGGGCCATCATCGGTGCCAAATAAAAATGTGGGGCGAATGTCTCCTCCTTGGCATCATGATGTGCACCATCTCCCAATGTAAAATCGGACAGTAAGGCCTTCGGTAGAACTTTTTTTTTCCAGGTCAGGGGACTTACAATGATATTTCCGTGAGCGCAGAAGAATTTCCGCGCCCGCGGAAATGTTTCTGGTGCGAGAAACACTGTCTTCAATTTTGCTCGGCTTCTACCTGCATGTTAGTCTAAAGCATAAACAAAAACAAAAGCACAAACAAAAACACGGGATAAAACAAAAACAACTAAAGACATGGAATGAAAAGACAAGGAAAGAGATACATACCTCGGGTTGCCTCCCGAGCAGCGCCTTAGTTATTGTCGTGGCTCAACTTGGTGCTCTCCCATCAACTTGGGTTGCTCACATCAATTGAACACTTGGGGTCTCCATCAGGAGGGTGTCTCTTTGAATCATCTATGCTGAATCCGACCCTCACCCCGTCAAATTCCATTGTGAGCGAACCGCTGCTCACATCAATCTTCGTACGTGCCGTGTTCATAAACGGCCTTCTTAGCATCACAGGGGTTGCGTGTTTATCTTGCCCCGTATCCATCACAAAGAAGTCCACAGGGAAGATTAGCTTATCTACTTCTACCAGCACATCCTGCACCACTCCTTTTGGATACACATAGGAATTGTCCGCTAGCTGGATCACAATCCCTGTCTTCTCTAATGGCCCGACCTCTATAGATTCATACAGTGAAAGAGGTAAAACGTTGATGGAAGCACCCAAATCTAGCATAACTTTTTCAAACAAGGTGCCTCCTATCTTGTAGGGAATAGTGAACATGCCCGGATCACTTCATTTCTTGGGCAACCGCTTTTGCTGCATAGCGGATATATTCTCACTGACCTGGATCTTCTTTTTCTCCTTCACATCTTTCTTTTTCTTTATTTTGCACAGCTCCTTCAAGAATTTGGCATAGCGAGGAATACTTTGAACAAGTTTTAGCAAAGGAATATTTACCTCGCAGTTGCTGAAGGTTTCAAATAAATCTTTGTCATTCTCCACCCTTCGGGTGTCCTTCAACGCCTCGGGAAAGGGAGCGGGAGGCTTCAATGTACTGAGCGGAGGGAAATCGGGGCGCACATAAGCATCATGGATGACTTCGAGGGGATCTGGGGCTCCAGGAGATTTTCCGCGGTCGCAGAAATCTTCGATCATGTCCTCTTCAGCAGAGACTTTTCCGCGATTGCGGCAATCTGTCCGCGGTCGCGGAAAAGCGTCGATTTTTCCCTCTTCATCAGTAGCAAATCCGCGATCGCGGCCTTCTTCTCCGTGGTCGCGGAAATCTTTCTGCTGAGCTCGACTGGCTTCCACTTGTGCTCCGCTCCTTAGCGTCATGGCACAAACGTTCTCCCTCGGGTTTACTACCGTTTGAGATGGTAGTTTTCCTAAGTCCTGGGCTTCCAGCTTGCTCACTGCGATGGAGATTTGCCCCACTTGCTTCTCCAAGTTCTGAATACTCGACCGCATTTCTTGATTTTGTTGGAACATGGTATTTTCCAACGTTGATACGCTATGCGCGATGGACTGAATTTGTTGGGCTGTATTGCTTGTCAACGCTGATACGTTCTGGGTGAGGGTCCGGATCATGTCATCAACGGACATGGGTGAACTAGAGCTCTGGCCTTGAGGTCTTTGGTCATATGGAGCTCTATATTGTTGTTGTTGACCCCTAGGCTGCTGATATTGTTATGGGCGCGGTAAGAATTGTGGAGGCCTCTGTTGATACTCTTGATTTTCCTGGCCTTGAGGAGTACTCTGCCGATTCCCGTATCTCAGATTGGGGTGATCTCTCCACCCTGGATTGTACGTGTTAGAGTACGGGTCATATATTGGCCTTGAAGGGACGTATCCTCCAATGGCATTCACCTCAGCAGTGGGCTCCTATAGCGTGGGACATGCATCAGTAGGATGGATCGTGTCATAGCATATCCCACAACACTTGACTTGCTGTGGGCCACCCATCATCATGTACCTCCTCATCATCTCCTTCATCTCAGCCATCTCAGACATTATTGAAGCATTGGGTTGAGAGTCCGTAGCTCTGACTTATTGGACGCCCGCCCTCTTATTGAACTGTCTTGAGCCCTCAGATAGCTCAAAGAAGACCTCATACGCTTCAGCTGGTGTCTTGTTCAAGATGTTTCCTCCACAGGCTGCATTCACCATCCGACGCTCCTCGTCTAGAAGTCCTCCGTACAAATAAAGTACGAGGTCTTGGTCTGAATACCCATGGTAGGGGCAGCTAGAAGTCAGCCTCTTGAACCTCTCGTAGTACTCGTACAACGACTCAGCAGCATGTTGCTCAATGTTGCTTCTGCTCCTCTTCAGGTTGTTGAGCTTTATAGCAGGGAAGTACTTCTCCAGGAAGGCTTTCATCATCTTAGCCCATGTGTCTATGCTTCCTGGAGGCAAATAGTAGAACCAATCATTGGCCGCATCCTTTAGAGAGAAAGGAAAGGCCCTCAGCTTGATCTGGTCCTTAGTCACGCCTTTTGGCTTCATGCTGGTGCAGACGGCATATAACTCAGAAAGATGTTTGTTGGGGTTTTCTCCACTCATCCCATGGAAGTGGGGGAGTAAGTGGATCAACCCAGACTTCATCTCAAAATTTACGCCATCTACCAGCTCAGGGAACTGCACAGCCAGCGGTTGCTGCTGTAGATTTGGGGCAGTCAATTGCCTCAACGTCTGTGCTTCGTCAGCCATCTCTAGTTGTGTACGGGCTGCCACACGATTTCTTCAAATTGTTCTCTCAATCTCTGAATCAAAATCTAACAATGGAATGTCAGTAGCACGGGTGTGGACCATAAGATAGGTCCACACAAAAATTGACACACAAACACACACAAATAAAAATCAAACTTGCCTCCCCGGCAACGGCGCCAATTTTGACAGGGGCTAAAGTCGTGATGCCCAATCAAAGTAAATCCTTAAAAACCTAAACTAGTAGAATAGGCAAGCAAGGGTCGAATCCCACAGGGAGGAGTTATCTTTCTAAGTGCACAAGTGTATGTCAAAGTAACAAAGGAGGGGTTTGTTGGTTGGTTGATCGCAAATAAACAAAGTAAGTAAAACAAAGGTTGTAATCAATTGGGAAAAAGTACTTAGCCAGACAAATATCCATCATTTATTTGATTGATTGATCCTAGATTATCTATATTCCTTCCTATGATTATTCATGTCCCTATTCTGAAATAGTTACCAGTCCAACTAGTCCTGACAACCCTTACTATCGAACGCACGAGAAACTATCAAGATTTAGAACAATAGTAGCAGGAACCATAGGAATTAACCAGGATACATGCAACGCCACAACTCACAGCATTTAACACATAATCAATTCTCTTTCATAATAAACTAGTCCAACTAGTCCTAGAATATCATGGTTGCTACACAAGATAAGGGATTTCAACTCAAAATATCCAAACCCTAGCAATAGACAATTAATATCAACTAGGTGATCAATCCAGTCAAATCAATAGGAATAAGCTCAAGAGAAAAGATATAATCCAAAGGAATAGGAATAGAATTATAACCTCACAATCATATATCAAATAAAGGCTTTAATCGTCGGACTAAGCAAAGGGTGCTTAGTTCTTCATAGTCTTGAAACAAAAACTCAAAGGAAAAACAATACTGAATAATAGTCTGAATGAATCAATGGAGGCTATTGGAACTAGGTTTAAATAATCTAGCTAAACCTAAAAACCAAAGATCACAAACATAATCTAAAAGGAAACTAAAATAAAGTAATCGGAATAAAGAAATAAAAGAAAAAGGAAAATAAAATAAAGATAAACTCGGACGAAATCTTCGGCGCGCTGACGATGGGATTTCCGCGGCCGCGGCAAAAGCTTCCGCGATCGTAAAAAATTCAATGTTTTACTCTCTGCTCTCGACTTTTCCGCGGCCGCGGCAAATGGTTTCCGTGACCGCGGATCTTCGCGTTGTTGGCTCCTTCGCTCCGTCTCTTCTCTGCGACCGCGTAAAACTTCCTGTAAAGGCCTTCCAACTCCTTCTTCATCTCTTCCTTCGTCTTCTTAAGTGGCTTCCCTCTTCATCCTCTAAATCTTCATTTAAGCTTCTCCAAACCACCATATATGCACTTCTACTTCTCAACTCCAATCTCTACAATACCCTCTAAATATCTCCAAATGATACCCAAAACACCGGTAACAACTCCTAGATAAACACTACAAAGTAGCACTGATCAACTCCTACTCCTCCATGGCTATAAAAGGGAGTTGTGGCAGCCATTCTTCATCATCCATCTGCAGCCATCTCTCTCTCTCTCTCTCTCTCTCTCTCTCTCTCTCTCTCTCTCTCTCTCTCTCTCTCTCTCTCTCTCTCTCTTGTTTAATTCGTTGTCGTCGGAGTTTCAGTGGTCGCCGGAGGAAGTCGTTGGCAGCGTGGTGGTAGTGCGCATTCATCCAAGGAGTGAAGAAGACGACCCCTTGTCGTCGGTAAGCCCGAGTTCGTCTCCAAGCTGTCGTCTGGATGGGCATCCGTGACCGCAGCCCCATCCACCGCGACCGCGGGCTTGGCCTAGAAAACCGTGACCACGGCCTTGCCCAGCAAGCGCGGTCGCGGTTCAGGCCTTTTTCCCTTCATTTCGTTTCGTAGCTTTGCTTCGTTTCGTATCTTCATTTCGTATCGTATCTAACTTAGGGTTCTATTTTATGACTCATCGTCGTCGTAGGAATCCGTACTCAGATTCAAGTTCCAGATCTCGAACTCGATCTCTTCGTTCGTCTAAACTAAAGGCAAGTGGTGGTTCGCTCTTGCTCATTATTCCATGTTTCCCCTTGATTATCAATTATTTGATTGTTAATTAAGATGGAATAAAATTGTTGTTTTAAGTTTGGGAACAGATTTGATAAGACAATGTGTTTAAATATGAATCTATAATAGGTTGTATATATTGCTAGAAACAACGCTATTATATAGTTATTCATGATATTACCGTAATGGATTTATGTGTGAACTCATGTGTAGTTAGAACGAGTATTCATAAGAACGCTATATACCTTGCGAGGTCTAGTCGTTTCTTTGTAACTGGTATTAGGAGGATTTTGCCCTAGTACTTCTGGTCATGACCGTACCCTTATTCAGGGTAGGTGCACTCAACTGGTGCCAACAATCGGGATTCATTCCCAAAATATCTCTCTTATCGAGATGATCTGAACTAAAAGTTGTAGCGTGAATGTATGTTTTGGAATTAAATAAGATCAGTGTTGTTATGCATATAATTAATATACCCTCGGGTGAGGAGTACAACGTGGAAACCGCCCGGACTCTTGTTAGAGTAAGTCTTCTTTCCAATCTGGATTCGCATTGCGCGGTGAGGTTGGTCGTGGACCCAAATAATCAAGGTCGTGTTTTAAACTTGTGTGAAAACTTAACGTTCCCAAACAATTGTCATACGTATCCATTAAGACACAATTCCTTTGGAGTCTTCTCTTCATACGTTTCCCATAAGACTCACTTCCTTTGGAGTCTTCTCTTGATCATGCCTTTTCTTGTATTTCCGTTGAAGTGTCGAAGTTCACCTCGCATATCGGCTATTATTCGAGGGCGATGGTCGTAACTTGATACGACTACTTAGAACCTATTTATTTGTACCCTTGCATAGTCTTTCATTAGACTAACCAACCGGATTATTCCTTGCATGGTTGGCTGGTGTAATTCGTCTCATACGGCACATCAGGTAAACTTCCTCATCCGTGAAGGCCAGATTATGACGTCAAAGGCAGTTGATATTTTAAGTGTTTTTCCAAGGTTGAAGATCCTGGTGTGAGATCGTTTAGTTCAAACCCCTTTATGGCGTTTATTTATTTCAAAGATTTCCGCTGTAATAAAGATTTCTGTATTTGGTTTTGTATCAGTTGTAACCTATGACGTTGGTTTGAATATTATTTGGTCAACCTTCATGTTATTTAATAAAGATTACAACATTATATCATTTGATTTAAAAACGGTAACCCTTGGGTGACCCCGGGTGTATATTCTGAGGTCACTGGCGGTAATATTTCCAAAGGTATTTTGGGGGTGTTACAACCATGTTGTAATAAATTTTAAGTTCAGATGGATGTGTACAATATTATAACAAAATGTGCATCGAGTTATTCAAAAAAAGTGATATAGAAATGCATGTGCACCAATATTAACTAAATTGTGCACATTTGTGCTCACATTCGCACCCGATCAACCCCTATATATAGAAACTGACTCGTGAGAACCGATGGCCGCGTGAGAACGTTCTCACGCAAGGGGAAGAAGCCATACGGTGACTTTTTTGTAAATTTTGCCAACTTTCAGGAAAAAAAGGCCCAAGAAGTAGATGTGCCTTTTAATAACACTAAACCAACTTAGTGTAGCTGGTACAAGGGTGGGTGTGTGTATGTCCCTCACTGCCCTTTCTTCATTTTATTTTCTTTCTCATTTCCTCTATTCATTTTAATTATATTTTAAACCCAAAAATTTATTTTCACCAAAAATAACTACGAATTATATTTTTAACTTTTATTTTATTTTCCAGGCCATTTTTTTGTCTAATTTGTTTGTGCATTTGGCGAACAACATTATGTGCATTTTGTTATAACATGATGTGAATTTGGTTATAACGTGAATGTGTATTTGATTAACGTGAATGTGCATTTGGTTATATCGTGAATGTGCATTTGGTTATAAAGTGAATGAGCACGTGGTTCTACCATGAATGTTCATTTTAGGCCACATCATTTTTACTTTTTTTAAATAAAATTTTAAATATTTTTTACTTTCTTTTCTTTTTTAGGCCATTATTTTTGTCAATCAATTTGTGCATTTGACAAACATCATTATGTGCATATGGTTATAACGTCAATGTCCATTTGGTTACAATGTGAATGTGCATTTGGTTATGACGTGATATGTGAATGTGCATTTGATGAACATCATTATGTGTATTTGTTTATAACGTGACTTGTGAATGTGCATTCGACGAACACCAAGATGTGCATTTTAGTTATAACTTGAATGTGCATTTTGTTATAACGTGATGTGCATTTGGTTAGAACACGATGTGCATTTAGATTTGCAGGACGTGCATTTGATTATAACCTACTGTGCATCTGGTGATTAATTACGTGATGTGCATTTAGTTATAACATGATGTGCATTTGGATTTTGTAGGATGTGCATTTGTAAATAAGTATATGTGCTCTTGATTATAACGTGAAGTGAATTTCTATACTAGATGTGCATTTTAACTACATTTGCATTTCAGGAAAATTAGGCCTAAAAGAAATAAAAAATGAAAAATTGTTCAAAGTCGTGCAAACCCCTACATGAAGAACAAAGCCCCCTTCCAATTTCTATCCTCACCTATGAGGACACCCGCCACCGCCACCATCCCCATATTTCCCTGAGACGCGCCGTCAGTATTAAACTTTATCCAATCAAGCCCTATTCTAACCCAAGAAATCAGCCTCTCCGTCCGTCTCGGTGCCTGCCGATTATGCCTATTGTCCTCATAACTATGCCAATATACTCCTTGGCAATCTTGTGAACGAAGTCCACCCGATCAACTACCCCAATAGTCCCATTAAAAACAACCTCATTCCGCCACTTCCATCCCTACCAAACCACCGTAGCAAAGGTCATTGCCCGATGCCCCTCGGATCCCATATCAACAGCCGAATTTAAGTTACAAAAAATCCATTAATGGAGAGGGAGAAAGAAACATTCCGTCACTTTCTCGGGTGAAATCACAATCCTCTACACCTCCTTGATCGTCGGACAATCCCTCCACACATGGATCAAAGATTTGCTACATCTTCTAGACATAACACACACATCAACGTCTACAAATTTTGGGCAAAACCACTCACAATTCGTCATTATCCGTTGTTGGACATCAAGCTAGAGAAAGACTTGCACCCTCTCAGGCACCAACACCCTCTACACACGCTAATTTTTTTTTTATCCCACATTGGCCAGGGCTATAGGTCCATGTGCATCAACCTGTATGCCAAATTTACCGAGTACACGCCGTCAGCCGTAACTCCCCAAGAAGTTCGATCAACAGAGCCCGTCAACCCATTAAGAGCCATGGCTGCAAGCTGCAAGCAATGGTTATCATCCAACCATGGTGACATTGTCTCAAAGTTCCAACCCAAACCCTGGATTTGGTACTCCGCCACATTCGCCTAGACTTAGTAGTAAGAATAGGATACAAGCTCACCTCTTCCAAGAGAAAATACAGCAACCAATGTCTTTCCAGAACAAAATAGCATTACCATCTTTCTGGATCCATGTAATTCCCTTAGCTAGCACCTCACTTATACCCGCAATAACTCCCTTCCATATGATCAAGGCACTCGGCTCAACCTTAAAATTATGAAGCTCATGGATATTTCCCACATACCCCTAAGCACTCTAGTCCACATGCTATATTTTTCATGGATAAAACGCCAACCTAGTTTCCCAAGCATGGCCAAGTTTATAATTTTCTGCTGTCGAATACCAACTCATCCTTCCATCTTAGTCTGACATATATTCTCCCAAGAAACCAATTGTAAACTTCGTTTCTCTACAGTGCTACCCCACACTAACTCTCTACCAATACGATCCACAGAATTGACCGTGCTCATAGAATAGATCGGGATCAGCGAATAAACCAATTCAGTTAATGTGATCCTACCCGCAATGCCGAGACACCTCCCTTTCCAACCAGCCAGGCATGCATTAACATGCTCCAGAATCTCCAAAAATGTTTCCTTGTTAGTCTTCTTCTGTAAGATAAGGTCCCGAGTAGAAGTGACCCCACTCTCCTTACTAGTATTCTTGCCATGATCACGATCAACATTAGAGGAGAAAAAAAAATCTATGATTTCTCAAGGCTAACACGTTGCCCAGACGCCCCACAATATTCCTCGAATACCCTCCTAATCACCATGATTTGCACAACCGAAGCTTCCGCAAACAAAATGAGGTAATCCATGAAACACATATAAGATTGGCTCGACCCGAATCTTGAGAATTTAATTGGTCTCCATTCCCTACACACAACCGCCCTATCAATCAAATGGCAGAGTCTCTCTAAGCAAATCACAAAAAGATATGGGGATAACAGGTCACCTTGTCATAACCCCTTTTGAGGTACAAATTCCTTTGTCACCTCACCATTCAATAACGTACACATAGTAGGGGACGCACCACAATTCGTAATCGACGGGACCAACATCGGCAGAAAACCCACCACAATCAACATATCCTCTAAGAAATCCCATGGAATCCTGTCGTAGGCTATCTCTAGATCAAACTTAAGCAACATCCACCCCCTTCAGCCCTTCTTCCTTCACATCGAGTGCACCACCTCCTACATGATCACAATATTATCAGAACTAAGACACCCAGGATGAAATGACATTGTGGTGGCCCCACCAATTTTGAAATCATCCCTTCATACGATTGACTATAGTCTTAGTAATGATATTGAACAACACACTACAAAGGCTAATAAGATGGAATTGGGTAATCTTTTTGGGTTTATTAACCTTAGTAATCAACACCAACACGACATCATTCATGGAAGGCGGCAAGATCTCTAAAAATGAAGAAATCCTTCACAAAGTTGATAACCGAGTGTCCTATAATCTCCCAACACTTCTGATAAAATACCGATTGATATCCGCCAGGGCCTGGCGCCTTAAATGCACCCATCCATTTGACCGCCACCTTAATATCCGCCCCCGAAAATGCAACTGAAAGCATTGCAACTACCGACTCCGTAAGCACTTGGAAATCCACCTTGGATAAGGAAGGCCGGTCAACTCTCTCCTCCTCTAGCGAATATAAACCCATCTAATAATTGAGAGCCTTTTGCTCAAGTTTATCACTCTTCGATTCCCAAGTCCCATCCTCATGTCTAAGTGATTCAATATGGTTCGGGCGACAACGAATCACATTAGTCGTGTGAAAACCGATGTATTACGATCACCAAAAGCAATCCATTTTTCACTAGACTTTTGGTACCATGAAATTTCCTCCTACTCAAGCACAAGCTCAAGCTCCTTTTTCAAATTTTCCTCCTGCTCAAATAGTCTCGCCAAAGCATTCTACAAGAGCAAGCCTTGCACCACTTGGAAATTTGCAATAATCTTTGCCTTCCTCTCATGGATACTTTCAAACACCTTATGGTTCCACTTTCATAAATTAATCTTGAGGACATCGAGAACTTCTGGAATCCAAAAAGGCTGAATTCCAAGACGCTCTAAGAATATCCTTGAGTTTCGGGTGAGTTAACCAGGCCGCCTCGAAACGAAAGGGTCGTCGGGCCTTATTACAAGCGCTTTCAAGGATAAATTGAAGGTAAACTGAAGCATGATCATAGGACATAAATGATAGGTGGGTTACCCTCGCCTCCTGACATCATAACCTCCCTTGAGCTTAACAAAAAACCCGATCAAACCTCTTGGCAATCCTCATCTTCTACGAACGACCACGGACCCATGTGAATCTGTTGCCTTTGAACCCCAAGTCAAGCAAAGCTAGATCATTAATCCAAATTCCATAAACAATAGAGTGTTATGAGAGTCTCCCATTGTCACCCATCCTCTCGTCCAGACGAAGAATAGTATTAAAATCTCCGCCCACAAAAGCGACTCAGATAAGGAATCGACAATACCCTTCAACCCACCCCCCACCCCCAAAAGAAGTTGTCTCTTAGCTGGAGTGGGTGCATCATACACCACAATTAGATTATAGCTCTCCTTCCCCGACTCCACAACAACCAAGCACCACCACTCTGGCCTTGAGCCTCGACATGTAACCGGTTTAGGAACCCAAGTCATTGGGAAATTCTATCTGCATTCCTCCCTACAACATGAGTTTTTAACAGTGCCATAATATCAATCTCAAACCATTTAGCACGATATCTAATGGATCGACATAAATTGGGTTTAATTGCCCCCCGACAATTCCATGAAGTGAGTCATCATCCACCCCTAAATCAGCTTCTAGTGAAAGCATCCCCTGATCGTTTGCATCTATAACCATATCGCTTAAATCACAATTCTGAAATTCCAATTTTCCCGCGCTTTTAGGTGAATGTCTCGAAGAACCCGTCCCAAAATCGTGCATTTATCCACTCGCCTTCCCTTGATATTGTCCCCCTATTTCTCTCTATTCCTTCTCTATTTCAACCATATATGTTCCCGGCTCTGCAAAACGGTTTGTAACCGAAATTTTGGAAGGGATCTTCACCGAATCATCCCGAAATTCCACTAGATCAAATGCAAATATCTAGTTATATACAAATGCACATCTAGTTATATATAAATGCAAATCCTACAATAAAAACTAGATGATACAAATGCACATCCTACAAAAAAACTAGATGTGCATTTGATATACAAATGCACATTCACTTATATACAAATGCACATTCAATTATATACAAATGCACATCTACTTATATACCAATGCACATCCTACAAAAAAAAATGTCAAATGCACATCTAATTATATGCAAATGCACATCCTACAAAAAAAGATGTGCTTTTGATATATAAATGCACATCTAGTTATATACAAATGCATATCCTAAAGAAAACTAGATGTCCATTTGATATACAAATGCACATCTAATTATATAAAAATGCACATCCTACAAACAAAACTAAATGTGCATTTGATATACAAACGCATATCTAGTTATATACAAATGTACATTTAGTTATATACAAATGTACATCTTACAAAAACAAAATCATACATCTAGTTATATACAAATGCACATGTAATTATATAGAAATGTACGTCATACAAAAAAAAATACATAACTATTTATCCGTTAAGAGACGTTTTCGCACAAACATGTTATACAAGAATAACTTTTATAACTATTCTCATGGTTTGTTTAACGGTTTAATGTTCCTGGCCAATCATATGTGTCGCATTAATCACGAGAGAGACCTTTTCCGAACAAAAATACATAAAAATCACTTTTATGGAATTGAAGTTCTATACACTCGCTATCCGGAATAATCTAACTATTTATCTTGTAAATGGAACAACCATGCATATGAAAACCATTTTACCAAAAAAGTTCTGTATACGATATGCTTGAGTCCGGCTTGTTTACGTACGGAATTTATTATAAGAAATAGGTGCAAATTAACGCAAAGGTAGTTTTGTATTATAAGAAATAAGAAACAGATTCCCTACAACTCTAAATATATAATTTGGCGTACATACATAAAAGTGTAAAAAGAAGTCACGATGATTGGTGTAAGCTAGGTAGTTTGATCCACCGAATTTGGGGAGGCAACGAATAGGAAGATTGGATGTGTTATGTTGCACGACGTACAGCTTGCTTCAAATTATTGTGGAGATTGAAAGATTTGAATGAAGGCAAACAAAGGTCATGGTGTTGAATTGAAGGACAACCATCCAATTTATATTTGTATCTTTAAAATAATATACATCTATGTGTGTATGCATGTGGGGGCCGGGCTTTAGGAAGAAGTTTCCTATCGCTCTGGCTATGAAGACTAACTTTAGAAATCGCTTTAGCATGTGCAGCTGTTGTGCTCTGTCTGCCTCTTCAGCTCGATGATGGTTTTCAACCAACCAATTTGATGTCCTGTGTTTCACTTTATTCCATACTAGTAAGTAAGTCCGTCATTTTTATATTAAGTTGTTTTTTTCTTTGTTAATTTTTAATATAGAGATTATGAATTATGTAATGATATAGGATGAAGTAATTGTGATATTATTATTTTTATTTTTTATTTTTTTTTCACATGAAGGACTCGATAGTTTTAATTAAATACTAAGAATTTTATTTTGTTGAATAATGATAGTGTAATGTTTTACCTCGTAATTGTAAGTTTATAATTGCATGTTTTATATTGTTGATTGCAAATTAATATGTTTAAAAGCATGGAATACATATAAATTTTAATAGAGTTGGTTGTATATAAATTTTCAATATTGGTATTTCAAAGTAAGATATTGTGTGTTGGTTAAGATGAATTATGAAATTGTATATATTTATTGATGAAAATATTATGTGTAGTTTTTTAGTTTGAACGTGTTATACTCTAAAGTATCGGTGTCACATGCAGCACATTACTCTTCAATAATTTATACAAATGAAATCGCTTTTTCTAATGTGGATGTAGTTTTTTTTGTATTCATTGACTTGTTATTTTATTATTATTTTGTATTTTATATGCAATTTTCATTTATTATTTTGGATCTTTTTTTGTGAGAATAAAGTACTACATGTTCATCATTATGTATTTGTTGTTCGTTAATGATAGTAGAGTTTTTTATAAAGTTATTGTAGTTGTTTATTGTACTTTTTAATCTATGAAGTTGATGTAAAGTTTTTCATGAACATAATAAAACTCTATTTGTAATTATTGTGCCTATAAAATACATAATAATAAAATAATAGTAATTATTTGATTTTATTGAAGCAATATAAAATACATCAATGAATATGAATGAGGATGATATACTTGTGTTTAAGCTTACGGTTTGATAATATTTGTATTTTAATCTTTTTAGAACTTATATCCAATTAAAAATAAGACAAAAAGGCCCTATCTTCTTAATTTTCATTACCATTTTAGTCTCCCACTCTCACCTCTTTCTCAGATCCATTTCAACCCCTCGCCCCCACCTCTTTCTCAGATCCTTTTCAACCCCTCCTCCCCCCCCCCCCCCCCCCCCTCTTCCCTTTCTCAGATCCATTTTCCGCCCCCTCTTTCTCAGATCCATTTCAGCCCTTCACCCCCTCCTACTACCCTTCTTATACTTACGACGGGCTCCAGCAGGCCTCTCCGGCAATTGGCGGGCGAGCGACTCTTGTTTGCTGATAACTTGTGTGTCCGGAGACAAATCTTCCAACTCGTTCTCTCGTAACATGGTGAAACGAAGACGCGGTTCGCTCGGTGACAGAGGGTAACTACAATTTCCATTTAGAGTTTTTTACAGAATTCAGTTACTTCGATTAAATTTGTTTGAATTCTTGTTCTTTTTTGCTGTTTTTAGGCAAATTAGGGTTTAATTTGGTGAATATGTTGTGAAATTTGGACGAATATGAAAAAATTGGATGCAAATGTGAATTAGGTCGAAATTGTTTACTTTGTTTATGAGAGATTGGGTTATTTTTCTTGAAAAAAGTAGTGTTAATTTAGTTGATTTTATGCACTTTAAAGGTTAGATTAGGATTGAATTTGGTCAATGTATGTCCAATTTTGGAAATTAGGGAAAATTTGATAATTTTGCAAATTAAAGGTTAGATTAGGTGTTATTACACTAAATTTTTAAACATAGGGTAAATTTGAAAACCTGTTGGTTGAAGTTATTTTTAAAATTGTAACTTCGGATGAACTTGGTTCATGTTGCAAATTTGCCCAAAGTATGGGTGAATTTAAATATATTTATTGTGTTCGAAAGTGGACTGGCTTACTGCTATGCCAATGCATAATGCAACGCACTGCGTAGTAGTCCACTTATGAACTTCTTGCATTTCATATATTTGATTTTTCAAAGTAATTTTTTTGTCTGGATTTTTTTAAAGTAATTAATTGTACTGGTACGCATGGCATGGCAAACCTCATTAGGCTACCTGCATCTCGCTTTCATTTGTTCAGTCATTACCAGATGTAGACTTTCTTCTTCCTCTTCTATCTCTTGGATTCCGGCTTCTTTGTTGGAAGAGGAGTGGAGTATCATCCATAGACGACTTTGCACGAGAGTGAAACCATGTGGAGGCAGAGAGTTGAAGGCGTTGAATGCATCTTGTAGTGCACATATTTATCTGTGTTTCGTTGTGTACAGAACTGCGTGATTAAGGTGAAGTCTCCCCCTTTTGAAATTTTCTAGGGTTTGAATAGGTTATGTTGTTGTTGGACTTGTCATATAAATTCTCTCAAACCCTATGTCTTTGTAATTGTGTGTTGTTTTTAACATTTACAAATTACAAACACTCAAATGGACTACCCTAATTTAGGTTTTGTGTATACTTTATTTTGGCTTTGCAAGATTTTGTATTGTTGTTTGAGAGCTTTTAATATTAGGTTTTGTGCAAATTGAAAGCAAAATCCATCAGATCTAAGTATGAATTTGCGCATTATTATGGTGAATATGATTTCCACTTTGGGTCCGCTGCGATGTTTCTATAACTATTACCTAACTATATGTTCTGATATGTAGAGATTGTGTTGAGTTGCGCTTTCTGCCAATAAATTTTGCTAAGTGTGTTTCTCCGTTGTGTTGTTGAGGAACTTGAAATATGGAAGTTGTTGATACGTTGTGTTCATTTGTTAGTATGCAACTGGACATGTGTTGTGCGGTGATATCTTTTTAATTATTCTAAATGATTTTTTAAAGGGTGTTGATCACTTTATTAGTTGATTATGATTTTTCTATATTGGTCTTTGTAAGTGAAGTGTAGTTGAATATGTTTGTTGATAAAAAGTGCAGCCAACTGATAGCTCCCCTCCATTTTTGTACCAAGTTTGTTATTTTGTTGGTACATTTCTGTATCTATATCAGTCTTTCACTCATGATATCTATGTAGTTTCTCTAAAATGTTGCTTTATTTCGTTGTCTTTTGCTACCCGGTGAAGCTTTATTTTTCCTAAATGACTAAAATGTTCATATGCTTCTTTTTTTCCTGTAAAAACTCCAAATGAAAATTGTAGTTACCCTCTGTCACCGGCCAATTGGGTGTTGATAAGTTTAATTTATATGTCAATATTCATTTTCACTAATGTCTAAAATAAAAATATGTTTTATAATTGCTTCAATGAGAGATATGACCTTCTCAATCCTACATTTCACTAAAACTTCTATGCTTCTGTTAAATTTAACTAGGTTACCACTGAGGATGAAGCCGGTATTCGTATACGGGATCTTATAATGTCAAAGGATCCTATCATTGAGCTTCTTGGACATGTAGACTGGTAAAACTAAACTTGCATTTGTTGTTTCTCTCTCTATGAACAATTCATGTTTTGTTAATTCAAACAGTTATGTTTCAGTAGCAAGTGCTTATTCATCCTCTCTTCCTTTAGGTAGATAAAGTTTCACCTGATATTGATGAATTTATAATATTGCCATCGCATAAGTTTTTTTATGCTCAAGGACACAAATCTACAGACTAAGATCTTCAAGAGATCCAAGCCTGTGAGATATTTGAGCCGCTTCTGAGTCAAAGTATCTATCTACACTTTCAACCTAAAATTATTCTGGAATGAATTAAATTGGGAATTATATGGAAGTATACCTGGTTTGTGCGTTTCTACAACTTGCCTTTTTTTACATCCCCTGTATAAGTAGAGGACAAATGTTCATGCGTGTTAGTAATGACCGAATTAGAAAATAGATATTTTTACCTTTTTTTGCGACACACCATTACTTGAATGTTGGACCCAACTGATTTAGGTGTGCATAGCTCATTTCCATTATTGTTGTTTATGTGTGTAGGTGGGAGAACTGAGGTGAAGAGGAGTGGGTTGCATGGTGAACTTTTATAGGTGGAGATGAGGAATGAGTGAATGCTAATGTTCAATGTAGGGGTCTTTAATTTTTAGACTTTTCGATTGGTTTCTCGAATTGGAACTTCATTCGGCTGTTCATTTCTGTAGAAGGTGTAATTTATGATTGTATCTTTATTAGGCTATTCATTTTAAACAGGAATATGAAGGTACTCTACGTTTTTTTGTATATGTTTGTTCAATTTTTAGCAAGTCCATCCTTTTGAGCTGGTGTGTGGAATTTGGGCCTTTTTTGTGGGTATTTTCAATTAGTAATGTGGAATTTGGGCCTCACAACAGCTTTAATATGAGTTTTTTTTCCCGGGCTTCGATTTAGAAATGTAATTGTAGTGCAACCATTATTTTGTATGTTTCTTTGGGTTGTGGTCAATTGCAACCATGTACACTAAAACAAAAAGCTCATTAAATTGATTGTCATTAATTGCCCAATCTTTCTACTTTATATATTTACTAGAAATCGAAGCACGTGCTTCGCATGGGCCTTTTATGTATATGTAGTGTCACGATTTAAATTTGAGTTTCTAATATATGGATTGTTGTTTCATGTTTTATCTTAGACGATATATTGTTTGATATGTATTTAAATGTAATATCTAAGTCTTGACAAAAAAAAAGTAATATCTAAGTATTTTAGGTATAAAATGCTATGATTGTACGAAGTACAATTTTATTTATTTATTTTGGTGAGAAATTCAATTTAAATTTTGAATTAAGGTGGTAGTTGTTTTTTGTAAGGATGCGTTTTTTCCTTTGAAAATATTTGAGAAATGCCTATCTAATTATATGTTGTGCTTGAACTCGAGTATTTGTAAGAAACTTGCTACAACAACTCTCATTTCTTACATGCTCCACTACCCTCCACATTTCTAATTTTTTGCCTTTATCTTACAAATTTATTACATTTTAATAATGTCTTTTTTGTTATGCTTTAGTTATTAATATTCATTATGATATCGTTTTATTTATTTGGTCTGAAATATATATCGTTTTATTAGTCACGTTGACTTTACATATTCCTAGACATTAATATCATTTTAATTAAAATATATTAGTCATTAATTCATACTCTTATTAAATACGGAGTAATATAAATAATTGGTGACTCTTCATTTTCTTAAACCTTGTTATATTTTATATAAAAGTACATTAGTTATTTTATCGGTACTTGCTTACTCTTCTTAGCGAAATTATAATTCATAACTTCTTCCTTGTACATTTCATATGTGCGAGTGAGTACATGTCTATTATTTCGGCTTCCATCCTTGATTAATTCTTCTAGACCAACACTAATGAGGCCAAATTTAGTATATATACATGATGAGTGTAAAATGAATATGTATAAAATAGAACAATAAAAATCATCGTTAACTAAAATACAAACCTAATTGAATTTATGCTACCAATAGTTGAAGGGTTTACATCGTCCATAAAATAGTTTGATTTATTCTTTACTAACAATCAGTCGTCCTACATCGATTGTCTTTGTCCTCCTTCTAGTGAAAGCTACTAGTGCATGATGTAAACAATCGATGCCTCAATAGTGCTATTAGATTATCCAATTCTCTGACATCTTCACATAAAATTAACCTATCTCGATGAAAAGACAATTATATTAATAAATTTAAACCGATATATGTAAGTATTGTAGACTACAAAAGAGATCCAAATACATATAATCAAGGATAGTTTACCGTGAGGTGGATATATACTTGCATCATCGAAAATCGGGAATCCTCATTCACATCTTTAACTTAATAATTATGCTTACTTCAGTGACTATGTCTTTTTAAGGTGTTGCTCACTATCTCCCAAGCTTCACTATATGGCTTTCTAAAGCTAATTTCCATGTAGAAGAATGAGATGATGGATGCCCAGAGCAAATGAACAGAATACCATCATTTTTTCCTTTTTATAGATGAAAATGTTACTTGGAAAGTGAAGCCATTTTGACATATAACCGTTTAGACATATTGACTATAATTTGTTTCCAACCCTTCACTGTGTACTAAATACGGAAGTTACGTGTAGTAATTGGATAATATTAAAATAGGAGTAAATGAGAGCAAAATATAACATATACAGTATGTAATAACTATCACTAATTGAGATTTAGGTTAAAAAATGAGTCATAACCTAAAGAATAGTCCGTACGTAGAGGCAAGATTTAGCTGAAAAAAGTGTGTGAGGGGAGGGAATAATTACTTACAAATAGTGCTCATTTTTATATATATATACATAATTATGCTATGGTATATTAAAATAAACAAAGAAAAATTAATTACTTAAATTACAAAGTAGCCTATAAGTATACTTATGTATTTTATATTGGTTTATAAACCCTATAGTAAAAACCGATCGGAAAATCTAACATATTATATACATATTATATACTAAGGGTGATAAACTAATCCTACAAGCAAACTATAACTTTAGGCCTATTTAAGCCTTTGATTTTGTCTTTAAAAGTTAACATTCAATGACTTAGAATGCTAACTTTTAAATGTATATAGATATAGATGGTTATTTTTCATGCTTAATAGAAATATAAATTGAACTATGTTGAAAATTTAACGTGAAGATATAAGAATTATACAACGATATGAAAATGATGACTTTTTAATTCATTAATATGTAGTAATTGTATATAATTGTGAGTCAAAAACTTTGTATATTATATAGACAATTATAGATTATTAATATATTTGTTAATATATGAAATTGTCACTTTAGTACTTTTTGGATTTGAGAAATTGTTTAAATTTTGTGCTAAATAAATAAGGCATGAAATGAAAAAAAAAACTAATTCATCTTTAAAAGCTAGCATTCAATGACCTAGAATGCTAAGTTTTAAATATATATAGATAGTTATACAAACACTAAATATCAAGCAACCTCTTTCATCCTTTCGTTGTCTCTAGTACACCTCTCATTATTCACTGCGCGATCAAGTTATAATCGGCATGAATTTGTCCTTCGATCAAGATGAAGTTATTAATAATAGAACGGATTTGTCCTTCGATCAAGATGAAAATTACTAATAATAAAACGGATTAATAATAGAGATTATTTTTTTAATCTCTTTATTTTAGGTGGTCGTTGTGTTTTACTAGAAATCAACTATGATCTATGTGCGAAATATGATTGGGCCCATTGCTAATTATAATCGGGTCCTATACGGTCACACAAAATAGAGTAGCGGGGTAGATCAAAGTAAACCGAGGCCCATTAATGGAACCAAGCTAGGGGGCGCCCGACCATATAGTGATAATTAAGGTTGTGGATTGCTCATCAAGTAATCATAATTGTTATCTATTCACTTGATGATAAAATAAAATATATCTCGTATGAAAGATAATATAATTGTTATATATACTTTTATCTAGATAGAAGGAAATTATCCATTATCTCATGTGTTGATAAAAATACACACACCACACAAAAAGCTCTAGGGTCGGCCGAACCTTGCACAAGAGGAAATGAAGTTTCAAACTTTCCTCCCGTTCTAGCAGACGTACGCAAGGTGATCTAGATCCCTACTCGTGTGGACCAAGTAGAGGAATCACGCTTGAGGTTTTATTCTCCAAAGCATCAAGAGGTATGGTACCACTTCTATATGAATCATATTAGTTTATGAATGAGATCCTACGTTAGATGTTAGAAAAAAAAATTATGCATTTCCGCTAATAGCATTTAAGTTTCTTTTGTGGTATCGGAGTCGCTTCCATGATTTAAAGTTGTAATCTTGATGAATGTTCCTGATTATTTTGATATATGGATTGAATAGCATGATTAAAATTGTGATTCTAATTGATTGGATGCAAAAAATTAGTAAGAGCAAAGTAATTTTCTTAGTTGATGTGAAGAAAAACAATTTGATTTCATCAGATGAGAAGAAAAACCTTGTGTCTATAAGAAATTTAGTGGTAGCAAAGTGATTTTACTAGTCTTGTATGTGGATGACATACTATCATTAGAAATGACATTCCTATATTGGAGTCTGTTAGTTGGCTTATGAAATGTTTTTCAATGAAGGACTTATGAAAGGCTAAGTACATATTGCAAATTCAGATCCAATAGAGATAGATCTAAGAGACTAATTGGACTAGGTCATGGAACTTATATAGATAAGGTCCTTGATAGGTTCAATATGAAGAATTCTAAGAGATGATTCTTACCTACATAACATGGCATACAACTTAGCAAGAAGCAGTGTCTAGTTATACTTGTTAAGCTAGAAAATATGAGTATGATTCCTTATGCATCAACAATAGGATCTATCATGTATGCCATGATTTGTACTCGTCTAGATGTTGCATGTGCCTTGAGCATGTGCAACAGATTCCAACCAAATTCAGGAGAAGCGCACTTGAATGTAGCTAATAACACCCAGAAGTACTTAAGAAGGAGTAAAGACGATCTCTTGGTGTATGGAGGAGATGATGAGTTAGTCGTTGAAGGAGATGTGAAGTTTTGTAATGTTTATACAGATGACCATATAACTGATCTAAGATGTTTTCATGATTGTAAAACTAGGGCTAAGAGGATCAAGATCACTGGATAATGGCTTTGAGATTGTATTGTTTTAAATTATGAAGATGTTTTCATGATTGTAAAACTTACAGTTGTGCTTGTTATTTGAAATAAAGATTCAATATTATTTAATTGTGGTTTAGAATTCAATAAAATGTCCTTTAGAATTCAATAAAATGTCCAAGTAATTTATAATTATTAAAACGGATCATCATAAGTGTTTTGATGAATGAAACCCTATTAAATGAACTTAAATTATAAATTATAATCAAGGGAAAATTGTAGGAAATCACGCGATATATATGGTCAGCTCTGCAAAAAACCACCCGTTATATGGCTATTTATTTTAAGTCATCCAAATATCTATCTCTATTAACAACGAGCCACTCACGGGTAGTTTCCGTCGGTTTCTTCGTTAAAATGTATAAAAGACCATTTTACCCTTGGCTTTTCTAAAAATTACGAGTAATACTATGATTTTTTTTACTCTTTAATCCCTTTATTTTTAACCCCAAAATTGCACAAATTGCACTCTTGAAGCACCAACAATGATGACGATGAAGAAGATGACATATGACTTGTAATTATTTCCAAAATCAGGGGTAAAATGGAGTTTTCATGCTATTTAACAACTTTTTTTGACGGAAACTGTCCGCGGGTGGCTCATTGTTACCGGAGGTCGATATTTGGATGGTTTAAAATGAAAAGTCATATAATGGGTGGTTTCTTGTAGTATTGGCCATATAGTGGGTTGTGTCCTGCAATCTTCCCTATAATGAATTACATGGATATATGCTATGAACATATATTGAGCAGACCTACCATAAAGTTCTTTAAATAAGTTATAGAATTTTATGTTAAACTATTTTATTAGATTCCTTAGACATGAGTATGATGTTTCTCTTGCTTAATGATTAGCATGTCTTTGACATCATCAAGTGCCACATTGTAAAAAGAGGTTATAAAGGCAATGATCAAGATTGCTAAGAATTAATTGAGAGTGATAGTTATACAAGATTAGAAAAGTCCTTTTATATTGATAAGAATGGTGTCTTAGGCCTCTTCAAGAGTAAGAACAGAAATGGAGTGGTCATTCTGAAATGGAAAAGAAAGTTAGTTTTGACGGTTTTAGCTCAGTATTCAGAAAACATTTTGAATATTAATATGGAATACATAAGATGTTATCATATTATCAAAATGGACATTAAGTTACAAAGAAATTTAACACTGCACACTTGTTCAAGGACAAGTGGGAGACTGAAAAATTTGTCCTTCGATTAAAATGGAAAACTAATAACAGAATGAGATTAATAATGGAGAGTACTAATCTGGTCATTTTAGGTGGTCATAGTATTTTGATAGAAACCAACTATGATCTATGGGCTAAATAAGATTGGGCCAATTGTTAATTATAATTGGGTCCTATAAGGTCACACACAACAGAGTAGTGATGGTAGATCAAAGTAAACCGAGACCAATTAATGGGACCAAGGGGGCCGGTCATATAGTGGTAATTAAGGTTGTGGATTGCTCATCACGCAATCATAATTGATATCTATTCACTTGATGATAAAAGGCAATATATCTTGTATAAAAGATAAGATAATATATTGTTATATATACTCTTATTTTGATATCATGAAATTTTCCGTTATCTCATGTGTTCAGAAAAATACACACATCACACCAAAAGCTCTAAGGTTGGTCGAACCTTGCATAAGAGGAGACAAAGTTTTGAACTTTCTTTCCATTCTAGCAGACGCACGCAAGGTGATCTAGATCCATACTCCTATGGACCAAGTAGAGGAATCCCGCTAGAGGTTCTATTCTCCATTGTTGGTTCTAGTAGGGAGATTCACGCATCAAGAGTTATGTTACCGCTTCGATATGAATCATATTAGTTTATGCATGAGATCCTACGTTACATATTAAAAAAGTGTTTTCTACAATTTTGTTAATAACATCTAAGTTCATTCAGAATTAAGCTATAAACACAAGTCTAAGACAACGCTAGAATTACACCTCATGTAAGATGTATCTTTACACATCTATACGCAATTATAAATATACATTTTCACACTATAAATAATAATTAAGTTTTTTTTTTTGTTATAGTTTTGACTAGAGGGCATACCTGTGCTATGCACGGGTTGTAGGTTATATATATATTAATTTCATTGGTTTTATTCTGTTTTTAAATTAGAAAAGAAATTAAAATTTTATTTTAAACATTTTCATCTTTAACAACACAACCATTTGCATAAATTTGAACATTTTAGTATAGTAGGTACACAAATAACAACTCACTTTTGTTCACCAGGCTAAGCTGGAGAATTTTTCATATTTATGGACAAAGACACACTTAGATGCTATTGTAGAGAATAAATAATAATTTAGAATATGTTGCCTTCTTATTTTGTCAATCACCATGTTTAAAACGGTTTTAAGTAGATTAAACATCTTATCTGCAACTTTTAGACGGATCTCAAATATCGTACGAAACTAAGAAATTTATTTACTCGTGATAGCATTGTCTCACTTTGATTATACATAGTAATAAGCTTTAGTATGTCATGATCTATTATATTTGATTTTGTATGTCTTCATATTATCCACACCATTTACAAAATATATTTTTTTAGTTATGAACATGCAAGTGAAAGGGTTATCGAACAGTTAAGTTATATGATAGATAATTGACATATAGAATGTTGTTGAGAAGTTATGGTCATTTTTTATTGATTATATCTATTTATTAAAAGGTGTTACATGTTTCAATAGTAACAAAGGAGTCACAAACATAGAGGATATTATAACAATCATTGATGATCAATTATGTATATATATGAATACAAACTTGTACTCGTATAGAGTATGCAGTAAACATATAGCAACCAAAAATGCTTATTGCTTAAGCTATTATTAAATGAATCTCTTCTTTTGCATTAAATATTTAGACAATTAAATAATATTATAATACTCCCTCCATCCCATAATGTTCGTCATGTTTCTCTTTTGTACATTATTCATAGTTGGAGAAATTTTTTAAGATTTCTTCCAATATATAAGAAAAAACATAGTCATGTGGGGTCTTGTTTAATTTGTCTCAACGAGTACTTTGATAATATCAAAAAGTTATATTTTTTATTAATATGTAATTAAAGATATTAACGATATAAAACCCGCCTTGGCAAATGTGTCCAGTCGAAATAGGATGAACATTATGGGATGGAGGGAGTATAAGTTAAATTTAACTTTTTTATAGTACATATATTGTAAAAAAAACATTCATTTGTAGTGGACAATACCATCGACCATGATAATCATATATATACACATTATCTCATTTATTTCTGTCACTTTCGTAACTTAATTATAGTTATTGCATGTAGCCATGTAAATAGTTCAACGATCTGTTATAACTTTCTCATTTAAGAATAAAAACATACTACTCTTTTCTTTACTTATAGAAGTTTACCAATTGATCACATATACAACTTTGTGATACCGGTAGGAAATGACCTCAGGGAATGCAAAACCATCCAAAAATCTACATTTGACAAATGTATATTTTTAGTTTTAAAGTTGTTAAAGAGTAGTAATAATTGGCTTAGTTATTATTATACAAAAAAATTAAAAAATTAATTAATTAAATATTATCATTGTGGCTTGAAGCTAAAGAATTTATAGAAAAAGTGTTCTGAAAAAAAGAATAGAGCTAATAAAATTGATTAAGCTTTCAATTTGGCTCATGTGAATGAGCATCAGTAGTCAAGGAGGATTGTGATAATGTGCTCAAGAAGTAAACTTGCCACTGAACAAAATATCAACAAAAAAATACACAAATATTAATTCCAATTCCAATTCATAAAATGGGGAACAACAAAACATACAAAATGTCAATTACAACTCATAAAGTTAGATAACAATAAACTAACCATATAAAAATCTAATCCAAGCAATTATAGGAATAAGGTGTAAGAAAATCATAAGAAAATGAAGATGTGGATTGAGATCTTTTATTTTTTGGAATTGATATCTTGTATCCATATGACTTTTATATAGAGGTAAAATTTCTCTTTATGATCACATTCATTTATCATGTACACTAAATCAGCCTTTAATCAATTAGGAGTTTGAAATATGAAAAGAAAAAGTTACGATCTATAATTTAAATGTGATCAACTGACATTAAAAACATGTGATGAAGATGTAACGGTCACAGCAAAATATATTACTATAAATTGAAATAATGTTTTAATCAAATATCTTAAATGATTTTATTTCTTTAAACAATGAAATAAATTTCCGTAATAAAAGTTATGTGCAAGTGAGTTTGACCGACCATGCAAGCGTTTTTAAATATATTTTTTCCCATCAAAGTTGATGTCCAAGTGAGTTTGAATGACCCAAACGTTACTAAGCTTGACATAATTATCATTTATATAAGTACATCACCAATTAGTATAATGAACTTTTCAATTTCTTGATGTTGGTAATTTTTTTATGTTCTAATCCTCTTCTTAATTATTTCTTCCAAAATGTATACTTTTATTGATAATATTTTTTCTTAAGTGACACATTAATTATTATTTATTACAAACAACTTTATAGGGGCATATGTAACGCCCCAAAATAACCTTAATGGGGAGTCACATCGCCAGGAATTTCCTGCAGAAATTCCCTCAAGTAGTTTAAAAAAAGAGACTCGACCTATGATAATTCAAAACCTGAACAAGGGTGGGTCCAAATCTTAAAACCTATTCAAAAGATGATTTCCATAAAAACTCGATATGTACTTGGGTCGGCGTACACAGACGCAACCACGACCCGTCAGAAAGAATTTAACACAACCGAACGTTGTTATCTTAACCCAAAATCATACAAGAAGACAAGTTACAAGGGTTTGATCATAAACAGGTATAGTGTAACACCCCGGACCAGAGGTGCTACAGTGCCATAGTCCCGAAGGACTATAAGGCGGTTTTAAAAGAAAAGAAATCCAAAACTATTCCAATTACATAAAAATCATCAACAATAATCCCTGTTCAAGATTGAATTAATACTTAAACCTGTCATCCAGTTTAAATACATCAATTTATATCCAAAACACGGAAGCGAATACAACATTTTCAAATCCGATGCAAAACTAAATCTTTAACTATGAAGACCAATCTGTGATCCAGAACCCGCTTGTTGCTGCTAACCTGCAAAGACCAGTTGACTGGTGGACCCGATACACCAGCCAAACACGGCACGTAAACCGAAGTTGGTCAGTCTCGCGAAAGACTGGCAAGATTCCTCAAGCCAAAACAGTTTAAAAATCCAGAGATTTAACACAACAACCAATTAATACCAAACGACAACATGCCACACAATAAATATACATTAATATATCATAACTATATCATTATTCCACCAATATCAACCGCACATCAAAACATACACACACACTATCACATAACCATTCATTACCCACTCTTATCCAACTCTTCACTATGCTAACTTCATTCAATCCAACCTCAACATCACCACAAGTATAAATGAATAGAACAATCCAATCCAACTTACTAACACAACCAACCAACCTTCGCAAACAATTCACACCAAGATCCAACAACCACTACCAATGGACAACAATAGCCCACAACCACCACTAACAACAATCAACAAACGACTACTAACTACAACCAACCGACAACCAAAGTCTAACACAAAACCAATAATCAAACACCCCACCAATATCCGCAAACAAAACCATTAACTAAGCACACAACCAATAATCAAGCACACAACCCAAAACCGAGCACACAACCACCCACACACACAATCCAACTGAAATACCCCAATGTATATTATAAAAATGGTATAAGTATCATAATTATAAAGTGGAGCCAGATCAGGAATTTGGGGCAAATCTCCCTTCGGTCTTCTAGCTCACAAAAATATCCCTCGCCTCCTTCCTTCTCTGAGGCACTGCAACAGATCCCACCCTTCCCCGTCTTCAGTTGTTCACTCCCACCAGAGAACTCCATCGACCGCCTGCTGTCACCTCTTTCCCTGAAGTGAGACCGCGAGCTGCTGGGAGACGCGAGCTGTTGCTGTGTGGGCTACTGCTGAGCGAGAAGCCGCGAACTGCTGCGACCTTGTTGTTGCTGCTGGTGGATTGAAATTGCCGGCGAACGAGGAGCTCAACCCTGTCGACGAGCCACTGGTGCGAGACCGTGAAGAGCCACTAAACAAGGTCGCGACGAGCTAGTGCGAGCTGCGACGAGTGGCTGTGCAAGACCACGGTCGCTGCTGTGCGAAGGCGTGCTGCTGCGCGGCCTGTTGGGCACCGATTACCTCCGTGTCTCCGCTGTTGCTGCCCCTTCGGCGACGTGAAGCCCGGTCTCGGCGACGGAAGCTAGTCACCGACGAGGTAACCGCAGATGATGCGTGGACTGGATAATTGATTTCCATCTGTTTTGGGGCTAAATTAATTGCTACGTAATTGTTAAAATTGGACAGATTGGATGCTTGGACAGATTTGGAATTTGGCAGTTGTGGTTGAGATTTTTGCAGGGATTTATGGACAGTCAGAGATTCGGATTTTTTGGCTAGTGTGTTGGTATGTGTTGGGTGTTGGTTTCAATTTTGGAAGTTTTGGGCTAAGTTGGACTGATTTTAGATTAATTGGGGCTGATTATATTGTCTTTGTGCAGCCTTGTTTCGATTGTGCAGCAACTTGTGATTTTGGAGTAATTGGGTTGAATTTTGTGTGGTTTGCTGAATTAATTTGAGGTATGATTCTAGGGTTTGAAATTGGGGGTTTATTAGTTGTGACTTGGTATGAGTTAATTAATGCCAGGGATTTGCTCGGATTGATTTCGCAGGTTCGTTCGAGTTGGTTGGAGATCTCTGAGGTCGTGGTTGTCGAGTTTGAGGCAAGATGATTCTTGCTAACCCTCCATATTTTTTTTTATAAAAGTACTTTTGTTCCTACCTTGATTCAGTAATTGATATTATCCTTGTCTGATTATGTTAATTTGGATTATCGATTGTGGAGTTACTTGATTGAATGTGTATTAAATTGATTAAATGGTGTTGTGTGGATACTGATTGTTGGCTTGTTTGATGGTCGTGGGTATATTTTGGTTATGTGCTTGGTTATTGGTTTTGTTATTTGAATGGTTGAATGTATGAATATTGGTTTAGTTGTTTGAAATTGGTTGTTTGCTTGGATATTGGGTTCGTGTTGAATGTTGATTGTGTGAATAATTATTGGTCGTGCATTGGATATTGGTTGTGTGCTTTGCCATTGGTTCTGTGTTGGATAATTATTGTTTGTTTGGTTGCTGGTTTGTTGGCGGATATCGATTGTGTGTTTTGTTATTGGTTATATGTGCTGGTTTATTGGTTTTGTGTTGAACCTGGTTGAATGTGTTGGTTGTTGTTGCCTTGTATTATGATTGATTGGATGTTGGTGTAGTAGTTGATTGTAGCTAGTTGTGGATGATTGGTTGTGTTGACAGATGGAGGTGGTGGGTTGTTGGTGGATTGGTGATGGTTGGTTATGGAGCCGGGGTGAGGGTGTGACCTCATCCGACCGCGTGAGGGTGTGACCTCCGTTGGTTAAGGCTAGGTTGGATGGTTGAAAGTCCCATCCGGTGGTGGGTTGGATTGGAGGTAGGATCGGAGTTTGGATCGGGTGTTGGATTGTGTGTGTAACCAATTGTGTGTATTGACAGTTGTGTGTTGACATGTGTGTGTGTATACAGTTGTGTGTGTTGACACTTGTGTGTGTTGGTAGTTGTGTGTTGGATTGTGTGTGTGGATGTGTGTATGTGTTGACACTTGTGTGTGTTGGCAGTTATGTGTTGGATTGTGTGTGTGGGTGGTTGTGTGCTTGGTTTTGGGTTGTGTGCTTGATTATTGGTTGTGTGCTTAGTTAATGGTTTTGTTTGTGGATATTGGTGGGGTGTTTGATTATTGGTTTTGTGTTAGACTTTGGTTGTCGGTTGGTTGTAGTTAGTAGTCGTTTGTTGATTGTTGTTAGCGGTGGTTGTGGGCTATTGTTGTCCATTGGTAGTGGTTGTTGGATCTTGGTGTGAATTGTTTAAGAAGGTTGGTTGGTTGTGTTAGTAAGTTGAATTGGATTGTTCTATTCATTTATACTTGTGGTGATGTTGAGATTGGATTGAATGAAGTTAGCATAGTGAAGAGTTGAATAAGAGTGGGTAATGAATGGTTATGTGATAGTGTGTGTATATGTTTTGGTGTGCGGTTGATATTGGTGGAATAATGATATAGTTATGATATATATATATATATATATATATATATATATATATATATGTATATTTTGTGGGGCATGTTGTCGTTTGGTATTAATTGGTTGTTGTGTTAAATCTCTGGATTTTAAACTGTTTTGGCTTGAGGAGTCTTGCCAGTCTTTCGCGAGACTGACCAACTTCGGTTTACGTGCCGCGATTGGCTGGTATATCGGGTCCACCAGTCAACTGGTCTTTACAGGTTAGTAGCAACAAGCGGGTTCTGGATCACAGATTGGTCTTCACAGTTAAAGATTTAGTTTTGCATCAGATTTGAAAATGTTATATTCGCTTCCGTGTTTTGGATATAAATTGATGTATTTAAACTGGATGCAAGGTTTAAAGGTTGTTCCAAACTTGAACAGGGATTTTAATGTTGTTAACTTTATGTATTGGGAAGAGTTTTGGATTTCTTTTCTTTTAAAAAAAATGCCTTATAGTCCTTCGGGACTATGCACTGTGACACCTCTGGCCCAGGGTGTTACACCAACACATAACTACCAACACACACAAGTGTCAATACACACACACACGTCCACACACACAATCCAACACACAACTACCAACACACACAACTGCACACACACACACACACACACACACACACACACACACACACACACACACACACACACACACACATGTCAACACACACAACAGTCAACACACACACACACACACACATGTCAACACCCACAGTCTAACACACACAACTGTCAACACACACAGATGTCAATTCACACACAATCCAACACACACAACTGTCAATACACACAATTGGCAACACACACAATCCAACACCCGATCCAAACTCCGATCCTACCTCCAATCCAACCCACCACCGGATGAGACTTTCAACCATCCAACCTAGCCTTAACCAACGGAGGTCACACCCTCACGCGGTCGGATGAGGTCACACCCTCACCCCGGCTCCATAACCAACCATCACCAATCCACCAACCACCCACCACCGGATGGGACTTTCAACCATCCAACCTAGCCTTAACCAACGGAGGTCACACCCTCACGCGGTCGGATGAGGTCACACCCTCACCCCGGCTCCATAACCAACCATCACCAATCCACCAACCACCCACCACCTATCATGATCAACCCGCAATCAAACACAACACACGATAACTAATATCATATAACGGAATTTCACCATCAAGTTAATCAACAATCAATCACAATTAGTCACAATTGACTACCACGTCAACATTTAATCAAACACAATACGAGACAAATACTAACACACGCACACACACATATTCAACCAAGCAACTCTACAGGTAATAATCTGAATTCACATACTCAAACAAGAGTAAAATTAATTACTGAATCAAGATAGGAACAAAAGTACTTTTATAAAAATATACGAAGGGTTAGCAAGAGTCATCTTGCCTCAAACTCGACAACCACGACCTCAGAAGCTCAAATCCAACTCGGACAAACCTGCGAAATCAATCCGAGCAAATCCCTGGCATTAATTACTCATACCGAGTCACAATTAATAAACCCCCAATTCAAAACCCTAAATTCATACCTTCAAATTCAAATTCAACAACTCACACAAATCAACCCAAAACTTCAGCTACTCGCTGCACTGCACAAGGACAACGAAATCAGCCCAAAATAGATTTTCAATTGCTGAATGTCACTCCCATTTTCAGCAGAATCTACTACCCAGAAACCCAACATCAGTACCGAACCCTATAAAATTTGAATTGACAGAACACTCCTCCACAATACCTTGTTTGACGGCTGAACTGGCCACCGAGTCGAGCTCCCCGTCGCCGGAACTCAACCGAACTCCGCAGCAATGAACAACAGCTCAGCAGCGGCGAACCCACAGCAGCAGCAACAGTCCACGCGACAACAGCAACGGCTCGCCTTCGCGTCGTCCACCTTGATCTTGCCATTGGGATGAGGCTTCTCGGCGCCAGCAACTTCAGCCACCAGCAGGCTGCGCAGGAGCCGAGTCCTGCACAGCCTCGACCGCGGTCTCGCGCTACAGCTCGATGCAGTTCGCACCAGCGAATCCCCGTGCCTCGCACCAGCAGCTCGTGGTGTCTCGCACCTGGGAAAGGGAGTGGTCACCGGCTGAAATTGAAGTTCGCGTCCACCGGCGGGGAACGAACAGCTGAAGAGGATGACGGAAGGCAAGGGCACCTCTGAACGAGAAGACCGAAAGGGGTTTTATGCCCCAAATTTCTGATTTTGCTCCCCTTCTTTATTATGACAATTATACCCTTATGATATATACTTTGGGGTATTTCATATAGTTCCATTACAATAGGTTCTAAAGCATATAGATAACCCCATCCTAATACGCATCAAATCGCATGACCTCTCCACGCTCCTGCTGCGCTACCTGCGACCCTGGCCATGCACAACACAGCCAGTTCCCCACCGAAATGGGGTTAGTCTCCAACCAGACTAGCAAGTTATATGAGCAATAAACGTGTGATAGTAAAAGTTAAGTAATCACATACTAGCAGACCTACAACCACGCAGACCAAAAATCGTTCATACATGCAAACTTGATTATATCTAAACCTAACATCTCAAGAATGCATCATTTCATCTAATTGCAAGTCTACAAGAGAAATTATAGATTACAATATCCCAGCATGTTGTCATCTCTAGAGAATTCCCAAATTGACCTAGTCTATTATGAATGCATTTATTCACATGATTCCAAGTATACAAAATGGTTACATATAGTCAGATTATAGCATGAATGTATTAACAAACTCGATCACCACGCTTGTGATTTACCAGTAATAAATACAAATAGATATATCATACTCATATCTCAATCCATCCTTCCTTATGAATACTACAGTCAACTATCAATCATTTCACAAATTTACAAGCAACATATAAACAAATATCATGAATGAGCAGATGCCAAATTTACATTACAACCTAATGTTATAAATAATTGTACATGCATACGCAGACGTTGGCAGAATTACAAGTAATCATGTTATATTCATATCGAATGCAATCAATATCTAGTATCAACCAGAATAACCAACTAGTTGCAAGTAACCCATAACTGCAAGAATGCAATATCAATTTTCCAATAGAATAACAACCCAGATGTAAATATCACATCATAGTGATTCCAATAGGTATCCAGCTGAACCATAGATTGATATTGGATATCATGTATCAGATCACAGATTCCAATAAGCATCCACAGAACCACAGATTTCCAAAATTAAAATCCATCATTCAAAACCTATACCCGGGTATACTTTTCTTTTAAAGAAAACTTAATGTAAAATAAACATTTACGAAAATGTTCGAAAATCATTTACGAAAACGTTCGAAAACATGCCCAAGCATGTCTTGGACATGAAGGTACCTTCTAACCCACACAGTGGGTACGCCCTTTACCCGCGGGACGGCAACGACATCGTTAGCTAGGCGATCCGGCCTTCCCAACACAGGTAAAGCACCTCCCATGACCTACTCAACTCGGACACCGAGAAGAGTATCACATGATGAATCCAGTTAAAACCATTTTAATATCAAGCGGGGCTCGGAACAATCCTTGCCCGCAAAGGTTATTAAAATATAAACGTTTCATCACATTGATCAACCACAATGATCCACAACAATCCACCATACAACTTGCACACGCATTATCGACATCAATACAAGACCAATCACGATGATTCATACCAATTCCATATTACCACATTAATTCATAACCAAGCATGTTCACAACATGTATTCATTAAATAAATAACCACCAACATGTAATATCCCTCATTTTTAGTAAGGGTATTTGGGAAATTTTCCCATCCTCCATTCGATAAATTTTTCGCTTGCAGTGGAGTTGGATTTTCGGTAAAATCCTTGCTCTCCGTAATAATTCTCTGAGTGGAATAAATTACATTCGATGTAATTTCAGGACTTAGATATTTACGCAAGATAATTGTGTAAGATATTTACGCAAGATATTTGTGTAAGATATTTACGCAAGATATTTGTGAGATATTTGTTGAGATATTTTACATAAAATATCTAGGCTATATATAAGCCCTCTCTCTCATTTTTATCTCTCTCCCTCACGAAATCTCTCTCTCTCTTTGAGCTCTCTCCCTCACGGCTCTCTCTCTCTTTGAGCTCTCTCTCTCTCGGCTCTCTCTCTCCCAAGGCCTTCGCCGGAAAGCTTGAATCTCGCCGGAGTTTCGAAGCTCTCGTTGGTGTTGTCGCAAGAGATTGGTTGGTGTTGGTGCTGCTCTCAAGGTGGTGTTAGATGTCCAGAAGTTGGAGCCACCACGAACCGAGCCCCGACAAGTCGCCCCGTCATCTTCCCCGGTGAGTCGTTGAGATCGTCTCACCACTGAAACGCCACCACACCCGCGGCTAGATGCCACCGCACCCGCGGTATGGCTGGGCAGTCGTGGTGTGGCTTGGGCTTTGTGGTCTCGATCAGGACTTTGTTCCTTCGATTCCTTTCGTATTTTTTTAGATTCGTATATGTAGATATCGAATCTAACTTAGGGTTTCATTTTGGGTCGATCCGGAGGAATCTGTGGTCTCAGATCTATCCCTGCATCGAGCCCGGAAACCCATCGTTGTCTCCAAGCCTTGCTAAGCTTTCGTCGGATCTAAGGCAAGTGGCGGTTCGCTCTTGCTCATCCTTTCATACTTTCCTTAATAATCAATTGTTAGTTGTTAATTAATTTGGAATGATTTACTGTTTATGTTGGGAACAGTTTTGATAAATAATTTGATGAAAAGAATATGATGTTATAATAGGTTGTATATCTGCTAGATCAACGCTATTATAGACATATGTTGCCTGAAGGACTTGTTCGTGCACTGCCGGAAATACCGGGCCAGTTATGTAATTTTGATAAAGTTGGGGTTAAGCTCAGTAAATAGTAGACTTTCATACGAGCGTCTGTAACTTCACGAAATTGGATTCCGAGTTGTATAACTAAAGTTATGGCCAAACCATATTGAATGCAGATTCGGGAATATTCTGCTGTTCGGATTTGGGCTAGGGCAATTAAAGTGAACTGTTTAATTAGCTCAAGTACTGTGTGTTAATTACCGTGATGGTATTGTTGTGAATTTAATGTTGACTTAATGCTAGAATAGCACGTGGATTTGCAGGAACGCTAAGTCCAGGTAAGGATTTGTCGTTCTACTATATCTATGTTTAAGTTGTTTGCCAGGATGGCTTTGATGTGAATAATTACTGTGTTGAACTGTTTAGTTAGCACGAGTATTCGTAGGGAAGCTAAGTCCAGGTAAGGATTAGTCGTTTCTATTATATCTGTGTTTAAGTTGATTGACAGGATGGCTTTAATGTGAATTATACTATTGTTGTGCTTGAACTGTTTAGTTAGCACTAGTAGTTATAATATTGTGGTGCGTGAACTGTTTAGTTAGCACTAGTAGTTATAATATTGTGGTGCGTGAACTGTTTAGTTAGCACTAGTAGTTATAATATTGTTGTGCGTGAACTGTTTAGTTAGCATTAGTAGTTAGGAACGTTGGACTCGTCAAGGTCCAGTCGTTTCTTTATAACCTAGTAGAGAGGTGGATAGACCCCACCTAATACTAACATAGTAGAGAGGTGGCTAGACCCCACCTAATACTATTCACAGGTCATGACCCAACCTCTGATACACGAGTATAGAGGTGGTGCACTTAGCTGGTGACACAAATCTCAGAATTTAGTAGAGAGGTGGCTAGACCCCACCTAATACTAACCTAGTAGAGAGGTGGCTAGACCCCACCTAATACTATATATGCGTCACTCAAGGCGAAACACATACTCAAGATGTATAGGATCCGTTGGAGATATATACATGTAAAAGCTTATAACGTGATGCGCGTTTTGGAATGAAATAAGATAAGTGCCATTGTCGCACATAATTAATAAGCTTTGGTAGTTGTACTAATTGGGTGGACATAATTGTCACCCTAAGGTTTAAAGCTTTGTATCTGCTCTTAATCATGTTGTATGCATTAGTATGGATAAAGTGTTATGAATGAATAATTGATTAAGGGAATAATTCTTCAGGAACTCATTTTCCCTAATGTGGTCTTAAGTAAGACTGTGAAATCCGGAGTTAGAATGGTGATGATCATACGTAAAGTATGACCCATGTAGGACCAATGGTTAAAGCTTTTGGAAAAGCCAAGTGTACGAAATCATAGGTATCCTTTGAGGAGATCTAATTGAGATTTGTTTGAAATAATATAAGGAAATAATGTGATTAAGTCCTGGATGGATAGTCGATGGTGTACGGAATATAAGGATTTAAGATAGAAATAAGTTGTTTAAAGAAAGTACGAGTCGTTGGACTCCATAAGTGGAATTTCCAGAGGATGAAGAGTTATGACTCTTGGGAACTGTTAAGGATGGACATCTTGTGAGTATGTCATCTATAAGGCTTAAGGTGCAACTCTTTGAAGAAGATTAAGTTGTAAAGTTATTGTGTTAAGAGGTGACCACTTAAATAGAAAGGTCACAGTTTAAGGATAGGATATGTTGATGATCCTGAGGTAATAAGAATTCAGTAAGAATTATTACATGATGTGTAGTATGGAGATAAGGTTGTGAGATGATGAAGTGATTAAGGATAAATGTGTGGAGTTAATGTTCTAAGAGATTAAGAGTTATCTCTTATAAGTGAGCTTGTGTTATAAGCATTATAGTAGATGAATCATTTTCAGAATGATATCTTAAGGAATTAAGAGTAATATCTCATGGGATACGTTTCGAGGAACGTAGGAACAAGATATTGTGATTGTTCTTGAATTTTAAAGGATTTAAGTTAGAATTTGGCATAAGGGCCAAATTCGATGAGAATGAGTAATGGAATTGTGGGAAGTATCTTTAAGGAAATTGAGGTTGTAAGATTCGAGGTTATTAAGGTTAATGTCTGATTATAAGAAGTAATGTGTGAGCTCGGGATTTCTCATTTAAGGAAATGAGAAATGTGTGTTCTCCTATTTTAAGTTAAGTGCGTTGTGAATAAGTTAAGTGCGGTGATGCATATATTTTAGTATACTCTTAGGAGAGTATTACAGCTAAGAGTAGTGCAGCTAATATTAGTGCAGCTAAGATTAGTGCAGCTAAGATTAGTGCCGCTAAGAGTATTGCAGCTAAGAATATTACAGCTAAAGAGTAGTACTGCTAATATTAGTGCAGCTAAGATTAGTGCAGCTAAGAGTAGTGAAGCTAATATTAGTGCAGCTAAGATTAGTGCAGCTAAGAGTAGTGCAGTTAGGAGAACTCGTCTTGACTTGGGTCAGAGTAAAGTTCTCTTTCTAATCTGAATGCGCGTTAAGCGGTGAGGTCGGTTATGAACCGAAACACCAACTTGTTTTTAATGTTTGTGTGTATTAATGTTCCCAAACATTCATCATAATTTTCCTATAAGGCTCATTTCAGTTGGAGTCTTCTTTGGAATTTATTGTTGTAAGACTCGATCTTCCAGAATCTCCTCTTGATCATGCTTTTTAATATATTCTAGTAGTAGTATGGTGGTTGACTATCGTACTCGACTGTTATTCGAGAGACGACGAGTCTAACCTAATACGACTACTTCGAACCACTCTGCTTTGTGCCCTTGCATGGTCTATTCATTTAGACTAACCAACCGCATTTGTTATCTGCTTTGTTGGCTGGTGTCATCCATTCGATTTGGCACATCAGATAGGTTGCAGGTCCAAAAAGGCTAGAACGACTATGAAGGCAAACGATGTTTTGAAGAGTTTTATCCAGGTTAAGGATCCTTGGCGGGTGATCATTGCGATCAAGACCCTGTTGTTATTTCAAAGACTTCTGCTGTGTTAAAAAGGTCTTGTATTAAGACTACTCTGTATTATAAAGACTTCTGCTGTATTTCTGATGTATTTGGTCGTATTTGGAATTGTGTTGAAATTCCGCGACTATGATTTTAATCGAAGGTTATGATATTTTGTATCATAATTGTTGTTTGATGATTTATATCAATTGGAAAAGCCTGGGGTGACTTCGGGATGAGGAATCCGAGGTCACTGGCAGTAATACTTTCAAGATGAAATTTGGGGGTGTTACACAACATATATAGATATATCAAGGCACACTTAATATGAAATTCTTATCTAACATACAAACTCATATACCAACACAACATTCATATAAGTATATATCATATTTCAAGCTAAACTGGCTTAGCTCAATGTGTTCAAGCAATAAACATCCTTTATCCATATACAGTGAGTACCTGACGTCATTCATCGTCAACTAATTAAGATCTTAAAATGGTAAGACATCTCTTAATGCAAGTGTTTGTATGTCCATGATCAAGGAATAATTATAATAACAACAACAACCACAGCAACAACAACAACAACACAACCCCGACAAGGCATAACACATCAATTCGACATAATTGATCTCTTATGCAGAATTAACGATTTGATGCTATGCATAGTCTGTTATTCTAAATTTTAAACTACGACACGCAAACGCTCATAAATAACTTGCCTCAAATGACGTTCAACGCAATCAAACCGTTTGTTGTAATCCGAGGTCCGCTAAACGTCGCAACGAATACCCGAATCTACATTACAACACAGATTTGTGCATAACTTTTTATATATAAATCCAAATCAAGATCCGTAAAGTTCCTCATACACGTAAGACGATTCCTCACCTTATGGACTCAGCCACAACTTCCCAGTATATACGGAAATTTGCCAGAATTTCCAGAAGTGCACGGTTTTGCCCAATTCCAAACTTTCACTTCCAAAACTCCAAATTCAATTCACCTACACCTTCCACCACACCAATTAACCTCTTTCTAACCATTACTTATGTCCTAAATACCTCTTTGAGCAAAGGTATCCAAATTATGAAGTTTTTGGCTTAGAAACTTGATGGAAGCATACCTTACAAATTTCCTTATCAAAGTAGGTTGCTATTGGCTTGAAGAGGAACTTGTGGCTTCTATGTTGAGGTTGGAACCATGCCAAACCATCCAACAATGGCAGCCTTCAACCACAATTAAGCACGGCTGGCCAAGGGGAGGAATCCGGTGGTGGTGGTGGTAGTACTTGACAATGCAAGGCGGCAGTGGTGGTGCTCTTGGTGGCGAAAGCAAGGAGGAAGTGGAGAAGAGTGAAGTCGGTGGAGGTTGATAATGGTGGCTGGTGGTGTGACCGAGAGGAGGAAGGAAAATGAAGAGGGTGGAGAGGTCTAGAAAGTTAAAAGGATAAATATCTATCTTAAGAATAAGCATGCTACATATATAGATAATTATAAAAATTCTATTTGTCTTTTAGTGATTAGGGGGTTTTAATTATCGGGTTTTCTAGTGTGTGCCCATGGGCACACTCTAACAAGTTAAAGTATGAAACTATCTATAAAATATTCCTTAATAGAGAATGGATAAACCCTTAAAAAAATATTAAACTAGTGGCTAAAAAAATTATTGCTAAAAATAAACTTGTTAGAGTATGCCCATGGACACACACTAGAAAAAACCTTTAATTATATAACATATGTATATATTTACATATATGTGTATATAGTATTAAAATATCCTACTAATTGTTTGAAAATAATTCTGGCGTCGGTACTAAACCGTTATCCGCAACGATCGCCAACATTTATACTACAACTTGTAGTAAGAAAATTTATATATTAGAATTAATAATCGAAATAAAATATTAATACACACCTTATAATGATATTTAAAAAAAATATCTAAGTCTATTTATGTGTACTCATTTATACCCACGAGACAATCCCAAACGGGAGTTATAACACCCGAGATAATCAAATACCGCTATTCCTCAAAACGGCAAACCCAGATTTCCAAGTCGTGAAATCAATTTATAATTATAATAAACATAAAATATATTGACTACACAAGAACAAAAAAAAATTAAGACGACAAAATACTAAACGATCTCAAACTCGTCTTCTAAAAAAATCGAGTATTACATACTACCCCCCTTAAAAGAAGTTTCGTCCTCGAAACTAGATATCCAGCAATTCATAATAGTAATCCATTATGATCCTCAACTTCCCAATGGTCACCTTTACCGAATAAAGATATAGCCCTTGAATCTCTAGTTACCTAACGATCATGCATTTCAATTCATTCCCGAACATCATCATAGAGTGTCCTCAAAATTATAACCCTCGAAACATGAATCCTTAAATGGTCTTATCCATGAGTGTTAAACTTCTCCATATATAAATAATCCCTTATAACAACCATTACAGATTTTGACCAATTTACAAAAACCCAAAGACAGCGAAATAACCTGGAATTCTTCCTCAATATAAACCATTCCCAAAATATATAAAAACTTGAGTATTGGGCCCTCGAATTTAATTTATATGCCAATGTCACGATCAGTCGGTCAATATAATAGTATTATCATCCATCATACCCAATGCATCTTCTAAATCAATAGGAACCATCACATTGTACTCAGAACATCCTACTATCATAATAATGCAACGAGTACATGCCTATAGAATATGATTAAGCACACAAAAAAAAGTCAAGATATTCAGAATAATATCTCATGAGTGTGCGATAACACAGATACACCTCCATGTATAATAGATAACATAAAGTTGAAGTAAAAGCTAAGGTATAAAATATTTAAGGATGCATCTAACGAAGGAAGTTTGAACACCACCTCTCAAATTCCATCTTGAATAATTCCTTCAAATAAATCTGATAAACGAAAGCCGAAATTGACTCGGGCATTGAACTCTAAAATTTAGAAGATTGAACCAATCTCTCGATCATTTAATCAATATCAAAAACAAAAATAGTTATATACGCTGAAACTCTTATCAAAAATTCGATAATAACTTAGAATCTCCTCCCGAGAAATTTCATTCAAAACATCCCAAATCTTGGTAGGAAGATCTACTTCTTCTGCAAAGACATCTACACCAATTACCTTTAACCAATCCATAAACACGTTGAATACCTTTTCTCATTCATTAGAAGGACACGAAACCCAAAGGGAGTAAAATCCTTACACAACTCATAACCAAAGTCTTGCTTCTCATTAATGATATGATAACCAATATCTTCTCGTACTAAATTCATCCAATATACAAGTACTTCATTGATAGGAATTTGACCTCAAGAAAATCACTTAAAATCTCAGAGAAGCACCACTAGATAGATAGCTCGACATTTCAATACCACGAAATATTTCCACTACCTATCAATATGAATCCTATCACTGAAAACTTGTATCTCTAAATTTCACGCACTTGATATCTCAATGATAATTCTAACTCTCCCAAGATCATCCTATTCAAGGGGTACACAACCTTATTAAAAGTCTCATAGTGATACTGATACACACTGGGCATTAGCTTTGTCCAAGCTCTTTTCAATAAACATGTGCAATGTTACATACTTTCCCTCTATATAAAGATACCGTTTTCACATGACTCTTTAATTCCATTAGGGGTGAACATTATATACATAGTATGAAAACTACCTCCAAAAACACTTGTCATAAGCATCCAATTACATGCCTGTCAGCCTCATCTCGAATCATACGATCTAACTACCCAAATATCCATTTTTACCAATACTCATTCACTGGGCGTATCATTATACCATCCAATTAGCATAGGTCCCATAAGCATCTAGCCTTTAAGCTACACACGTCCTGTATCTTAGTATATTACATAAGAAACCTTAAATGTGTCTGGCATTCCATAAGCATAATATGACCAATAAATGTAAATTCAATATCCTAACACAATAATTCATCAACCCAAGCATAACAGTAAGGAACCAAAATCTTACAGAATTACAGTAAGATCAACCCTTAATTTAAAACCATCAATAATGATAACAATTTCCTAATTTGTATTCACCAAGTCACCACCCACAATAGAATCTCACAATATCATAGAATACCTTTAACTTCAAAACTTTTCCCACATAAAAAAAATCATGACCAAAGTCACAATGTCATTCTATATCTAATTCGTACATAAACATCTCTTACCACCATGATCAAGATAGTATTGATTACAGATGAGATGCCTAGTCCAGTCCACTATTTAATCCATTCTCTTTCCCAAAAGCTTTACTTATCGTCAACACTTTTCAAACGATCCCAGAGAATAACTTGGCCCAAAAAGGTTCACCAAAAAGTCAACCACATTACTACCCAAATGAAAATACAAGCCAATAGAGTCCCTCCGTCACACAAGTATGGACGAATAAGTTGATAAACATTTCTAGTTTATGCACATAAGGAAAATTATGGATCTCTTTTGAAATACAAAACTCAAAACCATAGAGTATATCAATGGGTTTGAAACATGTCCTTCATAATCAATAGGAAACCAAATATTTGTAGAAAGTTTTCTTAAAACTCACACCTCAAAAACTTTATATGAAAGTCTTAGGTACCAGCTTTATAACTTACAATTCCTCCACCACTTTACTCTATTACGTAGAAATAAGTGCTGCATAAATTAAATTCGACCCTTACAGAATAAAAATTTCAATTTCTACAAGCCTTACGCTCAACCTTTAAAAAACTCGAGTTCAACCAACAAGGATCAAACATTACAATGAAAGAAGTCCAACTTAAATTCCTAAGCAGTAGGCATGGAGATGGTGATGTGACGTATGATGCTGGTTCTACCCATTCCCACATGAATTAGAAATCTAGGCTCTGATACCAACTTCTGTAACGCCCCAAAATAACCCTAATGGGGAGTCACACTGCCAGGAATTTCCTGCAGAAATTCCCTCAGGCAGTTTAAGAAAAGAGACTCGACCTATGATAATTCAAAACCTGAACAAGGGTGGGTCCAAATCTTAAAACCTATTCAAAATATGATTTCCATAAAAACTCGATATGTACTTGGGTCGGCGTACACAGACTCAACCACGACCCGTCAGAAAGAATTTAACACAACCGAACGTTGTTATCAAAACCCAAAATCATACAAGAAGACAAGTTACAAGGGTTTGATCATAAACAGGTATAGTTCCATTACAATAGGTTCTAAAGCAGATAGATAACCCCATCCTAATACGCGTCAAGTCGCATGACCTCCTCCACGCTCCTGCTGCGCTACCTGCGACCCTGGACATACACAACACAACCAGTTCCCCACCGAAATGCGGTTAGTCTCCAACCAGACTAGCAAGTTATATGAGCAATAAACGTGTGATAGTTAAAGTTAAGTAATCACAGACTAGCAGACGTACAACCATGCAGACCAAAAATCGTTCATACATGCACAAACTTGATTATATCTGAACCTAACATCTCAAGAATGCATCATTTCATCTAATTCCAAGTGTACAAGAGAAATTATAGATTACAATATCCTAGCATGTTGTCATCTCTAGAGAATACCCAAATTGACCTAGTCTATTATGAATGCATTTATTCAGATGATTCCAAGTATACAAAAAGGTTACAGATAGTCAGATTATAGCATGAATGTATTAACAAACTCGATCACAATGCTTGTGATTTACCAGCAATAATAACACATAGATATATCATACTCATATCTCAATCCATCCTTCCTTATGAATACTACAGTCAACTCTCAATCATTTCACAAATTTACAAGCAACATATAAACAAATATCCTGAATGAGCAGATGCCAAATTTACATTACAACCTAATGTTATAAATAATTGTACATGCATACGCAGACGTTGGCAGAATTACAAGTAATCATGTTATATTCATATCGAATGCAATCAATATCTAGTATCAACTAGAATAACCAACTAGTTGCAGGTAACCCATAACTGCAAGAATGCAGTATCAATTTTCCAATAGAATAACAACCAAGATGTAAATATCACATCATAGTGATTCCAATAGGTATCCAGTTGAACCATAGATTGATATTGGATATCATGTATCAGATCACAGATTCCAATAAGCATCCACAGAACCATAGATTTTCAAAATTAAAATCCATCATTCAAAACCTTTACCCGGGTATACTTTTCTTGTAAGGAAAACTCAATGTAAAATAAACATTTACGAAAACGTTCGAAAATCATTTACGAAAACGTTCGAAAACATGCTCAAGCCTGTCTTGGACACGAAGGTACCTTCTAACCCACACAGTGGGTACGGCCTTTACCCGCGGGTCGGCAACGGCATCGTTAGCTAGGCGATCCGGCCTTCCCAACACAGGTAAAGCACCTCTCATGACCTACTTAACTCGGACACCGACAAGAGTATCATGAGATGAATCCAGTTAAATACATTTTAATATCAAGCGGGGCTCGGAACAATCCTTACCCGCAAAGGTTATAAAAATCATAAATGTTTCATTACATTGATCAACCACAATGATCCACAACAATCCACCATACAACTTGCACACACATTATTGACATTAATACAAGACCAATCACGATGATTCATACCAATTCCACATTACCACATTAATTCATAACCAAGCATGTTCACAACATGTATTCATTAACGAAATAACCACCAACACATATAGATATATCAAGGCACACTTAATCTGAAATTCTTATCTAACATACAAACTCATATACCAACACAACATTATATAAGTATATATCAATATTTCAAGCTAAACTGGCTTAGCTCAATGTGTTCAAGCAATAAACATCCTTTATCCATATACAGTGAGTACCCGACGTCATTCATCATCAACTAATTAAGATCTTATAATGGTAAGACATCTCTTAATGCAAGTGTTTATATGTTCATGATCAAGGAATAATTATAATAACAACAACAACCACAACAACAACCACAACAACAACAACAACAACAACAACAACACAACCCCGACAAGGCATAACACATCAATTCGATATAATTGATCTCTTATGCAGAATTAACGATTTGATGCTATCCATAGTCTGTTATTCTAAACTTTAAACTATGACACGCAAACGCTCATAAATAACCTGCCTTAAATGACGTTGAACGCAATCAATCCGTTTGTTGTAATCCGAGGTTCGCTAAACGTCGCAGTGAATACCCGAATCTACACAACAACACAGATTTGTGCATAACTTTTTATATATTCACCAAATCAAGATCCGTAAAGTTCCTCATACACGTAAGAGGATTCCTCACCTTATGGACTCAGCCACAACTTCCTAGTAATTATGGAAATTTCCCAGAATTTCCAGAAGTGCACGTTTTGCCCAATTCCAAACTTTCACTTCCAAAACTCCAAATTCAATTCACCTACACCTTCCACCACACCAATTAACCTCTTTCTAACCATTACTTATGCCCTAAATACCTCTTTGAGAAAAGGTATCCAAATTATGAAGTTTTTGGCTTAGAAACTTAATGGAAGCATACCTTACAAATTTCCTTATCAAAGTAGGTTGCTATTGGCTTGAAAAGGAACTTGTGGCTTCTATGGTGAGGTTGGAACCATGCCAAACCATCCAACAATGGCCTCTTTCAACCACAATTAAGCACGTCTGGCCAAGGGGAGGAATCCGGTGGTGGTGGTGGTGGTAGCACTTGACAAGGCGGCGGTGATGGTGCTCTTGGTGGCGGAAGCAAGGAGAAAGTGGAGAAGAGTGAAGTCGGTGGAGGTTGATAATGGTGGCTGGTGGTGTGACCGAAAGGAGGAAGGCAAATGAAGAGGGTGGAGAGGTCTAGAAAGTTAAAAGGATAAATATCTATCTTAAGGATAAGCATGCTACATATATAGATAATTATAAAAATTATATTTGTCTTTTAGTGATTAGGGGGTTTTAATTATATAACATATGTATATATTTACATATATGTGTATGTAGTATTAAAATATCCTACTAATTGTTCGAAAATAATTCTGGCGTCGGTACTATACCATTATCCGCAACGATCGCCAACATTTATACTATAACTTGTAGTAAGAAAATTTATATATTAGAATTAATAATCGAAATAAAATATTAATACACATCTTATAATGATATTTTAAAAAAATATCTAAGTCTATTTATGTGTACTCATTTATACCCACGAGACAATCCCAAACGGGACTTATAACACCCGAGATAATCAAATACCGCTATTCCTCAAAACGGCAAACCCAGATTTCCAAGTCGTGAAATCAATTTATAATTATAATAAACATAAAATCTATTGACTACACAAGAACAAAAATAAATTAGGACGACAAAATTCTAAACGATCCCAAACTCGTCTTCTAAAAAAAATCGAGTATTACAGCATATGTTACACATTTTTCAAATCAGTTACATTTCTAAGATAACGTTTGCAACAAACTTATCCTGCCAATTAATCTTCCATTAACTTGGTTTTCTCCCTATATTGAATTTGATATTTGATGACTATTCATTGATTTTAATTTTATAAATTATTCCAATTTACACAAAAACAATTGAAGGGTTTTAGAAGTAAATTGGGTTTGTAACGTCAAAACTGAAAAGTAGTCGTTTAGTGTTATAGAAAAAAACATTACAATAAGTATGAAAAGTTCAATATACGCATTAAGATTAGGTGTTTAAGTTTGAATGTTGGTAGTGGATTTGAGAGTTTTATGATGACTATATTGGCATGTTTTAACTTGAATGAGGTAAGCAATATTTTAATTTTTTAAGTGATTAGTTAATTATTACATTAAAATAAATTATAATTTAATCCTGATAAGTTGGATTCAATATTTGTTTTAGTACTCAAGTGGATACAATTTTTATATTCAAATTATGTTATTTGGATTTGTAATGTCCTAATTTTGATATATTGTTTTACATTTCATTATGTATTTTTATGTTATATAGAGATTTTGATTTATATATGTAACTATGAGTAGTACAACAACAACAACCAACCTAGTATAATCCCACCGAAGCAGGGTCTGGGGGGTCCAAATGTACGTATCCATACCCCGAAATAAATTTGAGAGGTTGTTTCCCGAGGGACCTAAAAGAGCCCGACACAAAAATCAGGACAAAAACTAAAAGCACAAACAGAAGCAAAATAGTTGACATAGGTCCATCCTCTAACTATCGCTCATCTACCTTAATTTTTTCCCTCTGACTATCGCTCAGTGTCAGTTGGGTCAAATCCTATTTGATAACCTCTTTCCAGCTCTTTTTCGGTCAACGTCTACCTCGATGAAGCTCGTCGAATACTAACCATTCACACCTACGAACTAGTGCATCCAGTCACCTCCTTTACACATGCCCAAACCAACGAAGTCTAGATTCACGCAACTTGTCTCTAATATTCACCACTCCGACCTTCTCTCTAGTGACTTTGTTCCGGACCCTGTCCAACCTGGTATGGCCTCACTTCTAGTGTAGTATCCTTATCTCTGCCACCATCAGGTTCTGCTCTTGAGCTTTTCTCACCGGCCAACACTCTGCACCGTACAATAACGCGTGCCTAACTACCACTTTGTAGAACTTACCTATTAGTTTGAGTGGCACTTTCTTGTCACATAAAATGCATGATGCACTTCTCCATTTTTGTCAGCCCATCTGTATCTAATGCTTAATATATGCATCTATTCCACCGTCGCTCTGCATAACTGACCCCAGATATATGAAAGTCTCCTTCCTCAAAATGACCTCCCGCCAAGTTGCACTTTAGTCCCAGTCTCTTCATCTCCACCAAGTGTAAACTCAACATACTCTGTCTTTGTCCTACTCAACTTAAATCCCTTTAAATAAAGTTGCTCCCTCCAGAGTTCTAGCTTAGTGTAAACACCACACCTAGTCTCATCCATTAGCACATTGTCATCGGCAAACAACATACACCACATAACCTCACCCTGGATTGTCCCTGACATCACATCCATCACTATTGTCAAATGGAACGGACTTAAAACTGACCCTTGATGCAAACCTATGTCGACCAGAAAATACTTTGTGTCTCCTCCTGGGGTACACACTGTTGAAAGCACCCCCTGATAACATCCATTTCATATAGGTTTAAGACATACATTTATGGATTAACTTAGGCATTTTCACGTTATTAGATTGTATTTCTAGTCATTTGCATCATTTTCATCAGTTTAGATGTCTACACGAGTTTTTGCATGTTTTTAGGTATTTTAGTGAGCAAAGGAGATGCATTACGCAACATGGACATCGATAGAGAAGCTACCGTCCAAGGAAATCCATGAAGATGGACGATAGACGCCACCAAGTAAGATTATAGAGCAATACACAACAGTTGCACGGCCAACGACATTAATCGCCAACCATGCAGAGCACTCAGGAGACATGCACGGTCAATTACTGACCGTGCATGGTTTGCGGCACACCGTGTTGAGCTCCCAGTAGACCTGCATGGTCAGTCACTGACCGTGCACGGTCTGTTCTTCGTCGTGTTGTGCCCTCAGTTAAGGTGCACGGTCAGTGACAAAGCGTGCACGGTTTGTCACCGACCGTGCCATTTATTCTGCGGCCCGAACTTGTTTCGTTTTGCCCCTTTGTTATTTTTGGATGGTATATATACTTTTTCTAGGGTTTTTTGGACTCTTCTTCGGCCTCTTTTTGCCACTCTCTCTAGCCCTAGGTGTTTTTGGAATTCTTTTGAAGATTTCTGAGGATTGGAGATTGTTTCCCTGGATTTGATCAAGTATTTCTTTTCTTCTATTCTAGTTGAATGATCTATATGTTCATATGAAGTTTTTGATTGTTTCTTCAAGCATGTCTGGCTAATCCCATAATTCTAGGGTTGGGGTGATCCCAACAATGAATTAGTAGACTTGTGCATGATATTTGTCTGAATTGAAATCTGAAACCTTGTTTGATTCAGTCATAGAGTTCTTAATGCAATTGATGAAAGTTGATTAGATTTGTATAAGGTTTGAGTCTGAAAGGAGATAACCTTAATAGATAACTCGAATAGGATATGAGTCTGAAAGGAGATTACTTTATCAGAGTACTAGGTATTGAAGCTGAGTATTATTTGTGCGACAACAACCTAATTACTCTTGTGGAATCCTAAGCTATCATAGAAACCCTAGGTTTGCCTAGACTTAGCGGAGCGCGACAGTGAATGTTAACCCAGTATGATCCTAGATTCTATGTGCCCAAAGGGTCTAGATTTAATTAGCTCTGCGTGACAACGATTGTTAGTTGGAATTTAGGCACATCTATTATCGTTTGAAATGAGTTAGTGGAGATTTTAGATAGCTTATATTCAGACAGGTTCAGACTATTTTCAGACAAATATCTGTAAGTTTACCAAGACATTGTTGTGGGGATCCATGGTCCTAGAATCTTCTTCCCAATTGCTTATAATCATCTTTGCAATTCTTGTTTCTTCTTTGCTTATTTTCTTAGCTATTAGTCAAACGAATTTCCCTTCTTACGGTTTAGCCTACCGGTTTAAGTTTACACAAGATACTACATAGTCCTCATTGGGAACGACACTTGAAAAGGTAAAACTGATCCCATACGCTTGTGGGTAGGTTTTTAACTTATCAAGTTTTTGGCGTTGTTGTCGGGGACTATTGCTAGTATCAGTTGTTTTCCTACAACTGGTTCAACTAAGTCTTTGTTTTATTTTTTGATCTTGTTGCTTGTTGCTTTGTTTTCAGGCTTGTTTTTATTTGATGCGAAGAGTCTTGAGTGCTGGTAATCTCAACGACTATGATCCCGAACTTGAGCGTACTTTTCGTGTTAGAAGAAGACAACAACGCAAAGACAGGGAACAAGCAATGGCTGACAATAGAGTGGAGGACGATCCTCCTCTACAGGTTTAGGAATCACACATGACGCTTGGTGATTATGTGATGCCAATTCACCTTGGACCTATTTCTTGTGTGGTCCGACCTCTGGTGCAAGCTCGTAACTTCGAGCTGAAACCTTCCCTTATCAACATGGTTCAACAGAATTAGTTTAGAGGTCTACCTTCTGAGAACCCACAAGATCTAGCTACTTTTATTGAGCTAATGGATATTGTGAAGATCCATGAGGTATCCCAAGATGCGCTTTTCTTGCGAGCCTTTTCATTCTCTCTGTGAGACATGACCAAGGCTTGGTTCAAGGCCCTACCTCTTGGCTCTATAACAACTTGGGAGGAATTGACAAAGGCATTTCTCAACAAATACTTCCCACCAAAGAAGACTGCTGAGATGAGGAATCAGATTCTTGTATTAAAGATGAAGGATGATGAGTCTCTTTATGAGGGATGGGAAAGATTCAAGGAATTGCTGATATTGTGCTCCCATCATGAGCAAAAAAAATGGACCCTACTGCATGTCTTCTACAATGCTATTGATAGTTCTACCAAGCTAATCATTGATGCTTCAGCGGGTGCTAGAATCATGAGTAAGGAAGTTGATGATGCTTGGGACTTGATTGAGAGTACTGCTCAACAATCTCATTATTATAGTGATCCTCGCTCTAGTTCATGTTCCAAGAAACATGCAGGCATGTGTGAGGTTAGCTCTGAGATACACCAACAAGCTCAAATAGATGCTATGACATAAGAGATCAAGAGGCTGAATCTGTTAGTGCAAAAGTTTGAAGGGCAAAGTGCAGGGCAATCCACACAGGCTATTTCTGGTGTAGCCTGTCAGTTTTGTGGAGAAGGTGACCACGCAATATCATATTGTCACCTCTTTGCTTCTCAGAGTAAGTCCCAAGGAGAGGCGAACTACATGAATAACTTCAACAAGGGCCCTAGGAATGATTCATATTCCAACACTTACAACCATGGTTAGAGAAATCATCCAAATTTCTCCTATGGGAACAACAAGGCTGTGCAAAGACCACCCCCTAGATTTCAACAAAGAGCCTTTCCACCTCAGAATCAAGATCCTACTCAATCTGCTAATGATCCCAAATATGACCTCAGATTGAAGGAGCTTCAGACCATGTCTAAGATACTGAAAAATCATGAGGTCTTTACGAGGTTGTAATAGGGTCGAGGTATAAAAGTCAGGTAGGGATATATTTAGACCATGTGGTAAGTAATTTCCCAAGACAACACCAAGCTTACAGAGATAATACATTCCAAATTTGAGTCTTTCACACCCATACAACAAAACCCTTGCTTGTCCTCCTTCTTCTTTGCTTTTATTTTCCCCTTTTTTTTTCTTCTTTTTTTTAGTTTTTTTTTAAGAAGGGACAAGAGGCACACAAATTCACATCCACCCAATAACACATGCAACATTCCCCAAGCTTGGCTCAAATCGACTCTAGCCAAACAAATCAACTATCCTAATCCCCAGATGGGTAGGATGAATAAATAGGCTCGGTTTGCTTTTGTGGAGCTTCCAAAGAAAAGGCAATTAAGGCACAGAGGGGCTTCAAGCAGAGGAAAACATATATAGGATGGTCAGGGACAATGGGCTAATATAAAATAATGCCTCAATCATATTAATGTAATGTACATAAGTCATAAGCGCAGTCTTGAAAAAGGTTCTAATGCAAGTTCTAGAGTTAGCAAGCAAAGAGAGATTCACACACATACAGAAAAACAGGACTTGTACGGTAATAGTCATAAAAGGGTCAGAAGCTCACCGATATTTTGTCTAGAGTGTCGGTCCTAACATATCTCAATCAAATGTCACATGCTCAAGGCAAATGTCAAACGTTCAAGCGCTCATAATTGTGCTCATAATGCAATTGCAACATCAACAACCAAAGTATATTGAACAGGACTCATAAATCATGCATCACATGAAAAAAAAAAAAAAAAGGAATCAAACAAAGGAGGTTAAATCAAACATCCAAAATGCAAGTATGCAATGCATGGAAACAAGTTCAAAGAGATGTAAAATGTAAAAATAAAAATAAAGCTAAATCTAGGATGAACTAATATGATCATGCAAGTCTACATGTGAGTTGCATCCCCCAAGGCCACCAACAACATCGTGCACCCTGTTTTTAGGGTATTGCATAAATTTATCGTTGGGACAATCATATCCCGTGAGGACAGCACGTGCAACGTACGTCGCAGTGAGCTTATGATCCTGAAAGACATGACTACAGGGGAACGTGAGAACATGGGCCAACTACTTGCTTTCCAACTGGCCATAATGACCACCAAATCTAGTGGTGGAATTTGTACGGCAGAATGATTACCCCTTTGCTCCGCCACTTTCGCGTCCCCATAGATCACCATGAGGCAACCCCTACCACTCATTGGATCGACATCAAGTACATGCGTCGATGCCATATACTCACTTGCACTCGGGGCAGCAATGTCAATAAGCTCAAATTCAACGCTCTCGTTGCGCCTACTCCCCTACCCGATCCTGCTCGTACTCCCCTTGATGACAAGGCTAACTGGTGCCTAAACTAGATCGGGTCATTGTCCGAATCTCAGGACAGTGAGGACGATGATTTGCCTCCTCTCCAGGTCGAGCATGGCGAGACTTCCACTACTGCAGCCCCCTCCTCCTCTGGCGATTGTATCCCTAGCCTGGAGCATCGTCTCGGTGCTCTAGAGGACTTTCAAATGCAGATGTATTGCTAGATGTTTGGGTTCCCCTATGTCCCAAATGCCCCATTCCCGCCACCACTGTAATAGACTTATTATGTGAGTTTCTTCCTCTTTTGTTATTTTTCTACATTGGGACAATAAAGGGTTTAGCTCGGGGGATGCAACTCACATGTAGACTTGCATGATCGCATTAGTTCATCCTAGATTTAGCTGCATTTTTCTTTTATTTTTACATTTTACATCTCTTTGAACTTGTTTCTATGCATTACATACTTGCATTTTGGATGTTTGATTTAACCTCCTTTGTTTGTTTTTCCTGTGATGCATGATTTATGAGTCCTCTTCAATATACTTTGGTTGTTGATGTTGTCATTGCATTATAAGCATGATTATGAGCACTTGAACGTTTGACATTTGGCTTGAGGATGTGACCATTGATTGAGATATGTTAGGACCGACACTCTAGACAAAATAATGGTGAGCTTTTGGCCCTTTTAGGACTATTACCATACAAGTCCCATTTTCTCTATGTGTGTGAATATTTCTTTGCTTGCTAACTCTAGAACTTGCATTAGAACCTTTTTCAAGAATGTGCTTATGGCTTATGTACATGACATTAATATGATTGAGACATTATTTTATATTATCACAATTTCCTTGACCACCCTATATATGTTTTCCTCCACTTGAAGCCCATTTGTGCCTTGATGTGGCTAAAGCCTACCCGCAAGTGTACGGGATCAGTTGTAATAGTCAAGTGTCGATCACACAAAGACCAATGAAATATTAATTGAAACGCTATCAGTGAACTAGGCCGTAAACATAAGGAATTGGTGAAATCTGTAACTAAACTATTAACTAATAAAAAGAAATAAAAATCAATGGGATAAATGTGTTTAAGGTTAAGGATCACCACAACGATGTTTCTGTAAATAAAATTACACTTCACCTAAATCTAGTCAAATTATTTGAAGGTAACTATCTAAGGTAATTACTAATTCCTCTCAGATAATAGTAAATGTGCCTAGATCTAATTAACATCCATCCTCGTGACTTGCCAATCAAATCTAGACCCTTTGGGCTCCTAGAATTTAAGGTCAAACTGAACTAACATTCACTCTCGTGACTTGCTAAATCCAATATAATCTTAGGGTTTCTATGATAGTTATTAATCCATAAGAGAAATTAAGATGCTCTCGCAATAATAAAATCTCAGGTTCAATTCCTAGGATTCCAATAGAAGTTATTATCTCTCGGTCTCAAACCCTATCTGACTACCTATTAACGTTATTACCTCTCGGTCTCAAACCCTAACAGGATCCATTTTGCATAGGCTAATATGGACATGAAGAATCTCGGAACGAATCAAATACTATTTCAATTCAGGCAATGAAATAATTCTAATTACATACACAGCGTTAGGATCACCCCAACCTCAGAACTAAGAATTTAGTCAATCATAATTGAAGACATATTCAATTGATTTAAACTAGCCAACAACATATATGAATTATTCAATAAAAATAGGAGTTAAAAAAAACTTAGTCCCAATAACGAAAATAATTGAAGTTGATAAAGGCTAAAACAATAATACCGAGTCTTCCAAGTGCTAAAGCCAAAATAATTCTTTCATGAATTTCCCTTGTAAGGCCGCCTGTTCTCAACTAAAACAAAAACTAAACTAAAAATAAAATCTCCAGCACAAAAGAATAAACTAAAACCTCGTTTTAAACTCACCTAAACTAACCTAACTAACTATATACTAATCTTAAAGCTACGCTACTCTGCCGCCTCCACCTTCTGATTTTGGGCCGGCCCACAAAGTGCATTTTCCTTCAATCCCCACGACGGGCCCATAAACTCAGTCCAACGATTGATCAGCAGTCCATTAGTAATTTTGGGTCCATTAATATATTTGCGATCATCCTTTAAAGGCAACCCAAAATCCACTTGAATTAACCCGATCCATTTTACGTCCAAAATGCCTAAAATATATAAAAATACGAATGTAGACTTCGAATGTAAAATAATATAAAATTAATTATAAAATATATAAACTATGCGTGAGAATGGCCTAATTTAGTATGCAATTAGACTCCTAAAATATGTATAAAATAAGTGTTATTAAATCCCCCAAGCTTAAATCTTACTTGTCCTCAAGCAAGAACATAGTTCAAAATTACACAAAAAATACAAAGGTTGTCTCTATGCAATCAATACTCAAGCAAGTCCATAAAAACTTAAATATTAAACAATGTAATCATCAAAGACATGCAAATAATCATTAAACTGACAAGTTAGTTCATCCACTTTAGACCTCACTTAGAAAAAAAAATATATGAATCACTCTCACTCATGTGTTTGGGGTTAAGTGTTTCGCTCAAATCTCAACCTTGAAAACTTATCTATCATAAGCTTGCATCAGTGTCTTAAATCTCCACTACTAGGGACATTTTACATGACATAAATCAAGAAGACTTTTATTGGGTTGTAATTGGTCAGGTAAAAAGAAAGGTAGGATATAATTTGGCCATGTGGTGCTAAATCCAAGAAAAAGGACTTAACCAAGACAACACCAAACTTAGAGGATTTTTCGTACCATTCTTTTCAACTAAACACCTTTTATTCTTGGCTTTCTCTTTCTTTCTTTTTCATTCTCTTTTTTTTTTCAAAAGCTAAAACAATTCCAATTACAACACACCATATAAATAACTCTCCCAAGCTTGGCTTGCTACCATAAAAACAAACAAATAAATTATCCTAATTCTCGGATGGATAAAAGGCTAATCATTAGGCTCGGATTTTTGTGGAGCTTCCAAAGAATAGGCTAATTAGGCTCAACGGGCTTCAAGAAGAGGAATAACATATAAGGGTGGTAAAGGAAAATATAGGCTAATAGAAATAATGTCTCAATCATTTTTATATCATGTACAAGAGTCATAAACGTGGCCTCAAATCAAGTTCTAAACGCAAGTTCTAGAGATAAAGCAATCAAAGCGAGAATCACACACATGAAAAGAAATCAGAAGACGTAATTATGTGCAGTCCTAAGGCTCAAAAGCTCACAGGTTATTGTGTCTAGAATTTCAGTCTTAACTAGTCTCAATAAATGACTATATAGTATATACATACTTCAACTCAAACATTATAAAATATAAAAATTCTCATCAACATACTTGAAATCAATTACAATATCAACAACTAAAATATTTCAAAGGGAATTCCGCAAGACAAACAAACAAAGCAAAGCCTGGGAAACATATCAAACACCTAAAATGCAATGCGTGATGTATGAAATGTTATAAAAAATGAAAAAATAACATAAAAATCACTAAAATGCAAACGGTGCTACACAGAGTTATCCCTCCCCAAGTTTAAATTCTACATTGTCCCCAATGTAGAAACAAAAGAAAGAGAAAAGAAACTCACCAAATTATCAGGCATTCACAATATGCACCCAAAGAGTGTTGGAGGTCTTGGAAGTCGTGCAAGGCATGAAAAAAAAATGCCCCTTTATATGCATGCCTATCTAGCGAACAACTTCCAGAACATGCATACCCAACAAGCCCAACAAACCGAGGTAATAACCTAATGCCAACCCAGCTCCGTTGTTTTTTCTTTGGTGGTGCAATTGGAATTACCGTAATAACCTTATCTTCCGACAATCTACTCAATCTAATAATTATAATCCCTCAGAACAAGCCTGGATTCTGCATCATGAATGGGTTCAATCAACTATGTCCACAAAGCCTGCCAAAATCAGAAGGAACCGTGAACTCACAACTAATAAAATTTGGAAAAAAACCACCACAGAGGTAGCTTAAACTTAATTTTGATGGTTCCAAAAAATAGGACAACACATCACATATTGCATTTACACTGCGTGACCACAACGCAAAACTACTATCTTTCTATCGTAACAAATCCCACCAACCACAGTTCTGCGCATTGAAGCCCTAGCAGCTCTTTCTGGTGTTCAGTTTGTTGCTAGGCAAAATATCACACAATTAATTATCGAAGGCGATAATTTAGTTGTCATTAATTCCATACGACACACATGGAAAGTTCCATGGGAAATACACTCCATCATCATGGATATTTGGGCTATTTTGTCCTCTTTTTCTTCTTTGCAGGTGTTTCATTGCTTCCGTGAAGCGAACTGAGCAGCAGACTTCCTTGCCACCCACCCGATCCCGATGCACGCTCTGCACAGATTTCACGATCTTCTATGTCCTAGTGAAAGTCAACACAATTCGATCACAAGCGATAGATATGAGTTCTTACAATTGAACTCTACGTTTCAGTCTTTTGGAACTCAACTTGTAAAGATCATCCAGTTGGATGATTTAGGGCAGCCACCTGTTTAGGTGGGCTCTATTGTTTGCCTTGTATAAAAAAAAACCGAGGTAAAGAGAACAAGTAATAATAACAATGTCTAACCCATGAAAATGTGAGCCACTGAACTCATACCAAAAATCAAATACACCTGCAATAAACCTCTGGTATGTATAAGTACGTTAGCATACCCATCAACACCAAGGGAACCATCCTTAAATAAATTTCAATCTGATCAATTCAGCAACTCGGCCTAGGCTAAATTAAATGGACTTTCAGCAAATTAAGGGCTCGTTTGGTATGATCTAGGAATTGGGTTGGAATCGGAATCGGAATCAGGAATGACTCATTCTCATTCCTGTAGCTTATCGTTTGGTATGTTGTCAGAATGAATCATTCTTGGACATACTCTTTACTTAATAAAGTAATTAATATTGTTTAATTATTTTATAAAAATAGATAATATTATTCAATGAAAATATATAATATTGTTCAATAAAAATAATTAATATTATTCAATTATTTAATAAAGTAATTATTATTTAATTATTTAATAAAAATATAATATGTTTAATAAAATAATTAATATTATTTAATAAAATAATTAATATTATTTAATTATTTATTCAAATAATGAATATTATTTAATTATATATTAAAAATAATTAATATTATTTATTTTTTTAATAAAAAACATAATATTATTTAATTGTTTAATAAAATAATTAATATTATTTAATAAAATAATGAAATAATTTAATTATTTATTAAAAATAATTAATATTATTCAATAAACATAATTAACATTATTCAATGAAAATATTTAATATTATTTAATAAATATAATTAATATCATTTAATAAAAATATATAATGTTATTTAATAAAAATAATTAATATTATTTAATAAAAATAATTAATATTATTTAATAAAAATAATTAATATTATTTAATAAAAATATTTAATATTATCTAATAAAAACAATTAATATTAATTATTTAATAAAAAATAATATTATTTAATTGTTTAATAAAATAATAATTATTATTTAATATAATATATATAAAAATATAAATGATATGATATATATGAGATAAGGAGTCGGTCAAGCTCGGATACGAGTTCGGGTTGTGTTTCGGATCAGTCGAATTTTATATATCTAGTTGGAATGAATGATACCTCAACATTTTTTATGGAATCAAATGCTTCATGAAACTTGAAATCATCCATTCCATGGAATGAAATTCATTCCATTCTTATCTTTACCAAATATAATGTTGGGAATCAGTCATTCTCATTCCCATTCCTGATTCCAAGGAATGGGAACCAAACGCGCCCTAAGACTAACTGGGCACAACAACTAACACACCTAAAGAAAACTCCAAATAGCAGCATATTACGACTAATTAATTCAATAATACCCCGATTAGTAATCGAACCAACAGTGACCAACAAATAGCAAGAGACAATACCCAGATCATGTGCGGTTGGTGCGAGGCGGGTCGTCAGTGGTCTGGTGCAAGGCTCGAAGCGGTGAGCGGATGGGAGCGGGCTCGGTTGGGTCGGAGGTGGGCTTACCGGCAGAACTGGGCTCGCGGCCTGGTGTGAGGAAGGTCGTCTTGTTCGAGCCACTGGACAGGCGCGCCGGTACGAACTGAGCGCGACGCGAGCAGGTGGTCGTGGCTGGTGTAGGGGAGGAGGTGAGGACTGAGGCGTGTTGGTTGGGCACGACGGTGCAGGTCTGCGGGTCTGGGTGGTGGTTCTGGGCTCGTAGACTGCAGCGCGCAGCAAGGTACTCGCGAGCAAGAGCACATGGGCTGGTTGCGGTCTGGATTCGTTGGTTCAGTAGTGGCTTGATTGGGTGCGGTGGCACACGAGAAGGTGGTGTGGTCGCCGGTGGTGAGTGCAGTGCGGTTTCGGTGGTCGGCGATGAAGATCCGCGGGGGAGAGGTGGGTATTCGGAGGTATGGCGCGATGGAGGTTTGGGAGCTTGGCGGCAGAGACAGGAAAGAAAGTGTTAAAAGTTGTGACATTTTATAAGTATAGGCAATTATGTGTAATTAGTTGAGAAGTGAGGGTTTCATTTCTGTTATGCATATAAGGCCTGTAACAGACTCTATTGAGACTAATTCGATCAAATACATTGTTCTTCTTCTCTGTCTTCTTGAGGAAGAACATAATTCTTCTTCTCCATTTCCAATTCTAGTTGAGCATTTTCATATGGTATCAGAGCAATCTTGCTCAATTTCTTTCTTTCTTCCGCAAATCAAACATAGTTCTTGAGAAAAGGTTGATCATGGCGAATCGCGAAGATCAACAGCGTGTTGTCGGAGATGGCAGAGATCAGCAACGAGAGCAGCAACAAGGCGGTGGCGTTGCATCTACCGATCCGATGGCATTGGCGAATTCCGATCATCCGGGATCGCATTTGGGAGCCATTCATCTGAATGGAACGAATTTTCACAATTGGAGCAAGAGTGTTCGAATGGCACTCGGCGCAAAATCCAAGATAGGGTTTATCGACGGATCGATCAAGAGACCTGTAGTTGGATCAGTCAATGGAGAGAAATGGATTAAGGCAGATTACATGGTGAGGTATTGGTTGATAAACTCCATGGATCCAGGGATTTCAAGAACTTTCATGAATGTCACTTCGGCTCGTCAGCTATGGGAAGAATTACTCGAGAGGTTTGGACAGACTAGTGGGCCTCTTCTTTATCAACTCAAGAGGAATATGTCTTCACTAAAGCAAGGATCTGCATCAGTTGGTGAGTATTACTGCAAATTGAAAGCAATTTGGGATGATATACAGGATCTTGATCTTTTACCTATTTGTGATTGTGGATTTATGGCAAAATGTACTTGCAAGGTTATGAAAAAGTTTCTTGAAAAGGATGCTAGAAACAAATTGATTGAATTTCTGATGGGATTAAATCAAGATTTTGACAATGTTAGAAGCAATATTCTAGCTTTGGATGAGTTTCCTACTGTCAACAAAGCTTTCTATATGGTTCAGCAAATAGAAAGACAGAAAATGATAAATGGCACATTAGGCTCGGTCAATGAGAATGGTGGAGCTTTCAATGTCAACAAGCAGCAGTCCTTCAAAGACAGAAGAGGGAAAGATGATAGGAGATGTGATCATTGTCACATGAAAGGACACACTAAGGACAAGCGTTACAGACTTCATGGATATCCAGCTAATTGGAGGTTCAAGAATGGTGATAGGAAAGCCAATGCAGCTGAGGTTGAAACTGACAGTCCTTTGGATCTCGATGAGCCAATAGTCAACTCAGTTCTGGTTAATGTTGTGTGTAAAGAAATGGCCAAGATATTTAGGTCAAAGGAAGGAGGCAACATCAGTTTTGCAAGCATGGCTAGTACCTCAGGAGGGGCAAGTTTTGCAGGTAAACTTCCTATTTCATACTCCTCTGCAATGAATGTTGTGACTGAGTGTGATCATGACATATGGATAGTTGACACTGGAGCAACAGATCATATGATTTGTGATTCTAGATTGTTTTCTTCACAAAGAAGACTAAGAAAACCTATTAAAGTTGTGTTGCCAGATGGAACTGTTAAGTCAGTGGATGTAGTTGGTTCAGTACAGGTTAATAGAAATTTGGTCATTGAGAATGTGTTGCTTGTAAAGGGTTTCAAACAGAATTTGTTGTCAGTAACTAAATTGCTGGATGAAAATGGTGTGTGGGGACAGATTGAAGCTGATAAAAATTATTTTCAAGACCATTCCACTAAAGCAGTTGTTGTTGTTGTTGGGCATAGAGCTGAAGGATTATATTTGCTAAAGGCAGAACCCAGGATACATCCGCATAAGATACATGATTATGAAGGAGGTGTAAATTCTAGTTTTGCTTGTAAGGATGATATAGGCGTCTTACATGCTAGACTAGGTCATTGCTCTAGTAATAAAATCAAACATTTGTCGATGTACAATTCAGTAAAGCTACCTGAGCTTGAATTTTGTGAAAGTTGCATTTTAGCAAAGCAATGTAAGGATTATTTTGACAGAAGTGAATCATTGGCTTTGAAACCTTTTGATCTTGTTCATTTCGATTTATGGGGACCTTATAAAGTTCAAAGCACGTCAGGGGCTTCTTATTTTCTAACAATCCTAGATGATTGTACTAGATTCACTTGGGTGTATTTACTAAAGCATAAACATCAAGTGTTTTCTATAATAGAATCCTTCATAGCTTATGTGAAGAATCAATTTGACACTACAGTAAAAGCGGTGAGGAGTGATAATGGGACAAAATTCACTCAAAATAAATGTCAAGACATGTTTAAGAAACTTGGCATTGTGCATCAAAGAAGTATTCCAGGCAATCCACAGTAGAATGGCAGGGTGGAAAGGAAACATAGGCACATACTGGAGACAACTCGGGCTATGAAGATTCATGCAAATCTTCCAGTCAGATTTTGGGCTGAATGTGTTATAGTTGTTGTACATGTAATCAACTTGATGCCAAGTTTAGTGTTAGCATCGAAAGTCCCTTATGAGTTGCTATTTCAGAAAGTTGCAAACTATGATGACTTAAGGGTTATGGGATGTCTGTGTTTTGGGAAGTGTAGTGCAGATAAGAGGTATAAATTTGGGTATCAGTCACAGAGATCAGTGTTTTTGGGATATCCTAGTGGGTAGAAAGGCTATAAGCTATATGATATTGACAACAAAAGGTTTTATGTGTCAAGAGATGTGGTATTTCAGGAAAGATGTAATACCCCTCATTTTTAGTAAGGGTATTTGAGTAAATTTCCAACTCTCGTTGGGAAAGCAAGACGCGTTTGGCAAAATTTGGAATTTCTGTAACTCGTATAATCTATGTATTATTCCCTGAGCCTTGGAATATACATTCGATGTATTTTGGAAGCTTGGAATATTTGTTTGGGTACAAATATTTATTTTCCGGGGTTGAAACCCGTGTCAAATCCTTTCCTGAGCAAATGGATACGAAAAGGACATTTTCGCGACCGCGGCAGAACTTCCACGACCGCGGAAAAATAGTGCTCAGCAGCACTGGGAAAGGGAATTTTCCGCGACCGCGGAAAATCTTCCACTTCCGCGGAAAAGTGCATGTGTGCCGCGTGTTCTTCGTCGCCGTCGATCTTCTGAGCCACCGTCGATCTGGGCGGGGGCTGCTCTCCTCCTTTGGCTATAAATAGAGGCCGAGATGGGAGGGTTTTGAGCACCCAAATCTGATATATCTCTCTCTCTCGTTTGCTTGCTCGCCGGAGTTCCAAGCCCTCGCCGGAATTTTTGAAGTGTCGCCGGAGGCCTTGCCGGGAGTTGTATCAGCCTTGGAGTGGTGCATTAGAGGCACAAGGAAGGTTGGAGTCGAAGCCCCCTCGAATCGAGTCCTTTCGCGACGTCGGCGGTGAGTTTTCTCCGTTTTTGGGTCGCCGGAGTTCATGGCCGCAACCGAGGACATGAACTGCCGCGACCGCGGCAGTGACAAGGTCGGCCGCGGCCGTTGTCTTTGACACTCGCGGACGAAGTCCTCAACGGCCGCGACCGCGGAATCCCTGCCGCGACCGCGGATTGCTTTGGCAATCGCGATCGTGGCCTTGGACGATTCGGTCTCGGACGGGACTTTCGTTCTTTCGATCTCGTTTGTTTTTCCTTAGATTCATATTATTTGATTGTCGAATCTAACCTAGGGTTTCGTTGTGGTTCGTCGTCATAGAAATCTGTAATCCAATTTCCGTTCCCGTTCCGGACCCAGAAACCCGTCGTCGCTCAATCGTTCGTCTAGACTAAGGCAAGTGGCGGTTCGCTCTTGCTTATCAGTCCATGTTTTCGGTAATTATCAATTATTTCGAATTGTTAATTAAATTGGGATGAATTGTTGTTTTCGTTTGGGAACAGATTTTTATAAACAATATGATTTAAAATGTGATATTATAATAGGTTGTATATATTGCTAGAAACAACGCTATTATATCTGTTATTACCATGATGGTATTGGTGTGGATTTTATGTGTGAACTTATACATTATAGTTAGAATGAGTATTCGTAGGAACACTATGTACCTTGCGAGGTCTAGTCGTTTCTTTATAACTGGTATTAGGAGGTTCTAGTGATCCCAAACATTTGTCATACTTTCCCATAAGAATCAATATGTTGGAGTCATCTCTTCATACGTTTCCCATAAGGCTCATTTCCTTTTTAGTACATGTCTAAACTTTAATCATTCCGTGAAAGTTCCGAGTTATATATCGTTCCTTCGGTTGTTATTCGAGGGACAATGCTAGTAAACGGTTACGATCACTAGAACCATCTGTTTTCACCCTTACATAGTCTTTCATTAGACTAACCAATCGGGTTTTATTCCTTGCATGGTTGGCTGGTGTCATCCGTCCTATACGGCACATTAGTGGTTGGTTCCCGAAGACTTGAAGTGACCAATTGGAGAAGAGACTTGCACTTGAAGGTTCAAGTGTTAGTGTTTTAAGATTGTCAAATATTATTGTAATATATTCTTATCACTAAGTCAGGTAATAGGTTTATTCTTAAAGTCTTCCGCTGTGTAATTTATAAGTCTTCCGCTGAAATTTCACTCTGTTGTAAAAATACTTCTCTCGTTTGATCAGAGATCTTTTAATATAAATGGTTGAGTTTCATTTAAAAATGTCTTCCGCTGTTTAATCTTTCGTTATTTAACATGTTTAATTAAGATTAATTGTTTCGATTAAAGCCTTAGGTGACATCGGACAGCAACGTCTGAGCTCACTAGCGTATGACACTACCGACGTAAGTCGGGGGTGTAACAATTATGGTATCAGAGCAACGGTTTTAAAATTCTTGGCCTATTGTTAGGGTTGAGAATTTTCGAAAAATAATTTCGAAACTATTTTCAACATGTTTTCTATTAAAAAGAATTTTGAGGATTTAACTGTTGGATTTAAAAGTTTTATTTACTCCTTGGAATTTAAAATAATGATTTAGCAATTTGAACTTCAAAAGCTATTTATAATTGATTTATAAACTGTCATGTTATAAGCGATTAAATTAACTTTATGATTGTAACTTAAAAGTGTGATTTGGGTCTTAGTAAAGTTTTGTGATAATCGTATCACTAGTTTGAGAAACTAACAATATAGGTAATTATTTTTGTATAAGGTTTAAAAAGTATAAAGTATGAAGTTTGAAGGTATACGGTTTTATAAAAAGTAGTTTTCAAACTTCTGCAAGATTCAAGTTGTTACTTATTCCTTAGATCCATTCTTAGGAATATCGTTTCTCCCTAGGTTTATTGTCTGTTAAAGGTTGACATTTCTCCTAGAGTTCCCACTTTCAAGTAAGTCAGAAGAAGGTCGTTTTTGCGGTTAATGGTGGTGGGCCAGTCAGACTGATATAGAGTTATTAGTTTGGACCCTTATAAATCGTATCATAACGTAATTGACTCAGTGTCATGTACAAGTTGGAAAAGTTCTAAACTAACGTTATGGTTCATCAATAGGTGATGGACACCCGATCCACCAACCAAGCAGCTAACGAAAGTCCTAACAGCGATTCTCGAATTCGGCTGAGAAGTGCTACTCCACAAGGGGAAGACGCGGGATCTGGATCACGTAGCAATGACCCGACCCTGTGACAGGATGTTCTTCATGGACAAGCGGACCCCAAGCTGCAAGGGGATTTCCACCTCTTGCCCCAATCATGCTAAATGCGACGACCATTGGACATATAGTGGGGCTAGTGGTCGAAGTATTAACGACCCAGATGATACCACAAGTCCAAGAAGCCCACATACCTCAAGACGCAGCTAGTGTGGAGGCTCAGATTAAGGCAAGGAGCGGGCAACAGAATCGCAGGGCTGGCTCGTTCAAGCGCCCGACGTCGCCCACCAAGATCGAGAAGTCTGGTCGTACTAGGATCAAGACGACTCCGTCCGATTCCGCCAAGGGCTCAGGCTGGAATAGCGGCAAGATTCTATGCCACAACTATGGTAAGGCTGGACACAAGAGCCCTAGTCGCCAAAAGTTGAAGCGGGTATGTTACAAATGTGGGGGGGAAGGCCACATGAAGGCATACAGTAGAAATAAAGGCCTAAGGCCAACTCAAGCAGATCAGGCCCCAAAAGTTGGCAGTAAACAGAACCCAAGGGCGGAAATATCTGCTCTGGGGCCGTCTACTACTCGTGATAAAGGCAAGGCGCCTATGGAATCTTCGGGTCAAGAGCAGCGACTCTTTGTGATACGTCACCCCGATGGGAGGGAAGCTTTGTACAAGTGGTAGTATTTTGTAAGGCTTTTTAGAATAATGGGCGATGACTTGTGTCGATAGTCTCCATAGTTTAGTAATCTGTCCATTCGACTTTCTATCAGTCGTTTTATGTAATGTTTCGAATAATAAAGAATTGTTTTCTTGTTCCGAAAATTACTAAATTCGTTACTATTGCAAATTGTTCGTTCATACGAGACTCCGTGAGTGCCAAAAACAGTTATGTCACAGATGGATAAGGGCTGTCAGGACTCACAAAGGAGGGGTAACGTATGGAGCCTAGGTGTTCGTTCCCTACATGGTTAACACCAAGGTCGACTCTATATTACTGAATTCCTAGATCCATTCTTAGGAATCCATCTTTATTCTTGGAGTAATGTCACAATGGTATGACATTAATTACTCCCTTCGTTGATCGGAAGAGCGTTATCTCGTGATTTGAGTTTTACCAAAATTCCTTATTGTAGAGGAAACAAATGTGTGTGGTTAATGCTCTATGAGATTTAAGAACTAAATCTCATACGTGTACCTTGAACATTTGCTCTAGTAAAAGTATGTAGGGATGAACTAAGGCAAAGTCCAGAATGCCTAGTTATGAGGTCATGTTGTAGGCATTGATGTGGATAGATTGTTGAGAAGGGAATGAATGTATAAGAGGGATAGTTCATAGGGAACTCGTTTCCTCTATTACGACCTTAAGTAAGACTTTAGAGTCCAGAGTTATGGTTATGAGATTTATGAGTGGGTACGACCAGTGTAGGACCATTGGTTAAAGCTTTTTGAAAAGCCGAGTGTACAAAGTCATAGGTATTATTTTGGAAGATCTATTCGAAGTTTCATTTGAGGCCCATCAGGAAATGATGTGATTAAGTCTTGGAGAGATAGTAAGTATCCGCAATGAAAAAAAATGAAAAAAAGGGGTTGCTTAAATTGGGATAGTAGATTGTGTGAGGAGTATAAGGATCTTAAGTTAGAGATAAGTTATTTGAGTCAGTTAAACAAACCTTTGGGATATGAGTCAGGAAAAGGGCGGCTGAGCCAAATCTAAGTGGACCAAATGATTGAAATTGGTAGGTTGTACGATAAGGGAATAAGGAGTTATGATACTTGTAAGGTTGTAAGGTTTGATATTTGGATTTTATGTGAGTTTGTCAGTTAGAAGGCTTATGGTGCAATTCTTTGGAGAAGACTAAGTTGTGAAGTTACTGTGTTAGAAGGAGGCTACTTAAATGGAAAGATTACAGTTTAAGGATAGGTTATGTTGATGATTCCGATAAATTAAAGGATTTAGTGGAGAAAATTGTCTATGTGCGCCTAAGGAGTAAGGTAGCAAGCGTTAATCGTATAAAGCTATTAAAGGATTCTGATAGAAGTGACTGATACGGTTGGTAATGAATCATTTATCAGGATGATACCTTAAGGAAATAGGAGTAATATCTCAAGGGATTTTGGTTATGGAAGTTGTAAGTGAGTATGTTCATTGTGGACCAGAGGATTAGACTTTCGGAAAGGCTAAGGGTGTGAAGTCATATGTATTGTCTTGGAAGATTTATTTGAGGTTCGTTATGAGGCTTTCTTAAGAGAAACGACATAAGGATTGGCGTAGAGTGATCAATGTCTGTTAATGCGATTTGATGTCACGTTTTGGGGGGAAATCAAGTGATTGGTCACAATTGCGCTAATGGATTTATCACGACATTGTTTTGAGGAAACTAAAGGTTTTGAGTTGGAAGTGAGCTTTAGGGCCAAACTTATTTGGGCCAAGGAACTAAATCAGTGAATTGTACCTTCAAGGGATATATAGATATGATATCTGGAGATTTCCAAGGTCTGATATGTGGATTGTTAGACAGTGTGACGTCTATAAGGCCGATGATATAGCACTTTCTGGAAATTAAGTTATGAACGATTGTTTTGGGAGGAAGTTCATTTAAAATTGAAGGTTATGGAGTAAGGACTAGGTTATTCTGAGGGCATCGATAGACAAAAGGATGTAGCATGGAAAATTGCCGTATGTGCGTTTAAGGAGTAAAGTAACGAATGTTACCCGTATATAGCCATTGAAGGATTTAGGACGTGAAGTGATTAATTGTGATGGCAAGGCATCGTTCATCAATATGGTATTTTTGAGTAAATAGAATTGAGGAACCTTAAAGGCTTAAGTTAGAAATTGAATAATGGAATATGTTAGGGTAATCTTGGATAAATGGTAAATATCCGTAAAGCAAAAGGGTGCTTGATTTGGGATAATAAATCATATGAGGACAACTGGTTACTTAAGGATTTTTGGGTGAATAGCAAACTCGACCGGTAAGAGTTTGTTGCGGTTTGGAGGTCAATAATGTGGTATGAAGTAAGTATGTGGATGATACCAAGTGGACTTGAGGAAAAGGTGACTTACGTCTATTAAGGTGATCGTATGACGCATTGAGGTAAAACGAGAGTATAATCCTATGGAGAGGATTAGTAAATCATGTTAAGGTAATCAGACATAGGTTGTGGTGTGAGTAATTGTGGGATCACATGAGTGAAGATTTTGAGTTAAAGATATGGCACAAGGGCCAAATGTGAATAAGGTAACCAATGTAATAGGTGAACCGTATATGTAAGGAGTAAGGTCTATATGACAAGAGAGGTACTAAGTTGAGGTATAGTTGAATTCTACGTATGTACTCAAGGATTAGATTGTCGAAAGAAAGTTAGTAGAAAGATGTTGTACTCTTCTATGTAAGGACATTAAGGCCTTTAGGAGGAAAAGGACATAACAACAAGGATATATTGGAGATTATAATGGATACTCTGAGCGAGACAATGGTAATCTTGTGAATGATCACATCTGTTCTAGCAAGAGTAAGGAATATAGGCAGTATGTTGTAAGTGGAATCATGATCGAGTAAATAGTTCGATTTTTGGTAGTACAGGTTTCGGAAACCAAATTTATTCAAGGATATCGACTTAAGGAAGATAAGGTACATACTTAAGGAGAAGTTTAGAGAAAGGTGAAAGAGAAATATGTATAATCTCATGCTTAAGGTATAGCGAGACTAGTGCGATGATTTTAGGAGACAATTATCCTAAGATAATTATGACCTTGAAGATGGTCACGAGTTAGTACAAGAATAATATGTGGAAGTAGGCTATGCGAGATAGTGGTGTGGTTGAGGAAACAGATCGTTTTCCAGGAGCAAGTACTTGATGCAATGATTAAGGAAGTTAAGATCAGGTAGTGAGATTATGGTGAAACAGGTCCCATTAGTTTAACAATGCTAGTTTCGGGGTCGAAACTTCTTTTAAGGGGGTAGTGATGTAATACCTCTCGTTATTAGTAAAGGTATTCGGATAAATTTCCAACTCTCGTTGGGAAAGCAAGAAGCGTTTGGCAAAATTTGGAATTTCTGTAACTCATATAATCTCTGTATTATTCCCTGAGCCTTGGAATATACATTCGATGTATTTTGGAATCTTAGAATATTTGTTTGGGTACAAATATTTATTTTCCGGGGTTGAAACCCGTGTCAAATCCTTTCCTGAGCAAACGGATGCGAAAAGGACATTTCCGAGACCGCGGCAGAACTTCCGCGACCGCGGAAAAATAGTGCTCAGCAGGACTGGGAAAGGGAATTTTCCGCGACCGTGGAAAATCTTCCGCGACCGCGGAAAGTGCATGCGTGCCGCGTGTTCTTCGTCGCCATCGATCTTCTGAGCCACCGTCGATCTGGGCGGGGGCTGCTCTCCTCCTTTGGCTATAAATAGAGGCCGAGATGGGAGGGTTTTGAGCACCTAAATCTGATCTCTCTCTCTCTCGTTTGCTTGCTCGCCGGAGTTCCAAGCCCTCGCCGGAATTTTCGAAGTGTCGCCGGAGGCCTCGCCGGGAGTTGTAGCAGCCTTGGAGTGGTGCATTGGAGGCACAAAGAAGGTTGGAATCGAAGCCCCCTCGAATCGAGCCCTCTTGCGACGTCGCCGGTGAGTTTTCTCCGTTTTTGGGTCGCCGGAGTTCATGGCCGCGACCGCGGCAGTGACAAGGTCGGCCGCATCCGCGGCCGCTGTCTTTGACACTCGCGGACGAAGTCCTCGACGGCCGCGACCGCGGAATCCCTGCCGCGACCGCGGATTGTTTTGGCAATCGCGATCATGGCCTTGGACGATCCGGTCTCGGACGAGACTTTCGTTCTTTCGATCTCATTCGTTTTTCCTTAGATTCATATTATTTGATTGTCGAATCTAACCTAGGGTTTCGTTGTGGGTCATCATCATAGGAATCTCTAATCCGATTTCCGTTCCCGTTTTGGACCCAGAAACCCGTCGTCGCTCAATCGTTCATCTAGACTAAGGCAAGAGGCGGTTCACTCTTGCTTATCATTCCATGTTTCCGTTAATTATCAATTATTTTGAATTGTTAATTAAATTGGGATGAATTGTTGTTTTCGTTTGGGAATAGATTTTTATAAACAATATGATTTAAAATGTGATATTATAATAGGTTGTATATATTGCTAGAAACAACGCTATTATATCTGTTATTACCATGATGGTATTGGTGTGGATTTTATGTGTGAACTTATACATTATAGTTAGAACGAGTATTCGTAGGAACACTATGTACCTTGCGAGGTCTAGTCGTTTCTTTATAACTGGTATTAGGAGGATTTTTCCCTAATACTCTCTCTGGTCATGACTATACCCTTACTCAGGGTAGGAGCACACAGCTGGTGCCGCCATTCGGAATTTATTCCCTCTGATATCTCTCATGATGAGATGATATATCTTAAAAGCTTATAACGTAAATGTGCGTTTTGGAATTAAATAAGATAAGTGCGATTATGCACATAATTAATATATCCTCGGGCGAGGAGTACAACGTGGAAACCGCCCGGACCTCGATTAGAGTAAGTCCTCCTTCCAAATCTGAATTCGCATTGCGCGGTGAGGTTAGTTGTGAACCCAAATGGTCAAGTCTTTTTAAATGCTTGTATGAAATTATAACGTTCTCAAACATTTGTCATACTTTCCCGTAAGACTCAATCTTTTGGAGTCCTCTCTTCATACGTTTACCATAAGGCTCATTTCCTTTTTAGTACATGTCTAAACTTTAATCATTCCGTGAAAGTTCCGGGTTATATATCGTTCCTTCGGTTGTTATTCGAGGGACAATGATAGTAAACGGTTACGATCACTAGAACCATCTGTTTTCACCCTTGTATAGTCTTTCATTAGACTAACCAACCGGGTTTTATTCCTTGCATGGTTGGCTGGTGTCATCCGTCCTATACGGCACATCATTGGTTGGTTCCCGAAGACTTTAAGTAACCAATTGGAGAAGAGACTTGCAGTTGAAGGTTCAAGTGTTAGTGTTTTAAGATTGTCAAATATTATTGTAATATATTCTTATCACTAAGTCATGTAATAGGTTTATTCTTAAAGTCTTCCACTTTGTAATTTATAAGTCTTCCGCTGAAATTTCACTCTGTTGTAAAAATACTTCTCTCGTTTGATGAGAGATCTTTTAATATAAATGGTTGAGTTTCATTTAAAAATGTCTTCCGCTGTTTAATCTTTTGTTATTTTACATGTTTAATTAAGATTAATTGTTCCGATTAAAGCCTTGGGTGACATCGGACAGCAACGTCTGAGGTCACTGGCGTGTGGCACTACCGACGTAAGTTGGGGGTGTTACAAAAGTGTATTCCCTTAAAAAATACAAGAACAAGTTGCAGCAGATTCCATTAATTCTCAGTTTGCACATCATCATTTACCTATGGTAAATCCAGCATATTATGAGATAGATAGTCAAGCTGAATATCCTCATCCTATTTCTATGCAATCAAATATTCCTTCTTCTGCAAAAAATACAGAAAGTGATCAAGTGATTCCTGCACAATCCATAGTTGATACAGAAGCTGTAGTCACTATTGTTCCTGCACCCTCTCCTGTTTCTTTTCCCATAGTTGTCAATTCTAATCCTGTAGCAGAGCCTCTCAGGAGATCAACTCGAATTCGAAGTCATCCTGAAAGGTTGCAAGAATATTTCTGCAATGCTTCCCGGACTGTGTATCCATTTGATCACAAGAATCAGTTGTTCAATCTTTCTGATTTTTCCAGTGAGTACATTGCTTCTCTATATAATGTGTGTAGTGCTAATGAGCCTAGTTGTTATGCTTAGGCCAAAGGGCATCCTCAGTGGGAAGAGGCCATGGCTAAAGAAATTGAAGCACTTGAGAGTAATCATACCTGGAAGTTGACCACTCTACCTGCAGATAAGAAAGCAGTGGGTTGTAAGTGGATTTTCAAAATCAAATTCAAACCTGATGGTAGCATTGAAAGGTACAAAGCCAGGTTAGTTGCAAAAGGATATACACAAGTTGAAGGGAAGGATTATAAATTCACATTTTCACTTGTGGCCAAGTTAGCTACCGTGAGAGTTTTGTTAGCATTTGCTACAGTTCAGAAGTAGGATGTTCATCAGTTAGATATCAATAATGCTTTTTTGCATGGCTTTCTGGATAAGGAAGTCTACATGGAGCCTCCTTTGGGTTATTCAAAGACCAGACCAGGGGAAGTATACAAGCTTCAGAGATCATTGTATGGTTTGAAGCAAGCTTCAAGGCAATGGAACATTGAACTTACAGGGTATTTGATCAGCTTAGGATATGTGCAATCTAAGCAGGATTATTCCTTATTCATCAGGAAAGTTGACAATCTGATTGTTATTGCTTTGGTGTATGTTGATGATCTATTGCTAAGTGAGAATGATGTAGAGATGATCAACAAAACAAAGACTGGATTACATGAGACCTTCACCGTCAAAGATCTAGGTTTTGTCAGATTCTTTTTGGGAATTGAAGTGGCTAGATCAGAAAAGGGAACATTCATTAATCAGAGAAAATACATTCTAGATATCTTGGATGATACAGATATGCTAGACTGCAAAGCAGCTTCATTTCCGTTACCAAGGGGATTGGAATTATCCATTGACAAAGGAAAGTTATTTCCTGAACCAGAGATATATAGAAGGTTGGTTGGAAGGTTGTTGTATTTGAATATCACAAGACCTGATTTGTCATATTTTGTACAACACCTTAGCCAATTTCTGAGCAGTCTTAGAGAGCCTCACTTACAAGCAGCAATGCATGTTGTCAGATATTTGAAAGGCACACTGAATTGGGGTTTGTTCTATGCAACTAATTCAGATTTGAAGTTGAGTTGTTACAGTGATGCAGATTGGGGAGCATGTAAGTTTACTACTCGATCATTGACAGGATATTGCACTTTCCTTGGCACTTCTTTGGTGTCTTGGAAGACAAAGAAACAGAAAACTGTTTCTAAGTCATCAGCAGAGTCAAAGTATAGGAGCATGTCTGCTACAACAAGTGAGGTTGTTTGGTTACATGCCCTTCTCAATGATTTTCATGTCAAAGTAGTTTTGCCAATTACTATGTTTTGTGATAATAAAGCAGCACAACACATAGTAGTAAATCTTGTGTTTCATGAAAGAACGAAACACTTGAATATAGATTGCCATTATGTGAGAGAAAAGGTGACATAAGGCTTTATATAGACTGCACATGTGAGTTCTCAATTACAGTTAGCAGACATCATGACCAAGCCATTGGGAGAAGTTTCACACAAGTTTTTGGCATTCAAGCTAGGACTTGTAGATTCACCTCCAAGTCTAGCTTGAGGGGGGGGGGGGGGGGGTGTTAAGAGTTGTGACATTTTAGAAGTATAGGCAACTCTGTGTAATTAGTTGATAAGTAAGGGTTTAATTTTTGTTATGCATATAAGGCCTGTAACAGACTTTGTTGAGACTAATTCGATCAAATACATTTTTCTTCTTCTCTGTCTTCTTGAGGAAGAACAAAATTCTTCTTCTCCATTTCCAATTCTAGTTGAGCATTTTCATAGAAAGAGGGAGGAGGAGAAAGGAAAAGGAACAAATATAATCGGCTTTTTTTTGGGGAAAACCGCATTTTATCATAGAGGCCGTACGGTGCTCTCGATTTTTTTTTACAGCTAAAAACACGTGGCCATGCACTTGAGTGCACAGGCCGTGCGGTGCTCTCGAAGTGAGCAAAATTAAAATTAAAAATCTGAACAGCTACGAAGTGAGCAATTTTTTTTATATATATATAAAATAAATAAGAATAAGAAGCATACCTTGGGTTACCTCCAAAAAAGTGCTTGTGTTAGGTCGTCAGCCTGACCTTCACCAGTGTCAAGGACTCGGATCGGACGGTTCGGTGACACCCAACTCAATCGGATCAGGCTCTTTGTAAAGTTGTAGTCGAATCTTGCATACTCTGAAATACCCCAAGTTCTTATGCCATAGCTCAACATAATCATTTTGAAGAACTCGGTTCAGGTAGTATGGACCGGACCTTCTTGTGCCCTTGCTTCCCGGAAACATGTTCGATTTATGATGATAGAGAATCACTTGATCCCCTTCCTTAAACTCAATTTGATCTCGTTCAGCAACGCTTCTTTTTCTCTTTTTTCGTCTACTCCGACCTTTTATCTCTGAATTAGCCTACACCATGGGTTCTTGGATTTCCAATGCAATCTGTGGTGACAGAACTACATTGGGCAATATATCAGGAAGCTTTTCTTGCACCTTGCAGCCTGTATTGGCACTGAAGATCAGGGTAGCGTTCTGTGATAGCTCAAACTCATCAATCATAGGGTCCTCCTTGGTCATCTGTATATATTCTCTTTTATCCAATTGTGGCTCTTCCCACTCTTTTACAACCCGTTGTAAAATAGCAGTGCAATGTTCAATACAATGCACTTCATGTTGCTCTATATGCAACTTTGGATTAACTAACTCAGCAATTTGATCTTCCAGGTTTTGGTTTTGAGTGGTTAATGTATCTACTTGAGTCTTCAAAGAGCCCACGTACCTAAAAGAGATGAAAATTGGGTTGTTACACGGTCAAACATAATTAAAATTGATTAAGAATTTTAACATTTTGACCAAGAGCTATAGCAATCTTCTCAACTTCCCTATCACGTCTTAAGATGAAGTCATCAAGCATACGATCTTGAATGGACTTATTGGGCTCAGGCTGGGGCGGTATGTGTGGTGGCGTCATCCAACTAGGATTGCAGGAATTTGAATTTCTCTCAATTATCTCTCCCAAAGTTAAATGACAGCATGTATGATCGTGATCTGCAGCTCCACAATACTCACAGAAGAGGTTAAAAGTATTTGGGTTTGGGTAAACCAAATTGGAATTTTCAAAATCATACCTCGTCCCATTTCTTTATCTTTTGTTAATGAAAGGTAAATTTTACATTTAAGGTAAAAGTTTACAAGCCAACCTAGGCGACCCTAGGTATTACAAAGAAGATCTCCTAATCCCCAACTTTTCAAGCCATTTTCTAGTTTCTCTAATGTTTTTCTGCCATCTAGGTAGTACACAATTCCTAACATGATTAATGATCATCATAGAGCATTCATTGGTGTTAATCCTTTTGGATTGGAATACAATGATGTTTCTACATCTCCAAGTGAAGTAGATTGTTGTGGAAATGCATCTCACCAAGAAGTAATAGATGAAGTTGTGTTTCTTCTTGAATCTCTTCATGCAGTCAATCCAATCCTCAATGTCTCTATGTCTTTGACCAACTCATGACTTTGTTTAGCACTTCTCTGGAGTAGGTGCACCTAAACCAGCAATGCTTTCTCGTTTATGGTTCATTGTTGTAGAATGGCAGAGATCATCTTGAATGATGCCATTGTCTTGAGTTTTCTTCTAGTGTTAACTTCTCCTCGAATGATCATCTATTTAAATGAATGAAATTCAGGGTGTGTTGATTTTACCACAAATCATTCTATACCATGCCTCAGCGTTACCTCTTGATCTATAAGAATCATAGATGCCTTTGATGTTGTATTTGCCTCTACTTGAGGTGATGATTGGTATGTTTTGGCCATTATTTAGTCTTCTGTGATATCATCTCTCAGATTAAGTAGTGTCTTCCATAATGCATTGTTTGTGCCTTTCCTTTCAACATTCCAGAAGTTGCTTCCTCTGAGAAGATTAATTCTTCCCTAAGAGTTCCATATAGACTTTATGTCTTGCAAGATGTCATAGATTAGTTTAGTGATTGCAGCTTTGTTCCAAGAGAAGACTTCTTTTAGTCCAAGTCCTCCTTCTTCTCTTGGACGACATACATTATGCCAGGCTATTGGTGCTTCCTCCCATCTTTGCATCCACTCCAAAGAAAATTCCTTATAGAAGCAGTGATGAGTTTGATGACTTTCTTAGGGATAATGAAGACCTTGCACCAGTAGTGGATCACTCCATAGAAAACTACTTGAATTGGTTGAAGTCTGCTTGGATAGGTGAGATGTCTTATGGCCCAATAATTGACTTTGGCAGTGATTTTGTTGATCAAGGGTTTATAGTCTTCAACCAAGGCTTTCCTACTACACAGAGGAATACAAAGGTAGGTCACTAGGAGCTCTCATTTCCTCATGTTTAAGGTGTGTAATATGTGTTCAACTGTGGTGGAGTCAATTCCAGCAAGGAAGAGGTCATCTGTAAAATCATCAAGATGTGCCTTGAGAGTCTGAATTGTAGTTTTGTTACCATGAGCAAATATGAAGAGGTCATCTGCAAAGCAAAGGTGAATGAGTCCTAGTCTTGCACATTGAGGGTGAAATTTAAATCTGCTAATTCTTCTCATTCTCTTGAGCCTTCTGCTGAAATATTCCATCACCATAAGAAACAGATATGGGGCTAAGGGGTCTCCCTGTCTTAAGCCTCTTTTGCCTGGAAAATAACCTAAGAGTTCTCCTCCAATGTTCACTGTAAAAGAGCTACTTTGGATGCATTCCCTGATCCAAGTGATCATTTGTGGGTGCAGTCTCAATCCTTGTAGAACTTGTATCAAAAAATTCCAATTGATTGTATCATAGGCCTTTTGTAAATCAATTTTGAGAGAGCACCGAGGGGATCGAGGACTGTATCATAGTCCCATTTCGGATTAGTAACTTGGGTTGATGTTTTTTTCTTAACACACTATGCAAGACAATTTTAGGAATATTCTCCTCTAATTAGTTTTAGGAGTCCAAAAGCAAATTAAGGATAGATAAAACCGGGTATCAAATTTGAATATTTTCATACTTTTTCTTCTCTAATTAGTTTAAATTAGTAGGAATTTATCATCCGTAGTACACTAGTAATTATGGGTTTGAATCAGATTCGAATGTTTTCATACTTTTTCTTCTTTTCTTCCATGTCGACTATGGCCCCTCATATATAATACCATAAGAAAAATCGGTTTAATTAGTTCTTCCTCTTATCATAAAATTATAAAAAAATTCAATCGTGTTTGTAATGAATATACTTGTTGATATACTTTATACTTTCTATTATACAATATGCACTATTTACTCACATCGGGCATCTTACAAGAATAAAACCATTTTACTTTGTATTGGGAATAAGTATGCCATGCAATAGAAGTTGGAAAGCATGGAAACCCATAGGAAAGGGGTGTCCCCGTGTCGGAAATAGGGAAACGGCGGGAAAGTGGAGAGATATGGCAGAACATAGTTAAGATATGGTCAAGATTTCGGAAACTTTTCGGACACGGTCAACACACATCGAAAACCTCTCGGACACGCAGCCCTGCCTTTTGAACCCAATGTTTTTTTAAAAAAAATGTTTTTTTTCTCTTTTACTTTATTAAAAGCTTGAAACCCTAAATTGCCATATCTCCCTCTCTGGCATGAAGATATCTTTTGAACTACATTTCTTTGTATGGTTATGTTGAAATGTTAAACTATTATTTTGTTTATTTTCATTTGGTTTATATCTCTTCATTGTTAAAAATACAAGAGCTTTAAAATGATATATAATTTATATTGACGTTTCCCCGCCATTTCCAATTTCTCTATTTTTGGGTTTGCTGCTTCCCGGTGTCCTATCATTTTCGTTTCCTGTTTTCGTTTCCATTCTACAATGAATAAAGTATTATTTTGAATATTTGAATTTTTGTTATAATGTTTGTGAAACCACATTAAAAATCATATTACACATAATAAAACCACACTTTTTATTATACATAATAAAACCACACTTTTTATTATACATAATAAAACCACGCTCTTTATTACACATAATAAAACCACACTTTTTACTAAACATAATAAAACCACACAAAAGTTTAAAATAACAACAATTTATTCCATCAAACATGGTTGATTTGGTAAAACAAGCTCATTAAATAAGAAACTTCTTCTCCTTCAAGCTCTCAACGGTCTCTTTCAGACTCCTTTTGAGAGGAATGTAGTCAATATTCAGAGAACATTCAACCTTCTTCGTGGAAACTTGGTAGGTGGACATAAAAGGCATATCATCAGCACACCTAAATAAGATACAATCGTTACACATACAATTTAACTTTAGGTATTAGAAATTTCATAATCCAAAATTATTTTTTAAGAGAAAGAAGAAGACAACTAAAGTAGTTGAAATTCAATCGATCTTGTTTTGTTAGTCTAAGCACATGATGACCCTTATCCTAAAATCTAACTATAAAATTGATCTCTGAAGTTATTACTTTGACGAAGGTACATCACTTATGATCCTTGAATCTTGATTTTAATATATTTCAATATGAGGAGACATGAATCCTAGCTGGTTCTTTAAAGTTTAACATGAACAAAGACATAAAAATATCCCAATTTGTCATAAAAATTAAAATCCAAATAAAAATCTGATTTCATTCACAATGATACGTCATCCTTGTATCAAAATTGTTATGAGCTGGCTCACGATAAATTCTCTTTTTATAGAGGGATTGGACAAAGAGTAACAAAAAGTTAATATTCCTAAAAGACTATTAATTTTTATAGAGGGATTGGCCTAGTGGTGTTATCCCTTGTTCCTAATAGCTATGCACGCAGGTTCGATCCCTTATTCCACCTCTCTACTTGATTATATCAAGTAAGGCCCAACAAGTGAACCATGAAACAATATTATATCAGTTTGATTTAATTTACAATTTATAAAAATTAATTGTCTTTTAGGAATACTAACTTTTTGTTACTCTTTGTCCAATCCCTCTGTAAAAAGAGAATTTATCATGAGCCAGCTCATAACAATTTTGATACAAGGATGACGTATCATTGTGAATGAAATCAGATTTTTATTTGTGGTAATGATAAATGACATCCTTTAGAGAGGTTGGGTTAATTGTCCCACATCAACCAAGTAAAAAAACAACAATAATATATAAGGTGGTTGAAACTCTACACACTAGCTTAAGCTTTTGTGTTTCTTGGTTTACTTGAGCCAATGCACAATAAGGACGTGATTTGGACTAAATTGTTTGTTTTGTCGACCCTTAAAGCATATTAAGTGACACTAGGTCACACTAATTATACTCGAAAGGGAAGTGTGTAGAGATATTAGGCTAATTGTCACACATGGACCAAGTGAAAACAATAACTATAATATATAAGGTGGGTGGACTCCTACCCCACCGTTTCATGGTTAACTATGTCCCACCGAGAGATTTAAGATAGCCTAATTCCTAATCTTGTATGAAATAACTCAAACTTTAGAGAACTTATTTTTTTATTACCTTAAAAGCAAATTGCTTCAGTAGAAATAGACAATATTATGTTTCAAAATGATAATTCAGTCATAAAAACTGACAATAAAACAAAGCAGGCTCGGCCCAGCAGCAGGGTCAGTAGTTGTGTCGGCCTAGGGTCCATATATTTTATGTACTATTAAAGCAATACTAGTAGATGTGATAAAGAAGACAATTGACCTAGTGGTGTTATCCCTTGTTCCTAATAGCTATGCACGCAGGTTCGATCCCTTATTCCACCTCTCTGCTTGATTATTCTATTTTTTTTTACCAAAAAAGGCCCCTAATACTTGATTATATCAAGTAAGGCCCAACAAGTGCAATCAAGCCCAATTAACCACAGTATACACATCTCCACCTAAATTGAAGAAAAACCTTAAACGAAATAAACAACATTTATGAGCATATATTCGTTGCCAATTTTTTTCATGTTTCCAATTAAGGAGTTATCATCGGTTGTCCACATGAAGAATTTGAAGAGTGAGAGAAAGAGACGATGTATGTTGAAGTTGAAAAGCTATGTCTACCATTTTATTTTATTTTCTTGTATTGTTATTCATTGTTCATTTTTTTTTCCAATTTTCTAATTAGGTCATTCGAAGACTTAAAAAATTGACCTTTGTGACGACAAATCACCGTTATTTTTGGAGAGGTGTATGAACTTTTTACCATTAGTTTATCATTTCTTTGTAATTTGTTGTTGTTACAACTTTGTTTTTCTACCTTTGTTATTATACATTATTCTTACAGCTCACCCCATCTTTTGTTCTTATTTAACATTTTTTAGTATAATATGTCATTACGCGTTGTTTTTAATATTAATCATATGAGATTTTAAATAGTATATATGTGTTCTTGTAAAAAAATGTGTAAAGTTATTAACATATTGGGGTCTTTAATTTATTTTCGATTGGGGACCACTAATTTAGGACGTGGCCGGGGCTGAAAAGAAGAAGAAGAAGAAGAAGAAGAAGAAGAAGAAGAAGAAGAAGAGAAACTTACTTGTGAGCGTGTGGAAGAGTAGGATAGAGCTCCTTCAAAATTTCCACAAGCTCGGAAAAATGGGCAACACTTTCAGCCAATAAATACCTTCCATTAGCAGATGGTATCTCGAAAGCCCTGATGTGAGCGTCTACCACGTCTTTGACGTGCACCCAACCATGGGTAAAGTTCTGATAAGTTTCCGTACCTGGTCACATCAATTAATTCATGTATGTATGTTCTATCAAGGATTAAAAAAAACAATGATGTCTCTTAAAAAAACTTAAATATATTGACCCATATATTAAGTATTTTGTATTGTTAGACTTTAATTAGTATTTTCATATACTAATTGGGTTGTTAGTTAGTAACTATGGTGGGCTGTAATATATGGGTCAAATGTGAGAGCTCAAAAATAAACCAAGGCCAGAGAAAGTTCCTGCACCAAGTGGGAAAATTTGAAAAGCTCTAGAATTAGAGTTAGCATTTTGGGCATCGAGCAAGTTGAAGTTGAGTGGTGTGAGGTGTCTCATATCAAGGGTATGTTTGGTCCCTACTTATAAAGTGTTTTTTTTTTTTAAGAAAATCAATCTTCAAGCTTTCCTAAGTCATCTAAATTTTAAATTTTAAAAACTATTTTTCAATAAAAAGTACTTTATAAGTAAAGAAGTGTTTATGAATATATACCGCCAAACGGAGCCCAAAAGAATGCATTTAGATACCCGTAAGATATTTATTATATGTTTTCATTATATAACAATTGTGTTTTTGTTTTAGTGGTTACCCTAAAATACTTATTATATATTTGCACTATATATAATACAAAATCATTTTTGTAAATTATTTTTGTTTTAGTAGTTGTCAGTGAGTGTATAAGAGTCCTAAAAGCGGAAATGTATGTATGTATTAGTCCTAATTGTCTGTCCAAACCTTTTTCCTCAAATTTGTCCAATTAATTAAATTGACTTTTTTTCAAATTAAAAAGTTATGTTATATTATGTTATGACATGTGATTTGTAACTCTTCCATATTGATTTTTAACAATATATAGCTTTTCGATAATTGATGTCTATATATGAGAATGTAGTATCGTTAGAAGAATGAGGAAAAAAATAAGAATTAAATCAATATTATGAAATAACTCTTTTACCATTAACCATGTTTAAGATGAAAGAAGAACTATGATTCAGAGTGGGCTGTAGGAGAGGGCCGATGACCATCCCCAGAACGATAGAAATCAAATCAATATTGTTTTTCTTTGCAAATTTCCAAGCACATTCTTCTGCCAAAATCTTTGAAAGTGGGTACCATGCCTGTAGTTTTTACATGCAATCAAACATTCCATTACATTTGAACATTATATTAAAATAACAAAATTGTCTCTATAAAAGTTAATTTAGAATATAATGATAGAAGAGTTTGGATTATAGGAGGAATAAGTTTAGGGTGTAAAATAAAGAGTAATTCTAGCCACAAAATCTAGAAAATAGAGTGTTAGGATTAGACGACAGAGAATGACAGACTTGTAAATATAACAAAGTTTATTATATTTGTATTTCGATTTCTGTTTAAAAAAATAAAAGAAATTATTTTCTTGAATTTTTTTTTGATTTTTTTTTTTAATATTTCCCAAAATTTTATTCGCCCCATTTTTTTCTTGAAATTTTTTTCCAAAAATAATATTATGCACTTAAGCATTTTAATCATGTACTTTAATATACTAATCATGTGCTTTATATGTTTACATATGCACTTATTTTTTTATTATTAAGCATGTACTTTAACATACGTACACATGCACATAATTTTTAAAATTCTAATTTTGCACATTAATATACTTACAGATGCACTTAATTGGAATATTGAACATCCATTTTAACATATTTATATATGCATTTTTTAGCATATTAGGTATGCACTTTTAACATAATACACATACATACAGTAACTAAAATGTACACTTTTGATATAAATGTTCAACATGCACATTTACATATTAACACATTCACTTTATCATATTAAACATGCACTCTATTTGATCATTTTTTATGTGTTTATATATATACACTTTGAGTTCTTTTACAGATACACTTTTAGTGCTTATTTATGCACTTGAAATACACTACATTTATAAAAAATGTGTAAAATATTTTGAAAAAAAAAAGCAAAATAAAAATCGAAAAAATTCTAGCCCTTTATTTCATAAATTTTGTGGGTAGAATTGCGTCTCACTTTATTACGTATCTAAGATTATTACGCATATATATATATATGGACTTCACTCTAATATAATGATAGATATATGCATCATATTATAATGGATATAATTTATCACTGTATTTTTTTTTTGATAAATTGAACTTTTGTTACTTTTGAGAGGAGGAATATATGATTTAATTGATGAATTTAGATTTAGTTTTGTAAAGGAACAACTACTCGCTAGGCGACACTATTTAATTCATGGAGAAGAAACATAAAAATGAGTTGATGAAGTGAAAATAGGAAAGCACCTTTCGTTGTCGACATAATTGAGGGTCAGAAAACCAGGTTTCATCAGCTATGACCGAAGGGCTTAGTGGGGTGTGAGTGACGAGCACAGCAGCCAATGAGGAAGTAAGAACTACTCTTTTCACAGATGGAGATTTTGCACAAGATTTGAGTACGTTCAGGGTTCCTTTAACAGCGGGATCCAGCAAGTCCCTCTGAAATTAGCATGCATGCATATACGTACACGTACGTACGTACAATTAACAAATTAGTTGCATGCCAATTAATATTTATATTAATTAAGAGTTTTGTGATGGATGCGCGCACCTGCGGATCTTCAGTAACATTGAAACACGGGGACGCAAGATGAAAAACACCAACACAACCGTCGATGACGGAATCAAAGGAGCCCTCCTTTAGAAGATCGGCTTCCAACAAATGAAGACGGTTTTTGGCTCCTTCAAGTTGCAGCAAGTGATGTGTCTTCTTCGGGTCATCTTGGTACGTTAATTAATCATATACGTACAAGTTTAAGAGCAATTAATTAAAATCCAAATTCAAGAGTATATATATATAGCTAGCCAGAGATACTAACCGAGGCTACGAACGGAGGCTCTAACGGTGTAGCCACGTGCGAGCAACTCCTTGACCAACCATGACGCGATGTAGCCTGAAGCTCCCGTCACGCACACCACCTTTCCGTCTCCGGCGCCGTTTACTTCCTTTTTCTCCATCGCTCTCCACTCTCGATCGATCGCTCAGAAACTAATTGGCTTGACCTCCACTCACTCACCCCTAGCTATATATATATATATATATATATATAATATATTCCTACGTACGGTATAATGAGACGCCTCAGAGAAGTGAGGTATACGTAGTCACTTGGATTAATATAATGCTAGTTGGTCTACCAACTAATATAATGCTAGCTATATATATAATATACTAGTGTAATACCCGTGTAAGGCACGAGATTTGTTGATATTTTTCTTATATTTATAAAAATAGTATATTTTAATTATCGATGAGTAATTGATTAAATATATATTTGATTAGTTATTAAAATTCAAAATGACTAAGTGATAAAAAAAATATTCAAGATATACAGAAAACTAAATTATATAAAGAGATACGGCACTCTCCATAACTTTATTAATAATATTATGGTGTACTGCATAAATACATGGATATGTGTTATAAATTTTTAGCATAAGCAAAAAATACAAAACAACAATTATATTTTTTTTATAGTTATAAAATTGTTAAAAAGATGGTTTTTTTCTATTTACAATCATGAAATTAAAGATATATTGTATTATAGAACATCAAACACTTATTACAATATAGATGGTTGAATTGAATTAAATGAAGACTTTATCGAATAACAATTACTAACCATTTGAAATGTCGGACATGGGGATACGACCACTAACGAAAGAATTGGGACTAACTCCAGGAATACATCCTGCATAATGATTATTTATATTCAAATTCATATTTCAATTTATCGGGAAAAAATGTGCACGAATTGAATTCAATTTATTCACCTGATCGATTTGAATTTGGTCGTTGTCGTTTATCTCTAATAACAGCCAATTTCAACGCTCTGTTATGTCGAGTTGATTCATCCATAACAAAATCAACCTGCAAAATCATACATATATTCAAATTAAAAATTATATGTTTTTTCAGTGTAATCAAATATAATACACAAATTGAATAAAATATATTTAAGAAAAAATTGATAAAATATATGTAAATACTTAAGGAGATATTGATATTTTTTTGATAGATCGTCTTATAGGCCCAAAACAAAAATAGTTGGCAAACTTTCGGATTACAGGCCTAATACATACAAAAATAGTTGGCAGAGTTTCCTACAACATATTTTTAATAGGTTTATGGGAATATAGGGGCAAGTATAAAAATATTTTTAATAGGTTTATGGGAATATAGGGGCAAGTATAAAAAATGAGGAAGTGAAATAAAGGTCCAATTCCAAAAGCTCGATTTATTTTGTTCGGAACACAATCTCTAAATCTGATATATATTCGAAATAAAATCAATAAATATACATATTAAATTAATATTGGATATTATAAAAAAACATAAATAAATGCAAATACTTAAAATATAAACTATTTATTCAATATTACATTAATAAATGTACATATTAATTAATTATTTTATTATTATATAAAATAATGAATTGAGTTATGAGACGAATTTACTTATGGACCGATTATGTTTAATACCTACTACGAAATAACCACGAAGCCCAAACAAAAACGAAGCCCGAACAAATTAACACGTTCAGAGCCAAATGTTGTGCAACGAAGCCCATTATGTTCATTTCGTCCTCGCCAGACAGATAGATTACATTGGCCCATTAGTTAGCCCAGATATATCTAAGCGGCAGCGTAAGCATAAAAAAATACCTAAGCCCTCAAATTTTCTCATTTGTCGGCGCCGCTTGCCTTTCCACTTCCAGAACTCTCTGTTTCTTTACCCTATAGATCTTAGTTCTTTCCTTTTCAAGATATAGCAATCCATGGCGATTTCTATTTCCAAATTCAAGCTTCGTGTTTCTCTTCCTCTTCCTCTTTGTATTTCTATCGATTCCGTTAAAGCCTCTGACTTTCAACTTGCAAATTTTCAGATCCAGTTTTAATCCTTTGAAACTGGTCTCATTTTTTGGGGATCGTTTGCTTCCAAAAGGAGATCTATAAAGTGACTGAAGAAAAACACAACAAGTATGCTTTTTTTCATGCTTTTTTTGATATATTTGTTGATACGTTCTTAGACACCTCAGATTCAAAAACATAGGTTCTAATCAAAGTTTTCTGTTTATCCTGCAAATGACAAAACCGAGTTGATGTCGAGATCGAAAGTGGAAGTGGAGGGGACACATGGAAACCCACGACGCGGTTTCAAAGCAGATCTGGATGAAGTTTCTGGCAAATTCCAGATTAGCGAAAAGTAAGCTTCCCTCTGTGTCGATATCCTAAATTGCCTTCTGTTTGAAATCCTAAATATCCTAAATTTCAATATGGGTGAACTTTCTGGCGAAAAGTAACCCTCTCTTTTCTCTTTCTATGTATTTAGGGTTTGATGTTTGAAATCCTAAATTTGCTTCTGTTAACAAATTGTACATTTTTTTTTACAAATTTCATTGATTTCGACTGGTATTGTGATTTCATTGTTTCAAAATTTGACAAATTTCGGATAGATCAACAATTAATAATATAGTATAATATCATATATATTTTGTAATTGATTTTGTTTTTGGTTTTAAGTCCGAAATGTTATCTTAATCAAGATTTTTCTTCATCCAGATTCTTGTGCATCTATATATTTAATTTCATATAGTAGATTATATAGTAAATTAATATAGCAAATAATGTAATTACATTTTCTTTCCATATCAGAACTAAAATACATAATGGGCTTCTTGGCCCATTACGTTTTTTGGCCCATTCTTTTAAAAAAATAATCTACTGTAATATAAGTACAGAAAAAATGCATGTAAGGTCATGGGCTTTTTGATATTATATAATGGGCTTAAGCAGAATAGCTCTATTATCGGGTTACATATATTGGGCTTAAACAGAATGTATAATATAAGTAGTTAAAAACATGCAATAAATATGCATATTAATTAATTATTTCGTTATTATGAAAAATAATGAATTCATTTATGGGCCGAATTTACTTATGGGTCGATTCTGTTTAATAGCTACTACGAAATAACAACGAAGCCCAAAGAAAACCCAAGCCCAAACAAATGAACACGTTAAGAGGCAAATGACAAAATCCGAAGCTCATTATCTTCAGTTCCTCCTCGACGGACAAATAGATGACATTGGCCCATTAGCCCAAATATATCTAAGAGGCACACATAAGCATCAAATGACCTAACCCCTCAAACTCACCTCATTTCTCTGCGCTGCTTGCCTTTCCACTTTCCAGAAAACTCTATTTCTTCACCCTACAGATTTTAGTTTCTTTCCTTTTCAAGATCTTGCCATCCATGGCGATTTCTATTTTCTAATTCAAGCTTTGTGTTTCTCTTGCTCTTCCTCTTTGTATTTCTATCGATTCCGTAAAAACCTTGGACTTTCGACTTACAAATGTTTCATATCCAGTTATAATGCTTTGAACATGCAGATCCATTTACAAAAACGGGTATCATTTTTGGGGGTCAAGTTTTCTTCCAAAAGGAGATCTATAGAGTCACTGAAGCAAAACAACAGGTATGGGTTTTTTCATGAGTTTTTTTTATATATTTCTTGATACGTTCTGAGATTCATACAAATACGTTCTAATCAAAGTTTTCTCTTTATCCTGCAAATGACGAAACGAAGTTGACTTCGATATCGGAAGTGGAAGTGGAGGGGACAAAAGCAAACCCACGATGCGGTTTCAAAGGAGATTTGGATGAACTTTCTGGCGAAATCTAGATTAGCGAAAAGTAAGCTTCTCTCTCTCTCTCTCTCTCTCTCTCTCTCTCTCTCTCTCTCTCTCTCTCTCTCTCTCTCTCTCTCACACACACACACACACACACACACACACACATTAACATATGCAGAAAGTTCGACAACAACTTAAATCTCTTTCTCTTTTTCTTTGTCAGAATATCTATCTTTCACATTTACAAATCCATATCCGAGACTTCTTACTTCGACCACCTACATTCTCCTGCAAACTGATATGTATGGATATTCTACTCTCTCTCTCTCTCTCTCTCTCTCTCTCTCTCTCTCTCTCTCTCTCTCTCTCTCTCTCTCTCTCTCTCTCTCTCTCTCTCTCTCTCTCTCTCTCTCTCTCTCTCTCTCTCTGTACATTCGTTTAACCGTAAAAGGTTATAAAATTTCGATTGAATAAAACATCTATATTAACATATTTTTATAACCGTTTTATTATTGTTCACTAATTTCATACTTTGTAAAATATTCTCATTTCATATCTCAGATAGGGGTGTTTACATATTGGGTTGGACTTTGTCTGTCTATATTTGTCTCTCTCCTGGTTCATATAATTCAAAAACTAATGAAATACTTTATTTCATATGAGCAGATCTGGAGGTTGGTGAAGAGATATGGAAGGGGGGGATGTTCTCGCAAGCTCCAAACACAATAAATGTAAGCATGATCTCTCTCTTTACATTAGAAGCTTACCCTAAACCCTATAACATAATTATCAATTTGAGAACCTAATTATCAAGTTCATAACCTAATTATCAAGTTCATAATCTAAACCCTAACAGATACATAATGACCCTTTATATTAAACTCTAAGTCCTAACCTATAAAAAGTGTTCATTTTAAATGATTGAATTTATTATTCTAAATTGGTAATATTACATCAACATATCTTAAATTACTTTAAATATATAATATGGATCTAACTTGTGTATTCTTGTCACAGTAATCCATCCTGGGCCTCATAATGGACTTATTGAACAAATTTTAAGGATAAACATAAACTTGAAAGAGATGTAATGGTATGTTCACTATACTAAGATTTATATTTGCATAGTAGTGTAAGTAGTTGATCTATAATAGTTACCTTCATTAGCTTAGAATTAAATAATAGAAAATTACTTAGAAGTGCACATGATTTACAACTAATTAATATAAATAAAAACAGATTTTTTTTAGTTATAAGTAAATGCTTCAGTTGTAAACTAAATCATACAAGAGAACATAAAATTTATTAGTTGTAAATAAAAATAGTATATTGTGCAGCAAGAAATTGTTTATTAGAAGACGAAATAAATTGGGACATAATTCCTAGTTTTACGATGAAACTTTGTGCAGCAAGAAACTGTTGCAATCTACTTAAAAAGCTTAAACAATGTCTTGATGATATTACCTGAGAGGATGAAAGGATGAGAGGCTGTTGTTGTATGTACTATTATTACCTGAGAGGATGAAAGGATGAGAGCATGTACAATCAAAGTCGTTTACAGAATAAATATTGCATTGCCAAGTTCTGAAAGGATGAAAGACCTAATTTTTTGGGTTAAATTGTTATGAAAGGCGTGTATTTTTGCAAATCAATGAAAGAGGAACAATAAAGTTTGCAGAATTACCTTGTAAATAGCTCAACACGGTCCGGTGTTTGTATTGAATTGTCTAGTTGCTTGCATTGAAATTGACTGAGAGACTGGAAATATATAGCCACACAGACCGGATCATTGAAGAGTGAATTATTTTGCGATATATATTCATTAATATATCATTTTTTATTTTTGGAAAACATAGATTTTCATTGCCATATATTCAGCCATATATTTTATGTGATATTCAGCCGTTTATTTTGAACATCTTTTTAATTCTGTAATATTTTGGGTATGTTTTCATTACCAAGTTCGTTTTTAATTTTTGGGAAATATAGATTCTTGGTGCATTATATTCAGACATATATATTCTATGATATCATGTGATATTGTGCCATTTATTGTGCAGTTTTTTTTAGTTCGTAATATTGTCATGTGTTGTTTATGGACAGGTTCGTACCAGCTTGATTTGCAGAATATGCGAGTTGAGGCAGCATTTGGATAATTTGTATTGAGGCAACAAAATATTTGTGTATTTTTTATGGTATAATTTATTTGTATTATTGTCAAATTTAGGTTGATTTGTTTGTGGTTTATTATCTATTCTTTCAGTCTTTAATATTGTGCATGTTCATTTATTTGTATTCTTTTCAGTTTTAGGTTGGTTTTTTTGTGGTTCAGGTTTTGTCTTTTAGGCTTTAATATTGTGCATGTTAATTATTTTGCAATGTGTTAGCATATATATGCATGTTTAGAGTTTGCAATTTTTTGTATGTGTGTTGGCTGTTTTGAAATGCTCCAGTTTTTTGCATTCTTTGCATGGATGTAATTTTTGTCATTTTTTGTGTTCTTTGCACATATTGCAGGTTTGTATACATGTATTATTTTGCAGGTTGGAATTTTTTTATGCCTGCCCTAATAGCATTAGGGTTATTCAAATTATTTTGCAGGTTATTCAGACATTTACAGGCTTTGCAAATGTCTATTAGCATGAAAAACTGAAGGTTTAAATTTAGACATACATATAGAGTACTGGTTAAAAAATTAGGTCCAATTTTAGCCATTTATAGTGTGGCTGTTCATATATTTACGATTTTCAAAATATTTATACGATTCTGTAATATGATATTCGAAATAAATAATTACAAAAATAGAGTAGCAGATCATATATTATCAATATGGAAATTATAATATTATACACATATTCTGGAGGATTCAAAATGAAGGATATAAATGGCAAAAACCGGAATAAACGGAAATACTGACACGTGTACAAATTGCTGTAAAGATGCCACGTGGCAAAAAAAAATTGGGTGCATTCTTAGAGTGTCACGTGACGCAGTCGGCCTTTGCGTTTAGTAGATATATAGTAGATTAAGTAATCTTTTTGTCCTCTTCATGTTTGATTGTTCAAATTGGTCTTTTTCCTTTTTTTCAGCTTGGTCTATTTTTTGTTTCACTAATATATTTGACCTTTCTTTTATTTGAAATTACCCCTTTTGGGCATATTGCTTGGTACGCATATAGGGTAAGAATGTAGAGCATATTTTTGCCATGTGTCAATTATTTGTTAAACATGTGTTAGCTGTTATTTGGTGTCACCCACCTTATGTTATTTTGGGTATAAAAGATGAGGCATTAGAGAATAGAGACTATTCTTCTTCATAGCCGCTTGGTTGGGGTGTCTGTGCATCACTGTGTGATCAATAATTATTTCATTTTTCCACTTTTTAGAAGGATAATAAGTTATTATTTACGCTAATGAGCATTTACATTTTTACCCTTCGGTAATTAGCATATTTTATATCTTGTTCTTCTTCGATACACAACTGAACATTGCACAACAAATTCGTCCTCAATGGCGGCTCCAAATTTTGTCATGGTATCAGAGCAGGGCTCTTGAAGCGATCCCTTTTTCAGCCCTTGAACTGTTAATCATCGTCCGATCGTCGTCTTCAACGGAAATTTCTCACAGGTGCTGTACGTCATCTGGATTCGTCTCGATCCAGGGACGGATGTAGGATTTTGATTTAATTAGGGCTAAAATTCCAAAGAGTAAAATATGAAAACTCACTAAATATTTTCAAGTGAAATTATTTTGTTCACCTTATACCATTGGGCTAAATGCAAAAATTCTATAGCAATAATGGGAAAACTCTATTACTCATCCCAACTCGAACAAGAAAAAATGTACCACGCTTAGTTTAGATATCATGTAAATAAAAAGTTTCATCGATTCTTTATTATTCTTATAAATAAGATAGTTTGGGAGGTGGATAAAAAAATATTGTTTACACTAAGTCTACCGTTTACCTTACACAACCAACCTCAATTTCAAACAATAAAGCCTAACCTCAAATGAAATTTTGCTCAAAATCGATCGAAAAGTTACACAATTTAAACAAATTTCATCATTATTAACTAATTTTTCTACGTAATTTTAACAAATTTGTATAAACTTTTAAATCCATAAACCCTAAATTTAGATTCTAACACAACTAAAGATAGATATAGAAGACGTAGTGTATATTTTATTGATTTACTTGTGTGTAAATTTTGTGTAAACTTGTGTTTTTTAGTATCTTTTAAAGGTATATATAACAAATACCTAATTAAAAAATTATTATTCCATGTCTCGATCTCTTATTTTCGGTCAGAAGTCAGAACTAGTGATTTTTTATCAGATCTGGTGTTCTTTGGTCTTGATTTGCAATTGTTGGATCTCGATTTTGCTATTCGCCGCTCAAATCTATTGTTCGTCGCTCTCGATTCGGCTACGTTCGCTCGACTAGTGTCCATAGATTTGGGTTACTCTTCATTGAATCACTGCTTGTCGGCCGCCATTGATTTGGTTGTTGCGGGTCCCTCCATTGATTTTGTTGGTTGCATACCCATATTTTGAGTTTGCAGATCAATTATTTTGGTTGCTGATCTTTGTTGATATTGCTCGGCTCGTTGATATTTATCTCAGAGAATTGCATGTTCCTATGTAGATATTAGATACTGGTGCTTCCTATCATATGACAGGAAATAAAGATTTGCTCGGTATTCTTAAAGACACTACCCCTTCCCCGATCGTGATGCCTCATGGATCACAAATTATTGCGGGTTAAGTTCACTAGTACAGAAATCATCTTTTACCCCGTGAGAATATAGGCCGGACTATATATATATATCCAGGCTAATAATTCATTACAAATTAAGGAAAATATGGATTTTTTTATATAATAGAATAGCCCGGATATATAGCGGCACACCCGAGCTAAATAATGCATTACACTTTGAGCTTTATGAGAAAATAGCCCGGGCATGTCTTCAATGTCAATATTCGGGATATTAAGTTAAACTCTTTTTCCTCTTACACGAAACTAGGTTGGACCATACGCAAGTGCAACTGGTTAAAATCCGGGATGTTTAATCAATCTATACCAATTATACACCCCAGACCTTTACACGCTCGGGCTAAAATCCCACCTTTACTCTTCATCCCTGATAAGAGTCCCTTCCTAAACAAAATATCGATGCCTTAGCTAACCCCTAAGTTTGTCGCAGGCGCCTCTCCGATCTTTGGCCTCAACCCCGACCGACGTCAGATCACCGCTCGCCTGGCGACGTCGAACCACCGCTCTCCGATCTCGGGCGAAGAACAGAGACTGGTTTTCAATCTGAGCTTTGGAAACCCTAGATTTCCTCGATTTCATCTTCCCATCGCCGAGATCAAAATGATCAAGAATTTCGTTCCAGATTGGCTCAACGACCTTATATGGTCTTCCCCACCCGATCCCTCCATCGTCGATCACTTTCACCCTTCCGCTGACGAGGACTCCCCCGCCTGACAACTAGAGTCTCCGCCTCCTCCGCGATCTGTGGTTCGCCTTGAGCCTTGCAAGACAAAATCTGAATCTTCAAAGTCTTACCCTCGCGACGCCGCAAATGGTGCTTCTACCTCTTACACTCTCTATGTTGACGACACAACTCGGCAAGCTCAACTCTTAGTCGAGGTGAATTTATTCTCTCATGTGGATTTTATTGGTGATTTATGGTATTGGGTTTGCTCAAACGGGGTTTTTTGGATAGGATTTAGTTGTCTAAGAAGGTGGTCCATATTCGTGAGGTCATGAGACTCGCATCCATGGGTATTCCAGATGGTGCTGGTATTCGAGCAATGGTCTGGAAGGTACATTCCCAAGTTTATTGAGAGATCATAGACAATTACTACTTATTATCTTGTATAGTTACCAAAACTGAGCTTCATGGTGGTTTTTGGCAGCTTCTTCTAGGGTATTTGCCCCCTTATCGCATCTCTTGGCCAAGAAGCAGTCTCAAATACAAGTGTTGCAATTTCTGCTATATTGTTCATAATTTAGAGTATAGGGTTATATTTATCTTTCCCTTTAGATTATTAGTTTACGTTTTCTTTTTGCTTATGTCCTAATGCATATTCAGGTGCCTGTCAACATGATGGGAAAATAGTTGTAGAGAGTTTGGATTTGATCAAATATGGTGACAACAACTTTGAAGGCCCTTCTTTATATCCTGATGTAAGTTCTATAACCCATTTTCCCTATTTATTCTGGATGAAGAATACCAAAGCTGAAAATGTGTTAAGCAATAATACATTTGAGTGTCATTTTAGGAACCAACAAAAAGAGAGTTTGGTGAAGATTGTTAACTTACGTCAGCGAATTCATTTCGAAGATATATGGTGTATTTAAAGGAGGAGACACTACAAAAGTTATTGGTGAGCTTGAATCTAACTTACTTGTTGAACGTGTACGTTGTAGAAATGAAATTTCCATGAATTTAATAGAGTGAGTTAGTTGTATTGAATAGGATGATTATCAACAACTATCACCTGTGTATACTTTTCTATGTCTTAATGCATGATTATCAATTTGCATATTATTTATTGGTGCAACTATGTAGAATGCAGACTATTTTCTTCTCAAACAAAAAAATTATATATATCTTGTGTCATTGTACGTCAAATTCGATGGTGGCATATCACATATATGAGACTGACAACTAGCTGTTATAATTTCATATGACATTACTGTTGAAAAGTATGATTGAGAACTGTAACGTTTATAGTTCACTTGTATAAAAAAAATGTGGGTTGGAAATTAGGGTGCATAAGAAATCATTACTGAAGGGTGTCACTACTTCTAGTAACTTTCTTAGACGCAAATTATTGGAGCAATCCAAGTTGGAGCTGGAAATTGATCTCAAATAGTCTAGTATTTTTGAAGTCTAAGTGGCATAATTGTCACTTGTAGTGTTTTCCATTGTGAAATTTTGTACTTAAACTTTCATGCACTTCTATGTAGCATTCATTTACTCTTATAGGGGCAAATTCCCATGCTGCAAAATTGTGAATGGCCTTTAGACTATTTCAGATCAATTACCAACTTGAACTTGGATTGCCGATTAGAGCCAATATGTCTAGTATAGTCAGAGATCAAAGGCTAGAGTTTGTACGTTCTTATTAGCAAAATTGGTCCATCCACCCATAACCCGACCCATTTCCAGCCCTGTCCACCACGCATGAAGCGAGGTCGCTTCACAGCTAAGAAGGTGGGAATGACTGCCCCCAGACATCCTCGCGCCTCAAGCCTCGCGCCTCAAACCTCTCGACCTAAGGACCACGCCCCCAGTGCTCCCCATATTTCCCATTCCCAGGGCGCCCCCAGCGTCGCACTCTAAGCGTGCCCCAGCGTCACACTCCCAGCGCGGCCCTAGGGTCGCGCTCCTAGCACCGCTCCCCAATGCACTCCCGTCATGCCCCCACGTGCCATCCCCTATGTCGCGTGCCTATCTTTGTTTTCTATTTCTATTTTATTGTTGTTTTTATTCCCTAGTGGGTGTGTTGGCCACTTGTGGTGAACCACAACGCATTAAGTTAGTAGGCCCATGGCCCATCTTCTAAGAATTTTTTAGGCAATTCTAGCCTCCATTTGAATGCATGTTTTAGTAAGGTTTAGTTGTTGAGTTGAGACGTTAATTACTCCTCCCCTAAACCCCTAAAGCGTCAAGAATTTGTGTTCTTGTTTGCACACTCAAGCTCCCTCTCGCTCACTCAATCACTCTCACAACCCCATCGCTCCATCTCGCTCATGTTCTGACGTCGCACCACCTAAAGCACATCGATCCAATAACCTCATTTTGAGGTTATCCATCCATCGTGCTCCAGAGAAGCCTCTTTGGAGGAGGTCCACCAAGGAGGCGTGAAAGGAGGCCTTTGCTTGCGCCACGATTCGAGACCACGAATCGAGACGATGCCTCGCCGGAGCCATTTCGTATCAGTAAGGTATGACTTAGCTTCTTGAAATAGATCAAGTTGTCTAAAGGCTGCACGGTTTTGAGTTAGAATATGTCAGTCCGTGACATAACTACATTCGGGTTCCTTTAATATTTGGATCTAACAACTCTCTCTGCAATAGATCACTAGGTGTTCTTGCTCCATACCGTTCATGATTCCGGGGGTTAGCTCAAGGCTTGATGGTAAGATGATTTTATTTCTCAAGGACATGACTTCTGCTAAACTCTACATTTGATTTACCTGAATCACATACCAACTGTCAAATCTCTGTTTCATAAATTACTAAATTAGAACGACACAGTCACACAAGAGTAATATACATGTGCATGCTATTTTAACCATAAAGATATTATCACTTTGGTACAGATGTATGCGTAAAAGGGAGTAGACAGTTCATTCTTATCCTATATTGGTTGAACAAGTAATATGCCATTCAAATTCTGGAATGTATATGTGACATTTTATTGAATTCACCAAAAATTGTTGCATGCTCATAACAGTGGTTGATCTGGTCCTGATTATGTCTGTGAATCCTGGATTCGGTGGTCAGAGCTTCATTGAGAGCCAAGAAAAGAAAATTTCATAGTTGAGAAGAATGTGTGCAGAGAAGGTATGATGTGTTTAGTTCATAATTTGTCTTAGATCAACTTCAGGCTGGATATATATATATATACTGATGTTTGTTGCTGTAGGGTGTGAACCCATGGATTGAGGTGGATGGTGGAGTTACCCCTGCAAATGCCTACAAGGTGATTGAGGCTGGAGCCAATGCTCTAGTTGTTGGATAATTTGATCTGTTTATATTTGATCTTCTGAATCCAGTAGTTGATCTGTTTGTATTTGGGGAAGTAGTTTGTGGGAACTTAAAGGGTGTAGGTTGGAAGTGAAATGACAGATATGTTGCTTGTTTAGACAGGTGCATGACTAATGTAGAGAGAATAGCTTGGTATATATTATAAAGTTAATTTTGGATCAAGAATTTATTTGCAGAAAGTGTACCGCTGTGATTGAATTTTTTTGCAGATTTTTTTTTGCAAAAAATTAGACTTTTTAGCCCGGATGTGGAAGAGATCCGGGCTAAAATGTCCAATTTTTTTGTTCAAACACAATGCTTTTTAGCCCGGACTTACCCAAATCCGGGCTAAAAGGTGGGAAAATGCGACTTGTTGAGGCGGGCCTCTATAGGCCCGCCTCAACAAGTCCCTCATTTTTGCGCCAAAGTGAGGGACTTGTTGAGGCGGGCCTTTATAGGCCCGCCTCAACAAGGTCCTTTTAGAGGCGTAAAATGCCCGCCTCAAAAAGTGTCCCTACTTGTTACAGCCCCCGCAGTAGAGGCGAACGGTATACGCCTCAATAAGTGTCAAAAAGCCCGCCTCTAAAAGGGTTTTTTTCACTAGTGAATAGATCAAGTTGTCTAAAGGCTGCACGGTTTTGAGTTAGAATATGTCAGTCCGTGACATAACTACATTCGGGTTCCTTTAATATTTGGATCTAACAACTCTCTCTGCAATTTGTCTATACAATTATCAAATTAATGAAATGAAAATAGTTGATTAGCTAAAATAATTAAGCACACAACTTGTGATTCGTGAATGAAGTGTACGTGATTCATATTCTCACCCTATTTGTTTGTTATATGCACCCACATACGCCTACCCCTTTGAAATCCGTAGAGCAAAGTACTATGTCTTCTTGTTGGGGACTTGGCCAAAGACTACCGCTGCCCATTGGGGACCATTACTCGGAGAGCCAAGATTTCCACTGCCCATTAGGGACCCGGAGAGCCGAGATTTCTACGGCTTGCCCACCTCTTGCACGTGCCCCCGGATTCCATTCAAAAACCATACAAAGTACTTCGTCTGCCCAACCCAGATACGTACCATGTAACCAACGTTCAAAAAATTAAACTTTATACAAACAGTTAAAATTTTTAAAAAATATCACTACGATATATAATATATATAGGATGTGGATCTGGTGAGAACACTTCTTAAAATGAGAACTATCTTAAAATGTAAACTGATACACAAGTCTATGCAACAAGGTGCACCAGGGGGAGAAAGTACACAATACACTTGCAATCTCATGCACATATATTTGGGTACGGTGCACAATTGTGCACTATGTTGGTGCACAACTGGTCTCCCGCATTGATCCATCGGAGCTCCGACGTTGACCACCGTTGATCGAAGTTGACCGGCGTAGACTGACCGTTGATCGGTGTTGACCGACCCTTGACCGGTCAGTGCACTTGCTTGTGCATCATTTTGGATGTGCACCATGTTATGAATACTTGTGCACCATGTTGAAAATAATTGTGCACCATTTAAATAAAATTCAAATATACAATTATATAAAATACAAGTACACTATGTCATAAATAAATGTGCACCACGTTACAAGTAATTGTGCACTACAGTTCATGTGTTTGTGCACTAAGAAGGTTCATTTCTTTGTGCACTCCATTGTATTTAAAAAGATACAAGTGCACTGCTCAATAAAATCGGGTGCACAATTCAACATATATGGTGCACTTTTCAAAGGACTTTGGTGCACAAACTCGTACACTTGGTCCACAAACATTGTGCACTGTTATTGTACTTAGAAAAAAAAAACAAATTCATTACTCAATAAAATTTGGGTGCACAAGTTCACATACTTTGGTGCACTTTTCAACAGACTTTGGTGAATAGATTCGTACAACTTGGTACACAAGAATAGTTTGCATTTTAAGAGACAGTTCTCACCAAATCCGTTTAATATATATATATATGAATGATATCAAATAATGTGTTCATTTCTCCTTTCTCCATACACATCCAAAAATAATTATATCAATTAAACAAGAAAGGAGTTCATCTCGTGGTGAAGAAGATAGTTACACAATAAGTTACTTGCAAAAAAATGTTTACTAAACTTGTTGATCATACAAGATTAAGATAGCTAGGTTGTTTTATAAAAATGTTGTTATTGTAATAAGAAGTTTAGCTTAATTAGGTTAAACAAAGTAAATATAGACTTTTATTAAGTACATATATTCTTGTTGTAATGGTTAAAATTAATTATGTGTGAAAATATAGTTTTTAGTGTTTGTTAGCTTAGACCAAGTGAAATTGACATTTGTTATGTAGATATAGTCTTATTAAAATAGTTAAGAAATGAACTTTTATGTGAAAGTAAGTTCTATAATTTGATATAAGTAGACAAAATAAATTAGCTTAGTGTAGTTATTTAGTGGATTAGGAAAAATAAATTATACATGATATAATGTTATAATAGATAGAGAGATAATAAAGTTCAAGTAGTACCTTAGAACGCCAATGTATAGTTATTATAGATTAAGAGAACGTAAACTACAAGTATTACCTTAGAATTCCAATGTAAAATAGAATATAAAGTGAGTATGATATACTTGTATTATCTTAGACTACACTTGCATTATCTTAAACTACACTTGTACTACCTTAGTAACATACTTGTATTAACTTAGAGTATATAATATAAATTATATTTGCACTACAACCTGATATTAGATTGTTATGTTTACGGTAACTGAATAGTAGGAAACTGATAACAAGTTTTCGTCGTGTAAAACTGCTATGCAAAATATCCAAACAAACCTTAAACCGTAGTGATCGGAGGAGTAGTCGTCGTATCCCCAATCAAAAGTAAATCCTAAAATCCTCACTAAACAAAGTATAGTAAGCAAGTCAGGGTCGATCCCACAGAGAAGGAAGGAATTCAATGGTGGTAGCATGCAATGTCACAAAGGGGGGTTGTATTGTTGGTTGGTCACAAACGAAACAAACAAAGCAAAGTAGAATGGATGAAATATCAATAGAGAAAAACACTTAGCCAAGTAACGTCCACATAAATCATTCAAAGGTTGTTCATAGATTAAGTCCTATCTTCCTATTCGGTTATTCCTGTCCCGATCTTATGTAAATTCAGAGGGAAACCTTCCACAAAGAACCCTTACCAATGAATAACCCTAGTACCACTAAGGGTTCAACCCAAAGGCAGCAATGCATATAAGAATTAACCAGGATACACAGAACGCTCGCTCAGATGCATTTACCATGTAATTATCTCTCCCTACAATAGAACAATTTCAACCAGAGCATGTAAATTGTAGTTGCTACAGCAGAATAAGGACGTTAGCCCAACAGTTTCCTAATCCTAGCAATATGAAAATCACCAATAACAACTAGTTGCGCGAGCTAGTGCAATCAATGAAATCCAATGGAATAAGCTTAGAAGAGATAATATAACTCAATAGGAATAAATAGATAGGAACAAAACCTCACAACCAGATGAATAAACTCATGCTTCCATTACCGGACTAAGCCAAAGAGGCTTAGCTCCTCATAGACATGGTGAAAACTTCAAAGGAAAAGAAAACAACGATGAATGAAAATTGCAACTAAAGTGTGGAAAAATAGTGTGGACCCTTAAACCTAATGCTAAAAGAAAGTATTTATAGGGCTCTAACAAATGACCTAGCCCATTAAGAAAATAACTAAATTAAAATGAGAAAAAGGGGAAAAAGAAATATGAAAAGATAAGCTCAGGAAAGGACGCAGCTTTCGGCGCAGATGACCTGCGATCGCGGGTGAACAGTACCCGCGATCACGGCTACTTCTCGATTTTCAGCATCTGCGACACTTTCGTAAATACGTCATAACGTTTGATTCCCAACTCGGATTGCGCTCATATTTTGGGGACTTGTAGTAGACTTCAAGATCTAACTCCTCGAATTGGAATCACTGCATTTGGACATCTGAGTAGAGATAACGAATCAATTGAATTCAGCACATTGTTCTTCTACTCTCGTGTGGACTCTCTCCTTGGTTTTTCTTCGTCTCCTCAGTGGTCAACTTCTCTTCTTCTGGATATCTTCAATTTGCTTCTCCAGACCACCAAATCCACACTTCTCCTCTCTAACTCCATACTCCTTGGTGGCTCCATATCTCGAATCTTCAAATGTACTCCAATAAGCTCAAAACACCACCAAAACACAAATCTTCGCCCCCAAACACCATGCACATGAATGTGTCTAAATCTACCCGAATGGCACCAATAAAACCCTCTAATAACTCTTAGTTAAGCCCTACAAAGTAGTGCTTATCAAACTCCCCCATGCTTAGACCTTTGCTCGTCCTCGAGTAAACTAAAAGAAAGTCTACTCATCCAATGCAACACCCAAGGTCTCAAGAAGCATATCCTCCAACTAAGAGTTACCTAACCCATGCCAAGCTCCTGGCACCGATCTCATCTACAACACATCCACAACTCAACAAGCTTGAGGGCAAGCAGAGTATTTCCCCAAGCTCAACCCGGACATCCAATGGTGTAAAGTGACCTCTAATCCTAGCCTCCATCTATGACTCCTTATGCCTCCCAGAGTGACCTACCCGACAATCCTTCTTTGTCTCCTCTTCTTATGTCGTCCCTTCAGGTAAAATGAGATCCTAAAATCACTCCTCTTCTTTTCACTCATTTTGCCTAGGAGCCCTTTCGGGTTTTCATCCTAGCCGCTCATATTTTTTTTCATAGATGTGCTCACATATGCTCACGTCACTCAGACACCTTTTTACCCCAGCGTAGCGCTGGTCCGGGCCACCTGCTTATTACCCAATCCGCCCTTTCGGGTTTTCGACTTGTCCCAGGATTTTCATGTATGTCTTTTTTTTTTTTTGGACTTTTTCTAAATTTTTTTTTCAAAAGGGAATGCGAACAATGGATAATGCTGAATGGAAATAACAATGCTGAAATCGAAACTAAGTTACAAGATAGATAGCAAGTACTTTCTACTCCCCCATGCTTGAATCATGCATTGTCCTAAATGTATGAAAGACAAAAAAAAATTGAGGAGAAGAAAGAAAGAACTCACTGAGCGTACGCCGGGGTGGTAGACTTCGTCATTAGGAAGGTACTCATGGATGTAGGAATCCCCATAAACTTCATCACCACTTCAACAGTCGAACTTCCCAAGAGATAAATCATGGAATGCTGGAACTCTGAACTCAGTATGCACAGGTGGTGACGCACAGGTGAAGACGTACCGCAGGGAACACCAACAATGGATGGATCAAGGGTACACCGGTTGTTGCTCGCGAACATGATGAAGAAAGACCGTCTCAGAACCGCCATGAATGAACCGCAGTGGAAAAATCGCCATGGAAGGAACACCGTGGAGGAACCGCGATCGCGACAGTGAAGGCCGCGATCGCGGGTAACATACAACTTTTTTTTTTTTTACCGATGTGCAGTAACCCAGCGATCGCGGGTGAACAGTACCGGCGATCGCGTTTTTTTTTTTTTTTTGGCTAAACCCTAATTCGCGGCGCGCCGTGGGCCCGCGATCGCGGGTTTTGTGCCGCGATCGCGGTTTTTGCTCGACTTTCTCCGGCCGCGATCACGGGTGTTATGCCGCGGTCGCGGTTTCTTCTCGGCTTTCCTGCGTGGTGTAGTCGAAAACAAAAACAAAAACAAAGCGAAAACACACCAAAATAATGCGAGAACAAAGAAAGAAAGACAAAGGAAAAAAATACATACCCCGGGTTGCCTCCCGGACATCGCCTTAGTTATTGTCATGGCTTGACATACTACTCATCCTTCTCAACTAGGGTTGCTCACAACAACTGAACTCCTGGCCTTGGATCAGGCGAATGCCTCTTTATATGCTCCATGTTGAGCATTGCCCCTAGTCTCCTGCACTTCGTGATGGATGGAGTGCAGTTCATATCTATGAATGCACTTGCCATCTTCAGAAATGGTCTGGCCAGCATCTCAGGGGCTGCATGTATGTCCTGCCCCGTGCCCAGCGTATAAAAATCAGCCACTTGGATCAATGCTTCCTTTTTGTGCCTCCCTTTTGGCTTCTTCTTGATGTTGCCCAACACCCTTAAAAATTATGGGCAACGAGGGGTGCTGTATGCCAGAGCGACCAGAGGAACGTTCACCTTGCGGCAACTGAAGGTGTCAAATAAACCTTTGTTGTTCTTCACCATTCTAGTGTCTTTCAAAGCCACAGGGAAGGGTGTAACGGGGTCCAGCAAGACAAGTGGGAGAGAATTTAGATGCACATACTCATCATAGGCATCTTTGAGAGGGTCGGGGACGATTTCGGGAGGAACAACCGCTTCTGGGGAAGAACCGCGATCACGGTTGGTAGGTCGCGGTCGCGGTGACATCAAATCCTCGAGATTTCCCACAGTGATCAGGCCGCGATCGCGGTCTTCGGACTGCGGTCACGGTTTACTCTCGACTTCTGGCCAATTTAATTCAGCGAAGGAGCCTCGATCGCGGTTGGTAGGTCGCGGTTCCTGTTCGTCGGCTTCTTTCTCGCTCTCGACCTCTTTTTCTTCATGAGGTACCTCCATACTCTCCTGGACTTCCTCCTCAGCGACCCTTTTAGCCTCGTTCTCAGCCCCGCACCTCAGTGGCACAGCACAGACAGTCTCTTGTGTATTTTCTGCTGCAGGGACTTGAGATATTTCGGACTTCAACTTCATCAACACTTGATTCAGTTGGTTCAGCCGGCTCTGGATACTGGGGATCGCCTCTTGCTGCTGTTGGGCTACCGTTTCTACTCTTTTTCCCAACAAAGGAACATTCTGAACCATCGTTGTATTCATTGAGGACATGTTCTGAGCCAGGGTTGCAATGCTTTGCGTCAAAGTGTTGAGTGCGTCTGCACCGGGCACATACAAACTTGCGTTCTCTCCTTGGACTCCATATGAATATGGTTGCCTGTATGGTGGTTGATTTCCATACGGAATGACCTGTTGTTGGTGTGAGTATGGCTCATGTCTCGGCCCATGCGAGTCAACACCTCTTCGTGCATTTATTGTAGCTGCGAATGCGGGAAGTCCTAGACAATCATCGGTGATGTGCTGCGTTGCCTAACAGATTCTGCAGGATCTGATTGGTCCTGCTGCACTCGAATAGGGGTGACATCCCCTCTCTGGGGAGAATGAGTAGGAGTATAGGTCATCTCGTGGATCTCCCCAAAAACTCATATCTGTATCAAAAGCAAAAAGGAAAAACAAAAATTAGTAGCACTGGTGTGGACCATAAGATAGGTCCACACCAAAGTAACACGCACACAAACAAACACACAGGAAAATCAAGCCTTGCCTCCCCGGCAACGACGCCAAAATTTGATCGAAAGAGTAGTCATCGTATCCCCAATCAAAAGTAAATCCTAAAATCCTCACTAAACAAAGTATAGTAAGCAAGTCAGGGTCGATCCCACAGAGAAGGAAGGAATTCAATGGTGGTAGCATGCAATGTCACAAAGGGGGGTTGTATTGTTGGTTGGTCACAAACGAAACAAACAAAGCAAAGTAGAATGGATGAAATATCAATAGAGAAAAACACTTAGCCAAGTAATGTCCACATAAATCATTCAAAGGTTGTTCATAAATTAAGTCCTATCTTCCTATTCGGTTATTCCTGTCCCGATCTTATGTAAATTCAGAGGGAAACCTTCCACAAAGAACCCTTACCAATGAATAACCCTAGTACCACTAAAGGTTCAACCCAAAGGCAGCAATGCATATAAGAATTAACCAGGATACACAGAACGCTCGCTCAGATGCATTTACCATGTAATTATCTCTCCCTACAATAGAACAATTTCAACCAGAGCATGTAAATTATAGTTGCTATAGCAGAATAGGACGTTAGCCCAACAATTTCCTAATCCTAGCAATATGAAAATCACCAATAACAACTAGTTGTGCGGGCTAGTGCATATAAGAATTAACCAGGATACACAGAACGCTCGCTCAGATGCATTTACCATGTAATTATCTCTCCCTACAATAGAACAATTTCAACCAGAGCATGTAAATTATAGTTGCTATAGCAGAATAGGACGTTAGCCCAACAGTTTCCTAATCCTAGCAATATGAAAATCACCAATAACAACTAGTTGTGCGGGCTAGTGCATATAAGAATTAACCAGGATACACAGAACGCTCGCTCAGATGCATTTACCATGTAATTATCTCTCCCTACAATAGAACAATTTCAACCAGAGCATGTAAATTATAGTTGCTATAGCAGAATAGGACGTTAGCCCAACAGTTTCCTAATCCTAGCAATATGAAAATCACCAATAACAACTAGTTGTGCGGGCTAGTGCAATCAATGAAATCCAATGGAATAAGCTTAGAAGAGATAATATAACTCAGTAGGAATAAATAGATAGGAACAAAACCTCACAACCAGATGAATAAACTCATGCTTCCATTATCGGACTAAGCCAAATAGGCTTAGTTCCTCATAGACATGGTGAAAACTTCAAAGGAAAAGAAAACAACGATGAATGAAAATTGCAACTAAAGTGTGGAAAAATAGTGTGGACCCTTAAACCTAATGCTACAAGAAAGTATTTATTGGGCTCTAACAAATGACCTAGCCTATTAAGAAAATAACTAAATTAAAATGAGAAAAAGGGGGAAAAGAAATATGAAAAGATAAGCTCAGGAAAGGACGTAGCTTTCGGCGCTGATGACCCGCGATCGCGGGTGAATAGTACCCGTGATCGCGGCTACTTCTCGATTTTCAGCATCTGCGACACTTTCGTAAAAACGTCATAACGTTTGATTCCCAACTCTGATTGCGCTCATATTTTGGGGACTTGTAGTAGACTTTAAGATCTAACTCCCCGAATTGGAATCACTGCATTTGGACATCTGAGTAGAGATAACGAATCAATTGAATTCAGCACATTGTTCATCACCACTTCAACAGTCGAACTTCCCAAGAGATAAATCATGGAATGCTCGAACTCCGAACTCAGTATGCACAGGTGGTGACGCACAGGTGAAGACGTACCGCAGGGAACAACAACAATGGATGGATCAAGGGTACACCGGTTGTTGCTCCCGAACATGATGAAGAAAGACCGTCTCAGAACCGCCATGAATGAACCGCCGTGGAAAAATCGCCATGGAAGGAACACCGTGGAGGAACCGCGATCGCGGCAGTGAAGGTCGCGATCGCGGGTAACGCACGACTTTTTTTTCTTTTTGTTTTTTTTAATTTTTTTTTCTTTTTTTACCGATGCACAGTAACCCAGCGATCGCGGGTGAACAGTATCCATGATCGCGTTTTTTTTTTTTGGCTAAACCCTAATTCGCGGCGCGCCGTGGGCCCGCGATCGCGGGTTTTGTTCCGCGATCGCGGTTTTTTCTCGACTTTCTCCGGCCGCGATCGCGGGTGTTATGCCGCGGTCGCGGTTTCGTCTCGGCTTTCCTGCGTGGTGTAGTCGAAAACAAAAACAAAAACAAAGCGAAAACACACCAAAATAATGCGAGAACAAAGAAAGAAAGACAAAGGAAAAAAATACATACCCCGGGTTGCCTCTCGGACAACGCCTTAGTTATTGTCATGGCTTGACATACTACTCATCCTCCTCAACTAGGGTTGCTCACAACAACTGAACTCCTGGGGCCTGGATCAGGCGGATGCCTCTTTATATGCTCCATGTTGAGCATTGCCCCCAGTTTCCTGCACTTCGTGATGGATGGAGTGCAGTTCATATCTATGAATGCACTTGCCATCTTCAGAAATGGTCTGCCCAGCATCTCAGGGGCTGTATGTATGTCCTGCCCCGTGCCCAGCGTATAAAAATCAGCCACTTGGATCAATGCTTCCTTTTTGTGCCTCCCTTTTGGCTTCTTCTTGATGTTGCCCAACACCCTTAAAAATTATGGGCAACGAGGGGTGCTGTATGCCAGAGCGACCAGAGGAACGTTCGCCTTGCGGCTACTGAAGGTGTCAAATAAACCTTTGTTGTCCTTCACCATTCTGGTGTCCTTCAGAGCCACAGGGAAGGGTGTAACAGGGTCCAGCAAGACAAGTGGGAGAGAGTTTAGATGCACATACTGATCATAGGCATCTTTGAGAGGGTCGGGGACGATTTCGGGAGGAACAACCGCTTCTGGGGAAGAACCGCGATCGCGGTTGGTGGGTCGCGGTCGCAGTGACGTCAAATCCTCGAGATTTCCCATAGTGATCAGGCCGTGATCGCGGTCTTCGGACCGCGGTCGCGATTTACTCTCGACTTCTGGCCAATTTAATTCAGCGAAGGAGCCGCGATCGCGGTTGGTAGGTCGCGGTCACGGTCGTGGTTCCTGTTCGTCGGCTTCTTTCTCGCTCTCGACCTCTTTTTCTTCATGAGGTACCTCCATACTCTCCTGAACTTCCTCCTCAACGACCCTTTTAGCCTCGTTCTCAGCCCCGCACCTCAGTGGCACAGCACAGACAGTCTCTTGTGTATTTTCTGCTGCAGGGACTTGAGATATTTCGGACTTCAACTTCATCAACACTTGATTCAGTTGGTTCAGCCGGCTCTGGATGCTGGGGGTCGCCTCTTGCTGCTGTTGGGCTACCGTTTCTACTCTTTTTCCCAACAAAGGAACATTCTGAACCATCGTTGTATTCATTGAGGACATGTTCTGAGCCAGGGTTGCAATGCTTTGCGTCAAAGTGTTGAGTGCGTCTGCACCGGGCACATACAAACTTGCGTTATGTCCTTGGACTCCATATGAATATGGTTGCCTGTACGGTGGTTGATTTCCATACGGACTGAACTGTTGTTGGTGTGAGTTTGGCTCATGTCTCGGCCCATGCGAGTCAACACCTCTTCGTGCATTTATTGTATCTGCGAATGCGGGAAGTCCTGGACAATCATCGATGATGTGCAGCATTGCGTGACAGATTCTGCAGGATCTGATTGGTCTTGCTGCACTCGAATGGGGGTGATATCCCCTCTCTGGGGAGAATGAGTAGGAGTATAGGTCATCTCGTGGATCTCCCCAAAAACTCATATCTGTATCAAAAGCAAAAAGGAAAAACAAAAATTAGTAGCACTGGTGTGGACTGTAAGATAGGTCCACACCAAAGTAACACGCACACAAACAAACACACAGGAAAATCAAGCCTTGCCTCCCCGGCAATGGCGCCAAAATTTGATCGGAGGAGTAGTCGTCGTATCCCCAATCAAAAGTAAATCCTAAAATCCTCACTAAACAAAGTATAGTAAGCAAGTCAGGGTCGATCCCACAGAGAAGGAAGGAATTCAATGGTGGTAGCATGCAATGTCACAAAGGGGGGTTGTATTGTTGGTTGGTCACAAACGAAACAAACAAAGCAAAGTAGAATGGATGAAATATCAATAGAGAAAAACACTTAGCCAAGTAATGTCCACATAAATCATTCAAAGGTTGTTCATAAATTAAGTCCTATCTTCCTATTCGGTTATTCCTGTCCCGATCTTATGTAAATTCAGAGGGAAACCTTCCACAAAGAACCCTTATCAATGAATAACCCTAGTACCACTAAAGGTTCAACCCAAAGGCAGCAATGCATATAAGAATTAACCAGGATACACAGAACGCTCGCTCAGATGCATTTACCATGTAATTATCTCTCCCTACAATAGAACAATTTCAACCAGAGCATGTAAATTGTAGTTGCTACAACAGAATAGGACGTTAGCCCAACAGTTTCCTAATCCTAGCAATATGAAAATCACCAATAACAACTAGTTGCGCGGGCTAGTGCAATCAATGAAATCTAATGGAATAAGCTTAGAAGAGATAATATAACTCAATAGGAATAAATAGATAGGAACAAAACCTCACAACCAGATGAATAAACTCATGCTTCCATTACCGGACTAAGCCAAAGAGGCTTAGCTCCTCATAGACATGGTGAAAACTTCAAAGGAAAAGAAAACAACGATGAATGAAAATTGCAACTAAAGTGTGGAAAAATAGTGTGGACCCTTAAACCTAATGCTAAAAGAAAGTATTTATAGGGCTCTAACAAATGACCTAGCCCATTAAGAAAATAACTAAATTAAAATGAGAAAAAGGGGAAAAAGAAATATGAAAAGATAAGCTCAGGAAAGGACGCAGCTTTCGGCGTTGATGACTCGCGATCGCGGGTGAACAGTACCCGCGATCGCGGCTACTTCTCGATTTTCAGCATCTGCGACACTTTCGTAAAAACGTCATAACTTTTGATTCCCAACTCGGATTGCGCTCATATTTTGGGGACTTGTATTATACTTCAAGATCTAACTCCTCGAATTGGAATCACTGCATTTGGACATCGGAGTAGAGAGAACGAATCAATTGAATTCAGCACATTGTTCTTCTACTCTCGTGTGGACTCTCTCCTTGGTTCTTCTTCGTCTCCTCAGTGGTCAACTTCTCTTCCTCTGGATATCTTCAATTTACTTCTCCAGACCACCAAATCCACACTTCTCCTCTCTAACTCCATACTCCTTGGTGGCTCCATATCCCGAATCTTCAAATGTACTCCAATAAGCTCAAAACACCACCAAAACACCAATCTTCGCCCCCAAACACCATGCACATGAATGTGTCTAAATCTACCCGAATGACACCAATAAAACCCTCTAATAACTCTTAGTTAAGCCCTACAAAGTAGTGCTTATCACGTAGTCCTAGGTAAGTACATGTCGAATCCACAGAGAGGCGAATTCTATCTTAATATGCAATTTGTATGTCAATCCAAAGTAACCAAAAGGGGGGTTTTGTTTGTTTAAGTAATCTAAGCATGCAAAAGTAAACAAGCGAAAGAGTTGTGAAATCAGTGATGGGAAAAACACTTAGTCAAACAACATCCACTATTCGTATGACAAGTTGATCATAGATACTCATTCAAAATCTCATGCAATGGTGATTCCAATTCCTTTTCAGATATAACTAATAGCACAACCAGATACTATTAGCACTAAGTAATTAAACAACCCTGAAACTATCAAGATTCAGTTTAACAACACCTTTACGGATAGGAATATAGTTGGATACAATTCTAGCATAAAACAACCAGCTTTTATCCTAGAATGTAAATCAATTCTCTTCTGCATAAGACTAGCACAACCAGATACTAGTACGATGCAGTTGCTACTCTGAAATAGATATGCTCAACCAGTAACAATCTAGATCTAGCAATAGATCAATAACGACAAACCCTAGTTGCGTCCAAATAGAGATTATCAATATCAATCATAAGCAACTTAAGCAAGAGAAAGATAAAAACCATGCAATAGATTAAGAATAAGAATCTCACAACTGAATCAAAACGAAAGCTTCAGCGTCTGACTAAGCCAGGGAGGCTTAGTTCTTCATAACGTAGAATGGGAATTAGGGTTCCAGAGAGAGATTCCAAGATTATGATGATTGGAAAACAACCTTTTCTCAACCCTTAAATACTAAAGGAAATAAAGCTAAGTTAACCTAAAATGAAATAAATAAAAAGTAATAAAATAATGCAAAATAACATATAAGGGAAATTCGGTTCGGCGGTCTTCTGACACGGGCGGCGGTCGCTGCATCCTTCACAGCGGGCGCCGTAATCGCGGCGGTCGCCGTCTTTCCACGGCGGGCGCCGTAATTACATCGTAGCCAATGCTGTTGGATGGGAATTGACGACGGTCGCCGTAAGTTGCACGGCGGTCGCCGTGAACTCGTTTCTTCCTCATTTGTCTCTTCAGCTCCCGAAAGCGTGTCTTCAACACCTCCTCGCCAAGTCTTCATAACTCCTTGGCGTCTACTACTGGTGGCTTCCTCCTCAGTGTCTCATATGATCTCCAAAATAGCTCAAACACCTCCAAATACACCAACTTCGCCTCCAAATGCCATACACATGAATGTGTCTAAATCTACCAAAATGGCACCAATAAAACCTCTAATGACTCTTACTTAAGCCCTACAAAGTAGTGCTTATTAGAAACCTTAACCCTAGAATACCCTAGGAAACCCAAAAAACCTAGGAAATCCTAACCTTAGAAGCCAACAACCCTAGAAACCCTAGGAAACCCAAAAACTATAAAATCCTAATCTTAGAAACTTCAGGAAATCATAACCTTAAGAAACCACAATCCTAGAAACCCTCGAAAACCCTAAAAACTTTAAACCCTTGCCCAAAGAATCCTTGGAACCCTATACGTGCCCATCAGGGATCCAGACAAAATGGGACATCCAAAGCAACATGGTTGTCGATTGGGGACCCATACTCTAAAGCCCATTGGGGACTAGTACACCATGCCACTTGGAAAAAAACATAAAATGATGAGAGCATTTTGGTCTCATCCACAAAAGGGTGAGAGTAACAAATATAAAAGGGTGAGAATATAGACACCCTAAAAGTATTGGGATGCACTTGGGATCATTAGCAACCTAAAACATGGAGACGCGGTGTGAAAAACACCATCACAATTGTTGATGGTGGGATCAAATGACCCCTTTTTAGAAGATAAGCTTCGAAAAAAATTAGATGGTTTCTGGCTCCGTCAAGTTGTAGCAAGTGTTTTCTTTTCTTGGGATCATTTTCATTAATTTGTCACATATAAAAAGATCAACTAAAATCAAGATTCGAAACTTTTACTAATGTAGTAATATTAAGACTAGCTAGAGATACTAACTGCGGTTACGAATTTTAAGAATAGGAAAATCTCTCTTAGGATTGCCTTTGCAGTATGAAGGTATATATATATGGTTACAAGAGTATCTAGAAGATTTTAACATAGTCTATATAATAAGGAAAAATACATAAAGGAAATCAATACCCAATATACAATTATATTCGAAAATCCCCCCGCAAATTAAACATGAGTTTCTAGAATGTGTAAACTGGTTCTGAATTCCTTGAATAAGCAACTTGGAAACCCTTTAGTGAAGATGTATGCATACGGGTTTTGGGAAGGAACATGTAGAACACGAAACTCTCCTAGTTCCACCTTGTCTCTTACAAAGTGAATATCAATCTCCACATGTTTTGTCCTTTTTGTGGCACAGGATTAGAGGACAAGTATATGGTACTGACATTGTTACGATAGACAATAGATATTCTGGAGATCGATGCACATAGTTCAGTCAACAATTGTCGAACTCAACAACATTCTACAACAACATTCGCAACGCCCTTGTACTCTGCTTCTGCACTTGAACATGAACCTGTATTTTGCCTTTTTGATGACCATGAAATGAGATTGTCACCAACGTAAACACAGTAGCCAGAAGTGGATTTTTGTGAGTCATGACAACCGGCCCAATCTACATCAGAATAGGTCGTGATTATGTATGTAGGACCATATGTAATATGTAGACCGTAAGATGTTGTGCCTTTGATGTAGCGCAAAATCCTTTTGATGGAATTAAAATGTTTCCTTCACGGATCAAGCATATAGAGACAAACTTGTTGAATTGCATACCTTATGAAAGTTAAATACTATAAGGCTCTTGTAAGGAAAAGGGTGGGATCTTCAACAATAACCCAAGTAGATTAGCCAAGCTTGGTTGAAGTGTCTACTAGTGTTGGGGATGTTTTATAGTTTTTCATGCCATCACTTTCAAGGATCTCAGATACGTACTTCTATTGATGCAAAAATAGACTAGACTCATCCTTGTTCACAGCCACACCAAGGAAATATTTCAAAAGGTCGAGATCTATCATTAAGAAAGCATAATGGAGGGCCGCAATAATTCTTTGGAACATGGCTTGAGTTGAAGCATGCATAATTATGCCATCTACATAGACAAGAAGGAAGGAAATACTTGATCATCACTTGTATACAAAAAGAGAAGTATTTGACTAACAATTTTGAAAATCTAGTTTGATAATGGTCATTGCAAAGCGTCGGTACCACGCCCGTGGTGCTTGTTTCAGTCCATAAAGGGCTCATTTGAGATGACAAACATGGTCAGTTTTGGTTGGATTAATGAATCTTGGTAGTTGTTCACAATAAACATCTTCAATGAGATTACCGTGCACAAAAGCATTCTTGACATCCAGTAGGTGAATCCGCCATGAATGAGCAATAGCAAGAGAGGTTCTTATAGTTGTAGGTTTGACCACCGGACTGAACGTCTCATAAAAATCAATACCTTGTTGTTGAGAGTAACCTCGTGCAACCACCGGATTGAAGGTTTGAGAGGGCAGGATGCTATACAAAAATTATGTTGGCTGAGAGTCTGTATAGGTATGTTGGATCCATTTCCTACAACGACATGTTGAGAATAATTAATACTATGATTAATAACAACAATATTTATAATACCTAAATCTGAGGTCATGTGCGAAGAAGCCATAGAGTCTATATACCAACCATTGTGTGGTAGCTAGCGAAGAGTCATCTGATCCATAGCGTTTATGAACTCTTGATGGTCCAACTGTTGATAGCCATAATGGTTAAACTAATTCTGGTGTCCTGCCAAAAAAGGCTAGAGTGGGGTGTTGTTGGTTTTGAGGGTGTGGACCAAATAAGTCCGGTCCATTATTGAACTAGGAATTATGCCATCGTTGTTGCCACCAGTTCACCCAAAAGGGGAAAATAATTGCCACCTGCGACCATTGTTGCGGCCCCATCCTCGGCCACGTCGGTCACCTCGACGACACTGCGACTTGATAGAGGTCTTTGTTGTTGTTTTTGGCCGCCACTAGGGTTGGTGGGTTCTGCCAGCGAAGGGGATGTCAGTTTCTCTGTGGGTGGTATGGTAGTACCCACAAAAGCATATGCAATAGTGGCTTTCTTGTGCCGGCGATGAGATTCCTCCAAAAGTAGCATATATCGGACTTGCTAAAACGGAGGGAAAGGCTGATAGAGAGGGATGATCGCCACTAAAGTTATGAAATCTTCACTGAGTCCATGAACGATCTGGATGACTAGTGTTTCATCGATGATCTGTTGATCAACGTCGGAAATACTATCAGCAAGTGTATTCATTCGTTGGCAATACTCGGTGACATGAGAGGAGCCCTGACACACATTTCTGAACTAAGCTTCAAGGTGGATCACACGAGTTTTCTTGTTTTAGCGGAAAAAGTTTTCAATGGCTTTCCAGATTGTGTAAGTCAAAGCAATAGTCTACATAACAATCTCGAAGATATTTTCCTTGATGGACCAATAGATCTATAAGAGGACAATCAAGTCGAGGCGCCCTCATTCTGCATCATTGGGAGGAGGGACTGTAACGGACTCGTCGATGAGGTCCTTAAGAGAGAACTTCCCAATAGTGAAGAAAAATAATTCTTGCTACTTGTTGTAGTTGGGGTTCTTGAGTTGCAACTCAATTGGGATATGTGTTCTGATAGAGACAACATGAAAACTTGACGGGTATGGAGAGTGATGAGGGAGTAGTGTTGGAGGGGGTAGGAGAGGTGACCAAAGGGTTGAGGTGGTACTGTCTTCACCAAGTCCGGTGTTTTGGGGATTGTCGGACATGATGAAGAAGGAAAGGGGAGGGAGCGTTGGAGTTTTAATATTTGTTTGTGACTACTAATACCATGTGAGAATAAAAAAAATCCCTCCTGGGCTGCTTTCACATTATGAAGGTATATATATGGTTACAAGTCTTTGAAAAATATTAACATAATCTACATAATAAGGAAAAATACATAAAGGAAACTAATAACCAATTTACAAATAAATTCTAACTCATGGAGCCTTTAATGGTGTAGCGACGTGTGAGCAACTACTTGTGATTGTTAAGAGGTTGTGCCTTTGATGTTGTGCATAAACCTTTTGATGGAATTAAAATGTTTCTCTCGTGCATCATGCATATAGAGACATACTTGTTCAACTTCATCCTGTATATCCAACATTGTGAAAGTTAAATACTATAAGGCTCCTATAAAGGTTGGGATCGTCAACAACAACCCTAATAGATTGGCCCAGCTTAGCCGAAGTGTCTATTGGTGTTGGGGAGGTTTTGCAGTGTGTCATGCCATCACGTTCAAGGATCTCTTATGTGTACTTTTGTTGATGCAAGAACAGACTGAACACATCCCTGTTCACATCCACACAAAGAAAATATTTCAAGCGGCCGATATCTATCATTGAGAAAGCATAATGGAGGGACGCAATAAATCTTTGGTATTGGGATTGAGTTGAAGTGGCCATAATTATATCATCTACATAGACAAGAAGGAAGTAACTACTTGATCCTGAATGGTAGAAAAAAAAAAAGAGAAGTATTTGACTTATAATTTCGAAAACCCAGTTTAATAATTGTCATTGCAAAGCGTTGGTACCACACTCGTGGTGCTTGCTTCAGTCCATACAGGTCTCGTTTGAGATGAAAAACATGGTTTGTTTTGGTTGGATCAATGAATCTTGGTAGTTGTTGACAATAAACAACTTCAATGAGATTATCGTGAAGGAAAGAACTCTTCACATCTGGTTGGTAAATGACCTAGGAGAAAGCAATAATAAGAGAGAGGATGGTTCTCACAGTTGTATGTTTGACCACCAGACTGAACGTCTCATAAAAATAAATACCTTGTTGTTGTGAGTAACCTTGGGCAACCCAATGAGCCTTATAAAGAGCAAGAGAGCCATCGGAATGCAACTTATGTCAGAACAACCATTTCCTTGAAACAACATTAGTACAAGATAGATGAGAAACAAGATCCCAAGTGCCATTCTTTGTAATAACCCTCAATTTTAGTAGGGGTATTTGTGGAATTTTCAAAACTTTCGTTTTGTAAGCAAAACGTGTTGGGCATTTTCTGTAAACTCTATAAGAACCATTTGAACGAGTTCGTATACGTTTAATAAATTATTGGGTCTTAAAATTATTTGAGGAGTGCTAAAACCAATGATTGAGCAAAGACCGCGATCAAAGAACGCGACCAAGGACCCAGAAACGTGAGCGCGGGAATACCGCAACCGCGGTTTTGAAACCGCGGGCGCAGTTTTGCCTGTGGGCAAACCGTGATCGCGGTTATGAAACCACGATCGCGGCATTGCTCTTTGTCTTCCTCCTCGCCTTTCCCGAACGTCGTCGGTTTGCTTTTCCCACATGGTCTTGAACGTTGCCGGTAGAGGAGGTGGATCGGTTGGTCTTCCCGGAGTTGAGCTCCTTCCAACCCTATAAATAGGGGTCTCCTCCACCCTCTCTTCCACCAACTACACCTCTCCATATCTCTCTCTTCTCCTCTCGAAAAAGTTTGATTTGTCGCCGGAGTATTCGGTCGCCATTAGAGTCGTCATCGAGCCACCCAAACATTGGTCCTTTCTTGCTCTGTTCTGCGAAAAACAGAGGAGCGACCACTGTTCGCTTCTGCGTGACGCCGTGTCCAGATGTGTTGGTTGTTGCCGCATCGCCCAATCCGATCGCCGCCTTGAGTCACTGCTGTCTCCGCCGGTATTTCAGTCGCCACCATCGCCGGTTTCCGCCATTGTCGAGCTCGGTGCCGCTCACTGTAACTTCGAATTTCATTCCGTGTGAAGGAGAAAGGAGGGAGGGTCCCCCTTAGTCATCTTTTAGATTAGGCCGAGAAGCCCAATATCATATCAGTTCAAATTCAACTCGAGATGAATTGAGCGGTATAATTTTGACCCACTTTTATCCGTATCTGTCTTTAGAAAAATTCAATCAACATTTTTATGATTAAAATCATAAAAATTTATTGAATTTAACTACTTGAGTTCGTCAAAATAAATTAATTGATATTAACTATTTTGTTAGTTTGTATCGTTATTCGCTGGATCGCGTGTGGACTCGTAACCTTGCTAGAGTTATCGTGAAGTAGAGGTCATGCTCCCGGAAATAATATCAACAGTAGTTGTCTCGTCTAGATTCATCGTCGAATCTACTTAAGGCAAGTGGCGGTTCGCTCTTGTTCATTATTCCATATTTCCCTTGATTATCAATTATTTGATTGTTAATTAAGATGGGATAAAGTTGTCGTTTCATGTTTGGGAACAGATTTGATAAAGTTATCAATTATTTGATTGTTAATTAAGATGGGATAAAGTTATAACGATGTGTTAAAATATGACTTTATAATAGGTTGTATATATTGCTAGAAACAACGCTATTATATAGTTTTATATGATATTACTGTAATGGATTTTTGGTGTGGATTTATATGTGAACTTAAATGCTAGATTAGCATGAGTATTCGTAGGAACGCTATTTCCTTACGAGGTTTAGTCGTTTCTTTATAACTATGTGTTAGGTGGATTATCGCCCTAATGCTTTTTGGTCATGACCTACACCTATCCGAATATAGGTGGTGGTGCACTTAGCTAGTGCCAATCTTTGGGATTTTATCCCATTTTATCTCATTGCGAGATCTGTTGTGGAAATTAAAAGCTTCAATGTAAATGCACGTTTTGGAAGTAAATAAGATAAGTGCCGTTTTGCACAAAATTAATATACCCTCGAGCGAGGAGTACAACGTGGAAACCGCCCGGACTCTTGTTAGAGTAAGTCTTCTTTCCAATCTGGATTCGCATTGCGCGGTGAGGTTGGTGGTGGACCCAATAATCAAGGTCATTTTTAAACTTGTGTGAAAACTTAACGTTCCCAAACAATTTCATATGTTTCTTATAAGACTCAATTCCGTTGGAGTCTTCTTTTTATTGCATACTTTCTTCTATCATTCGTGAAAGTTCCGGGTTATGTATCGTTCCTTCGGTTATTATTCGAGGGACAATGATATTAAACGGTTACGATCACTAGAACCATTCTGTTTGTACCCTTGCATAGTCTTTCATTAGACTAACCAACCGGTTTTTATTCCTTGTATGGTTGGCTGGTGTCATCCGTCCTATATGGCACATCAGTGGTCTTCCCCGACGATTTGAGGTAATCGAAGAGAAGGCTTGCAGATGAAGTTTGCGTTTTAAGAAGTAATATTTCCAAGGCGTATATGTTTAATTTGAATTAATGTAGTACGTAGTCATGTAATTAGGACTACTTTAAAAGAGTCTTCCGATGTAATTTAAAAGTCTTCCGTTGTCATTATTCTTTATTGTAAAACCGTCCTTCTCATTTGACGAGAGGAATCTTAGAAAAAGGTTAAGTCTTGTTCATTTAAAATGTCCTCCGTTAGTTATTCTTTCGTTATTTAATATTTATGTATTTATTTAAGTTTAATTGTTCCGATTAAAGCCTGGGGTGACTTTGGACATTAACGTCTGAGGTAACTGGAGTGTGGCACTATCGACATAAGTCGGGGGTGTTATAATTATGGTATCAGAGCAATGGTTTTAAAATTCTTGGCCTATTGTTAGGTTTCAGAATTTTCGAAACTATTTTATTCTTGGAATTTTGAGAGTTTAAATGTTAGTATTAAATTTAAAGTTTTATAATCTCTTAGAATTTAATTTAAAATAATGGTTTAACTATTAGGACGTTAATTGTTAATTTATAGTCCTTATTAAAATGACGATTATAACGGTTGAAATTAAATTTATTTTCTATTATTTTAAAAGTGTAGTTTTGAGAATTGTTAAAGGTACGTAAAGAAGTGATAACTTTGTGTTCTAAATATAAAAAAGACTTATAACATTTTAGTTTATATAATAATTGTGTTTAAGCGAGAAAGTTAAATTCATTTAATGAGTTTAAAGTGCAGTTTTGAAAATGGTTGTAGTCTTGTGAATTTTAAAAAGGGATGATGTTGGTAATTTAATTATAAAAGTATTAAGTTTATAAATAATTGGTATTGTAAAACGATAAGGGAATGGGGAGTTAACTTAAGGTGTGATTTAAAGTATTTTAGAGTGTGTTTTCAAACTTCTACAAGCTTCGATTTTGTTACTTATTCCTTAGATCCATTCTTAAGTATATCGTCTTTTCTTAGGTTTAATGTCATTGAATGGTTGCCATTTTTCCTAATTAATCCATTATCAAGTAAAGAGAAGAAGATCGTTTTGCGGTTAATGGTGGAGGGTCAGTCAGACTGATATAAAGTTATTGGTTTGGACCCTTATAATTCGTATCATAACGTAATTGATTAAGTATCATGTACAAATTGGAAAAGTTCTAAACTGACGTTATGGTTCATCAACAGATGGTGAACACCCGATCCACCTACCAAGCAGCTAATAAAGGTCCTCACAACGGTTCCCGAATTCAGCTGAGGAGTGCTACTCAGCAAGGGGATGACGCGAGATCTGACTCGCATAATAACGGCCCGACCTTGCGGCAAGATGTTCATCAGGGACAAGTGGACCCTCAAGCTGCGAGGGAAGTTCCACCTCATGCCCCGATCGTGTTGGATGCAACGATCATTGGGCATATAGTGAGGCAAGTGGTCGAGGCACTAACGACCCAAGGGATACCGCAAGCTCAAGCGGCTCCTAATCCTCAGGTTGTAACTAATGTGGAGAGACGTGAAGGTCTTGCACATCCGGTGGTTCCCGAGAGAAATGACGGGAATTACAACCGGGCATTGAAGACGATCAATTCTATGCGCCCGGATAGCTACTATGGGACCGGGGAACCAGTCAAGGTTGCCTATTAGTTTTCCCATATGGAGCGACTATTTCGGAATGTGGTCTGCACCGAGGCTGAACAGGTGCACATTGCTTCGTTACATCTGAAAGACGGAGCAAGTGAGTGGTGGGAAGGAACTGGTTTGGACGACCACCCAAATCTGAGATGGGCAATGTTTAAGGCTAGACCTGATCAAACACGGGCCCGGGCCGGGTCCGGGTCGGGTCTGAGCCAAATTTTGAGCCCGTTTTTGCGGGCTCGGGCCGGGCTCGTTTGTCGGGCCCAAGATGGTAATCGTGCCCGCTCGGAAGAGCGGGCCGGGCCGGCCCGTGGGTCGGCCCGCATGTCATACAACCTATTTTTAAATTATTTTTTTTAATGTATTTTTTAATTTTTTTTGGTATTGGGCCGGCCCGTTAAATTATTTTTTTAATGTATTTTTTAGGTTATATTTATTTTTTTAATGTATTTTTTAAATATATTTTTATATAATTAAAATTTTATACGGGCCGGGCCGAGCGGCCCGTACGGGCTTGACCATGTTACCGCGCCCGACCCGTCAGCCCGAACGGGCCGGGCCAACCGGCCCGTTCGGGCTGAAACCCTTGTTCAGACCCGTATTGTTTGGAGGGCGGGCCGGCCCGCGTTTGCTCAGGTCTATTTAAGGCTAAGCTCACTGATCGCTTCTTCTCTCGTGCTATGAGGGAAGATAAGTTGAAGGAGTTCCTCTACCCAGAGACTGAAGGACTGAAAGTGTCTGAGCTGGCGGCAAAGTTTAATCACTTGTTGCATTATGCTGGTTCTGAAGTGCATACTGAAGAACAAAAGATCTGGTACTTCCATGGATGGATGAATCCAGAAATCAAACCTCTGATGGTGCGTCACGGTTTCTCTACCTTGGAGCAGTATGTGGATGCGGCCTACAGAATAGAGGTCACACTGGAGGAGTCTTTTCGAAAGCGGGAGGAACAGAATAAGGCGAAGGATGGACAACAAAACCGGCAGGCTAATACCTTCAAGCGGCCGACATCGCCCACCAAGTTTGAGAAGTCTGGTCATGCTAAGACCGAGACGACTCAGTCTGACTCCGCCAGAGGCTCAGGTTGGAGTAGCGGAGTGATTCAATGCCACAACTGTGGTAAAGCTGGGCATACAAGTTTTAATTGCCAAAAGGAGAAGCGGGTATGTTACAATTGTGGGAAGGAAGGCCACATGAAAACATACTGTAGGCAGACGGGTCAAGGACCAACGCAATCATATCAGGCCTCAAATGTTGGCAATGGGCAGAGCCCAAAGCCGGAAGTGCCCGTTGCTGAGCAATCTGTTGCTCGTAATAAAGGCAAGACGCCTATGGAGTCTTCGGGTCAGGGGCAACGACTCTTTGTGATACGTCACTCCAATGAGAATGAGACCTTGAACGAGTAGTTGTAATTTTGTTGAGCCTCTTTACGAATAAGGAGCAATGACTTGTGTCGATAGTCTCCATAGTTTAATAATTTGTTTGTTCGACTTTCTGTCAGTTGTTTTAATGTAATGTTTCGAATAATAAAGAAGTGTTTCCTTGTTCCGGAAATTACTAAATTTGTTACTATTGGAAGTTGTTCGTTCATACGAGAATCCTTGAGTGCCAAAAGTAGTACATGTCACGTGTTGATAAAGACTCTTTGGACTCATAAAGGATAGTGTTGGTTTGGGACAGGTGTGATTGTCCCCTACCTTGTTAGTGCTAGTTTCAAAGTCAAAACTATTCATAAGAACCCCTCTATTTTCTTGAGATAATGTCAAGTTGGGCATTGACATTATTTGTTCCCTTCGCTCGAATTCATGAGCATTGTCTCGAGAGGTTAATGTTGTAAGGATTCTTTGCTGTAAGGACTTGGTGTGTGTAGTAATGCTCTATGGAGTTTGAGGTTATTCCTCAAGTGCATACTCTGAGCATTAGATGGGATGAGTTGTATAAATTATATATTTAAGTGAATAAATGTATAAGAGAGATATTTCATAAGGAGTTCATTTTCTCTAAAATGATCGTACTCTAATACGATCTTGAGTAAACTTTAGAACCCAAGAGTTATGTTTATGAGGTTTATAAATGAGTGTGTCCATTAGGGGACCAGTGTTAAAAGCTTTTTGGAAAAGCTAAGTGTGCGAAATCATAAGTATTATTTTGGAAGACCTATTTGAGGTTTCGTTATGAGTTATTCTTAAGGAAATGATATAATGAGATGATGATACGAGAATTGTTAAGGTGATTAAGTCTTGGGTAAATAGTAAATATCAGTAAAGCAAAAGGATGCTTGATTTGGGATAATAAATCGTATGAGGACGATTAAGTGTTTAAGGATTTATGGGTGAATAACAGACTGAGTCGGTAAAAGTTTGTTGTAACTTGGGTGGATTAATAGCATGGGATAACGTAAGTGTAGGGATTTTATCAAATGGACTTGGTGAAAAAGTGACATATGTCTATTAAGGCGAACTTATGACACGTTTTGGATAAATAAGGTGATTGACTATAATCGTGTTAAACGGATTATTAAAATCATGTTTGAGGAAAACATGAATGAGATGTGTGATAAATTGTGAAAAATTAAGGAATTCTTAAAAGTCTTATGTTAGAGCCTAATTAATGGAAATATGTTGGGTTAAGAAGATGGCATAGGGGCCAAATTTAATTAAGGTAAATAATGAGATAGATGAGGTGCATATGTAAAGAGTAAGCCGATATGACAATTGGGGGTACTAAGTTTGGGATACAAGTGAGTTTTATGTATGTACTTTGAGGATCTGATCATCGAAAGAAAGTTGGTAGGGAAATATTGTATTCTTCTGCTTGAGGATATCAAGATCTTTATGATGAGTAGGGCATAATAGCGAGATTATATTGGAGACTATAATGGATACTCTGATTAAGTTAATCATAATCTGGTGGATGATTATATCGATTCTAATGAGGGTAATGAACTAAGGCAGTATGTAGTTGACGTGGCCTAAGGTCGTTATGCCAAATCAAAGTAAACCTCAACTTCCAAACTAGTATAGTAAGCAAGCAAGGGTCGAAATCCCAAGAGAATCACAAGCGTCTGTATTCCTGTCACAAATCAAATACCAATCGAACAGTAGTAACAAAGGGGGGTTTTTGAGGTTTTAATCAAGTAGAAAATAAAACAGAATAAATAGTATGCAATCAAATGTGAGAAAACACTTAGCCAGGCAATTTCCACTTAAGTTTTGGTTGGTTGATCCTAGATTACTTCCAATTCCTTCCTATGATTATTCCTGTCCCGATCTTGGGTAGATTAATAAGGAAACCATCCCTAAGAACCCTTACTAATGAATAACCCTAGCACCACTAGTGATTCAACCCAAAGGCAGCAATGAACATAAGAATTAACCAGGATACACATAACACCACAACCAGAAGCATTCAACATGTAATCAAATCTCTACATAGATAAAATCCACCAAAGCAAATAAAACCTATGCTTGCCACTCCAGACCAGGACGTTAGCCCAACAGTTTCCTAGTCATAGCAATATGAGTAACAATCAATAAACCTAGATGGCCTGTCTAGACAAATCAATAATTATTCAATGATATTCTGCTTAAGAGAAGAGATATAGATCAATAGGAATTGAATAAGGGAACATAACCTCACAACCAATAATCAAAACTTAAGCTTCCATTGCCAGACTAAGCAAACGTGCTTAGCCTTCCATAGTCTTGAGAAAAACAACGATGATGTAAAACTAAAACCTGATATCATAGTCTTCCTAGAATGAGCTCTCTTCCTAGGTTAAATAGAAAAGAGAACTAATATGGGCCTAACAAGTTCCTAAGCCCATTAAGAAAATAAACGAAATAAAATGAAAAAATAAGAAAAGATAGACTCGGGAAAAGTCAGAACTTCCAGCGTCGACGACCCGCGATCGCGGCCCATTTACCGCGATCGCGGCCTCTTGTGGCTCCGCGCTCTTCACATTCCTCCGCGCCTGTGGAAAACTCTCGACTTGCCCGAGGAATCGCGATCGCGGCACCCTTGCCCGCGGTCGCGGTTAATGCTCGGCCTTCACTCCTTGGCTTCGCCTCCTAACCTCTCGTCTTCACTTCCTTGGCGTCTTCTTTTGGTGGCTTCCTTCCTCAGTGTCTCCTATGATATCCAAAATAGCTCATACACCTCCAAAAACACCAGACTTCGCCCCCAAACGCCATGCACAAGAATGTGTCTAAATCTACCCGAATGGCACCAATAAAACCCTCTAATAACTCTTATTTAAGCCCTACAAAGTAGTGCTTATCAGTAGTAGGTGGAATCATGATCGAAGAAATAGTTCGATTTTGGTGATATAGGTCACAAAGGCAAAAATATTTAAGGATATCAACTTAAGGAAGATAAGGTGTGAACTTTGAGAGTCATATATAAGGAGAAAAGTTAAAAGAAAATGGTGTGTTCTCAAGTTTAAAGGTGTAGTAAGATCGTGTGATGATTTTGGAGACTATGATTTTAAGGTAATCATGATCTCGTGAGTATATTAAGAGTTGGCACATGAGATAATATATGCAAACGAGACATATGATGGATGTCATGGTTGAGGAAACAGATCGACTTTCCTAGGATTAAGTTGTATACGAAATAATTGAGGATACTAAACTCAAGTAGAGAAGTTTATGTGGGAATCAATCCTTCTAACTTGGTAGTGTTAGTTTCGGGGTCAGAGTATTAGTTTCGGGGTCGAAACTATTTTTAAGGGGGTAGTAATGTAATAACCCTTAATTTTAGTAGGGGTATTTGTGGAATTTTCAAAACTTTCATTTTGTAAGCAAAACGTGTTGGGCATTTTCTGTAAACTCTATAAGAACCATTTGAACGAGTTTGTAAACGTTTAATAAATTATTGGGTCTTAAAATTATTTGAGGAGTGCTAAAACCAATGATTGAGCAAAGACCGCGATCAAAGACCACGACCAAGGACCCAGAAACGCAAGCGCGGGAATACCGCGACCGCGGTTTTGAAACCGCGGGCGCGGTTTTGTCTGTGGGCAAACCGCGATCACGGAATTGCTCTTCGTCTTCCTCCTCGCCTTTCCCGAACATCGTCGGTTGGCTTTTCCCATGTGGTCTTGAACGTTGCCGGTAGAGGAAGTGGAGCGGTTGGTCTTCCCGGAGTTGAGCTCCTTCCAACCCTATAAATAGGGGTCTCTTCCACCCTCTCTTCCACCATCTGTAGCTCTCCATATCTCTCTTTTTTCCTCTCGAAAAAGTTTGATTTGTCGCCGGAGTATTCGGTCGCCGTTAGAGCCGTCGTCGAGCCACCCAAACATTGGTCCATTCTTGCTCTGTTCTGCGAAAAACAGAGGAGCGACCACTGTTCGCTGCTGCGTGACGCCGTGTCCAGATGTGTTGGTCGTTGCCGCACCGCCCAATCTGATCGCCGCCTTGAGTCACCGTTATCTCCGCCAATTTTTCAGTCGCCGCCGTCGTCGGTTTCCGCCATTGTCGAGCTCGGTGCCGCTCACTGTAACTTGGAATTTCATTCCGTGTGAAGGAGAAAGGAGGGGGGGTCCCCCTTAGTCAGCTTTTAGATTGGGCCGAGAAGCCCAATATCATATCAGTCCAAATTCAACTCGAGATCGATTGAGCTGTATAATTTCGACCCACTTTTATCCGTATCTGTCTTTAGAAAAATTCAATCAACATTTTTATGATTAAAATCATAAAAATTTATTGAATTTAACTACTTGAGTTCGTCAAAATAAATTAATTGATATTAATTATTTTGTCGGTTTGTATCCTTATTCGCTGGATCGCGTGTGGACTCGTAACCTTGCTAGAGTTATCATGAAGCAGAGGTCATGCTCCCGGAAAGAATATCAACAGTAGTCGTCTCGTCTAGATTCATCGTCGAATCTACTTAAGGCAAGTGGCGGTTCGCTCTTGCTCATTATTCCATGTTTCCCTTGATTATCAATTATTTGATTGTTAATTAAGATGGGATAAAGTTGTCGTTTCATGTTTGGGAACATATTTGATAAAACGATGTGTTAAAATATGACTTTATAATAGGTTGTATATATTGCTAGAAACAACGCTATTGTAAAGTTTTATATGATATTATTGTAATGGATTTTTGGTGTGGATTTATATGTGAACTTAAATGCTAGATTAGCACGAGTATTCGTTGGAACGCTATTTCCTTACGAGGTTTAGTCGTTTCTTTATAACTATGCGTTAGGTGGATTATCGCCCTAATGCTTTTTGGTCATGACCTACCCCTATTCGAATATAGGTGGTGGTGCACTTAGCTAGTGCCAATCTTTGGGATTTTATCCCATTCTATCTCATTGCGAGATCTGTTGTGAAAATTAAAAGCTTCAACATAAATGCACATTTTGGAAGTAAATAAGATAAGTGCCGTTTTGAACAAAATTAATATACCCTCGGGCGAGGAGTACAATGTGGAAACCGCCCGAACTCTTGTTAGAGTAAGTTCTCTTTCCAATCTGGATTCGCATTGTGCGGTGAGGTTGGTCGTGGACCCAAATAATCAAGGTCGTTTTTAAACTTGTGTGAAAACTTAACGTTCCCAAACAATTTCATATGTTTCCTATAAGACTCAATTCCGTTGGAGTCTTCTTTTTATTGCATATCTTCTTCTATCATTTTGTGAAAGTTTTGGGTTATGTATCATTCTTTCGGTTATTATTCGCGGGACAATGATAGTAAACGGTTACGATCACTAGAACCATTCTGTTTGTACCCTTGCATAGTCTTTCATTAGACTAACCAACCGCTTTTTATTCCTTGCATGGTTGGCTGGTGTCATCCGTCCTATACGACACATCAGTGGTCTTCCCCAGCGATTTGAGGTAACCAATCGAAGAGAAGGCTTGCAGATGAAGTTTGTGTTTTAAGAAGTAATATTTCCAAGGCGTATATGTTTAATTTGAAATAAATGTAGTACGTAGTCATGTAATTAGGACTACTTTAAAAGAGTATTCCGCTGTAATTTAAAAGTCTTCCGCTGTCATTGTTCTTTATTGTAAAACCGTCCTTCTCATTTGACAAGAGGAATCTTAATAAAAGGTTAAGTCTTGTTCATTTAAGATGTCATCCACTGGTTAATCTTTCATTATTTAATATTTATGTATTTATTTAAGTTTAATTGTTCCGATTAAAGCATGGGGTGACTTTGGACATTAACGTCTGAGGTCACTGGCGTATGACACTACCGACATAAGTCGGGGGTGTTACATTCTTAATTAAAGCATTAAACTCATCTCTCATAGCTTCATGCCAGTGTGGGTCTCGGAGGGCAGTTTAGTAGGTTTTGGGAATGGGATGTAGAGTTTTTATGGTGCTAAGATTGGAGATTGGTTTTGGCTTGGTAATTCCGTTTGTTCATCGTGTAATCATAGAGTTATTATCAGTAGTAAAACGACGAAAGGAAATATGATTTTTGATGAGTGTAGGGTTGCAAGGTCAAATTAAAGGTTGAGGGTACGGGCTATTGTACGGAGATTTTGTTGGCCGAGAGTTTGTATGAGTATGTTGGATCCATTTCCTACAACGATATGTTGAGAAGAACTAATACTATGATTAAGAACAATATTTAGAATACCTGAATTCGAGGACATGTGTGAAGAAGCCCTACAGTCCATATACCAACCATTGTCGGAAAGCTAGCAAAGAGTCATTTGATCCATTGCGTTTATGAACGCCTGGTGGTCCCACTAGTGATAGCCATAAAGGTTAAACTGATTATGGTGTCCCGTAAAAAAATGTTGGATAGGGGTGTTATTGGTTTTGAGGGCGTGAAACAAGTAAGTTGGGTGCACTATTGGACCAGGAATTCTTCCATCGTTGCTGCAACTGGTTCACCCAAGGAGGAAAAGAGTACCATCCGCGACCGTTATTGCGGCTCTTACCACGGCCACCTCGACGCCGCCGTGACTTGATTAAGGTTGTTATTGATGTTGTTGACCGCCAATAGGGTTGATGGGTTCTGTCAGTGGAGTCGCGGAGGGGATGTCGGTTTCTCTGTGGGTGGTGTGGTAGTACCCACAAAAACATATTCAGTAGAGGCTTTGGTGTGCTGACGACAAGATTCCTCTAGAAGTAGCATAGATCGGACTTGCCGAAACGAAAGGAAATGCTGCTAGAGAAGGATGATCGCTGCTAAAGTGGTGAAATCTTCATTGAGTCCACGAATGGTGTGCAGAACTAGTGTTTCATCAATGCTCCGTTGATCATCAACGTCAAAATGACTATCGACAAGGGTCTTCACTCTTCAGTTGTTGGCAATACTCGGTGACATGAGAATTAAGAGCCCTGACACACATTTCTTAACTGTGCTTCAAGGTGGATCGCATGAGTTTTCTTGTTGTTGCAGAACAAGTTTTCAATGGCTTTTAGATGGTATAAGCCATAGCAATCGTCTACATAACAATCTCGAAGATGTTCTCCTTGATGGACCCATAGACCCAGGAGAGGATGATGAAGTTGAGGCGCTACCATTCTTCATCATTGGGAGGAGGGACTGTAACGGACCCATCGATGTGGTCCTTAAGAGTAATCTTCCCAACAATGACGAGAAACAACTCTCGCAACTTGTTGTAGTTATGATTCTTGAGCTACAACTCAATTGGATATGTGTTTTGATAGAGTTAACATGAAAAGCATGGTGGGTATGTGAAGTGGAGGAGAGAGTAGTGTTTGGGGGTAGGGGAGGTGACCACCAGATTTGAAGTGGTATTGTCGTCACCGAGATTGGTGCTTTGGGGATTGTCAGACATGATGAAGAAGGAGAAATGAGGGGTCGTTAGAGTTTTAGTATTTGTTTGTGACTACTAATACGATGTGAGAATAAAAAAAAACCTCCCGAGTTGCTTTTACGTTATGAAGGTATATACATATATATGGTTACAAGAGTATCTGAAATATATTAACAGAATCCATATAATAAAGAAAAATACATAAAGGAAATTAATAACCAATTGACAATTATATTCTAACACATGGAGGTTATAACAGTGTAGCCATGTGTGAGAAACTCCTTGACCAACGAAGACGCGATGTATTCTGCATCTTCTGTCACGCAAACAACCTTTTTTTCTTTGGCGCCATCGGCTTCCATATCCTTCATCCCTGATCTCGATCGATCGGTAAGTAATTAATTGGCTTGACCCCGATCAACTCATCCCTACCTTGGATCGTATAATCTCATTATTTTAACATCCAATTTAGTTGGTAGTTGCTCTACCATCTAAATTGCTATTTACTCCATGTCTAGTGCTTAACCCGTATTCTAATGTACGTCTGAGTACTTGTATTAAACCTAGACGAAGAAAAGGGGGAAGAATTTTCCTCATACATACCTGAATACATCTGTTCGACTCTTTCTAAATAGCCTAAAAAGAAAACGAAGAAAAATCAAAGCAAAAATAATGACCTAGACTCACCAATAGAGGTGACAACTAATATTAACAAATGTCGATCCCACAGAGACCAATGAAATATTAATTGAAACGTTATCAGTGAACTAGGTCGTAAAAATAAGGAATTGGTGAAATCTGTAACTAAACTAATAACTAATAAAAACAAATAAAAGAAATAAAAATCAATAGGATAAATGTGTCTAAGGTTAAGGATCACCGCAACGATGTTTCTGTAAATAAAATTACCATTCACCTGAATCTAGTCAAAATTAATTGAAGGTAACTATCTAAGGTAATTACTAATTCCTCTCGGATGATAGTAAATGTGCCTAGATCTAATTAACATCCACTCTCGCGACTTGCCAATCAAATGTAGACCTTTTGGGCTCCTAGAATTTGAGGTCAAACTGAACTAACATCCACTCTCGTGACTTGATAAATCCAATATAATCATAGGGTTTTTATGATAGTTATTAATCCATAAGAGAAATTAAGATGCTCTCGCAATAATAAAATCTCAGGTTCAATTCCTAGGATTCCAATAGAAGTTATTACCTCTCGGTCTCAAACCCTATCTGACTACCTATTAACGTTATTATCTCTCGGTCTCAAACCCTAATAGGATCCATTTTGCATAGGCTAATATGGGTATGAAGAATCTCGGAACGAATCAAATACTATTTCAGTTCATGCAAAAAAATAATTCTAATTACATACACATCGTTAGGATCACCCCAACCTCAGAACTAGGAATTTAGCCAGGCATAATTGAAGACATATTCAATTGATTTAAACTAGCCAACAACATATATGAATTATTCAATAAAAACAGGAAATAAGAAAACTTAGTCTCAGTAGCGAAAATAATCCAAGTTGATAAAGGCTAGAACAATAATACCGAGTCTTCCAAGTGTTAAAGCCAAAATAATTCCTTCATGAATTTCCCTTGTACGGCCGCCTGTTCTCAACTAAAACCAAAACTAAACTAAAAATAAAATCTCCAGCACAAAAGAATAAACTAAAACCTCGTTTTAAACTCACCTAAACTACGGTGAGTTAAGTAAATAACCCTTTGATAAACCTTTTTTTAAACTAATGGACCATTAGCAAAAATGGATCCCTCTCCCTAAACCCTACTCCCTACCCCCTAAACCCTATCCTTTAAACCCTAAACCCTAAACCCCAAAAAACAATATTTTAGAGAGAGAAAAAACAAAGAAGAGGAAAGAAAAATAATAATAAAATAAGCTAATAGGGGGTAGGAAAAATACATAAAAACTAGTAGGGGTCTATTTTATTAATTGAAAACTCTTAAAGGGCTAGTGGGCCCAAAATCCTCCCTAAACTAACCTAACTAACTATACTAATCTTAAGTTACGCTACTCTGCCACCTCCACCTTCTGAATTTGGGCCGGCCCACAAAGTGCATTTTCCTTCAATCACCACCACGGGCCCATAAACTCAGTCCAACGATTCATCAACAGTCCATTAGTAATTTTGGGTCCATTAATATATATTTGCATTTATCCTTTAAAGGCAACCCAAAATCCACTTGAATTAACCCGATCCCTTTTACGTCCAAAATACATGAAATTTATAAAAATACGAATGTAGATTCCAAATTCAAAATAATATAAAATTAATTATAAAATATATAAACTATGCATGAGAATTGCCTAATTTAGTATGCAACTAGACTCCTAAAATATGTATAAAATAAGTGTTATCATGCCTTAATTGCCTTTTCTTTGGAAGCTCCACAAAAGCATACCGATCCTATTTATTCATCCTACCCATCTGGGGATTAGAATAGTTGATTTGTTTTGCTAGAGTGGATTTGAGCCAAGCTTGGGGGATGTTACATAGGCAATTGGTTGGATGTGAGTTTTTGAACCTCTTGTCCCTTCTTAAAAAAAACGAAAAAGGGGAAAATACAAGCAAAGAAGAAGAAGGACAAGCAAAGGTTATGTTGTATGGGTGTGAAAGATGTAGATTTGGAATGTAGGATCTCTTTAAGCTTGGTGTTGTCTTGGAAAATTCATTTTCTTAGGGGTTTTGCACCATATGGCCTAAATAAATCCCTACCTAACTTTTATACTTCGGCCCCATTACAACCTCGTAAAGACCTCATGATTTTTGTTGTGTATGTAGTGGAGATTTATGACACAGTTTCAAGCCTATGGTAGTTTAGCATTCAAAGTAGAGAATTGAGCGAAACACAAACCTAAACACATGAGTGGAGTGACTTTATTTCATTTTCCTTGTGAGGTTTAGAGTAGATGAACTAATTACTTTCTCTTTCATTGGTTGAGAAGCATGTTATGATTGCACTTGTCTTATGTTTGAATTCTCATGATTATTGTTCACTTGTCTCTTGGATGGAAACAACCTTAGTATATTTTGTGGATTTATAGGTTGTGCACTTGCTTGAGGACAAGAAAGGGTTAAGCTTGAGGGAATTCGATAACATTCATTTCATATAGGTTTAGGACATGCATTTAGAGCTTAACTTAGGCTTTTTCACGTTATTAGATTGCATTTCTAGTCATTTGCAACATTTTCTCCAGTTTAGATGTCTACACGAGTTTCTACATGTTTTCAGGTATTTTAGCGGGCAAAGGAGATGTGTTACGCAACATGGGCGTCAATAGAGAAGATGCCGTCTGAGGAAAGCCATGAAGACGAACTATGGATGCCACCAAGGAAGTTTATGGAGCAATGCACAAAAGTCGCACGACCAACAACATTCATCGCCAACAGTGCAGAGCACTCAGGAGACGTGAACGGTCAGTTACTGACTGTGCACAGTTTGCGGCACATCGTGCTGAGCTCCAATAGACCTGCACGATCAGTCAATGTCCGTGCATGGTCTGTTCTTCGTTGTGTTGTGCCCTCAGTTAAGGTGCACGGTCAGTGACAAACCGTGCACGGTTTGTCACAGACCGTGTCGTTTAGTCCGCGGCCCGAACTTGTTTCATTTTGACCCTTTGTTATTAATGGATTATAAATACTTTTTCTAGGTTTTTTTACTCTTCTTCGGCCTCTTTTTGCCACTCTCTAGCCCTAGGTGTTTTGGAGTTCTTTTGAAGATTTCTAAAGATTGGAGATTGTTTCCCTGGATTTGATTAAGGAATTCTCTTCTTCTAATCTAGTTAAATGATTTATATTGTTCATATGATGTTTTTGATTGTTTCTCCAAGCATGTCTGGCTAATCCCATAATTCTAGGGTTGAGCACCGGTCCAAACTCGGTCCGGACCAAAACCCCAAAAATGATGGACCAGAACTTGGACCGGAAATATCTGGTCCGGACCGGTCCGGTCCTATTTGGACCGGTTTATATTTTTGCTTAATTTAAATATAATTTAGTCAAATTTAAACATGAAAAAAAACCCTCAAATCTAAATATAACTTACTCTTAAATATAATTTACCCTAAACCCTAAACCTCAAATGTAAAAAAACCTCAAACTGGTTAAAATTTTAGGATTTTTAAAAACACCGGGCCGGACCCGGACCAGATCGGACCGGACCCGGAAATCCGGAAATCTCTGGACCGGAGACCGGACCGGTTAGAACCGGTCCGGTCCAAATTTCCGGGCCGACCCAGATTTTGCTCATCCTTACATAATTCTAGGGTTGGGGTGATCCCAACAATGAATTAGTAGACTTGTGCATGATATTTGTCTGAATTGAAATCTGAAATCTTGTTTGATTCAATTCTAGAGTTCTAAATGCAATGATGAAAGTTGATTACATTTCTATTAGGCTTGAGTCTGAAACGAGATAACCTTAATAGATAACTCAGATAGGGTATGAGGCTGAAATGAGTTTACTTTAATAGATTACTAGGTATTGAACCTGAGTATTATTTGTGCGACAACGACCTAATTACTCTTGTGGAATCCTAAGCTATCATAGAAACCCTAGGTTTGCCTGGACTTAACAGAGTGCGTAGCGAATGTTAATCCATTTTGATCCTAAATTCTATGTGCCCAAAGGGTCTAGACTTAATTAGCTTTGCACGACATCGATTGTTAGTTGGAATTTAGGCACATCTATTATCGTCTTAAAGGAGTTAGTAGAGATTTTAGATAGCTTACCTTCAAACAGGTTCAGACTATTTTCATACAAATATCTATAAGTTTACCAAGACATTGTTGTGGGGATCCCTGGTCCTAGAATCTTCTTACCAATTGTTTACAATCATATTTGTAATTCTTGTTTCTTGTTTTCTTATTTTCTTAGTTATTAGTCAAACAAATTTCCCTTCTTACGACTTAGCTTACAGGTTTATGTTTACAAAAGATACTACATATTCCTTGTTGGGAACGACACTTGAAAAGCTACAACTAATATAAGAGCTTGCCACCTGCTTCGTCTCTAACCACCCCCGAAGTAATTCTCTTGGCACTCTATCATATGCCTTCTCCAAATCTACAAAGACCATATGTAAATTCTTCTTTCTTTCCCGATATGCCTCTGTCAACCTCCTCAGTAAGTGAATGACTTTAATGATCGACCTCCCCTGTATAAAGCCAAAATGGTTTTCGGACACGCTGATAAGTTTTCTCAGTCTTACCTGTATTACACTCTCCCACACCTCCATTGTATGACTAAAGAGTTTGATACCCCTATAGTTGTTGCATTACTACACATCCCCTTTGTGCTTATATAGCGGGATCAACTTGTTGAGCCTCCATTCTTCGGACATTTTTTATGTCTAAAGGATAGCATTGAAAAGTGATGTGAGCCAATCCAAGCCCTTCCACCCCAAACATTTCCAAACCTCTACTAGGATGTCGTCTGGTCCTACTGCTCTCTTGTTCCTCATTCTGCGGATTGTCTCTTTCACTTCCTCCTTAGAGATACGTCTGTGGTAACTATTTACAGTCCGAACTTCTGCAGCCTGGCTACCTACGGGTGCCTCGTGTCCCTTGTTTAGCAGTTTGACAAAGTGTCGTTGCCATCTGTGCTTGATGTCATGGTCGTCAACTAACACCTTCCCTTCTTTGTCTTTAAAACACCTCACCGTGTCTAAATCCCTTCTCTTACTTTCCCCACCCTTTTCGCCCAGTGCCTTGTATTGTTTTTCAAATCCACTCTCTTTGGCCTTTGCAACTGCTTTCTTAGCCTCCTTCTTTGCAGTCTTGTATTCGGTTAACAAAACCGCCCTCTTTGCCTCGTTGTTACTTCTCGCAAACTTCTTGTACGCCAAGTGCTTGGTATTTACCCTCTCTTGCACCTCTTCATCCCACCAAGCTTCAGCTTTACCTTTACCTATAATCCTTACTGCCTTTTGCCACCCCTAACACCCGACTAGCCGCCTTGCGAATACATTCGGCCATTTTGCTCCACATCTCATCCGCACTACCCTTTGCTTGCCACGCTCCCTTTTCCTCTGCTTCTTCCAATATCTTATCATGTAAAATTAGCCCACTTGACTCTAACAAGAGCCACCATCTGATTCTAGGCTGAGACATGTTGTTTCTCTTGGCCTTTTTGCACGTAATCTCAAAATCCAGGGTTAATAGCCAATGTTGAGTTGCTAGCCCTCCGTACGGGATAACCTTGCAATCTCTGCAACTTCTCATATATTTTCTTCTAACTATAAAGTAATCTATCTAGGATTTGCTTGTCGAACTCTAAAGGTCACCAAGTGCTCATCTTTTTTACGAAACCACGAGTTTGCAATAACGCATCTAAAAGCTACAGAGAACTCTAACAAAGTCATACCACCTCAAAACATATATTCTAATTGTGATTTGAAATTTCCAATTGCATTTACCAAACCACCTCAAATTGTCTATTTTTGGTAGACTTCTTACATTGTTTCCTTAGGTGTGAAGAAGACAATAAATGTATTCGTATTTTCTTTTTAGGTTTGTTTTCTCTTTTTTCGGTTTATAAGTGTTATTTTTAGGTTTACTTATTGACATAATTGTCAAGTACTATATACTACATTGTTACTTTTATTCTACCTTAGTACATTGAAGTAACTAGGTACACATTTAGTTGTCTATTTTAAAGCATCTAGGTCACATATGGTAATTCAAACCGACACAAAATGAGTGAAAGTTGTTTCCGAATGCAAATTACTTAAACATCACATTCTATGGTAGGCAGACAAGGTTTTCAACGACTATTTAGCATTACTAATCTTGACGTCCTTAAGGCCCAATTAGATTGATCTTCAAAACCTACCTTAGTTCATTAGCGGTCACGTTTTCAATTGATTTTTGTGAAATTACGTGAGTTCTGAAACTCTGTATATATATGAAAAAGTAACCATGTTAAAATAATTTAAAAAAAAAACATTTATAGGTTGGTATGTGGTGAAAAGATCGAAGATTATTTTAACCGCTAAATTATTTACCAAAATTAGTTATTTAAGACCCTATTTTATATCTCAAGAGGTAGCAATTGATATAGGGGTAGTAGCAGTAGAAGGAACGGTTGAAATGCTGCTTCTACCGCTAGTTTCTAAACACCTTTTTTTTTCTATCGGGGGTCTCGTTTGCACCGCGTTTTTTTTGTTTCCGCACCACAAATTAAACGCTACGAGGTAGCGTTTAAAAAATTAAACGCTACAATATGGCGTTTAATATGAACCGATTCAAATTTCAGAACCGGTTCATGTTAAACACCATGTTGTAGCGTTTTACTAATATACATTAAAACAAAGTGAACTGATTCAAATTTCTGAACCGGTTCGAATTTAAAATTTGCGATTTTAAACGCTAAGCTGTGGCGTTCAAAAACGCCATAACAAAACGTTTTTAAACGCCACAACATTGCATTTAAAAATGTCTCACATATATATGAGGAAAACCCCTAAGCCTTAAACCATAATTAATGAACCTCGATCTAAACCCTGAAAAATCCAAACCTAAACTCTCTCACATAACCATATGATATAACAATAGTATATAACTATACGATATAACAATAGTAAATAAGTATACGCAATAACCATACTATATAACTACACAATACAGTAGTATATAACTATACGATATACAATAGTATATAACTAAACTATATAACTATACAATATGACAATAGTATATAACTATACGATATAACAATAATATATAACTATACGATATAACCATAATATATAACTATAGTATATAACTATACGATATAACAATAGTATATAACTATATTATATAACCATTGAATATAACTATAGTATATAACAAAATCACATAACAATAGTATATATCAATACGATATAACCATAGTATATCACTTTAGTATATAACTATACGATATAACAATAGCATATAACTATACAATATAACAGTAGTATATAACTATATGATATAAAATAGTATATAACTACAGTATATAAATATGCGATATGAGAATAGTATATAACTACACGATATAACAATAATATATAACTATACGATATAACCAAAATATATAACTATAGTATATAACTATACGATATAACAATATATAACTTGTTGAATTCCTTAGGTTTTGATGGTTATAAACACTCAACTAATATGTGTACCAAGTGTTTCAGGGACAAGAAGAGTTTTCCCAGGGAGCGTTGCAACAGAGGATCTCAGAGGGAACAAAGACTTAGCAAGTGCTTTGTTACCTCTCCAGGAACTGAAGTGACAGACCAAGATCGAGGCTGCAAAAGGAAAGAAGTCATACAGCGTGCAGAATTAAGGAAACAAATCAAGAAGCCACGCGGTAGAGGATGAAGACTTCGGCTCCAAGGATCAAGCCGGATTGCGCAAAGATATGGAAAGAGAGAAAAGACCCGATCATGTTATCCTAGGAATCTTTCCTAAGATAAGGCGATTGGAGAGAGAAGAATAATATCCAATCGGTTGGATTAATTAGGGAACTCCTTCCTTAATTAATATAATCGGTTGTGATATCTTATCTTCCAAACAAAATCATATCTTTGTAATCCGATTCTAGTATTTCCTAAATTGTGTCAATTAGGGTTTCTGCCGAGTTGTATTTAAGTGAAGTGAGGATTCATTTCTTAGGTACGACTTCACGGCAAAGAACGACTTTGAACGAAAAAAAAAAAAAAAGAGAAAGAGAGTGAGGTGCGTGTGAGTCTTTGAGAGTTGAGTTTGATTCATCGTTGTAGAAGAGGTTTCGAGTCTAACTGGTTGTTTAGAGGTCGAAGTCCAGGATACAAGTGTAATCAAGCAAGAAACTAATAAGACAAGTACGCAGTTCAAAATCCTCTCAAGAGGAAGCTTGAAGGTAGTGGTTTTTCCTTGAGAAGCTAGTTTTGCTAATCAGGGTTTCCACTATATATCGTGAGTTCGTTTTGTTATCTTTCTTGCTATTTAAATCCGTTGTGCCTTCTATGGGAATAAAGCTTTTGTTCTCTCAGACGTAACTCTAACGATCCAACAATTGGTATCAGAGCCTGGTGCTCTAGATTGTTTTCGTTACAGAATTTGCAGGAAAGATGTCGTCAAACAGCAATGCAATCGGTGATTCGTTCTAGAAACCACCAACTCTGAAGTCTGGTGAGTATAGCTGGTGGGTGGAGCAAATTGAGTCTCATATCTGTTCCCTTGATGGACAGCTCTGGAAAGTTATTGAAGTCGGACCTTTTGTCATCAAGAACGAGACAAATGAGACAAAGCCAAAACCAAAGGTCGACTACACCGATGAGGATTGGAAGAAACTGGAGAAAAACAGCAGGGCTAAGAAGATCCTTCACATGGCCCTTCTTCCCTCCGATCTCAAGAAAGTCATGAGCTATAAGACTGCCAAGGAAATATGGGATGCCCTGAAACGTCTTCATCAAGGAAATGAAGACTCAAAGAAGAACAAGATCCTTTCCCTGTTCAAGGAGTACGACCAGATTTCTCAAGGGAAAGATGAACACATTCAAGAGTACTACTCCAGGTTTCATGGGCTAGTTGGTCAGCTTCAGCACCTTGGTGAAATATTGCCAGACTGGAAGCTGACTCACCACTTCATGCAAGGCCTCAACACTCAGTGAGACGCCATCGCTCTTGCTCTCTACTCTCAGACAGATGTTAAGACTCTTTCAATGGAAGAGGTGGTTGCTAAACTAGAGAGTAATGCCTCTGTCTACAATCATAAGGTAAACAAGAAGGGAGAGGAGAAGGCGAAGAGCATTGCCTTGAAGGTGGAAAGGGCGTTCGATTTGTCCCAAATGGGTGATGAAGATGAGGATGGCGATGAAGATGTTGCTCTTATCACAAGGGCAATGAGGAAGATATGGTCTCGGAACATGGACTCGCCCAGTTCCTTTGAAGGGAACAGAGACATGAAGGATGTGGTTTGTTACCACTGTCAGAACAAGGGACACATGGCCAGGAACTGCTTCAAAAAGAGGGCAGGAATGCCTCCAGCAAATGAAGGAAAGCAAGATATGGTTGCCACCTGGGGAGAATCAGAATCAGAAGACGAAGACTCGTCACACTCTAGGGATGTCTGCTTGATGGCCGTAGAAGCTCCAAACGAGACGAATGGTGAGGTAATCGACGACGAGGTAACTGAATCTGAACTCGTGTCTAGTTTAAAATGCAAATCTAAAGAAAGCTTGATTGCTCTCATTAAGAATCTTGTTCGCGAGAGCAGTCTTTTCAGTGAGCAAATCAAAGAGAAAGATGAATCGATCTCAGGTCTGATCGAAAAAAATCAAGGTTAGGCTGAAAAAGTGCTCAAGCTTGAGAAATGTTCATCTTCCTCTTCAAACACGTGCTCTGAGTGTCCAAAACTCACTGAAAAGATTGAGTCTCTAGAGTCCACTGTTTCCTCACTCGAGGCTGAGTCTTTAATGTTGAAACTAGGAAATGCAAAACTTTCTAGTGATCTAACCAAACTCAGTGAGGAACAGAAGGACAAGCCAAAAGGTATTGTCTTTGTTGCAGCCAAGAATGAAAAGAAGACTGAGTCAAAGGAAGTGCCTCGCTTTGGGATCGGCTATCAACCCAAACTTCCTGTTGATGATACCAAGAAAAAGGGCTCTAAAGTCGAAGGAAAACAGTCTGTAAAAGAAAAGGGGAAATGTTCCTCTAAAGGGAACAAAGAAAAAAACTGTTCAAACTCGACTGAGGAGGGCAAAACTTGGTATCATGGACAGAAGGCTCATACAATTTGGCTAAAGCAATCCCAAAGCAGTAAGTCCAATAACATTGATTTTCATTCAAGGATTGCTAACAAAACAATTTGGCCTGGACAGAGCAAATATATAGATCTGAAGTGTCACAGGGTCTGTTGGTATTGCGGGCATTCTGGTCATTACAAGCATGAGTGCCTTCTGAAGCAACACAATGAGGAGATTGCCCACACTATAAGAGAGCATATAGAAGCTGAACCTCCCAAGATTAGATATGTTGCCCCTAAACCCAGAAAGCATAAGCTTGTCTGGGTTCGCAAAAACTAACTCTTTCTGTGCAGGACAAAGTGAGGAATGTTTCCAGTGTGTCATTCATATAAGGGTCAGCTACGTGACAGGGAACAAAGCGAGTCTCACCTCACTTCTGCATGGAATACTTGAGACTCAAAGGCCTGGTGTCAGAGGTAAAGGTGATGTGGACAAGGACTTAATGACTAATCTGTACCTTGTGTGAAAGCTTCAGGTACCATGTACATCTAGGAAGGACATCACTGTGTCGAGAAAGATTGGCAAACGGGGGATCAAACGCCAATTTTCTCATTGGAACACCTATTGGGGAACTCTGCATTCAGTTCCATACGAAGTCTGGTTTGTTCCCCTAACTACATGTCTATGTGTTGTGTTCCCTCAATGATTGGCTAGATTACGTGGTAAACTATGAAAGTTGAATCTTCATGCCTTATTATGCATTAGCTTCCTTGGGTATTAATTTTCGAAAAGCTTGACTATGTGCTTTTACTTCCTTTATGTACTGAATGTCTTGTATGGTCATCTATGTTATCATATATCACATGAATCAGCTCTATTTCGGCCCAAAAGAATCAACTTGATATTTTGTTCCCTCATCATAAGCCCAAATGATAGTTGATTCTACAGCTTACCCAGACCGCCGTGCTTAAAGTCTCCTATGAACCCCTCTTATCATCCACAACTGGAGACCTCTTATGCATGATGTAAAATTCAATCGCAAAAATCATATGTTTTGGTGTGATGCTCTTTTGTACCCTCTCTGGTATCTAACCCCCAGCATCACACCCTACTACTCTTTTGGATTGGCGGGAAACGATTAGGCTTCTGTGCGTGCAGGTTGAGGTGACGTGTTTGCAGGGTATAATGATGATATTTTGTGTTGAGCCGCGTTGCACATTTAAGGGTTGATTTGATGGAAGAGAGTTGGGAAGAGAAATTCAGCCGGCTCAGTTGGATTCGGAGGAGATTTTGAATTATTTTTGGGAAGTTGGAAGATCGCGTTCATTATCTCTTGGAAACAGATTGATTTGGTCTTATCTTTGGAAACCCTTGAAGATCTTTTGAAGGCTACATATTGAGGTGTTCCGGGTAAGTCTCCTCCTCACTGTTTCCTAATCTTCCTCAAGTATCTTCTCTCCTCTCTGTCTCTCGTCTTCCCTGAGCTCCCTCTCTCTCACAAAAATGGCCTCCAACTCTAACCTTCCCAGTAACTTCGCCGAAAACCTTCAAACCCTCCTCTCCAACCTCACAGCCATGGGAGCCAATCCACCTTTCATCGCCGTCATCAATCAATCCCTACCCTCCACATCCACCACTCCGGTGACCACCACCATAACCCCTCCTCCATCATCATCCCAGGACCAACTCGCCATGGTCCCCTACATAGCCCCTACAATCCTAAACACAGATCCAGCACCACAAAACCTTAACCCTAACCCTAACACCGCCTCTGTCATCCCCACAGCCATCTCCTCTACTAACACAGAGGAGGTACATTCCTCGCCTACCCATCCCGACCCCATAGAGGAGGAGACAGAGGTACTGCCCGGTCGAGGGAACCCGGACACGGTGGAGGAGCACCTGGCCGTCACGGAGAAAATTCAATATGTGGTGCGAAACCTCTCCAAGGAGCTTGATGAAGGAGTGGACGTGGCGGAACCCCCAAAGGCTCCTAAGCCGTCCGGCAGGGTGAAAACTGCATGCTCGTCAAAGAGGAAGACCCGCTCTCAGAAGAAGTCTGAGAAGGCGATTACTGTGAGTTCCGATGAGGAGTCGGTACCCCTCTCCGGGAACAGAGCAAAGAAAGCCAAGGTGTCCACCGCTCCCGTCCGACAAAGCCAACGTCGTCTGCCGGCCAAAGCCAAAGGAAAGGCTGTGGCGGTTGATGATGTCAAAGACATGAGCCACAAGTCTGTGGTGAGGGAGCTGCTGATGGACCCTGAGTTCCTAAAGGAGAACTTTCTGGAGGGGGTGCTAGACGTCTTAGAGGAACAGAAGTGGAGCAGGCTGTTTGTGGAGGAAGTGGAGATGGATGAGGAGTTGCTGAGGGAGTTCTACTCCACATTTGTCATGGAAGTGCGGTCGCATGCAGTCCAGGGGAGCTACAAGATGAATGGGGAGATTCATGTCTTCTCAAGTATTGAGTTGGGCATGGTTCTGGGTGTTCCTCATGAAGGGTATGGAGAATACCCAAAGGGCAGGTGGCTGAAAGATTTTGCCTACTCAGAGGCTGTGCTGGCTGTAGCTGGGATTGTGGATGCTCCAGGGAGTACTGATCTTGACATCTCAGAGATGTCGGCCGTCAACAAAGTGCTATACCACTTCCTCATCAGCAACATCACGCCAAGGGGACAGAAGAGGAACCGCCTTCTGATCTTGGACATTGTCCTTCTGTCCCTTCTGCTGAAAAAGGAGCCCTTCTGTCTCCCAATGATTTTGATGCAGCATATGGCCCATGCCCGGAACACCACTCAGCATTCTCTTCCCTTCCCTCGTGTCGTTAAAAAGATTCTGGAGTACCACAAAGTCTACGACGCGTCAGAGGATGTGAGTGTCTTCTCCCGTCCCTTCAATGCAAGCAATCTGCACAAGATGTAGTTTGCTCTTCTAGAAGGAGAAGGTTGGGTGAGGGTCGAGGGCGCTCCTGCAGCTTCTGTGGTTGTAGAGGATGTTGAGGAAATGGAGGGATCTGAAGCTGATAGCTCCGAGGGGGAACAGAATACAAATCCCTTGCTGGGAAAGGATGTGAGGAGCCTGTGCAGAGCAGTGAAGGACCTGGTGGCTCAGCAGACTCTCCTCATGGAAGATGTGTGCGCGCTTATTTCTCACCACGCATCGGCTCAATCGGCTGGTCACAGTGGTGCCTGATCGCTTACCTGCCATCCTATCCCCTTTTGTTCTCTTGCTGTCTACCCCTCCTTGTTCTATTTTCTTGTTATCTGGTTTATGTGCCCGTTGTGGCAGTTGACAATGTTTGATGTTTTGTCTGTTTTGGTTGTGTTTGCATGTTTTCCAGTTTTTTTTTAATTAATGACAAGGGGTGTTTTTGTTTATCTGACATTGATCTTTCTTCTCTAACTCTTTACTGTGTTTTTGATGATGCCAAAAGGGGGAAAATGACAGGTAGCATTGTCTGAGGGGGAACAGAACAGGTAAAACGTATTGCTGAACTAAGGGGGAACTAACGGTGTCTTTAGTGGGAAACTTTCTTGTCAGTTTTGTCTTGTTCTAGTTGGTATATGCTTTATTGTTAAGGGTGTTTGTCACCATTAAAAAGGGGGAATTTGTTGAATTCCTTAGGTTTTGATGGTTATAAACACTCAACTAATATGTGTACCAAGTGTTTCAGGGACAAGAAGAGTTTTCCCAGGGAGCGTTGCAGCAGAGGATCTCAGAGGGAACAAAGACTTAGCAAGTGCTTTGTTACCTCTCCAGGAACTGAAGTGACAGACCAAGATCGAGGCTGCAAAAGGAAAGAAGTCATACAGCGTGCAGAATTAAGGAAACAAATTAAGAAGCCACGCGGTAGAGGATGAAGACTTCGGCTCCAAGGATCAAGCCGGATTGCGCGAAGATATGGAAAGAGAGAAAAGACCCGATCGTGTTATCCTAGGAATCTTTCCTAAGATAAGGCGATTGGAGAGAGAAGAAGAATATCCAATCGGTTGGATTAATTAGGGAACTCCTTCCTTAATTAATATAATCGGTTGTGATATCTTATCTTCCAAACAAAATCATATCTTTGTAATCCGATTCTAGTATTTCCTAAATTGTGTCAATTAGGGTTTCTGCCGAGTTGTATTTAAGTGAAGTGAGGATTCATTTCTTAGGTACGACTTCACGGCAAAGAACGACTTTGAACGAAAAAAAAAGAAAAGAAGAGAAGAGAAAGAGAGTGAGGTGCGTGTGAGTCTTTGAGAGTTGAGTTTGATTCATCGTTATAGAAGAGGTTTTGAGTCTAGCTGGTTGTTTAGAGGTCGAAGTCCAGGATACAAGTGTAATCAAGCAAGAAACTAATAAGACAAGTACGCAGTTCAAAATCCTTTCAAGCGGAAGCTTGAAGGTAGTGGTTTTTCCTTGAGAAGCTAGTTTTGCTAATCAGGGTTTCCACTATATATCGTGAGTTCGTTCTGTTATCTTTCTTGCTATTTAAATCCGCTGTGCCTTCTGTGGGAACAAAGCTTTTGTTCCCTCAGACGTAACTCTAACGATCCAACATAACTATATGATAAAACCATAATATATAACTATATGATGTAACCATATTATATAACTATACGATATAACCATAGTATATAGCTATAGTATATAACTAAATCATATAACAATAGTTTATAGCAATACGATATAACCATAGTATATAACTATAATATATAACAATACGATATAACAATAGTATATACTACACGATATAGCAATATTATATAACTATACGATATAGTATATAACTATAGTATACAACTATACGATATGACAATAGTATATAACTATACGATATATCAATAATATATAACTATATGATATAACTATAATATATAATTATAGTATATAATGATACGATATAACAATAGTATATAACTATATGATATTACCATAATATATAACTATAGTATATAACTATACGATTTAACCATAGTATATAACTATACGATATAACCATAGTATATAGCTATAGTATATAACTAAACCATATACAATAGTATATGGAATTACGATATAACCATAGTATATAAATATACGATATACATGAGTATATAACTATACCATATGACAAGAGTATATAATTATACGATATAACAATAATATATAACTATACGATATAACCATAATATATAAGTATAGTATATAACTATACGATATGAAAATAATATATGACTTTATTATATAACCATAATATATAACTATAATATATAACAATACGATATAAACACAGTATATAACTATACGATATAACCATAGTATATAGATATAGTATATAGAAATACGATATAACCATAGTATATAACTATACGATATACTATAGTATATAACTATACGATATACTATAGTATATAATTATAGTATATAACCATAGTATATAACTATACGATATGACAATAGTATATAACTATTCGATATAACAATAGTATATAACTATACGATATAACCATAATATATATATAAAAATAGTATATAACTATATGATATAACCTTAATATATAACTATAGTATATAACTATACGAAATAACCATAGTATATAACTATACGATATAATCATAGTATATAGCTATAGTATATAACTAAATCATATAACAATAGTATATAGCAATATGATATAACCATAGTATATAACTATACGATATAACAATAGAATATAACTATACGATATAACAGTATTATATAACTATATGATATAACCATAGTATATAACTATACGATATACAATAGTATATAACTATACGATATGACAATAGTATATAACTCTACAATATAACAATAATATATAACTATACAATATAACCATAAGAGGAATCAAAGAAAAAGTGGACTGTCTTAAATGCCACCACGCAGCGTTTAACATTTCCAATGGTCACTTTTAAACGCCACAACATGGCATTTAAAAGTGACCGTTGGAAATTTTAAATGCTTTAAGATTGAATCGGCTCGATAAAATCGGGTCGGTTTTAAACTCTACGTCGTAGCATTTAAATCGGACCCGATTTCATCGAGCCGATTATGTTTTTTTTAAATCTCACTCTATCCAAAAAAATACCACCCTTTCACTCCATGATGTGGCATTTTTTTTATAAAAAAAATACATAAACGCTACAAGGTAGCGTTTGGTGCGGAAAAAAAAAGCGGTGCGAAACCGGACCCTCTTTTTCTTTTAAACTCTGAACGCTACCTCAAATGCTACCTTTTCTTCATTTCCATACACACTCTATGATTTTAAATAATTTGTGTTTTTTCATTGTATAGGGGATAATCTATATATACTGATTCTTACCTAAATAGTGCAAGGTCTTAATTATTTAAGAATTTAAACTGTATAAGGTTTAAAAAAAATTATTCACCAAAAGTTATTTAAGATTTTAAATTCAAAATTGTTTGAGAATACAAATTCTTACCTAAACCTTGTAAGGTGTTTACTTGTAAAACAAAATATTGATATATACTATTCTTTAGTAAATAAAGTCCTAGAACTTGATTTGATTTGTTGTAGAGTATGGATGCTAACTTAACACTCTCAATGGAATTTGGAGGTTGTAAAACAAAAAAAAAGTCTTTGAGAGCAATCTACTAAACTAGAACCTAATTACGCCACATGGCACATCCTCATTAGAACCGCTACATGACACTCCCTCATTAAAACCGCCACAAGTCATTTTCTTCTTTTTTCAATTTTTTAAAATAAATCTAATTATAAATCAAAGGTTATTATCATGAACCTATTACTCATTTTTTCCTAATTTAAATACAAATCAAGCACAAAGATTACAAGTTAATCACAAAGATTAACAATCCAAAATTTCGTAATTATATACAAATCTAAAAATTCCTAATCTACTATATATCTACTAAACTTGAACCTAATTACACCACATGACACGCCCTCATTAAAACCGCCACATGGCACTCTCTTATTAAAACCGTCATAAGTCATTTTCTGTTGTTTCAATTTTTTAAATAAATGTAATTATAAATCAAAGATTATTATCCTAAACTTATCACTCATTTTTTCCTAATTTAAATACAAATCAAGCACAAAGATTACATGTTAATCACAAAGATTACAAATCCAAAACTTCCTAATTATATACAAATCCAAAAGTTCCTAATTTTATACAAATCCTAAATTTCCTAATCTACTATATATCTACTAAACTAGAACCTAATTACGTTACATGACACTCCCTCATTAGAACCGCCACATGACACTCCCCCATTAAAACCGTCACATGCCATTTTCTTCTTTTTCAATTTTTTAAAATAAATCTAATTATAAATCAAAGGTTATTATCCTAAATCTATTATTCATTTTTTCCTAATTTAAATACAAATTAAGCACAAAGATTACAAGTTAATAATAAAGATTACAAATCCAAAATTTCCTAATTATATACAAATCCAAAATTTTCTAATTATATACATATCCAAAAATTCTTAATCTACTATATATCTACTAAACTAGAACCTAATTACGCCACATGACACTCCCTCATTAAAACCGCCACATGACACTCCCTCATTAAAACTGCCACATGTCATTTTTTGCTTTTTTCAATTTTTTTAAAATTAATACTATTATAAATCAAAGATTATTATCCTAAACTTATCACTCATTTTTTCCTAATATAAATACAATTAAGCACACAGATTATAAGTTAATCACAAAGATTACAAATCCCAAAGTTTTTAATTATATACAAATCCAAAATTTCCTAATCTACTATATATCTACTAAACTAGAACCTAATTACGCTGCATGACACTCCCTCATTAGAACCACCACATTGCACTCCATCATTTAAACCGCCACATATCATTTTCTGCTTTTTTCAAGTTTTTAAAATAAATCTTTATAAATCAAAGATTATTATCCTAAACTTATCACTCATTTTTTCCTAATTTAAATACAAATCAAGCACAAAGATTACAAGTCAATCACAAAGATTACAAATCCAAAATTTCCTAATTTTATACAAATCCAAAAGTTCCTAATTATATACAAATCCAAAATTTTCTAATCTACTATATATCTACTAAACTAGAATCTAATTACGCCACATAGCACACCCTCATTAAAACTACGACATGTAATTTTTTGCTTTTTCAGTTTTTAAAAATAAATCTAATTATAAATTAAGTATTATTATCCTAAACCTATTACTCATTTTTTCCCCTAATTTAAATACAAATCAAGCACAAAGAATACTGGTTAACTATAAAGATTACAAATCCAAAATTTCATAATCTACTATATATCTACTAACTAGAATCTAATTATGCCACAAGGTACTCCCTCATTAAAATCGCCACATGACACTCCCTCATAAAACCGTCATATATCATTTTCTGTTTTTTTCAATTTTTTAAAATAAATCTAATTATAAATCAAAGATTATTATCCTAAACTTTTCACTCATTTTTTCCTAATTTAAATACAAATCAAGCACAAAGATTACAAGTTAATCACAAACATTACAACTCCAAAATTTCCTCATTTTATACAAATCCATTTTTTTTTAATTATATTGATGATTGAGATACGATTACTAATCCAAAATTGATTTTAATATCAAAATTATCTAGATCTATTTTTTAATATATAGATTGATTTTAATAATTATTAAAAAATTTGACTCTATATATATGACATAAAAACTCGTGCTTGGCACGGAAATTACACTAGTGTATTGTATTTTCGTATGCATGAGTATGATTACAAGAGGTGATACCCTCCTTATGTAGATAGGTAGGAGGTATCCTAGTATATCTTGATTTCCATATTACAAGATATGATATTCTATAAATATAAGATATCTCTATTTTTGGTAACAAGATAATGCTAGATAGTTTTTCCTTGAACAGATAAAAGAAAATTTCCACTTGGTACCCATGTGTTAACAACTATTACAGATGGTGTCCCACGGCTAAAAATATTTTGTGGGTGCCCGTGTGTTTTTATAAAAGTTCAGTTTGTAGCCAGAAACTTTAAAATTCTTAACAACTCTGTTAAAAATCTACCAAAAATCAAAAGAGGGAAAGGAAATTGTAAAGCAAATATTTACCTTTACTACCCTATGTAAAACACGAACAACTCACATGTAACTTTCAAATACGAGTGGCTTGTAGTCAGGAGAGTAGAAGGCGATAGAGGCTAGCTCGATAAAGACGGAGGCCAATGTCAGCGACAATGAAGGATGGCAAGCGAATAACATTGCATTTTCTTGTTGAGTTTATTGGAGTTTGTGTTGCGATGTAGAGTGAATTATATTGAGATTCATCTTTTTTTACCATTCTTTGCTCTTTTTAGGTTCAGTTTAGAAACATATTTGAGTTTGGGTTGAATTTAGAGTTCAATTTCCCCCTTACATGTCGTCAACCTTGCGCCATCCGCCGTCGTTGGTATATATTTTCCTCCATTGTTGCTATCGATGTTGCGCTCTCCGTCGTTATCTCTTGTTCTGATAGCCTGATATAGGCTAAAGTCGTGTGCCCAATCAAAGTAAAATCCTTAAAAACCTAAACTAGTAGAATAGGCAAGCAAGGATCGAATCCCACAGGGAGGAGTTATATTTCTTAATGCAGATTAGTGTGTCAAAGTAACAAAGGGGGAATTGGTTGTTTGGTTTGCGAGTAAACAAAGTAAAGTAAAACAAAGGTTGTAATCAATTGGGGAAAAACACTTAGCCAGACAAATATCCACCATTCATATGATTGATTGGTCCTAGGTTATCTCTATTCCTTCCTATGATTATTCATGTCCCTATTCTGATATAGTTACCAGTCCTACCCGTCTTGGTAACCCTAACTATTAAACTATCCCTATCAACCTTCAAGATTTAATTCAATAGCAACAAGAAGCATATGAATTAACCAGGATACATGCAACACCACGACCCGCAGTATTTAACATATAATCAATTCTCTTTTACAATAAACTAGTCCTACCAGTCCTAGAATATCATGGATGCTACACAAGATAAGGAATCTCAACCCGAAATATCCAAACCCTAGCAATAGACAATTACCAATAACAACTAGTTGCGTCCAACAAGCGAAATCAATAAGAATAAGCTCAAGAGAAAAGATATAATCCAAAGGAATAGGACTAGAATTATAACCTCACAATCATATATCAAATGAAGGCTTCAATTGTCGGACTAAGCAAAGGTTGCTTAGTTCTTCATAACTCAAAGGGAAAACAATACTGAATGTAATAAAAACTTAGATAATTCAAAAGGCTGCCCAAAACTAGGTTTAAATAACCTAGCAAACCTAAAGCTAAAAAGATAACAAACATAGTCTAAAAGGAAATAAAATAATGTAAACGAAATAAAGAAAAGGGAAAAAATATAAAAGTAAAACTTCGGACGAAACCCTCACGGCGCTCGCTGAGTAGATTTCCGCGACCGCGGAAGAATTTCCGCGATCGCGGAAAATTCATTCCTGGATCCTTTGCTCTCGACTTTTCCGCGACCAAATGCCTTACTCGTCCGCGATCGCGGATTGTCGCGTTCTTCATCATCCGTCTTTTTGTAGATGTCTACGATCGCGGCCTCAGCCCCGCGATTGCGGTTTTGACTCTGTTGCTCCTCTTCTCTTCTGAACTTCATCCTCTCTTCGATCTTCTCAAGTGGTTCTCTTCTCATCTTCTTAATGTCTTCTTTTAAGCTTCTCCAAACCACCATATCTGCACTTCTACTCCTCAACTCCAACCTCCACAATTGTGCTCTAAACATCTCCAAATGGTACCCAAAACACCGGTAATAACTCCTAGTTAAACACTACAAAGTAGTGCTGATCATAGCCCATTTTCGAGGGCGAAGCCAAGATTTTATCCTAGAGGGGCTAAAATCTTGTGCGATAAAAATCTCGTGTAGCTTAAATCCAACGTGGCTTAAATCCTATTTCATAAAAATCAATTTTAATTTTTTTATGAAACTTAAGGTAATTTTCACATGAGATGAGGAAAAAAAGCTTAACTAATTTTATTTTTTTGACTTAAATCTGTTAGGGCTGGTTGAAATTGTATTTTAAGATGAGATGAAAGGGAAAAACTTAAAGTGATTTTATTTTCATGGCTTAAATCTATTAGGGATGACTGAAATTATATTTTCATATTAAATAATGGTAAAAAAGCTTAATTTTTTTATTTTATAATAAAATTTTATTTTATTTCGAGTGGGGGCTATAGCCCCTTTGGGGCCCATGTAGATCCTCCCTTGCCCCTTTTTTTCTGTAGGTGGAATTGTGTTACACAGAATGTTCACTTTACTTTCACAATCACTTTTTCTTTGTTTCTAGATATGGTTTTAAATATAATTAATTTTGTTTTCTAAAAGAACTATTACGAAACAAACATTTCTAAAAAGACGGGGGCACTCATAGGAAAATAGTTAAACGTGGGACACCATCCGAAATGACCCTAAATCGAGGGGCACCAAATGGAATATCACATAGATAAAACTCAATCCTATTAAGCATGTTCTTCTTTTCTTAATCAACATATACTCTTGATGGCGTATAAGATGATATCGCGTGTCTCTCACCCATCTCTACTTCAAATTTGGCAATTTACTTATTGCAATAATATATATATATATTTTATTTTAAAAAAAAAATAAGAATTCAAAGTGTACAACTTCGAGAGGCCATAAACTAGCAACCAGACTAACCGACAATACAACAACAATCAAAATAAATAAAAACAAACAACAATGAAATAAACTAAAGCATGATAAAGCAAAGCAACCAAGATATGAGGTGAGTAAAGCACAAACAAACGCTGCGTCGCCGGAAGGATGGTCATCCTCTACCAAGCCGGAACTACAACTCGATTCATCGTCTAGGCAAGCTCCATCATCCAAAGAGTATCTCTCAACAGAACCGAAAAAAAAACGGGTCAAAAACAAAAGAAGGAAAGAGTCGAAGGTCTCAACAGAACCCGATCCAAATCCACTTTTTTCTCCCTCCTCCTTCTCACCCCCAAACTCACCTCTGTGAACGAAATTTCGAGCCCTATTTCTGAGAAAACGAAATCCCAAACAAGAGGAGGGCAGGCTTGAGAAGGAGGCGGGAGGGATAGAGGAAGTCATTGGCATCTTCCCGGCGAAGGCAAAGCAGAGAAATACATCGCGGTGCTGAGGAATCGACAGGTGCCGGTGAGGCTCGGGAGCCGGTGAGGCGTGAGTGCCTGTGGGTTCGGTTGGGTTTACGGGTTTTCGGGATCTGGAATTCCGGATAAGGGGGATTAATGATAGCTTTTAAAATTGTTTAACATGGTCACATGGGTATTGAATTTTCAGAAGGTTTACATAATTATAGGCCTATAAGGTTGGTATATAATAATTGGACTAAATCAGAGACCTAAAATCCAAATTATTATAAAATAATATTAATTTAATTAAAAAGTTGTACTAAGCACAAAAATTTAATTAAAGAAAATACCTTGCTACGTATTTTTGTTACAGGAATAATAATTCAAAATATGCATTTTTTGTTAAATAATGGTCACATGTGAGTATACAGAAATTGGCAGAGAATGACAAGACTACACGCAAACTATCTGTCTACTTTATGCTTTTGGGATGAGGTTAATATTAAATACATATTATGTGTTGTTAACTTTCTTGTTCAGGAGGATTTAACTCAATATCGGCAGGTCATTGGTGGTTCGAGCCAGGGTCGTGTTGGCGAGCGGCGGTTCTGGCAGGGCTCGTGCCACCGAGCGGCGGTTCTGGCAGGGGTCGAGCCGTCGACCGGCGGTTCGGGAAGTGGTTGATCCGACGAGCGGATGCTCAAGGATGGTTGAACGCATGAACTATAGTCCAACCAGTTAATTTGAAGTTCTATTTTTTCCTGATATCAGTATTTCAAAGTAGATAAGGGTTTGGTCTAAAAATTTGGGAATAAAAAACAAAGGAGGTTAGTTTACGAGCTTTGTACTTATTTTCCTTCCAATCTATTATTCCTCATATCTTGTAAGGCTTTTAGAAATAATTTGATAATGATTCAGAATAAAGTTGGTGTTAAAAGGGGCGATTTTGATGCGAAGAGAAGGAAGGCCTCATTACCAGTTCTGGATCTGGTTCTAGTTAGATCGACTAACGTGTACTAATGCAGGAGAGGACCATACTTGGACTTTGAATATTTTTTTATTTTTTTTGGTGGTAGAGTTGAAGGGGGTTGCCCTGGCGTTGTAGGGTAGTGGGTTGCCCCTGATTGTTTGGGGGTTGCCCCTGATTGTTTGAGTGGGTTTATCTCAGGATCTCTATCTTCAAGAGAGAAGTAAGAGTCCCTTTTCTTTGATAACATTTTTTCTTTGTGAGGATCGTTCATTGTTCTTGGTTTGGATTGATAGTATCTGCTGTTGATTTCTGAGCATTCCCGGAAAAGTTGTGGTTGCTCCTATGAAAGGAGGTATTCCTATTATTGTGGATGGTTGTGAGTTGTTATTGGGGTTTGAAGTTTGATTTTTGATTGATGAATTTGGATTTTCAGGGAGTTTCCCTATTGGTTGGGTGAGAGTTATTCTCTTAGGTTTTTGGGGATTTTAGAGAGAAGGGATAACCCCTCTCTCTATGCCCATCATAAAAGTCCGAGAATTGGTAATATTTTTTTTTTTATGATCGTATTATGACACAAGGTATATATTTTCCATCATGATCCTGAGGGTTAGTCCACTTCATCATATTTTTGTGCCCTTTGTGCCTCCACATGTCTCGCATCCAACGGCCCCAATAATTATTCTAAACCGTTCACTAGACAAATGTGTTTCTTCTTCTTCTTGTGGATGATTTCACGTAATCCCTTGAGAATAGGCGAGATGTCACATCTTCAACTTCTACGACCTGCAAGCTTTATTAAAGGTGTACCTCAGCTCCTGCCTTTCTCTCCATCAATCTATATCTTTACATAGGTAATCACGCTCCCTCATCTTCCATCTTCTATTTCTCAAACTTTTTCTCCTACTACTTCAGTTCCATGGCTAATCCTTGTCACAACTCTTCTAGTAATGATCCTTCTTCCGACGACGTAGATGAACTTCTCATCCTTCCTACCCACATGCTTACGTCTTCTTATAGGAAATCTTGTTCCATTTTAGATCCTCGCCTCTTCGTGGCTTTTCCCCTCGAACCAGGATCAGGGTCCCTAATGACATATTTTCGATGATTATCACTATCGTGGGTGAATCACCATGTATGAGTATCCTTTCCAAATGGGCAACCTTTTGGCCTTCCCACCCCTAGTACGCCAAATTCTATAGCTCCTAGAGATTACAGTTGGCCAAGTTCTTCTTCAAATCTGGAGATTAGTCCTCATCCTTGATTCTTTTATCCAAGCCCATGAAATTCCTTTCACTGCTGAAGATCTTCTTTACTTGTACAGACTCTTAACTAGTGATCAGGGAAGAGTGACTTGTAAATCTATAATAGGGATATACAATCTCGTTGTCCATGCAACGAAACACGATAGAGGGTGGTCTGATAGGTTCTTTTTGTGTGGAAACGTCATCTTTTTAGGGCTTGGGGGTGAATTCTTGCTCCGTTCATGGCAAAAACAAGGTACCGTGTAGTTTTATGTTATGCATTCCCTTCTCCCCATTTTAACTTTTTTCTGATTGTATCATGTTTTAGTGAATCGATAGACGATTAAACCAAGAGACGAATCAAAAGAAATTACCAAAAGGATTCTGGCGATTCTTGCCCAAGAGAGAATCGTCATAGAAGTTTCATCTAGCGATTCCTTCCCAAAAGGTGGAGCAAAAATCAAAGGAAGTAAAGTGTTTGGATTAATGATGCCCCATCTTTCAAGATATATGGTGCATGTTTTTTTGGTTAGACTAGATAAATGTTTTCAAATATTCCTCGGACTAGTACCACATGGCCAAACATGATCTCTACCTTTTTCTCCTTACCTTGGCCCCATTACAACCGAATAAAAGACCTTTTGATTTGTGTAATGTTCATGGCTCCTAGTGGTGGAGAATTAAGACACTTATGCAAGCTTATGGAAGATGATTTTCGTTGCATGAAAATGAGCAAAACTCGTCCCTTTAACACATGAGAGTGAGTGGAATACATTTTTCTTCCTATGAGCTCTATGAATTTTCTTGTCATCCTAATCTTTTGAATGGCCATTTGCTAATTTCAATAATTTTATTCATTTCATAATTGACATTTTGAAAGTTTGCTTGATCTTTTGTATGGAGACAACCTCTATAATTCTTTTGGACTATCAATCTTTGTGTACACATTCTTGCTTGAGGACAAACAAAATTCAAGCTTGAGGATTTTGATAACATTATTGTATAAAACCTTCTGACCATATTAACCCCCATTTTTGTGCATAAGTAATATACTCACATGATTATTTGGGATATTTATACTTGTTTGTTTGGTTATCTACTCTCTTGTTGCTTTCAGTTTTGTAGGTGAAACATTGGACCTCTTTCAAGGTCAAATGGACTTAAAAATACTATTGTTCGAGCTAATAAGAGACCAAAGAATGCCAATTTGAAGATCTAAGGGAGAAAACGAAGTTTTAAAAGCCATACAAGCAAATGGTATACCCATGTCCATCCAATAATGTCAAGAATGTCTTTAGGACATAACATGGGGTGATAGTGTTATTTGGCATGACCACACCAAAAGCCCAAACCAAAAATGTCCTCTCCAATTTTGGCATGGCCAGCCCATGCAACTGTAAGCACTACTCGTTTTGGCTTTAGAAACCCTACACCTTTTTGGGACACATATAAATAAGAAAGCAAAAGACCTTTGAAGGGAGGTCTCTTACTTTAGCCTCATTCTCTAGAGTTTTTAGCATGTACTCCTATCTTATATGAAACTTAAGATTTTTATAATTTCCAGTTATATTTGTAATTGGGTTTATACTTGTCATTACATTTTAGGATTTTTTTGGGTTGTTAAGCTCTCTTGTATTTCAAGACTTTGAAAATGAGGATGGTAAGGTGGAAAGATGTATAATAATTTCGAAATAATTAGCGTGGGATGCTCTTCACTTTTCAGTTTTCACCCTATGGGTGCTCGTAACATGAAAATTTCTCTATATATTGATAAATTATACAGTATTTAAGAAATTTTATCTGTAAATATAAATTTTAATTAGTAATTTTTTATAATCTAACTATAGACAATTATTTATATATCATTATGCAAATTGAAATTTTAAGATCTAAAATGTGACGCATTGACGAAGTTCCCACTTCTCATATCACGTGATAAAGATTTTATTAGTTGTAAGTATACGTGTCAAAAACCTATTCGACCCGACATGATTTTTTGGGTCGAGACCCAACACAAAAATTATTGGGTTAAGAAGGTCTAAACTCGACGGACTCGAACCTCACCTGATACAAACTCAAAAGACCCGAATACGAGCCAGACATGTTATTTCATATATTATCTCATTTATATCAAATATTATAATATATTTTATTAGAATAATAATATAATATTAATTATTTTATTAAATTTAAAAATGGTTTTAATAATAATAAAAATGGACACTTTTTACCCGTTTGGTCAATTCAAACCTGAGCCAATCCCGATATGACGTGACTCGACCAACCCAAAAATTTTGACGACCCGATCGATCCGAACCCATATTGACCGTCCCGACCCTCCAAACCTAGTTGACATGTATACTGGTAAGTTTGATAAGCCTACCTAGTGAATAATTGGATATTCTTGTGGAGATTTGTTCCTCTCACACAAAAAATGAAGATATTTTTTTACCAAAGAAAAAGAAGAGGATATTTATGAGAAAATTTACCAAAAAATCCTTTTTGATGTTACTATTTCAAAATTATTGCTTTATTTATTAATATACCCTTTTCTAGAATGACTTAATTACCCTAATTATGATTCACCCGAATTAAATATTTTAACTATTCTGAAGTGTTATCCTCTCACCACCCTACTAGTTTTGTAGTTGTCGTTCTCACCAGCAGAACTGTAGGATCGAATGTGTTAGAAACAACGGAACTAAGCCTTAGCGAGGTTCAGTTCCTTACGCAGTGGAATAGTAAATTCAAGTAAAACAAGACACAATTTCTTATAGTGGGAAGCTTTGATAACCAACTAGTTATCTAGGATAACCCACTACCTTTTCCTTGGAAAAGATATTGAAGAAGTCTACTTATGTATTATCGATTCGATTACAAGAAGACTAAGACAACAAACAGATCTATTCTTAAACACTCCTAAGAATATAGTCTTAATCAACCAAGTAATCAATCACAAGCACACGAAAAACATACTCGACACTTTGCTGAAAAATACTTCTTCCAGCAAACACAATTTCTCACTTTGATGCACTAGTTGAATTTCGTTGAAAATGCATAACCATCTAGAGATAACGAGAATGTTATTTATACTTTCAGGAAGAGTGTTGGAAAAGTTATGAAAAATATCTCAACAACTCAGGCGAAAATATAAATAAATCTGTTGAAAAAAATCTGAAAGGATATTGTTTGTTATCAAAGATATCAAACAATATCTTTCAAAGATTTAAGCACAACAACCTACACCTAACAACTGAAAATGGCAATCTCTTAGGTTGTACACGGTACTCTTCATCAGTGAAGACAAATCACGTTCCAACTTTCTTCATAGGATTCGTTAGGGTTCATTAGTTCCCTAACTTGGTTCCTTTCACAGTTCCCAACGCTTGCTCTTCTTGAATTGACGAAGTTCCCACTTCTCATATCACATGATAAAGATTTTATTAGTTGTGAGTATACGTGTCAAAAACATATTCGACCCGACACGATTTTTTGGGTCGAGACCCAACACAAAATATTTTGGGTTAAGAAGGTCTGAACTCGACGGACTCAAACCCCACCTGATACAAACTCAAAAGACCCGAATACGAGCCAGACATGTTATTTCATATATTATCTCATTTATATCAAATATTATAATATATTTTATTAGAATAATAATATATTATTAATTATTTTATTAAATTGAAAAATGGTTTTAATAATAATAAAAATGGACACTTTTTACCCGTTTGGTCAATTCAAACCTGAGCCAATCCCGATATGACGTGACTCGACCAACCCAAAAATTTTGACGACCCGAACCCAAATTGACTGTCCCGACCCTGCAAACCTAGTTGACATGTATACTGGTAAGTTTGATAAGCCTACCTAGTGAATAATTGGATATTCTTGTGGTGATTTGTTCCTCTCACACAAAAAATGAAGATATTTTTTTACCAAAGAAAAAGAAGAGTATATTTATGAGAAAATTTACCCAAAAATCCTTTTTGATGTAGCTATTTCAAAATTATTGCTTTATTTATTAATATACCCTTTTCTAGAATGACATAATTACCCTAATTATGATTCACCGGAATTAAATATTTTAACTATTCTGAAGTGTTATCCTCTCACCACCCCACTAGTTTTGTAGTTGTCGTTCTCACCAGCAGAACTGTAGGATCGAATGTGTTAGAAACAACGGAACTAAGCCTTAGCGAGGTTCAGTTCCTTACGCAGTGGAATAGTAAATTCAAGTAAAACAAGACATAATTTCTTATAGTGGGAAGCTTTGATAACCAACTAGTTATCTAGGATAACCCACTACCTTTTCCTTGGAAAAGATATTGAAGAAGTCTACTTATGTATTATCGATTCGATTACAAGAAGACTAAGACAACAAACAGATCTATTCTTAAACACTCCTAAGAATATAGTCTTAATCAACCAAGTAATCAATCACAAGCATACGAAAAACATACTCGACACTTTGCTGAAAAATACTTCTTCCAGCAAACACAATTTCTCACTTTGATGCACTAGTTGAATTCCGTTGAAAATGCATAACCATCTAGAGATAACGAGAATGTTATTTATACTTTCAGGAAGAGTGTTGGCAAAGTTATGAAAAATATCTCAACAACTCAGGCGAAAATATAAATAAATTTGTTGAAAAAAATCTGAAAGGATATTGTTTGTTATCAAAGATATCAAACAATATCTTTCAAAGATTTAAGCACAACAACCTAAACCTAACAACTGAAAATGGCAATCTCTTAGGTTGTACACGGTACTCTTCATCAGTGAAGACAAATCACGTTCCAACTTTCTTCATAGGATTTGTTAGAGTTCATTAGTTCCCTAACTTGGTTCCTTTCGCAGTTCCCAACGCTTGCTCTTCTTGAATTGATGAAGTTCCCACTTCTCATATCACATGATAAAGATTTTATTAGTTGTGAGTATACGTGTCAAAAACCTATTCGACCTGACACGATTTTTTGGGTCGAGACCCAACACAAAATTTTTGGGTTAAGAAGGTCTGAACTCGACGGACTCAAACCCCACCTGATACAAACTCAAAAGACCCGAATACGAGCCATACATGTTATTTCATATATTATCTCATTTATATCAAATATTATAATATTTTTTATTAGAATAATAATATGTTATTAAATTGAAAAATGGTTTTAATAATAATAAAAATGGACACTGTTTACCCATTGGGTCAATTCAAACTTGACCCAATCCCGATATAACCTGACCCGACCAACTCAAAAAATTTGACGACCTGGTCGATCTGAACCCGAATTGACCCTCATGACCCTCGAAACCTAGTTGACATGTATACTGGTAAGTTTGATAAGCCTACCTGGTGAATAATTGGATATTCTTGTGGAGATTAGTTCCTCTCACACAAAAAATGAAGATACTTTTTTTACCAAAGAAAAAGAAGAGGATATTTATGAGACAATTTATCCAAAATTCCTTTTTGATGTTGCTATTTCAAAGTTATTGCTTTATTTATTAATATACCCTTTTCTAGAATGACTTAGATACCCTAATTATTTTTTTTTACTATTCTGAAGTGTTATCCTCTCACCACCCCACTAGTTTTGTAGTTGTCGTTCTCACCAGCAAAACTATAGGATCAAATGTGTTAGAAACAAGAGAACTAAGCCTTAGCGAGGTTCAGTTCCTTACGTAGTGGAATAGTAAATTCAAGTAAAACAAGACACAATTTCTTATAGTGGGAACCTTTGATAACCAACTAGTTATCTAGGATAACCCACTACCTTTTCCTTGGAAATGATATTAAAGAAGTCTACTTCTGTATTATCGATTCGATTACAAGAAGACTAAGACAAAAAACAGATCTATTCTTAAACACTCCTAAGAATATAGTCTTAATCAACCAAGTAATCAATCACAAGAACACGAAGAACATACTCGACACTTTGTTGAAAAACACTTCTTCCAACAAACACAATTTCTCACTTTGATGCACTAGTTGTACTCCGTTGAAAATGCATAACCATCTAAAGATAACAAGAATGATATTTATACTTTCAGGAAGAGTGTTGGCAAAGTTATGAAACATATCTCAACAACTTAGGCGGAAATATAAATAAATCTGTTGAAAAAAATCTGAAAGGATATTATTTGTTATCAAAGATATCAAACAATATCTTTCAAAGATTTGAGCACAACAACCTACACCTAACAACTGAAATGGAAATCTCTTAGGTTGTACACAATACTCTTCATTAGTGAAGACAAATCATGTTCCAACTTTCTTCAGAGGATTCATTAGAGTTCATTAGTTCCCTAACTTGGTTCCTTTCACAGTTCCCAATGCTTGCTCTTCTTGAATGGTGGAACTGATAATATTGCCAATCAAAATTCATGGAAATATTAGTGTAACACGTGTTTGTCATCGTCAAAAGTGAAGAAACAAGGGAAATGACGTTTCAAAGGGCCGGAACTTGCGTTCAGAGAGTTCCTTTCCAACAAGAACCACCATTGACCACTGCACGAACGTCACCATTACCGCTGCTTACCACCAGAACGTCGTTGGATGGCTGTGTTTGTTGTTCATCAGCGGAGAACCACCATAATCCACGACGCCTTGTGACCGCTATTGTGCGAGTCGTTCGCTAATCACCGTTGTTGTGCTAGTCGCCCACCGCTGTGCCGTGACCGTCGTGTCGTTGCTCCACCACTGTTGTCGCCGATCATCCGCCACGATTTCCATCATTCGTTGCTCATCTGCCGCCATAGTACCTGCCAATATTAAAACATGTAAGTTGGATTCAATTTTGATGTAATAGTAAAAGCTCGTATTATTTTCATTTCATGTAAAGTGATACTTATATTTCATGCATGCTTAACTTTATTGTTTCTTAGATTTAAGTAACTAGTACGAATAAATTGTAGACCTGTGTAATATGATTCGTGTAAGCTTGATTTGTGACAATACATATAAGCTAACTAGTATGAAGTCTAATGAAAATACATGTAATATTGATTAGTTTAAGCTAATTACTATGAAGCCACATTTAATTATTAAGGTTTTTTTGTAGGTGACATCTGATACGTGACAAACGCCCTTCGCCATGAATGATGTTTGGTCCCGTATTGGAGACAAGATTTGGGATTCTTTCTCCTTTCGCAACTCCACCAAAAACTCAAATTCAAAGAAGGAAGAACTATATTGAATGTAGAACACAAGAACTCAATTGCAAATACAAACGAGAGAAATCGCAAATTGTTTAGGGATGAGAAACACAGAAGCACCTATCTAGATGCTTATGTCTTTAAAATTCGTCTCCTAAAGGAACAAGAAACACTTAAGTATGTTTTAGGGTTCTAACATGGAAGCCCTAGGGGCTAAAAATGTATATTGTCCACTTAGAAACAAACCCACACTAAAATTAGAAAATTCACCGTATGCACTGTCGATGTGCACATGAGTGCACGATCGCATGCAAGATGGACATGGTTCTCACACTTGCCCTGGAAAGGGATGGCCGACTGCCTGGATGTGGACTGGATGTGGACGTTGGTGGAGCCAACGAAGATTTCGCAGAGGCGTGTGATTCTAAGGCTCGGGTTTGGGCACTATCAACCTCATACTGCAAAACTTTTGAGGTGTCATAGGAGCAAGTGTAACACTCTTACCTTATATGAATGAAAGAATAACAATTGGTGTAACCATCATGTATGACACGACGATCATATTGCCAAGGTCTACCAAGAAGAATATGACAAGCCTCCATAGAAGTAACATCACAAGTAATAACATCATGATAAGGACCCATGTTAAACTTTACGTCTACTTACTTATGAACCCAAGTGTTACATCAACCTTCACTGAACCACTGTAACTGGTAAGGCTGAGTATGGGGCTTCATCTTCAACTTAAGGTGATTGACCACCTTTTCATCTATGATGTTGCAACAACTTCCACAGTTATTTATGACACTACAGTTAGCGCCATGAATCTTACAACAAGTATGGAATAAGGCCTCTTGTTGTGTAGGAGGAGGAACATCCTGGGTTATGAGTGCACAACGTGTGACCAGATTAAGGAGAAACTTATCGAGATCTGGAATATAGAGGCCCTAATCCGTAGGGTCCTCTTGAGTAAGCTTCACATAAGATGATGTGGTGTGAACCTCGTCGTCGTCATTCTTAGACTCATAAGTTCCACAATGTGTAAGAAGCACCTTCTTCTGGCTGGGGCAATCACCAACAATGTGTTCATGCCCTTGACACTTGAAGTAAAGTGTCACGGTCCGTATCTGTAATGGGAGTGCTAGCAGAGCGGCGACCTGTGGTACCTGCAGGGAGAGGGACACGAGTGGTGGATGGAGGATCCTTATTTGTCCGTGGTGTAGCCTACAAGGAAGAGTTAGGAGAAAACGAAGAAGGAGAAGAGTTAGAGGGATACCTCATCTAATTAGTATAAGCCTTCTTCCGATGTAACTGCTTGTGATTCAACTTTGCCTTGTGCACCATCGTGGGAACATCTTAAATGTCCTGGACCTCCAGAATGTCACGGATATCAAAATTGATGGCCCCTAGAAATGCATCTTAAAGGGCTTCAGGGCCAGGGTGGAATTTGGCCTTATACATCGAGTCCTCAAGATGATTAAAGAACTGAGTAGAAGAAGGAGTGCTTGGCGACAAGTAGCCACTCTATTCTGCATAAGTTGCTTGTAATTCAGAGGAACTTAGCGCTTCCTCATGAGATACTTGAGCTGAAATCAAGTCTCAACAGGGGTTGATAACGGCGCGTGCTCTTCACAAGTGTGATGCCACCAAGCACGAGCATAGGTGGTGAAGTGAATAATGACGACCATGAACCCTCTCATGCTCATGGTAGTTGCAATGATCCGACATATACCCAATGTTATACTCCCATTCCATGTACGATGTCAGGTCACTTAAGCCTGCAAAAGGCTTAATTTTAACTTTAAAATCACGACATGGAGCATTACCTTGGCGACCGTAGGGGAGTTAGTTATGTAGGCCTACGAGCTCATCACCAGGGTCCAGATCACCATAGTAATTATCAAAGTCCGGGTTCCATGGGGCATGAGATTCATGGAGAGGAATATCATCAAAGGCCTAGAAGTGGGGCTAGCCGAGGAGGCGGGCTGCGAGGCTACACGAGTGGAACCGGTTGGGGATGCGGCAAAATTTTGCCTACTGTGCTGGTGCCTGGGGCATGGTGTTGAGGACCACCAAGCTTAATTTGTAGATCATAGTGCACACTATGGGGAGTGGAATATGTGCCCTCATGGCGCATACTTCCCCCAAAGTTGGACAAATTTCTTGTCGATTTCAGAGAATATTAGTTGTCTCTCAAACATCATGTTAGCAAAATTGCCCCCTTGAATAAAAGTCTTGAGGTCGTCAATAGGGTAAGAAGTATCATCCATAGGTAACTTGTCCTTAGACATGGTACCTAGACACCAAACAAGGAAAAGAAGCAGTACATAACAAAGTAACAAGAAACCAATGAAAGGGGAAAACCTTGCAAAGCAAGGGCAAATGTCGAATTCATCAAATATGAATGCTCTAAGGCAATCCTAAAAGCTGGCCAATGGACAAAATTGCAAGAAAAAAAAAATGTAAATGTTAAGCCTTCTAATTGAAAACTATAATGAACTTCACTAATTAAAGGCAAGAAATATAACTAGCATTGAAGAAAGCACAACTAATTGTACCAAGCATGAGAGTTGGAAAATTAGCAATCTCTACCATTATTGTAATTATGTTTTTTTTACTGCGGAGTCTTGGCTCACTTGGTAGCTGACTTTTTTTTTTGTACTTTGTAGTTGATTTGTGTTTTTATATACTAGATATGCAAAAAAAGCAAATCCAAAAAAAAAGTGCAACTAACAATTAGAATAATTCAAAAATGTAAAGCAATTGAACAATGCAACAAGAAGAATTACAAAAAACAAAAACTTGAATTAATATGCAATTCTATAAAATAAGGGTAAAAGTTAGGGTTAGTAAAATAGGAGGGGGAACGATGAAATATGGGAAATGTGGGTGTGATGGTGCGGCAGTTGCTGAGAGGATGGGGTGGGAAGGGGTGGAAAAGTTTGAAATTTCAATTGGTAGGTGGGGGATTACGTAAATGTAGGTAATGTAATTGTTGAGGGGGTGACGTAATGGTAAGGTGGGGGGAAATTGCAGTGTGAAGTGCAAAGGGGAAGGGGAGGGAACGTGAGTTGGCAGTCTTGGAGGGTGGTCGTGTTTCTAGGGTGAGAGTGTAACATCCCCAAATTTCTCCTTGAAAGTATTACCGTCGGTGACCTCATATTACACATTTGGGGTCACCCAAGGCTTTAACCAATTTATAATAATCATATAACAACACAAAACTTTATTAAATACTCATATATTATTTAAACCAAAGTCACGAATTACATCTGTAAATGTCAAATACGACCAAATACGGAATTGTTTCAATACAGCAGAAGTCTTTTAAATAATTAAACATCATAATGGGTATTGATCTGTGCGATCTCACGCCTAGGATCTTCAACCTTGGAAAACTCTTTAAACCTCCATATGCCTTCAACATCGTGTACTAGCCTTCACGGAAAGGAAGGTTTCCTGATGTGCCGTATGAGACGGATGACACCAGCCAACCATGAAAAGGAAATAACCGGTTGGTTAGTCTAATGAAAGACTATGCAAGGGTAAAATAGAAAAAAGTTCTAAGTAGTCATATTAGGTTACACCTGTCGTTTCTCGAATAATAACCGATGACGATAGTGAACCTCAACACTTCTGCGGAAACATACGAAAAGGTATGAACAAGAAAAGACTCCAAAAGAGTGAGTCTTATGGGAAACGTATGAAGAGAAGACTCCAAAAGATTGAGTCTTAGCGGAAAGTATGACAAGTGTTTGGGAACGTTCTAGTTTCACACAAGCGTTTAAAACGACTTGATCATTTGGGTCCACGACCAACCTCACCGCATAATGCGAATTCAGATTTGGAAGGAGGACTTACTCTAACCAAAGTCCGAGCGGTTTCCAAGTTGTACTTCTCGCCCGAAGGTTCATTAATTATGTGCATAATCGCACTTATCTTCTTTAATTCCAAAACGTATATTCACGTTAAAGCTTTTATAATATATCATCTCGATACGAGAGATATCTTAGAGAATAAATTCCGATTGTCGGCACCAACTGTGTGCACCTACCCTGAGTAAGGGTACAGTCATGACCAGGGAAAGTACTAGGGCAAAATCCTCCTAATACCAGTTATAAAAAACGATTAGACCTCGCGAGGTACATAGTGTTCCTACGAATACTCGTTCTAACTATACAGTTAAAACCACATAATAATCCACACCAATACCATCATGGTAATAACAGATATAATAGCGTTGTTTCTAGCAATATATACAACCTATTATAATATCACATTTTAATCATTTATTTATAAAAAAAAATTGTTCCCAAATGAAAACAACATTTCATCCCAATTTAATTAACAATTAAAATAATTGATAATTAACGAAACGTGGAATGATAGCAAGAGCGAACCGCCGCTTGCCTTGATTATACGAACGAAGATTTACGGGTCGGGAATACTGGACACGAACTTCACAGCCTTCTGGAAATCCCATCAAAGCCCACCGACGTTCCACGGTCCATTCCAATGACGCACGCAAAACGAGGCATAAATATCTAAATTAGATATGGCACGAAGCTATACAAAACAAAGGAAAACGGGCTATGCCGCGACTGCGACAGTTATGGCCGCGATCGTGGCTTTGCTCGGCAAAGCCGCGGTCGCGGTTTACAAACCCGTGGTCACAGTTTTCTGGGCAGGGCCGCGGTCGCGGTGTTCATAGCCGCGGTCACGGTCCTTCCTCCCGACGCGACTCCAAATCGGATCGAGGCTCACCGATTGACGACGATCGACGATTCTAGCCTCCTCTTTAGCAATGCCACCACCACATGCTTCTAACGACACCACAGACCACCACCCAAAAGCTCCGACGAAAAAACTCCGACGAACTCGAACTCCGGCGACCTTGAAAATGGGAGCGAGAGAGAGAGAGAGATTTCGAGATCTGAGGATGGAGATCTCGAGCTGCTGAAGCCCCCCTTTTATAGAACCAAGAGGAGCCCAACGTCGGATAGACGAAGCGATCCAAGTACCCCCAATGGCCGCGTTACAAAACGTGGGGAAATTCCGACCGGCGCTCCTCGGATAAGCTCGACGAAAACGACGATTCACAGAGACCCGCGATCGCGGTTGCCAATAAGCAAAACCGCGCCCGCGGTTACAAAACCGCGGTCGCGGCACATCTGTGGTCGCGCCTCTGGGTCTCTGGTCGCGGTTGTCCTCTCACGATTCTTGCTAGAATGTTATTTTAACACTTTTAAAAATATTCTAAGACCCAAAGCATACCAACGTGTATTAATACGTTCAAAGAGATCATTACAGAACGAGGGTTGGGAAAATTACCTAAATACCCTTACAGAAATTGAGGGGTATTACAGAGAGCGAATAACAAACTAATCGAGATCTTAAATGATAAAAGAAACAAATTAAAATTTGTAAAGATTACCTCTATACGGTTTGAATTTGATACCACTTGATACATGACAAACTCTCTTCGCCAATAATAATGTTTGGACCCCTCTTGGAGACATGATTTGTGTTTCCTTCGCCTTTTGCAACTCCACCAATCAGTCAAATACAAATAAGAGAGAACTAGATTGGAGGAAGAACACAAGAATTCAATTGCAAATATGAACGAGAGAAATGACAAATCGTTTGAGGATGAAAAACACACAAGCACCTACCCAGATGCTCATGTCTTCAAAATCTGTCTCCTGAAGAAAGAAGAAACGCTTAAGTAAGTTTTAGGGTTCTAACATGGAAGCCATAGGCTAAACACGTAAATTGTCCACTTAAAAACAAACCCACTCTATAACTCAAAAATTCACCATATGCACGGCCGTGCACATGAGTGCACGTGCCATGCACAGACTATGCAATCTTACTGAGCACATGCCATGCATAATCCGTGCAACATAACCGAGCAATGTGCACTCTCAGGATCAACATTTGGTTCACAGTCTGTGTCCTCTCCTTGGGTCAGCAACGTGACAAGTCGTGGCTCCTGAGGCTCGTCTATGATGGCGGCCAAGCGTCGGATGATTCCGGTCGTCGCATCCTTGATAATATTGGCCCGAGCCCTTGAGATAGGACCTTGTGTGGGCACTCAAATCATATTATCGATGTCCCTCGTAGTCATCGTTGGGCGTGGGTCATAAACATTAATTGATGTAAAAAAAATCGTGTATGGTAATTTGAGATAAATTTGAGATTCTATGTGACATTTGCTGATGTAAACTAAATTAGTATGAAGTTACATTAAATGTTAAAACCTGATTTTTGTGTAAGCTAAAACCTAATCTTGTGTTACATGAAATAACATCATGTTTCATGTCGTGTAGTATTTAGTGTAAGCTACTACATAATTTCATGTTGGCTACTTCATAATTTTCGTGTAAGCTACTACATTTATAATTTCGTGTATGCTACTATATAATTTTTATTCTTCCATATTTTAACCCCTTGATGTCCTCATCAAGGCCCAAAGGCCTCCCTTTGGGTTGAGTGACCATCAACCGGACCAAGCACACTCGTAACCCAAGTCAACATTGATATCATTTGTAAGACATGAAGGTTTCATCTCATACCAACACGAGGACTTCCAAGAGGCCACCATCCTCGTACAACTCTCGCCCTAGCACGCTTAACCTCAGAGTTCTTTATCCTCACTTGAACCCTAAAAAGGAAGAGCTTTTGTTGACATAGGTAGCACTTAAATTACCATTACTAAATCTAGGGTGTTAAAATATCCCACTTAAACCCTTTGACGTCCTCATCAAGGCCGAAAGACCTCCCTCTAGTTCGATTGATTGTCCATCAAACAAACACAATCGTGACCTAGAGTCTACTTTGGTACTATTTATAACGCTTGAGGCCTTAGAAGTGTCACCTTATACTAACACGATGACTTCCCAATTAATAGGTCACTTATGCTTAAGCTCAGAGTTATTGTCCTCATTTGGACCTTGAAAAGATAGAGCTCTTGTTGACATAAGTAGTACTTCAAAATTTATAAACTAATATCAATTCGGGATGTTGCACAAAATGCAGACAAAGGGGTGCTCAAGGAGGAAGAATGGAGAGTAGAAAAGCTCAATCCCACTTTTGGTTGTACTAAATTTGACATTGACAGAGCAAATAGACAAACAATGAATCAGATTAGGGAATAACTTCTTGTATCCAAATAACTTTTGAGCAGTTAATCTTAACTTCATAATATTTTATAACTTCTTTGGTAGTCGTCAGCAGAGGCTGAAGCAACTATTGGTATCCTAGACATAGGACCATAACCAGAAGCTTACCAGCTCCATATGCCCTCCAAAATCTATAGAAATATGTTTTCTCGAGTTGACAAGTTTGTGGATGAAAACACCAGTTTTCGGACAATTAGATTTAGAGGTCCTATGGATCGAATTATCCGGACCAATTTTGTGCCTCCTCACATGAATTTGTATTTCATGTTTGGGGTTAGGGGTTAGGGTTAATTTGATTGGTTAAGTTTTGATTTATTTTGTTGGGATTTGGAGTGTCAAAGTCACCATCATCTGCTAAGGGATGGAAAATCATGGATCAAGAAGCGTTTTGGGAGGTCAGTCATACGATCAGTCGATCATGCTTGGTTGGTGAGTATTGTGGTAATTGGTAGAATGGTAGAATCCATAAGAGGTTGGGTGTTAGGGGTAGAGTTGTCAGGCTGCCACTACTGTACACACACTCTCTTTATCTCTCTCTCTAACATATGCCTCCCTTCTTTCATTGGTAATTAAGATAAAAATGGAATAAATATGCAAGAACGAACCGCCACTTGCCTTGAATCACGGAGAGATGAACGATATCACATAGATGGTTGTTTCCGAGTAGCAACTTGGATCACTACTCTACTTCCGTTTCAGAAGCAAATACGAGACGTACCCAAATCACACACAAAAATAAATTATAATTAGATAATTTATTTAATGCTGAACTTTAAGGGGTATATGTCTCAGGATTTAAATTGAATTAATTTACTCCAATTAATTCAATTTTCAAGGCTTAATCGGTAGAACGAGTATTTATACGATTAAAAATAAATTAGTCGTATATTCTAAATAATCTTTTCATAAATAAATAAATCTCATAATTTATTTATAAGTCCAGTAATTTTACTCCAAAACATTATCTAGATGAAAAGTTAATATTTTAACAATTCATAGTCTAAGATAATATCCAAAGTAATTTTAATTAATTCAATTTAAATTTTATTAAAATCAAGTTAATTCCAGATTATTATTCAGTAATTAAGATTAATTTAAGTAACCTTAGTTAAGCCAAATAATAATAAAAGAAATATGAAAATCGGACAAAAATCCCGAAATACCCAATTCGGTTCGTCGTTGGTGGCAGCCGGCGGAAATCATTCAATTGGAGGCCCGACGGTGGTTTTCCGGCGGCGGGGACTTAGAGATTTGGAAGTAGACTTCCAGGCGGACCTAATGGTGGTGGTGGCAACGCCAATGGAGCTTCGGTGTGGCGGTAATTGATCCCGCAACAGAGGGCTGTGATTTTCTAGGGTTAACTTTGAGGATTTAATTCAGTGTTGAAACCTCAACGATTGAATTCCTATTTATAGGGGTTGGATAGGTCTCGAAGAGAGCTTAGATTCCATACAAAATTTGCAAGGAAACGATTTCGGATTGACCCCGATTTCCCAAAGTTTCCAAAACGTCAAAAATGATCCTCCTCTAGAGGTTGAAGAACCACGCATGACGCTTGGTGATTATGTCATGCCAAATCACTTTGGTCCTATTTCTGGTGTGGTCTGACCTCCGGTGCAAGCTCATAACTTCGAGCTGAAACCTTCGCTAATCAACATGGTTCAGCAGAATCAGTTTGGAGGTCTACCTTCTGAGAACCCACACCAACATCTGGCTACCTTTATTGAGCTAATGGACACCATGAAGATCCATGAGGTATCCCAATATGCGCTATTCCTGTGAGCTTTTTCATTCTCTCTGAGAGACAGGGCCAAAACTTGGTTCAAGGCCCTACCTCTTGGCTCGATAACAACGTGGGACGAGCTGACAAGAGCATTCCTCAACAAATACTTTCCACCAAAGAAGACTGCTCAGATGAGGAATCAGATTCTGGCATTCAAGATGAAGGATGAATAGTCTCTTTATGAAGGGTGAGAAAGATTTAAGGAGTTGCTGATGTGGTTCCCCCATCATGGGCAACAAAAGTGGACCCTGCTGCATGTTTTCTACAACACTATTGACAGTTCTACCTGGCTAATCATTAATGCTTCAGCGGGTGGTAGAATCATGAGTATGGAGGTTGATGATGCTTGGGACTTGATTGAGAGTACTGATCAACACTTTCATTATTACAGTGATCCTCGCTCTACTTCCAGTTCCAAGAAACCTGCAGGGTTGTATGATGTCAGTTCTGAGACACACCAACATGCTCAAATAGATGCTATGGCACAATAGATCAAGAGGCTGAATCTGTTAGTGCAAAAGCCACAAGTGCAAGGTGCGGGGCAATCCACACAGATTATTTCTGGTGTAGCATGTCAGTTTTGTGGAGAGGGTGACCATACTATATCATCTTGTCATCTATTTTCTTCTCAGAGTGAGTCCTAGGGAGTGGCTAACTACATGAATAACTTCAACAAGGGCCCTAGGAATGATCCTTATTCCAACACTTACAACCATGGCTGGAGGAATCATCCCAATTTATCATATGGAAACAACCAGGCCGCGTAGAGACCACCCCTTGGATTTCAACAAAGAGCCTTACCACCTCAGAACCAGGCTCCTGCTCCACAAGCTGAAGATCCCAACTTAGCCCTCATATTAAAGGAGATGCAGAACATGAATAAGATACTAAAACATCATGATAGTTTGCATGTGCAATACGCTCTGAATGCTCCTAGACCACAAGGCCAGCTTCCTGGCCAAACTGAGGCTAATCCAAAAGGGCAAATCAATGATGTGTCCTTAAGGAATGGAAGACAACTTGAGGATCCTAAGGTTGTGGATTCCAAGAAGAAAGACAAGGCAGTTCCAGAGCCTGAAGAAGTTGTGATTCAAGAGAAGGAGCCAGAAAAGGAGCCTATATTTGCCACCACCAGCTTACAAGCCTCCTCTCCCTTTCCCACAAAAGAGAGCTCAGACTAAATTGGATCAGCAGTATGGTAAATTTGCAGAGGTGTTGAAGAAGCTCTACATCAACATTCCCTTCACCAATGCTCTGAAGCAGATGCCAGCTTATGTGAAGTTCTTGAAAGAGATCTTGTCCAACAAGAGGAAGCTGGATGACTACCAATCTGTCTCCTTGAGCTAGGAGTGCAACGCTCTAATTCAAAATAAATTGGCTCCTAAGCTTTAAGACCCTGGTAGCTTTACTGTCCCTATGGTGATTGGCAATAGCACCTACAATTCTCTGTGTGATTTGGGAGCCAGTGTGAGTTTGATTCCACTATCCATATGCAAGAAGCTGGATTTGGGAGAGCCAAGGCCAGTGAAGATGACTCTTTTCATGGCAGGCAGATCCACCGTGCGCCCAATAGGTATTTTGGAGGACATACCCATCCAGATAGGTAAGTTCTACATTCATGTGGATTTTATTGTCCTTGATATTGAGGCTGATTTTTCTATTCCTATTATTTTGGGAAGACCGTTTCTAGCTACTGCAGGTACACTTATTGATGTTAAGCAGGGTATTCTTTCCTTTACTATTGGGGATAAGAAAATTTAATTTAATTTTTCCAAAGCTATTAAACAACTTGCTTTTGAGGATGATGGTTGCAGGGTAGATGTAGTAGACCAGGAAGCTCAAGGATCTATGATGTCTGTTTTTTCTAAGGATCCTTTGGAGTTTTGCTTGACTGAGAGTGTGACCCAGGCTGACAATCTTGGTGTGGTTCTTAATTTGGAGTCCATTGGAGAGTTCCCTGGGGCCGTTGCTGAGGTCCTGAAAAGAGATGAACCGGACTCTACTCAAGAGTCTAAAGATGCACCAAAGGTAGAGTTGAAGCCACTACCTTCCACCCTGAGGTATGAGTTCCTTGGACCACATTCTACATATCCTATGAAAAATTGTTGAAAAATTGTTGCATGTTCTTAGATTGCATAGGAAAGCATTAGGATACTGTATTGATGACTTGAAAGGAATTAGTCCCTCAATGTGCATGCATAGGATTTTATTGGAAGATGATCATAAACCCTCTATTGAGCATCAAATAAAACTTAATCCAAACATGAAAGAAGTTGTGAAAAAAGAAGTGTTGAAATTGTTAGATGCAGGCATTATTTATCATATTTCTGATAGTGAGTGGGTTAGTCCAGTTCATGTTGTGCCTAAGAAAGGGGGTATGACTGTTGTGAAGAATGAAAATAATGAGTTTGTGATACCCCGTAATTTTGTAAGGTTATATTGAGAATTATAGAATTTTCCCGGGTACCCGTTGTGTACGTCGGATTTAATTCAGGTAGTTTGAGACATTCTGTAATGTGCTCTGTATCTATATTATTTTTCTCAGTGAAATAATATACAGACATCATGCCTTGGAGTTTAATTGTCGTCCGCGTACGATAATTTTTATCCCGGTTTATCGTCATGTTCGTTCAAAGCTGAATGGGCGGGAAAAGGGAGAAACGGCGACCGCCGTTCAGAAACGGCGACCACCGTGGTTGGGCCCGAGAAGTCAGCGTGTCAGCTTCTAGCTGGCCGCGACAGGCCTACCGACGGCGACCGCCGCATTTACGGCGACAGCCGCGTGCCCGCCGCAGGCAAAATCACGGCGACCGCCGTGATTGTCCAGTGGGCATTGCCCGTCGGTCGTCGGCGTCGTTCGAGGCACACCGTTGCGTCGTTTGCCGCGTCTTAGGGTTTGCTGGGTACTCCTTGGGGTTTGCCTATATATAGAGGAGCTTGGGCATGGGTTTTCGGTCATCTACAACCCCGAATCGCTGCCAAAATTCTCCCTCAAAGTGAGTTGGGTTTCATCGGTTTTCTTGTGCTCGCCAGAGGTGTTGTGGTGTGTTTCCAGAGTGCCTTTGTGAAGCTTTTGGTTAGCCTTGGAGGTTAGAAGCCAAAGCAAGTCGAGGGAGGCCGAACCGCTCGTGTTTTGGGGTGAGATTTCTCTCGTTTCAGTCGGTCGTGTTCTTCACGGCGACCGCCGTGATGAATACGGCGACCGCCGCAAAGAACGGCGACCGCCGCCAGTGCCCAGAACGCCTTCGTGGATTTGGCTTGGTCGGTTGTCGTTGTGGCGTCTTTCCTTTCGTATTCTTTCGCCGTGTTTAGATTCGTACTGTTTTTGTCGGATCTAACTTATGGTTCCTTTTATGGGTCGACTCGAAGGTTGTTGTACTGTCAGAACTATACCGTGTCGAGCCCGGAATCCAGTGATGTCATTAGACTATTCTGCGGATTAAGGCAAGTGGCGGTTCGCTCTTGCTCATTCGTTCCATATTTACATTAATTATCAGTAGTTTATCTGAGTAATTAATTTGGAATGAATATTCTGTTTGTCTGGAAATGGTTTTGTTAAACTGTTTTGAAAATCATATAATAGGTTGTATATCTGTTAGAACAACGCTATTATCTGTGATCGCCTTTCGGGCCTTTATGTGGATTTATCCAGTAACTGTTGTTGTGCTATACTGTTTAGTTAGCACTAGTGGCTAGGAACGCTATGTACCTTGAGGGGGTTTAGCTGTTTCTTTATAACTGGTACTTGGTGGTTCATCCCCAGTACTTTCTCTTTGGTCATGACCATACCCTTTCACAGGGTAGGCGCACTTCGCTAGTGCCAAATCTTTCAGGGTTCGTCCCTTCTATAACTCTTGTGAGGAGATCTGATACCTCTTGTGAGGAGATCCGATATCTCTTGTGTGGAGATGTAAAAGCTTATAACGTAATGCTCGTTTTGGAATTAAATAAGATAAGTGCCCGAGTGCACATGATTAATATACCTTGGGCGAGTAGTGCAGCTAAGTTAGTGCAGCTAGGAAAACTCGTCTCGACTTTGATCATAGTACGTTCTCTTTCCAATCTGGATTCGCTGTGTGCGATGAGGTTGGTCGTGAACCAAAGCATCTCAATCAACTTTTAAATCATTGTTGTATGATCCTGTAATCATTCCAGATTTGTCATATTTCATTAAAGACTCAATCTCTTGGAGTCTCGTTTCGATTTTATTTCTGTGAAGATTCAGTCTTCCAGAATATTCTCTTGTGCATACCTCTTGTTTATTCCAGTAGGAGTATGGTGGTTGACAAGCGTACTCGATTATCATTCGAGGAACGAGGAGTCTAACCTAATACAACTGCTTCGAACCACTCTGCTTTTTACCCTTTCTAGTCTATTCAAGTAGACTAACCCACGAACATTGTTCTCCGCATGTGGGCTGGTGTCATCCGTTCGATTCGGCACATCAGATAGAGTGAAGATTTGAGGAGACTAGATTGACTATGAAGACGACGGTTGTTTTTGGATGTTTTAATAATTGCTTTTAATCAGGTTGAGATCCTTGGGCAGGTGATCATTACGATCACAACCCTGTTTGTAAAATCTTTTATTAGTCTTTCGCTGTACTTTGTTTGAACTCTGTGTTTGGCCTATTTGGGATTGAGTTGTAATCCCGTAACTCATGTTTCATTTGATTGATGTTTTGATTTGGATACTTTGATCATTATGTATCATTGTATGCCTTAAATTGTATTTAATCCGGTAAAGCCTTGGGTGATCTCGGTAAGGAACACTGGGGTCACTGGCGGTAATACCTTTCCAAATGGGTTCAGATTTGGGGGTGTTACAGTTGTGGTATCAGAGCCAAAGGTTTTAAAACGGGTTTGGGATTTTATAAATCATTTATCCGTTTTTGAAAGTGCTTGAAAAGGGCTCTGATTTTTTTTTTAAAAGTGAAAAGAATTTCATTTTCAACCGTTTATAGTCATGTCTTCTGTATAGTCTGATATAGTAAGCTTGCTTCTATGTCTAGAAAGACTAATTCCTTCCCCGTTGCCCCGTTAGATATGGGTGCATTCTGTTCTCTTCAGAGGAACCCGAGAGAAGCCGAGGTGGTTTCGCCATCTCCAGTTAGGCTTGATTCCCAGTTCGCTCGTTGTGAGTTAAGATTGTAGAATCTAGTAACTCGGTTTGAGTTCATCAATAGAAATTACCAAGTTGATCTATTCTAAGTTGATTTTATTACAATAATTATATCAAAATGATACTAATGTGATAAAATCCTTGGAATATGATCGGTAAACAGATTGTGAACACGAGGAACACTATCCGTACTGGTGCTGGGCCAAGTAATGATCCCAGACTAAATCCAAGGAATGTTGCAGACCCATCAGAAGAGCGTGAGTCTGTCTTCCATAACAATCCCGGAGGCAACGACCCAGCTAGGGACAACGCTCCAAGGATATTTGATAAAGCAACCGTTGCAGAAATTCGGGGAATCTTCATGCAAGCGATTGCCGATGCGTTACGCCCGAATGTGCATCAGGCACAAGGAGTGCCAGTACCTCCAGAAGTTCCGAGGTTTGAGGAACAAGAGAACCATGTGCTACAGGGAGGTGTGATCAGGAATAGAGGGGAGTATGGCCGAGCCCTGAAGGCTGTTAACTCCATGAGGCCTGACAGCTTCGATGGGAAAGGAGAGCCAGTCAAGGTGGCTCATTGGTTTTCCCACATGGAGCGGCTATTCCGCAATGTTGAGTGCACTGAAGCTGAGAATGTGCATATAGCCTCTCTTCAGTTAAAGGAAGAAGCCAACGAGTGGTGGGAGAGTACCGGCTTAGCTGATAGCCCGATATTGACCTAGTCTATGTTTAAGACCAAGATGACTGATCGTTTCTTCTCTCGTGCTATGAGGGAGGAGAAACACAAGGAGTTTCTGTATCCGTAAACGGATGGATTGAAGGTGACCGAGCTTGCAACCAAATTCAATCATCTAATGCAGTACGCTAGACCTGAGATATCCAGTGAGGCACAGAAGATCTGATATTTCCACGAGTGGATGAGTCCAGACCTCAAGCCGATGATGGTGCACCACACATGCTCTACTCTGGAGCAGTATGTGGATACAGCCTACAAGCTGGAGGTGACTCTGGAGGAGTCGACCAAGAAGCATAACAACCAGAGGCAAGTGCAGTACCAGCCTCAGGCAAGTGGGTTCAAACGCCCCGCGCCACCATCAGATTTTGCCAAACCTGGCCGAGCAAGAACGAATAAGACTCATGAAGGGTCTACGCAACGTTTTGGCCAAGACAATAATCCGATTCAGTGCTACAACTGCGGTACGCACGGGCACAAGAGCAATGAATGTCTGAAGGACAAAAAGACATGCTTTGGCTGCGGAAAGGAGGGTCATATGTGCAGGCGTTCTGTCAGCGGAGGAATGGGAAAGGAGCTGAATCACAGCAGGGATCGGTTAATCAGAACAACCAACCCAGGTTCAGTCCGGTGGAAGCCCCTAGTCCTTCAATATAGACAACTGCGAGAAACAAAGGGAAAGCCCCAGTGGCTTCAGGAAGCCAAGGTCAACGCCTTTACGTGATGCGTGAGGCGGATGGACCCGATGCTCCATTTGCTTAAAGTATTTTGTACTACTGTTGTTAATGTGTTGTTGATGTGGGTGCTACCCAGACTTTAATTTAGGATGGTTGTAAGTTGTGTGTGCAATGAGGTTGTGAACCTTTTGTTGTAACTCTTCTTATATATGAACCTTTGGTTTATACCAAGTTAATGTTTCATTGCTTGTTAGTGGGGTAAAGTCTTGTGTTCGAGACTCACCAACAACCTCTTAGGAGATGGCTGCCTATTAATTAGGTGGAGCTACCAAGGATGGGTTGAGATGTATGGACAGCGGCTCATGGCAACAGTGGACGCTGGTAATGGCTGGGCCTGGGTTCGGAGCCACTAGTGAGTCATCTGTGAACCATGTAGTGGGCTGGTCCAAGATGGTGACCATTTAGTGGGAACCAATCGTCTGTCGGATTATCGATTACCATCAAGGGTAAGAAATTCAAAGCGATTTGACCTAAATAACCATGGTCCCATACGATAATTATTCTCGATATGGATTGACGGAAGCGTCACAAGGCAGTGATCGACTTCAGTTTTTGATATTTCTGTGGTTAGAGGATTTACGGGTGTCTTTCCAGAGGATATTCCTGGATACCCCGAATCGTGTCGTGGAGTTTGCAATTGATCTCGAGCCGTGTACCACGCCGATCTCTGAGGCACCGTACCGGATGGCTCCTGTTGAGATGCAAGAGTTGAAGAAGCAACTCAAGGATCTTCTTGACAAAAGTTATATAAAGCTGAGTGCATCACCTTGAGTAGGAGTGCCCTAGTTTTATTTGTCAAAATAAAAGATGGACCGATTCGACTTTATTTTGACTTTCGAGAGTTGAATAAAGTCACGATCAAGAGCAAGTATATGTTACCAAGGAGTGATGATCTGTTGGATCAACTACAAGGAGCAAAAGTTTTCTCCAAGACCGACCGGAGATCTGGTTTTTATCAGCTCATGATTCGTGAGGATGATATTCCGAGGATTGCATTCGGACGAGAGATGGTTACTACGAGTTTGTAGTCATGCCATCTGGATCTACGAGTGCTCCAGCAGTTTTCATGAACCTAGTGCATTGATGTTTTAGACCAGTACGTGAATACGTTCATAGTGGTCTTCATCAATGGCATTTTGATTTTTCCCGAGCAAGGAAGCACATAGGGCATATCTATGGATTGCTTTATCGGTCCTTAGACCAAGTCGGTTGTACGCAAAGTGGGCTAAGTGCGATTGTTGGATCTAGAAGTGGCTTTCTTAGGCCATGTGATCAATAAGAATGAGGTTATGGTTATTCCCCAGAAGAGTAAATCAGTAGTTGTTTGGAAGCGGCCTCAGGGTGTGAGCGAGGTGCGCAGTTTCCCAGAGCTTGCTGAGCAGTATAGACGATTCATGGAAGGATTTGTTTTCTAAGATTACTCCACCTATGACCAGTCTGTTCCGCAAGGTCAACAAGAAGTTGTCTGGGATGACAAGTGCAAGACCAGTTTTGGCGTTGTCAGAATGATGGCTTTATGGTCTATAGTTAATGCTTCGAGAAATGGGTTAGGATGTGTCTTTAATGCAGAGGGGCAAGGTTATTGCATACGCATCTAGACAATTGAAAACCTATGAAGCAAACTAACCAACACATGACCTAGAATTAGCAGCAATAGTGTTTGTATTGGAAACTGAGGTTACTTGGGTAACCCAGAGGTCAACAGAAGTTTCCACCAGGAGATTGTCCATTACATGGCATTCCTAAGACCATTGTATCGGATCGAGGTGGCCGATTCATGTCAAGTTTATAGCAAGAACTTCACAAGGCCATGGGAACTGAATTGAGATTCAACAGCGTTTCATCCTCAGACAGATGGTCAGTCTGAAAGACCATCTAGACCCTGGAGGATATGCTAAGAAGCATACGTACTCGATCATCCGATTAGCTGGGAAGACAGCCTAAGTCTGATTGAGCTCACGTACGATAATAGCTGGCATGCTACAATCAAGATGACTCCGTTTGAAGCTTTGTATGGTCACAGATGTAGATCTCAGATTTGTTGGATTGAGTACGCCGACACGATTCTACTTGGACTAGAGTTGGTCGAAAGGACAACTTCGAACATTGCTCTGAGTAGACAGAGGTTGTTGACCGCTCATAGTCGACAAAAGTTTTATGCAGATCAGAAGCGTTAAAGTGTTGAGTTCGAGGTTGGTGGTAAGGTACTTGTCACAGTATCGCCACCCAAGGATGTTTTCAGGTTTGGTAAGCGTGGGAAGCTTAACCCTCGCTACATGGGACCATTCAAGATTTTGGATAGAGTAAGATCTCTAACGTACCGTTTGGCATTGTCGCCATCGGCATACCCAGTGTATAATGTGTTCCACGTATCATTGCTAAGGATATTCGTGCCAAGATGAGTCTCGTAGGCTGAGCTATAAGGACGTCGAGATTCAGGCAAATGGTACTTGAGAGGAGATGCCAGTGTGCATTCTTGAACTCCGTGTAAAGCGACTGTGCAACGAGATCGTACTGTTGGTACGAGTTATGTGGTCCAGGTCTGGGACTCAGGAAGTTACTTGGGAAACCGAGGCAAAGATGCTCAGACACTTTCCCGAGTTGTTTTTCAGCCAAGTTTCGGGGTCGAAACTTCTTTTAAGGGGGAGGTGATGTGATACCCCGTAATTTTGTAAGGTTATATTGGGAATTATGGAATTTTCCCGGGTACCCGTTGTGTACGTCGGATTTAATTCAGGTAGTTTGAGACATTCTGTAATGTGCTCTGTATCTGTAATATTTTTCTCAGTGAAATAATATATAGACATCATGCCTTGGAGTTTAATTGTCGTCCGCGTACGATAATTTTTATCCCGGTTTATCGTCATTTTCGTTCAAAGCTGAATGGGCGGGAAAAGGGAGAAACGGCGACCGCCGTTCAGAAACGGCGACCGCCGTGGTTGGGCCCGAGAAGTCAGCGTGTTAGCTTCTAGCTAGCCGCGATAGGCATGGCGACCGCCGCATTTACGGCGACCGCCGCGTGCCCGCCGCAGGCAAAATCACGGCGACCGCCGTGATTGTCCAGTGGGCATTGCCCGTCGGTCGCCGGCGTCGTTCGAGGCACACTGTTGCGTCGTTTGCCGCGTCTTAGGGTTTGCTGGGTACTCCTTGGGGTTTGCCTATATATAGAGGAGCTTGGGCATGGGTTTTGGGTCATCTATAACCCCGAATCGCTGCCAAAATTCTCCCTCAAAGTGAGTTGGGTTTCATCGGTTTTCTTGTGCTCGCCGGAGGTGTTGTGGTGTGTTTCCAGAGTGCCTTTGTGAAGCTTTTGGTTAGCCTTGGAGGTTAGAAGCCAAAGCAAGTCGAGGAAGGCCGAACCGCTCGTGTTTTGGGGTGAGATTTCTCTCATTTCAGTCGGCCGTGTTCTTCACGGCGACCGCCGTGATGAATACGGCGACCGCCACAAAGAACGGCGACCGCCGCCAGTGCCTAGAACGCCTTCGTGGCTTTGGCTTGGTCGGTTGTCGTCGTGGCGTCTTTCCTTTCGTATTCTTTCGCCGTGTTTAGATTCGTACTGTTTTTGTCGGATCTAACTTAGGGTTCCTTTTATGGGTCGACTCGAAGGTTGTTGTGCTGTCAGAACTATACCGTGTCGAGCCCGGAATCCAGTGACGTCATTAGACTATTCTGCGGATTAAGGCAAGTGGCGGTTTGCTCTTGCTCATTTGTTCCATATTTACATGAATTATCAGTAGTTTATCTGAGTAATTAATTTGGAATGAATATTCTGTTTGTCTGGAAATGGTTTTGTTAAACTGTTTTGAAAATCATATAATAGGTTGTATATCTGTTAGAACAACGCTATTATCTGTGATCGCCTTTCGGGCCTTTATGTGGATTTATCCAGTAACTGTTGTTGTGCTATACTGTTTAGTTAGCACTAGTGGCTAGGAACGCTATGTACCTTGAGGGGGTTTAGCTGTTTCTTTATAACTGGTACTTGGTGGTTCATCCCCAGTACTTTCTCTTTGGTCATGACCATACCCTTTCACAGGGTAGGCACACTTCGCTAGTGCCAAATCTTTCAGGGTTCATCCCTTCTATAACTCTTGTGAGGAGATCTGATATCTCTTGTGAGGAGATCCGATATCTCTTGTGTGGAGATGTAAAAGCTTATAACGTAATGCTCGTTTTGGAATTAAATAAGATAAGTGCCCGAGTGCACATGATTAATATACCTTGGGCGAGTAGTGCAGCTAAGTTAGTACAGCTAGGAAAACTCGTCTCGACTTTGATCATAGTACGTTCTCTTTCCAATCTGGATTCGCTGTGTGCGATGAGGTTGGTCGTGAACCGAAGCATCTCAGTCAACTTTTAAAACATTGTTGTATGATCCTGTAATCATTCCAGATTTGTCATATTTCATTAAAGACTCAATCTCTTGGAGTCTCGTTTCGAGTTTATTTCTGTGAAGATTCAGTCTTCCAGAATATTCTCTTGTGCATACCTCTTGTTTATTCCAGTAGGAGTATGGTGGTTGACAAGCGTACTCGATTATCATTCGAGGAACGAGGAGTCTAACCTAATACAACTGCTTTGACCCACTCTGCTTTTTACCCTTGCTAGTCTATTCAAGTAGACTAACCCATGAACATTGTTCTCCGCATGTGGGCTGGTGTCATCCGTTCGATTCGGCACATCAGATAGAGTGAAGATTTGAGGAGACTAGATTGACTATGAAGACGACGGTTGTTTTTGGATGTTTTAATAATTGCTTTTAATCAGGTTGATATCCTTGGGCAGGTGATCATTACGATCACAACCCTGTTTGTAAAATCTTTTATTAGTCTTTCGCTATACTTTGTTTGAACCCTGTGTTTGGCCTATTCGGGATTGGGTTGTAATCCCGTAACTCATGTTTCATTTGATTGATGTTTTGATTTGGATACTTTGATCATTATGTATCATTGTATGTGTGATACCCCGTATTTTTGTAAGGTTATTTTGGAAATTATGGAATTTTCCCGGGTACCCGTTGTGTATGTCGGATTTAATTCAAGTAGTTTGAGACATTCTGTAATGTGCTCAGTATCTGTAATATTTTTCTCAGTGAAATAATATACAGACATCATGCCTTGGAGTTTAATTTTTGTTCGCGTACGATAATTTTTATCCCGGTTTATCGTCAAGCTCGTTCAAAGCCGAATGGGCGGGAAAAGAGGGAAACGGCGACCGCCGTTCAGAAACGGCGACTGCCGTGGTTGGGCCCGAGATGTCAGCATGTCAGCTTCTAGCTGGCCGCGACAGGCCTAACGACGGCGACCGCCGCGTGCCCGCCGCAGGCAAAATCACGGCGCCCGCCGTGATTGTTCAGTGGGCATTGCTCGATGGTCGCCGGTGCCGTTCGAGGAGCACCGTTGCGGGTTTGCAGATCACTCCTTGGGGTTTGCCTATAAATAGATGAGCTTGGGCATGGGTTTTGGGTCATCTATAACCCCGAATCGCTGCCAAATTCGCCTCTCGCCGGAGTTGTGTTTTCGCCGGAAGTTGAAGGTCTCGCCGGTGTTGCTTTGGTGTGGTTCCTGAGTGCCTTTGTGAAGCTTTTGGTTAGCCTTGGAGGTTAGAAGCCAAAGCAAGTCGAAGGAGGCCGAACCGCTCGTGTTTTGGGGTGAGTTTCTCTCGTTCTGTGTCGTCTAAGTTCGTCACGGTGACCGCCGTGTTCTTCACGGCGACCGCCGTGATGAATACGGCGACCGCCGCCAAGAACAGCGACCGCCGCCAGTGCCCAGAACGCCTTCGTGGCTTTGGCTTGGTCGATTGTCGTCGTGGCGTCTTTCCTTTCGTGTTCTTTCGCCATGTTTAGATTCGTACTGTTTATGTCGGATCTAACTTAGGGTTCCTTTTATGGGTCGACTCGAAGGTCGTTGTGCTGTCAGAGCTGTACCGTATCGAGCCCAGAATCCAGTGACGTCTTTAGACTATTCTGCGGAGTAAGGCAAGTGGCGGTTCGCTCTTGCTCTTTCGTTCCATATTTACATTAATTATCAGTAGTTTATCTGAGTAATTAATTTGGAATGAATATTTTGTTTGTCTGGAAACGGTTTGGATAAACTGTTTTGAAAATCATATAATAGGTTGTATATCTGTTAGAACAACGCTATTATCTGTGATCGCCTTTCGGGCCTTTATGTGGATTTATCCTGTAAATGTAGTGGTGCTGTAACTATTTAGTTAGCACTGTTAGATAGGAACGTTACTCGGACTCTGTCCAGTCGTTTCTTTATAATCTGGTATCGGGATGGCTCGTCCCCATCTGGTACTATTCTATGATCATGATCGGTCTCTTACACATGTGTGTAGAGACAGGACACTTAGCTGGTGTCACAAACCTTTCGGTATACGTCACTCTCGACGAAACGTATACTAAGATGTGTCGTCCCACTGGTGGGGTACACATGTAAAAGTCTATAACGTGATGTGTGTTTTTGAAACATAAATCAGATAAGTGCTACCTTGACGCACATAATTAATACACCTTGGGCGAGTAGTGCAGCTAAGTTCAGTGCAGCTAGGAAAACTCGTCTTGACTTGAATGTAGTACGTTCTCTTTCCAATCTGGATTCGCTGTAGGCGATGAGGTTGGTCGTGAACCGAAGCATCTCAGTCAGTTTTAAATCATTGTTGAATGATTTTGTAATATTCCAGATTTGTCATTACTTCCTTAAAGACTCATTTCCGTTGGAGTCTTCTTTCGAGTCGGTTTATGTGAAGATTCAGTCTTCCAGAATCTTCTCTTGTGCATACCTCTTGTTTATTCCAGTAGGAGTATGATGGTTGACAAGCGTATTCGATTATTATTCGAGGGACGAGGAGTCTAACCTAATACAACTGCTTCGAACCATTCTGCTTTGTTCCCTTGCTAGTCTATTCATTTAGACTAACCAACCAATATTTTCCCTTGCATGGTTGGCTGATGTCATCCGTTCGATTCGGCACATCAGTTAAGAAGTAGCTCAGAAGATTAGAAGGACTATGGAGTCGGCGGTGATTTTTGAATGTTTTAATTATCTCTTTAATCAGGTTATGATCCTTTGGACAATAACTCCGATTGTAAAATACTTTCTTAGTCTTCCGCTGTGTTTGGTTTAAACTATGTTTTGACCTATTCGGGATTGGGTTGTAATCCCGTAACTCTTGTTTCCTCGACAATGTTATGTTTTGGAATTTAATGCTTGATCTTTGTGTATCAATTGCATTTCATAAATTGTATTTATTTGGTAAAGCCTTGGGTGATCTCGGTAAGGAACACTGGGGTCACTGGCGGTAATACCTTTCCAAAAGGGTTAAGTTTTGGGGGTGTTACAGTTGTGGTATCAGAGCCAAAAGTTTTTAAAACGGGTTTGGAATTTTTATAAACCATTTATCCGTTTTCGAAATGCTTTAAAAAGGGCTCTGAATTTTCATTCTGAAAATAATTTAAAAACACCGTTCATAGTCATGTCTTCTTTATAGTCTGATATAGTAAGCTTGCTTCTATGTCTAGGAAGACTAATTCCTTCCTTATTGTTCGATAGGATGGGTGTCTGCTTTTCTATTGGTAGAGGGTCGGAAGACGCCAAGTCGGATCAGCCGAGGCTAGATTTTCCGTTACCTCAGCGATGTTTCGAGGTTGGAGGCCCGAGTAGCCCGCCCGAAGACGTCAAGCACGTTGTCCCCGAGTCAGTTGTCCTTGTAGCCAGGAATGCTATGGTCCCTAGACCTGCACCTGTGCCGCCACCAAGGGTGGAGGAAGTACAGGAATGGGAGCAGGAAGATGAGTTATCAAGGTATGAACAAGGGGTTTACCAAGACGACTTTCTGCTGGGACCAATTCCCGAGGAGATCGAGTACGAGGATGAGGAAGAGGAGATGCTTGAGCAAGATCCTGTCGAGGACGAGGAGATGATCGAGGATGATTCCGAGGATGAGGATCCCATCGAGGATGATCCCGAGGATGAGGATCCCATCGAGGATGATCCCGAGGAAGAGGATCCCATAGAGGATGATCCAGAAGAGGATCCAGAGTTGGACCTTGGAGGGCAGAATCAGGAGCCCGGTATCGGATTGTCACCAGTGCCAGAGTACGCACCCATGTCAGAAGCTGATTGGGAGGCACTGTATACCGAGTACGGTATTGGGAGAAGTGACAGGGAATCTCAGCCTATCCCTACTCCAAAGAGATGGAGGTCGGAATCCGAGCTACAGGAGATTCTCCGACAGAGCGAGGTAATCTCCGCAGAACAGCAGCGTCAGAGGGATGAGCTGATCACCAGTACTCAGAGGAGGGCTGGAATAGGAGGACCAGTCATGGACGACCCATGCTTTACCATGACTGAGCTAGGACTATGTGCTTCAGGGTCAAGCAGGGTGCGAAACCCATCGCCAGAGCTCGATGGTGAGCCTAGCCCGAAGAGACCATGCACGAGTAGCCAGTCGTATGGGAGACATTTTGGAACGCCTTGAGGAGGAGTGGCGTTGCCTATCGCAGTAGTTTCGTTTCTTAGTATTCCAAGTTGTACTTTGTGTAATATTTCAGTATTGCGGCAAGTACTCTGAGAAACACTTATATCTTCGAGCAATGTTGTCCAAACGCTCGAATGATAAACTTATGTGTAACTTGTGTAAGAATTCGAAGGTTCATCTATAAAATGCCAAGTTGATCTATTCTGAGTGATTTATTTACATTGATATATTGCATAAGTATGTTACATAATATTAATGTATTGAATGCTTGGAATTGGATCGGTAAACAGATGGTTAACCCAAGAAGCACGAGAAACTCGACTCGAGCCGGTGCTGGGACTAGCCAAAACCACAGACCAGCAGGAAGAGGTGTTCAGGATGAACACGAGTCTGAGTCTCGCGTCCAGCAGAGGCGTGAAGGTCAAGATCAGACCCAAGCGCCGACGCTGTTTGACATTGCAGCTGTTGAGGCGATCCGTGGGATCATGATGCAGGCTATTGCAGATGTCTTGAGACCAAGTGCGCCTCAAGCACAAGAAGTGCCTATTCACGCAGCGGTTCCTGATGTTGTGGAACCCAGAAACCCTGTGATTCAGGAGACTGCCGTTAGGGCGAGGGATAGCTATGGTCGCGCTCTTAAGACCATTACTTCCATGAGACCCGACTGCTATAACGGGAAAGGGGAGCCAGTGGCAGTGACTCATTGGTTCTCCTATATGGAGAGGCTGTTCAGGAACGTGGAGTGTACGGAGGCCGAGAAGGTCCATATCGCTTCTCTTCAGCTGAAGGAGGAGGCTAGCGAGTGGTGGGAGAGCACTGGTTTGGCTGAGAGCCCAGTGTTGACTTGGTCGATGTTCAAGACCAAGATGGTTGATCGCTTTTTCTCTCGTGCTATAAGAGAGGAGAAGCATAAAGAGTTCTTGTACCCTCAGACTGATGGTCTGAGAGTGACCGAGTTGGCATCTAAGTTCAACCATATTCTACAGTACGCCACTGCCGAGATCACCAGCGAGGCTCAAAAGATCTGGTACTTCCACGAGTGGATGAACCCGGATATCAAGCCATTAATGGTGCACCACACATGCTCTACCTTGGAGCAGTATGTGGATTGTGCCTATAAGCTGGAGGTAACTCTCAAGGAGTCGACCAAGAGGCGCAACCGACAGAAGTCGATGCAGAATCAGAACCAGGGAGGTGGTTTTAAGCGCCCTGCACCACCGTCTAACTTCGCCAAGTCCGGCCGAGCTAAGACGGAGATGATGCAAGGGGGATCGACTCAACAGTCAGGGCAGACCAGAAGTTCAGTTCAGTGTTATAACTGCGGTAATGCTGGGCACAAGAGCACTGAGTGTCGGAAGGAGAGGAGGCCATGCTTTGGGTGTGGACGTGATGGTCATCTGCAAAAGTTCTGCAAGCAGGGAAAGCAGAAGGGAGTAGAGTTGCAGCAAGGGTCAGTTCATCAGAGCAACCGACCTAGGTTTAAGCCTGCCGAGACTCCTAGCCCTTCAGTGCAGACGACTGCTCAAAACAGGGGAAAGGCTCCAGCTGTTTCTGGAAGTCAGGGCCAACGCTTGTATGAGATGCGTGAGGCAGATGGACCCAACACTCCGATTGCTCAAGGTACTCTATACCTTCACTCTACTTCAGTGTGCATTCTGTTTGATTCTGGTGCTACGCATTCCTTTATTTCGGATAGCTGTGTTAGCAAGTTAGACTTAGTGTGCAATGATTCGTGCGACCCTTTCGTCGTTAATCTTCCTAATGGAGAACATTTGGTGGGAACCAAGCATTTGTCCGACTTTCCGATTACCATTCAGGGTAAGGAATTCGAGGTAGATTTAATCTGCATAGCCATGGCTCCATACGACATCATTCTCGGTATGGATTGGCTGACGCGTCACAAGGCGGTGATCGACTTCAGTTCAAGAACGGTGACGGTGTCATCCGGGGGCCAATTCGTGTGCAAGTTCAAAGGTCGAAATGACGCTGATAACGGCAAGCTGATCAATGCGATGGCTGCGTTTAAGCTACTACGACAAGGATGTGTCGGGTACCTTTGCTACTTGGATTCGCCCGAGAGGGATAGACCTGAGGTTCTTGATATTCCTGTAGTTAGGGAATTTTCGGATGTCTTTCCGGAAGAAATTCCAGGATTACCCCCGAACCGTGACGTTGAGTTTTCTATTGATCTCGAGCCTGGTACGACGCCGATTTCCAAATCCCCGTATCGGATGGCTCCAGCTGAGATGCAAGAATTGAAGAATCAACTTGAAGATCTTCTTGATAAAGGTTATGTCAGGCCGAGTGCATCGCCGTGGGGTGCTCCGGTATTATTCGTCAAAAAGAAGGACGGATCATTCCGACTTTGTATCGACTATCGAGAGTTGAACAAGGTGACGATCAAGAACAAGTATCCTTTGCCTAGGATTGATGACTTGTTGGACCAATTGCAGGGAGCAAAGGTTTTCTCCAAGATCGACTTAAGATCTGGATATCATCAACTCAGTATTCGTGAGCAGGACATTCCTAGAACTGCGTTTAGGACCAGATATGGTCATTATGAGTTCGTAGTAATGCCTTTTGGGCTTACAAATGCTCCAGCTGTCTTTATGGATTTGATGAACCGATGTTTTCACCAGTACTTGGATAAGTTCGTGGTGGTCTTCATAGACGACATCTTGATCTATTCTCCGAATGAAGAAGTCCACGAGGAACATCTACGGATTTCCTTGTCGATCCTTAGACAACATCAGCTTTTTTCTAAACTGTCTAAATGTGAATTCTGGATGAAGGAAGTGGCTTTCTTAGGCCATGTGATCAATAAAAATGGGGTTATGGTTGATCCCCAAAAGATTGAAGTTGTGGCTAAGTGGACACAGCCCCAGAGCGTGAAAGAGGTGCACAGTTTTCTTGGACTTGTCGGGTATTATAGAAGGTTCGTAGAAGGATTTTCAAAGATCGCTCTACCTATGACCAATCTACTCCGCAAAGTCCATAAGAAGTTTGTCTGGAATGACAAGTGCGAGGTCAGTTTCCAGGAGTTGAAGCGACGGTTGACCTCGGCACCCGTGTTAGCACTCCCAGAGGGGAATGACGATTATGTGGTCTATAGTGATGCTTCCAAGTGTGGTCTTGGTTGTGTTTTGATGCAAAGAGGCAAAGTCATTGCTTACGCATCTAGACAACTCAAGACTTACGAAGAAAACTATCCGACCCACGATCTTGAGTTAGCAGCGGTTGTCTTTGCGCTGAAGATTTGGAGGCATTACCTCTACGGTATAAGATGCCAAGTCTTCACCGACCACAAAAGTCTCAAGTATATATTTACTCAGAAGGAGTTAAATATGAGACAACGCCGCTGGCTAGAGTTGCTCAAGGACTACGACATGGAGTTATTGTATCATCCGGGCAAGGCTAATGTAGTAGCTGATGCACTAAGCCGGAAGACAACGCATGAGACTGTAGTTGCTCTACTTACTGCTCAGACCAAGCTAAACCAAGAGTCATGCGACATTGAAGTCTTATATGACCAGCGTAGAGGGTACCTGAGTATGATGGAAATTCAGGCTACACTGCTGGATCAGATCAAAGAAAAGCAAGTCGATGACATCATCTTGGTAAAGTTAAGCAGTGAAGTGATGGATGGGAAAGCTCCCAGTTTTGTGGTTCAGGATGATGGATCACTTTGGTTTCAGGATCGGATCTGTGTGCCTGACACAGAAGGTCTTCGTCAGTTGGTGATGAGAGAAGTTCATTCATCTGCTTACTCTGTGCATCCTGGCTCTAGCAAGATGTACACGGATCTCAGGAAGAAGTTTTGGTGGCCAAACATGAAGTGGGACGTAGCAGACTTTGTGGAGAAGTGCTTAACTTGCCAAAAAGTCAAGATCGAACACCGCAGACCAGGTGGTGAGATGCTACCTCTCCCCGTGCCAGAATGGAAATGGGAGGACATTTCCATGGACTTCGTCACTGGGCTACCCAAGACTCGAAGTCAGAGAGATGCTATCTGGGTAATTGTGGATAGGCTTACGAAGAGTGCTCATTTCATAGCCATCAAGACTACATGGAAAACCCAGAAGCTAGCCGAAGTTTACCAGAAGGAGATTGTCCGCTTACATGGCATTCCTAAGACCATTGTATCGAACCGAGATGGCCGTTTCATGTCAAGATTCTGGAAGGAACTTCATAAGGCTATGGGAACCGAGTTGATGTTCAGTACAACGTTTCATCCTCAGACAGATGGCCAGTCTGAAAGGACCATCCAGACTCTGGAGGATATGCTTAGAGCTTGTGTGCTCGATCATCCGACTAGCTGGGAGGACAGCTTGAGTCTAATTGAGTTCACGTACAACAATAGCTGGCATGCTACAATCAAGATGGCTCCGTTTAAAGCTTTGTATAGTCGCAGATGCAGATCTCTGATTTGTTGGGATGATAATGCCGACAAAATTCTGCTTGGACCAGAGTTGGTCGAAAGGACGGCTTCAGACATTGCTTTGATCAGACAAAGAATGTTGACCGCTCAGAGTCGACAGAAGTCCTACGCAGATCGGAAGCGCATGACTGTCGAGTTCGAGGTCGGTGATAAGGTTTTTGTCAAGGTATTGCCATCCAAAGGAGTTTTCAGATTTGGTAAGCGTGGGAAGCTTAACCCTCGCTACGTGGGACCATTCGAGATTCTGGATAGAGTGGGATCTCTAGCGTACCGTTTGGCGTTGCCGCCATCGGCTCACCCGGTGCATAACGTGTTCCACGTGTCTTTACTCAGAAAGTATGTACCAGATGAGTCTCATGTACTTAGCTACGAAGACATCGAGATTCAAGCTAATGGTACTTATGAAGAGTTGCCCGTGCGCATTTTGGAGCGTCGGGAGAAGCATTTGCGCAACAAGATCGTACCTTTGGTACGAGTGCTGTGGTCCAAGTCAGGGACCGAAGAAGTTACTTGGGAGACGTGGGAAACCGAGTCAGATATGCTCAGGCGTTTTCCCGAGTTATCCTAGACCTAAGTTTCGGGGTCGAAACTTCTTGTAAGGGGGAGGAGATGTGATACCCCGTATTTTTGTAAGGTTATTTTGGGAATTATGGAATTTTCCCGGGTACCCGTTGTGTACGTCAGATTTAATTCAAGTAGTTTGAGACATTCTGTAATATGCTCTGTATCTGTAATATTTTTCTCAGTGAAATAATATACAGACATCATGCCTTGGAGTTTAATTGTCGTTCGCGTACGATAATTTTTATCCCGGTTTATCGTCAAGCTCATTCAAAGCCGAATGGGCGGGAAAAGGGGGAAACGGCGACCGCCGTGGTTGGGCCCGAGATGTCAGCGTGTCAGCTTCTAGCTGGCCGCGACAGGCCTAACGATGGCGACCGCCGCATTTAAGGCGACCGCCGCGTGCCCGCCGCATTTACGGCGACCGCCGCGTGCCCGCCACAGGCAAAATCACGGCGCCCGCCGTGATTGTTCAGTGGGAATTGCCCGATGGTCGCCGATGCCGTTCGAGGCGCGCTGTTGCGGGTTTGCAGATCACTCCTTAGGGTTTGCCTATAAATAGATGAGCTTGGGCATGGGTTTTGGGTCATCTACAACCCCGAATCGCTGCCAAATTCGCCTCTCGCCGGAGTTGTGTTTTCGCCGAAAGTTGAAGGTCTCGCCGGTGTTGCTTTGGTGTGGTTCTTGAGTGCCTTTGTGAAGCTTTTGGTTAGCCTTGGAGGTTAGAAGCCAAAGCAAGTCGAAGGAGGCCGAACCGCTCGTGTTTTGGGGTGAGTTTCTCTCGTTCTGTGTCGTCTGAGTTCGTCACGGCGACCGCCGCCAAGAACAGCGACCGCCGCCAGTGCCCAGAATGCCTTCGTGACTTTGGCTTGGTTGGTTGTCGTCGTGGCGTCTTTCCTTTCGTGTTCTTTCGCCGTGTTTAGATTCGTACTGTTTATGTCGGATCTAACTTAGGGTTCCTTTTATGGGTCGACTCAAAGGTCGTTGTGCTGTCAGAGCTGTACCGTGTCGAGCCCGGAATCCAGTGACGTCTTTAGACTATTCTGCGGAGTAAGGCAAGTGGCGGTTCGCTCTTGCTCTTTCGTTCCATATTTACATTAATTATCAGTAGTTTATATGAGTAATTAATTTGGAATGAATATTCTGTTTGTCTGGAAACGGTTTTGATAAACTGTTTTGAAAATCATATAATAGGTTGTATATCTGTTAGAACAACGCTATTATCTGTGATCGCCTTTCGGGCCTTTATGTGGATTTATCCTGTAAATGTTGTGGTGCTGTAACTGTTTAGTTAGCACTGTTAGATAGGAACGTTACTCGGACTCTGTCCAGTCGTTTCTTTATAATCTGGTATCGGGATGGCTCGTCCCCATCTGGTACTATTCTATGATCATGATCGGTCTCTTATACATGTGTGTAGAGACAGGACACTTAGCTGGTGTCACAAACCTTTCGGTATACGTCACTCTCGACGAAACGTATACTAAGATGTGTCGTCCCACTGGTGGGGTACACATGTAAAAGTCTATAACGTGATGTGTGTTTTTGAAACATAAATCAGATAAGTGCTACCTTGACGCACATAATTAATACACCTTGGGCGAGTAGTGCAGCTAAGTTCAGTGCAGCTAGGAAAACTCGTCTTGACTTGAATGTAGTATGTTCTCTTTCCAATCTGGATTCGCTATAGGCGATGAGGTTGGTCGTGAACCGAAGCATCTCAGTCAGTTTTAAATCATTGTTGAATGATTCTGTAATATTCCAGATTTGTCATTACTTCCTTAAAGACTCATTTCCGTTGGAGTCTTCTTTCGAGTCGATTTCTGTGAAGATTCAGTCTTCCAGAATCTTCTCTTGTGCATACCTCTTGTTTATTCCAGTAGGAGTATGGTGGTTGACAAGCGTACTCGATTATTATTCGAGGGACGAGGAGTCTAACCTAATACAACTACTTCGAACCATTATGCTTTGTTCCCTTGCTAGTCTATTCATTTAGACTAACCAACCAATATTTTCCCTTGCATGGTTGGCTGGTGTCATCCGTTCGATTCGGCACATTAGTTAAGAAGTAGCTCAGAAGATTAGAAGGACTATAGAGTCGGCGGTGGTTTTTGAATGTTTTAATTATCTCTTTAATCAGGTTATGATCCTTTGGACAATAACTCCGATTGTAAAATACTTTCTTAGTCTTCCGCTGTGTTTGGTTTAAACTATGTTTTGACCTATTCGGGATTGGGTTGTAATCCCGTAACTCTTGTTTCCTCGACAATGTTATGTTTTGGAATTTAATGCTTGATCTTTGTGTATCAATTGCATTTCATAAATTGTATTTATTTGATAAAGCCTTGGGTGATCTCGGTAAGGAACACTGGGGTCACTGGCGGTAATACCTTTCCAAAAGGGTTAAGTTTTGGGGGTGTTACAGTATGCCTTAAATTGTATTTAATCCGGTAAAGCCTTGGGTGATCTCGGTAAGGAACACTGGGGTTACTGGCGGTAATACCTTTCCAAATGGGTTCGGATTTAGGGGTGTTACAGTTGTGGTATCAGAGCCAAAGGTTTTAAAACGGGTTTGGGATTTTATAAATCATTTATCCGTTTTTGAAAGTGCTTTAAAAGGGCTCTGAATTTTTTTTTTTTTAAGTGAAAAGAATTTCATTTTCAACCGTTTATAGTCATGTCTTCTGTATAGTCTGATATAGTAAACTTACTTCTATGTCTAGAAAGACTAATTCCTTCCCCGTTGCCCCGTTAGATATGGGTGCATTCTGTTCTCTTCAGAGGAACCCGGGAGAAGCCGAGGTGGTTTCGCCATCTCCAGTTAGGTTTGATTCCCAGTTCGCTCGTTGTGAGTTAAGATTGTAGAATCTAGTAACTCGGTTTGAGTTCATCAATAGAAATTACCAAGTTGATCTATTCTAAGTTGATTTTATTACAATAATTATATCAAAATGATACTAATGTGATAAAATCCTTGGAATATGATCGGTAAACAGATGGTGAACACGAGGAACACTATCCGTACTGGTGCTGGGCCAAGTAATGATCCCAGACTAAATCCAAGGAATGTTGCAGACCCATCAGAAGAGCGTGAGTCTGTCTTCCATAATAATCCTAGAGGCAACGACCCAGCTAGGGACAACGCTCCAAGGATATTTGATAAAGCAGCCGTTGCAGAAATTTGGGGAATCGTCATGCAAGCGATTGCCGACGCGTTACGCCCGAATGTGTATCAGGCACAAGGAGTGCCAGTACCTCCAGAAGTTCCGAGGTTTGAGGAACAAGAGAACCATGTGCTACAGGGAGGTGTGATCAGGAATAGAGGGGAGTATGGCCGAGCCCTGAAGGCTGTTAACTCCATGAGGCCTGACAGCTTCGATGGGAAAGGAGAGCCAGTCAAGGTGGCTCATTGGTTTTCCCACATGGATCGGCTATTCCGCAATGTTGAGTGCACTGAAGCTGAGAAGGTGCATATAGCCTCTCTTCAGTTAAAGGAAGAAGCCAGCGAGTGGTGGGAGAGTACCGGCTTAGCTGATAGCCCGATATTGACCTGGTCTATCTTTAAGACCAAGATGACTGATCGTTTCTTCTCTCGTGCTATGAGGGAGGAGAAACACAAGGAGTTTCTGTATTCGCAAACGGATGGATTGAAGGTGACCGAGCTTGCAACCAAATTCAATCATCTAATGCAGTACGTTGGACCTGAGATATCCAGTGAGGCACAGAAGATCTCGTATTTCTACGAGTGGATGAGTCCAGACATCAAGCCGATGATGGTGCACCACACATGCTCTACTCTGGAGCAGTATGTGGATACAGCCTACAAGCTGGAGGTGACTCTGGAGGAGTCGACCAAGAAGCGTAACAGCCAGAGGCAAGTGCAGTACCAGCCTCAGGCAAGTGGGTTCAAACGCCCTGCGCCACCATCAGATTTTGCCAAACCTGGCCGAGCAAGAACGAATAAGACTCATGAAGGGTCTACGCAACGTTCTGGCCAAGACAATAATCCGATTCAGTGCTACAACTGCGGTATGCACGGGCACAAGAGCAATGAATGTCTGAAGGACAAAAAGACATGCTTTGGCTGCGGAAAGGAGGGTCATATGCAGGCGTTCTGTCAGCGGAGGAATGGGAAAGGAGCTGAATCACAGCAGGGATCGGTTAATCAGAACAACCAACCCAGGTTCAGTCCGGTGGAAGCCCCTAGTCCTTCAATACAGACAACTACGAGAAACAAAGGGAAAGCCCCAGTGGCTTCAGGAAGCCAAGGTCAACGCCTTTACGTGATGCGTGAGGCGGATGGACCCGATGCTCCATTTGCTTAAAGTATTTTGTACTACTGTTGTTAATGTGTTGTTGATGTGGGTGCTACCCAGACTTTAATTTAGGATGGTTGTAAGTTGTGTGTGCAACGAGGTTGTGAACCTTTTGTTGTAACTCTTCTTATATATGAACCTTTGGTTTATACCAAGTTAATGTTTCATTGCTTGTTAGTGGGGTAAAGTCTCGTGTTCGAGACTCACCAACAACCTCTTAGGAGATGGCTGCCTATTAATTAGGTGGAGCTACCAAGGATGGGTTGAGATGTATGGACAGCGGCTCATGGCAATAGTGGACGCTGGTAATGGCTGGGCCTGGGCTCGGAGCCACTAGTGAGTCGTCTCTGAACCATGTAGTGGGCTGGTCCAAGATGGTGACCATTTAGTGGGAATCAATCGTCTATCGGATTGTCGATTACCATCAAGGGTAAGAAATTCAAAGCGATTTGACCTAAATAACCATGGTCCCATACGATAATTATTCTCGGTATGGATTGACGGAAGCGTCACAAGGCAGTGATCGACTTCAGTTTTTGATATTTCTGTGGTTAGAGGATTTACGGGTGTCTTTCCAGAGGATATTCCTGGATACCCCGAATCGTGTCGTGGAGTTTGCAATTGATCTCGAGCCGTGTACCACGCCGATCTCTGAGGCACCGTACCGGATGGCTCCTGTTGAGATGCAAGAGTTGAAGAAGCAACTCAAGGATCTTCTTGACAAAAGTTATATAAAGCTGAGTGCATCACCTTGAGTAGGAGTGCCCTAGTTTTATTTGTCAAAATAAAAGATGGACCGATTCGACTTTATTTTGACTTTCGAGAGTTGAATAAAGTCACGATCAAGAGCAAGTATATGTTACCAAGGAGTGATGATCTGTTGGATCAACTACAAGGAGCAAAAGTTTTCTCCAAGACCGACCGGGGATCTGGTTTTTATCAGCTCATGATTTGTGAGGATGATATTCCGAGGATTGCGTTCGGACGAGAGATGGTTACTACGAGTTTGTAGTCATGCCATCTGGATCTACGAGTGCTCCAGCAGTTTTCATGAACCTAGTGCATTGATGTTTTAGACCAGTACGTGAATAAGTTCATAGTGGTCTTCATCAATGGCATTTTGATTTTTCCCGAGCAAGGAAGCTCACAGGGAACATTTGTGGATTGCTTTATCGGTCCTTAGACCAAGTCGGTTGTACGCAAAGTGGGCTAAGTGCGATTGTTGGATCTAGAAGTGGCTTTCTTAGGCCATGTGATCAATAAGAATGAGGTTATGGTTATTCCCCAGAAGAGTGAATCAGTAGTTGTTTGGAAGCGGCCTCAGGGTGTGAGCGAGGTGCGCAGTTTCCCAGAGCTTGCTGAGCAGTATAGACGGTTCATGGAAGGATTTTTTTTCTAAGATCACTCCACCTATGACCAGTCTGTTCCGCAAGATCAACAAGAAGTTGTCTGGGATGACAAGTGCAAGACCAGTTTTCAAGAAGTTGAAACAGTGTCTAACTTATGCACCAGTTTTGGCGTTGTCAGAATGATGGCTTTATGGTCTATAGTTAATGCTTCGAGAAATGGGTTAGGATGTGTCTTTAATGCAGAGGGGCAAGGTTATTGCATACGCATCTAGACAATTGAAAACCTATGAAGCAAACTAACCAACACATGACCTAGAATTAGCAGCAATAGTGTTTGTATTGGAAACTGAGGTTACTTGGGTAACCCAGAGGTCAGCAGAAGTTTCCACCAGGAGATTGTCCGTTACATGGCATTCCTAAGACTATTGTATCGGATCGAGATGGCCGATTCATGTCAAGTTTATAGCAAGAACTTCACAAGGCCATGGGAACTGAATTGAGATTCAGCAGCGTTTCATCCTCAGACAGGTGGTCAGTCTGAAAGACCATCTAGACCCTGGAGGATATGCTAAGAAGCATACGTACTCGATCATCCGACTAGCTGGGAAGACAGCCTAAGTCTGATTCAGCTCACGTACGATAATAGCTGGCATGCTACAATCAAGATGACTCCGTTTGAAGCTTTGTATGGTCACAGATGTAGATCTCAGATTTGTTGGGTTGAGTACGCCGACACGATTCTACTTGGACCAGAGTTGGTCGAAAGGACAACTTCGAACATTGCTCTGAGTAGACAGAGGTTGTTGACCGCTCAGAGTCGACAAAAGTTTTACGCAGATCAGAAGCGTTAAAGTGTTGAGTTCGAGGTTGGTGGTAAGGTACTTGTCACAGTATCGCCACCCAAGGATGTTTTCAGGTTTGGTAAGCGTGGGAAGCTTAACCCTCGCTACATGGGACCATTCAAGATTCTGGATAGAGTAAGATCTCTAACGTACCATTTGGCATTGTCGCCATCGGCATACCCAGTGTATAATGTGTTCCACGTATCATTGCTAAGGATATTTGTGCCAAGATGAGTCTCGTAGGCTGAGCTATAAGGACGTCGAGATTCAGGCAAATGGTACTTGAGAGGAGATGCCAGTGTGCATTCTCGAACGCCGTGTAAAGCGACTGTGCAACGAGATCGTACTGTTGGTACGAGTTATGTGGTCCAGGTCTGGGACTGAGGAAGTTACTTGGGAAACCGAGGCAAAGATGCTCAGACACTTTCCCGAGTTGTTTTTCGGCCAAGTTTCGGGGTCGAAACTTCTTTTAAGGGGGAGGTGATGTGATACCCCGTAATTTTATAAGGTTATATTGGGAATTATGGAATTTTCCCGGGTACCCGTTGTGTACGTCGGATTTAATTCAGGTAGTTTGAGACATTCTATAATGTGCTCTGTATCTGTAATATTTTTCTCAGTGAAATAATATATAGACATCATGCCTTGGAGTTTAATTGTCGTCCGCGTACGATAATTTTTATCCCGGTTTATCGTCATGTTCGTTCAAAGCTGAATGGGCGGGAAAAGGGAGAAACGGCGACCGTCGTGGTTGGGCCCGAGAAGTCAGCGTGTCAGCTTCTAGCTAGCCGCGACAGGCCTAGCGACGGCGACCGCCGCATTTACGGCGACCGCCGCGTGCCCGCCGCAGGCAAAATCACGGCGACCGTCGTGATTGTCCAGTGGGCATTGCCCGTCGGTCGCCGGCGTCGTTCGAGGCACGCCGTTGCGTCGTTTGCCGCATCTTAGGGTTTGCTGGGTACTCCTTGGGGTTTGCCTATATATAGAGGAGCTTGGGCATGGGTTTTGGGTCATCTACAACCCCGAATCGCTGCCAAAATTCTCCCTCAAAGTGAGTTGGGTTTCATCGGTTTTCTTGTGCTCGCCGGAGGTGTTGTGGTGTGTTTCCAGAGTGCCTTTGTGAAGCTTTTGGTTAGCCTTGGAGGTTAGAAGCCAAAGCAAGTCGAGGGAGGCCGAACTGCTCGTGTTTTGGGGTGAGATTTCTCTCGTTTCAGTCGGCCGTGTTCTTCACGGCGACCGCCATGATGAATACGGCGACCGCCGAAAAGAACGGCGACCGCCGCCAGTGCCCAGAACGCCTTCGTGGCTTTGGCTTGGTCGGTTGTCGTCGTGGCGTCTTTCCTTTCGTATTCTTTCGCCGTGTTTAGATTCGTACTGTTTTTGTCGGATCTAACTTAGGGTTCCTTTTATGGGTCAACTCGAAGGTTGTTGTACTGTCAGAACTATACCGTGTCGAGCCCGGAATCCAGTGACGTCATTAGACTATTATGCGGATTAAGGCAAGTGGCGGTTCGCTCTTGCTCATTCGTTCCATATTTACATTAATTATCAGTAGTTTATCTGAGTAATTAATTTGGAATGAATATTCTGTTTGTCTGGAAATGGTTTTGTTAAACTGTTTTGAAAATCATATAATAGGTTGTATATCTGTTAGAACAACGCTATTATCTGTGATCGCCTTTCGGGCCTTTATGTGGATTTATCCAGTAACTGTTGTTGTGCTATACTGTTTAGTTAGCACTAGTGGCTAGGAACGCTATGTACCTTGGGGGGGTTTAGCTGTTTCTTTATAACTGGTACTTGGTGGTTCATCTCCAGTACTTTCTCTTTGGTCATGACCATACCCTTTCACAGGGTAGGCGCACTTCGCTAGTGCCAAATCTTTCAGGGTTCATCCCTTCTATAACTCTTGTGAGGAGATCTGATACCTCTTGTGAGGAGATCCGATATCTCTTGTGTGGAGATGTAAAAGCTTATAACGTAATGCTCGTTTTGGAATTAAATAAGATAAGTGCCCGAGTGCACATGATTAATATACCTTGGGCGAGTAGTGCAGCTAAGTTAGTGCAGCTAGGAAAACTCGTCTCGACTTTGATTATAGTACGTTCTCTTTCCAATCTGGATTCGCTGTGTGCGATGAGGTTGGTCGTGAACCGAAGCATCTCAGTCAACTTTTAAATCATTGTTGTATGATCCTGTAATCATTCCAGATTTGTCATATTTCATTAAAGACTCAATCTCTTGGAGTCTCGTTTCGAGTTTATTTCTGTGAAGATTCAGTCTTCCAGAATATTCTCTTGTGCATACCTCTTGTTTATTCCAGTAGGAGTATGGTGGTTGACAAGCGTACTCGATTATCATTCGAGGAACGAGGAGTCTAACCTAATACAACTGCTTCGAACCACTCTGCTTTTTACCCTTGCTAGTCTATTCAAGTAGACTAACCCACGAACATTGTTCTCCGCATGTGGGCTGGTGTCATCCGTTCGATTCGGCACATCAGATAGAGTGAAGATTTGAGGAGACTAGATTGACTATGAAGACGACGGTTGTTTTTGGATGTTTTAATAATTGCTTTTAATCAGGTTGAGATCCTTGGGCAGGTGATCATTACGATCACAACCCTGTTTGTAAAATCTTTTATTAGTCTTCCGATGTACTTTGTTTGAACTCTGTGTTTGGCCTATTCGGGATTGGGTTGTAATCCCGTAACTCATGTTTCATTTGATTGATGTTTTGATTTGGATACTTTGATCATTATGTATCATTGTATGCCTTAAATTGTATTTAATCCGGTAAAGCCTTGGGTGATCTCGGTAAGGAACATTGGGATCACTGGCGGTAATACCTTTCCAAATGGGTTTAGATTTGAGGGTGTTACAGAGTTAAATCCTACTAGGACAGTCACGGGTTGGAGAATGTGCATTGATTATAGGATATTGAACAAGGCAACCCGGAAAGATCATTTTCTCCTTACCTTCATTGACCAGATGTTAGAGAGGTTAGCTAAGCATTCACACTTCTGTTATTTAGATGGTTATAGTGGATTTTTCCAAATCCCTATTCACCCTGATGACCAGGAGAAGACCACATTCACTTGCCCTTATGGCACTTTTGCATATAGGAGGATGCCTTTTGGTTTGTGTAATTCTCCTGCTACCTTTCAGAGATGTATGATGGCTATTTTTTCTGATTTTATTGAGGACATTATGGATGTATTCATGAATGACTTTTCTGTATATAGTGCTCCTTTTGATGCTTGTTTCTCTAACTTGTCATGATTTTTAAGACCCCTATTAGAACCACACCATACAGGCTTGATGATGCTCTTTGGGCTTACAGGACTACTTTTAAGACCCCTATTGGCACCACACCATACAGGCTCGTCTATGGGAAGTCTTGTCATCTCCCTGTGGAGATGGAGAATAAGGCATATTGGGCAATTAAGTTGTTCATTTATGATATGAAAGAAGCATGTGAGAAAAGGAGACTACAACTGCAAGAGTTGAAAGAGCTGAGATTGGATGCGTATGAGAATGCCAGGGTCTACATGGAGAGAACCAAGAGATGGCATGACAAACACATTGTGCCTAAGGATTTTGAAGAAGGTGTTCTTGTCCTGCTTTTCAACTCTAGACTCGGACTTTTTCCTGGTAAGCTATGGTCCAGATAGAGTGGTCCTTTCCAAGTGAAGAGAGTATATCCATGGAGCTATTGAGATATGGAGTGAAGAAACCGGTCAGTTTAAGGTAAATGGACAGTGTTTGAAGAAATATATAGTAGGAAGTCCTTGGAAAAGGTGGCATCTATCCACCTCAATTCGATCCACTGAAGATGCAAAAGGAAGGTCAAGCTAACGACCTTAAGCAAGCGTTGCTTGGGAGGCAACCCAAGGTAAGTTTTCGAGTCTCTAAGTCTTTATAGAAGAAAAAATAAAAAAATTTGATTCCTAGTCTATGGAGACCCGCACAGTTTGTCACAAACCGTGCGGGTAACCGTGCCTCCGCATGGAGACACTTACTGGAAAGACGCACGGTTTGTCACAAACTGTGCGCCTGACCGTGCCCCCGCGTAGAGGCATTCTCTATAGTCCTGCACGGTTTGTCATAAACCGTGCATGCGGTAATTTTTCGGAAAAAAAAAACTAAAACTTTCAAAAAAAAACCGCTTTTCCTTTTCTTTCCTTTTCCTCCTCTCTCTCTTTTTCTTTTCTTTTCCCCAACAGCCCAAGCAGCCTCTCTAACTCTCCTCTCCTCTCACGTACACACCATCCTCTCATCTCCTTTCTCACCCTCACGTCCCACCTCCTACGGCGTGCACAACCCCCGACCGCCTAGCCACGCCCGGATCCACCCCCACCGAGCCCGCCTAGCACCTCGTCCGACCCATCTATTTCCCCCCTTTTTTTCCAACGTAATCTCTACCCTTTTCCTTGTTTTTACTTGTTAGATCTAGGAGCTTTGCACTTGTTTTTGTTTGTTTCTTCTAGTTTGTTTAATCTTTTTTCTTGTTAGTTTAGTTTGGTGGATTTCCCTTTAGTTTTAGTTGTTGATTTTGTGATTTGCTAGTTTTGGTGATTTAGGAGTTTTTCCTTTTTGTTTGATTTTTGGGGTTTACTAGATAGCATGACTTGGGCGATTTATCTATTTGCATGTTAGGTAATTTGATTTTGCGCGGGAAAATTGATCGACTTTACTTGTTTACTATTTGGTCATTTTCCTGAATATGTGACGCCATCTATTACCTACGTTGTTCACTACCGTAGGCCCTTGGCGGGATTTGCATGTTTAATAAATGTTTTGATTAGGCCCTTGGCGGGATAGAAATTCATGTGTAGGCCCTTGGCGGGATATATTACCTTGTGAGTTGTATTGTGTAGTGCTTTGTGTCTTTCCGTCTTGCACTCACAGGTTTTCTTGTAGCGCTCAGATCGTCACCATGCCGCCCCGCTCTGCCCGCTTTTCCCGCACTTCTCGTGTTGCCCTCCCTGCACCTCCGGTCGACAGCCATATTGTTTTTGCAACTGACGAGCAACGTACGAACTATAACACCCTGAAGTGGATGCCTTGGTAGTCAACCGTTGGCTCAATACCGCTGATTTGCACGAACTTGGCCTCCTCAGAGAGATACGTCGTTTGGCTACCAACATATGGCTCGGACGCTTTGTTGACATGCCTGAGGTTTCCTACAAAAACCTTACCTTGGAGCTGATTAGTTCTCTCATTGTCACCGAGGACATGTTCTTTGACCGTGGCGGCCTGAGATTCCATTTGGGAAATGAATGACAGGACCTTGACTTTGAAGAGCTCAACCTTATATACGGGTTTCCCACTACCGGGCAGAAATATGACCTCCATAGTTCTGAGGAGCAAGAATTCTGGTACCAAATCACGGGTGTGCGCCCCTTCAACCACCACTCCAAGGCCACCCACATCGTACACCCCTTCTTTAGGGTCATGCAGAATTTCTTTGCGGGGACGATCTTCTCCCGTGAGGATAGCACATGAAACGTCTGGCATAGTGAGCTGATGATCTTAAAGTACATGACTGAGGGCGTGGCGGTGAATTTGGGCATTTTGCTTGCTCGACAGTTGACGAAGATGACCACCAAGTCCAGTGGTGGTATCTGCATTGGTGGCATGATCACCCCGCTGATCCACCACTTTCATGTTTCTGTTGCTGGCCATGCAGAGACCCCCGACTCCTACCGGATCAACATTCCATATTTATGGCGGGCCCACATGCTCACGAACGCTTGGAACAACCCGATTAACTACTTGAAATTCAAGGCTGGTTTCCCTCTTGTTCCTTTGCCCGATGCCCACCGTACCCCCACTGACGACAGGGATAATTGGGTCCGTAACTAGGCCGGAGCACAGCCCCATGATGGCCATGCTGGTGATGACAGTGATAATGATGGCGATGCGCCTCCTTGCCAGTGGGAGCATGGAGAGTCCTCTGCTGGCCCTGCTTCAACCTCACGAGAGGGTGACGTTGGGGCGTTGCAACATCGGCTTGACGAAATTGAGGCCCAGTGAGCTCAAGAACATGCCATGTTTCTCCAGATGTACCGCCAGATGTTCGGGCTTGAGTACGATCCCATCAACTCACCACCGCAGTAGACTGACTCTGTGAGTTTCTTACTCTTTGTTACTTTTCTACATTGGGACAATGTAGGGTTTAGCATGGGGGGAGAAATTCACATATAGACTTGCATATTCATTTAGTTGCACGTTCATCTTAGGTTTAGTTGCTTTGCTTGATTTATTTTTGCGTTTTTTTTTCTTTCATTTTCTATGAACTTGGTTTTATGCATTGCATTATGGATGATTGATTTGACCCTTACTGCTTAATTTCCTCTAGTTGTTCTTCTTGTAATGCATGGTTTATGAATCCTCTCAATTCGTCTTGGTTGTTGATACTACAATTGCATGTTGTGCATGATTATGAGGGCCTGAACTTTAGACGATTGGCTTGAGCATGTGACCTTTGATTGAGATGTGTTAGGACCGACACTCTAGACAAAATACCTGTGAGATTTTGGGACTTTTAGGACTATTTCTGTGGAAGTCCTCTCTTTTTGTATGTGTGTGAATCTCTCTTCGATTGCTAACTCTACTACTAGCATTATTACCTTCTTCGATGCTACATTTTGGATTCATGTACATGACATTGATATGATTGAGGCATTGTTTCATTTGAACCCTTTTATCCTTGGCCACCCTATATATGTTTTCCTCTGTTTGAAGCCCCTTTGTGCCTTAATTGCCTTTTCTTTGGAAGCACCACAAAAGCATACCGAGCCTATATATTCTTCCTACCCATCCGGAGTTTATGATACTATTATTTGTCTTGCTATTGTGGACTTGAGCCAATCTTGGGGGAGGTCGTGTACGTTAGTGGATGGATATGATTATGCCTTGTATTGTTCTCCTTTCAATTTTCGGATTTTCTTTCTTGATGAAAAAAATAATCTAATAAAAGCAAGGAAGAGTAAGCATACAAAAGCAAAGGAAGGATACAACTTAGCATCTCAAGGGTGTTGTTGTATGGGTTTGAAGAATAAAATTGAATGTGAAGGATCGTTTCAAGCTTGGTGTGGTCCTGGTAATTCTCTTCTCTGGATTTAGCACCACATGGCCTAAATTATCCTTACCTAAATCCTATACCTTGGCCCCATTACAACCCTGGAAAGTCCTCACGAATTTTGTTATATACATGGTCTTCCATAGTGGAGATTTAGGACACTGTTGCAAGCCTATGGTTGTTTAGCATTCAAGTAGAGAATTGAGCGAAACACAACCCTAAACACATGAGTAGAGTGACTTCATTTCTTTATCCTTGTGAGGTTTAGAGTAGAGGAATTTTCTACATTTCTTTCATTGGTTACAAAGCATGCTATGATTGCAATTGTCTCATCGTTTGGACTCTCATGATCATTGCTCACTTGTATCTTGGGTAGAAACAACCTTGGCATATTTTGTGGATTTGTAGACTATGTACTTGCTTGAGGACAAGCAAGGGTTAAGCTTGGGGGAATTTGATGACATCCATTTTATGCACATTTGAGACATGCATTTAGGCTAAAGTTTAAGCATTTCCACGTCTATTATCCTGCATTTTTAGCTAGTTGCATCATTTTCTTTAGTTTAGATGTCTACACGAGTTTCTGTGTGATCTCGGGTACATTGATGGGATTTTGGGATGCATACGAGGCATGGACGTCATTGGAAATGTGCACGTGCGAATTCAGAGGCGAACAAAGACAAAGAGGTGCTTTCTGCAGCCTGGCACGGTTTGTGACAAACCGTGCCAGAATGTCCCTGACCGTGCGGAGCCACATAACGCAAGAAAGAAGCCCCTGCAAAGCGGCACGGTTTGTGACAAACCGTGCCACAAACCATGCCGACCTCTCCCGCTGTCCGCTGTAGTCCTGCACGGTTTGTGACAAACCGTGCGGCGTGTCATAAACCGTGCCATTCTCCCGCGGATCCGACTTGTTAATTTTTCGACCCCTCTTATTTTAGTATAGTATAAATACTTTTTCTAGGGTTTTTTGGCAGCCTCTTATGTTATTTTTCTGCCTCCCTTTGCCACTCTCTCTAGCCCTAGTTGTGTTTGGAGTTTGATTGAAGATTTTTGACGTTTGAAGATTGTTTCCCTGGATTTGATCAAGTATTTCTCTTCTTCTAATCTAGTTGAATGATTTCTCTTGTTGAATTGATGTTTTTGATTGTTTCTCCAAGCATGTCTGGCTAATTTCTTAATTCTAGGGTTGGGGTAATCCCAACAATGGATTGGTAGACTTGAGCATGATATTTGCCTGAATTCAAATTTGGAACCTTGTTTGATTCAATCCTAGAGTTCTTAATGCAATTGATGAATGTTAATTAGGTTTGATTCTGAAAGGATTAACTCTAATAGATAACTCAGATAGGGTATGAGTCTGAAAGGAGATTACTAGGTATTGAACCTGAGTGTTATTTGTGCGACAACAACCTAACTACTCTTGTGGAATCCTAAGCTATCATAGAAACCCTAGGTTTGCCTGGACTTAGCGGAGCGCGACAACGAATGTTAACCCAGTTTGATCCTAGATTTTAAGTGCCCAAAGGGTCTAGATTTGATTAGCTCTACGCAACAGCGATTGTTAGTTATAATCTAGGCACATCTATTATCGTCTGAAAGGAGCTAGTAGAGACTTTAGATAGCTTACCTTCAGACAAGTTCTGACTAATTTCAGGCAGAGTTTACCAAGACATTAGGGGTGTTCAAAATCGGCCCGGACCGGAAAACCAGACCGGAAAAGAACGGACCGGACCGGTGAAATTTCGGTCCGGTCTCCGGTCCAAGGTTTTCCCTTAATCCGGTCCGGTCCAAACCCGGAAAAAAAACCGGTCCGGACCGGATTTAATTTTTATTTATTTATTTATATGTTTTATATATTTTTTTGGAGATTTATATGTATTTTTTTATAGATATTTTTCTTATTTTAATAAGTTAGGAATATATATGTTTTATAGATATTTTTTTAGGTATTTTTTTTATAGATTTTAAATAAGAATTTAAATTATTATTTTTTTAAAATAAAGTCCGGTCCAATCCGGTCTTAGACCGGACCGGAACCGGACCGAATCGGTCCGATCCGGTCTCCGGTCCACCCTTTTCAAAAAATCCGGTCTGGACCGGATGAACACCCCTACAAGACATTGTTGTGGAGATCCCTGGTCCTAGGATCTTCTCCCTAATTGTTTACAACCATCTTTTGAAATTATCTCTTTTTGTTTTCTTATTTACTTAGTTTTTAGACACAACGAATCTTCCTTCTTACAGCTTAGCTTACCAGTTTAAGTTTACAAAAGGTACTATATAGTCCTCGTTGGGAATGACACTTGAAAAGCTATAACTGAACTCATACGCTGGGTAGGTTTTTGTCCTATCAAGTACCCTCTAGCTTTTGGCATATTTGCACTTTTGGTCCCAACTTTTCAAGTTGGGGCAAAAATGCCCTTGAATAATTTTTGAAAAATTACAAATATTACCCAAACTTTCTTAAACTTAATTGTTTTAATAATTCTATATTTATAATATAACTTTAGTCCAAAATTAATATTTAGAAAAATTAACATAGGCTAAAATAAGCTTAAGTTACAATTCCTATGGCTTTAACCATATTTAAATCCTTTAACAAAAATTGTTAAACTTGATCTAAATATTCTAGGTTAAATTTTATAAATTTTAATTAAATTTAGAATCAACATAATGTTATCCAAAAAAATTTAATAGCTCACAACTTTAAAGTTGTAACAACTTATATTAAGAATCTCTATTTCATTTCTATTTTTTTGGAATTATGAAATAAATACCAAAAATTCCTTTTTTAGAAATAGAGTTGGGTAAATTACATAAATATCCTTACTAAAATTTTGGGTTATTACATTACTACACCCTTAAAAATAGTTTCGACCCGAAACTAGCACTACCAAGATAGAGGAACCAGTTTCCACATTAATCTCACTACTTTGACTTAGTATCTTAATCATTTCATCCTCGAAATTACTCCTAGGAAAGTCGATCCGTTTCCTCAACCATGACATTATCTCGTATATCTCGTCTCCATATATTATACTATGTAATAACTCTTAATATATCCACAAGATCATGACTACCTTAGAATCATAGTCTCCAAAATCATCATAACGATCCTAATATACCTTAAGCATGAGAACACTACCTATCTCTTCCAATTTCCTCTTCATAATCACATCCCAAAGTTCATACATTAAACTCACATATAACCCGAATATCAAATTTTAGTAACCTCGAAACATTACATCCTCTAATTCCTTAAAGGTACATCCCACAATTCCATTATTTATCTTAATCAAGTTTGGCCCTAATGCCATCTCTAACTTACAATCTTTCCAAGAACAATTTAACTCATTCCAAAATCAATCTCTAACTAAAAACCTCTAAGATTCCTTAATTTTCCCCAAACCGAGTCACATAAGATATTACTCTTATTTCCTCAAAATATCATTTTGATAATTGATTTATCACCAATGAAATCAATCACTTACTTTCCTAACCCTTCCATATATATACATGGGTAACATTTCTTATTTCATTCATTAAGCGCACATAAGACAAATCCCTTTACTACATCCTTTAGTTTATCAAAATCCTCATAATAACTTATCCTTATACCATAACCTTTAAATTTAAGTGAGCTTTCTCCTAATACAATAGCTTCACAACTTAATCTTCCCATATAGTATTATACTACCAGCCTTATAACGGCACACTCACTTGAAATCCTATAAATTTAAATCGCTGCATGTTTTATATTCTAGAACATCAATTGTTTTAGGATACAATTTATTCGCTTGAAATCCTTCAAATTTCCTTAGGAAGAGAAAACTCTTTATGATTTATTCTTTTCTCAACAATTTATTTGCTTCAATGAATAAATTATAAAACTCACAATTAGACATTTTAAACTTTATATTAGCTCACCATACCAACTTTACCACAACCAACGCTCGGAGTATACACATGAGAAATAAATCTCAAACTCGACATAGCATTAACTACACACACTTAATTCTTTAAATAAGGAATTTTGACAAAACTAAACTCACGGGACAACACTCGACAACTCGATTAGAAAAGCAAATAATGTCAATACCCAACTTGACATTATTCCAAAAATATAGAGAGATTCTTATGAATGGATCTAAGGATTAAGTAACGGAATTGATCCTAGCGCTAACCAAGTAGAGAACAATCACTCAAGTTCCAAACGTTACACCATCCTTTATGAGTCCAGTGAGTCCTTATCAACACGTGACCTGTATAGTTTTTGGCACTCAAGGAATCTCGTCTGAACGCATAACTCACAGCAATAACGAATTTAGTAATTTCCGAAACGAGGAAATACTTCTTTATTATTCGATATTTTGAACTAAAACAACGGAAGGAATGTCAAAAAGACAAATCACTAAACTACAGAGACTATAGACACACACGTCATTTCTCCTTATTCTAAGGAATACTTAAAGGTAACTAATTGTCCAGGGTGTTCTGCTCGTCGGACTGACGCACCACAAAGAGTCACTCCATGTGAGAGAACCAATAGGCAACCTTGACTGGTTCCCTGGTTCCATCATAGCTATCTGGGCTCATTGAATTAATCGTCTTCAACGCTCGGTTATAATTCCCTTCATTTCTCTCGGGAATCACTGGAGGTACAAGGTCTTCATGTCCCCAAAAATCAATTGCGGCCTGGGGAACGGGAGCCGCTTGAGCTTGCGGTATTCCCTGGGTTGTCAATATCTAGACAGCCTGCCTCACTATCTTCCCTATGACTATAGCATCCAACATGATCGGGGCAGGAGGTGGATAAGTGGAACCTCCCCCGCAACTTGCGGGTCCACTTATTCCCGACGAACATCTTCCCGTAGGGGCGGGTTATTGTTGTGCGAGCCAGATCTCGCGTCATCCCCTTGTTGAGCAGTACTCCTCAAGTGGATTCGGGAATCATTGCTAGGACCTTCATCGGCCGCTTGGTTGGTGGATGGGGTGTTCACCATCTGTTGATGAACCATAACGCAATTGGAAATTTCCAACTTATACGTGATACTTAAATCACTACGTTATGATATGATTTGTAAGAGTCCAAACTAATAGCTCGTATTAGATTGACTGACCCACCACCATTATTCTTAAACGATCTTATCCTCTTACTTGAGAATAAGGCAAATAGGAGAAATGTCAACCTTCAAATGGCATTAAACCTAAGAATGGAGGATATCCTAATGAATGGGCCTAAGGAATAAGTAACTGAATCGAAGCTTGCAGAAGTTTAAAACACTTATTATCAAAACTTATACTTTCAAATCTTATATTTAACTTAGTGAAATAATTACCTAGGTAGTAAATTCCTTAACTAATGACATGATTATTTCCTTAGAAACCTTACTAAACCAAAAACCATACTTTGAAACTTTATATTTGACTTAATAAAATAATTATTTTTATAGTTAGTTTCTTAAACTAGTGACATTATTATTTCTTTATAAACTCTTACAAAAACACAAAACCACACCTTTAGAATTATAACAAAAACTTAATTCTAATTCTTTATAACACCAGTTTATAAAAGAACTATAAAAATTAGTATTAGTATTTTAATAACTAAACTATCACTTCTTAAGATTTCTTTTTAGACATTAAGAAATTTTTAACCCTAAATTTAGTACTAACTAGTTAAATTCTCAAAATTACGTTATTACATAAAATATTTTGAAATTAGTTTTAAAACAAAATAGTTTTGAAAATAATTTTGAAAATTCTCAAACCTAACAATAGGCCAAGAATCTTAAAACCATTGCTCTGATACCACGTTTGTAATACCCCCGACTTACGTCGGAAGTGCCACACGCTAGTGACCTCCGACTGTAAAGTCCAAAGCCACCCAAGGCTTTAATCGAAACAATTATACTTAAATGGACATTAAATAATAAAGAGTAAATAGCGGAAGACTTTGTCTAAAGAAACTCAATCTTTTATTAAAACTCCTCTCGTAAATTGAGAAGGATAGTTTTACAAACGGTATTGAAATTACAACGGAAGACTTTAAATAAATCTTAATTACATGACTAATTTAACTACATCTTACATTTATTTAGGAAGATTAATCAACACTAGACAACTTTTAAAATAATATCACTTTAAATCTTCAATCTTTGACTGCAAGCCTTTGTCTTCGAATTGTTACTTCAAGGCGTCGGGACCAACCACTAATGTGCTGTATAGGACAGATGACACCAGCCAACCATGCAAGGAAAGAGAAAGGTTGGTCAGTCTAATGAAAGACTACGCAAGGGCTCAAACAAAATGTTCTTGTGATTGTATTCAGTTATTATCATTGTCTCTCGAATAAAAACCGATAGACGATATATAACCAGATACTCTTACTGAAGCGAAAGAAAAGATATGCGACAACAGAAGACTCCAAAGAAGATGAGTCTTATGGGAAAATCATGAATTTGTTTGGGAACATTATAATTCACACAAAGTTTGAAAACCGACCTTGATTATTTTGGCCAATGACCAACCTCACCGCACAATGCGAATCCAGATTGGAAAGAGGACTTACTTTAATACAAGATTCCGGGTGGGTTCCACGTTGTACTTCTCGCCCGAGGGTATATTAATTATGTGGAACAAGGCACTTATCTTATTTAATTTCAAAACATGCATTAACGTGGAACCTTTTAATTTCCAAAACAGATCTCGCAATGTAATATAGAATGGAATAAATCCCGAAGATTGGCACTAGCTATGTGCACCGCCACCTATATTCGGATAGGGGTAGGTCATGACCAAAAGCGTTAGGGCATTTAACCTCCTAACACAAAGTTATAAAGAAACGACTAAACCTCGCAAGGAAATAGCATTCCTACGAATACTCGTGCTAAACTAGCATTTATAAATCCACACCAATGCACAACAAGTCCACACCAATTATATCTAGCACCCTATAATAATATATATATATATATAAGGGTCGTAGCTAGCATATTATACAACCTAATAATAAGGTTTAATTAATCACATCATTTATTCACACAAGTTCCCAAATAAGAAAAGAATTATTTATCCCAACTTAATAGCACAACCGATTCATTGGCAATTGGAATAAATATGCAAGAGCGAACCGTCACTTGCCTTGAATCACAGAGAGATGAACGGTATCACAGGGATGGTTGTTTCCGAGTAGCAACTTGGATCTCTGCTCTATTTCCGTTTCAGAAGCAAATCCGAGACATACCCAAATCACACACAAAAATAAATTATAATTAGATAATTTATTTAATACTGAATTTTAAGGGATATATGTCTCAGGATTTAAATTGAATTAATTTATCTCCAATTAATTTAGTTTTCAAGGCTTAATCGGTAGAACGATTATTTATGCGATTAAAAATAAATTATTCGTATATTCTAAATATTATTTTCAGAAAAAATATTTCTCATAAATTATTTATAAGTCCATAAAATTTACTCTAAAATATTATCCAAATGAAAAGTTAATATTTTTACCATTCATAGTCTAAGATAATACCCAAAGTAATTTTAAATTTTTTATGTTTAATTTTATTTAAATGAAATTAATTCCAGCTTATTATTCAGTAATTAAGATTAACTTAAGTAACCTTAATTAAGCCAAATAATAATAAAAGAAATATGAAATCGGACAAAAATCCTGAAATACCCAATTCGATTCGACATTGGTGGAAGCCAGCGGAAATCGTCCAATTGGAGGCCCGACGGTAGTTGTCCGGCGGTGCCACCTTAGGTCTTTGGAAGTAGACTTCCAGGTGGACCTAATGGTGGTGGTGGCGAAGCTAATGGAGCTCTGGTGTGGCGGTAATTGATCCCGCAACAGAAGGTTACGATTTTCTAGGGTTCTAAACTTTGAGGATTTAATTCGGTGCCGAAACCTCTTGAAGGTTGGATAGGTCTCGGAGAGAGCTTAGATTCCATATAAAATTTGCAAGGAAATGATCTCGGATTGGCCCCGATTTCTCAAAGTTTCCAAAACGTCAAAAACATGCAAAAACTTGCCTTATATGCGAAAATTCGATCTCGTCTTTGATTGTTTCCTTTCGATTTCACTGGTATAATGTGTGTATGGACCTATATTAAAAAGCCCATGGATTACTTGGTTGAATCGAGCCCGAAACACGGCATGGAATGGCCAAAAACCACCATTGTTGTCCACGGATGAAGCTTGGAGGGGAAGATGAACGGTACCCTCCAACTTTTGGCATATTTGCACTTTTGGCCCCAACTTTTCAAGTTGGGGCAAAAATGCCCTTGAATAATTTTTGAAAAATTACAAAAATTACCCAAACTTTATCAAACTTAATTGTTTTAATAGTTCTATATTTCTAATATTATTTTACCCCAAAATTAATATTTAGAAAAACTAACTTAGGCTAAAATAAGCTTAACTTAGGCTAAGAAAACCTTAAGTTACAATTCCTATGGCTTTAACCATATTTAAATCCTTTAGCAAAAATTGTTAAACTTGATCTAAATATTCTAAGTTAAATTTTATAAGTTTTATTTAAATTTAGGATCAACATAATGTTATCCAAAAATTTAAATAGCTCACAACTTTAAAATTGTAACAACTTATATTAAGAATCTCTATTTCATTTCTATTTTTTTGGAATTATGAAATAAATATCAAAAATTCCTTTATTAGAAATAGAGTTTGGTAAATTTCATAAATACCCTTACTAAAATTTGGGGTTATTATAGTAACATTCTTAGCATCATCACTAATGGGCATGAGGGCCTTGGAAAGGAGTCGATGTTCAGTGACCAAAGGATCGAGACAAAAGTGGATCGTTTCACCAATGTCGAGAACCTATTTAGCACTAGGAATTACGACTTCGTTCCCACCCTTATGGATGCTCCTTCAAACTAGCAAAGGCGGCACGTGAGTAGAGAATGAGCTCTTCACATAAATTTTTCATGTGCACTTGGACTCACAAGTTGTCATTAGGGGTGAGAATTGAGAAACCTCCGACTGAGTTTCCCTAAAAGGGCCTGATTAAGTATCGTCATGTTGAGGACTTGTAACCCTCATCGGTCTTTTGTCTAGCACGGATCTTCCCACTTAGCAAGATTCATTTTGCTTCTACTATCCCTGTTGCCCCATATAAAAGATCTAGTGACTTGGTCAATGTCAGAACATACACTCGCATGAAGGCTAAGGGTAGCCATGGAGTACATAGGGAGCGAAGTAATAACATACTTCCCAAGTGTCGCTCTCTCCGCAAGGTTGAGATGCCTACATTTTTTCCCTAACAATTTGCAGACGATCTTTTCCAAAAGTGGACGGAATGTGTCTTTCTCAAGACGCTTGTGCAGTAGAGGATGCCAAGACATGAACCCAAGTCACTTGTAATAGAAAAAATTGCTCTCTATATGCAGCTCTTGAACAAGATCAGCACTGACGTTCGGTGACACATATAGTTTTTTTTTGCCGTGGTATCCCATTGTCCCGTTGCCCTACAGAACTCCTCAAGGCATGACTTAATCAAGCTTATTTGCTCTACCGAAGCTTTGGTAAGAAGATTCAAAAAGTATGTGGGAAAGGGGCGGGCCTCCTCGAGAGATTCAAATTGGCTTCCAACTACCATCCTCAACTCTGGAGAAAATCACATGCATAAGTCTCTCAATGCATAGGAAGAACAAGTAAGAAGATATTGGGTCTCCTTGTCGAATGCCTCGGGAAGGGGCAAACCACTCAGTGGCTTCCCTATTCCAGAGTACACGCATTGAGGCGGTAGAGATACACTTCGTGATCCATCCACAGCTGTCCGAAAATCCCGCATCATGAAGTGCATCAACAACGAAATCCCATCTCAGACGGTCATATGCTTCCACAAGGTCAATTTTAGGATCATTCATCCCTTAGTTCCCTTTTTGTATCTCATTGAATGGACAACTTCTTGTACGAGCACAATATTTTTGGTAATTAGCCTTCCCGAGAGGAAGCTTCCTTGCAATGGACCAATCAACTCCGCCAGAAGGGGCTGCATTCTATTGACAAGAACTTTCGTAATAAGTTTGTAAAGAACATTACAAAGGCTTATGGGTGGAATTGGTTTACCTTTATGGGGTTTCTCGCCTAGTAATTAGTGTGATGAGAGTCTCATTCAATCCATGAGGCATTATTGATGTAGCAAAAAATTCTTTCATAGAAGCAATGATGGAGGATCCTACAGTGGGCCAACATTTGTGGTAGAACACCGGATGGTATCCATCAGGGAATGGGGCTTTAGAACTGCCCATTTGTTAAGCAGCAGTTTGGATTTCTTCATTATCCACTGGCACAATCAGCTTCAACCAGTTTGCAGAGGAGATGCATGGGAACTGACCATGAGGCGTGGTGATTGGATACATTTCTTCCAACGGAAAATGATAGAGGTGGTGAAAAAAATTGATAGCTAAGGCTTCAAGAGCATTTATGTCCAGTACCCAATTTTCAACATCATCTTTCAAGGCCTTGACCCAATTCCTTTTTCTTCTAATGAGGTGGAAAGCATGAAAAAAGGATGTGTTCCTATCCTCGGAATGCAACCATAACTCTCTAGATTTTTAGAGCCAAAGGAGTTCCTCCTACTCCAAGACCTCCTCTAATTGTTGTTGGATAGAGATAAAAATGGATCGAGTGATGAATGGTTGAAACACTTCTATCACCCTGACCCGAGAAACAATTTCTCCATCCAACCCATCCGTTACTTGCAAAACTTATCACTCACATCCAACCCATCATCATCCATCGAGTTTTCCGATGGACCATGTTAAATAAACGGGTGTGTTATAATGTTTGTAATTTTTTGGTACGAACTAGTAGTAATCATATAAAAGTTACATTTTTATATACGAAAACATGTAATATAAAACATTACTACAAAAACAAGCATAAAACTAGAAAGTTATACAAAAACATTAAAAGTACTTTAAATGATGAAACATTTCACAAAAATGCAATAATCTAAAACAAATTAATAATAGACGGGTGAAACGGGTGATGGGTGAGACGAACCTCCACTCGCATCTGACCCGACTACTACCCGCTCCACCCATCACCCGGATATCACCCGCTTTTGATCAGATTATCATCCATTTATTTGGACCGACTGCTCGGATAGATCACATATCTGCGAGTGATTTCCATCCATATATATTTTGAGAAGGGTATCATCAAGATTCAACAATTGTCCGTTTACTCCATTGTTGAGTTATGTTTGGACATTATCAAGGCGAGTCAACAAGTCATTTTTCCTCTCATGGATGGTTCCAAAGACCTCTTTGTTCCACTTTAGCACTTTGGAGCGGAATCTATCTAAGGCGGTCATGGCATCACAGTCATTGGGCAATGTCTTAAGGAGAAAGGCATGGAATCCAGGGTGTATGAGCCAAGCAGCCTCAAAGAGGAAAGTCCATCGATGTCGATTCATAGACATTGTAGGTTCAACTGAAAGAAAAATTGGCGTATGATTCGAAGATAATTTAGGTTACCGGCAATTTCAAGAAAACATTCCAGTTGGACAGAACCCTGTCAAGCCTCTTGGCAATCATTGTGTCAACAGAGCATCCTCTAGACCAAGTGTAAGCTTGAACTGAGAAACCTAGGTCGATAAGCTCGTTATTGTCAATTATTCTTTAGAAATCAATGGAGTCCAGGTGAAGGCATCAGGACTCGCCTTGTCTCTTAGAGGCAAAAAGAATGCAGTTGAAGTCACCTCTAATCATAAAGGGCCTTGAGATTACACTTATTTCAACATGAAGAATGTCACAAAACCACCATCGTACGTCGAGGAATTGAGAGAGGAGCAAAAGAAAAAACATATTCAAGTTGAGCATCACCTTTACATAAAATAGCTCAAGTGAAGTTCTCTTGAAGATTTAGAATCCGCACGTTGATGTTATTGTTATCCCATAGAAGCCAAATGCCTCTAGAGTAGCCTTTGGTGTCGGTGCGAACACAACTGGGGAATTTGAGCTTATCACTAACCTGTTGTGCGCGACTACAAGAAATATGAGGCTATAAAATTGCAACAATATCAACTGTGTTTATTCAGGTAAGATATTGAACGGCTTTGATGAAACCTTCCATGTCGAGTCCGAAACAGTTCCCCAATGTGCAATTCATCAGAAATCGATGGAGGAAATAGCAAGATCCTTAACAGATCAAGCGGAATGGCCAACAGAGGCCACTACTTCACACTTTTTGGTTGCTTCCATAAGCAACCTCTGTCACTCTAATATTTTTTATGATCTTCAGTTCCCTGATCAACTTCCACCATAAGGATAGATGTCGTGGTTGATTCCTCACATTTTTGTTGATAATTCATTCCTCGCTAACCTCATTAGGATGGGGAAAAATGGCGGATTATTCCACAACAATCGAAGTAGAGTCATTCGGTTTCACAGAGTTGTTGGGCTTCTGGGGTGGGTTCGCTTCTTGGAGTTAGGCTTGGAAGATTCCATCAAAAGGGGTAGGCTCAAACAGCGAGGCATTTTTATTGGGCATGTGGTGGAATTCTCTTTTGGCCCAATTTGAGGTAGGCCCCGAGTTTGCACATGTGCGTTTTGTTCAACTTCTTTTGAGCCCTAGTCTTCTTTGTTTTGGAACTAGAAGCTACTTCAATCTCTTCCAATGGGACCACTGAACACCCTTTCCCGACATTTCATATTTTGTAACACCCCCAACTTATGTCGATAGTGTCACACGCTAGTGACCTTAGACTATAAAGTTCAAAGTCATCCTAGGCTTTAATCGGAACAATTATGCTTAAATAAATAAACGTTAAGTAATAACAAAGTAAATAGCGAAAGACTTTTAAAACAAATACTTAATTGTTGGATCGTTAGAGTTACATCTGAGGGAACAAAGGCTTTGTTCCCACAGAAGGCACAGCGGAACAATATAGCAGGAAAGATAACGAACGAACTCACGATATATAGTGGAAACCCTGATTGGCAAAACTAGCTTCTCAAGGAAAAACCACTACCTTCATGCTTCCGCTTGAGAGGATTTTGAAGCGTCTACTTGTCTTATTGATTTCTTGTTCGATTACACTTGTATCCTGGACTTCAACCTCTAGACTTCCCACCTAGATTTGAAACCTCTTCTACAACGATGAATCGAACTCAACCCTCAAAGACTCACAAACACCTCACTCTCTTTTTCTTTTCTTTTCGTTTGATGCCCCGAGTTTGTACATAGAAATGAATCCCATACTCCTATAAATACAACTCGTCTAAACCCTAATCGTAACAAGATAAGATTTCTCCAAATAAGGTAACAAGAAGATATGATTTGATTGAAGAAATAATATCCCAACCGTCTATATTAATTAAAGAAAATATTCCTTAAATTAATATAATCGGATAAGATATAATCCCCTCTCTCCAATTATCTTATCTTAGGAAAGATTTCCTAAGATAAAACAATCGGGCTTCTCTCTCTCCATATCTTCTCGATCGGCTTTAATCCTTGCAGCCGAAGTCTTTCATCCTTTACCGCGTGTGGTTCTTGATTTGTTTCCATAATTCAGCACGCTGGATTTCTTCCTTCCATTCACAGCTTTGATCTTGTTCGTCATTGTTGTTCCTTGAGAGGTAACAAAGCACATGAACAGATCTTTGTTCCCTCTGCGATCCTTTACTGCAATGGTTCCCTGAGATAACTGTCTTTGTTCCTGAAACACTTAGTACCCAGATTAGTTGAATGTTTGTTACCATCAAAACCTAAGAAATTCAACAAATTCCCCCTTTTTTATGGTGACAAACATCCTTGACAATAAAACATATACATATGAGATAAAGACAGTTATGGAGAGAAAGGTTTCCCACTTAGGCAATATTAGTTCCCCCTTAGTTCAGCAACATATGAAACCATGTTCTGTTCCCCCTCAACCAAAGCTACCTGTCATTTCCCCCCTTTTGGCATCATCAAAAACATAAGTAAAGAGATAGAGAGAAAAAGACCACAACATGATAAGCAAAACAACTCATTTTGCATTAGATTGAAACGCACAAACATAGACTGCATGTAAAGACAACAACAAAATTAGCACATGTAACACATATGATTAACATGCCAATCATTGCAAACACATGAAACAGAAGCAAAGAAAAGCAAAGTAGTAGGGGAAGATGTGCTGGGAACAAAAGAGGGATTGGTTAGCCAGAGAACGACGAATCAAGTACCACTGGTGCCTGTAGAGGGATCTGGAGTATGAGTAGCCGTTAGAGCACGCACATCCTCCATAAGTCGCCTTTGTTGTTCTGCCAACCAACGATATTGCGCGAGACAAACTCTTCACGGCCCTTCGCAGATCTGTTCCCCTTCAGACCCAACCAGCACCTTTTTGCAACACAAACTGCTTCTTGTGTAGCTTACTAGCATCCAACCGCTAGTAGAAGAAAGATTCATTTATCCCCTCTTTGTGTTCCCTGTGGTGTTCCAGTTTTTTTTTTTTTTTTTTTTGAAACAGCACACGTGAGTAACATGACAACTTTGCAGAGAACGCCATAGATAGGAGGGGAGAAAACACAAGAATCCTTTTTCATATCTTTTCAAGTATTAAGGATAATGATCTCAATCTTCTTCTTTCTTTCTTTTACCAAAGATCACAGCCAAGAAGATATTTTCCAAAAATAAATCTTGTAAAAGATTCTGTCCAAATCCATCAAAGCCCACAAAATCTCAAGCGCAATAACCATCACGCAACCACCATATCACCTTTTATGCACGAACACTTCTCAAGCAGTTGCAAGCCATCATTACACATCATACCTGTCAAATCCCAGCCACAGACCACAGAGGCGACAATTCGTATTCTCGACTTTCCGAAAAAGTAGAGGAGTGTGATGCGGGGTTAATGTTACCAGAGAGGGTACAAAGAACATCACACATAAATATATACGAGAATTTTTAATAATGTTTAATCATGACTGAGAGGCTCCCAGATGTGGATGATAAGAGAGGCTCATAGGAAGCATCAAGCATGATGGCTAGGGTAGGCTGTAGAGTCAACAATCATTTGGGCTTATAATGAGGGATCAATGCATCAAGTTGACTCTTTTAGGCCGAAAGAAAGCTGAATCATGTATTAACAAGATAGCATAGAGAATCATGCATGCAATTTTGCACATTAGTGAAGTATTAACATGAGTCTAAGCAAGGCGTTCAACAAATGATCAAGAGAATGAATGCAGATCAAGACATGATGATTAACCTATCACACTTTACCATGTAATTTAGCCAATCATCGAGGGAACACAACAAATAGACATGTGGTTAGGGAAACAAACCAGGCTTCATATGGAACTGAATGTAGAGTTCCCCAACAGGTGTCCTAATGAGAAAATTGGTGTTTGATTCTTTTGTTCCATGAATTTCCTTGTATGCCAATCTTTCTCCATACAGTGATGTCTTTTCTAGATGTACATGGTACCTGAGTATACAAACACGAAACACTTCAGTCATTAAGTCCTTATCCACATATGCATTTCTTTTACCTTTGTCACCAGGCCTTTGAGTCTCAAACATTCCTACAGAAGTGAGGTGAGACTCGCTTTGTTCCCTGTCAGGTAACTGAACTTAATACGAGTGAAATACCGGGAACTTTCCTCACTTTATCCTGCACAGAAAGAGTTAGTTCTTGCGAACCCAGACAAGCTTATGCTTTCTGGGCACATGAGCAACATATCTAATCTTAGGAGGTTCAACATTCATTTTCTCTCTAGTAGTGCGAGCAATATCCTCATTGTGTTGCTTCAGAAGGCACTCTTGCTTGTAGTGATCAGAGTGTCCGCAATACCAACAGACCCTATGGCACTTCAGATCTGCATACTTGCTCTTTCCAGGCCAAATTGTTTTGTTAGCAATCCTTGAATGAAAATAAATATTATTGGACTTACTGCTTTGAGATTGCTTCAACCAGATGGCATGAGCCTTCTGTCCATGGTACCAAGCCTTACCCTCCTCAGTCGAGTTTGAACAGTTTTTGCCTTTGTTCCCTCCGGAGGAACTTTCCCCCTTTTCTTTTACAGACTGTTTTCCTTCGACTTTAGAGCCTTTTTGCTTGGTTCCATCAACAGGAAGTTTGGGTTGATAGCCAATCCCAAAGCGAGGTACTTCCTTTGACTCAGTCTTCTTTTCATTCTTGGCTGCAACAAAGACAATACCTTTTGGCTTGTCCTTCTGTTCCTCACTGAGTTTGGTTAGATCACTAGAAAGTTTTACATTTCCTAGTTTCAACATTAATGACTCAGCCTCGAGTGAGGAAACAGAGGACTCCAGAGACATACTCTTTTCAGTGAGTTTAGGACACTCAGTGCAAGAGTTTGAAGGAGAGGATGAACCTTTCTCAAGATTGAGCACTTTGTCAGCCCAACCCTGATTTTCTTCGATCAAACTTGAGATCGATTCATCTTTATCTTCAATTTGCTCACTAAAAAGATTATTCTCATGAGCAAGTTTCTTAATGAGAGATATCAAGCTTTCTTTAGATTTGCTTTTTAAGCTTGATATGAGTTCAGATTCACTTACCTCAGTTCCCTGCATACCGCCTTTTGATTTGTCATGGTCTTCTATGGCCATCAAGCATACATCTCTTGAATGAAAAGATTCTTCATCCTCTGAGTCAGTATCACCCCATGTTACGACCATTGCTTGCTTCCCTTCACGAACCTGAGGGTGACCAGCCTTTTTCTTGAAGCAGTTATTGGCAAAATGTCTCTTGTGTTGGCAGTGGTAACAAACGACATCCTTCATGTCTCTGTTCCCTTCAGAGGAACTCTGTGTGCCCTTGTTTTGAGACCATTTTTCTTCATAGCTCTAGTGATGAGAGTCACATCTTCATCACCGTCCTCATCTTCGTCTTCAACTTGAGATAGGTCAAAGGCACGTTCAACCTTCAAGGCAATGCTTTGAGCCTTCTCTTCTCCCTTTTTGTTCATCTTGTGGTTGTATACATATGCATTGCTTTCAAGCTTGGCAACAACCTCTTCCATGGTGAGAGACTTGACGTCAGTTTGGGAGTACAGAGCGAGAGCAATTGCGTCCCACTGAGAGTTGAGGCCTTGCATAAAGTGATGAGTGAGCTTCCAGTCTGGCATCTCTTCATCAAGGAACTCCAATTGACCTACGATCCCCTGGAACCTGGAGTAGAACTCTTGAATGTGCTCATCCTCTCCTTGAGAAATTTGATCGTACTCCTTCATCAACGAAAGAATTCTGTTTTTCTTGACATCTTCATTTCCATGATGGAGACGTCTTAGAGCTTCCCAAATCTCCTTGGCGGTTTTATAGCCGATGATTTTCTTGAGATCCGTGGGGAGAAGGGCCATGTGAAGGATCTTCTTGGCTCTGCAATTCTTCTCCAGCTTCTTCTAGTCTCCATCGGTGTAGTCGATCTTAGGCTTAGGCTTTGTAGCGTCCTTTTCATTTGGGATAGCCATGGGGCCAACCTCGATGATTCTCCATATCTGTCCATCGAGGGAACAAATATGGGATTCGATTTGCTCAACCCACCAATCATATTCACCTCCCTTCAGGACTGGTGGCTTCCAGAATGAATCACCAATAGCGTTGCTTGACGACATATTTCCTGCAAAGTCTAAAACGAAAACAATCTAGAGCACCAGGCTCTGATACCAATTGTTGGATCGTTAGAGTTACGTCTGAGGGAACAAAGGCTTTGTTCCCATAGAAGGCACAGCGGAACAATATAGCAGGAAAGATAACGAACGAACTCACAATATATAGTGGAAACCCTGATTGGCAAAACTAGCTTCTCAAGGAAAAACCACTACCTTCATGCTTCCGCTTGAGAGGATTTTGAAGCGTCTACTTGTCTTATTGATTTCTTGTTCGATTACACTTGTATCCTGGACTTCAACCTCTAGACTTCCCACCTAGATTTGAAACATCTTCTACAACGATGAATCGAACTCAACCCTCAAAGACTCACAAACACTTCACTCTCTTTTTCTTTTCTTTTCGTTTGATGCCCCGAGTTTGTACATAGAAATGAATCCCACACTCCTATAAATACAACTCGTCTAAACCCTAATCGTAACAAGATAAGATTTCTCCAAATAAGGTAACAAGAAGATATGATTTGATTGAAGAAATAATATCCCAACCGTCTATATTAATTAAAAAAAAGATTCCTTAAATTAATATAACCGGATAAGATATAATCCCCTCTTCCAATTATCTTATCTTAGGAAAGATTTCCTAAGATAAAACAATCGGGCTTCTCTCTCTCCATATCTTCTCGATCGGCTTTAATCCTTGCAGCCGAAGTCTTTCATCCTTTACTGCGTGTGCTTCTTGATTTGTTTCCATAATTCAGCACGCTGGATTTCTTCCTTCCATTCACAGCTTTGATCTTGTTCGTCATTGTTGTTCCTTGAGAGGTAACAAAGAACATGAACAGAGCTTTGTTCCCTCTGTGATCCTTTGCTGCAATGGTTCCCTGAGATAACTGTCTTTGTTCCTGAAACACTTAGTACCCAGATTAGTTGAATGTTTGTTACCATCAAAACCTAAGGAATTCAACATTAACCTTTATCAAATCTTTCTCGTAAATTGAGGAGATAAGTTTTACAACTCAAAATTACAATACAACGGAAGACTTTTAAATAAACCCTAACTACATGACTAACTTACCTAAGTATTATTTTTATTTAAGAAGATTAAATCAATACCAGACAACTTTTAAAAAATAATATTACTTTAACTCATAATCTTCAACTACAGGCCTTCGTCTTCGATTTATTACTTCAAGGTTGTCTGAGACCAACCACTGATGTGTCGTATAGGAAGGATGACACCAGCCAACCATGCAAGGAAAGAGAAAGTTTCGTTAGTCTAATGAAAGACTAAACAAGGGCTCAAACAGAGGAGTCCTTGTGATTGTATCCAGTTACTATCATTGTCTCACGAATAATAGTCGTTAGATGATACATAACTCAGATACTCTCACTGAAATGATATAAATAGATATGCGCCAAGAGAAGACTCAAAATGAAGTGAGTCTTATAGGAATTATGTATGTTTGTTAGGGAACAATTATAATTATCACACAAAGTTTTTGAAAAAATGACTTCTTTGAATAATCGGGTCCTTAACCAACCTCACCGCATACGTGTTGTGCAAATTTAGATTGGTAAGAGGACCTTCATAGACAGAAGCTCGAGCGGGTTCCATATTGTACATCTCGCCCAAAGGTATATTAATTATGTTCAAAATGGAACTTATCTTATTTAATTTCAAAACATGCATTAACGTCAAGGCTTTTAATTCCACAATCGATCTTGCAATGAGATGTAGAATGGGACGAGTCCCGAATATTGGTACTAGCTAAGTGCACCACCACTTTTATTCGAATAAGGTTAGGTCATGACCAAAAGTATTAGAGCAATAATCCTCATAATACCAAGTTATAAAGAAACAGCTAAACATCGCAAGGTAATTAACGTTCATACGAATACTCGTGCTAACTAGCATATAAGTCCACACCAAATGCATAGCAAATTCACACCAAAGTTCATCTAGCACCCTATAATAATAATAATATATATATATGAGGGTCATTGCTAGCAAATATACATCCTAATAATAATGTTCATTTACACACCAATTTAACACACAAGTTCGGATCCCAAACGAAAATTAAGAATATTTATTCCAACTTAAGAGCATAATTGATTCATTGTCAATTAAGATGAATATGGAATAAATTACAAGAGCGAACTGCCACTTGCCTTGAATCACGAAGAACTTGAATGACGTAATGGAGATGGTTGCTTTTGAAAAGCAAATTGGCTATCTGCTTAATTTCTGTTCCAAAAACGATTCCGAGGTGTATCCAAATTATATAAGATAAATAAATTTTGATTAGATAATTTATTCAATAACGACATTTTAAGGATACAAGCCTCGATTTTTAATTGAATTTATTTAACTCTAAATAAATCAATTTCAAGGCTTTTCGATAAAACGATTATTATGATGCTAAAAATCAATTAGTTGTATATTATAAATAATCATATCATAAATAAATTGATCCAATAATTTATTTATAACCCTGATAATTTCTCACCCAACATTTATGTAGATGAAGTGTTACAATTTAACAATTCATAATAAAAGGTAATACCCGAAAAATATAATTAATCTAATCTTAATCTTAATCAAATTAAATTAAGTTAACCTAACATAATTTTTAACTAATCCAGAATAATCTAATTAATCAAGATTAATCAAAATCAAAATAAAATTAAAATCAACAATTAGATTATTCTGGATTAGTTAAAAATTAGGTTAGGGTTTTCGATAAAACCCTAACCTAACATAATATTTATTTATTTATTTATTTATTTATACACCATACTTTTATAACTCATTTGATAATTTGTACAAAAATTATCTTAACCTAACTTTTGAGCTTAAGTTAATAAAAAAAATTACTCCTCTAACAGAAATAAAATAAATTTATAACTTTTATTTTTATCAAATTGAAATTACCATATTACCCTTCTAATTTAAGTGGGATCTTACATATTTTCCTTTTGTTGGTCAAGAGAAGCAGCACTCTAATAATTTAAGTGGGATAGTACATGTTTCGCGGGGTGGCCCGGTCCCTAACATCGTCAAAAAGGAGCAAGGAAATACCCACACGCGGGCTCTCAAGCTGATGAAAACCAAAAAGAAAATGAAAAGCAAAACAAGAGAGGGAGTCGGCGACAGAGTTCGCTTCCCTGACCATATTTTCTTTTATTGTTAGAGGTAATTTGTTTCTTGCGTTTTTCCTTTCTAACTTTGGGTTGTTCATCGGTCCAAAACCGAACCAAACCAAAATTCGGAATTTTGTGGACCGAAAACCGAACCGAACATACTCGGTTCGGTTTTATTCAGTTCAGTTCTTTTTTGGACTGAAATAACCGAACATTTGAAATTAGGTTAATTTTGGTTATTGAAGCGGGTTTTAGTGCACAAAACCGAATTAGACCGAACCGAACTTGGACCGAACTAGACCAAACTGGACCGAACTTGGACCAAACTAGACTGAACTTGGACTAAAGTAGACCAAACTGGACCGAACCGAAGAAGGTTGTACTAGTTTATCTAGAAATCTAGGATTTTATTTTTATTTTTAAAAATACTCGGTTTTTAAATAACCTAACCGAAGCCGAACCGAACCGAATATAGATCAGTTTGGTTTCAGTCCGGTCGGTTCGGTTCAAAACCGAATAAAAGCCGACAGATCAACAACCCTATTCTAACATTAGTTTGATCCCTAGAGTTGTTTCATAACCGTTGGATTGTCATTTTCCTCCACACCATCTGCTAAAATTGCAAATCTTCCTAACATAGTGTTGAATCGTAGTGTGTTATACAGGGAACGGTGGGGCTGTTCCTTGGGCATCGGAATATAAAGATTCAAAGTAACAAGTAATTTTCCAAAAATAAATACTTGTATTATTAAGAATTGTACAATCTCACAAGTCTTATCTCCACCTATACCCTAGGTTAAAGACCTTGAGTGCAATCAACTCCTAACGACACAAGAACAAAACAAGACCTTTAGCAAGAACTACCCGTACCTTGCCTTAGACCTTCGATCTCAGTTCTCACAAGAGTTCCTTGGTATGCTTGATGGTTATATCTGAGATGTCTTTCCCCAAGACAATTCTCATCTATATATAGTGTCTAACAAAATCCTATTTCCAAATATCTAGCAATCGACACATATGGTAACAATGGATAACTTCGTTACCAAATATACAATAAGGCTGGTAAACACATGGTTTCCTTCTATAAACTTTCCTAAGACTCATTATCTTCTGGTTCTCTTCCAAGTAATACTTGATATCCTGTTTCCTTGTATAACTGAGTCAATCTGGGAACAGCTGGAACTTCTCTGTGATCCGTATCGTTCCACAGACGTTGTTTCCATATATAGAAGTTTCCTTGTATAGGAACCATGTGCTTCAGATTTCCAATTTGCTTCGATTGTAACTGGTCCTTGTTTCCACACGTTCCATTGCACTCCTTTGCTTTCTCTTCTTCACTGTTTTCCATTGTTCCCTTATTTTTTCATAAAACCTGAAACTCATAGGAACAACAAGAAAACATAAAACCTAATGGTGTTTATTATCATCAAAACCAGAGAGAACGTTGAGGCTCCAACAATTCCCCCCTTTTTGGTGATGACAAACCCATTCAAAAATTGTTCGATCAAAATAGAGTAATAAGCAAGGCAATATTAATCAACATGTATCTCAGTTTAAATGTATAAGCAAAATTTTATGTAAAATGAATAATTGCAATTCGTACCTTCAAGTTGCATCATCGTTCCCCCTCAACACTAGCATCGCCCAGAAATTCATAAAGAATTAGGAATAATGTAAATTGTTACCTCTCATAACTGAGTTATCGCACAATTTCCACACTTCCCCCTTTTGGCATCATCAAAGGATCAAAAGTAAACAGTGGAACAACATAACTAAGGCAGCAGGCAAAAGCAAAAGAAAAGTTCATATATCAAGCAGTGAATTGATTACAAAACAGCAGAAACAACTTGACAAACAAACACAAAATGCAAACACTTAAACAAGATAACATATTAAAAATCGAAGAGAAGATGGTAAGACGGGCTGGATAAGAAAAGGTGTCCACTCAAGACTCAAAATCCTCCTTCTGGGCCTTGTCCTTGTTGAGAAAATACTCAAGAAGCAGTGAAAGGATGTTCTTGATTTCGCGCAATTCAGTCAACATCTGGCTTTGCACAGAGGCACCTTTAGATGTTCCCTCTCTAGCTTCCCGCTTCAAAATATCAAATACAGGCAGAGTTCCCTTGCTGTCTCCCTGAAACTTCATTTTGTTCACATTCACCATATCCAGTTCGGTGACCAGGGGAACTTCGCCTTCTGCTCTGTAAGACCCTTCTGCTTGCAGAATCAGCTTGATGACATTTGGGTAGGCAAGGGAATGAGTCTTGGCACTGCATTTTGCCATGTGTTGTAGAATGATCCTAGGAAGATCAATCTTCTCCATCTGCCAAAACCTATCCAACAGCAGCAGATCGGTGGCAGTGATTGTGTTTCTCTTCTCCTGCCTAGGAACGACAGTCTTCATAATGATGTGATGTGCTATTCGCGGAGACAGAGTAAGAGCAGACACATGAGTGGCTGGAATTTTGGATTTGAAAAGCCGCTCAGCACTAGCCTCCTTGGCCATTTTCAAAGCATTTGTGTTCTTCTCACCAGAGATTTCGCAAAACCCTTCAGCATAGATGGACAACAGTCGAGCAACCTGATGCGACCCTGCATCGACCCAAGCCGGGCTCAGACGAGCCCCACGGGTCCAAGACCTTGGAGACCACCTTGGTTCAAGACGAGGAAGAACGCGAGGACCGTGAGCTCAGAAGAGCCAAGTATGAAGACCACGATCATCATCAAGCGTCTTCATCCAACACCAAAGATCGCGTGCCTCAACGCGTCGTCCTTCAAGCGACTCAACCACCTTCATCATTTCACGCGTTCTTTCGGAAGATTCTCGCATTCAATACTTTTAACGCGTTCTTTTTAGACACTTTCTATATTTAGTATTTATAGCGTTTTAGATAGTTTCTATTTATAGCGTTTCTATTTTTAGGGCACGTGCCTTTTGCATGCTTGCATGGGCTAGCCTTTAGGCTCGTTTCAGCCCAAGCCCATTAGGTCTTGGCCGAGATACCTTGGCTATTTAAAGCCTCATATGTTCTTGTTATTTCTTTACGTTCAAGTTAAAGTTCAAGGTTTTAAGTCGAGTGTTAATTCCTCTTTCCCTTGATCGAACGTCACCCATATCCCTCTTATCCCCATTCCCTCCGCCGCCGACGCTACGGCTAACGCTTGATCTTCTCAAGCCAAATCTATCTTCGCATCTCCTTCATCCGCAGTCGGCGCTATGACACCCAAAGACTTGTCTCTTCAAGTCTTATATCCTTCATCAAATCGCTTCCGCCTTCGCTATCCATCAATCCATCAAATCGCTTCCATCGCCACATTCATCGCGATCTTCCGTTTGCGACCATCATCATCACCGAGACGATTCACTGTGTGGCTTCCCAACTAAGACTAGATCCAAGTCGCTACCTTTGGCAATTCGGCTTGTCACAGGAGGCAAGGACACATCACAACCTTTGACACAGTGAAGGACAGATCTTCATCGTTGATCGACGTTGTTCCCACCATAGTGGCAGTAGTGTTGAGTTGGAAGGAACGGTAGAACTCCCTGATTTGGTCAGGGTTGGCCATGACACGGTTGGAAAGGAAGTGTTCCCAACCTTGAAATATGAGTCGCTCCAAGACATCTTTGAAGCCGTTGGCGACTAGGAACCCTTCTGGGATAAGGAGGTGGGGAATGATCTTTTTTCCATCAACATATTTTTATTCCAGCTTAGCCTTCTTCCTGGGCTCAGTTGATGCGTTCCTGCTTGTGATGAAGGATCTTTGACCTTGGTGGGAAGTCGCACGCGTCGTCTCTGAGGGAGATAAGGGGAAACACGGTGTTGAGAAGGCGGCAGCGGAGGAGAACAACTTGAAAGAGATCGAGTTCTTGGCCGTAGCGTCGGCAGCGGGTTGGATAATCTTGATGACGATCGAGTGGTGGCCGTAGCGTCGACAGCGGAGGAAGGAGATGAGAAGACAGAGATTTGATGACGCAGATCTAAGAAGATGGAGGCAAAAGCTCTCGACAAATAATCTTATATTAAAATGATGCGTAACCTAGTAAAGAAGGTCGATATGACCTTTTATAGTACATAGCGGGACTCGGATGGGACGAGTCTCACGAAATGGGCCAGCCCACGCGACACGCGTGCAACACACGCCCCAAATAAAAACTAAAATATTTAATGTCTCAAAAGATTACAATCAGTTAAAAAAAACGTGTTCATTGGATGGTTGAGAGAAGACAGACAGAGAACGCGTTCCCTGGGCTTGGTTGAAGACGCGTCAAAGAGAACGCGGTCTCTTGTGTGCCTTGACTGGCGACGACGCGAGCAACCAAGGATTGCGTCGCATTGACGATGGCTTTGGCGCATGATCTTGTGATTGGCCCCTCTGAGCGAATGCTCATAGCCTCTTCTTCCTCTGTGGCATTCATGGTGGGCAGGGGCGCTGACAAGCGATTGTCGTATACCACTAAATCAAAATAAACCTAGACAAACCTAAACAAGTAGTTAGGGCAAGTAAGGATCGAATCCACAGGGAGGAATGGATTAATCTATGTGTTGTTCGCATGCAATAGTAACAAGAGGGGGGAGTTTTTGGTTGGTTTTGTAATCAAGAAAGTAAACAAAGCAAATAAGCAAAGAGTGTAATCAAATATGGGAAAAACACTTAGCCAAACAAGATCCACTTTTCCTATGGTAGATTGGTCCTAGGTTCTCTCTATTCCTTTCCTTTGTTTATTCCTGCCCCTATTCTTGTATAGTTACTAGTCCTACCAGTCCTAGCAACTCTTATTATTGAACGCACAAGAAACAATCAAGATTTAGAACAATAATAGCATTGGGCATAGGATCAAACCAGGATATATGTCAAATAATCACAACCCGCAATAATTTAACATGCAATCAATCTTCTTTCATAATAATCTAGTCCTACCAGTCCTAGATAATTATGGATGCTACTCTAGATAAGGAATCACCGACCGGTCAATTCCAAACCCTAGCAATAGATAATTACTAAACCTAACTAGGTGATCAGTCTAGTCAAATCAATAACAATCCATATGAATAAGTGCAAGAAGAAAGATATAAACCCAAAGGAAATAGGAAATAGAGAATTAACCTCGCAATCAAACCATAGAAAAAGCTTCACATGCCGGGCTAAGCAATGGGTGCTTAGCTACTCATAGTACTGAAAGACATAATTGTTGAAAGGGAAAAACTCTGAATACTGAACATACGATAATCCGGGGTTCATATGGGATCCCGAATGGAGGCTGTGAGAGTTAGGTTAAATAAGTTAACCTAAAGCCCAAGATCACAAACCTCATCCCTAAAAAGGAAAAATACTTCCCGATGATGGCCGCGGTCGCGGCCTTTTGGCCGCGGTCGCGGTTTGCTCTCGAAGTGCATATTTAATTTCCGATAATTCGGTTGCGGGCGCGGCCTCTTCACTATCGCCCATCTCCTTCGGAAATCTTGTCGCGGCCTTCTGCTCCCCGCGGCTTGGTTGCGGTTTCTTCACTTCACCGCCTTCTCACGTGGTTTCTTCATGGATCTTGCTTGTCTCCTCAGGTGGTCAATTTCTCTTCTTCTGGATGTCTCCAATAAGCTCCTCCAGACCACCAAAACCACACTTCTCTGCTCCAACTCCATAATCTCCAATTGTGCATAAAATCCCACCAAATGGCGCCTCAAACCTGGTAATAATCCCTAGAAATGTGCTACAAAATAGCACTGATCAAATCCCCCATGCTTAAACCTTGCTCGTCCTCGAGTAAGCTAAAGTAAGCCTACTCCTCCAATCAAATCCCCAAGGCTTCAGGAAGCATAGAAAACTCAACCTCCAAGAATTACACCAAACAATAAACTCCAGGCAACCATACAAAATAAGCTCAGCACAATAACTACAACATCAAATCAACACCCCACACAGTCAAACTAAAAGGAAAGCAGAGTACTTCCCCCAAGCTTATCCCAAACACCATAGAGTGGGAAAAATTCTAATCCTATCTCCCATCTATCTTCTTATTCCTCCAGAGTGACCTACCCGAAACCTCCTTAGGACTCCTCTTCTTATGACGCCTCGCCAAGTAAAATAGGGATTCCTAGAAATCGCTCTTCTTCTTTTCGCTCATTTTGCCAAGGCGCCCTTTCGGGTTTTCACCAAGCCACTCATTTCATTTTTCATAGATGGGCTCATAGTATGCTCACATAACTCTTGACCTCTTATTACCCCAGCCTAATGCTGGTCCAAGCCACCTGCTTATTACCTAGGCCGCCCTTTCGGGTTTTTGACCTATCCCAGGATTTTAATTTTAGCCTTTTTTCAAATTTTGTGGCTCTTTTTTTTTTCTCCTCAGTGACATAGAAATATAAAACCCTCCCCCATGCTTAAACATTGCATTGTCCTCAATGTAATGAAAGACAAAAGAATAGAAGCATAGGCAAAAGAAGGAATAAGCTCACAAATGTCGTCGAGTTGGCTTGGACACTTCCGTTGTTGCTGGCGGTCCGCATAATATGCACCGGTCGCTGGTGTTGGGTGGGTGTCATCATCAACTCCAGCATCTTCTCCTACCGTGCAACCAAAATGTACCACTTGGTGAGTAGTGGTAAAACAATGATGCAGGGGTTGCACGGCCTTCAAATACCACAAAAAAAAGGGCCCAGATATGATCGTGGTGTGGGCCATGAGTGGTCTTCCTTCGCGGCTGTCGACTGTGGGGCCGCCATCGTTGCCAATAAATTGTGTAGCGAAAATTTACTTTGTTGGCAACATGCGCACCCCTCTCCATGGTAATACTGGACAGCGCGTACTCGTACAACTTTTTTTTTCCCGTTTAATGTTTTTTCGGGGGGTTGACTAGTGCAGGGACAGGAGAGACTTACAATTGTGGTAATTACCTTCTTCAATAAGCATGGGTCTCTTCCCTGCAGGTTAGTCGGAAACAAAAACAAAAACAAGGCAAAAACAAACAAAACTAATGCAAAAATAAAGAAATAAAAGCAAAGAAAATAATACATACCTCGGGTTGCCTCCCGGACAGCGCCTTAGTTATTGTCATGGCATGACATACCGCTTCCTCGTCCTCAACTTGGTTCGCTCACCTCCAATGAGCGCTCGGGGTCCCCATCAGGAGGGTGTCTCTTCTGGTCGTCTATGCTGAACCCGACCGTCTCCCCATCAAACTCCATTGTGAGCGAACCGCTGCTCACATCAATCTTTGTACTGGCCGTGTTCATAAACGGCCTTCCCAGCATCACAGGTGAATCCTTGTCCTGCCCAGTGTCCATGACGAAGAAGTCTGCAGGGAACACTAAGTGGTCCACCTGTACCAGCACATCCTGCAGAAATCCCTTTGGATTGACAATTGAATTGTCCGCCAGCTGGATGACAATCCCCGTCTTCTCAAGTGGCCCCACGTCTAAGGACTCGTAGTGAGCGAGTGGCAACACATTGATGGAGGCACCCAAGTCAAGTAATGCCCTGTCGAACAGGGTACCTCCAATCTTGCAGGGAATGGTGAACATCCCTGGATCATCTGCCTTATTGGGTATCCGCTTTTGTAGTATAGCAGACATGTTCTCACTCACCACCACCTTCTTCTTCTCCTTCACTGAGCGCTTCCTCTTTTGTGTGCAGATCTCCTTCAAAAATTTAGCATAACGAGGGACACTAGTAAAAAGTTTAAGCAAAGGGACATTTACCTCGCAGTTGCTCACCCAGTCGAACATATCCTTATCCCTGGTAGGCTTCCTGGTGTCCGCTAGAGCCTCTGGGAATGGCGCGGGAGGCTTCTCGGAGAAGAGGGGAGGAAAATCAGGTCGTATGTAGTCGTCCACGTACACAGGGGCCTGGCCGCGGCCGCGGTTTGGGGACTGCGGTCGCGGTTGCTTCAGAACTTCAGAAATCTTCTCAGCGAAGAGGCCACGGTCGCGGCCTTCGTGCCGCGATCGCGGTTTGCTCTCGACCTCGGGCGAGAATAAATCAGCATTTTCATCAGCGAACAGGCCGCGGTCGCGGCCTTCGTGCCGCGGTCGCGGCTCCTTCTCTCCCTTGTCGAACTCGCCTTCGACCTCGTTTTCTTGGTGGCTTTCCTCCTTGGTCACCTGGACCTCCTTCTCAGCAGCCTTCCTGGCCTCTATCTCAGCACCACTTCTCAGCATCATGGCGCACACATTCTCCTTCGGGTTGACTACCGTTTGAGAGGGTAGTTTCCCCGACGCACGAGCCTCTAGTCTACTCACCACCATAGACAGTTGACCCATCTGCTTCTCTAGGTTTTGAATACTAGATTTATGTTCCTGCTGATTCTGGGCCACCGTATTTGCTAGCGCTTGGATATGTGCTCCCATCTCTTTATTTGTTTGGACCATAGCATTTGACATTAATAGTATGCCTTGGTTGAGAGCTTTTATCTAGTCATCGACGGATGTAGAGACACTGGAACTCTGGCCCTGGGGTCTTTGTTCATAAGGAGCTCTAAATTGTTGCTGACCCCCAGGCTGTTGGTACTGCTGCGGACGCTGGAGAAACTATGTGGCCTCTGCTGATAGTCTTGGGTCTCTTGCCCCTAATGAGTGTTCTGTTGGTTCCCGTACCTCAAATTTGGGTGATCTCTCCACCCGGGATTGTAGGTGCTGGAGTACGGGTCATATTTTGGCCTTTGAGGGCCATATCCGCCAATAGCGTTCACCCCAGCAGTTGGTTCTTACAGGGTGGGACATGCATCAGTTGGATGTGTATTCTCATAGCATATCCCGCATGATTTGACTTGCTGCAAGACACCTCTCATCATGCATCTTTTCATCATCTCCTTCATCTCAGCCACTTCAGCAAGAAGAGTAGAATTGGGCTGAGACTCTACAGCTTTCACGGATTGGGCGCCCGCCCTTTTACTGAACTATCTTGAGCCCTCAAATAGCTCAAAGAAGGTCTCAAAAGCTACAGCAGGAGTCTTGTTGAGGATGTTCCCTCCACAAGCAGCGTTCACCATCCTTCTCTCTTCATCAAGAAGACCACCGTACAAATAAAGTACGAGGTCCTACTCCGAATAGCCGTGGAAGGGGCAGCTGGATATCATCTTCTTGAACCGCTCGTAATACTCGTAGAGCGATTCACCAGACTGCTGCTCGATGTTGCTGATAGCTCGCTTCAGGCTGTTCAGTTTTGTAGCCGGAAAGTACCTCTCCAGGAAGGCTTTCTTCATCTTGACACATGTGTCAATGCTCCCTGGAGTGAGATAGTAGAACCAGTCATTGGTCGCATCCTTCAGTGAAAAAGGAAAGGCCCTCAGCTTAATCTGGTCCTCAGTCACATTCTTCGGCTTCATACTGCTACACACTGAATGAAACTCAGCAAGATGCTTATTGGGGTCTTCACCACTCATCCCATGGAAGTGGGGGAGTAAGTGGATTAACCCAGACTTCAACTCGAAATTTATGCCCTCAGCCAACTCAGGAAACCGCACAGCCAGCGGTTGCTGTTGGAGGTTGGGCGTAGTCAACTGCCTCAACGTCTGTTCTTCTTCAGCCATCTCGAACGCAGGATTATCAAAAACCAAAGCACGATTTACTCTGCGACCCTGGGAAAGAGTCCTCTCAATCTCTAAATCAACACCAAATAGAGGGGAGTTAGTAGCACGGGTGTGGACCATAAGATAGATCCACACCAAAGGAACACACACACACACAAACACACATGAAAATTCCAACACTTGTACTCCCCGGCAATGGCGCCAATTTTGACAAGCGATTGTCGTATACCACTAAATCAAAATAAACCTAGACAAACCTAAACAAGTAGTTAGGGCAAGTAAGGATCGAATCCACAAGGAGGAAGGGATTAATCTATGTGTTTTTCGCATGCAATAGTAACAAGAGGGGGGAGTTTTTGGTTGGTTTTGTAATCAAGAAAGTAAACAAAGCAAATAAGCAAAGAGTGTAATCAAATGTGGGAAAAACACTTAGCCAAACAAGATCCACTTTTCCTATGGTAGATTGGTCCTAGGTTCTCTCTATTCCTTTTCTTTATTTATTCTTGTCTCTATTCTTGTATAGTTACTAGTCCTACCAGTCCTAGCAACTCTTATTATTGAACGCACAAGAAACAATCAAGATTTAGAACAATAATAGCATTGGGCATAGGATCAAACCAGGATATATGTCAAATAATCACAACCCGTAATAATTTAATATGCAATCAATCTTCTTTCATAATAATCTAGTCCTACCAGTCCTAGATAATTATGGATGCTACTCTAGATAAGGAATCATCGACCGGTCAATTCCAAACCCTAGCAATAGATAATTACTAAACCTAACTAGGTGATCAGTCTAGTCAAATCAATAACAATCCATATGAATAAGTGCAAGAAGAAAGATATAAACCCAAAGGAAATAGGAAATAGAGAATTAACATCGCAATCAAACCATAGAAAAATCTTCACATGCCGGGCTAAGAAATGGGTGCTTAGCTACTCATAGTACTGAAAGACATAATTGTTGAAAGGGTAAAACTCTGAATACTGAACATACGATAATCCGGGGTTCATATGGGATCCCGAATGGAGGCTGTGAGAGTTAGGTTAAATAAGTTAACCTAAAGCCCAAGATCACAAACCTCATCCCTAAAAAGGAAAAATACTAATATTCGGAATTAAATAAAACAACAAAAAAGGAAAAATAGAAAAAGAAAACAGAAGTTCGGAGCGCATCGGGCTGACTCCCGCTGATGGCCGCGGTCGCGGTTTGCTCTCGAAGTGCGTAATTAATTTCCGATAATTCGGCCGCGGTCGCGGCCTCTTCGCTATCGCCCATCTCCTTCGGAAATCTTGCCGCGGCCTTCTGCTCCCCGCGGCTTGGTCGCGGTTTCTTCACTTCACCGCTTTCTCACGTGGTTTCTTCATGGATCTTGCTTGTCTCCTCAGGTGGTCAATTTCTCTTCTTCTGGATGTCTCCAATAAGCTCCTCCAGACCACCAAAACCACACTTCTCTGCTCCAACTCCATAATCTCCAATTGTGCATAAAATCCCACCAAATGGCGCCTCAAACCTGGTAATAATCCCTAGAAATGTGCTACAAAATAGCACTGATCAGCCGCATCACCCTCCCCCACTTGGCTGTGAAGCGTCCCCGCTTCACCATCATCGAACATTGGCTCCACATAAGGCTCCAAGTCTGCGACGTTGAAGGTCGTGTGGACACTGTAGTCTGGTGGCAGTGCGATCTCGTATGCGTTGTCCCTAATGGCCTTCACAATAGGGAAAGGCCCATCACCACGTTGTGCCATCTTGGATTTGCGTTTAGCTGGAAAATGGCCTTTGCGAAGGTGCACCCACACCAAGTCTCCTGGGGCAAATATAACGCGGCGCCGCCCACGGTTGTGTTGTGTGGCATATTGTTCAGCGTGGCATTCCAGCTTTGCCCGCGTTCTTTGGTGCAACTCCTGGATCATCGCGGCGCGGTTGGCCGCGTTGGGGTTCTCAGTATCCTTCAGTGGACGCGGTAGCATGTCCAGCGGGGTCCTTGGGTTTCTTCCATACACCACTTCGAATGGAGTGAGCTTTATTGCTGAGTGTCTAGACCTGTTGTAAGAAAACTCAACAATGGCAAGTAAGTCCTCCCAACGTTTTGGGTTGGATTTGAGCATGGTCCTAAGCAGGGCTCCTAGGGTTCGATTGTCCACCTCAGTTTAACCATCAGTTTGGGGGTGGTAGCTAGTGGAGTACAAAAGTTTGGTGCCCAACTTCCCCCAAATTGTTCTCCAGAAATTACCCACAAATTTTGTATCGCGATCACTCACGACAGATCGCGATATCCCATGTAAATGAACCACGTTGTCAAAGAACAACGCGGCGATCTCACTGGCAATGTGTGTGGTCTTACACGCGATGAAATGGGCCATTTTGGAAAACCTGTCTACAACCACAAAGATGGAATCCTTACCCCTTCGAGAGAGAGGCAAACCTATGATGAAGTCCATAGACAAATCTTTCCAAGGGCCTAAGGGGATGGGTAGAGGCGTGTAAAGACCATAGGGATGGGAGGTGGATTTAGCGCATTGACACGTGACACAACTGGTGCAATAGCGCGTTACTTGACTTGTCATGCGTGGCCAAAAGAAATGCTCGCGAAGAGCAGCAAGGGTCTTAGTAACCCCAAAATGACCGCGTCTTTCATGGGCTTCTTGGATGAGGAGTTTCCTAATTGGTGAGCTAGGAATGCACAATCGGTCGGCTTTGTAAAGGTAACCCTCATGGAAGAAGTAAGTGTCGAACTCGCGGTCCCTAAGGCATTGTTCTACAATGGGCTTAAAGAAGGGATCAATCAGATATAAATCTTTAATCAATGCGAACCCAAGTAGTTTAGACTGAAGATGAGTAAGGAGAACATACCTGCGAGAAAGGGCATTGGCTACCACATTCTCCTTACCTTTTTTATGCATCACGACGTAAGGAAACGTCTCCATAAATTCCACCCAGCGAGCATGGCAGCGGCTTAGATGGGATTGACTCTTCAGATAGTTGATGGCCGCGTGGTCCAAGTGGATCACGAACTCGCGTGGCCACAGGTAGTGTTGCCATGTCTTGAGGACGCGAACTAGCACGTAGAGCTCCTTGTCGTATGTGGGGTAATTCAAAGTGGCCCCAGTGAGCTTCTCGCTAAAGAACGCGATGGGCCTCTTCTCTTGGTGGAGCACTCCACCAATCCCCACATTTGACGCGTCACATTCCACTTCAAAGTGTTTGGTGAAGTCGGGGAGTTGTAGCAGTGGCGCGTTGCACAGGGCCTCTTTCAACGCGTTGAACGCATTGTTGTGTGTCTCCTTCCAAATCACCGCGATGCCTTTCTTTATGAGTTCATGTAATGGCGCGGCGATGGAGCTGAAGTCGCGAACAAATCGCCTGTAGAAGCCAGCCAAGCCAAGGAAGCTTCAAACCATTGTTGGCGTTGTGGGTGTTGGCCAGTCTCTGATGGCCTTCACCTTCTCCTCATCGACGCGGAGTCCCTCCTTGGAGACCACGTAGCCTAGAAAGTTGGTAGTGTCGGATGCAAATCGACACTTGCCAAGGTTGGCATACAATTGTTCGCGTCTCAAGCACTCTAACACAAGCCTAAGGTGTTGTTCATGAGTTTCAAGACTACGCGAATACACCAGAATATCATCAAAATAAACGACAACAAATTTCCCCAGAAATTCCCTCAAAACATGGTTCATGAGCCGCATGAAGGTGCTCGGCGCGTTGGTGAGACCAAAAGGCCTGACTAGCCATTCATACAGACCATATTTGGTCTTGAACGCGGTCTTCCATTCATCACCCTCGTTCATGCGAATCTGGTGATATCCGCTCCTCAAGTCAATCTTGGTGAAAAGGGTCGCGCCATGCAACTCATCGAGCATGTCATCAAGGCGCGGTATGGGGTGCATGTACTTGACTGTGATCTGATTGATGGTGCGGCAGTCGACACACATTCGCCACGAGCCATCTCTCTATGGAACCAGGATCACTGGGACCGCGCAAGGGCTTAGGGATTCCCTCACGTAGCCATGATCCAGGAGTTCTTGGAACTGGCATTGTAGCTCCTTTGTTTCATCTGGGCCAGTGCGATAGGCAGCGCGATTGGGGAGGGAGGCTCCAGGCACCAAGTCAATTTGGTGCTCAATGCCTCGCAAAGAAGGAAGGCCTTGGGGAAGCTCCTCTGGGAATAAGTCGTTGAACTCTTTGAGCAGCTCAAAGATCGCGCTCGGCAGGGCTTCCATTATGGGGGCCTCTTGGGTGCAAGGTATAATACCCCTCAATCTTTATTAAGTGATGAAATCAAGGATCGGGAATGACACGGTGCAAGGAATGGCTTCGAAGATCTTCAAGGAATCGTCAAGCAAAGCCCAGAAATGTGACCTGACTTGAAATGGACCGTTCTCTCTCGTATGAGATCGGAATTGAGTGATTCCAAATCCCAGAGTTTAACCTTGAAGTCTTCTTGAGTCCCTCCAAATTTGAGCACGATTGGACAAGGGATCAGGAAGAAATGATGATTTTCCTGAGGGGTCGCAGGGAGCTTGCGGGGTTGTGTTAAGGTTGTCTTTGGAACGATGGATCTGGCGGAAGACAGTGATTGGCTCGGCGTTTTTGGTGTGAATTGGTGGCTTAGGGATCAGTGAAGGACAGTGCAAAGTGGAGTCGAGTGGTTGTGGAAGTTGGTGAAGATATGAACTCCCTAAGTTGGATATAACGCACCAACAAAGGAAACTCTTGAATCCGGACTTGGATAGTTCTTCAAGGGGAGGGAAGACTCGACATAGACTTGGTTGAGATAGAAGCAGAGTTGGCAAGATGAACTCACTTGACAACAAAGGAATTTGATGCAAGAACACTTAGAGAAAAGAGAGAGTTTTTCTTAATCAAATTCAAAGCTCTTCTAAAAAACAATGAAGCAAGGAGATGGCCGGCTATAAGTAGCTCTAGGGCCGATCTCCTTGGCTGTTACAAGAGGCTTTCAACGCCTGAATTAACCACTAAAAACGCCTCCTATTAAGGCCTAGAAACGTGCAAATTAAAAGGAGTTCAAAGCTAGACTTTAACTCAGCCATATATGGAAAAACAGCAAATATAGAAACATAGTATTAAGGCGCCTAGGATTCCTTGGTGCTAGCTTTGGTCAAAGCATTGAGTGGTCGACCTTGAATGATTCTTCCTTGGATTCCAAGAGTGTGTATGGGCCGGCCTTGAAGTTGGAATTAAGCCCACAAGTGATGAGGCCTTGCTCCAACTGGATTTGCAACTCTTTCAGGATTTCTGCTGAACTGTCGTAGGGATTACGATTTCTCTGTTTTTCTGGCCCGAATTTGAGGGAGACCTGCACATAAAAGTTGTAGATAGTTTCCTTATCTTTCCAATGACTACTCATGGGCCTCCATTGGATATTCGTAGCTCTGGATATGGCCAGAATACTGAGAAGGTGTCGACGAGACAGATTCTTCGGTTTTGACACCTTCCAAGTTTCGAACCATTTCTTTTGGATAAGTGTTTGATCTTCTTCAAAAATGATGGTTCCTATAGTCACATCATCCTCTCCTCCTTTAAGAGGATTCGTCCTCGAATCCAAATGATAAAGAAAAATTTTCTTATGAAGAGGTACGAGAGATGACATATCTTCCCTTTCCTCCTTGGCATGGGTAGTCTTGACAAGTGATTCTGGGACATTGGACTCGACCTCCTCTTCTTTCGGTTGTGGTACCTCCTCTCCCATTGGTTGTGGCTTCTCCTCCACAACTCTCGGGGTTGGCTCATCATCAAGCACTTGCTTTTCAACAACAAAGCCAATGGAAGATTCACACACTTCTTCCTTAGGCGATTCATCCCCTTTAAGTGGTATTTCTTGTTGTGAAGCATATTGGCGCAACATGTTGCGCCAATATGCTTCACAACAAGAAATACCACTTAAAGGGGATGAATCGCCTAAGGAAGAAACTTTCATTCTTCTCCGACCAGACCCTCAAATCAGCTCTTAATGATGATGCATTTTCTCACCAATTTTGTCGAGGCTCAAACACGGTCTTCGGTTGATGGGTTTGGTGGTGAAACATGACTCCTTTTGAAACCTCCTTGCGTGGCTCTGATACCAAATGTTAGGTTCAAGGGATCATGAAGCCACGGTGCAAGCTTTGCTCGTCGTCGGAGTTGGAATCGCCAATTAGGGTTTCTCGGATGGACGGTGGCGTAGCGGAGGCTTGGAGGTGGTTTGTAGGCAGAGTTGTGGTGGATAGTAGGCACACAATGTCTTCTTATAGAGGGAAGAAGAATTGTTTGCAGAAGTGAAAGGGAAGAGGAAGTGTGAGAGATGAACTCACTCGGCACACTTAGAATTTGACGCAAGAAAGAGATAGACGAAAGAGAGAGAGATTTGCTCAAGCAATTTTTGTTATTCTTATGTGCCCTTTTGAGCTCTCAAAGAGACCTTATATAGGCTTACAAAAAAAAGGCAAGAATGCCTAAGGAAATGTCAAACGTCAAGCACAAACTTAAACCCTAATTTTAATACCGAAATGTCCAAATAAGGTAAGTCATTAACTTCAAATGTAAATGTCTTCAAGCACTTTAAAGATTCTCTTGGCCAAGGCTTGGTCCCATGATAGTGGGGTAAGTGGGCCAGCCCATGATGGTTGGAGCGCCGATCAAAGTGGGCCAGGTGGCTCGGCGCCCCTCTTGAAAGTTCACTTGCCTCTAGTGCCGTGCTCGCCGGCGCCTTGATGAATGCAAAGAACCAGGCCAGGTTCGGCGTGGCTTAGGGCAGCTTGGCATGTCAACCCCTTGTGGAGGTCTTGGAGAAGCTTCCTAGCCCTAGACCTCGTGATGGCACCAGGGGTTGCCTTGTCTTCTTGGGTGTTGTCATTGGTGTTGCTTGCGCTCGGCGCGGCCGATGTCTTGGCCTTGTCTTGGCCAATGTCTTCCTTTGGTTTGGCTTTGGCCCTCCCATGCATGTCTTGGTCATCTCCAGCTCCAAGTGTGTCATCCATAAGCTTCGTTCTTTGATCCAGTTCTTGGGCCTCCATAGTGCCCACGGAATGCTCCTCGACGTCCATGTCCTCGGCGGCGCCTAGGTTGTCCTCGGTGTCTTGACCTTGATGTGGCATGGTCACATCAGTAAGGGTATTTGGGTAATTTTCCCAACCCTCGTTCTATAATCGTGTTGCTTTCAGAGAAGTTTGGATTTTCTGTAACGTGTTCGATCTCTGTATTTTTTCCCTGAGTGGTATAAAATACATTCGACGTATTTCCGGGGCTTAGAATATTTGTTCGGGTACAAATATATATAATCCGGGGTTTATACCCACGCCAAGCCTTTCCCCGGACAAACAGACGCGAAAAGGGCAATTCCGCGACCGCGGCAGCAATTCCGCGACCGCAGAAAAATGGCTCTTAGAAGAGCTGGGCACAGGAATATTCCGCGACCGCAGAAATGGTTCCGCGACCGTGGAAAACTCCAACACGCCAACGTCGCGTCGTCTGCAGAGTCTCGTCGTCCATGCTGCCGTTGATCGTCTGACTCGCCGTTGATCTGGGCGGGGAGGGCTCCTCCTTTGGGCTATAAAAGGAGGTCGATTTGGGAGGTTTAGGGGCACCCAAATCTGAGATCCCTCTCACTCTCTCTCTCGTTTTCCATAGTCGCTGGAGTTTCGAGCTCTCGCCGGAAATCTTCGAAGTGTCACCGGAGGCCTCGTCGGGAGTAGTAGCAGCCTTGGAGTGGTGCATTGGAGGCGCAAGGAAGGCTGGAGTCGAAGCCCTCGCGAACCAAGCCCTCTCGCATCGTCGCCGGTGAGTTTTCTCCCTTCGGAGTCGCCGGAGTTCATGGCCGCGACCGCGGACATGAACTGCCGCGACTGCGGCAGTGACAAGGTCGGCCGCGTCCGCGGCCGCTGTCATGACACTCGTGGTGGCCTTGTCCTCGACGGCCGCGACCGCGAAATCCATGTCGCGACCGCAGATTGCTCTGGCAATCGCGATCGTGGCCTTGGTCATGCCGGTATCGGTCGGGACCTTCGTTCTTTCGATTTCGTTCGTTCCTTCTTAGATTCGTATCATTTTATTGTCGAATCTAACCTAGGGTTTCGTTATGGGTCGTCATCGTAGGAATCTGTAATCCATCTTCCGTTCCCGTTCCGGACCCAGAAACCCATCGTCGCTCAATCGTTCGTCTAGATTAAGGCAAGTGGCGGTTCGCTCTTGCTTATCATTCCATGTTTCCATTAATTATCAATTGTTATTAATTGTTAATTAAATTGGGATGAACTATTGTTTTCATTTGGGAACAGATTTTATAAATGATACGATTAAAACATGATATTATTATAGGTTGTATATATTGCTAGAAACAACGCTATTATATCTGTTATTACCATGATGGTATTGGTGTGGATTCTATGTGTGAACTTATATATTATAGTTAGAACGAGTATATGTAGGAACGCTATATACCTTGCGAGGTCTAGTCGTTTCTTTATAACTGGTATTAGGATGATTTTTCCCTAATACTCTCTCTGGTCATGACTATCCCCTATCCGAGTATAGGTGAGGTGCACACAGCTGGTGCCAAACAATCGGGATTTATTCCCTTCGATATCTCTCGCGATGAGATGATATATTCTAAAAGCTTATAACGTAAATGTACGCTTTGTCACTAAAATAAGATAAGTGCCGCTATGCACATAATTAATGAACCTTGGGCGAGAAGTACAACTTGGAACCTCGTCTGGACTTCGATTAGAGTAAGTCCTCCTTCCAAATCTAAATTCGCATTACGCGGTGAGGTTGGTCGTGGACCCAAATGGTCAAGTCTTTTTAAACGCTTGTGTGAAATTATAATGTTCCCGAATAGTTATCATACTTTCCGATAAGACTCAATCTCTTGGAGTCTTCTCTTCATACATTTCCAGTAGACTCGGTCTTTAGCAGTCTTCTCTCCTTCTTTTTGTTTCGTATATTCCTGTAGAAGTATTGAGGTTTACTATCGTCATCGGCTTTCATCCGAGAAGCGATGGGTCTAACCTAATACGACTACCTTAGAACCTTTCTGTTTTACCATTGCATAGTCTTTTCATTAGACTAACCAACCGGTTATTTTCCCTTGCATGGTTGGCTGGTGTCATCCGTCTCATACGGCACATCAGGTAAACTACCGTTCCATGAAGGCTAGAATCCGACTATGAAGGCAGATGAAGTTTTTAAGAGTTTTATCTAGGTTGAAGATCCTAGGCGGATGATCGCTTCGATCAAGACCTTATGTTATTAATTTAAAAGACTTCCGCTGTATTAAACGTATTCTGTATTTCTGTTGTATTTGGGATTTACGGATGTAATTCCGAGACTTTGGTTTCAAAGAAGATTATGATATTTCATATTATCAGTGTGTTTTATATATTGTATAAATTGGTTAAGCCTTGGGTCGCTTCGGATGTAGAATCTGAGGTCACTGGCGGTAATACTTTCAAGGATATATATTTGGGGGTGTTACAGATTTGGTATCAGAGCCGAAATTTTTTTTAAACGGGTTGGGTTTTTTTTAAATGTTTTATTAAAAATGAAAAAAAAAATTATAGACCATTTACTCGGTTTGAACTAAAAAAAAATTTGAAATTTTTTGAATTTCCAAATAAAATCATACTTGACTAGAAAATGTGTTGTTTTGAAATCTCTGTCGTTCTAGTCGTGCCTTCTTTCCAGTCTTTTATAGTAAGTTTGCTTCTATATTTAGAAAGACTAAACTCTTTTCTCGTTGCCCTGCAGAGTATGGGCGCAATCATCTCTCATCTGAGGAACCCGAAAGAAGCCGAGGTGGCCCCGCCATCTCCAGTTAGGCTTGAGTTCCCGGTTCCCCCGCCGTTCTTTGTGGTCGGGGAGCCCAGTAGTCCACCAGAGGAGGTGAAGACCGTACTCGAGGAGTCGGTGGTGTTAGTGTCCGTTAGGGCCGAGGTTCCCGAGGTAGAGCCTGAAGCGGACCCAAGGGAAGACATAGAGGAAGAGGAGGAGCCGGCGCAGTACCTTGGAGGGTACTACGACGACGACTTCGAAATTGAGGAGGATCCTGAAGAAGACCCAGAAGAAGATCCGGAGGAGAATCCTGAAGAAGACCCGGAAGAAGATATGGAGGAGGATCCGGAGATGGAATTTATCTTCCCGAGTCCGGCGTCGCCACTTGAGCGGGAGTATTCGCCATTGTCCCCTGCCACTTGGGAGGCACTTAGTGGTGAAAGTACCGCCAGGAGGAGGAGGCCAGTGATGAGTCCTGACTCGCGATAGGTGTTTCGCCAGAGTCAGATGGCTTCCTCTGAAGCGCGTCGCCTGGTGGACGAAGCGGTTGAGAATGCTCGTAGGAGGGCAAGGCCGTGGGAATCGATGGGTACACCGAGGATGGTCTCGACCCAGCAGGCCAGGCCAAGGCCCCAAATGCTGGAGGAGCGACTGAAGGAGTGGTCGAACGCCCTAGACGACATGGAGGAGAGGACATACGAGGCTGAGCTCGGTCTCTCCCGAATGGTTGTGGACGTCCGCGAACTCCAGGAGTATATCTGCCAAGCAAGATTGCTACTTGAACCTTTGTACGAGGTGAACAGGGCAGACTTCCAACCAGGATTTCTGGAGGAGTTTTGCTACCCATCGGGATCTGATGGGGCTGGACCAAGTGTTCCCACGCCTAGGGAAAGGCCGAGGGCACCAAGGCCGAGAGGTGAGCCGTGTGCTCCAGGGCCGAGTAGGTCCAGAAGTCCGACACCAGACCCCGATGATAGACCACATGCGAAGAAGCAGTGCATGAGAGTTCCCGATTATAGGAAGCTTTTCGAGGCACCATGATGGGGGCCAATGTTAAGTTTAGCAGTTTTCTTTCCTAGTATTTCGGTTGTTTCGTTTTGATAGAAGTGTAGTCTCCAAGCAATTTTGTCCTATCGCTTGGGAGAGTTTTCCGATGTAGACCCCATCAAACTCAGTTTCAGTTCATCAATGAAAGTTTACCAGGTTTGGTCTATTCTAAGTTGATTTTTATACGTTGTGCATGTTGAAATGATATTAATGTTATAAAATACTTGGGATTTGATCGGTAAATAGATGGTAAACACAAGGAATACCATTCGTGCTGGTGTTGGGCCAAGCAACGACCCCAAACAGAATTTGAGAAATGCCGCGAACCCATTGGATGAGAACGAGTATGTTTCTCACAACAATCCTGTGGGCAGTGACCAAGTTCCGGTCCACGCTCCAGTGGTGTTTGATGCTGCATCAATTGAGGCTATTTGGGAGATTGTGATGCAAGCAGTCACCGATATTATGCGACCAATCGCGCCTCAGGCACAAGGTGTGTCAATTCCTCCTGTGGTTCCTAGATTCGAGGAGCCAGCTGTCCATGTACCTCATGAGGATGCGGTCAGGAACAGAGGCAATTATGGCCGAGCGCTAAAGGCCATAAGTTCTGCGAGGCCTGACAGCTATGATGGGAAGGGAGAGCAAGTCAAAGTGGCGTATTGGTTCTCTCACATGGAACGACTGTTCATAAACGTCGAGTGCACAGAAGCTGAGAAGGTGCACATTGCTTCCCTTCAACTGAAAGAGGTGGCTAGCGAGTGGTGGGAAAGCACCGGTCTAGCTGATCACCCTGGGTTAAACTGGGGGATGTTTAAAGCAAAGATGACCGATCGATTCTTTTCCCGAGCTATGAGGGAAGAGAAGCATAAGGAGTTTCTCTATCCAAGGACGGATGGATTGAAAGTGACTGAGCTTGCGGCCAAGTTTAATCACCTGTTGCAGTATGCTGTGCCGGAGGTGTCCAGTAAAAAGAAGAAAATCTGGCATTTCCATGAGTGGATGAATCCGGACATCAAACCACTAATGGTGCGCCACGGATGCTCTACTCTGGAGTAGTACGTGGATGCAGCGTATAAGTTGGAGGTGACTCTAGAAGAGTCGGCTAAGAAGCGCAATCGCCAGAGACCGGCACAGATCCAGCCTCAGGCAAGTGGGTTCAAGCGACACGCGCCACCGTCAAAATTTGCCAAATCTGGCCGGGCGAGAACAGAGATGACTCATGGACGGTCTACGCAACGTTCGGGCTAGGGCAAAAATCCGATCCAGTGCTACAACTGTGGTACACCCGGGCACAAGAGCAATGAGTGTCCGAAGGAGAGGAAGACGTGTTTTGGCTGCGGGAAGGAGGGACACTTGCAGACATTTTGTCCGCAGAGGAGGCAGAAGGGAGCTGAGTCACAGCAAGGGTCCGTTAGTCATAACAACCGACCCAAATTCAGACCAGTGGAGGCTCCTAGCCCTTCGACGCAGACAACTGCGCAGAACAAGGGAAAAGCCCCAGCTGCTTCAGGAGGTCAAGGTCAGCGACTCTACGAGATGCGTGAGGCTGATGGACCAAATGCTCCTACTGCTCAAGGTACTCTATACCTTCACTCTACTTTTGTGTGTATACTATTTGATTCGGGTGCTACTCATTCTTTCATCTCGAAAAGTTGCATGAGTAAGCTAGGATTAGTATACAATGAGGCTTGTGAGCCTTTCATAGTCAATCTTCCCAATGGTGAACATTTGGTTGGCACCAAGCGTCTGTCAGAATTTCCGATTTCCATTCAGGGTAGAAAGTTCGAAGCAGATTTGATCTGTATAGCCATGGCTTCATACGACATTATTCTCGGTATGGATTGGCTGACGCGTCATGGGGCGGTGATAGATTTCAACTCAAGAACTGTGACGGTGTCATCTGGGGGTCGGTTCGTATGCAAATTCAAGGGCAGTAACGACGCTGATAACGGCAAGCTCATCAACGCGATGGCCGCGTGTAAGCTACTTCGACAAGGTTGTGTCGGGTACCTGTGCTATCTGGATAAGCCCAAGAAAGATGAGCCTTCAGTTCTCAAAATCCCGGTCATTCGTGAGTTTCCGGATGTCTTTTCGGAGGAGATTCTCGGTTTACCCCCGAATCGTGACGTAGAATTTACCATTGATCTCGAGCCTGGTATCGCGCCAATCTCCAAGGCACCGTATCGGATGGCTCCAGCGGAGATGCAAGAGTTGAAGAAGCAACTCGAGGATCTTCTTGAGAACGGATATATAAGGCCGAGTGCATCGCCTTGGGGCGCTCCGTTTTTGTTCGTCGAGAAGAAGGATGGATCGTTCCGACTTTGTATCGACTATCGAGAGTTGAATAAGGTCACGATCAAGAATAAGTATTCCTTGCCAAGGATTGATGATCTGTTGGATCAATTGCAAGGAGCAAAAGTCTTTTCCAAGATCGATCTGAGATCTGGTTACCATCAACTCAGGATTCGTGAGGAAGACATTCTGAGGACTGCTTTCCGGACAAGATATGGTCACTACGAGTTTGTAGTCATGCCATTTGGACTTACCAATGCTCCGGCAGTCTTCATGGATCTGATGCATCGATGTTTCCACCAATATCTGGATAAGTTCGTGGTGGTCTTCATCGACGACATTTTGATCTATTCCCCCGAGTGAGGAGGCTCACGAGGAACACCTTGTCAGTCCTTAGACAGAATCAGCTATACGCAAAGTTGTCTAAGTGTGACTTTTGGATCAAAGAAGTGGCTTTCTTAGGCCATGTGATCAATGAGGATGGGGTCATGGTTCATCCCCAGAAGATTGAAGCGGTAGCCGACTGGAAGCGGCCTCAGAATGTGAAGGAGGTTCGCAGTTTCTTAGGACTCGCTGGATATTATAGACGGTTCGTGGAGGGATTTTCTAAGATCGCTCTACCTATGACCAGTTTGCTCCACAAAGTCCATAAGAAGTTTGTCTGGGATGACAAGTGCGAGGCCAGTTTTTAGAAACTGAAGAAGTGTATGACCTCCGCACCAGTGTTAGCACTACCGAAAGGGAATGATGGTTATGTGGTCTATAGTGATGCTTCAAAGAATGGGTTAGGGTGCGTACTGATGCAAAAAGGAAAGGTTATTGCGTACGCATCTCGGCAATTGAAAACCTATGAGGCAAACTATCCGACGCATGATCTGGAGTTATCAGCTGTAGTATTTGCATTGAAGATTTGGAGGCACTATCTCTATGGTGTGAGGTGCCAAGTCTTCACCGATCACAAGAGTCTCAAGTACGTGTTCACTCAGAAGGAGTTGAATATGAGACAACGTCGCTGGTTGGAGCTACTCAAAGACTACGACATCGAGTTGCTGTATCATCCGGGCAAGGCTAATGTAGTAGCTGATGCATTGAGCTGGAAGACGCCGCACGAGACTGTAGTGGCTCTACTCACTGCTCATACCAAGCTGAACCAAGGGTTGTGCGAGATTGAAGTCTTGTACGATCAGCGTCGAGGATACCTGTGTATGCTTGAGATTCAAGCTACGCTACTTGATCAAATCAGGGAGAAGCAAGTTGACGACGTGGTCTTGGTAAAGCTAAGCAGTGAAGTGATGGATGGGAAAGCTCCCGGATTCGTGATTCAGGAGGATGGATCACTCTGGTTTCAGGACCGGATTTGTGTGCCTGACGTTGATGGTCTTTGCCAGTTGGTGATGAAGGACGCCCATTCGTCAGCTTATTCTGTACATCCAGGCTCTAGCAAGATGTACAAAGACCTCAGAAAGAAATTCTGGTGGCCCAACATGAAGTGGGATGTAGCGGAATTTGTGGCGAAATGCTTGACTTGTCAGAAAGTCAAGATAGAACACCGTAGACCAGGTGGTGAATTGCTACCTCTTCCAATGCCATAGTGGAAATGGGAGGATATCGCTATGGATTTCGTCACAGGGTTGCCAAAGACTCGGAGTCAAAAGGATGCGATATGGGTAATCATTGACAGGCTCACGAAGAGTGCTCACTTCGTGGCTATCAAGTCAACATGGGGAACCCAGAAGCTATCGGAAGTGTTCCTACACGAGATTGTCCGTTTGCATGGTACACCAAAGACCATTGTATCGGATCGTGACAGCCGATTCATGTCGAGATTCTGGAAGGAACTCCACAAGGCCATGGGAACCGAGTTGAGGTTCAGTACTGCATTTCATCCTCAGACGGATGGACAGTCTGAGAGGACCATCCAGACATTGGAAGATATGCTGAGAGCTTGCGTACTTGATAGTCCGACTAGCTGGGAGAACAGCCTAAGTCTAATTGAGTTCACGTACAACAATAGCTGGCATGCTACCATTAAGATGGCTCCATTCGAGGCTTTGTACGGTCAAAGGTACAGATCTCCGATTGTTGGGATGAGAATGCCAACAAGGTTCTGCTCGGACCAGAGTTAGTCGAAAGGACTGCATCGGACATTGCGTTGATCCGATAGAGGATGTTGACAGCTCAGAGTCGACAGAAGTCCTATACAGATCTGAAGCACAGGAATGTCGAATTCGAGGTTGGTGACAAGGTGTTTGTCAGGGTGTCGCCATCCAAAGGAGTGTTCAGGTTCGGCAAGCGTGGGAAGCTTAACCCTCGCTATGTGGGACCGTTTGAGATCCTTGACAGGGTGGGGTCTCTAGCGTATCGTTTGGCATTGCCGCCATCGGCACATCCGGTGCAGAACATGTTCCATGTGTCCTTGTTGATAAAGTATGTGTCAGATGCGTCTCATGTGCTGAGTTTTGAAGACATCGAGATTCAGGCAAATGGTACCTACGAAGAGATACCTGTGCGTATTCTCGAGCGTCGCGAGAAGCAATTGCGGAACAAGGTAGTACCATTAGTACAGATTCTTTGGTCCAAGGCTGGATCTGATAAGGTTACTTAGGAAACCTGGGAGACTGAAGAGGATATGCTTAGTAGCTTTCCCGATCTGTTTTTGGCCTAGTTTCGGGGTCGAAACCTTTGTAAGGGGGTAGTGATGTAACGCCTCGCTTTTTTTTGGTTTTCGGCCAAGTTTCGGGGTTGAAACTTCTTTTTAGGGGGAAGTGATGTAATACCCCTTAATCTTTAGTAAGGGTATTTGGGTAATTTTCCCAACCCTCGTTCTGTAATCGTGTCGCTTTTAGAGAAGTTTGGATTTTCTATAACGTGTTCGATCTCTATATTTTTTCCTGAGTGGTATAAAATACATTCGACGTATTTTCGGGGCTTAGAATATTTGTTCGGGTACAAATATATATAATCTGGGGTTTATACCCATGCCAAGCCTTTCCCCGGACAAACAGACGCGGAAAGGGCAATTCCGCGACCGCAGCAGCAATTCCGCGACCGCGGAAAAATGGCTCTCAAAAGAGCTGGGCACATGAATATTCCGCGACCACGGATATGGTTCCGCGACCGCGGAAAACTCCAACACGCCAACGTCGCGTCGTCTATAGAGTCTCGTCATCCGTGCCGTCGTTGATCATCTGACTCGCCATTGATCTGGGCAGGGAGGGCTCTTTCTTTTGGGATATAAAAGGAGGTCGATTTGGGAGGTTTAGGGGCACCCAAATCTGAGATCCCTCTCACTCTCTCTCTCGTTTTCCATAGTCGCCGGAGTTTCGACCTCTCGCAGGAAATCTTCGAAGTGTCGCCGGAGGCCTCGCCGAGAGTAGTAGCAGCCTTGGAGTGGTGCATTGGAGGCGCAAGGAAGGCTGGAGTCGAAGCCCTCGCGAACCAAGCCCTCTCGCATCGTCGCCGGTGATTTTTTTCCCTTCGGAGTCGCCGGAGTTCATGGCCGCGACCGCGGCAGTAACAAGGTCGGCCGCATCCGCGGCCGCTGTCATGACACTTGCGGTGGCCTTGTCCTCGACGGCCGCGACCGCGGAATCCCTGCCGCGACTGCAGATTGCTCTGGCAATCGCGATCGTGGCCTTGGGCATGCTGGTCTCGGTTGGGACCTTCGTTCTTTCGATTTTGTTCGTTCCTTCTTAGATTCGTATCATTTTATTGTCGAATCTAACCTAGGGTTTCGTTATGGGTTATCGTCGTAGGAATCTGTAATCCTTCTTCCATTCCCGTTCCGGACCCAGAAACCCATCGTCGCTCAATCAATCGTCTAGATTAAGGCAAGTGGTGGTTCGCTCTTGCTTATCATTCCATGTTTCCATTAATTATCAATTGTTATTAATTGTTAATTAAATTGGGATGAACTATTATTTTCGTTTGGGAACAGATTTTATAAATGATACGATATTATATCTGTTATTACCATGATGGTATTGGTGTGGATTCTATGTGTGAACTTATACATTATAGTTAGAACGAGTATTCGTAGGAACGCTATGTACCTTGCGAGGTCTAGTCGTTTCTTTATAACTGGTATTAGGAGGATTTTTCCCTAATACTATCTCTGGTCATGACTATCCCCTATCCGAGTATAGGTGAGGTGCACACAGCTGGTGCCAAACAATCGGGATTTATTCCCTTCGATATCTCTTGCGATGAGATGATATATTCTAAAAGCTTATAACGTAAATGTACGCTTTGTCACTAAAATAAGATAAGTGCCGCTATGCACATAATTAATGAACCTTGGGCGAGAAGTACAACTTGGAACCTCGTCTGGACTTCGATTAGAGTAAGTCCTCCTTCCAAATCTGAATTCGCATTACGCGGTGAGGTTGGTCGTGGACCCAAATGGTCAAGTCTTTTTAAATGCTTGTTTGAAATTATAATGTTCCTGAACAGTTGTCATACTTTCCGATAAGACTCAATCTCTTGGAGTCTTCTCTTCATACATTTCCAGTAGACTCGATCTTTAGGAGTCTTCTCTTGTTCTTTATGTTTCGTATATTCCTGTAGAAGTATTGAGGTTTACTATCGTCATCGGCTTTCATTCGAGAAGCGATGGGTCTAACCTAATACGACTACCTTAGAACCTTTTTGTTTTACCCTTGCATAGTCTCTCATTAGACTAACCAACCGGTTATTTTCCCTTGCATGGTTGGCTGGTGTCATCCGTCTCATACGACACATCAGGTAAACTACCGTTCCGTGAAGGCTAGAATCCGACTATGAAGGCAGATGAAGTTTTTAAGAGTTTTATCCAGGTTGAAGATCCTAGGCGGATGATCGCTTCGATCAAGACCTTATGTTATTTATTTAAAAGACTTCTGTTGTATTAATCGTATTTTGTATTTCTGTTGTATTTGGGATTTACGGATGTAATTCCGAGACTTTGGTTTGAATAAAGATTATGATATTTCATATTATCAGTGTGTTTTATATATTGTATAAATTGGTTAAGCCTTGGGTGGCTTCGGATGTGGAATCTGAGGTCACTGGCGATAATACTTTCAAGGATATATATTTGGGGGTGTTACACAAGGTGTGGGCACTAAGAGGAAACAGGGTGCCTTGCCACTCAAGGGGGCAGTGAGGTCGCTGGGCCGCGCCAGGAGCAGCCTGTGCTCATAGGTGCCTTTCAACGTGGTATTTTTTGGTGCGGGCTTTGACCCTTCTTTGGGACGCGTTCGATCACCTGACGCGTTGTCTGTGCTAGCGTCTTGGTTCCCAGACGAAGAACGCGTGCTACTGGGAGTTTGGTTCTTTGACGCTTCAATTGCCTTCTGTCTATCACGCTCAACCTGGTCCTGTAAAATCTCATGAGGCGACATAGGTAAGAGCGTGATGCGCTTCCCGTGGTAAGTAAACACATAGGTGTTTAAATAGCCATCGTGAAGAACGCACCTGTCAAATTGCCATGGGCGCCCCAACAAAAGATGTGTGGCGTCCATGGTAATGACATCACATAGGACAGAATCTGTATATTGACCAATGGAGAATGAAATGAGGCATTGACGAGTTACAGTGTTACCAGAACTCGATGAAATCCATTGGAGTCCATATGGTTGTGGGTGAGGAGTGGTTGGCAGGTTGAAATGAGTGACCACATTTTCATTAATGATGTTGCAACAGCTGCCTCCACCAATGATGACGCTCAAGGTCGCGGTCTTCACCAAGCAACGCGTGTGGAACATATTCTCGCGTTGATCACCAAGGGTGGCTTCCTTGACAGTGAGAAGACGTCGCGTGACAAGGCTCAGAGCTGTGCCTTCATGCAGCGCGGTGGCTTCACAGGTGTAAGCCTCTTTGGTATCTTCGAAGCTTTCTTCGATGGTCTCAAGTGTTGTGTCCTCGTCCTCATAAGACTCATATCCGGCTGAGATGCTGGAGAAGAGGACCTTTTTGTTATTTGGGCAATTGTTTTGGTAGTGTCCTCTTCCTCCACACTTGAAACATTCCACGTCACACACGCGTTCTGGGTTGGGAGATGTACCCTTTGATGGTGGCGCGCGAGAAGTATGGCTGGGAGTCGTTGCGATCTTCCCCTGTCTTGTTTGATAGGACGCGGTGGTTCCTGGAGGGGGACCGCGCACATTAGTGGAAGGAATTTGACTAGTTTGAGAGTCATACCTTCTTTGGCCATAGGGTTGGTAGGGTTGACGCTTTCGCACTATTTGATTGTGGAGTTGCATCGCGATGTATGTGAGCGTGTTGAGGTACTTGATGGGAAGGATCTACAATTGGTCTCGGATGTTGGTGTTGAGACCACTCAAAAATTTCGTCCTCATCGTGGAGGGAGCCACGCTAATGGACGCCTTGTAGTACATATCCTCAAGTTGCGAGAAGAACTCAAGGGGGGTCTTCGAACCTTGTTTCGCCATGGCAATGTCCAGGCGCATTTGGTTCTTGTAATCTTGGGGCACGTACTTGAGTGTCATCACATACTTGAGCTGGTGCCATTCAGTGAGAGGCACCAAGTTTCTCCTTATGCGATCATCCACAAATCGGTGCCACCAAACCCTCGCGGCACCTCGGAAGTGGACTGTGGCGGCGGCCACGTAGTCCTCTTCTAGAACTTGGCAATAGATCAAGGTACACTTTGTGCCCTGTAACCTTTCAAGAAAAAATGCAGGGTTGTATTCACCAACAAAGAATTCAATTTTTACCTTGATGTCGTGACGATTGAGCCTGGGAGCATTGGCTTGAGGCCTTTGTTGCAATCGCAGCGCTGGGATATCCAAGGGAGCATATTGATGGCCTTGGGCCTGTTGAAACTGGACATGCCCCAGTTGGTGCCTTCGCGCGCCATTGTTGCCGCGATCGTTGCCAAACGGAGCCTGTTGCTCCATCCCCTGGGCGCGTCGTCGGCGCTGGTGTCCTTGGTGTGGCGCGTCGCGATGAACATCGTGAGGCATGTCTTGCCTCCTCTCCATTTCATCGCGCCTATCGAAGGACGCGTTGGCCATGTTTGCGCCTTGGATGAGCCTAGGTGGAGGGATCCAGTCGGCAGGGCGGTCTTGCAGCTCCATGGGATCACCGAGTGGGAGATGGAAGTTCCCTGGATTGATCATCCCTGAGTCCTCCATCTCTTCATCATCAAACTCCTCGAACTCGTCTTGGTGGAGAGGAGTGTGGGAGAAATAGCCATCCGAGCCATAGTGAGGCGTCCGCATACTTTGGTGGCCCAGGTGGTCTTCCACATTGAATGGGACTGGGGTGGGAGCATGGAGACATTGACGCGGCACAGCGTCTTGGGCGCGATTGGATCGTCGCGGCCGACCCTCATCGCGTTCATCTCGCCTGGCTCTGCCGGCCAGCGGTCCAGAGGCCATCTCGCGTTGGCGTCTTGTTCCTCTGACTTCGTACCTATCATTGAAGTCATAAGGTTCAGAGTACTCACTGATGTAACCTTGCTATGAAGAAGCTCTCAAGTCCCGGATGAGATCGTGATGAATCCGTAGTGGGGCGAAGCAACTCCTTGAATAGGCGTCTGCGTTGATGGAGATTGCAAGACGACGGCGAGGCGGAAGCGATTGCGGAAGCGATAGGAATTTGAGGGGGGTGGCCGTAGGGATGAAGGGATGTGCACGGCCAGTATAGGGCTGGAAAAGATGGAGATTTGGAAGCGGGATAGATGAAGGGAGCACGCTCGACCTAGATCTAAAGGATTTGATGTGAGAATGACGAAGGAGCAAGCTCGACTAGGTGATTCAAGGTGACGTTGAAGGAACTTCAATGGAGGTTTTCTCTCAACATAAAAGTATGAATATCAACGTAGAAGAGAAAGGGGGCTACAAAGCTAGGTTAAGTAAAAGGAAGACTCTTCCTTTTCCTTAACCAAAAAGATTAAAAATAAAACAAATAAAACTCTAAAAATAACTCTAAGGGGGCTGGGCATTCTAAGTATAGAAATGACCTCCTAAACTCCCTTAAAAATGCTGAAAATAATAATAAATAATATCCGGACTAAAAACTAAAAATGTCATAAATCAGAAATATTGATAACTAGGCGAATAGCGATCAATATCTCTAATCTATGAGATCCGGGATCTCTGCAGACTGTATAGACGTCCCAACTGTCACTAAACTCAGAATGGATCCCTCATCTGTAGTTGGACGTCCATGACCTGCTATGAGTCTGGTCACCAGTGATTGAGTCGCAGCTTGAATAGCTTTGGCTCGTGCTCTAGTAATGGGACCTGAGGACCTAAGACTCATAGCCTCCTCCTCGTCTGCAGCTGTCATGGTAGGCGAGGTCACATCATCCTCCCCCACTTGAGTGTGAAGCGTCCCCGCTTCACCCTCATCATACTCTGGCTCCACGTACGGTGATAGATCAGCAACATTGAAGGTCGGGTGAACACCATACTTGTCTGGGAGCTCTAGCTGGTAGGCGTTGTCATTGATGGCCTTGACAACACGAAATGGTCCATCACCCCTTTGGTCGAGCTTAGACTTGCGGTTGGAAGGAAAACGCTCCTTCCGCAAGTGAAGCCAAACCAAGTCGCCAGGAGCAAAGACAATCATGCGTCGTCCTTTGTTCTTCTGGGCCGCATACTGTGCTGCTCTGCGCTCCAGCTGGTTGTGCGTCCGAGTGTGCAATTCCTTGATGTGATCGGCCAATCTGTCAGCTGTGGTGCTGTCTGTATCCTTCCGAGGATAGGGAGTCAAGTCCAGCGGCGTCAGCGGGTTACGTCCATAGACAACTTCGAACGGGGTCAGTTTAGTCGCGCTGTGCCTGGACCTGTTATAAGAAAACTCCACAGTAGACAGTAAGTCCTCCCACCTGCATGGGTTACTCTTCAGAACCGTCCGAAGGAGGGCTCCAAGAGTGCGGTTGGTCACCTCTGTCTGACCATCCGTCTGTGGGTGGTAGCTCGTAGAAAATAGGAGTTTAGTACCGAGCTTACCCCACAAGGTTCTCCAGAAATGGCCGACGAACTTGGTGTCCCGATCACTAACAATAGTGCGTGGAATACCGTGCAGTCTCACGACATTGTCGAAGAACAGAGTAGCAACGTCCGTGGCGTTACTAGTGTTCTTACAGGCAATGAAGTGTGCCATCTTAGACAACCTGTCTACGACCACAAATATAGAATCTCTACCACGCCGAGACATAGGCAACCCAGTGATAAAATCCATGGAAAGATCTTCCCACGGGCCAACGGGAATCGACAGAGGCGTGTAGAGACCATGCGGACGAGACCTGGCCTTAGCTTTATGGCATGTCACACAACTCTGACAATACTTCGTAACATTGTTGGCCATCTTAGGCCAGAAGAAGTGCTCGCGAAGTGATGCCAGCGTCTTAGACACGCCAAAGTGACCACGACTATGTGCTTCCTCAATCAGCAAATTTCTGACAGAGGATGAAGGGATGCAAAGCTTCCCACCTTTGTACAGAAATCCGTCATCAAGGAAATATGTAGCATGTTCACGGCCAGGGGATTTACATTGCTCAAAGAATGTAGAAAAGAAAGGATCAACAGCATAAAGATCCTTGAGCAATGCAAACCCAAATAACTGAGACTGAAGCTGAGTAATGAGGACGTACCTGTGAGAAAGGGCGTCGGCTACCACATTCTCCTTATCTTTCTTGTGCACAATGAGATATGGGAACGTCTCCATGAACTCAACCCAGCGAGCGTGGCGTCTGTTAAGAGTTGTCTGGCTGCGCAGATAACTAAGAGCTGCATGATCTGAGTGAATCACGAACTCTGCAGGCCACAGATAGTGTTGCCACGTCTTCAGAACCCGAATGAGCGCGTACAACTCCTTGTCATATGTCGGGTAGTTCAGCTGTGCACCTGACAGCTTCTCTGAAAAATAGGCAATCGGCCTCTTCTCCTGCAGCAAGACACCTCCGATGCCGAAATCAGAAGCGTCGCATTCCACCTCGAACCGATGGGTGAAGTCAGGAAGCTGCAGCAGTGGCGCGCGGCACAAGGCATCCTTCAGGGCGGCAAAAGCAGCATCATGCCGGGGAAGCCAAGTGATAGCCGCGGCCTTCTTGGTCAGCTCGTGTAATGGGGCGGCTATAGTGCTGAAATCACGAACAAACCGTCGATAAAAACCAGCCAAACCCAAAAACGAACGTACCTGAGTAGGAGTAGTTGGCGTCGGCCACTCCTAGATAGCGCGGATCTTTTCTGCATCCACCTGCAGGCCGTCCTTGCTGACGACGAAACCTAGGAAATTTGTAGAAGGAGAACAAAATACACACTTGCCAAGATTGGCGTATAAGCTCTATACTCTCAAACACTCTAAAACAAGGCGAAGATGCTCAGCATGGTCATCTAAAGTCCTGGAGTAAATAAGAATATCATCAAAATAGACAACTACAAACTTACCCAGAAAAGCTCGCAAGACATGGTTCATCAGTCTCATGAACGTAGAAGGAGCATTGGTCAGTCCAAATGGCATGACTAGCCACTCATACAGACCATACTTCGTCTTGAAAGTAGTCTTCCACTCGTCCCCCTCCTTCATGCGAATCTGATGATAGCCGCTCTTCAGATCAATCTTGCTGAAGAACTGCGCTCCATGTAGCTCGTCAAGCATGTCGTCGAGGCGAGGAATGGGATGTCTGTATTTGACGGTGATCTGGTTGATGGCACGACAATCCACGCACATCCTCCAAGAACCGTCCTTCTTAGGCACTAATATGACGGGAACAACGCACGGGCTAAGAGACTCGCGCACATACCCCTTCTCCAACAGTTCTTGCACCTGCTTTTGCAACTCCTTTGTTTCCTCTGGAGAAGTTCGGTAGGCAGCTCGGTTGGGAAGAGTAGCTCCTGGTACAAAATCGATCTGGTTCTCAATGCCACGAAGTGGTGGAAGACCATCTGGCAACTCGTCCAGCATCACATCATGAAACTCCTGCAAAATTGACAAAATACAAGAGGGGAGTGCGGACTCTGAAACAGGCAGGGCAGTAGGAAGAGCAATGAGTAGGAAACAGGGAGACTTGTCTTGGATGACGTTGGAAACCTTCCGGCGTCGCGCCAAGAGAAGTCGCTGCTCACAAGTGCCTTTCAGCGCAGAACTACCTTTTCCACCCTTCTGATGATGGACTCCAGAAGGTACCTGTTGACCATTACCACTATAGTGAGGAAATTTAAGACTAATGGGCTGGTCACTTACCTGTCCTGAGTTGCCCTGGGTACCCGAAGAAGATGCTGCAGGAAGTTGTAGGAAACTCGGCTGGAAGGCTGTAGGGGACTCTGGAGGGGGTTTTCCTGCATCCTTTGCAGTCTGTATAGCCTTGTTCCTCTGTCTAATAGCATGATCCTGTAAAATCTCATTCGGAGTCATAGGTAAGAGCGTCACGCGCTTGCCATGGTGAGTGAACATGTAACTGTTCAAAAACTCATCATGGAAGACGCGACGGTCAAATAGCCAAGAACGCCCTAACAGAATATGGGTGGCATCCATGGCGGTAACATCGCACAAAACAGTGTCTGTATATGGTTCTATGGAAAAAGTAACGGGACACTGTAAAGAAATATTGTTACCTGGTTGGTCTGAAATCCACTGCAGACCGTAGGGCTGAGGATGTGGTTGCGTCTGAAGATTGAAGTCGCGGACGACTCTCTCGTTTATAATGTTGCAGCACGACCCTCCATCTATTATCAGACTCAGCAACGCATTCTTCATACGACACCGGGAATGAAACAGATTCTCCCTTTGGTCAAGCGGACCTCCTTCCTTGACGCTGAGGATGCGTCTGGTGACCAAGGCATAATGCATGACGTCTGTATCATGGTCGCTCAGCCTGATCACCTCATCAGTCAGCTCTGCAGACTCCTCTGGGTCATTCTCCTCTTCATCCGAGAGGCTCTCGTAGTCTTTAGTTTGGGCAGAGTAGAGGACACGCTTCTGATTAGGGCAGTCCTTCTGATAGTGTCCTCTTCCACCACATCTGTAACACTCTCGATCGCTAGAACGATCTGTACGGCTTGTCTCAGCAGAGGTCGATGGCTGTCGGTGCGTAGAAGTAGGGGGCGCCGGCCGCGGCGTCGTAGAAGATGCAATACCTGTGCGATCCTGCCTAGGCACAGAACTAGAAGAAGAGTTAGTGCGATAAGAATTGACAGGATTCGAGGTATACCTTGGTGAGGGAGAAGACGAAGACTGCCAAGGCTGCTGTCGACGTCTCTGCGCTTGAAGATAGAGCTTCTACGCAGTATGTACTACGTTGTTGAGGTCTTGGATTGGCAGAACGTCAACCTGATCCATGTACGGTTGTGACAAACCCGTTACAAAACGTGTACGTAGAGTAGAGGGAGTAACACTTACCCCGGCCTTGAAGTACATGTCTTCTAAGCGAGCAAAGAACTCATGTGGCGTATCACGACCCTGAGTAGCAAGTGTAATGGCTGTCTTCATATCCTCTCGGTATGTCGTCGGCACGTACTTGCGCGTCATGAGCGCCACTAGCTGTTGCCACTCTGTCACAGGTGGCCACCCCATGCGTGCCTGCTGTTGGACCAGTCGGTTCCACCAGGTGCGCGCTGCTCCTTGGAAATGCAAGGTGACGATCTCCACCTTCGCATGCTCCTCATATTGATAGTGTTGAAGAACATGGCAGGTACTCTGCAACCAATCTATGAAAGTAGAAGAATCATAAGTACCAAGAAAGGGTTCGATTTTCACCTTAATTTCTTGGCGATACGTAGCTGGGGGTGGGTATCGTTGTTGGGCTGCAGCGGGAGCATAGAAATCCTGCTGTGGAAGCCCCTGCCGCTGCTGTCCAACTGGTAGTTGTTGTTGTCGCTGCACTCGTGGAGGACCGGCAACCCGTTGCTGCTGATATGGCTGTGGATGACCCTGTGCAGCGTAATAAGCAGCCTGATTCTGTGGCTGTTGTGGAGGAGGAACCCAACCTGTACGATGAAACTGCTGTTCTGGTGGGTCCTGTAGGGGCGGGTGATAACCTGTAGAAAACCCATAGGCCCCTTCTTCCTCATCCTCAAGGTCAAATTCCTTGAACCCTTCATCTGAATCTGACTCAACAGGAGAAACAGTACTCTGATGGTCAGCAAAAGAATGGACATTGAAGGTTTCAGAATTTACCTGGTGCCGACTTGGATGAGCTGTGGAGGGTTTCCCTTGCTTGCTAGTGGAAGCATGTGGGTCTGTGCGTCTGCTCTTGCGTCTGACGGCACTGTCATCGACCTGTTCATCCTCCTCTGAAGATGACTCATCATCGTCCTGCTCGTCCTCGTCCTGAGAGTTGTGTTCAGGAATTGTCAACTGGGCTGATTTGGAGAGCACCTTCTTCTTCGACGTGCTACTTTCTTTCTATGATCCTTTCCGCGGAGGCTGCGTAGGAGGATCGGATATCAGAACGCCCTTGCCCTTTTTCTGCTTCTGGGCTAGGGTACTCTGGTTGTCACGCTGGTTCGGTGACGGAGACGGCATCACTCTACTGAGCATGTCACGCAGGGCTGCAAAATTGGCTTCGGAACGTTCATCGGAACGTGCGATGGCAGCCGCGTTGCTCTGAATGGCGGCGTCGGATCGTTGCTGATTGGCCACCAAAAGCTCAATGGCATTAGCCAGTTGATCGACCCGACCCGTATCCTGTCCGTCATTGGAGTTCACCATTATCCTGAAAAGACAACAGAAACCCCAACAGAGCAAAGGAAAAACAAAAACAAAGCAACAGAAACGAAAGAGAAGTCGAACTACCAAGATATCACAACTGAAAGCAAGGCTGATATGGCCGTGAGGGCGGGAAGGCTAAGGATAATCACACAATAATCACAAAATGCAGCGATAACTCAGCAAACAAATTATAGATATAAATTGCAGCAATATAAGCCTAGATATGCCAACAAGACTATAACAGCCAAGACAGTGAAAGAGAGAGAGGAAATGGTAAATGAATCAATAACGATAGGGCAACGATTACCTTATTTTGGCTTTGCGCACCCTATATCTCTTCACCGTTGCCACCTAAGTTCAGCTTTTCTCACAAAAAGCTCATGCACTCTAATACCCCTACAGAAACCTCAACTGTTGTCGCCAGGAAATAACGGTAGGCACAGAACTTAATCCGGCGTGAACCTAGGCGTCCCGGCTAAGCAGCTGCAAACTAACAAAAGCGGATAACTCACACCAAAGTCAGAATGATAACTGTAAAAAGCGAATGCAGAAACCGACACAAAAAGGAAAAATAAAAATAAAAGGGCTCAGATCCCTGCAATCTAATACCCCTACAGTAACCTCAACTGTTGTCGCCCGGATATAACGGTAGGCACAGAAATTAATCCGGCATGAACCTAGGCGTCCCGGCTAAGCAGCTGTAAACTAACAAAAGCGGATAACTCACACCAAAGTCAGAAGGATAACTATAAAAAGCGAATGCAGAAATCGACACAAAAATAAAAAAAAAATTAAAATTAAAATACCAAAGGCCTTCCGTAGGAAACGAATTTTGAAACCCACGAAAGAACCCGGATCTGGGGATCTCCGTGCTCGTTGCGCTGGGCGGGGGCTTTTAACCCGGTTCGTCAGCACCCGGGATAGAAGGGTTGGGCGGCTGGGCGCGGCTTGCTGGGCGCCGACGCTGCGAGTGTCGTGGCTTCGGTTCTTGTTGGCGTTGACGGCAAGCCCTAAGAACTTGCCCTAATTACAATTGTTTGATTGCCTTGATTTTTTTTTTATTGATATTTTTTTTGGCAATTCTTCAGATCTGGTTTTTTCTACAAGGAAAGATCTCAGCCTTTTTTTTTTTTAGAGAACTTGCAACAAGAACTCAAGAACCCTAATCTTCAAGGGCGAACCACCGAGCTTCAAGGCTGCCTCCTTTGCGCAGATCGGACTCAAAAATTCTTTAAAAAAAATATTCTAGACTACTACACACTCTATTGATTCAAGTTGGAAAGAAGGAGATCAAAGAAGACGCAGATTAATGGCAAAAAGGTCAAGTACAGCAATTCAACCTATATGCATGCAAATCTAGATCTATAATTCAATCACCAAATTACCAACACAAAGAGCAATTGTTGTGTGTAGGGGACAAGGTAAGAACACTAAAATTGAAACAAATATATTTTTGAAGCAGATTTACACCAAAAACGAGTTTTCAATGCAAATCTACAATGTTTTTTTAGATGAAAATAATTCGGCCTTCAAGAAAAAAAAAATTGAAATTTTCGACTTTAATAATATAGATCTGAGTAATATTAATCGGAAGTATCACGAAAAATGCAGGAAAAAAAAATTTGGAATTTTTTTGACACGAAAATAAGGTTGTGATAAGCAAGGAATCGATTCGACTTACAGATTCGAAGGCTCTGATGCCAGTTGATGTGACCTTGCTATGAAGAAGGTTTCAAGTCCCGGATGAGATCGTGATGAATCCGTAGTGGGGCAAAGCAACTCCTTGAATAGGCGTCTGCGTTGATGGAGATTGCAAGATGACGGCGAGGCGGAAGCGATTGCGGAAGCGATAGGAATTTGAGGGGGATGGCCGTAGGGATGAAGGGATGTGCACGGCCAGTATAGGGCTGGAAAAGATGGAGATTTGGAAGCGGCATAGATGAAGGGAGCACGCTCGACCTAGATCTAAAGGATTTGATGTGAGAATGACGAAGGAGCAAGCTCGACTAGGTGATTCAAGGTGACGTTGAAGGAACTTCAATGGAGGTTTTCTCTCAACATAAAAGTATGAATATCAACGTAGAAGAGAAAGGGGGCTACAAAGCTAGGTTAAGTAAAAGGAAGACTCTTCCTTTTCCTTAACCAAAAAGATTAAAAATAAAACAAATAAAACTCTAAAAATAACTCTAAGGGGGCTGGTCATTCTAAGTATAGAAATGACCTCCTAAACTCCCTTAAAAATGCTGAAAATAATAATAAATAATATCCGGACTAAAAACTAAAAATGTCATAAATCAGAAATATTGATAACTAGGCGAATAGCGATCAATATCTCTAATCTGTGAGATCCGGGATCTCTGCAGACTGTGTAGATGTCCCAACTGTCACTAAACTCAGAATGGATCCCTCATCTGTAGTTGGACGTCCATGACCTGCTACGAGTCTGGTCACCAGTGATTGAGTCGCAGCTTGAATAGCTTTGGCTCATGCTCTAGTAATGGGACCTGAGGACCTAAGACTCATAGCCTCCTCCTCGTCTGCAACTATCATGGTAGGCGAGGTCACATCACTCACCATGGGAAACCTCATCGCGGTCGGAGTCGGTTTCATCGCGGACTGGTGTTGCATGTGGTGCATAGCGGTCACGATGTGACACATAGCCTTGGCGGCTTTCTATCACCGATTGGATTCTTTGAAGCCTTGGTTGTAAGTTGGAGGACGAGGGCATCACTCATTTGCCCCTATCAATGCGTTGTTTGCTGGTCACGGCTTCTGTTTGTCGTTGTGCGACTAGAGGATCCATAGGTATTTGCAAGGTTGGTGTGGGTTGGGCTAGCACAGCGCGTTCTTTGGCCTGAAATTCGGCAACTTGGCGCCGAAGTGCTTGGATCTCGCGTTATTCCTCCGAGAGCTCCAGAATTAGATCTTGTTGGGGAGGGTTGGCAAGAGGCACCACTTCAAGTTGCGCGATGTTTTGTTGTTGTTGGTTGTTGTTGCCTTCTCCTTGGATGTTCCCACTTGTGGGTGCCGTGAGGCTACCTATCACAATATGTCCATCCATCGCGAGTAAAAACGCACAAAGACAATATAAAACCAGAGAACAAGTAAGTACTCAACAAGTAGCAAGTGTTCACGTAGGAGGGCGCGTTCTTTTGGCCGTGTGGGCGGCTAAAGGCAAGCAAAGCAAGTGTGATATGCAAGCACAAAAGCAAACGAAACCAAAGGAAATAAGTCTTAACCTCTTGCATAAAGAACGCGTACACACAAGACACACTTGCAAACGTGACACTAGACGGTGGAGAGGTGAAGAAGATGAGCCTAGCTGTTGAGGGGAGAAGGTTGCCTTATTTTGGCTTTACTTCTCTTGTTTTTTGAATGTCGCGTTCTGTTTTTTTTTTTTTTGAAATGCGACTTGACTTTTTTTTCTTTTTTCTTTTTGAATTTGAAATTCAAATCCGATATCTTAGTCTTAAATGAAGATCGGATAAGAATTAAATGAAATAAAATAAAAATAAACGGCTAAGTAACTTAAGGAAAGAAATAGCGAGATTGACGCGATAGGAGAGAGAAAGTTAATGGAGAGTTATGACGGTCAACACAAGCAAATATGGCAAGATATGCAAGCGAAATTCACGCGATCAATTAAGGAAACTTTGTATTAATTACGCAGATTTCATGCAAACAAATCACACAATTTTCGCTAGGAGATCAAGCAATTATCAGCCAAGAGATTCTCTTGTAGAAACCGATGGGACAAGCATGTGTATGAGAGAGAGAGAAAAAATTGTGATTATGGCGGAAGCAAGGATGATGGGGGAGAAAAAAAAAATCGTGAACAAGTGAGACTTGACAAGCGAATTACAAGATCAAAGGCTCTGATGCCAGTTGATGTGTTCCTGCTTGTGATGAATGATCTTTGACCTTGGTGGGAAGTCGCACGCGTCGTCTCTGAGGGAGATAAGGTGGAACCCGGTGTTGAGAAGGCGGCAGCGGAGGAGAATGACTCGAAAGAGATCGAGTGCTTGTCCATAGCGTCGGCAGCGGGTTGGATAATCTCGATGACGGTCGAGTGGTGGCCGTAGCGTCGGCAGCGGAGGAAGGAGATGAGAAGACAGAGATTTGGTGACGCAGATCTAAGAAGATGGAGGCAAAAACTCTCGACAAATAATCTTAGATTAAAATGATGCGTAACCTAGTTAAGAAGGTCGAGATGACCTTTTATAGTACATAGCGGGACTCGGATGGGCCGAGTCTCGCGAAATGGGTCAGCCCACGCGACACGCGTGGAACACACGCCCTAAATAAAAACTAAAATAATTAATGTCTCAAAAGATTACAATCAGTTCAGAAAAGAACGTGTTCATTGGATGGTTGAGAGAAGACAGACAGAGAACGCGTTCTCTGGGCTTGGTTGAAGACGCTTCAAAGAGAACGCAGAAGGTTGGAGGCGAAGTTTTGGTGTTTTGGAGATGTTTTGAGCCTACTTGAAGATTGTTAGAGACATTGAGTAAGGATCAGCCAAGAGAAGGCCTATAGAAAAGTAGAAGTGAAGATTGCAGACGCAGAAGGTCGAGCATTAACCGCGACCGCGAGCAAGAGTGCCGCGATCGCGGGACTTCGGGGCATTCGAGATATTTCTGCAGGCGCGGAAGAATGCGAAGAGCGCGGAGCTACAATCAACCGTGATCGCGGTCCATTACCCGCGATCGCGGGTCATCACGGCAGACTTATTTCGGGATTTCCCCAATCTATCTTTCCTGATTTCTTTATTTCATTTTAATTATTTTCGTTTTCTATTTTCAGTTGGGCTAGGTCATTTGTTAAGCCCACCTATATATACTCTCTTAGTTTTAGGTTTTGAAAAAGGAAAAAGACATATATCAGGTTTTAGTTTTTACATCATCGTTGTTTTCTCAAGACTATGGAAGGCTAAGCACTTTTGCTTAGTCTGGCAATGGAAGCTTAAGTTTTGATTATTGGTTGCGAGGTTATGTTCCCTTTCTTAATTCTTATTGATCTATATCTCTTCTCTTAAGCAAAATATCATTGAATAATTATTGATTTGTCTAGACAGGCCATCTAGGTTTATTGATTGTTACTCATATTGCTATGACTAGGAAACTGTTGGGCTAACGTCCTGGTCTGGAGTGGCAAGCATAGGTTTTATTTGCTTTGGTGAATTTTATCTATGTAGAGATTTGATTACATGTTGAATGCTTCTGGTTGAGGTGTTATGTGTATCCTGGTTAATTCTTATGTTCATTGCTGCCTTTGGGTTGAATCACTAGTGGTGCTAGGGTTATTCATTGGTAAGGGTTCTTAGGGATGGTTTCCTTATTAATCTACACAAGATCGGGACAGGAATAATCATAGGAAGAAATTGGAAGTAATCTAGGATCAACCAACCAAAACTTAAGTGGAAATTGCCTGGCTAAGTGTTTTCTCACATTTGATTGCATACTATTTATTCTGTTTTATTTTCTACTTGATTAAAACCTTTAAAAAAAAACCTTTGTTACTATTGTTCAATTGGTATTCAATTTGTGACAGGAATATAGACGCTTGTGATTCTCTTGGGATTTCGACCCTTGCTTGCTTACTATACTAGTTTGGAAGTTGAGGTTTACTTTGATTTGGCATAACGACCTTAGGCCACGTCAAATTTGGCGCCGTTGTCGGGGAATCACTGTCTGTTTTCTTGTAAATCAATTGAATATTGATCTTTCTAGGGAACCTATCTTACGGTTCCCTCTAACATTACTAACTTTTCATTGACGAAGTGCAATTCAGAGTAGATAATTCTGTTGGAGAACTCTAGCTATGGCGCAAGAAAGCATGACATTGTTGGAGAACTCTAGCTATGGTGAGAACACACTGCTGGCACTCACCCAGACACTTCAAGCATTAACACAAGCGGTGATTCAAGCCGGTGCAAACAACGCACAAGTAATGAAAGAGGGATTCTCTCAGCTCTCCCAGCAAAATTATACTCTGCACCAATCCTCTCAGCAATCTATTTTAAGCTTGGGTGCATCAATGGAGAGGCTGACGCAATGGATACCTGCTATAGCAGAATCTCAACCCAAGGGCAATGCTGCCCAGCGGCATGTTGAGGAGAAGGCAAAATTTGGAGAGCTCCCCACAGAAGAGAAACCGCGACCGCGGGAGGAGTGCTGCAACCACGGTATGCTGGGTGAAATAGGGCATTGTGCTGAATTTGATGATGAGGTTGAGAAGGACCTCGAAGAGGAAATCAAAAGCTTCAAGAACAGTATGCTACCTGACGCGGTATGTTCTCCTGAAATTGAAGAGGAGATGGATGAGGACAGGGACTATGAGCCTCAAAACTACACTCAACATGAATGGCCCTTGCTGGAGTCCCAGTTTCCCATCACACATCCCCCTGAGGCTCTCAATGGAAGCAAGCCAGAAGCTCCTTTGGTCACACTGGCCAACAGCATCCCTCGTTGTGCAGATTCTGTGAAGGCGAGGCGGAAGATAGGAAAGAAGCCGAAGGTGAAGCAAAAGAGTGAGGTTGCAGGCCAGATGTCGGATTACCTCATACTAGACACGGGGCAGGATAGGCGTGCAACCTCTGCAATGCTGGGAAGAGAATTCTTGAAGATGACAACTGTGGTCATGGATACGAAGGGTGATCCGCTCACAATGAAAGGCAGAAGGAAGGGGGTACAGTCGTACCTGAAGAGGCACCCCCCAGATTTGGAACCAAGAAGGGTGGTCGTTGTAAGCGACCCGAGATGAATAGAGAGCACCATGTCGAGCCACGATAGTAACCAAGGCGCTGCTCGGGAGGCAACCCGAGGTAAGACTTTCAACTTAGTTTTTCTTTCAGAAGCTTAGTTTTCCCTTGTTTTCGAAATTTTTGCTCTGTTTTTGTTCGACTAAACCACACAGAAAAGCCGAGAAGAAACCGCGACCGCGGCATAAAACCCGCGATCGCGGTCGGAGAAAATCGAGCAAAAACCGCGATCGCGGCCCCATGGCGCGCCGCGAATTAGGGTTTAGTCTGACAAGAAAGAAAAAACGCGATCGCGGGGTTACTGTTCATCGGTAAAAAAAAAACAAAAAAAAAAATTGTATGTTACCCGCGATCGCGGCCTTCACTGCCGCAATCGCGGTCCCTCCACGGTGTTCCTTCTATGGCGATTCTTCCACGACGGTTCCCTCCTTTATGGCGGTTATTTCCACGGCGGTTCATTCATGGCGGTTCTGAGGCGGTCTTTCTTCATCATGTTCACGAGCAACAACCGGTGTACCCTTGATCCATCCATTGTTGTTGTCCCCTGCGGTACGTCTTCACTTGTGCGTCACCACCTGTGCATACTGAGTTCGGAGTTCCAGCATTCCATGATCTATCACTTGGGAAGTTCGACTGTTGAAGTGGTGATGAAGTTTATGGGGATCCCTGCATCCCTGAGTACCTTCCTGGCGTTATTGACGAAGACTACCACCCCGGTGTACGCTTAGTGAGTTCTTCCTTTCTTCCCCTCATATTTTTCTTTGTCTTCCATACATTGAGGACAATGCATGATTCAAGCATGGGGGAGTAGAAAGTACTTGCTATCTATCTTATAAATTAGTTTCGATTTCAGCATTGTTATTTCCATTCAGCATTTTCCATTGTTCGCATTCCTTTATTAAAAAAATAAAAAAATTAGAAAAAGTCAAAAAGCAAAAAAGACATACATGGAAATCCTGGGACAAGTCAAAAACCCGAAAGGGCGGCTTGGGTAATAAGCAGGTGGCCCGGACCAGCGCTAGGCTGGGGTAAAAAGGTGTCTGAGTGACGTGAGCATATGTGAGTACCTCTATGAAAAAAATACGAGTGGCTAGGATGAAAACCCGAAAGGGATCCTAGGCAAAATGAGTGAAAAGAAGAGGAGTGATTTTAGGATCTCATTTTACCTGGAGGGGCGACATAAGAAGAGGAGACAATGAAGGATTGTCAGGTAGGTCACTCTGGGAGGCATAAGGAGTCATAGATGGAGGCTAGGATTAGAGGTCACTTTACACTATTGGATGTCAAGGTCTAAGCTTGGGGGAAGTACTCTGCTTGCCCCTTAAGCTTGTTGATGGAGGATGTGTTGTGAATGAGATTGGTGCCAGGAGCTTTGGCATGGGTTAAGCGCAACTCTTAGTACATTGTGTTTGGAGAGATGCTTCCTGAGGCCTTGGGTGTTTCATTGGAGGAGTAGGCTCATTATTAGCTTACTCGAGGGCGAGCAAGGTCTAAGCATGGGGGAGTTTGATAAGCACTACTTTTGTAGGGCTTAACTAAGAGTTATTAGAGGGTTATTGGTGTCATTCGGGTAGCTTTAGACACATTCTTGTGCATGGCGTTTGGAGGCGAAGTTTTGTTGTTTTGGAGATGTTTTGAGCCTACTTGAAGATTGTTAGAGACATTGAGTAAGGAGCAGCCAAGAGAAGGCCTATAGAAGAGTAGAAGTTAAGATTGCAGACGCAGAAGGTCGAGCATTAACCGCGACCGCGGGCAAGAGTGCCGCGATCGCGGGACTTCGGGGCATTCGAGATATTTCTGCAGGCGCGGAAGAATGCGAAGAGCGCGGAGCTACAAGCAACCGCGATCGCGGTCCATTACCCGCGATCGCGGGTCATCACGGTAGACTTATTTCGGGATTTCCCCAATCTATCTTTCCTGATTTCTTTATTTCATTTTAATTATTTTCGTTTTCTATTTTCAGTTGGGCTAGGTCATTTGTTAAGCCCACCTATATATACTCTCTTAGTTTTAGGTTTTGAAAATAGAAAAAGACATATATCAGGTTTTAGTTTTTACATCATCGTTGTTTTCTCAAGACTATGGAAAGCTAAGCACTTTTGCTTAGTCTGGCAATGGAAGCTTAAGTTTTGATTATTGGTTGTGAGGTTATGTTCCCTTTATTAATTCCTATTGATCTATATCTCTTCTCTTAAGCAGAATATCATTGAATCACTACTAGAAAACGCCAAAATAGCGATGGCCATTAGCGACGACTGACATCCGTCGCTAATTTAGCAACGACCGTAGCAACGGAAATCAGCATACGTTGCAAAATCAGCGACCAAAAAAATTGGATGTGGGTATAGCCGTAACTGATAGCAACGGATGTAAGTAAGTCGCTCGTGTCGTCGCAAATCTTTGTAACGGAACAAACGTCGATGCCCCCGTCGTTGCTAGTTGCGATGGACATAGCGACACATGCTCCCGTTGTTGCAATGGTCATACCAAATATGTCGTGCATTATACTACACGTCGCTACGGTGGTTGCTAATTTGCGACGGCTTTAGCAACGACATAGACTGTGTTGCTATAATAATGGCATCTATTAATTACTTCAAGAGCCATCGCGACAGTCGTAGCTAGTGTCGTCGCTCAAGCATCCGTCGTCCCGTCGTCGCTCAATCCGTCGCTACTGTCGCCGCTACATCCGTTGCTACAGTCGTGGCTCACTCCGTCGCTATTGTCACCGCTACATCCGTCGCTACAACCGTCGCTGGATCCGTTGCTACAGTCGTGGGTAAGTCCGTTGCTAATCTGGATAAAACCCTAACTTTAATTATCGCTCTGCCTTTTTGCATAATCATTATCTACGACGACGGCAAATTAATGTCTAATTTCGCAATTTCTCAAACCTATATTATTAAGATTTGTCAACTCAAAATTCAATCTCCTTACGTCTAGATTCAAGATTATTCAAGTTGTGAGGTTAGTGATTGAAATTCAAGTATCTAAACTTCATGTTGTATTGTAGATTCAAAGATTATTTATCTCTATGTATGGTTGGATGTTTTTGTACACATGTGCATGAAGAACTACAGCCGTAGTTAGTGTCGCCGCTAAACAAGCCGTCGCTACATCCGTCGCTACAGTCGTCGTTGGATCCGTTGCTACAGTCGTGGGTAAGTCCGTTGCTAATCCGGATAAAACCCTAACTTTAATTATCGCTCCGCCTTTTTGCATAATCATTATCTACGACGATGGCAAATTAATGTCTAATTTCGCGATTTCTCAGACCTATATTATTAAGAGTTGTCAACTCAAAATTCAATCTCCTTACGTCTAGATTCAAGATTATTCAAGTTGTGAGGTTAGTGATTGAAATTCAAGTATCTAAACTTCATGTTGCATTGTAGATTCAAATATTATTTATCTCTATGTATGCTTGGATGTTTTTGTACACATGTGCATGCAGAAGGCTAGAAATGGATAATAATCGTGCTTGGATGTATAATATGTATGACCGTGGAGAAATTAAAGCTGAATTTTTCAATGGAGTGGACGTTTTTTTGAAGTTTGCAACTTCCCAAGTTCGTTTCATGGATGGGGACAAAATAAAATGTCCATGTACCAAATGTCGTAATTGCAAAATTTTTCCAAAGGATGATGTTGAAGAGCATTTATATCGGCGTGGGTTTATGCCTAACTATTATTGGTGGACGGCACATGGTGAGCCATCCGAACCATTTGTACCTCCTTTGAGTAGGGAGCATTTATCAGGGGATAATCGCGGAGATCTCTATGGACAATTAAACGTAGAGCAAAGAATGGTATTTGATATTGCAGGTCCTAGTTTTGTTCCGCCGACATGGTTTAATGTTGATCATAATGATGCTTCTGGTCCACCCGACGATATTCAAGATGAGGGAATAGAGAATTTTGATCCAGATAATGAGATGATGACGGATGCAGTTCCAACCGCAGAGGAGGCTAGGTGGTCCCAACGCTTTTATAATGTGTTAAAAGCGGCTGACGAACCAGTGTATCTAGGGTGTGAAACACATACACAATTGTCTTTTGTGTCAAGGCTTCTGAGTTTGAAAAGTGAACATAACATGTCTGAAGGCCTATTTAATGGTTTTGTTCAGTTGTATGATGAGGTGTTGCCTCCAGGTCATAAGATTCCGAAAGATTACTACCAGACAAAGAAAGTGTTTCAGAGTTTAGAATTGTCTGTGGTGAAAATTCACATGTGTCCTAATGGTTGTATGCTATACTGGAAGGATGATGTTGATGCATAATCTTGCAAGTTTTGCGGTCATGACAGGTATGAGCGTAAAGGTGGTCGAAATTCAAGAATTCCGCATCAAGTTTTACAATACTTGCCTCTAACTCCGCGATTGCAAAGACTATATGCAGTTGTGGCTACTGCTGAGGCTATGACTTGGCATGCATGTTATGTACCAGATGAGGGAATAATGAGTCATCCGTCACATGGTGAGGCATGGAAAAAGTTGGATGCAACATATCCAGATTTTGCTTCAGAGCCCCGTAACGTCCACTTAGGTTTAAGCACTGACGGATTTGCACCTTTTAGCACAACAGGAAAGACATATTCTTGTTGGCCAGTGATTGTGACTCCTTACAACCTTCCACCAGATATGTGCTTGAATAGACAATATCTGTTTCTATCATTGATAGTGCCTGGTCCTCGAAATCCAAAACAATTAATAGACGTGTGCTTGCAACCTCTAGTTGATGAGTTACATCAGTTGTGGGAGTCTGGTGTAACCACTTATGATGTCTCAAGGAAAGAAAACTTTGTCATGCGTGCAGCTTTACTTTGGACAATCAGTGACTTCCCTGCTTATGCTATGTTGTCAGGATGGAGTACTCAATTTACACGTTGACAAGAGATCAGAAGAAAAAGGTACTTGATTGGATCAAATCTTTGAAGTTCCCTGATGGTTACGCTTCTAACGTGGGTAGATGTGTCAAAATTGATGATTGCAAGCTCACTGGGATGAAAAGTCATGATTGTCACGTGTTTATGGAGAGGCTCCTTCCAATTGCTTTCAAAGAGTTGTTGCCTACAACGGTTTGGGGCCCTTTAGCTGAGTTGAGTTACTTTTTCCGTTCTATTTGTTCATCATCATTGTCAATTGAGCATATGGAGCAATTGCAGTCTATGGCACCCGTGTTATTATGTAAGTTGGAGAGAATTTTTCCACCGTCATTCTTTGATTCCATGGAACAACTTATACTTCATCTGGCATATGAGGCTCGTGTAGGTGGACCAGCGCAGTATCGATGCATGTACAAATTTGAGAGATTCTTGGGTCATTTAAAGAGGAAAATAAAACAACCAGGACGTCTGGAAGGATCCATATGTGAAGCTTATTTGAAGGAAGAAGCAGCAAATTTTTCAGAGCATTACTTCCAGCCTCATGTTCCTTCTAAATTGAGACAAGCTGGCAGAAATAATGAAACTTCTGAAGGAGATGACCAGACCATTTCCATTTTCTTCTACCCTGGTCGAAGTAGTGGTAAAGAGGATAAAAGATGGATGACAGATGCTAGAGAGTTTAATGCTGCTCACACGTATACATTGCGAAACTGTTTGAAAGTGAATGAGTACATTGAGTAAGTTTCTTATTCTATAAACATTCATTGCTATCTTGATTTATTGCGGCATATAAAATTTTCATAATACTATTTTTATGATTGATCGTTGTAGGAAGTTTGCAATTGAAATGGGTGGTGAAGTTGATGATGAAAAAATAGACAACGAATTTGCAGGATGGTTTAAGGACCATGTAAGCGCTGTTTTTGTATCTTTGTTATCTATGTCAGTAAATTAATTTTAATTATCTATGGCATATATATTTGAATTTTTTGTAACGTAAGGTGTAACTTGAAATTGCAGGTATTACATAACAGCTCACTATGTAAAGATGAATTGTTGTATAGTTTAGCTTGGGGCCCGAGCACCAAAGCAAAGAGTTGGCCGGCATACTTTGTTAATGGATACAAGTTTCACACTCTGGATCATGGTGTTGGCAAATCGACAATGAATAGTGGGGTTTGCGTCAAGGGATGCAGCTATGAGAATGCTCAATCAGATTTTTATGGTCTTCTTGAGGAAATTATTGAGCTTGAGTATATGGGTTTATCGAATAAACCATTGAAGGTTGTGTTGTTCAAGTGTCGTTGGTTTTGTCCAACTGATGGAATGAGAGTTGATCCAATCGTTGAAGTCAATCACAAAAAGCCATATAAGAAATATGAACCCTTCATATTAGAGCAACAAGCAGTGCAAGTTTACTATGCGCATTACCTTGGTGCTAGGCATGATCGTGTAGATTGGTGGGTTGTATGTAAGACAGTACCTAGAGACAGAATAGAAGAGCGTTGGAAAACTATCCATGCTTATCAGTCTAGTGATATTGACACACCTGAGTTATTTGGACAAATGAGGATTGATGATATGCCAATACATTTAGGTGATTCATTAGGTTCAGTTGAAATTTTAGAAGAGGAGGATATGGAAAAACCTGGTGAAAATGATGAGGATACAAGTGACAGCACATCAAAGGATACAGAGACGAGTATCGACGAAGAAGATTCAGAATAAATGTATATTACTGTGACAATTATATTTCATTTTATTTTAGGAATCCATCTTGACATTTATATATTACACTGCTACTTGTATATTTTTTTTCTCATATATTACCATACTAAAACTTCATTGATAGTTATTTTTTTTCTTTTTGTATTATTGACCAAGGTGTTATTGGTCAATTGCAGGAGGCTTTGGAGATTAGATCTGATCGGATTGGTCATTTGCACAAGACTTTTACTATCTGGGCTAAAAGCATTAGGTTTTTTCTATATGTCGTTAATTATTTGATTATATAAGTGATGTTCAAGTGTCTTTCTTTACCTAGACCGTAAGCTGACATTGCGTACAAGAAGTATCCACCTCTTAGGCTCTTATTTGACAGCCAGTCATACCTGCATACCAATCCATTTTTATTGTGTCAATTAAAATAACTGGTGTAGTTACTTGTCTGACCAACAAATAAATAGCAAGCCAATTTCGAAAAAGCCCCTTATGGACATCATAGAATCATTTAGATCTTTGACCTTAGTGAGAAAGCTAAAACTAGTCCGGGGTAATATGATATCAGTATATCACCGAACCCAATGACACTGTAACCGCCCCAAGGATCAAACATACGTGGAATTTTCAACAGCATTGGAATTCCGTCTTCTCCACTCGTACCACCTCGAGCAACCTATGCAGGTATTAGAAAGGAATTATGTGTATATTACAAGGAGACGAACATTGTTCTTTACAGTTTCAAATGGAAGCATCGAGATAAGTCACTTGCCGCAATCATCACACTCTCATGGAACAATAGCTTCGAGATGAAGACCCAAAATATATCATACAGGAACGCCAAGCTCAGAAGAATTGTCCCAACCTGATAAATTATCATGACACAAGCTCATGTCACTGCATTTATAATTTCTAAACAATATCTGCGCAGGTAGAGCACAGTTTATTCACTCAAGGAATTGAACTGTCACCTTCAGATTAGGTACTCGGACGATTTGAAGCACAGTGAGAATTAAAGCAATACCCTGCCAAGTGAAAACAATTTCATCAGATGAATGCAAATACACTAAACAGTATCATGAGTGGTTTTCCTCTGCGTAACATCAGCATTCATCTAAATGGTCTCATAATTTTTTCTATAAACATGATATAGTGATAAATTGCAGTAACTTCAGCATAGATAAGAGAGTGGCTCTCATGTACCTAAAACTTACACATTAAACAAAAGAATATTTCGGATAAACTGTGAGAAACCAAAAGCAACAAATGAAAAGCTTAGCTTCAGTTTTATAATCAGCAAAAAGAGGTCAATTTCAACCTGTAAAGCAGTCAGTAGAGGTAATTAAATGAGCAGATGTAAACTCACAAGTCACAAGGCTTAATATATTTTACATGCATTTCAAATTATAGTCGGCCAAGAGGAAAACACAATATAGCCAGGAAGGACAAAAGCAATTCAGGCACCATATAAACGCCCCAGTCTATTGAGCTTAGCCAGACATATATTCTGACTAAGAAAAATTAGTCAAGTATATCAGTATATGCTCAAGGCTATCAAACTGATATCTCCCCTGATTCACAATTTTGGACTATTGGAAAGATCAACAAAATCAGCTGAAAAATCAGCTTACCAAAATTTGACTAGAATCAGCTTACCAAAATCAGCTTACCAAAATCAGACAATTGAAAATCAATCCGAGAAACTGGACTAAATTTAAAGCCATACCTCAGAAATTTTGACTAGAATCAACCCCCAAAGCAAAAAACTCCATTGCAATATAAGCATAAATTTTATTAGAAGTGTATGCCACTGTAAAAACTGGACATAAATTCTACATGCTAAGTGCTAACTAGATGAATATCTGTTTACTGCTAGTGCTAACCTGATGATATCAGGTATTGATTTTGGGCTAAACAATAAATTCAAGGGAGAAACGGCATTCAAGAAAATCAAGCAGTGCAATAGAAGAACAGTAATAATTAAACAAACACTCTGAATCAGAATTCTAAGCTAAACAATAAACCAATTGATATTGATATTGAAGAATTGAATATACCTTATTCCCTTCAATCCCAAATTGATACAGCTTAATGTTACAATATCAATCCAGATCTGTAAACACCTTCGTCGACCATTGAGAAGTTGCTCGGCGGCACAAGAACCCCATCGCCGCGAGGGCTAACGTAGTTGGCGACCGGCAGAGTCTTGTGCGATTCGTTCGCCTTCTGGTTTTGATTCTGCGTCTCCAGCTCCGAAATCACGCTCATTCTTCGATGCGGTGGCATGAGCAACGTGGGCGGTGGTTGTCGACGAAGATGCGGTGGTCGTCGGGGGAGTTTCGGATGTGGCAGGAGCAATAGTAGGTGTGGCGGTGGTTGTGGGAGGATAACTGAAGGTGGCAGGAGCAAGGGATGGTGGTTGCGGGGGGAAATGGGGCGAAGAACTGGTTGCGGGCCGGGATTTGTAGATGGGGTCGTGAGATCTGTGGGAGGAGAGCTGGCTGTGGGTTTGAAGAAGGAGATGCGGTGGCCATCAAAGCTCTCTCGCTTCCGAAAGAGCTCGATCAACCTCCCCTTGCACTCCCTTATTTGAAGATGGAAGATTTTAGGTAAAGGGTTTTCGGATGAAGGGTTTTAGGGTATTAGGGTATATATGATATAAAAAAATTCATGTGTTTAAATTATACATTTAAAATACTTGCGTATTTAAGTAGAAAATATTATATACACATTACTGTCAAGAAAAAAGCATAATTAAACTATATAGAAAAATTTGTATATAAATTTTTAGACAATATAATTGCTTATTAATAAGTAAACTATATAATAAGTACATTATATATATAATATGTATTTCACGTCAATCAATCTATAAACACTTTTTTTAATTACAAAAAATACTTTTTTATAACATTGTACAAATCTCCATCCCTATTCGAATGTAATATCTCTATATGTATTCAGATCGAATATGAATCGGATATCCGAGTTATATATCTGGTTACCAAAATTTATATTATAATTAAATTAAAATTTTCCGGATCAAGGATAATAAACTCGAAGATCTAAATTATCGGGTTACTACAAAACATTCATTAAAAGATTAGCAAAATATGTTAAAAAATCAAAGACTATTATATTGTGGAGAATTAAACCAATGATCATCTATTCACAAGGTTGCAAAAACACTCTCATGACCATTTAAACAAAAAAGATATTCTAAGTTCATTCCACACCGAAGATCCAGGGTCGGTCTAAACATTTGTTGGGCCCTAGGGCGAAATAAAAATAAAGGCCCTTGTAAAAATAAAATTAACGCTTGAATAATTTAAATTAAAAAAAAAATATTAAAAAAAAATATATTATATATGATAATTATATAAAATAAAATTATGATAGAATTAAACCACTTTTTATGTCCAACTTATAAGTTTGATCTTTTTCGATGAATAGGATTTTATAATAAACAATTAATATAAGAAAGAAATACTAATTAACAACATTCAAGCTTGCTTAGCTTTATTATTTCAATCAGAGTGAGAGGAACAAACATATTGAGGGGCCAACTCAATCAGAAAGAAGAGAGCATCAAAGTGGAAGAAATGGTATTATAGAGGAATCAGTATTTAAGCAAGTTCAGTCTTGTCAAAGTTGGCCAAAAAGATGAACAAAGCCATGCAATACATGCTGATAATGAGGAGGTCGAAGCGCACAACTCGAACAATGTGATGCAAGGATCCAAGAAACGAAGGAATGCATTTGAAGACTGGTTTGAGATGTAAAGAGCTGAGTTTACTTTTTATCTTATCCTATTTGTGTTTGTCTTTCAGTATGCAATGTGGAAATTTGTAGGATCATCTCTAATTTGCAGTGTTTTTATTTCCTTTTTTCTTTGTTTGATATATCAACTATGTGAGCAACAAGCTGATCATCTTGAATAAATAAATAAAATCATCTCTAATTTGCAGTGTTTTTGTTTCCTTTATTATTTCCTTTTTCTCTGTTTGATAAATAAATAAAATTATACTTCGTACAATCATAGCATTTTATACCTAAAATACTTAGATATTACATTTAAATATATATCAAATAATATATCTTCTAAGATAATATGCAGTAAAAATCCATATATTACAAACTCACATTTAAACCGCGACACTACATATACACAAAAGGTCCGTGCGAAGCACGGACTTCGATTTCTAATATATTTAAAAGTTAGCATTCTTGTACATTAAATGTTAACTTTTAAATACAAAATCAATACAAAAGAATGGCAAAACCCACCTTATGTTGAAATGGACCCAAATGCCTATCTAACTTCCTATAAATTTCTAAAATCATTTTTACACAAGTTGTATAGTTATAACACGCTAACTATTATAAAATAAAAAATATGTATGAAAAAATAGTTATGTATGATAAACAAATATATATGATATCAAACTATCACCTAAACTAATAAAAATTGTTTATTCTTTTAGGAGATAAATATAAATAATATATCACTACCTAAAGTGTAAACTAAAAAGTATTACAAAGTAATATTTTATTGATTTTATTTAATTTTTAATATTAAAGGTAGATAGTATTAAAAAAGAGTAGGGCAGAAAAAAGAGTTAACTAAATCAAATAACCCTTTATATGAATCGAAAATGGATAACTAACCACATCAAAAAAATAATTTGTATCTACTTTATATTTAACACAAATTAAATGATTTAATAACATATAATATTAAGGAGTCTAATGACAAAATATTATATTAGTCTAAATATTTTAGAACCAATTAAAGTCTAAATTAAATAAGAGAGGGAAAAGCCCAAAAAAAAGAGGGAAATAAATTTTAAAATTACCGCCTAAACTAAAAATAACGTTAAAAAAATAACTTTAAGCTGTATCTACCCTAATTCTTCTCAGTTCTCGCTTCTCATCTCACCGGCGTTGAAGGGCGTTCTCCTTCTCCACTTCTTTGTTCGGTCTCTTCCTGTTCTCGTTCGGTCCGACGTCTCTTCCAGTTCTCCGGCGTCTCTTCCCGTTCTTGTCCGGTCTGGCGTCTCTTCCATCCGGTGATTCCGGTCTGCCCCTCCAGTTCTCCGTCCGGCGTCTGGTCGTCTCCTTCGTTCGGTCGTCTCCTCCGTCCGGTCGTCTCCGGCTACACCACTTTCAGTTTCGGTACTCTCCTCCGTTCGGCGTCTGCTTATAGCCCTACTGTCCTCCGTCCGCTTGACTCGGCGGCGTCTGTTTGGTCTTTCTCCCCTTCCGGCGTCTGTTTGGTTGGGATCCTCCTCAGGTTGGGATCCTCCAGTTCCCTCAACTTACCTTTTTTTTATAAATTTTTTTACCTTTCCCTCAACTTACCTTTCTCCTTCCTCGCTTCATCTGTAGCCGACCCTAACAAAAAAACTGAATAAGGATACCCATTGGCCACTACAGCTCGGCTCGGTAGGAAGCCATAAACGGATATTCTTCACAAGATCAAGGTATGTGCCAATTTTATGTTTATCTTTCTTAGATATGAATGCTTTTTTACAGTTGCTAAAAGCTTATTGAGTGGAATTTTGGAATCAGTGGTTATTTCTTTCCTTAACCTGGTTTGCTTTCATATATGCCCATTTGGGAATTCTGGATTCAAAAGTTAAGCATGTGGAGGTTAATGCAACTAGTCTGATTAGGATATTATATATCGTAGACTACTATGCTAGAAGTTGAACTTAAACTTGTCTCCTTATGGAAGTGTTGAACTGAACTCTCAGTTGTGTTGCTCCTACTTGCCTGGTTGAGACGGATAAGTGTCAGTTCTGTGTGCAAGAGAATTTGTTCTCTGGTGTGTTTAGTTTTTTTACTGTCACTAATTGCTTGGGAAATCTGTTACTATCATATAACAAAACTATGTCCAATTTGCTTGGGAAATCCTAGAAGGTATAGACTTGCCCAATGAATGATTATGCTCAGCAAATGCTGAGATGATCATTAATCTGGAACCGTTATACTAGAACCTTCAGGATTTGATCCTTAAAAGCCTGCTCGTATTTAATATGGGTGTATTGTATTCCACAGCTAAATTCTCTATTGTAAGTCATCATTTTCTGGATTTCTTATGATAGCAAGAACTTTATCCTTTGAATCACAACAACATAACGTAAGTAGGTATCCAATTAACAAAGAATGGATTATATATTTAGAAATATAGCACATATCCTATAAGAAATTTTGTTGAGCATGTAAGTTATCATAGGAAATTTGTTGATCATATCATGTAAGTTATCATAGGAAATTCAAATGCTTCCTACACATCCTGTAATTTATCTGCTTGTTCATTTCTATAACATATATATATATCTTAATGATTTTGGTTGAACTCGTAGGAGTTATATAAACAAGATGCCTAAAATTCCCATTTCCAATGTCCCAAGAAGGATGTCACCACGCGTGACTTCTTTATCTACTACATCTCGACCTCCTCTTCATCCTTTTTCAGCTCCTCAACCTTTTTCTACTGAAACTCAGCCTGCTCTAACTCTATCTCAGCCTCCTCCAGCTCCATCTCAGCCTCCTCCAGCTCCATCTCAACCTCATCCTCACACATCTTTATCTCAACCTTCTCCAACTTCATCTCAACCTCCTCAATCTTCTCCAACAGCATCTACTTTTGAGCCTTCTCATCCATTAGGCTCCCTTGGATCTCAACCCTTTCTTGAAGCTTCTTCACCATTATACTCCTCACCGTCTCAAGACAACGAAGATGTGTATAGGAACAATGAGGAGAGTAACCAGCCATCAAATATATCAGAATCCGCCCCATCAATTGACAGAAGGATACTAGTTGAAATTGACAAGAAAAAGTAAGTTTTAATTAATTAACACTTCATATGTATCATGATGAATAATGTATTGTTGATTTATATTAATCACCACTATTTTTTTGAAGATTAATATTTGTTCCTCCCAATCCCGCATTTGAGTCGCTGAAGCAAATTGTACATTCACACTACGATGGACCATATACTTGTTGGTCTAAGGTTTGCGATACAACACTTCAAGGCTAGTGGAATGCATTCAAGGTATGACAAAGGTCAAGTCAATATTTCTTATGTTTTTATCTTTTAAACTGATATAAGCTTGTTTATTATTCACAGCGATTGCTGGGATGAAAATCGATTCCAGGAGGAGGCTGTTCGTTCTGTCTTCAATTCAGTAGGTGCTTCCCACATAAGGCGAATTTTTACGAGAGCAAAAAAAAGAGAAGAAGAAGCCTGTTTGGATGAAACAAGACATATGGGACGAAATTGTGCGTATCTGGGAGACAGATGAAAACTACAAACATAGAGTTTCAGTCAACAAGAGGAACCGAGCAATTGCATTAGAAAAAGGAACCCCTGCTTATCATGGTGGATCTGCAAGTACATCTGAACACAAAAAACGATTGGTATATTTTTTTTGGTTTTACATTAATTGTTTTCTCTTATATATGGAATTGACTTGCTTTTATTTGCATGCTAGTTTAGGACCCAATTTTGAATATATATGTTACTATAATTTATAAAAGTGGATGGTGAAATCTGATAGTTTTTATTTTGTTACTTTCCTGATATGTATATTGAGATTTCTCTCAAAGATGATATCTTAATAGCTGACAAATTTCTCTCAAAGTTCCTCTCCTTAATTCATTGTTTTGACAGAAACTTAAGCTTGGAGTTGAGCCATCAATAAAGGACACATTTATAAGATGCTACAGCAAGAAAGACGGTTCTTTGGTGCCTGTAGCTGTGGAGATTGTGGTATGTCAAACTCTTTTCCTAAACATAGTTTTTGGATGTGTAACTTGATGGAGCATGAAACTGATTTGCAATGTTTCTAACTTAGTTGCCAATGTTTCTATTGTTCTGTTGAATTTCTTGAGTATCCAAACTTAATATGTTTTCTTTACCATGCGTTTGTGATACAAAGCAAAACAAGATTCAAATATTGCATAACTGAAGTTACATAAAAAGTAGGGTTATTGTCCAAAATTGCTTATAAGTAAGTCTTTTGATTTGCTTGATTTGATGTTTAGAGCATGAGATAATAACGAGTGTAGTTTATTTGGTCTAATTTTTATTTTCCTTGTTTGCATTTGCTTTTGTATTTCTTTGGGATGTGTTTGTGTGTTTAAAATTCAATTGTTGATAATTTACTTCACATTTCTACGTATAGGAGAAGTTTAATGATTTGCTTGAGAAAGCTACTCAAGAAGCTGCCATCAACGGGACTGTTGTAGATGAAAGCCTCTTGTGGATCGAGTTAACTGGCGGAGTGTATAAAGGAAGAATATTTGGCATGGGATCTGAGTCTCAAAACATCCTTCAAGGGGTAATGCCATATGGTATGAATGATGAACCACCAGTTTCTACACATCATAGTGTTGATTCTCTTAGGGAGGAGATGAGGTTGGGACTGGCAACTGAATTGGAGAAGATTAAAATGGCAATGGACAACAAACTAACACAATTGGAAGAAAGGATGAATACAGACTTTGGAGAAAAAGTGACAAACTTGGAGGATAAAGTGGAGGAGATGCACGTTACGGTTGAGGAAGTCCAGACTCAGATGATAGAAAACAACAGTAAGATGGAACTAGCTCTTGAACAAATATTAAGAAATCAAAATTCGTTATTCTCTGATGTTAAGGACTTGTTTAAGAAGTCTTCTTAGACATGTGTGATTCAAATTTTTTGATTATTTGATATTCTAGGATATTATGTTTTAGGTTTGTTGTAGAAACCTTTTGATGATTTGGTTTAGTCATGTTTGATGTTTTAGATTTAATTAATATTTGTATATTATAATTCTTTATTATATCTTAAATTACATAATATACTATATAAATGTGTTGTATATACATGTTTAATCAATAACAAATAACTGTGTATCTACCTATAATTGTTGCTACACCTATAAATTAGCATAGCCACACCCCATAAATAGCTAGCTACGGATATAGCAATGACATACAGATAGCAACGACGTTAAAAATAATATAGCTGCGATATAGCCACTAATATAGCAACGAAAATCAACGAATGCTAGCAACTACCATAGCAACGAAGATAGCAACGGATGCTAGCAACCACCATAGCAACGAAGATAGCAACAGATGCTAGCAACCACCATAGTAACAATAATAGCAACGGATGTTAGCAACCACCATAGCAACGCTACAAGCCACGACCCATAGTTACGATAATAGCATCGGTAATAACATCGATACTAGCAAGGACTATAGCAACGCTAAGAGAGACCATAGTAACGATAAGCAACGACAATAGCATCGACTCTAGCAACGACCATAGCAACGACTATAGCAACGACCATAGGGACAACCATATCAACCACGAAAGCAACTACAGTAGCGACGACAATAGCAACCAAAGTAGAACGAATTTCGCTACGAAAGTAGCGACTACCATAGCAACCTCTATAGTGACGGATGTATAATCATTGCTTATGGTGTTGCTAAGACGGGCCGAAGCATTCGTCACATTAGTGACAACTCCAGCGACGTACGTCAAATCCATCGCTAAGGTTGGTCGCTATCTTGCGTGGCTAGATTGCTATGCCAGGTATAGCAATGCAATCAAAATTCATTGCTACAACCGTCGCTAACTCTCATCCATCGCTATATTCGTTGCTACGGTCGATGCAATTTCCGATGCTATTCAAGCGTTTTCTAGTAGTGAATAATTATTGATTTGTCTAGACAGGCCATCTAGGTTTATTGATTGTTACTCATATTGCTATGACTAGGAAATTGTTGGGCTAACGTCCTGGTCTGGAGTGGCAAGCATAGATTTTATTTGCTTTGGTGAATTTTATCTATGTAGAGATTTGATTACATGTTGAATGCTTCTGGTTGAGGTGTTATGTGTATCCTGATTAATTCTTATGTTCATTGCTGCCTTTGGGTTGAATCACTAGTGGTGCTAGGGTTATTCATTGGTAAGGGTTCTTAGGGATGGTTTCCTTATTAATCTACACAAGATCGGGACAGGAATAATCATAGGAAGGAATTGGAAGTAATCTAGGATCAACCAACCAAAACTTAAGTGGAAATTGCCTGGCTAAGTTTTTTCTCACATTTGATTGCATACTATTTATTCTGTTTTATTTTCTACTTGATTAAAACCTCAAAAAAAACCTTTGTTACTATTGTTCGATTGGTATTCAATTTGTGACAGGAATATAGATGCTTGTGATTCTCTTGGGATTTCGACCCTTGCTTACTTACTATACTAGTTTGGAAGTTGAGGTTTACTTTGATTTGGCATAACGACCTTAGGCCACGTCAAAATTGGCGCCGTTGCCGGGGAGGCAAGCGTTGATTTTTCTGTGTGTTTGTCTGTGTGTTGTGTTCCTTTGGTGTGGACCTATCTTATGGTCCACACCTGTGCTACTAATTCCCCTCTACTTGGTTTTAATTCAGAGATTGAGAGAACCCTTTCCCAGGGTCGCAGAATAAATCGTGCTTTGGTTTTTGATAATCCTGCATTCGAGATGGCTGACGCAGAGCAGACGTTGAGACAGTTGACCGCCCCTAACATGCAGCAGCAATCGCTGGCTGTGCAGTTTCCTGAGTTGGGCGAGGGCGTAAATTTCGAGCTGAAGTCTGGGTTGATGCACTTACTCCCCCACTTCCATGGGATGAGTGGTGAAGACCCCAACAAGTATCTTGCTGAGTTCCATTCGGTGTGTAGCAGTATGAAGCCGAAGAACGTGACGGAGGACCAGATCAAGCTGAGGGCCTTTCCTTTTTCACTGAAGGATGCGGCCAATGACTGGTTCTACTATCTCACTCCAGGGAGCATTGACACTTGGGTCAAGATGAAGAAAGCCTTCCTGGAGAAGTACTTTCCAGCTACCAAACTGAACAGCCTGAAGCGAACTATCAGCAACATCGAGCAACAGTCTGGTGAATTACTCTATGAGTATTATGTGCGGTTCAAGAAGATGATATACAGTTGCCCCTTCCACGGCTATTCTGAGCAGGACCTCGTACTTTATTTGTACGGTGGTCTTCTTGATGAAGAGAGAAGGATGGTGAACGCTGCTTGTGGGGGGAACATCCTCAACAAGACTCCTGCTGTAGCTTTTGAGATTTTTTTTTGAGCTTTCTGAAGGGTCCAGGCAATTCAGTAAAAGGGCGGGCATCCAATCTGTGAGAGCTGCAGAATCTCAGCCCAATTCTACTCTTCTTGCTGAAATGGCTGAGATGAAGGAGATGATGAGGAGATGTATGATGAGAGGTGGCTTGCAGCAAGTCAAATCATGTGGGTTATGCTATGAAACGACGCATCCAACTGATGTATGCCCCACCCTGCAAGAACCAACTGGTGAGGTGAACGCCATTGGCGGATATGGCCCTCAAAGGCCAAAATATGACCCGTACTCCAGCACCTATAATCCAGGGTGGAGAGATCACCCAAATCTGAGATATTGGAACCAGTAGAACACTCATCAAGGGCATGAGACCCAAGATTTTCAGCAGTACCCCCAGCGGCAGTTTCAAGGAGGCCAAGCAGATCAAAGACCACAAGAACAGAGAGTTGCCCGCATCACCAATCTTGAGGACCAGGTCAACACACTAGCGCAGCATATGAATACTTTGGCGCACACCGTGGGAACCATGCATCAAAACATGGTTCAGTTTCAACACGAGACCAAGTCCAGCATACAGAACCTAGAGAAGCAGGTGGGGCAGATCTCCCAGACAGTTAGCAAGCTTGAAGCTAGAGTGTCACGAGCACTCCCATCTCAAACTGAGATAAATCCTAGGCAAAACGTCTACTCCATGACGTCAAGGCCCAGATGGGAGCTTGAAGAAGAAAAGATGGGAGCCAAGAAGTACGAGAACGAACCGCGACCGTGGGCAATTTGCCGCGATCGCGGGTCTGTTGAGCAAGAGAATGGGCAAGATGTGCCGATTAAGCGCGATCGCGGGCAGGATAGCCGCGACCGCGGGGCCCCAGTGCAAGAGCCGCGATCGCGGGGTGAAAACCGCGATCAAATTTCGGAAAACGGGCCGTCTCCACTTACTTTCATGACACGGTATGTCTACCCGGAGGGATATTTTGACATCCCAGTGCCATTCCCTGTAGCACTAGAAGATGAAGAACCCATTGAGGGGCTGAAGGGAATGTTCGAGACATTCAAGAACTACAAGGTGACCCCCCCAATTGAGCAAAGCGATTCCTCGCTTTGCAAACTTCCTGAGGGAGCTATGCAAGCTCAAGAAGGAGCAAAAGGAGCGGTCAAAGAAAAAGGAGTTTCCAAGTTCTAGTTTTGCAATTTCAATTCATCGTTGCCACTTTTCATACCTTTGGAGTTCATCATGTTTATGAGGAGCTAAGCCTCTTTTGCTTAGTCCGGTAATGGAAGCATAAGTTTATTCATCTGGTTGTGAGGTTTTGTTCCTATCTATCTTATCCTATTGAGTTATATCTTTTCTCTTGAGCAAATTCTTATTTGGATGTTTGTTGGTTTATCTAGATTGATCACCTAGGTTTATTGCTTTCATTCATATTGCTAATACTAGGGAACTGTTGGGCTAACGCTCTAGTTCGAGTAGCGAGCATAGATTCTTATCTGCCACTGTGGAATTTATCTATGTAGGGAATTGATTACATGTTGAATGCTTCTGGTTGAGGTGTTATGTGTATCCTGGTTAATTCTTATGTTCATTGTTGCCTTTGGGTTGAATCACTAGTGGTGCTAGGGTTATTCATTGGTAAGGGTTCTTAGGGATGGTTTCCCTATTAATCTACACAAGATCAGGACAGGAATAACCGAATAGGAAGATAGGGCATAATCAAGGAACAACCTTTGAATGACTTATGTGGACATTACTTGGCTAAGTGTTTTCTCTCTTTGATATTTTCATCATATACTTTGCTGTGTTTGACTTAATTGTGACCAATCAACCTACAACTCCCCCTTCTTGTTACTATTGCATGCGAACAACACATAGATTAATCCCTTCCTCTCTGTGGATTCGACCCCTACTTACCCTAACTACTTGTTTAGGTTTTGCTAGGATTTTATTTGATTGATTAGGTGATACGACTTAAACCTGCTATCATTGGCCCCTTTGAGCGAATGCTCATAGCCTCTTCTTCCTCTGTGGCATTCATGGTGGGCAGGGGCGCATCATCAGTCTTGGCCTCGATCTTCATTACAGATCGCAGACGTTCCTTTAGAGTACCTGGAGTAGTCTCACCGGCGACAGACTTGGTCGGGGTGGAGAAGTCGGTGGACACTCGTTGTTCCCCTAAGTACTCAACATCTGGGCCCTCATCATCCTTAGATCCAATCGTGTGTTTGCGCTTGCGACTGGGCTCCACAGTTTCCATAGAATGAAGACCTAGATCGACCTCTATAACAGCCATGGCCTCCTCCTCTTCAGCTTCTTTTGATTTAAGAGGGGAGTTAACTTCGTCTTCTGGCTCAGTGACGATCACCATCTTCTTGGAGGCATCAGATTCTTAGACCTGTTCCACCGATGGTTGTTCCCCCTGAGGCTGTTCCTCATGAAGTTCAGCGATTGAGGAGGTGGCCTCTTTGGCTATTTCCACCACAACAGCAATGGAGGTGGTGTCCTTGGATTACGGAGTCTTAGCAGCCTGGAATGCCTCAATTGAGTGCTTGAGAGCAGTGAGTTGCTCCTCACTGAAGGCAGAGACGTCAATGGCGGGGGTAGAAGAAGATATGGGAGTAGACATGATGAAGTGGTTGTGTGTTGAGAAAGGAGGGATTGAAGGTTTAGGGTTGAAAACGGCAAAGGGCAAAGAGACGGAAATTTCAGAGATTGAGAGAGAGAATATGTGAAACAGTGGTAAATCGGGTTGTGGTGAGGGTGATGTTTTATAGAAGGCGAGAGATTTTGGGAAGAAAATAAATAAGGAAAGGGTGAGGATTGGCTTACCAAGAATCTCACCATTGACATTTTTGAAAATGGCAACCAGATCTTTTATCTCTCTACAGGTAACGGCCATTTTCTTCTCGTTTCTCGCAAACACACTGTTCCTTGCTGCAGAACTATCAAATCACCATTGAATGCAAGCGTCGCAGAGAGCAATGGTCATCTGCAACTCTCAACGTTCAGCAGACTGTTCCCATTCACTGTTCCTTTCGCAGTTCCCCCTTAGGCAAAGCCCATACAGATGAGTCTGAGTTGCTTGAGTGGATAGAAAGGCTAGTTTGGATATTTTAATGGGTTCACACAAAATTACAAAGATATATCCAAACAAAAATATAGGTAGGGAACAATGATGATCTAGATAATGATTCCCAGTAAAATATGGTAAATAAAGAGAAGTTCATAGGGAACGTTTGTCTGGATCCAAGCTAGGGACGGCAGTGCAACCAATTATCATTTAGGCTTGTAATGAGGGTGTAGATAATCAAATCGGTTGCTTTGGGCTTGAAAGAAGGTGTTATCATGTAAAAATAAAGCACATATGATCAAGAATAGAGTTTGCAAGAAGTTTTTGATGTAGTGTAACACAAAGCACATAGCAAGAATAATAAACAAGTCATTTGCAAATAACATGCGACAAAGCAGTTGTTCCCTTGTTTAAAAATGATCGATCTAGCTAATCACTGAGGGAATAGTGGAAGTGGAGTTCCTCAATTTAGAGAGATCATCCCAAGGAGCATTCTCAAATACTCAAAGGGTTTTCTATCCAGTGCTTTGGTGAAGATATCTGGAACTTGTTCCTCTGTCATGCAATGATCCATTCTAATGAAATTTTTCTCAGCATTATCACGAAGAAAATGATGACGAATATCAATATGCTTAGTGCGTGAGTGATGAACAGGATTTTTGGAGATGTTGATAGCACTAGTATTGTCACACATAATAGGAACGGTGCCGAGAGACATACCAAAATCCTCCAATTGTTGTTTGAGCCATAATACTTGGGCACAACAAGCAGCAACAACAACGTACTTAGCTTCGGCGGTTGAAAGGGCAACAAAATTTTGTTTCTTTGATGCCCAAGAGACAAGACATGGGCCAGGGAACTGTGCCGTCCCTGATGTGCTTTTGCGATCCACAAGGTGACCAGCAAAGTCAGCATCAGTGAAACCTACAAGTTCAAACCCACTGTTCCTTGGATACCAAAGACAGAGGTTGTCGTTCCCTTTCAAGTATCGCAAGATCCTCTTGACCTCAGTTAGGTGTGACTCCTTAGGATTTGCTTGAAACCTAGCACAAAGGCACACACTAAACATAATATATGGCCTACTTGCCGTTAGATAAAGTAAGGAACTAATCATGCCTCTATACATTGTAGCATCTACATCTTGGCCACTCAAGTCTACATCAAGACGAGTGTTAGGAGAAATAGGTGTATCAATAGGTTTAGCTTTATCCATACCATACTTCTTCAACAGTTCCTTGATGTATTTTTGTTGATGTACTCTTGTTCCCTCAGAGGATTGAGAAACTTGTAATCCGAGGAAAAAGGAAAGTTCCCCAATCATGCTCATCTCAAATTCACTGCTCATGAGATTTTTGAACTTTTCTACAAGGGCATGGTTAGTGGAACCAAAGATAATATCATCAACATAGACTTGAACTACGAGAATCTCACCTTTGTGTTCCAAGAGGAACAATGTCTTGTCAATTGCTCCACGTCTATATCCATTTGAGAGAAGGAACTGTGCCAGCCGATCATACCAAGCTCTGGGATCTTGCTTGAGCCCATACAGTGCCTTGTCCAGTGCATACACATATTCAGGATGTTCCATGTCTTCAAAGCCTAGGGGTTGTTTCACATAAACTTCCTCTTGAAGATAACCATTGAGAAATGCTGTTTTAACATCCATTTGATATAACGTGAATCCTTTGAAAGCGGCATATGCGATGAGAAGTCGAATGGCTTCGATACGAGATATTGGAGCATATGTCTCATCATAATCGATCCCTTCTTGTTGGTTGTAGCCTTGAGCAACCAGTCTCGCCTTGTTCCTTGTCACAGTTCCAGAATCGTCGAGCTTGTTTCTGAAAACCCATCGAGTGCCAATAGCATGTTTGTGCTTTGGAAGGGGAACAAGTCTCCAAACTTTGTTCCTTTCGAATTGATATAGCTCTTCTTGCATAGCAACTATCCAATCTGGATCTTTCAGTGCTTCTTTGATGTTCTTTGGTTCTACAAAATAGATAAAAGCATAGAAAGCACAAAAGTCACATAGTTGAGAGCGTGAATGTAACACCCCCAAATATATACTTGAAAGGTATTACCGCCAGTGACCTCAGATTTCACATCCGAAGCCACCCCAGGCTTAACCCGTTGATATAATTCATCAAACAACAGTTATAATACAAAATATCATAACTTTCGATTAAAATCATTGTCTCGGCATTACATCCATAATCCGAAATACAACTGAAATACAAAGTAGTCTTGATATAAAATATGTTTAACACAGCGGAAGTCTTTAAAATAAATAACACAAGGGTCTTGATCTAGCGATCACACGCCAAGGATCTCAACCTTGATAAAACACTTCAACATTTCCATCTGCCTTCACCGTCGTTTCTAGCCTTCATAGATCTGCAGTTTATCTGATGTGCCGTATGAGACGGATGACACCAGCCAACCATGCAGGGGAATATAACCGGTTGGTTAGTCTAATGAAAGACTATGCAAGGGTAAAACAGAAAGGTTCTAAGTAGTCGTATTAGGTTAGAATCATCGCTTCTCGAATAAAAGTCGATGACGATAGTCAACCACCATACTCCTACTGAAATATACGAAAAGGCATGATCAAGAGAAAAGACTCTGAAAGAATGAGTCTTACGGAAACATATGAAGAGAAGACTCCAAAAGGTTGAGTCTTATCGGAAAGTATGACAAGTGCTTGGGAACATCAATTTCACACAAGCGTTTTAAAACTGACTTGGTGTTTCGGTTCACGACCAACCTCACCGCACAATGCGAATTCAGATTGGAAAGAGAACTTTACTCTGACCAAAGTCTAGACGAGTTTTCCTAGCTGCACTACTCGTCTGAAGATATATTAATTATGTGCACTAAAGCACTTATCTTATTTAATTCCAAAACGTACATTTACGTTATAAGCTTTTTAAGATCTCCTCACAAGAGATATCGGATCTCCTCACAAGAGATATCAAAGGGAATACATCCCAAATGGCGGCACCAGCTGTGTGCACATACCCTGAGTAAGGGTAAGGTCATGACCAAAGATACTAGGGAAAATCCTCCTAGCACCATTATCAAGAAACCACTAAACCTCGCAAGGTACATAGTGTTCCTACGAATACTCGTTCTAACCAAACAGTTAAAACATAAGAGCAATAATTCACATCAATGCCATCGAGGCCAATAACAGCTATAATAGCGTTGTTTCTAGCAATATATACAACCTATTACAATATCTGTATTTCAATCATATATATATATATATATATATAATAGCGTTGTTTCTAGCAATATATACAACATAATATAATATCTCCTTTTAAATCACATACAGTTATCAAAACTGTTCCCAGAAGAAAACAATATTCATCCCAAATTAATTAACAATTAAATAATTGATAATCAATATGAATATGGAATGATAAGCAAGAGCGAACCGCCACTTGCCTTAAGTAGATTCGGCGATAAATCTAGACGAGACGACTATTGATGATATCCTTTCCGGGGATATGGCCTATGCTTCAGATAGCTCTAGCAGGATTACGGGTCCACATGCGATCCAGTAAATAACGTTACAACTGACAAATTAATTATTATCAATTAATTTGTCTGGCGAACTCGAGTAATTAAATTTAATAAAAAAAATTGATTTTAAATCATAAAAATATTAATTAAATTTTCCTAAAGAAAAATACGGATAAAAGTGGGTCGAAATTATACCGCTCGAATAATTTCGCGTTAAATCTGGACAGGAAGCCTAATGGGCTTTTCGGCCCAGCAAAGAATTGGCCAAGGGGGAGGGCCCACCCTTCTTTGCTTCTTCGACCTCACCACGTACAGGAGCTTCAACAATGGAGCACCACGAACAGAGGCAACAACAGCACAACGTATAGCAGGGAGCAACAACGGCAGAGCTCGACGCTGGGGCTTTGCCGAGGAGGAGGAGCGGCAGCACGGCGCAACAGACAGCAGCGAACGGCAGAGCACGAGCAACAGCGGTTATGGCGGCTCCGGCGGTGATGAGCAGTAGACGGCGGCGACACCAGTAGCTAGCATCACAACGCCGATGGTCTTGCTCCACAGTGGCTCGCACAGCAGATCGCGGCTCGCCGGGGAAAGAGATGGCGAAACGAAGTCGCCGGCGGGAGAGATACGGCAGAGCAAGAATGGGAGATTGAAGGAGAGCTTGATGTCCTTTCAACCATCAAGATCATGTTCCTTATATAGCCCAAGGAAGAATACGTGGCGTGCCCGAACACCACATCGAGCAGGAGATCGCCACGACAAGGGACACGCAGCACGAATGTCGGCGTGCTCGTCCAGCACACGACCGCCACCGCGGGGTGCGGTCAAGGCCAATTTCGGCCTCTTTTGCCCACTTTTGTCCGGGAACATGTATGGGCGTGGTTTTAACCCCGGAAATTATATGTTTGTATCTAAACAAATATTTTAAGTCCCGAAAATACATCGAATGTATTTTATACCACTCAAGGAATTTTTTCGGAGATCAAGGATATTACACAAAATTCAAACTCCACTGAAAGCGAAATAATTATTGAACGAAGGTTGGGAAAATTACCCCAATATCCTTACTAAAAATGAGGGGTATTACAGTGAACCTCTTTGTTCGTATGGTGTGAGAAGAGCATCAACTGGGTGATTCTTCTTGGTCCAGACGTTTTTGGATTTCGGCGGTGTAAGAATAGGAGGAAGGGCAATATTTGTTGTTGTAGTTGAGGATGAAGAGGGAGGAACGTCAGCAGCAATTGTAGTGGCTACCTCAGAGACTGTTCCTTCAACAGCATCCACAAGTTCTTCCGCAATAATTGTTACCACATCACCACTCGCTTGGCCATCTTGCACGATTTATGCATCCGAAGTATCACCACCAGAAGTTCCATTGAGAACAGTGGTGACATCAGCATCAACGATTGGAGTTGTTGTTGTGGGAACATCAAGTGCTGGTGTCGTAGGGGTGTCATCGTCACTAGTTGTGGTAGCTCCAAGAGAACTAGTAGTGCTCCCACCAGCATTGGGGGCATTGTGCCTTGTACGTGGATTACCCTGGTGATTCCCATCATCACCTTCATCATCTGAGTCTTCACGTTGCATACGTGGAAAGTGATCATCAGGGAACTGTGAGTTGGAATCATCACTCGCAGCTTTTGAGTGTTCATCAAAGACAACATGGATACTCTCTTCAATCTTTCGGGTTCTCTTGTTGTAGACTCTATAAGCTTTGCTTGAATTAGCATATCCCAGAAAGATTCCTTCACCACTCATTGGATCAAATTTTTCCATGTTGTCTTTTCCATTGTTGTGAATGAAGCACCTGCAACCAAAGGCACGCAAGTGGGAAACATTGGGCTTGCGTTCCCTGATTAGTTCATAAGCAGTTTTATTTAACAATGGTCTAAGCATGGCACGATTAAGGATATAGCATGAAGTGTTGATCGCCTCAGTCCAGAAGATTCGAGGAAGGTTGCTTGCTATGAGAATTGTTCTAGCCATGTCCTCCAATGTTCTGTTCTTCCTCTCGACCACTCCAGTTTGCTGTGGTGTCCTAGGAGCCAAGAAGTTATGAGAGACCCCATGTTCCCTGCAGTAATCAAGAAACATGGAATTCTCAAACTCCGTTCCATGGTCGGATCGAATGGAGCTTAGCTTATGTCCCGGATTGGTTTCTACACCCTTGATGAAAGATTCAAATGTCTCGAATACCCGTTCCTTGGAAGAGAGAAAGATTGTCCATGTGAATCTAGAGTAATCATCAACAATAACAAACACATACATGTTCCCTGCATGACTTCTTATCCTCATGGGACCACAGAGATCCATATGGATCAGTTCCAGAGGGCGAGAAGTGGTAACATCCAATTTGCTCTTGAAAGAGGAGCGTGTTTGCTTCCCTCTTACACAGGCTTCACAGACTCCATGGATCTCAGGTTTGACATTTGGAAGCCCTCTAACCAGTTCCTTCTTATGTTCCACAGTTCCGTCTCTTCAGCTAGAGACGCAAAGCACAGTTCCCTTGAAGGTTGTGTCAACAGTGTATACATCGTTGAAACGGACACCCTTCAATACCATCTCCTTGGTTTTTCTATTCCTTACGTAGCAATCTTTGGTTGTGAAAACAGTTTCGTTGTCTCCTTGATCACAAAGTTGAGCTACACTTAACAAATTAAAACCAAGTTGATGTACCAAACTAACCTCTTTTATTTTGATGCTTGAGTTCAAGGTAGCTTCTCTTGTTCCCACTATCTCTCTGCAGCGTTTATCTCCAAGGGAAATGATTTCCTTAGAGTGTTGTTGAAGTGAGGTAAGGTTATCTTTATTTCCTGTCATATGGCATGAGCATGCACTATCAATGAACCACCTGTTGTTCCCCCTTACTTCATCCTGCATTAAGAGAGTTAGTGTTTAGCGACCCAGGCAAGCTTGGCTTTACCTGGTCGTTTAGAGACGAAATGGTATTCTCTAGGCTTGGCATTACACATGTCAGGTGATGCATCATAATCATTCAAGTCAACATTGTTACTTATGTTGTTCCTTCGCTGAGTGTGCTCTTCAGTGAACTTTTGTTTCTTAGCACAATTTTTCACGACATGGCCATTGTTCCCACAATGCCAGCAAATCTTATAATAGTCTCCCAAGGTGTACTTACGGTTTGGGACAGGCATCCTACGTTGCTTGGCTCTAACTGGGTCAGGTATACTAGGCAAATTTCCCTGGGATTGGATGAGATACATCTTATGGGCAGGTTGACCTTGATACCATGATTGATTTTCACTTAACCCACTCTCTAGAGTTTTCACACGCTCTTCTAGGTATAAGTTCATATCCTTAGTAATCTAAAGTTCCCTATCTTTTAACTCTCTAAGCTCAGGTATGGTTAACTCATGTTCCTCACTTTCTTGTTTTTCTCCTTTGTACCCCAGACCATACTTGGGCGCAACAAAGGTAATTTCTTCTTCCTTAAGCTTTTGCTCAACTAAGATAGAGTGAATTTTATCAATCTGAGCTTTCATCTGAGACAGTTCCCTAACAGTGCTAAAGGAACTAGGTTCACTATGAGTAACATCACTTCTAACACAAGGAACAACAGAGGAACTAGCAATTTTAGATAAGGATTCATTCAATTCAATGCATTTATCCTCAGCATCACTTAGGTCGTTTTGGGTTTTAAGATTCTCATTATACATGCTTTTGATAAGAGAGATCAAAGACTTTTTATCAAAATTGACAAGAGATTCAAAGAAAGTTTCAGGATCTACCTCTTGTTCTTCACTTGATGACTTCAGAGTCATTGCACACATTTTGTTGTTCCCCCATGACTCTGGCTCGTCATCATCAGAGTTGGCATAATCATCTCCCCAGACAGCAACGAAAGCCTTCTTTTTATCGTTCCCAGAATTTTCACTATTATTGTCTGAGTTGTTCCCTTTAGGGCACTTATTAGCATAGTGACCCTTTTTCTTGCAGTTGAAGCAAGTAACATCCTTGATGTCTCATTTTTCACCATTGTTCCCATCATTCATGAATGATCTACCCTTGCGATAGAGAGTTCACATAGCTTTGGTGAGAAGAGTAGTTTCTGGATCTACACCATCCAAGTTGTCATCTTTGTTGTTTTTTATCATCTCGAAAGCCTTTTCAACCATCATGGCAATGCCTTTAGGTTTAACATATTTGTCTTCTTCATTATACTTTTTAATCTTCCCAAATACTTCATGAAGTGTGAGTTTGAGAGTATTAGGATTTTCCTTGAGAATTGCTTTAGTCATCTTATGCCTTGGAGGAAGTCCATCGATAATGATGAAAATTTTCTCCTTAGGAAGTATTTCCTTTTCATCGACATCGTGAGCAGCAAGTCTAGTGGTGATTTCCTCAAATCTGGATTGATAAGAGGAAATAGTCTCACCATCGATCATGGCGAAGTTATAGAAGTCTTTCTTTGCTTGGAAACGATCAAGCTCTCTAAGATCAGAACTTCCCATGTACATCTGTTCCAAGGCTGCCCACATATCCTTTGCAGTTGCACAAGAGTGTAACTTGGATGCATCTTCAATGCTGATAGCGTTGTTGATAAACAAACGAGCCTTAGAATTTTTCTCCATGATTCTGAAATCATCTGGGCTCCAAGGTTTTATTCCTTTGATTACATCTTCAGCAACCTTTTCTTCACCAACCTCAATGACTCTCCAGCATTGGTAGTCATTACTTTTCAACTAGTCTGTGAAGAGGTCCTTCCAATGTTGAAACTCTCTACCGATAGGCAGGAACGGAGGTTTGTTGTTCCCAAGCCCAACTTCATGAGTGGAAGCCATTGTTACTTGTGAATCTGAAAAGAACACACAATCTAGAGCAAACCTGCTCTGATACCAATTGTTGAATCGTAGTGTGTTAGACAGGGAACGGTGGGGTTGTTCCTTGGGCAGCGGAATATAAAGATCCAAAGTAACAAGTAATTCCCCAAAAACAAATACTTGTATTATTAAGAATTGTACAATCTCACAAGTCTTATCTCCACCTATACCCTAAGTTAAAGACCTTGAGTGCAATCAACTCCTAACGACACAAGAACAAAACAAGACCTTTAGCAAGAACTACCCGTACCTTGCCTTAGACCTTCGATCTCAGTTCTCACAAGAGTTCCTTGGTATGCTTGATGGTTATATCTGAGATGTATTTTTCCAAGACAATTCTCATCTATATATAGTGTCTAACAAAATCCTATTTCCAAATATCTAGCAATCGACACATATGGTAATAATGGATAACTTCGTTACCAAATATACAATAAGGCTGGTAAACACATGGTTTCCTTATATAAACTTTTCTAAGACTCATTATCTTCTGGTTCTCTTCCAAGTAATACTCGATATCTTGTTTCCTTGTATAACTGAGTCAATCTGGGAATAGCTGGAACTTCTCTGCGATCCGTATCGTTCCACATACGTTGTTTCCATATATAGAAGTTTCTTTGTATAGGAACCACGCGCTTCAGATTTCCAATTTGCTTCTCTTGTAACTGTTCTTTGTTTCCACACGTTCCATTGCACTCATCTGCTTTCTCTTCTTCACTGTTTTCCATTGTTCCCTTATTTTTTCATAAAACCTGAAACTCATAGGAACAACAAGAAAATATAAAACCTGATGGTGTTTATCATCATCAAAACCAGAGGGAACGTCAAGGTTCCAATACATAGGCTCCTAACGAGTAGGGTTGGTGGCAGTGGTGGTTGCTAGTTTGGTGGCAGCCCTATCCCGTCTTTGTTGAGCTCTTTGGCGATGACGTTGGTCGTTCATCTACCATCCCAATTCATTTGGCAACGAGGAGGTGTTCCCACCTCCATTTTTCTGATTTTTCTCATGTTCTTCCCACTATGCAATGTTCTTCGGATCCATAGGGTTGTTCGGTTGGAAGTACCCAAATTGCTCACATTTGAAGCATATGGTATGAAGACCTTCGTAATCCACCAAAATCCTACACCCATTGATCTTCACTGCTCTTCAGCGGCTTAGTAAGGTCCGGATCCATACAAATCACGATGCAGCGACCTCTATTTGCAAACAGCATGCTTTGATCAACCTAGATTGGAGTTCCAATTGAATAAGCAAGTTTCGAAAGTAACATGATCCTGGTATAGAATCACATGGAGATTAGTGAAGCGGATCCAAGCTGGTGTTGTGGCTATAACACCAGTCAATGTATTAAAACTAGGACACCATTGCTTGATAACATGGCCAAATATAGCCCATGGACCTCCCGTAAAGGTAGCCATATAATCCTTTTCATTTAAAAATGTGACCAGGTAACAACCATTGGGAAGGTCAATAAGTCTCATCTTGCCATTGAGTTTCCACAACTCCTTTAACTTATGTGCCATGATATCATATGGAATCACCGTGCCTAGGGCTTTAATGAAGAGGGATGATCTCTATACTGAGGCAAGAACTTCAAGAACATCGACATCAATAGTGATAATTGGCTCATTCTCCTCACCCCCGGGAATGCTACCTTAATCTTACAAAAAAGAAACTGCTCAGACAGGACTACTCTATCGTCATCTTCTGTTCATACAACCCCACGAGTTTTTTCGGTCAAACCAAACCCAGTTCATTCGTGTTTGAAGTACTACTGATAGTCAACCAAGGTAAATATTTTCTCATACACACTTAATTATTTTCGTTCTTAATTCGTATACAAATGATAGTTGGACCGGATTTAGGCAATCATTCATAGAAAGTGGATTTAGACTTGTTCCTCTTATATACAAAAAATAAAATATTATGAACAACGTAAAGACTTAAACTACTTAGGAGCTGATATCAAATCAAACACATATATAGAGCACAATCGCAAAGATCATATCTTAAACTAAATCAACTCAAATTAAAAACTTTTTCAAACAAACGTATAATAGCGAGAAGATTTGACAACTTTTCTAAAAAAGTGAATTTGACTTATAAATAATAATTAAATTGAGTCTAGACAAATCTTCTTAAAATGTGGGTTTAGATTCGTTCTAACCAAAAAAATAATAATACACGAACTATCAACCTATATTGGAAAGAGTAGCCAGATATATTAATTTATAATTTCTCAAACTACTACAAATAAAAGTTGACGCACGTTCACAATCTAAATTAGTGGGTGGTTGCCCTTATTAGCTCGTAAAATTTGAATAATCTGACGTTTATAATCTTCTTTCTTTTTCGTACTGATTTTTATAACATTTTAAATTTTGCCATTATTATACGTTCCATGATTTACGTTACAAATTATTTTAATAAATAAACATATGCACTATGCAGGTTTTTTAAATAGTATACAACAATTAAACTTTTGAACATAACAAAAAGCAGCCCACTAATACGGGTGTGCAAATTGAAAAAGCATACACATCGTTGACATGTAAATGAATCATTGTATAAGAAAAAAAATCACATGCACGACAACATGAATTGCACATGAGCAAAGACAACATGTTATTAAAGTGTTATTAAAAACAATGTCAAACGACAATGATAGAAGCACGGTGGATGAACTACGTAATATACATCATATAGTATGTTTCTATATGAAAGTATGAATGTAAAATATTTATTGGTTTAATCAGTTCGAATCAAGTGATAAAAAAGATCGAATCCTTCATCTAAGGGTATTTAAAAAGGACGTTGTGCATATAGATTTTGCACATCACGTTTGTCCGTGCATTTTGGTTTTGCACATCAAACATGTTTGTGCTTGTTCAACATGCACATCAAGCCCACCTGTGTTTGTTTAGCGTGCACATCAAGCCTGTCTGTGTGCGTTCAACATGAAGACAAGAGACCGTGGAAAAAAAAAACTCTGAAAGGGAAAATAGATTTTAGGCTAATTTTATAATTTTAATAAAATAAAAATTACATAATAATAATTAAAAACCTGCCTAATAGGACCCTTAATAAAATATCAATAGCAAGTGGAGTGTAAAAAAATGCCCGGTTTCCAATCAAGCACCTAACCACCCCCACGAGTTTTGTCGGTCAAACCAAACTCAATTCATTCGCTGTTGATTTCAACAAATCATCTCTCTCGAACTCTTCTGTTGGTGTTTGAAGTACTACTGATAGTCGACCAAGGTAAATCTTTCCCAATACACACTTATTTTCGTTCTTATTTGGCATAAATTTCTCAGGATTAATTCAATTAATCGTTCACTTGTTGGTTGACAAATTATTCGTACTTATAATTTGAAAGTTGTGTTAGTATACTATCTTGTATGCCACGTGGATAGTTTGTTATTAATAGTGAAGTTAGTTAGGCCAAGTTGTTAGTTGTTTTCTTCTTCGTCTATATATACTCTGCCCCTGTAAACATTCCAAGAATTCAATGAAACTCAGATCTTTTCTCTGTCTTGCTTCCATGGCAATATCAACATGGTATCATTCGCCAGAAACCTGATTCTCTTCGCTTCCGCATCTTAGCTCTTGATCGATCGTTCTCCTCTTCTGATTCGATCGACTTCTGACCTTCTAATCGATTTCTATCGATTCCTTTGATCGATTTCTATTCGATCACTTTCGCGATTTATCTTCACAGATCATTCTTGATTTCTTTGCAAATCACAAATGGTGAATGTTCCGGTCATCACTGATCTCGGAGATCCTTTGCATCTGCAATCATCTGATACTCCAGGCATGATTCTTGTTTCACAGAAGTTTGATGGCAAGAGTTTTCTCTCATGGCGTCGTGCTGTCTTGGTCGCCCTAAGTGCCAAGAACAAACTCGCCTTTATCGATGGAAGTTTCTTGCGATCGTCTGTGGAAAATGATCCTGCTCGACTTCGCCTTTGGAATCGCAGCAACGATCTCGTCATTTCTTGGATCGTTACTTCCTTAGAGAAAAACATCATTGATAGTGTTCTCTTTGCCACCACTGCTCAAGCAATCTGGAAGCAACTCAATTCCAGATTTGGTCGCACTAATGGCGCTCAAAAGTTCAGCATCCAGAAGGAGATCGCTTCAATTTCGCAAGGAACTGATAGCATCACCTCTTATTTCACTCGCCTCAAGAAACTTTGGGACGAATTAGAATCAATTCGTTCAATTCCGCCTTGTACGTGTTCCACTACAGCGTCGTGGAAAGCTTCTGATGAAGAGCACCGTTTATATCAGTTCTTGATGGGACTTACAGAGTCTTATAACATGGTTCGAGGCAATATCCTCATGATGACTCCTTCGCCTGATGTTGATCAAGCTTATTCTATTCTTATCCAGGAAGAACAACGGCGTGAAATCAGGTCCATTTCTTCTTCTACTGATTCCAGTTCGTTCAGTGTTCAGTCTCAGAAATCCAACTACAAAGGCAAGAATCCTAAAACATGCACACATTGTAAAAAGACTGGTCATCTAATCGACAAGTGCTACAAGTTGATCGGCTATCCTCCTCGACCGGCTTCTTCCAATTCTGTTCAGTCAGAGTCTTCTCCAACGTCTTCTCAGAATTCTGGTTTTACTGCTTCTGAGTTTGTCAAACTCAAGAGTCTTCTACAAATGACTGATGGCAGTCCTGATCAAGCTTTCAGTAACTTTGCTGGTACTTCTTCTTATTCCTTTGCTGGCTTTGGAAAATCTATTCATGATCGAATATGGATTATAGATTCTGGCGCCAGTGATCATATGTGTCATGACTTGACATATTTTCTTGATTTCAAGAAATTATCTTCTCCTATCTTGGTGAATCTGCCTAATGGACAATCTTTCTCTGTTAGTCTTATTGGTAAAGTTCAGGTTACCACTGATATTATTCTTGAAGGAGTGCTCCATGTGCCTAACTTTCGGTTGAATTTGCTGTCAATCAGTAAGTTGGTTTCTCAGTTGGATTGCTCTGCTGTCTTCACTGATAAGTATTGTGCATTGCAGGGTCTGGCCATGACCAAGCCTTTAGTCCTTGGTAATGCTTCCAAGGGACTCTACTTGCTTAACCAGTTGGATGCTCATTCTCTCAGAGAATTGACCTATGATACATCATGTCACTCTTCTCATAGTTCTTCCAGAAATAAAGTTGTTACAAATTTATGTTTGTTACATAGGCGTCTTGGACACCTTCCTTATTACAAATTGAAGTCTCTTTGTAATTTGCAGTTGTCACTTGAATCTTTACCCCCTTGTATTGTGTGTGCTAAAGCTAGGCAACACAGGTTACCCTTTTCCAGTAGTTCAATTTCTACTTCATCTATGTTTGAACTCATTCATGTAGATACTTGGGGGTCATTCAAAGAAAATACATATGATGGATATAAATACTTCTTAACCATCGTTGATGATTTTTCAAGAGCCACCTGGGTTCATTTGCTACGAGACAAAGCAAGTGCATTTTCTGTTTTGCAGAACTTTATTAAGATGGTTCATACTCAATTTGACAAACATGTTAAGATTGTAAGGAGTGACAACGCTTATGAACTTGGTTCTAGCCTTTCTTCTTCACAGTATTTCATGTCTCAGGGCATCATACATCAGACTACTTGTGCCTACACACCTCGGCAAAATGGTGTAGTAGAACGTAAACATAGGCATTTATTGGAAGCTGCTCGAGCATTGCTCTTTGAAGCACATCTTCCACTGCGTTTCTGGGGAGATTAAGTGTTAACTGCTGCATATCTTATAAATAGATATCCTACAAAGGTGCCTCATGGCAAGTCCCCTTTTTGAAGTATTATTCTCTAAAGCTCCTGTTATTGATCATCTCATAATCTTTGGTTGCTTGGCCTTTGCTTCTACTCTATCTGCTGGCCGTGACAAGTTTATGCCAAGGGCTGTGAAGTCTGTTTTTCTGGGATATCCTGCTTCAAAGAAGGCTTACAAAATGCTCAACCTTGATACAAAGGAAATTTTCTACTCTAGAGATGTTATCTTTTATGAGCATATTATGCCATTCTCTCTATTAACAGATTCATGTGATTCTGTTTTACCTCTCCCTGTTGCTGATTTTGATCCTGAATGTATCATTACTTTGCATCATGATTCACTTCCTGTTGCTCCTGATGAGTCTACTATAGTGTCTTCTTCACAGGACTCTCATGATTCTCCTTCTTCATCGTCACCAGCACCTGTCCATCCACCTCGACGATCGGCCAGGGTTTCCACTCGTCCTTGTTATCTTCAAGACTTTGTCTGCAACAATGTTTCTTGCAACAGTGTTCTTACTTCTCCCATTACACAGGATATTTCTTATTCTGCTTTATCTTCTCCCAGTCAGTGCCTTATTGCCAATGTCACAACCATGCTCGAACCTTCATCTTTTGAAGTTGCTAATGCTTATCCAGAATGGCAAGAGGCAATGAACAAAGAGCTTGCTGCACTGGATGCTAATCACACTTGGGACCTTGTTGATCTTCCTCCTGGCAAGAAATCTATTAGCTCCAAGTGGGTCTATAAACTGAAATTCAGGGTTGATGGTTCTCTAGAGCGTCACAAAGCTCGCTTGGTTATCAAGGGTTGCACTCAAAGGGAGGGTATAGACTACACCGAAACTTTCTCTCCGGTGGTCAAGATGACTACAATCAGAAGTTTGCTAGATGTCGCTGTAAAGAAAGGCTGGCACATATGTCAATTATATGTTAACAACGCTTTTCTACATGGTGACTTGAAGGAAGAAGTTTACATGAAGATTCCTCTTGGCCTTCCTCAATCTCGTGGCAAAGCTTGTCGTCTCAACAAGTCTCTCTATGGATTGAAACAGGCTTTGCGCCAATGGCACTCCAAGTTATCTGAGGCACTCTTATCTCAAGGGTTTTCTCAATCACCAAACAATTATTCTCTCTTTCACAAGAAGACCCGTGATTCTTTTATTTTCATTGCTGTCTACGTCGATGATATACTTGTCACTGGCAATGACTTACCGTGTATTACTGCTATTAAGTGCTTCCTCGATGCTCAGTTTCGCATCAAAGATCTAGGCAAGTTAGGATACTTCTTGGGAATCGAATTCCTGCATTCTGCTCAAGGTATTATTCTTTCTCAACGGAAGTTCATCCTTGATGTTCTACAGGATTTTGATACAGATGATTTGCCTCCTACTAGTAGTCCACTCGATCCATCTATCAAACTTGGTCTTGACAGCAAGGAATTTTTACCGGATCCCACACCTTATCGAAGGTTAGTAGGCAAGCTGAACTTCCTTACTACTTCCAGGCCATATATCTGCTTCTCTGTTCAACATTTGAGCCAATTCATGCATAGTCCTTCACATCAACACTTCAAGGCTGCTTTACATACTCTTCGCTTCCTCAAGGGTACTCTACACCATGGCTTGTTGCTTGCTAATTCTCTAGATTTTGGTCTTCAAGCTTACTGTGATTCTGACTGGGCCTCTTGCATATGCACTCATAGATCTGTTAGTGGCTATTTCATCTTACTTGGCTCCTCTCCTATATCATGGAAGTCTAAGAAACAATCGACAATCTCCTTATCATCAGCTGAGGCTGCATACAGATCTCTTCGACGTTTAACTGCTGAATTGGCATGGCTTACCCGGTTACTTGCTGAGCTTAAAGTTCCACATATCAATCCAGTCCCTATCAAGTGTGATAGTCTTGCAGCGATACATATTGCTAGGAACCCGGTGTTCCACGAACGCACGAAACATACGCGCGAGAATAGTCGGTACGAGAAAAAACTCAACTTAAAAGGGCAACTATTGCCTGTAAAAACCTAAGTGGTGATAAGGTACGCCTTTGCAATGATACAACGAGGAGCAATTTACAAAAATGTTGGAAACAAAGAGACACGCGAAAGTAGTAAGTTCATATATTTCACTTGTTGCTCTTCAAAAAGCGAGAGTTGTAGATACATCGTTTTGCCCGATGCAAAGCGTCATTACATTTACCATGTTTACATTCATTACGCGTGCCCAAACCATACAAGATAGCCCCAAGGGCAGGCACCATGGCGGATACTAAAAACGACGAGCTAACCCCCCTCACAACCCCTTCTTTAATCCCCCCTCCAGTTCGCAAACTGGTAGGAGGGATGGGGGAGAGAAGGGGTTATACATGAACAAAGTCAAAAACGTGCGGTCTGCCCGAGTAATTAACATGATAACCAAGCCAAAGTTAATCAAGACATGTCCAAAAAACCGCACACACGGCATAGCCAATGCATGAAACGAGCAAAAACAAAGCAATTAGTGAACACGGCGTGTGAAATGCGTCTTGAAAAGCAATACAAAAAGTGCGTGAGTATGAAAAGCAATACGAAAAGGCAATGTGAGAGAGAAGTATAAACGCAATGCAAGAAAGTAATACAAGAAAAACAGTAAGGCAAGTTGAATAACAACGCGAGAAATCTAGTGAAGTCGCCTTCACGAAGGCCTTACTGACCCTCGTGTGGTACTCGTGGCCCATGCTCATGGATTCCCGGCTTGTGCCTATGTCCCTTCACGAAGGCAATGCTTCACGTAATCCATTCTTCATGAAGGCCCATCATACACGAAAGCCCGTCCTTCACAAGAGCTCCCCTTCACAAAGATCATCACTTCAAGGCCTTCACAAAGGTTTCCCTTTGCTCATAACTACCCAACCATGCACACCCTCCATGGACTTAAAGAAAGCGAGTAAAAAGGCAATACAAGAAGACAAATGTATAAGCAATGTGAGAGAGCAAGTAACAGAAGTAACACGAGAAAACAAGCAAACAGATAGATTGAAAAAGCAAGCTGAGCAACACGAGCAAGCTAGTGAAATCACTCTCTCTCATATACCCTCTATGGGATCACTCTCCGACGCATGGCGGGTCCCTTGTGCACAAACGCATACACCCTTCACAAGTCTATTTTCTACGACGCACATATGCTTCTTTATACGCAAGTCTGTGTGCCCCCAATGGGAAACTCGCATTGTCCTTCAGATACAAGGTTCATGTTTGCACTATTAACAAAAAAATGACAGAGTAAGAATAAAATAAATACGAGTAAACAAATAAAAGCAAAGTGCAAGGCACACCAAGAAGCAACCTAATTAGAGTGGAGCCATGCTCCTCTAAAAGCAATGTCTTGGGGCTTGGCGCCCACTCGACGAGTTCCCTCGCGAACTCTAAAAGCAATGTCTTGGGGCTTGGCGCCCACTCGACGAGTTCCCTCGCGAACTCTAAAAGCAATGTCTTGGGGCTTGGCGCCCACTCGACGAGTTCCCTCGCGAACTCTAAAAGCAATGTCTTGGGGCTTGGCGCCCACTCGACGAGTTCCCTCGCGAACTCTAAAAGCAATGTCTTGGGGCTTGGCACCCACTCGACGAGTTCCCTCGCGAACTCGAAGTGCAATATCTCGGGGCTCTGCGCCACTCTACTAGTTGACTCGCGAACTTGCGCTTTAACCTGTGCTCCATCCAACCATAGAGATGGTTCAAAAATCAATACGAAATGAGAGAGGATGCGGAAAACGAGCAAATTAAGGGAGGACCTAACCAAGAGACAATGATTAGCTTAGTCATTCCTCGAAAAGAAAGAGAAAAGAGAAGATAATTTGCAAGAAAGATTCGCGAAGAACTTAGACGAATGCAAGCTCTTGTGAGGCCACCAGTGAACCAAGCCTTCACCTTCGCTACGCAAAGTCAAAGAGCTTGGGGGGCTGGCTGTGGGAGTCAGATTTCCCTCGCGTAGGAAGGTCTATGCGTAGAGTGTCAAAGCTACCAGAATTCATTTATGGAGAGAGACGAGGTGTCAGAGAGGGAGGAGCTTCTGCGCATGTTAAAGAATCCTATCAATTGGCGATCGACACTTGGAAACACGGTAGTGGATAGCTATGTTTATATATACTTTTGAGATCCTTGGAAAAAAGAAAACAAGAAGAAAAAGACTCCAAAAAAGGGGGCCGCAATCGGGAAAGAGATGGAGAAGCTCTCTCTGAGGCTCCAAAAGAGGAGATTGGAAAAAGAGGAGGCCAACAATTGGAGAGAAACGATGGGCTCATGGGAGCTCCTCTCGGTAGCTCCAATGGAGGAGCACCGGAGATCTCCCTCATGGAGGGACTGCAATTCAGAGAGTGAGCGGAAGGAGAGACGGAAGTCTTCGAGAGCTCTACCATGGGCGATGAAGGGGATCTCAGCTCGTGCATGGTGTCTTGGTACGATTTCGGATGTTCCCACCTTCCCGCCGGCGAGTCCAGAGTCCACGTTGATGATGGTAGCTCGAAAGGAAGATGAAACGATCCTCGTCTCGATTGCACGCCTAAAGCTCTCAAGGAAGTTCTACGAGGTCAATCGCCCTCGAGCCTTTTCTCCTCTTCTCAGGTTCGTCATCTCCCTACACTCATCATCTCGCTCTTTCACTGGCTCTGGCCATTTCTGATCATCTCTCACAGTCGCAGTACCGATCTCGATCCCTATCTCTCTTGCTTGATCTGATAATATTGCTTCTCTGTGCAATGCTTGATGTGCAAGGTCATTTTCTGCTCCTAATTGCTTCTCTGTGCAATGCTTGATGTGTAAGGTCATTTTCTGCTCCTAATTGCTTCTCTGTGCAATGCTTGATGTGCAATGTGTTTATGTGCGTGTTTGGTCTTGACAAGAATAAGCTCTAATTAATTAGCTAGAAACACAAGAAAGAAGGGGCTAAGCTAGTATTAAACTCTAATTAATTAGCCAAAGATATGAAGAGAAGCTTGGTAGAATGCAACTAGCATGCTAATATAAAATAGCACTTGATAATTAATGGATCCAGAGACTTAGGCTTGGACAATATTACTGCAACTTGGCATCGCCGACCTAGATCGGATTACAGCTGCACCTAGGCGGGTCGCGGGAGGCTAGTGATTTTAATACTTTGCTTGATATATGAGGTGATTACATAGCTTCTGAGATCATCTATACGTGCTCGATGTCTTGTTTGAATGCTAGAAAGTATATGTTAGCTCATTATTGTGCCTTTGGTGGAATAATTACCACTAAAAAGCCCAATGCCCGACTAATGAAATAAAGAGTGAGTATACTCGGTCAAGATAATTCGACGGGTTAGTAAACCTCTCAACCTTAGCTTTTCTACATATATATACATGCTCTTCGCATAGAAAACTGACTTGAGCGTCGGAGAGCCCGCCCCGGGGAAGCCATCTCCGGGGTGTTTTCAGGTGGATCTCGCGTATGAGAAAGTTGCTGGAGCTCGAGAACAACCATATGCAATCTGGAGAGGTGTCAAGGAATAATATCAACATCAGAACTGAACCGTGGAGCCGGAGGTCCCGCCCTACGCGAAGCCATAGACTAAGAAGTTGCTGAGGACGTCCCCGAAACAAACAAATCCTCAACAAATCCGGGTCGAGGGTGTGTTGACCCTCGACGTCTTCACGAACGGTTGAATCGGAATTCAACAGGGGGCTTGGGCAAAACTACACTCGCAAGGAAGGTGTTTTTGGACAAAGCTATCAAGAAACATTTCAGCAACAACTGTGTTTGGGTTTACATATCAAAGCAGGTTGAAAGGGACAATGTGTTTCAAGAGATCTTAATCGGGATGCACAAGGACGACGACGCCAAGAAGAAGATCAAAGACATACCGATTGGAGAGCTTGCTACGAAGATATGTGAGCTCTTACGACACACGAAATGCTTTGTGGTTCTTGATGATTTATGGACCGTTGATGCTTGGGAGAGTCTTCAAATCACATGAGTTTCCTGCAATAAAGAGAAATATATACGAGTATCTGCTAGGAAAAGCGCATTCTTCGAATCACATGCGTTGTATCATGTCATCCTTATCAATAGCTACACTCTTTTGTTATTCCATGGGCTTATATGATGGGCTTGTGCACGGACGTACACGCCCCTCATCTAACCGGGCCCATGGACTTTAACACATTCCTATACTATTGTCAATATGCAACCCTGGTAGTTTTTCATATATATTTACATCGGCAATCCATTTGGATATATGAGCCAAATTCAACTCATATCTACATAATACGCATGTAAAGTTGGTATTTGTGGGATGTTTACTGCACAATTTGCCATGTGTAGTTGACGATGAGGTGAAGACTAAGATGGAGAAATTAGGGAAGGAGATGCTAAAGCATTGTCATGGACTTCCTTTAGCGATTATAACACTTGGAGGAATTTTGATGAGCAAACGGACACTTTTAGAGTGGGAACATGTGCAAAAGAATATATCATCATATTTGATGACTAATATTGGTAACGGACGTAAAAATGGAGAAATTTCAACTCAAAAACTGTATCAATTATGGGAAGCCGAAGGTATTCTAGCAATATCAAGCAATGATGAAGAAGTTGAAGGAGTAACCTCCTTTGATACCGGTGAAAGATATCTACATGAGTTGATAGAAAGATGCATGGTTCAAGTAGGAAGACAGTGGCCAAGTGGGAGGATAAAAACTTGCCGGGTTCATGATGTTCTGTGGGATATGTGTCTTTAAAAGTGCAAGGAAGTCTGCTTCTTAAACGTACTGGACTGCGCCGACATAGATTGGGCGACAATAGTCTCTAATGATGGCTCTATAGTGGCCAAAAAAATGCGTCGTTGTGCATTTCATGTGAAAGAATTAGGGTCTGTTTACTCAAACTCTGTTGCTGCTAAGCATGGAAAGGAAGCCCCGTACCTTAGATCCTTGTTGGTGTTTGTGCTGAAGACATCTTTTAAGGAATTAAGTTTCAGGGCTCATCAAATGGAGACCTTAAAGAACTTTGATCCGGATAATTGCCACCTACTGCCTGAGGATCTTCTCAATCACATCGGCTTATACTTTCAGAAGAAGCGAGGTGTTCAAGTGGTTGATCAAATCTCCAGCCATTCAATTTGGACATCTCACTAACTCCTTGCGCATATCTATGCTTTCAGAATTGATCGATGAAGACCCGACAATTCTGACCTTGCTACAAGCTAATCCATGCTTCATTACGTTTACCCTATATGGAAATCAAATGAAAGAGTACCACAACATGAACAATGCTATTGGCAGGGGAGTTGAAGTATTCCCTTCCAGCTTGACAAGCTTCCAACTCTTCACCAGTAAACTGAGCAAGGAAGTGAGTTTAGCTCTGGAGAAGCACCCTCATCTGGAGTTGCTTCGACTATTGGCTGTCGACACTAGTACCAAAATGAGTTTCTCTGCTGGTAGTTTTAAGCACCTAAAACACCTGGTTCTTGGACATCATGTTTTCAAGATTTTAATCCACTTTCCAGCCTTCGTAACATGCAACTATTTTCTCACTTTTTGTATGTAGACTTGATCTGTGAACACATCTAGCTTTTCCCAGTCTTGCTAATAGATTTTGCTGATGTTTGCTTTACTCATGTGTCAAGGTCTTGTAATATGATTTGTAGCCCATTATGCTGCTACACATAGAAGTAACAACATATCTATCTATCTATAAATATATGAAGTAGACTAAGGGTACAATTAATGCCCAATAAATAAGAGAAATTATCTCTTATTTTTTTGTTAATCTTTCATTACAAACTATATCTTCTAATATAGCTTAATGGTTAAAAACACTTTTATAATACAAAAGGTCTAGGGTTCAATCCTCTTTCTTAACAACTTTGTTTTATTATTTTATCTTTCATTATTTTTTTATATTAATTAATTACTCAAATCTTTATATCTATTTATCTTTTACATATAAAATAGAGCTTTTGTCCAATTAATGACTCATTAATTTACCCTCTAAATAAAATAATTTTTCAATTACAATTCATTTGTTAAATCTTTCAAATTCTAATGTACACGTTCAATCAAAAGACTTAGTGTTATAAAAGTTATTGTCCAATTAAAAACTCATTATTTAGTCTTCAAATTACACGTACAATTTCTCAATTACAATCCATATGTTAAATCTTTCAAATTCTAATGTACAAGATCAATCTATATCTATCTATCTATAAACATATAAAGAAGACTTTTTGAACAATCAATGCTCATTTTTTTTACCTTCAATCTTAATTGCGTTTCACCTTAAACCTTCTATCAATTTTGACAATTAAAACAGTTTCCATCTAATCTCACTACAAGAAAAAAGGCTTTGGGCGACAAAATATTTCGTCGCCCAAACCCACATTTTCGTCGCCCAAATTTTATGGCGGCAAACATTATTTTGTCGCGGAAGCGTCGCCGTAGGCGCGTCGCCCTTTGTTTTTGGGCGATGAAAAAAATATTTATCGCCCAAATATATATAGTGCGACAAAAGGAAATGTTTGTCAAAAATATTTTAATAATATTTTTTTATATTTTGTTAGTTTGGGCGACGAAACATAACTTTGTCGCCAAAAATATAAATATAAATTAATATATATTAAAAATAGGGGAGACAAAATTAGCATTTGGTCGCACATAAAAAAATTTAGGCGTCAAAAATATATATTTGTCGCCCATTGTCTACTTTGGGCGACGAACCACGAATTTTGTTGCCCATATGAAAATTTAGGCGATGAATATTTGGTTTGTCGCCAAAAACATTGTTTGGGCGACGGAAAAAATTTTGTCGCCCTAAATTAGAAATTTTGTCGCCCAAAGTCTTTTTTCTTGTAGTGTCTCTAACAGTTGTATGTTTGATTGATTGACCTTTAACCCAATTATATTTTGTTTAAACTCAATTTTGATTACCAATTAATACTCAAATTATGTTACTAATTTTTTACGTTACTTATTTTGTCGATCGTATTTTAATTTCAATCACAATACCTACCCATTCATATTCCAAAACTATTCTAAATCAAACGTCTATTAATATTCTGAACATAACACTTATCTGTAAAATTGGTATTGCATGGGAGGGGGTAGAACACAAGCAGCAAACATGGCACGCACAATCAACTTTTTATTATCATTATCATCATCAATTAGTATCGAAGTGAAATTGCAATCTCATTTGACATTGACTTCGTGCAACATATCACCACAATATGAGGTATTTTAATTTTAATGTCCTCAATCTCTTTATCTATACTTTTTTGTTCTGTTTTTCTTACATTATTGTACGCATTGCTATACAAAAAAATTTATGCTTATATTCTTATATTTGTTTTTGACAAAAAATCTTTTATTTGTTTTATAAGTATATATTTTAAAACTTGCATTTTGAAATGTTACTTTTGATTGATATAATACAATTTAGCTTACAATATCACAATGTAAAATTGACTAAAAAATTAATTTACAAAAAAATAACCCATTGTTTTTTTTGCTCATTTTTATTCCCATTAAATCCAAAAGATCATTGATCATTTTAAAAATGGAAACTTTCATTCTCCCTTTTTCTTAGGAAAAAATAAAAAATCAATTCTCTTATGATACTATGAACATATAAAAAAATTGTCCAAATTCTAGGGAAGTATCATCGAAGTTCTTATTATATTGATACAAATAATCATAAGGCCAACCGGACTACAAATGCCTCAATTTTCTTACACATAAAGTTATTAATTACTAGAAATGTAAGAAAAAAAAGTACTATAAATGTAAAAACCTAATAAGAAAGTTATTAATTCTTTAACAAAACTAACAAACACATTGAGAGTAGGTACACAATAACATTATAGAATTATGGGATGATTTATAATTATTTTGATTTCATCGAATATAAAAAAAACATTAACATGTCAACCTTATAATAAAATTAAAAAAATCTAACGTACATTAAATTATGGAAAAATAACTGAAAAACATTGAATTAGCATATATATGCTACTTAATTGTGCAAACATGCAACTAATAAATACTTTAGTATATATATAGTGCGTAATAATCTACTTAATTATGTTAATATTCGAATATATAAAAAATGATATCATGAATGTATTATTATTGAATTCACACTATGTTAAAACCTCTAAATTTGACAATGAAATGTGAAATGATTTACAAAAATGATTTAGAAATATTAAATGTAGAATAAAATAGGTACAAACTTCATTTTATCATAACACCGGATTGCAATTTCAATACTAGAGAATATTAAAGTATTCTATTCTTTATAGTACAAAACATAATAAAGTTTTACATAAGAGTAATAAAATGATTTTCAACTCATATATTTTTATGAATGTTTCATTAGATAAAGATCATTAAATATAAATTTTAAAATTAGTAAACATAAACCAAAGAGAAAAAAACAATTAAAAATTGAAAAAATACCATATCACTATTAATTAATTTGATTTTTTCGAATATAAAAATAACATTGCAGAAGAAATGTCAAAGAGGATTATTTTATTTTAATTTTGTTATAATTTACTTTGATAATTTGACCCCATGTATGTGTTAAGACTTAAGACATATACTGATATACATATGGAATAAATTCCTTTTCCAAAACATTTTAAAATTCTATTTTTATCTATAGATATACCATTTTCTACTAATAATGTTAGGTTGTCTAAAAATCTAGATATAAAATCATGTTTATTTATTTATTTACTTTTATCATATTTATAATCAATATCTTTTTTTACAGATTTAGAATCAATAGTCAAAGTGGTATTTACGATATATAATATTACATGCTCAATTTTTTTATGATGTGTATGTTGCTTCAATTAATATTTTTACCTTTTGACAAATTTATAATCTTTTTAAGATTACTTTATATAAAGGTTAGTTATTTAGTTGTAATGAAAGTTAGGTACACCGATTTAGAAAATTATTTTGCATTAAAAATATGATTTTTTCGCCTGATAACCCCGAGGTATGGTAAAATTCGCGAGGTATCCCACTTTTTGACATATTTCGCCAGGTAACCCCGAGTTTTTTTTTTTTTTGCAAAATACCCAGCCGTTTAATTATTAACTGTTGCCGTTTATTTTTTTATAAACAAATAAAAAAAACTAAAAATAAAACAAATCAGGTTCTTGTCTTCGACTCTCCTCTTCTTCGAGCGACTGGGTTCGAGCACCGACGGCTAGTGATGACTCGTGGTTGGAGCGGTGAGCAAGGTGACGGTGGCTGCGTCCGAGGAGGCGGCTCCTCCTGGTTCGGATCTCTCCTTCGTCGTCCCAACGTTAGCCTCTCCAGGTATGTAGCTTCAATCCATTAAGTTTAGGGATTTCGGGTTTTGGGAATTTAGGGCTTTATGAATTTGTAGATTTTGGGGGTTCGATTGGGGATTAGAGCTCAACAGAAACTTGTTGGATGGTTCGAATGGGATTCTGAGGTACAATTTTAAGTTAACATTGGTGTTGCATACCTTAACATGCTTTACCTGCAAGTTTGAGTTTTTACAAGGAGCTTGATCAACTTGGTTTCACAATAATTTGTTGATTGGAAGAAGTGAGCCTCGTAGGAATGGTACAAAGAAAAATATGCTAAATGTTGGCTACAAAAATTGGAAAAGGCTATTTTAAGGTACATAAACCATTTTAGATTTAGTTCCACTCAGTGTTCTTGTTTAACTTTGCATTTGAGAAGACCATTCATCATCTATTTGCACTAAACTGCATAAATAATATGATGAAATGCTTTCTGAAATCTGAACTACTAATGTGGAAAGCAATTGGTATACATAGAAGCATGAAAGTAGTATTCTTTCATTCTGCAAATGGTAGACAGAATACTAAGTCAAGTTCATTGAGTTGATCAAGGATATAGTATTTTTTTGCCATGGTGGATAATTGAACTAACAATATCTTGTGAAAGTAGCACCATTTCTTAGCTTCTAAAAAATGTATCCATTATTTTAGCCATTGTTCAATTTGATCATATATATGCTATTTTGACTAATGTTCTTGATGATGGGTTTTCATTTAAGCCTATTAGCTCAATGGTAAAGTAACGTGCTTTAAGTACGTGGATGTGGGTTCGAGTTCCACATAGGCTATTTTATATCTCGACACTATTATGATCCTATTCATTCCACAATCTATACTAGTTGATCCTTTCCATTACATACTTCATGCATAAGTCAATTTCTCTTTAACAATCATAAGTTTAAGAAGCTTCATTATATGAGCAAGTCCAAACCATGACAAACATACTTCTATTAACAAACAAATAATTTTAATAGTCTATGTGGGAGTCGAACCCACATCTTGTACATAAGCACATGCTCTACCATTTGAGCTAATAGGCTTTAAAATAGGTAACTTCATGCATCATTATAAATACATCATAATATACTTCAGGTATTATTGAAGCAACGAGATGATGTACTAATGGCATTAATTCAACAACAAGAAGCATGAAATTCAAGCTATACATAACATAAGCTTCCTTAGACTAGCCATATGAAAATCTCAATGTGGAAGATATGATTGGAAGCAAATGTAACAATTTAGGTGATTCTCTATTCAAAGTTTTCATAATAAAGTAACTTTATATCCTCCATGTTCATCTATACTATATTTATGGACATCACCTCTGGATTCGTTGCAACTTCACCCGATCTATCCTTCGAAGGGTACTTGGATGGCTCAACAATCAACATCAATGTTTGGCATAACTCACTCACCGACTGGTTCAACTGGCTTCATCTCCACCACAACAAACGCTCTATCATGTTTAAAGTGAAAAATATTTTGCTGACATCCTTTGTCTATTTTGTTTGGCTGCACCACAATAAGATTATCTTCCGCAATGCCTCTCCCAATGTTGCTCCTGCCCCCTCGCTCTGTATCCCCTGGCTTCTTTAGATGGTTCCCTTTGTAAACAATTTTTCTTATAATACATTTACCTATGTTCAAATAAAAACTTGTCAAAGATAGTCACACTCACAACACTACGCACACACTGCAAAGACACTAAATTCAAGTGATTAAAAAAGCTGATTACAAGCTACTATTTAATATGTGATCAATGTTTTCATGATACTAAGATACCAAGACTATAGTTCTAACTTCTAATTAACACTAATAAAAGTTTGCAAATCACCATAAGCACTTTTTCATGATAGTTGAAGAATGCAATCATTGCAGTGTCATCATACATTCAAATACACTAAAACAGAGATTAACTTAAAAAATTCCTCTAATTATTTCAAAGTATGACAAAATCTCTCGGTATCAAACCCCCGTAAAAGAGAGAACATGGTAAGGAAAGAAGAATAACACATATCAATGCAATACCAACATCTAAACAACACATGTGGGGGCTAATTTCTGATTAGTTGAAGGTACACAGCCCAAAATCCACAAATTATAGATGATTAGCTCACAGTGTCAATCCATCAAGTTTTTGTTGAGCTCTAATCCCCAATCGAACCCCCAAAATCCACAAATTCATAAAGCCCTAAATACCCAAAACCCGAAATCCCTAAACTTAATGGATTGAAGCTACATACCTAGAGAGGCTAACGTTGGGACGACGAAGGAGAGATCCGAACCAGGAGGAGCCGCCTCCTCGGACGCAGCCACCGCCACCTTGCTCACCGCTCCAACCACGAGTCGTCGCTAGCCGCCGGTGCTCGAACCCAGTCGCTCGAAGAAGAGGAGAGTCGAAGACAAGAACCTGATTTGTTTTATTTTTAGTTTTATTTTTATTTGTTTATAAAAAATAAACGGCAACAGTTAATATATAAACGACTGGGTATTTTGCGGAAAAAAAAAACTCGGGGTTACTTGGCGAAATATGTCAAAAAGTGGGGTACCTTGCGAATTTTACCATACCTCGGGGTTATCAGACGAAACAACCGTTAAAAATATTTAGGTCCTGATTTTCTTACTTTCTTGAATTTGAATGTAAGTGACCATGTGTGTTTAACCACTTTCTCCGACATATTGTGTCATTCACATCATTTATGTATTGAGTTTCTTTGTCAATAAGGAAAATAATTACAAAAATAATAACAAATGTAAATATAAAAAGAGATTTAATAGCCTAATATTCAATTTAAACAAAAAAAAGTCATTATTAAAAAACTAATAAAGAAATAATATGTTTACAAGATCACAATGGAATAAATTTAAAATTTATACAGAAGTTATATTGGTCAAATATCTAAATTACAAAATTAATTTTCACGCTTATGTTAAAAGTTAACCTGGATTTAGTGATTTATATGTTTTGCATGATCATGTTATATAATGTACGAAAGTACAAACTTACTATTTATGTTGCATTGTGAATTGTGATCAATTATAGAATCGAAAATTATTATGAACGTGAATAATGATATAGTGTCCAATATCAATTGTTAATTATTGTAGCTCATAAAGACTAATTTTACTTTCATTATAAGGACTCGATAAACTCTATTACGCCAAAAATGGAAATAAAAATATATTATAATTTTTAATATTGTCAAAATATACACGAGATAATTGCTAATAATTATTTGTGACGAACGTTGTTCGAAAAGAAATCTCCATACTTTCATCTCAACGTCCTTGAAGCTATAAAATTTTGTATTACTTTTACAGAAAAAAAGAATGTTAGATATAAATCTCTATTTTAGTTTTTCCATATTAAATTCATATATATAAAAAATAAACATTCTTTAATATAAAACTTGAAAATTCAACGTTCTTTTCTTTATATATTTTGGATATTTTTAATTTCAAAGATTATTTCTATGGTATGTTAACATTTAATAATTCTTAAATTAATCTTAAAATTTTAAAATAAACAAAATAAAAATTATAAACTATATCAATATAAAAAGTCGATCCCATGCGTAGCACGAGCATGAATATCTAGTATATATATACATGAAGAAAAAATCCCGTTATAAAGCCTTATACCTTAGGGCCGTCCAATGAATTATAGATGTCATGTTCAAAATACTTAATCATCGACCTACTTTTAAGAGCATAAATTATTAAAAATGTAACGCCCCCAAAACTTAACCATTTTGGAAAGGTATTACCGCCAGTGACCCCAGTGTTCTTTACCGAGATCACCCAATGCTTTACCGTTTAAATACAAATCATGAAATACAATGATACAAAATGATAACCTTAATCATATAAAACACGAGTCCCGGGATTACATCCCAATTCCGAATAGGACAAACACAGAGTTTAAATGAATTACAACGGAAATCTTAAACAAGGCACAGCGGAAAACTTTTAAAAGATATTACAAAAAGGGTTGTGATCGTAATGATCATCTGCCCAAGGATCACAACCTGATTAAAAGAAATTATTAAAAACGTCGGAAAACCACCGTCGACTCCATAGTCCTTCTAGTCTTCTCATCTACACTCTATCTGATGTGCCGAATCGAACGGATGACACCAGCCCATATGCGGAGAACAAAGTTCGTGGGTTAGTCTACTTAAATAGACTAGCAAGGGTAAAAAGCAGAGTGGTTCGAGTGATCGAAACCGTTTACTATCATTGTCCCTCGAATAATAACCGAAGGGACGATACATAACCCGGCACTTTCACGGAATAACAACAAAGGTATGCATGAGAGAAGATTCTGGAAGACTTTATCTTCACAGAAATCGACTCGAAAAGAGACTCCAAGAGATTGAGTCTTTAAGGAAATATGACAAATTTGGAATGTTTAACAGAATCAAACAACAATGATTTAAAAGTTGACTGAGATGCTTCGGTTCACGACCAACCTCATCGCATACAACGAATCCAGATCGGAAAGAGAACGTACTACATTCAAGTCGAGACGAGCTTTCCTAGCTGCACTATGACTTATCTGCACTACTCGCCAAAGGTTTATTAATCATGTGCACTCAGACACATATCTTATTTAATTACAAAACACACATTACTGAAACACATTAATGTTATTAAGAGCGGCACACAGCTTAAATCTCAGGGTGACAATCATGTCGACCCCAAATTAAAACACACACAACCCACACGCGGGACTTAACTTTATTATGCCGAGAAACAACGACGATTATTATTACACCGGGTGACCTTACGTTCACCATGATTGCACTATACAACGCTTATAGTTTAATTATGTGCTTAACTGCACTTATCTTATTAAATTACAACACACACACAGTGTTGAGGCTTTTAAGACTATTCCGAGAACACGGAAGTTATTAAGACACCGGGTGATCTTACGTTCACCCTGATTTGCACTGCCACAACGCTTACAGTTTATTTTATAGGGTGACAGTTACGTCCACCCCAATGCACTAGCTAAGTGCTTAAAACACAGGACTGCAATTAAGCTCATCCACTGGCGCTAGCAAGGTGCTTAAAACACTTCAGATCCTTACATGTGGATAAGAAGCATAGGTCATGACCCTTAAATTATTCGGCAATAACCCCGAGGAATATTATGATTTAAAGAAACGACAAATCCTTACTTGGATTAGCGTTCCCACGAATATTAAATTATAAAGAAACGACTAATCCTTACTTGGATTAGCGTTCCTACGCACATTAAGTTATAAAGAAACGACTAATCCTTACTTGGATTAGCGTTCCTACAAACACTCGTAATAACTAAACAGTCTAACACATCAATTATCACATTAAAGCCATCCAGGCAAATAACTTAAACATAGAGATAATAGAAACAGCTAATCCTTACTTGGATTAGTTTTCCTATTAATCCACATAAATGCCCGGAAGGCGATCACAGATAATAGCGTCGTTCTAGCAGATATACAACCTATTATATGATTTTCCAAAACAGTTTATAAAACCTTTTCCAGACAAACACAGATAATCATTCCAAATTAATTACTCAGATAAACAGCTGATAATTAATGTAAATATGGAACGATGAGCAAGAGCGAACCGCCACTTGCCTTAGTCCGCAGATCTGGAACAAAGCAGAGACAACGGGATTCCGGGCTCGACACGCGTATAGCTCCACTAGCATAAACACCTTCGAGTCGACCCAAAAAGGAACCCTAGGTTAGATTTGACAAAGAATAGTACGAATATACGAAAGGACGAAAGAAATCGAAGGATACGAGACCCGATCGAAGGTCTCGGAAGCCAACGCACAACTCTCGGGCAACTACCCTTCACGGCCGGCCACCAACAATTGCGGCGGGCGCCGCCACCATCACGGCGGGCACCGCCACCATCACGGCGGTCGCCGTCTCAAGCACGGCGGGCGCCGCTCATCGGCTTCCTCCACGACGGCACCAAGAACTTCACGGTGGTCGCCGGCCACAACACGGCGGTCGCCGTCCCCAACACGGCGGTCGCCGTCCACAACACGGCGGTCGCCGTTCCTGGCGGCGGTCGCCGTCTCCCTGGCTGCGGTCGCCGTCTCCCTGGCTGCGGTCGCCGTCGCTGAACAGAAACTTAAAAACGGACGAGAAATCTTACCCGCGACGCTCGATTTGGTTCGCCTTTCGCCTTGCTTGGCTTCTAAGGGCCTTCCAAGCCTCCTTTGGCCACCGAGAACGACACCAAACGAGCCTCCAACGATCCACGAGAGCTTTCCGAGAGAGAGAGAGAGCGTTTTTCTTTGGGAGCGTTTTTGAGAGACGAGAAATGGACAGCGTAATGGCGTTTTTCACACCCTTTCTAGCTTCACCCATGCCCTCTATTTATAGGCAAAGATGAGGCTTGTTGGGAGCCAAAAAGCCTTCCAATTGTGCCATTGGGTATTAACCCATGGTTAATCCATTTGCACCTCTTGGGCAATAACCAATTGGGTAGAGATTTGGTATTAATCTTAACTCGCGATAACAAAAGTCGTACACGAACGAGTATAGACTTCCAACAGGCCTTAACTGTATAATTCTTCACTGAGAAAAATATTACAGATACAGAGCACATTACAGAATGTCTCCGACTTTCTAAATTAAATCCGACGTACTAAACGGGTGTTCGGGAAAATTCCAAAAATTCCCAGAATAATCCTTACAGAATTACGGGGTATCACAAAAAAAACACATATATATTTAATTACTATTTTTATAACATATGTCCTAAGGACAAAGGTTGAGACTTCATATTTTAGTAACTATTTCCTAAAAGAAAATGCTTAAACCATTTTAAGAAAATATTAAAATCTTTAAAATGGTAACACATAACCAATGCTTAACCTATGCCTCTTAGAGCATAGATTAAAAAAAACCGATTGAATAATTCATCAAGTAAAACCATCAATATTTTTTTGTATTTACAAAAGGTATCATTTTGTGCAGTTAAATTTTGAGAATTTATGGTATATACGATAGTAATTGCATAAAATTAGTTGTCTTCATTAAAATTAAAATGCATCAATAAGATAACTTATAAAAAATTACTCAAATTTTGATGTTCTTAATTTCTAACTAAGAGTTTACGGATATTTTGTACTTTGCTATAGGCTCAATCCAGACTTTCTTGTCGCACTCATACACAAAAGGATAAATTATCCAAAATATATCTACACATAGAATTATATGGAAATAAAATTTCCATTAACAAACACTAATCGGACTATAGGTAAAATATGTTCTAAAACAAGGTGAAGGCAAAGGACTAATGGAAAAAAGTAAATGTGATGTGATGATACTGATAGGTCCTTGAAATTGGAAAAACATAATCAAAAAGTTATTTGCTTTAAATAATGGATTGAATATAAGTAAAATATAAACATAATAGAATAATGGGCTATTATTTTATATGATATTAAGATTTACAAAATGGAGGCCCAACTTATTTTGGGGCTATGTGCAAGTGTTCATTTTGCACATGCTTATGATTGGCTCATACCTTACAAGATTGTAAAATCATGATCAAACAAAATCGATGTTATCTATAAGCTCGTACCAAAAAAACATCAACACTTGTTACCAAGACTAAGAGCTTGCATATTATTAGCTACCACTGTTATAGGATCTTGTATATCATTAGTATCTTATGATGTATTATAGTAATCTTATATAATACCATATCAATACAAAGGGTATCCCACATTGAACATCATCTTATTCTTGATCTCATGGTATCAGACTCAATATAAGCCTAACATAATCTTCCTCCCTAAAAATCTCCTATCTTACATGCCTCTTTTCTCTCCCAAAATTCATATCCATGTCTAACAATAGTGATTCAAAACGTCCCACCACCACTGCCACCAAATCTGATGGCGTTCAATCCGACGGTGGACACACTAACACAACTCCCGCTTGTACTCCCACCGAAGTCGCCACTCAGCAGGCCCTTCATGTGACTAGCATCAAAACTCACGTTTCCATACCATTGGATCTCAAGCTTTCCTCTTATAACAAATGGTGCAAACTATTTTTCATCATCGTTGGCCAGTTCGGCCTTCTCTCCCATGTCAACGGCTCCAACGCTCCCCTCCAAACGATGAATTATGGCAGATCCTTGACTATACCGTCAAATCATGGATCTATAGCTCCATGACCATCGACATCCTTGAGATTGCGATGAAGCAGAACGTCACCGCCTAAGAGCTTTGGCTCGTGATCGAGAACTTGTTTAGAGACAACAAGAAATCTCGAGCCATCCAACTCGAGTCAGAATTTCATTGCTTGAATCAAGGTACGTTGACAATTACTGAATATTGTCAAGGGTTGAAGGCTCGGGCTAATAGTTTGACGGATGTTTACAATCCGATCTCATATGAGACTTTGCTTCCTAAAACCACACAGGGTCTCAAGAACGACTTCTTAACGATGGTTGTTGTCATCCCGATGAAGCACCCCTTCCAAGAATATCGGAGCACCCTTCTTCTCGAAGATAGTCGTCGATCTCACCAACAAACCCCCGCTACTGCTCTTGTCATGACCACACCTCCTCTTGCCCCGCCTTCCTCTGCTAACACAAAACCCACGCCGGAAAAGGCTATTGTTGCACCGCTTGCTTCCAAGTATCGCGGTGGTCGAGGTGGGGGCCGGGGAAAAGGTAGGGGTTAGGGAAGAGGTTATGGTTGTGGTCGTTGGAACAACAACATCTACCCATAATGGCATCTGATGCAGCAGCCTTGAGGATCTCCAAATTGGCATCAGAATTCCTCCGCTGGGCTTCTCGGCCCAAAGCCCAATCTGCAACAGCCTTCTCCTCAAGCAATGCTCGCCCAACAGCAACAACGGGATGATCCAAGTTGGGACCAAATGGTGTTCCTCAATGCAATGAATTCGTTCCAAAATAAGAATGACGGATGGTACATGGACATTGTGGCTTCGTCTCGTATGACTTCATCGGCATGTAATCTCTCTCCTGTTTTTTAATCATGGTATTTTTTCTTCTTCTAAAGTCATCGTTGGAAATAGAAATGAACTCCCTATAACCAAACTTGGCCATGCTTAACTCATAAAAAAAACATGCCCTCATCTTCGTAATGTCCCAGTAACCCCGAGTCTTATTAAATCACTTATCTCTACTCGAAAATTTACTAATGATAATCAATGCTCAGTTTAATTTGACCCTTTCGGGATTTTGTGAAGGATCTTCAAACCAAGATCGTGATACACATAAGCAATATCCAAGGGGATCTCTACCCTTTTCTTCCCGTCCATGCGTCTGTCGCCCCTCTAGTGTCAATCGTCCCTCCATGAGTCAATGGCATCAACGGTTCGGTCATCCCGATGTTGCAGTCTTCAATAAAATCATTTCTCAAAATTTTCCCTAATTTAAATAAGCAAGATCGCAATGATCTTTTCCATGGTTGTCAGTTGGGTAAACATGTTAGGTTGCCTTTTCATTAGTCCACTTCTAAAACATGGGTTCCCTTTGAAATTGTTCATTGTGATTTATGGACTTCTCATGTCCCTAATTGAAATCTTCCAGTAAGTAAAATCTCAATAGAGTACAATTCATTTAAAAGTATCATTCTCCTAACGTTAGTCGAAACAAATTCCTCAATCAATTCTTCATAATCAATATTTTTCAACATGTCCTTTTCAATCGATATCAAAGCTCATTCATTAAGTCTTTCTTGTGTCATTGTGGAGTGCAAATATGACTTCAACAACTTCAATTTCTAAAAACTCCTTTCTGCAGATGCAACAGTCACAAGAATAGTCAATAAAATTCTGTATACAATAATTTCATTAGGAAAAAAGCCATCACGTTTCAAATACGTTAAAATATCAATAGGTTGCATCATTTCTTTTGGCAAAAACTCTTGTAGTAATTTTAACTCCATATATAACTCATTCCCGTCAATATCAGAGTGCTCATTTATCTTAAGTACAACTTCAATATTACTACAAAATGAGTTTAGACTCGTGTCATCCAATGAATGCAACTTCTTTGAAGTAAACAAAAAACCAAAAGTATTTTCAAATTCTTCGTATTGTTCAAATCTTCTGGTAAGTGAAACAATCGCTTGATCAACTATATATAAAAAATAACTTACTCTAAATGATTCTTCTGCTGAGTTTTGAAACACTTGATGTATCATTTGAATCCTCATCAAATTGTTTTTTTTTATAAAAAAAATTACGCTTTTGAGAAAATATTGGATCAATATTTAATTGCATAGCAACTTCCTTTGCTAATTCCAATGCTTTTAAAAACCAAAATCTCTATACTTTTCAAAAAATGAAAGCAAGCCCTTTATTTTTTCCATAGCAATACTAATAAGCATATCTACTTTTTTATTATAGTAAGTAATCACAATCAATAAGATAAGTTTTTATTATAGAATCTCAATTTATATGCGTAGGGAGTTTTTAACTCTTTATTTTCCTAACTAATCTTGAATAGATAGAAAAGTCTATTTTTCATATATCTTATTTGATGGTGTGAGTAAATATATATCAACTAATCTTGCTATATCATCTTAAAACACTTATTGTTTTTACAAATCTTCACTATAATTTTTCTATAGATTGAAGCTATACAATATTTTTACGATCAAGTCCACAAATTGCTTGAAACCATAGATTTCTATCAAGAATATATAAAATTTTATTGAAGAGATTTTCTCAAAGTCGATTAAGATTAATCCAGTGTTTATGTTATAGTAGTTTACTTACCAATTTCCATAACTAATGTATTTCGTAGAGTCTATTGAAAGTCATTTAAATCCAATTTATACGAAGTAAAGAGCATATAGTATGTTGTATTTATCAATTGCATTGTTTATATATGTATTATATTATGATATATATATGATCTTTCATAATGTATTTTTATCTTCAAACGACAACTCTATAAAATAAATAACCCACTTTAACATAATTGTAAACCAAATTTCATATGGGCTTAATCTTCACAACGTATTTGTTAAATATAATTGGTCGTAGTTAATATAGTTTGATCATCCTCACAAGTTAGGGTTTTGTTAACTTTACAACTTAAGTTCATGTACAAAACTATCTGAACTGATTTGTGTTGCCAAACTTATTATCTGGGATGAGCTCCGATGACGAATAGATTCTATTTTGAAGCATTAGACATGACTTTACAAGATATTCTATTGGCTACAAATCCCCTTGGTTCAGTATAACCTTTTGGAAGGAAAGTCGTAGTATTTGGTGAAGACTTTAGGCAAATCATACCCGTTATCACAAAATGAAGCAAGCAAGATATTATTTTTGCCACCATTAAGTCCTCTTATTTGTGGGAATATTGCAAAATTCTTAATTTGACAAGAAACACGAGGATTCAACAAGGTATATCTGATTATGATATCCAAGAAGCAAATGAATTTTCTGAAAGGGTATTAAGCATCAGAGATGGTACTGTAGGTGGTGACAAGATGGAAAAGCACAAATAATTTTTTTTATGAACTATTGGTGAAGGATTATGACTTAGATATGATTCCAGCAATTATTAAGTTTGTTTATCTCTCTCTTTTGGACAATCAATTGTCTCCAAAATACTTTGAAGAACGAGCAATTCTTGCACCAACACATGAAGATGTAGATAGAGTTAATAACTATATATTGTCTTTGTTACCAGGTAATGAGAAAGTCTATCTCAGTTCGGATAGCATTTGCAAGACAAGTTTTATTGCAGACAATGATGCAAGTGTTTATACTTCTGACTACTTAAAAAGTATTAGATGTTTTGGTGTCCCAAATCATGTATTACAAACTAAGGTTAAGGTCCCTATTAAGCTGTTTTGAAATATTGACCAGTCTTCAAGTTTATACAATGAGACAAGATTGATAACCACGCAACTCGACAGTCATGTCATACAAGGAAGAATTATTTTAACTACAATATTAGACATACAGTTTTGAATCCTCGCATGATTATGTCACCGTCAGACACTTCATACCCGTTCAAGTTTCAACGAAGACAATTTCTCTTGAGTGTCTATTTTGCTATGATGATAAACAATAGCCAAGGCCAATCTCTTACAAATGTCGGTTTGTATCTTCCACGTCTTGTTTTCACTTATGATCAGTTTTATGTTGCATCACTCATGGTCAGTTTTATGCTGCATCATCAAGAGTTACTAGCAAGAAAAGTTTGAAGATTTTGATATGAGACAAAAACAAAAGAAGATCTAATACTACTACCAATGCAGTATACAACGAAGTTTTTCATAATTCGTAGCAATTTTGAACATCTTATGAGATTTTATGTTTAAGGTTTCATTTTCATGTATAGATAAATATTTTGATTATGCTTTATCGTTTTAGTAGTATAGATGTTAGGGATGTGACTATCCACATTTCAAAACTACTTAATTAGCCAATTTTACTATTAATAAAGTCGTGGAGAGTTTCGTCTCTCTTTCAATAATATATTTTGTTAATCTCTTCAATATTTTGTATTCAATTAGTCTTTTTATACATTAGCATTCATCTACTTTTATAATAGTCACTACCTACATATTTCTATATCAATTAAATATATACTTTTTATATACTTTTTTTTAAAATATAAAAATAAATAAACATATCCCGTATAAGACACGTGTACTATACTAGTTTTACCTAAATCAAAAGGACGTACTCAAACTCTCCTTCGGAATAAAAAAGTGCCTTGAAGATCAATTTTAGTTCATCTTAATAGTTTATATTTGTTACTAATACATTTGTTAGAAAAGCGTTAGCTTTATTTATTACAACAAGTTATGTAAGGTGATACTCTCATACTCCTATGTTTTAATATTAATTATTCTTAAATATAATAGGTATAGGCCTATTATATAATTATGGTCAAATTCAATTACAAACTATTATTTCAGCCTTTTGAATTCATTAATTTAAAGCTATAATCCGTGTAAAAACTATCCAACCAATCTTAATATTTCGCCCTTTTCATTAATTTTATTCCCCCTCTCAAATTTGTTTTTTGAAATTCAGCCCTAAAGTTGAAGAAAGATTTAATGACAAAGTTATGGTATTTTTAATTAAATTACTCGTCCGGCCATATTGAAGAAATAAAAGCCTCGGTTAAAAAAGAAAAGAAAAGAAAAGAAAAAAAAACAGTATGCTAAAAGAGGGATTAATTTGGCCTCTTAAACTTCTTTTTAGATTAGGCTAGGATTGGATAGGGTAAACTTAATTTGGCCTCTTTAATATAGCAGAAGGGTAGACAACCCTCAAGGTAGGAGAATCACTCTCAGGTGGTGTTCCGTGGATTTGGTTGTGTGAGAAACTGAGAATGAGTTCCAAATTCTAATCAGACCAAGTAAAAGAGAATGGAAAACATTGAAAATTGAAAAAAAATTAAGAGGCATTTTTGACAAATATATAGAGGTGAATTGTTTTAGGGGATCGATGTGTAGCATTACTCTGAAAAAACGTTGAACATAATAAAATTGTTCAGAAATAAATTCAATTTGTTCACAAACATCAATATGTAAGTAAAATTTACTGGAACATCTTGAATTGAAACACCTTTTTTGAGTGAAAGGGGTACGTACAACACAAATGAGCTGGCTAGAACATCTTAATTATTGGATGAAATCAACAGTAATCCTCAACTCCATATACAATGATGATGATGATGATTCAAATACATATTCAAACACACGACAATAATGGGCTGGGTGTTCCCAGAAGAAACCAAACCCACACACTGCTACTTTATAAAAAGAATACAAGCTATATGTATATATATGAAAGAGTACGTGGATGTTCAGAGCAAGGTAATAACGATAACGATTAGGAAGAGAATGAAAGAGCAGACCAACAACACATTCAAACAAATCAGAGATGACGTCCACGCCGTTATTATGCCATCATCTACAGCACCACTCCGCACATATGCATTCCCCTTGCTACAACAACCCCACCTGCGCGCGTTTGTAATTACAACACTAATTAAACATGCTTGCTTCAACATACTAACAAAACACACCCTCAACAATAATTCAGCTGCTGAAAAAACACCTAAATCAAATTGATCATATTTTAAGACATTGTTCTTTATTTATATAAGAAAATAATTCTAATATATATATATACATAAAGACCATCCTAAAACATCAACTTCCTACCGGGCCGGTTTAAGTCTGTCTATAAAAGCTAACTCGTACTATAACATTGCATTCTACGAAAAATTTCCTAAATAAGTCACTATGTCGGCCAGGTATGACAAAAAAAAGTCAGTATGTCGGCCAGGTATGACAAAAAATACACTATGTTGCTAAATTGAAATGCATCTCTTCTAGTGGTGAGAACGAAATTAATTTGTATGGATGATATTGGTGGCACAAGTCGTCCGTGTTTTATTAATATTATTGGCTTCGTGTTTTATTAATATTATTGGCTTGCTAGGTGGGACAGGCTAAGAATGTGACAGATCGAAATGACAACGCAACATATAGATAATTGGGATATTTCTTTTGCTTTTTCTCAAAATAATTGATTTGAGATTTTATTTCATGTCAATTTTGGGTGGTTGATACTTGATACAGCTACAACGGGACAATAAATTTCTACTTGCATAATAAGATTACAATATAACGATATAACGTAATAATGGGTCTATATATATGTATATTCGCTTGTACACGTCTAATCTATTGGCGCATAAATTTTTAACATAATATCAAAGCATATTTGATTGTATGTATATTTTATGATGTGTGCGTTGAATTTAACAAGACGTTACTTACGGTCTGTTTGAATTCTCCTTATCGTATATTAAATTTATAATTTAATTAATTTAATGTAAGATAATAAATTTTAATAATTTTTTCATGGAATAAAAAAAAACCCTGTTATTGTTAGCTAACGATATAGAGATTGAAACGCTAGATGTCAATTGAATTAGACGAGTTGCATTGTCAAAATATTTTTAAATATAATGTTCACCTCACACTGATTGTGGAACGATATCTCTAATTAATTTTAGGATGATCCGAATTCCATTAAATTAGAAACTTCTATACTAGGGTTTATATATATGAGCATCTACTCCCAATCTATGACTAATACGTAAACAAAGTAAAAAAACATAACCACGCAAAACGATTCTACAACAGGAAAATTAATGAAGAATGAAAAGTTAGGGTGCATGCAGACCAAAGTTGATAAATTATGGGTATCTAAAAAAAGAAAACGAAATGAAGAAGATAAATTGACAAGTGCGAATATAATAGCAAGAGTTAGAAGCAGAGTGAGAGGAATTAGGAAACTTACATTGTGGGAATTAGAAATTGAAAATCACTTGACGAGAACCCAGAGGGCGTAAATGATTCCAGGCAACCAACCAAGCAGGGTCAACACCAAACAGATCCAAAACTCCACCTGCAAATTAACCCATTTCAACATCAATTACGTACCTACTTTCATAAAGTGCAACAACACATAATTCAAGATGAACCCAATAGCACTCATGCAATTTACAATCGCCTCATTGAATTGATTAGTACAACAAGATATCAGCAGAAGAACAATTATGTGGATTCTAGCTAGCTTGTTGGGAAACAGAGAGGGGGAAATTGGGGAGATGGATTGAATACCTCGCAACCGAACTTGAGAAAGACTCCAAGTGGAGGCAAGATAATAGCGAGGATGATGTCAATGAATGTTGCTGTGCCCATTTTTGACTTGTTCCCTTTCTTGATTTTTTATATCCAAGCGGTAAGCTGTAGGAATTATTGTGAATTTGTAAACGTGTTTTCCTGTATAAAAAAACAGAGCACGATTGATGAAGATGACGAAGCAGAGGCAATAGATTATATAGAGAGGCAGAATATAGCAGAGAAGAAGCGCGTGAGAGGGAAACGCGGCACGTGCCCCGCACGTGATTCTTGGGGACGTAGAACATATCCAGAATTTGGCGAGTGCGAAAACGAAAGCATACAATACGATACGAGTGATTTCTACACCAAGGTCGTGACAGACTGGCCAAGTTTTGTCATTGTAACCGCATAATGGAATCATCTAAGAGACGGACAGCTCACTAACAAATCTATAATCAATCAAGAGCCTCGTTTGCAAAATATCTAACGAATCTTATCTCATCTGATGCTTTACAGAGAGGGTAAACGATCCTTCTCAAGCTGCCACGTTTACCTAATCTTTGGCGGGTCCTACTACAATTCCAATTTTCGGTTAGTATTTCGGTTTTAATTCCACTACAAAAAAAGTTCTGTTTAGCCATGGATGAATGGGGACGGAGGGTAGCCGTGGCTAATTAGCCATGGAAATGGGGACGGACAAAAGCAGGGCATGGCTGCAATCTGGAGGGACGGCCTGCGGCCACGGTTGGACAGTGGCCAGAAATGGGGACGGCATGTGGCCACGGTTGGACAATGGCCAGAAATGGGGACGGCTATCCCCCACGGCTAGGCAGTGGCTATTAACATGGATTTTTCGGTCACGGTCGTGAGTTGTCCGCAACGGCTCGGGGGTGGCTGCCCAAATTTTGCTTTAGCCACGATCGTCCGCCACGGCCAAGTAGTGCCTGACTTTATGCAGCTCGCGGCGCTCGTGTCAGACAATCAGACATGTTGTTTAAATATGATTAAATTGGGAACAATTCCATATTTTGAATTGTTTTTGACAAAGAAAATTAAACACCTATTCGAACAAAGCTTATTATTTTACCAAAAAAGATTAAAGAACAAAACTAACTTTCAATGAATATTTGAAAATAATTCTTTTTAGAGCCATAAACATCTTATAATTAAAAAACAGCAAATGTATTTTAAGTATAAATTACTATTGTTAATATTGTAGGTTCTGATCAATCAGAATATTCATTACTAGATATAACTTATAAATTATTGTTCAATTTAGTTAAAGTTCAATTTTATGTTATATATCTTGAAATAGTATTTTGTTTACATTTGCTTGATTAATTACAAAATGCCTCGTATTCACCCTATTATATTATGTATATAAAGTCTTTTACCTATGCATATATACTTACGTACTAGCTTAATATAATATTTTTAATATTTGTGGATAAAGTAAATGAAAGTGCTGTATTATTTTCTATATTTTATAATTTATTACACTTCTTACTTTTTATATTTATTGTTTTCTTAATAGCATCTGAAAAGGAATAATGGAAAGATATTATAAAATAGTGGGAATATCCCTTAAAAAAAATAGTGGGAATATGGAAAAATATACTAAATTTAACATATATGATCTGATGAATATTGATTTGACTATTGAAAAAAAAATGAAGCATGTGATTTTGATTTCTTAATTACAACGAATTTGATTTATGTTTTAGGATAGTTTTTGTGAAAAAAGTATGACTAGAAAAACTATGTAGTTCCATAATCTAAAACAAAATCACATGTTTGATTCTTGTTAGGATATAGGAGCGAAACTATATCATCTATAACCTATAATATATAAAAAGTTATCAATTTATACAATAAATGTGTTCATTCAATATCAGGCATATTTTCTTTTTTAAAAGCAAGTATTTTGTAAATTATAAATATATTTAATATCAAATAAATTTTTAAAACCCCATAAATTAAAGATGAAAATATTAAACATATGTAAATTCAATCCATCATAACTAATTTTTTCATATATAATATCTTTTACAAAATGATCTAAAGATAAATAAATAGAAAAAGTAAAAACAATTTGAATTATAGAATTTGTTTATATTTTTGTAGGCTTTTGTTTGCTAATGTAAATATAGTTTTTTTTTATACAAAAAAGTACCCAAAATTATAATTAGAATTCACGAATAAGAATATACAAATATAAACATAAATAAAATAGCAATTTTAACCTATAATATGGATTATAATTTTATTGTATATATACATTAATATTTTTTTTACATGTCATATATCAAGATATGCATATATTTGTTTCCTTTTGTCAATATCTCAAAAAAATGTTAAACTCCTTCATAATTAACTATTTCATAAAATTTTGAATATATATCACCTGGGTGTCAAACTGTCAATTGAGAATGTATATAAACAATTTCTAACAACATAACAAAGGTAAATGTATTGATTCGTTAAAATAAATTATAAATAATACTTGAAATAACACCAAGATTTCTTGTACTAACTTATAAATACTATGTAATTGAATATGAGATGAATTATACAATTTTTGTGATGTGAAAATATATTGACTATACATATTACAAAAAGTTACATTAATATATCAAAAAGATCAACCAATCTAATCATAAACACGAATAAGAATTCAAAATTTAACTAAAACACCCTAAAAGCATGGTAAAAGTCCATTGATTATTTAAATGAAAGCAACTTTGTACATGATACTTCAAATAACACCTAAATAGTGAATGTATAAGTTACTTCTATATAATAATTTGATATGTGATAGAATTATATAAATGTTGTTGTACAATTGACAAAGTCATTTCATTTCATCTCAGTTCACATTAATAACATATTAATTAATATAGTATAATGGAATACCTCATATATATTCTATATAATAATTTGATGTGAGATAAAATTATATAAATATTGTTATATAGTTGACAAAGTGATTTCGTTTCATCTCAATTCACATTAACAACATAGCAATTAGAATAATACAATGGAATACCTTATATATATTATTTATCGTAAAAAATGATGGATAAGTTGTTTTATCCATTTAGGTACTTGTTGTCTAGTTAAGTTTTAATATCAATCGTCATAGACTTGTCAATGAAACTTCATTATTATTTTTGTATTATTAGAGTATTTTTCAGAGTCTTTTATAGAAAATTATTATATAGATCTTTTTATAAAATCCCATCTGAATATGATCGAAAAATAAAAGCGTATAATTTAGGTGTTTATTATAGTAATTTAGTTTAATACTATATCTTTTATGATTTTACAAGGACAAGTTGTTTTAGCCTTTTATGCTCTTGTTGTCTAATATAAGTTTTAACATCATTTTTCATAGACTTAATTGTCAATGTAAGTTCATTAATTGTTGCTTTCATCTTATTAGAGTAATTTTTATAGTCTTTTATAAAATATTTCTATGTAAATCTTCTTATAAAATCTAGCCTGAGTATGGTCCCAAAAAAGAAGTGTAATTTAGATGTAAATTATATTTTTGTTTAATATTTTATCTTCTATAATGTAGAAATAAAGGACAACTTGTTTTAACCTTTTAGATACTTCTAATTTAGTTAACTTTTAATACCAATCTTAGTGCTCGTTTGGTTAAAGAGAGGAAGTCCAAAATTCCATGGAATTTACTTCCCATGAAGTAAGTTTATGGGATTTACAATTTCTAGGAATTAAGAAATTATGTTTGGTTAACATTTTAATCATGTGATATTGAAAAATACATTTTGTTTGGTTGGATGTGAGAAGTTTGCAGGAATTTATATAAAATTACTACTATAACCCTATAAATATAATGGGGGAAGAAAATCTTGAGAGATGATAATATTTTGAGAGAGGGTAATTAGGTGATTAAAATAATGGGAGAAGAAAATCTTACCTACTCCCTTGTAGGTACGTGTACTTTCTGTATAATGGAGGAATTAGAAATCCCATAAATTTAAATACATGAGTTTTTTAGATAGAAAAAAGGATAACCAAACACATATACTTGACTCCACTTCCTAGGATATTTAAATTTCCATAAATTTACTTACAAACCAAACAAGCACTTAATAGACTTGTCTAAGCTAACTTCATAATTGTTTTCATATTCTTAGTGTAATTTTTATAGCCTATTAAGGTGTTTTCCAAAATAAGATTACGTATTTTAACTGATGATGTGAAAATATGATAAATATACATATGTATATTATAACCAAAAAATTTTAAGTTGAAAGATAAAATACACATAATTTTATACTTAAACCGCTTATTTTATACGATTATTAAGCTATAAGTTTTAGGTATATAATTTAAATTTTAGAAAAACTGGAAACCAAATCTTTCTCAACTAAAAAATTGTTATACAATTTATAAAATATACTAGTAAATCTTAGCCATCCACTATACTTTTTATCTAACGGCTGAGACCCATGATCCGTGTGAAATCTGTAGTAGCCAATCAAAACACACCATCAAACCAAACCCATATTCACATCCTTTCATCTGGTCCGTCCATCCACCACACAAGAAATCATGTCCAATAAACTATTCATTCCCACACAAAATCAAATCCTCTCTCATTTCTCTTCTCAGACACCATTTCTCTTCTCAGACACACAACTTCATCTCATCCTTTCTCTGTTCTTTCCCGCTCTCTATGTTCTTTTCATGTTCTCTATTTGCTTAATAAAGAAGAAAATAATCTACAAAGATTCAATTTAGGAATTAGATCTAGTTCAGTGTTTTATTGATGTAAAATTTGAATGTAATTAATAAAATAAAAACTTTATAATTAGTTTATGTTATGTCAAATAAATCTTTTTGGTCGAATCTCAAAGAATTTATAATATAATAATTTATGTGAAATGTGATAATTTTCATATAAATTTATATAAATTATTCGAAACAATTTATTTTATACTAGAATTTTTTTATTGCTAATTAATTTTTTTTAAAATAAATAAAAGAGGAATTACAAAATGAAAAGAGAATCTTTATCCGTGGAAGAACAGCCGTGGAAAAGTAAATATATACTGACCATGCCACATCCGTAGCAGAGCTGTGACTGATGGCGACGGTGGATTTGCCACTGCATAGCCGTGACTGTTCTTCCACGGCCCAGCCGTGGCTGTTCTTCCACGCCCAGCCGTGGCTGCTATCCGTTGCCAGTAGCCACGGGGTGGAGTGGCGACTATTTGCTACGTCCGATATAGCAACGGATAGTGTTAACCGTGGCTACTTCCGTGACTAAGCTTCAACCGTAGCCTTTCCGTTGCCTGACCGTGGCCACACCCGTGGCACAACCGTGGCTGCTTGTTGTGGCTATTCAGGACTTTTTTTGTAGTGTTTTTTACCTATACGGTTACACACTTACACATAAGGTAATATTTTTAGTTTTAGAAACTAAAACATAAATAAGTAATGGTAAATTATATTATAATTGTTGAATCGTTAGTGTGTTTAATCAGGGAACTATATGATTGTTCCCTGGACAGCGGAAATAAGTAAAAATTCAAAGTAATAACATAGTTCCCAAAACATGTACTTGTATCATTAAGAGCTGTGCAATCTTACAAGTCTTCTCTCCACCTATACCCTAGGTTAAAGACTTTAAGTGCAATCACCTCTAAACAACACAAAAACAAAACAAAGACTAAAGCAAGAACTCCCCGTACTTCGCCTTAGCTTTCGATCTCAGTTCTCAAGAGCTTTGGATGACAATAGCTGAGATGTCTTTCCCCAAGACAATTCCCATCTATATATAGGGTCTAACAAAGATCCTATTACCAAAAATCTAACTACACACGTATGGTAACTATGACAAATTATGTTTCCAAATAAACTCTAAATCTGATAAACACATAGTTTCCATGTATAAAGTTTCCTTAGACTCAATATCTTCTTCTTCTTCTCCAAGTAAACCATGAAATCTTGTTTCCTTGTATAACTGAGTCTGTCTGGGAACATCTAGCGTATTTATATGTTCTTGCATTGTTCCTCAGACGCGGCGTTTCCATAAATAGAACTTTCCTATAAGCGCCACGCGCTTTCCAGCTTTATCAATTGTTTGCACGGGCACTGTTCCTTGTTGTCACAGCTTTCCAATGCGCTCCTCTGTTTTCTCTTCTTCACTGTTTTGTCATTGTTCCTTTATCTCTTCATGAAACCTGAAATTCATAGGAACAACACAAAACCATAAAACCTTATGGTGTTTATCATCATCAAAACCAGAGGGAACTGTCAAGGTTCCAACAATGTCCCCCTTTTTGGTGATGACAAACCCATTAAAAAAATTGTTCAATCAAACCAGAGTAACAAGAAAAGTAATATTTATCAACATGTATCTTAGTTTAAATGTATAAGCAAAAATTTTATGTTAGAAGAAAAATTGCAATTCATACCTCCAAGTTGCATCATCATTCCCCCTCAGCACTGGCACCGTCCAGAAATTCTTAAAGAATTAGGAACAGTTTAAACTGTTACCTCTCCTAACTGAGTTATCGCAAACAATTTCCACACTTCTCCCTTTTGGCATCATCAAAAGACCAATAACAACCAGTGGAACAACATAGCTAAGTAACAGTTACCAGCAAAGACAAGTTCATTCATAATGCAGGGAATTGATTACAAGAATCAAAAGACAAGCAAGCAGACAACCACAAAATAATCACACTGCAAACATCTAAACAAGATAACATATAGAAATTCAAGAGAAGAGGGTCAGACGGGCTGGATAAAAGAGGTGTCCACTCAAGACTCAGAATCCGCCTTCTGGGCCTTGTCCTTATTGAGGAAATACTCAAGAAGCAGAGACATAATATTTTTGATCTCACGCAACTCAGTGAGCATCTGACTTTGCACTGAAGCGCCTTTGGATGTTCCTTCTCCAGCCTCTCGCTTAAGAATATCAGACACATGCAGAGTTCCCTTGGTGTCTCCTTGGAACTGCATCTTATTCACATTCACCATGTCAAGATCAGTGACCATGGGAATTTCACCTTCTGCTTTGTAGACCCCTTCTGCTTGCAGAATTAGTTTGATGACATTGGGGTAAGAAAGGGAGTGGGTTTTGGCACTACACTTAGCCATGTGCTGTAGAATGACCTTTGGAAGGTCAATCTTCTCCATGTTCCAGAACCTATCCAGCAATAGCATATCAGTGGTGGTGATGGTGTTCCTCTTTTCTTGCCTCGGAACAACTGCCTTCATGATGATGTGGTGGGCGATTCTCTGGGGCAGAGTGAGAGCTGACACATGAGTGGCTGGTATTGTAACACCCCGGGCCAGAGATGCTACAGTGCCATAGTCCCGAAGGACTATAAGGCGGTTTTTAAAAGAAAAGAAATCCAAAACTCTTCCCAATACATAAAGTTAACAACATTAAAATCTCTGTTCAAGTTTGGAACAACCTTAAACATTTCATCCAACTCAATGCATCAGTTTAATTCCAAAACCACGAATAGTTAATACAACCTTTTCAAATCCGCAGTAAAACTAAATCTTTAACTGTGAAGACACATCTGTGATCCAGAACCCGCTTGTTGCTGCAAACCTGCAAACCCAAATTGACTGGGGGACCCGATACCCCAGCCAACCGCGGCACGTAAACCGAAGTTGATTAGTCTTCCATCAAGACTGGCAAGACTCCTCAAGCCAAAACAGTTTAAAACCAGAGAATTATCACAATCAATCAAATAATACCAAATAACAACATGCCACACCATATATATATATATCATTTATATAATTATCATTATCATATCAACCAACCAATATCGACCACACAATAAAACATAAACACACACTAACACATAACCATTCATTACCACTCTTATCCAACTCTTCAATATACTAACATCACTTAATCCAACCTCAACCTCACCACAAGTATAGGCGACTAAAATGATCCAATCCAACTTTCTCTATTACTAATACCTCAATTATCAACCCTACGAACCTATACACATATATTACTACTAACACGTATAACCACGACTAACCACTTACACAACTCACTACTGTACTAACACGTCCAACTAATCTTCGCATCAACAACACTTAAGCATAAGCAAGACAATCATCACATTATATAAACATGACAAAATAATGACCCAGGCCAGCCACCCTTCCGGTGCCGCCTGTTCGTTAACATGGACCGCAACTCATACGCTCAAATTCAAACCATGTTGGCCCACACCCTCAAGATGGGAAACCAACCTTCACACTCAATCCACACAACCGACCTTCATAATCCACTAACTACCACCAACAACCCCACCAACATAAATCCACATCACCATTACCTAAAAAATAGCTAAAATTTAACAAGTCAAACTAGCCAACAATCAATATCCAACATAAAACCAATAACCAAACACACAGTCAATATTCACCAACACAACCACTTAATCAAGTACACAACCAATATTCATCACAAAACCACTTAATCAGGTACAAAACCAATATCATCAACAAAACCACTCAATCAAGTACACAACCAATATCGTCAACACAACCACTTAATCAAGTACACAACCAATATCACCAACACAACCACATAATCAAGTACACAACCAATATCATCAACACAACCACTTAATCAAGTACACAACCAACATTCAACACATAACCAACACACACAACCGCCAACACCTCCAATCCAACCTCCGTCTCCACCACCACATCACCGGGTGAGACAATCAACACACTTTCCGGATGAGACTTTCACCATCCAACCCTTGGCCCTTAACGACGTAGGCGTGCACCCTACGCGGTTTGGTGATGCTATCATCACCTGACCCTTTGACTCTGAATTAACACTGGCCCTTAACAACGTAGGCGATACCCTACGATGTTTGGTGAGGCTATCATCACCTGGCCCTTGGACTCTTAATCAACAACAATCCATCACCACACCGACACTCAATCAATTATCAACACACACACACACACACACACACACACACACACACACATTCACACACTTTCAAACAATCACAATGAATCACTATTAGTCACAAATAAATACCACGTCAATATTTAATGAAACACAACACGAGACAAATACTAACACATACACATTCAACCAAGTAACTCCACAATCGATAATCCAAATTAACATACTCAGACAAGGATAAAAAATCAATTACTGAATCAAGATAGGAACAAAAGTACTTTTATAAAAATATACGGAGGGTTAGCAAGAATCATCTTGCCTCAAACTCGACAACCACGACCTCAGAGATCTCTAACCAACTCGAACAACCTGAGACAACAATCCGAATAATTCCTGGCATTAATTAACTCATACTAAGCCATAACCAATAAACCCCCAATTCAAACCCTAAAATCATACCTCAAATCCAAATTCAGCAAAACCCTCACAAATCAACCCAATTACGCACCAACTGCTCCACGATCTGCATCCCATAACGTAATCTGCCAAATACAGATTTCACGACATGCCCACGGCCCTGCAATACATACGAATCTGTCCAAGGTTCAGCTCGTATTTAATCGTTCAATTTAGCCATCAATTCAGAAGGTAATCAGCCGAGAGATCTAAACCACGCAACTCTGCCTTACCTCGCTGTCGGCCACGTCTTCGCCGCCGGAACTGGCTCTTGTCGCCGGAAATTGCAACAGCAGCAACAACCGAACACGGTCAGCAACAACACAACAACAGAACGCAACAGCCACGGCTCGGTCTTCAGCAGTAGCGACTCGCGGCTCGCTCAGCAAGGGTTCGAAGGCAGCAGCAGCGACTTGCGTTCTGGCTCACCGGCAGGAAGGAATGGCTGAGCGCGAGGGGAAGGTAGGAGGAGGCGGAAGTCCACTGCGAAGTGCTCACGAAGAAGACAAGGGTTTTTCCCTTTTCTGATTTTTCCCCCAAAATCTGCCTTTTGATGATTTAAATAGACATAGAATTATTTTACCATTTAACATATATATTTATCGGGTATTTCATTCTCCCTCCCTTATAAGAGTTTCGTCCTCGAAACTAAGATCAAACATGTTCGGATATTGATCTCTCATTACTGACTCCAATTCCCAAGTCTCTTCTGTTGCTCTATGTTTAGACCATAACACTTTCACCAAAGGAATGACCTTCCTTGAGAATCCACTCTCTAATCTCTTTATCAGCTGGCACATATAACTGATCTGAAATCACAATACTCCATCCTCCTGAACAAAAATCTGGGCACTCTTCCCTGAGCAATCTGACTGTATATCTTACTCAACATTCCATCGCATTCAGCTATATCCGCTCTTTCCCGAACAAATTTCACTTTTCACCCTTCACCAACTCCTGTTGCAATCCCGACCGAACTGTCAGACAAGCAACCACATGCTCGAGAGTCGGCTTCCTACACAAAGCATCAGCAACCTCTGTAGCCCTTTTCTGATTGATAAACAATATCTTTTCATAATCCTTAATCAATTCTAACAACCATCTGTATCTCATGTTCAACTCTATCTTATACAATTTGAACTGACAAAAAACATATGCGATAACCTTCCCATTCTACATTAGAACGCAATCCAAACCTACTTAGACACATCACTGTAATTAACAAATCCTTCTGTTTCCTACAGTAACACTAACAATGACGCACAAATCAAACACTTCCTGAGTTCTTCGAAACTCGCTCCTGACATCTCCTGTTCCATTCAAAATTCTCAGTCATACTCAACCTTAGAAAATTCATCCACAATCGCCTGCAGTAATCTGTCAGTCTGAGAAAACTCCCAATTTCTTAACATTCCAAGGTTGTTCTCGTAATCCCTCTTACTCCCGGATGTATACTAAAATATCATCAGTAAAAATCACCACAATAATCCAAGTACTTTCTAAAAACATCAGTTCCTTAAACCCTTGAAATCCGCGGAAGCATTAGTCAACCCGAAAGGCATCACAACCAATTCATAGTGACCATACCTTGTTCTGAAGGCAGTCTCATGAATATATTCCTCTTGAATCCTAAACTGAGGATACCCTGATCTCAAATCAATCTTTGAAAACACTGCATCTCTTGGCAATTGATCCAACAGGTCATCAATACAAGGCAGCGAATGCTTATTCTTGACTATCTCATTATTCAACTCCTTATGATCCATACTGAGTCGAAAGGAACCATACTTCCTTTTAACCAACAATACAGGCTCACCCCAAAGAGAAACACTTGGCCTAATAAAGCCTAACTTCATTAGTTCCTCTATCTGCTCCCTCAATCTCAGCATACACACATAACCGGCATAACCTTTCCTTAACAATTTTATAGTTGTCATCACACCAACAATTCTGCCAGAGTCTCTGAATCATGACTCCCAACACATGCACTAAACCCTTATCTGCTGTTACAGTAACTGTCATCTTCCTGTAGTCACATTCTGCTTCTCAATTCAGCCGAACCCATAGTCGTAAAATTCCACTTTTTCAGATGCAGACTAAGTTCTCTGTTTCTTACTACTTCCAACATCAACAGTCTGATCAAAATCATCTATAGCAGTTTCCATAATCAATCACTCATCAGTATACTCAAGAATTCACAGTTATGCATCACCATCAAGATTTCATATCTGAATACAATCATCTCTGAAAGTGCTCAATCTGTCTTTCTCATTCTTGACAGTAACAGTAGCACACAACAACTTCATACCGAATCATCAACTACCAGACTAGCTGCCTCAACCTCTTGAAGATAAGCCCAACGACTTCATCCTCTATCACACCCACACTTACCTTATTAATCTCCAACACGTCCCACTTACCAGGGAACACATCATAAAATTACTCAACAATACTAAACATCACATATAAAATATATCAAATACAAACTTACCTATACGTAACAACAAGGGTCTTCTGATCACACGATTGCTTCACAGTTTTGGCGAATAATCTTTTTCCACGTCAAACTTTTGAAAACATTTTCGAACGTAAATGCTCTGATACCAATTCCTGTAATACCCCGGGCCAGAGGTGCTACAGTGCCATAGTCCCGAAGGACTATAAGGCGGTTTTTAAAAGAAAAGAAATCCAAAACTCTTCCCAATACATAAAGTTAACAACATTAAAATCTCTGTTCAAGTTTGGAACAACCTTAAACATTTCATCCAACTCAATGCATCAGTTTAATTCCAAAACCACGAATAGTTAATACAACCTTTTCAAATCCGCAGTAAAACTAAATCTTTAACTGTGAAGACACATCTGTGATCCAGAACCCGCTTGTTGCTGCAAACCTGCAAACCCAAATTGACTAGGGGACCCGATACCCCAGCCAACCGCGGCACGTAAACCGAAGTTGGTCAGTCTTCCATCAAGACTGGCAAGACTCCTCAAGCCAAAACAGTTTAAAACCAGAGAATTATCACAATCAATCAAATAATACCAAATAACAACATGCCACACCATATATATATATATATATCATTTATATAATTATCATTATCATATCAACCAACCAATATCGACCACACAATAAAACATAAACACACACTAACACATAACCATTCATTACCACTCTTATCCAACTCTTCAATATACTAACATCACTTAATCCAACCTCAACCTCACCACAAGTATAGGCGACTAAAATGATCCAATCCAACTTTCTCTATTACTAATACCTCAATTATCAACCCTACGAACCTATACACATATATTACTACTAACACGTATAACCACGACTAACCACTTACACAACTCACTACTGTACTAACACGTCCAACTAATCTTCGCATCAACAACACTTAAGCATAAGCAAGACAATCATCACATTATATAAACATGACAAAATAATGACCCAGGCCAGCCACCCTTCCGGTGCCGCCTGTTCGTTAACATGGACCGCAACTCATACGCTCAAATTCAAACCATGTTGGCCCACACCCTCAAGATGGGAAACCAACCTTCACACTCAATCCACACAACCGACCTTCATAATCCACTAACTACCACCAACAACCCCACCAACATAAATCCACATCACCATTACCTAAAAAATAGCTAAAATTTAACAAGTCAAACTAGCCAACAATCAATATCCAACATAAAACCAATAACCAAACACACAGTCAATATTCACCAACACAACCACTTAATCAAGTACACAACCAATATTCATCACAAAACCACTTAATCAGGTACAAAACCAATATCATCAACAAAACCACTTAATCAAGTACACAACCAATATCGTCAACACAGCCACTTAATCAAGTACACAACCAATATCACCAACACAACCACATAATCAAGTACACAACCAATATCATCAACACAACCACTTAATCAAGTACACAACCAACATTCAACACATAACCAACACACACAACCGCCAATACCTCCAATCCAACCTCTGTCTCCACCACCACATCACCGGGTGAGACAATCAACACACTTTCCGGATGAGACTTTCACCATCCAACCCTTGGCCCTTAACGATGTAGGCGTGCATCCTACGCGGTTTGGTGAGGCTATCATCACCTGACCCTTTGACTCTGAATTAACACTGGCCCTTAACAACGTAGGCGATACCCTACGATGTTTGGTGAGGCTATCATCACCAGGCCCTTGGACTCTCAATCAACAACAATCCATCACCACACCGACACTCAATCAATTATCAACACACTCACACACACACACATTCACACACTTTCAAACAATCACAATTAATCACTATTAGTCACAAATAAATACCACGTCAATATTTAATGAAACACAACACGAGACAAATACTAACACATACACATTCAACCAAGTAACTCCACAATCGATAATCCAAATTAACATACTCAGACAAGGATAAAAAATCAATTACTGAATCAAGATAGGAACAAAAGTACTTTTATAAAAATATACGGAGGGTTAGCAAAAATCATCTTGCCTCAAACTCGACAACCACGACCTCAGAGATCTCTAACCAACTCGAACAACCTGAGACAACAATCCGAATAATTACTGGCATTAATTAACTCATACCAAGCCATAACCAATAAACCCCCAATTCAAACCCTAAAATCATACCTCAAATCCAAATTCAGCAAAACCCTCACAAATCAACCCAATTACGCACCAATTGCTCCACGATCTGCATCCCACAACGTAATCTGCCAAATACAAATTTCATGACATGCCCACGGCCCTGCAATACATACGAATCTGTCCATGGTTCAACTCGTATTTAATCGTTCAATTTAGCCATCAATTCAGAAGGTAATCAGCCGAGAGATCTAAACCACGCAACTCTGCCTTACCTCGCTGTCGGCCACGTCTTCGCCGCCGGAACTGGCTCTTGTCGCCGGAAATTGCAACAGCAGCAACAACCGAACACGGTAAGCAACAACACAACAACAGAACGCAGCAGCCACGGCTCGGTCTTCAGCAGCAGCGACTCGCGGCTCGCTCAGCAAGGGTTCGAAGGCAGCAGCAACGACTTGCGGTCTGGCTCACCGGCAGGAAGGAATGGCTGAGCGCGAGGGGAAGGTAAGAGGAGGCGGAAGTCCACTGCGAAGTGCTCACGAAGAAGACAAGGGTTTTTCCCTTTTCTGATTTCCCCCCCAAAATCTGCCTTTTGATGATTTAAATAGACATAGAATTATTTTACCATTTAACATATATATTTATCGGGTATTTCAGGTATCTTAGACTTGAATAGCCTCTCAGAGCTGGCCTCCTTGGCCGCTTTCATGGCGTCGACGCTCTTCTTAGAAATTTCGCCAAACCCCTCAGCAGTGACAGCCAATAGACGACCCACCTTGGAAGTAGTGAAGGACAACGTTTCCCCCTGAACTGATGTTGTTCCCACCATTGTAGCACCGGTGTTGAGCTGGAAGGAACGATAGAACTCCTTTATCTGAACGAGATTGGCCATGACGTTGTTGGAGAGAAACTGTTCCCAGCCTTGGAACTTGATGCGCTCCAAGACAACAGAGAAGTCGTTGGTGATGAGGAAGTTCTCTGGGATAAGGAGACGGGGAATAATTTTCTTTCCATCAACAGCCCTGTCCTCCAGCTTGGCCTTCTTCTTAGGCTCAGACTTGGCTTCAGTTTTCTTTGCAGATCGGAGCCTTGTTTTGAGGGTGCCCGGAGTGGTCTCACCAGCGTCAGATTTGGTTGGAGTAGACACACTGGTGGACGCTCTCAGTTCCCCTGTGATCACAACATCAGGGTTCACCTCATCTTCCTCGTCGGCGGCCCCGACTGTGTGCTTTCTCTTTCGACTGGGAGCCACTGTTTACAGAGGTTGGTGACCCAACTTAGCCTCCACCTCAGCCATGGCCTCCTCCTCTTCAGCTTCTTTGGATTTGGGAGGAGAGTCCACTTCTTCTTCATGCTCAGAAACGGTCACCATCTCTTTGGAGGCCTCATTTTCTGGGACCGGCTCCACTGATGGCTGTTCCCCCTGAGACTGTTCCTTATGGAGCTCAGCGATTGAGGATGTAGCTTCTTTGGCGATGTCAACCACAACAGCCATGGAGGTGGTGTCCTTGGATTGTGGAGTTCTAGCTGAATGGAGAGCTTCAATGGAGTGTTTGAGAGCGGCTAGTTTCTCTTTAGTGAAGCTAGTGACATCAATGGCGGGGGTAGAAGAAGATGAAGGTGTAGACATGGTATTGGGTTGTGTTTGAGAAAGAGAGGGAAGTTGAGAGTGTTTAGGGTTTGAAACGGCAGAGAACAGAGAGCAAGGAGAAAATGGATTCAGAAATTCAGAGAAAGAGGGAGTGAAACAGTGGTAAGGTAAGGGTTGCGTTTTATAGAAGGTAAGAGATTTGGGAACGAAATAGAAAAGGAAATAAGGGATAGAGTTACCAAAAATCTCGCCATTGATATCTTCAAAAATTGGCAACCAGATCGTTTCTCTCTCCTCTGATAACGGCTACTTTTCTTTGTATTTCTCACAATCAAACTGTTCCTTGCTGCAGAGCCATCAAGTCACCATTGAATGCCAACGACATAGCGAGCAACGGCTACCTGTAACTCTCAACGTTCAGCAGACTGTTCCCATACACTGTTCCTTTCGAAGTTCCCCCTTAGGCAAATCCCATATAGAATACAGAAGACTCTGATTTCCTTGAGTGGATAGAAAGGCTGGTTTGGATATTTTATGGGGTTCACACAAAATAACAAAGATATATCCCAAAAAAAAATACAGGTAGGGAGCAAAGACGATCCAGATAATTATTCCCAATAAAACAAGGCACACAAAGAGAAGTTCATAGGGAATGTTTACCTGGATCCAAGCTAGGGACGGCTGTGCAACCAATTATCATGTTGGCTTGTAATGAGGGTTTAGATAATCAAATCGGTTGCTTTGGGCTTGAAAGAAGATGTTATCATGTAAAAATATAGCATATATGATCAAGAATGGAAGTTGCAAGAAGTTTTAGATATAATGTAACACAAAGCACATAGCAAGATGAATAAACAAATCAATTGCAAGAAAACATGTCACAAAGCAGATGTTCCCTAGGTTAAAATAGATCGACCTAGCCAATCACTGAGGGAATAGTGGAAGTGGAGTTCCTCAGTTTAGAGAGATCATCCCAAGGAGCATTCTCAAATATTCAAAGGGTTTTCTATCCAGTGCTTTGGTGAAGATATCTGCAACTTGTTCCTCTGTCCTGCAATGATCCATTCTAATGAAAATTTTCTCAACATTGTCACGAAGAAAATGATGACGAATATCAATATGCTTAGTACGTGAGTGATGAACAGGATTTTTGGAGATGTTGATAGCACTAGTATTATCACAAATAATGGAAACAGTGCCAAGAGACATACCAAAATCCTCCAATTGTTGTTTGAGCCATAATACCTGAGCACAACAAGCGGCAGCATCAACGTACACAACTTCGGCAGTTGAAAGGGCAATGGAGTTTTGTTTCTTTGATGTCCAAGAAACAAGGCATGGGCCAAGGAACTGTACCGTCCCGGATGTGCTTTTGCGGTCCACAAGGTGACCAGCAAAGTCAGCGTCAGTGAAGCCTATAAGTTCGAACCCACTGTTCCTTGGATACCAAAGACATAGGTTGTCGTTCCCTTTCAGGTATCGTAGGATCCTCTTGACCTCAGTTAGGTGTGACTCCTTAGGATTTGCTTGAAATCTAGCACAAAGACACACACTAAACATAATATCTGGCATACTTGCTGTTAGATAAAGTAAGGAACCAATCATGCCTCTATACATTGTAGCATCTACATCTTGCCCATTCAAGTTTGCATCAAGTCGAGTGTTAGGAGAAATAGGGGTATCAATAGGTTTAGCTTTATCCATACCATACTTCTTCAACAGTTCCTTGATGTATTTTTGTTGATGTATTCTTTGGTTCTACAAAAGAAATAAAGGAATATAAAGCGCAAAAGTTGTAGAGTTGAGAGCGAGTACCTCGTTATTCATATGGTGTGAGAAGGTTGTCGACTGGATGGCTCTTTGCAATTATGGAGCTTGTAGATGCTGGAAGTGGAGATATAGGAGAAGGATCTGTAGCTGTTGTAGTTGGGGGAACAGTGACAACTTCTGAAGAGGTTGTAGTTGTTCCCCGAATTATCGGTGCAGTAGCGTTATCCTGAGTGTCTTCCTCTGAGTCCTCCACAATTGCATTTAGCAATTCTTCTTCGATTTCAGATGTATCACCACCAGAAGTTCCTGTAGGAACAGTGGTGACACCAATGTCAGCATCTTGGGTTGTTGCTGAGAGAATTGCAGGTGCAGGTGGAGCGATGTTGATCATAGTTCCGCTATCTGTGGTAGTTCCCTGAGAGCCTGGTGTGCTTCCGCTAGGAGTGGGTGCACGGTTCCCTGTGCATGGGTTGTCATGATGATTGTTGTCATCATCATCATCATCATCCGAGTCTTCTCGTTGCATCCTTGTAAAATCATGATCCATTGTTGTTGGATTGATGGAATCACTCACAGCTTTGGAGTGTTAATCAAAGACTACATGAATACTCTCTTCAATCTTTCGGGTTCGCTTGTTGTAGACTCTATAAGCTTTTCTTGAGTTAGCATACCCCAGAAAGATTCCTTCATCGCTCCTTGGATCAAATTTTCCCAAGTTGTCCTTTCCATTGTTATGAATGAAACACCTGCAACCAAAGGCTCGCAAGTGGGAAACATTGGGCTTGCGTTCCCTGATTAGTTCATATGCAGTTGTATTTAACAATGGTCTAAGCATTGCACGATTATGGATATAGCATAAAGTGTTAATCGCCTCAGCTTAGAATATTCGAGGAAGGTTGCTTGCAATGAGCATTGTTCTTGCCATGTCCTCCAATGTTCTGTTTTTCCTCTCGACTACTCCATTTTGTTATGGTGTCCTAGGAGCAGAGAAGTTATGAGAAACCCCATGTTCCCTGCAGTAATCAAGGAACATGGAATTTTCAAACTCTGTTCCATGGTCGGATCGAATGGAGCTTAGCTTGAGACCCAGATTGGTTTCCACACCCTTGATGAAAGATTCAAATGTCTCGAATACCTGTTCCTTGGAAGAGAGAAAGATTGTCCATGTGAATCTAGAGTAATCATCAACAATAACAAACACATACCTGTTCCCTGCATGATTTCTTATCCTCATGGGACCACAGAGATCCATATGGATCAGTTCCAGAGGATGAGAGGTGGTAACATCCGGTTTGCATTTGAAAGAGGAACATGTTTGCTTCCCCTTTACACAGGCTTCACATACTCCATTGATGTCGGGCTTGACATTTGAAAGTCCTCTAACCAGTTCCTTCTTGTGGAGTTTGTGAATAAGTTGTAAATTTGCATGTCCAAGCCTTCTGTGCCACAGTTCCGTCTCTTCAGCTAGAGATGCTAAGCACAGTGCCCTTGAGGGCTTGAAGGTTGTGTCCACAGTGTACACATCATTGAATCTGACACCCTTTAGTACAATCTCCTTGGTTCTTCTATTCCTCACGCATCAATCTTTTGTTGTGAACACAGTCTCGTTGTCTCCTTGATCACAAAGCTGTGCCACACTTAGCAAATTGAAACCAAGTTGATGAACCAGACTAACCTCTTTGATTTTGATGTTTGAATTCAATGTAGCTTCTCTTGTTCCCACTATCTCTCTGCAGCGTTTATCTCCAAGGGACACGATTCCCTTAGAGTGTTGTTGAAGTGAGGTAAGGTGATATTTATTTCATGTCATATGGCATGAGCATGCGCTATCAATGAACCACCTGTTGTTCCCCCCTCACTTCATCCTGCATAAAGAGAGTTAGTGTTTAGCGACCCAGGCAAGCTTGGCTTTACCTGGTCGTTTAGAGATAAAATAATATTCTCTAGGCTTATCATTGCATAGTTCAGGAGAAACATCGTAATCATTTAAATCGACATTATTACTCCTACTGTTCCTTCGCTGAGTGTGCTCTTCAATGAACCTTTGTTTCTTAGCACAGTTCTTGACAACATGGCCGTTGTTCCCACAATGCCAACAGATCTTGTAGTAGTCTCCCATGACATACTTATGATTTGGGATAGGCATTCTACGTTGCTTGGCTCTAACTGGGTCAGGTGTGTTAGGCAAGTTTCCCTGAGATTGGATGAGATACATCTTATGGGCAGGTTGACCTTGGTACCACGCTTAGTCTTCACTCAACCCAATCTCTAAGGTCTTTACACACTCTTCTAGGTAAGAGTTCCTCTCCTTAACATTTTAAAGTTCCCTATCCTTCGTCTCTCTAATCTCAGGTATGGTTAACTCATGTTCCTCACTCTCTTGCCCCTTTCCTTTGTACCCCAGACCATACTTAGGCTCAACAAAGGTAACCTTTTCTTCTCTAAGCTTTTGCTCAACTAGGATAGAGTGGATTTTATTTATTTGAGCTTTCATCTGAGATAGGTCCCTAACAGTGCTAAGAAAACTATGATCACTGTAAGTAGCAGCACTTTCAACACGAGGAACAACGGAGGAACTAACAATTTTAGACAAAGATTCATTCAATTCATTGCATTTATCCTCAGCATTACTTAGGTCGTTTTGAGTTTTGAAGTTCTCATTATACATGCTCTTGATAAGAGAAATCAACGAATTTTTATCAAAATTAACAAGAGATTCAAAGAAGGTTTCAGGATCTACCTCTTGTTCTTCACTTGATGACTTCAAAGTCATTGCACACATTCTGTTGTTCCCCCATGACTCTGGTTCGTCATCGTCAGAGTTGGCACAACCATCTCCCCAGACAGCAACGAAGGCCTTCTTTTTGTCGTTCCCAGAATTGTCACCATTGTTGTCTGAGTTGTTCCTTTTAGGGCACTTATTAGCATAGTGACCCTTTTCCTTACAGTTGAAGCAAGTAACGTCCTTGATGTCCCGTTTCTCACCATTGTTCCCTTCATTCCTGAATGATCGACCCTTGTGATAGAGAGTTCGCATGGCCTTGGTGAGGAGAGCAGTTTTTGGATCTACACCATCCAAGTTGTCATCTTTATTGTTTTCAATCATCTCAAAAGCCTTTTCAACCATCAAAGCAATGCCTTTAGGTTTGACATATTTGTCTTCTTCATCATACTTCTTAATTTTTCCAAAGACTTCATGAAGTGTGAGGTTGAGAGTGTTTGGATTCTCCTTGAGTATAGCCTTAGTCATCTTATACCTTAGAGGAAGTCCATCAATGATGATGGAATTTTTTTCTTTAGGAAGAATTTCCTTTTCATCCACATCATGAGCAACAAGTCTTGTGGTGATTTCCTCAAATCTGGATTCATAAGAGGAAACAGTTTCACCATCCACCATGACGAAGTTATAGAAGTCTTTCTTTGCTTGAAAGCGATCAAGTTCTCTAAGATCACAACTTCCCATGTACATCTGTTCCAGAGCTGCCCACATATCCTTTGCAGTGGCACAAGAATGAAGCTTGGATGCATCTTCAATGCTGATTGCATTGTTGATGAACATTCGAGCCTTAGAATTTTTCTCCATGATTCTGAAGTCATCTGGGCTCCAAGGTTTGATTCATTTGATCACGTCTTCAGCAACTTTTTCTTCACCCACTTCAATGACTCTCCAGCATTGATAGTCATTGCTCTTCAACCAGTCTGTGAAGAGGTCCTTCCAGTGTTGAAACTTTCCACCAACAGGCAGGAACGATGGTTTATTGTTCCCAAGCCCAACTTCATGAGTGGAAGCCATTGTTACCCGTGAATCTGAAAAGAACACACAATCTAGAGCTAACCTGCTCTGATACCAATTGTTGAATCGTTAGTGTGTTTAATCAGGGAACTATATGACTGTTCCCTGGACAGCGGAAATAAGTAAAAATTCAAAGTAACAACATAGTTCCCAAAACGTGTACTTGTATCATTAAGAGCTGTGCAATCTTACAAGTCTTCTCTCCACCTATACCCTAGGTTAAAGACTTTAAGTGCAATCACATCTAAACAACACAAGAACAAAACAAAGACTAAAACAAGAACTCCCCGTACCTCACCTTAGCTTTCGATCTCAGTTCTCAAGAGCTCTGGATGACAATAGCTGAGATGTCTTTCCCCAAGACAATTCTCATCTATATATAGGGTCTAACAAAGATCCTATTACCAAAAATCTAACTACACACACGTATGGTAACTATGACAAATTATGTTTCCAAATAAACTCTAAATCTGATAAACACATAGTTTCCATGTATAAAGTTTCCTTACTCAATATCTTCTTCTTCTTCTCCAAGTAAACCACGAAATCTTGTTTCCTTGTATAATTGAGTCTGTCTGGGAATAGCTAGCGTATTTATGTGTTCTCGCATTGTTCCTCAGACGCGGCGTTTCCATAAATAGAACTTTCCTTGTATAAGCGCCACGCGCTTTCCAGCTTTATCAATTGTTTGCGTGGGCACTGTTCCTTGTTGTCACAGCTTTCCAATGCGCTCCTCTGTTTTCTCTTCTTCACTGTTTTGCCATTGTTCCTTTATCTCTTCATGAAACCCGAAATTCATAGGAATAACACAAAATCATAAAACCTTATGGTGTTTATCATCATCAAAATCAGAGGAAACTGTCAAGGTTCCAACAATAATGCATTATTAATTTTAAATAATAAAATTCAGCTACTTTTTCTTAGTACGTTTTTTTTTGAGCTGTTTGACGAGGACATAGGGTTGAAAAATTGTTAATATTTATAGCTCCACAGTAAATAAATACGTATTTTTTTAATAAGTTTATAATTAGGATATTCTCAAGTTCAATTTAAAGGTCATCCTTACCATTGAGAACTTGAAGTTATAGATTGGGTGGGTAAGTTACAGGTAATTGAGAAGAAATGAAGGTAAAATGGGAGAAAATAATTAGAGTATTTCAAAGGGAGCAAGTTCTATAAAAATGGAGGAATTTGGGTGAATTCGTGATACAATTTTTCATTTTAAAGAAAAAGTAAAAATTTATCATTTTTCTTTTTACTTAGTTTCCCTCTTCATCCTTGTAGTTGCTAAACAACATTTCTAATACACTTTCATTTTCTTTCAATCTCGCCTAAACAATAATCAATTATAATCACATATTTTCCTTTCCCTTCTATTTTTTCTCGTCCTTTCCCTTCCTTTAAAATAACATACTGCCAAACACAAGGTTATTGCAATCCAATGGAAGTGAGTGGCAAAATGAAACAATTTTGTTAGTCACCTTATGCACTTCCCGGAAAACATGTGTGACCTCAACTGCCAAATACTTTAAGTGAATGATGATATCATAAATAATCATATCGGTTTCCGAAGGACATTCCAAATACCCTTGATAGATTTAATAATGTAAAGGTTATCTCATTTAATTCAGTTTTTATGAGGCCTTAATCTATGTAGGAACAATGTATGCTGAATAAGAGAACAATGTATATTGAGGCGACTGTTCCCTGCAAGTCTTGATCTTCTCTTGATGTAGACTTCAGATTCAATAGGGAATGATCAATGAACATTGTAACTCAAATAAGATTTGAATCGTGAGAGCACTTTCCAAAATTTGAAAATTTCCCCTTACTAAAGTCTTAGGAATCAGCAAAATCTGAAGTGAGATAAGACAAATCCTCTACTTCCCTTTAAGGCTTTTAAAAGGAACTAAACTATGTTCATGTATTAGTGCAGTATGACTTTAACTCAGATAGAGAACTCGTGTGTGCAATCTGGTGTCCCAACACTATCACCGAGATGCCTTTATATAGGTTTTCGGGCGGTTACATGGAACACTTATGACAGTTATAAGCGGTTACCAACCGTTCCAACAGCCTCAACCGTTTCCAAGGATATCCAACTACATCTATTAGTTATCAATTGATTTAAGGTAGTTAAGAGGTAGTTATTCCGACGGTTATCAAGGCAGTTACAACACAATAATCACGTGCTGAAACATTAAACATGCCTCATGGAACTTGACGTTCCCACCTAGGGAACAACTATTCCCTCTAGGGAATGACCACTCGTTCAACCTTAGCGCCGATTGTCTTAAAGACACAATAACTTCTCTAATGCATCGTTCCCTTATGGGTAACGTAGCACTGTTCATTTCTAAATCTCAAGTATGCTTACACGAATGTGTACTCCACACCTCCAAACCTGTGATGTAGCTAAGTGATATCTTATAGTGTCGTATGAATCCTGATCACACTAAATGACATAATCTATTTGCTTGGATAATGGTTTCAACTATGACTAGTGTAGAACCCGTACAAGGTACGGGTAAATATAATTTGAGAAAATCAAAATTTTTTTATAATTGAATTAAATTAATGTTATATCAAAGTATTTTTTAGAAAAATATAATTCTCGCTGGATCATTGGAAATAATATGCTATGATATATTGAAATTTATGTAGACTCATTTAGAGAATAGTTAATATAGAAATATTATAATGATTATTAATCTAAAAATCTCGTTAAAATTATTCCCGATTTACAAATTATTTATACGTGGGATATATAATAGATGGTCTTTAAAACAATTTAAACAGATTTCAAACAAATAATTAATGCGTGGTTCTAACAAAAACAATTAGATTAGTAATTATATATTTTGAATAAGAAAGCCACAAATATTCATAATATGTATAACACATGTTTGGATTATAGTATAAATTTTTTTAAAGGAAAAAAATTGACAAAATCGTGAACATGATTCTCTTTATGATGAATATTAAGTATTATAACAAAAAAATTATTTTAATGTTTTTTTTAGTTTGATATTTGAACAATTCATAATCAAATTTTCAAATCTTAACTACTATATTATACCTTCAAAGTTCAAATCAAGTTTTTGGTTAAACATGGATAAAAGTCACGTGAAAATAAAGTGAGGTGAAGATTTTAAAATTATAAAAATAAAAATTATATATGTATAAATGTATAATTAATGAAGAACACCAATGTAAATCTTTAAAAACCAAATTATATTAAAATAAGATTTATGTTTTTCAAGATAATATATAGGTAAACAATGGGGATCCGAAATTCTTGTTACACCCTCAACTATACTTTTAAAAATCACAATATAAAACAATTATTTCTTAATAGTTACGAAAATAATAATATACTAAATATTAGTTACGAAACCAATATTTATCATAGCAAGCTATGATAAATATTTCATGATTTTAAGGGGATATGAAACCAAACAAACGGAAAAGCAACAAAATAATTTTGATATTTCATGAATGGCTTAAAAATGAGATGCAAATTTCAATGACCTATGTTCGATGAATGGAGACAAAAAATATTACTTTCTCTTGTAAAATAGTCATCACTCTTACATTGCTTAAATAATAGGATTGCTTCACATGATTTTAAGGTAATGGTTACAAAATATATTATACCATAAATAAAATTAATAACGAAAAAATTAAAAAACTTAATAAAGCAAAAAAAATGAATGGTTAACAACTTAAGTACAAAATGAAAGAAATTACATATCTCGAATGTGCATGGGCGTAGTATTGAAAGACGAAGACACAAAATTTATAGCCTCGTGCAAATTATTCAGGATTTCCTTTTTTAAATAATTAAGAGGGAATATTATTTAGAAATTTGTAATTTAGTTTATTAAGGATATTCAAATTTTAAAAAGGATTTGGTCTAACAATATCTTCGATATTTTAACTTTTTGTTAAAATAAATATATGAAATAATTCAAACAAATATATATAAAAAAAATCATTACAAATCATCCAGATAAATCACATTTTTTTAGTTTTTTCTAATTACGTAATGGACCCATCTAAAGTAATAAAATTTGGATTTTTATTTATATCCTTACTTGTAATAACCCTCAAGTTCAGTAAGGATAATTGAGTAATTTCCCAACCCTCATTCTGTAGGTATGACGCGTTGAGCGTATTTGGAATCTCTGTGTTAACTCTTTTGAATGTATTAATACACGTGTAAGGTGTATGGGGTCTTAGAATATTTTTAGAGATGCTAAAAATAGGACCTAGCCAAGACCGCGAGAGGAAACCGTGGCCAAGAAGCCAGGGGCGCGAGCGCGGGATAACCGCGGGCGCGGTTTTGTCTGTGGACAATCGCGATCGCGGTTTTGAAACCGCGATCGCGGGTCTCTGCGATTTGTCTTCTTCGTCGTTCTTATCCGAGCTCGCCGCTTCGATTTCGCCACGTGCTCTTCAATGCCCACCGATGGAGGGAGTCAGAACGGTTGGCTTGCCTTGGAGGGTAACGTCCTCGGATGCTTGGGCTATAAAAGGGGAGGTCGGGGCAGCTTGATCCTTCATCCATCAGATCTCAAGCTCTCTCGTTCTAAGTGTTTGCCGGAAGTCTTCGTGTTCGCCGGAGCTGTGGAGTTCGCCGGAAGTCCCTTGGAGGTGTCGAAGTGGTGGTGGTTGTAGTGAGCCTTGCCCGAGTCAAGTCGTCGTCGTTTCGTCGGTGAGCTTCGAAGTCGTGTTCGAGTCGTCGTCGATTGGGAGAACCGCGACCGCGGGGATGAATTCCGCGGCCGCGGCTCTGCCCAGGAAACCGCGACCGTGGCTTGCCCTGGCAAGCGCGATCGTGGCTTGGACAGCCACGGTCATGACTCAGGCTTTGTTTCCTTTTCGATTCGTTTTGTGTATTCGTTCGTTCCGTTGATTCGTGTCATATCGAATCTAATTTAGGGTTCCGTCGTTGTTTTGTCGTTGTCGTAGGAATCCGTATTCAGATTCCAGTTTCCAGATCCCGAAACCCGACATCGTCAATTCGTCTAATTAAGGCAAGTGGCGGTTCGCTCTTGCTTATCATTCCATAATTCCTTTAATTATCAATTACTTGATTGTTAATTAAAATGGGGTGACGTGTTGTTTTCGTTTGGGAACAATTTTATAAATGATATGATTAAAATATGACTTTATAATAGGTTGTATATATTGCTAGAAACAACGCTATTATACCTGTTATTACTGTAATGGTTTTGTTGTGGATTTAAATGTAAACTTAAATGCTAGATTAGCACGAGTATTCGTAGGACCGCTAATTCCGGATGAGGATTAGTCATTTCTTTATAACTCGGTATTAGTCGAAATAATTCTCTAATACTTTTAAGGTCATGATCCTTACTTCTTATCCACCGTTAAGGATAAGAGGCGTTACGCACCGTGCTGGTGCCATTGGGTTGGCGTATGTCACCCTGTGTTATTCTCGTTGTCACTCGAGATCATATTAAAAGCTTAACGTGAATATACGTTTTGTAATTAAATAAGATAAGTGCGGTTATGCACATAATTAATATACCCTCGGGCGAGGAGTACAACGTGGAAACCGCCCGGACTTCGGTTAGAGTAAGTCTTCTTTCCAATCTGGATTCGCATTGTGCGGTGAGGTTGGTCGTTGACCCAAATGATCAAGTCGTTTTAAAACGCTTGTGTGAAAACTATAACGTTCCCAAACATTTGTCATATGACTCAATTCCTTTGGAGTCTTCTTTCCAGTGCATGTCTAAACTTTAATCATTCAGTAAAAGTTCCGGGTTATGTATCGTTCCTTCGGTTATTATTCGAGGGACAATGATAGTAAACGGTTACGATCACTAGAACCATTCTGTTTTCACCCTTGCATAGTCTTTTATTAGACTAACCAACCGGGTTTTATTCCTTGCATGGTTGGCTGGTGTCATCCGTCCTATACGGCACATCAGTGGTTAGTCCCCGAAGACTTGAAGTAATCAATCGAAGAAGAGGCTTACAGTTGAGGATTTAAGTGACAGTGTTTTAAGGTTGTTAGTATTACTTTAATATATATATTTTTATAACCTAGGCATGTAATAGGTTTATTCTTAAAGTCTTTCGCTGTGTAATTTTAAGTCTTCCGCTGTAATTTCACTCTGTTGTAAAATTGTCACTTCTCATTTTATGAGAAGTCTGTTAATAAAAGGTTGAGTTTTATTTAAATATGTCTTCCGCTGTTTAATCTTTCATTATTTAATATACTTATTTAAGCTTAATTGTTCCGATTAAAGCCTAGGGTGACTTTGGACAGTAACGTCTGAGGTCACTGGCGTGTGACACGACCGACATAAGTCGGGGGTGTTACACTTATGGTATCAGATCAATGGTTTTAAAATTCTTGGCCTATTGTTAGGTTTGAGAATTTTCGAAAATTAATTTTGAAACTATTTTCAACCTATTTTCTATTAAAAAGGAATTTCGAGAATTCAAATGTTAAATTTAAAATTTTTAATTATTTCTTGGGATTTAAAATAATGATTTAACTATTGAACTTCAAAAGTTATTTATAGTTGGTTTATAAATGGCATGTTATAAGCGATTAAATTAAGTTTATGATTGTAACATTAAAAGTATGAATTTTGGTCTTAGTAAGAGTTTTGTGATAATCGTATCACTAGTTTGAGAAACTAACACTATAAATAATTTTTTTTATATGAGGTTTAAGGGTATAAAGTTTAAAGTTTGAAAGTATAAGGTTTAATAATAAGTGGTTTTTCAAACTTCTGCAAGCTTTGAGTTGTTATTTATTCCTTAGATCCATTCTTAGGGATAATGTCTCTTCTTAGGTTTAATGTCATTTAAAGGTTGACATCTCTCCTAGAGTACCCATTCTCAAGTAAAGAGAAGAAGATCGTCTCTGCGATTAATGGTGGAGGGTTAGTCAGACTAATATAAAGATATTAGTTTGGACCCTTACAATTTGTATCATAACGTATTTGAATAAGTGTCATATTCAAGTTGGAAAAGTTCTAAACTAACGTTATGGTTCATCAACAGATGGTGAACACAAGGAACACAGTCCGTGCTGGTGCGGGACCGAGTAACAACCCAAGACTGAATCTAAGGAGCGCCGCTAATCAAGGGGAGGAGAGCGAGTCTGTCTCTCACAATAACCCCGCAGGCGTTGGCCAAGTTCAGGCTAATCCTCCGGTAGTGTTGGATGCTGCGACCAAAGAGGCCGTTCGTGGGTTTGTTATGCAGACGGTCACCGATATAATTCGGTCAATTGCACCGCAAGCACAGAGTGGTCCAGTTCCTCAGGTTGTTCCTGAAATTGAGGAGCTAGTGGACCACGTACCTCAAGTCGATGCCGTCAAGAATAGAGGAACTTACGGTCGAGCCTTGAAGACCGTGAGCTCAATGAGGCATGACAGCTATGACGGTACTGGAGAACCGGTCAAAGTGGCATATTGGTTCTCGCATATGGAACGGTTGTTCAGGAACGTGGATTGCACTGAGACTGAGAAAGTGCACATCGCCTCCCTTCAACTCAAGGATGTGGCTAGCGAATGGTGGGAGAGCACTGGTTTAGCTGATCATCCCGGGTTGAACTGGGGTATGTTCAAAACAAAGATGACTGACCGTTTCTTTTCCCGTGCTATGAGGGAGGAAAAGCATAAGGAATTTCTTTACCCTAAGACCGAGGGGTTGAAGGTGACTGAGCTTGCAGCTAAGTTCAATCATCTTCTGCAATATGCTGGACCAGAAGTGTCGAGTGAAGAGCAAAAGATCTAGTACTTCCATGGATGGATGAATCCAGAAATCAAACCTCTAATGGTGCGTCACGGTTGTTCTACATTAGAGCAATATGTGGATGCGGCCTACAAGATAGAGGTCACACTGGAAGAATCCGCCCAAAAGCGGGAGAAGCAGGTTAAGGGAAGGGGTGTGCAACAGGATCGCCAGGTTGGTACATTCAAGCGACCGGCATCGCCCACCAAGTTTGAGAAGTCTGGTCGCGCTAAGACCGAGACGACTCAGTCTGACTCCGCCAGAGGCTCAAGTTGGAGTAGCAGAGTGATTCAGTGCCACAACTGTGGTGAGGTTGGACATAAAAGTCTTAACTGCCAAAAGGAAAAGAGGGTATGTTATAGTTGTGGGAGGGAAGGCCACATGAAAGCATACTGTAGGCAGAAGGGTCAAAGACCAACACAGTCTTACCAAGTCTCGAATGTTGGAAATGGGCAGAACCCAAAGCCAGGGATATCCGCTCCGGAGCAATCTATTGCTCGTAATAAAGGCAAGGCGCCTATGGAGTCTTCAGGTCCGGGGCAATGACTCTTCATGTTGCGTCAAACCGACGGAAAGGAACCGAGCGGGTAGTTGTAATTTTTGTTGAGCCTTCTTAAGAATAAGGAGCGACGACTTGTGTCGATAGTCTCCATAGTTAGTAATCTATCTATTCGACTTTCTATCAGTTATTTTATGTAATGTTTCGAATAATAAAGAAGTGTTTTCTTGTTTCGGAAATTACTAAATTCATTACTATTGCAAATGGTTCATTCATACGAGACTCCGTGAGTGCCAAAAATAGTTTATGTCACGTGTGGATAAGGGCTGTCAGGACTCATAAACGAGGGGTAACGTATGGAGCCTAGGTGTTTGTCCCTTACATGGTTAACACTAGGGGCGACTCTAATATTGAATTCCTAGATCCATTCTTAGGAATCTCTCTTTATTCTTGAAGTAATGTCACTTGGTATGACATTAATTGCTTCCTTCGTTGAGCTGACGAGCGTTATCTCGTGAGTTGAGTTTTACCAAAATTCCTTAATGTAAAGGAAACAAATGTATGTGGTTAATGCTCTATGGGATTAAGATTTTTTTTTTCTCATATGTGTACCCTGAACATTTGTTTTGGTAAGAGTACGTAAGAATGAACTATATGAAGTTCATGATGCCTAGTTGTGAGGTCATACTGTAGTCATTTATGTGGATAAATGGTTGAAAAGAGAATAAATGTATAAGAGAGAAAGTTCATAAGGAATTTGTTTCTCTAAAAAGACCGTACTCTAATACGATCTTGAGTGAAATTTTAGAACCCAAGGATTATGGTTATGGAGGTTGTAAGTGAGTGTGCTCATTGTGGGCCTAGTGGTTTAAGCTTTCGGAAAGGCTAGGGGTGTGAAGTCATAAGTATTACTCTAGAAGATTATCTGAGGTTTCGCTATGAGGTTTTCTTAAGAGAAATGGTATAAGGACATAAGGAGTATTAAGACGATTACGTCTGGGATAAATAGTGAGTTTCGATAAAGCAAAAGGGTGCTTGATTTGGGATAACAAATCGTATGAGGACAATTGGTTGTTTAAGGATTTATGGGTGACTAACAAACCCAACCGGTAAAGGTTGTTATTATTTTTGAAGATCAATAGTGTGACATAAAGTAAGTATTTGGATCTTATCAACTGGACTTGAGGAAAAAATGACCTACGTCGATTAAGGTGATCATATGACACGTTTGGGTAAAACGAGGTTATAATCTTGTGGAGTGGATTATTAGATCATGTTGAGATAAACAGACATAGGATGTGGTGTGATTAATTGTGGAATATTTAGGGATCATATGCGTAAGGATTTTGAGTTAAGATATGGCACAAGGGCAAAAATTTAATTAAGGCAACCAATGAAATAGGTGAGCTGTGCATGTAAGGGTAAGGCCTATATGACAAGTGGAGGTCCTAAGTTGAGGTATAAGTGAGTTCTATGTATGTAGCAAGTGGAATCATGATCGAATAAATAGTTCGACTTGGGTGATATAGGTTACGAAGACCAAATTTATCTAAAGGATATCAACTTAAGGAAGATAAGGTATGTACCTTGAGAGTGGTTTATAAAGAGAAAAGTTAAAAGAGAAATGTGTGTTCTCATGCATAAGGTATAGCAAGTCTATGGCGATGATTTTGGAGATTATTATCCTAAGATAATTAAGACCTTGTGGATGTAGTCATGAGTTATTACAAGTGTAGCACATGGAGATAAGTTATGTGAGATAATGGTATGGTTGGGGAGACAGATCGTTTCCCTAGGAACAATTTCAAGGATGATATGATTAAGGATATTAAGATCAAGTAGTGAGATTATGGTGAAACTAGTCCCTTTAGTTTAGCGATGCTAGTTTCGGGGTCAAAACTATTTTAAGGGGGTAGTAATGTAATAATCCTCATGTTACCATAGGGGTAATATGGTAGAATGTATGTCTGGTGAAAGCAGGTTATAAAATTCCCTTAAGCTGTGAAGGGTCTAAAGTATGGTTAACCTTATGTTAACTGTAATTTGAACCAACTTATAGATTTTAACTTAGAAATGCTTGAACCAATTTACAAAGTGTTAAATGGGTTATGCATGGTTAAACTTATAAGGTTGGGTAACTTAATGAGGTCGTTTCTACGGGCTATTATCGGCCAAGTTTCAGGATCGAAACTTCTTTTAAGGGGGTAGTAATGTAATAACCCTCAAGTTCAGTAAGGACAATTGGATAATTTCCCAACCTTCATTCTGTAGGTATGACGCGTTGAGCGTATTTGGAATCTATGTGTTAACTCTTTTGAACGTATTAATACACGTGTAAGGTGTATGGGGTCTTAGACTATTTTTAGAGATGCTAAAAATAGGACCTAGCCAAGACCGCGAGAGGAAACCGCGGCCAAGAAGCCAGGGGCGCGAGCGCGGGATAACCGTGACCGCGGTTTTAAAACCGCGGGCACGGTTTTGTCTGTCGACAACCGCGATCGCGGATTTGAAACCGCGATCGCGGGTCTCTGCGATTCGTCTTCTTCGTCGTTCTTATCCGAGCTCACCGCTTCGATTTCGCCACCTGCTCTTCAATGCTCGCCGGTGGAGGGAGTCGGAACGGTTGGCTTGCCTTGGAGGGTAACGTCCTCGGATGCTTGGGCTATAAAAGAGGAGGTCGGGGCAGCTTGATCCTTCATCCATCAGATCTCAAGCTCTCTCTCTCTCAAGCTCTCTCGTTCTAAGTGTTCGCCGGAAGTCTTCGTGTTCGCCGGAGCTGTGGAGTTCGCCGGAAGTCCCTTGGAGGTGTCGAAGTGGTGGTGGTGGTTGTAGTAAGCCTCACCCGAATCAAGTCGTCGTCATCGTCGTCGTTTCTTCGGTGAGCTTCGAAGTCGTGTTCGAGTCGTCGTCGGTTGGGAGAACCGTGACCGCGGGGATGAATTCTGCGGCCGTGGCTCTGCCCAGGAAACCGTGATCGCGGGTGCCCAAACCGCGACTGCGGCTTGCCCTGGCAAGCGCGATCGTGGCTTGGACAGCCACGGTCACGACTCAGGCTTTGTTTCCTTTTCGATTCGTTTCGTGTATTCGTTCGTTCCGTTGATTCGTGTCGTATCGTATCGAATCTAATTTAGGGTTCCGTCGTTGTTTTGTTGTTGTCGTAGGAATCCATATTCAGATTCCAGTTTCCAGATCCCAGAACCCGACATCGATAATTCGTCTAATTAAGGCAAGTGGCAATTCACTATTGCTTATCATTCCATAATTCCTTTAATTATCAATTACTTGATTGTTAATTAAAATGGGGTGAAGTGTTGTTTTCGTTTGGGAACAATTTTATAAATTATATGATTAAAATATGACTTTATAATAGGTTGTATATATTGCTAGAAACAACGCTATTATACATGTTATTACTGTAATGGTTTTATTGTGGATTTAAATGTAAACTTAAATGCTAGATTAGCACGAGTATTCGTAGGAACGCTAATTCCGGATGAGGATTAGTCGTTTCTTTATAACTCGGTATTAGTCAAAATAATTCTCTAATACTTTTAAGGTCATGATCCTTACTTCTTATCCACCGTTAAGGATAAGAGGCGTTACGCACCGTGCTGGTGCCATTGGGTTGGCGTATGTCACCCTGTGTTATTCTCGTTGTCACTCGAGATCATATTAAAAGCTTAACGTGAATATACGTTTTGTAATTAAATAAGATAAGTGCAGTTATGCACATAATTAATATACCCTCGGGCGAGGAGTACAACGTGGAAACCGCCCGGACTTCGGTTAGAGTAAGTCTTCTTTCCAATCTGGATTCGCATTGTGCGGTGAGGTTGGTCGTTGACCTAAATGATCAAGTCGTTTTTAAACGCTTGTGTGAAAACTATAACGTTCCCAAACATTTGTCATATGTTCCCCATAAGACTCAATTCCTTTGGAGTCTTCTTTCCAGTGCTTGTCTAAACTTTAATCATTCCGTGAATGTTCCGGGTTATGTATCGTTCCTTCGGTTATTATTCGACGAACAATGATAGTAAATGGTTACGATCACTAGAATCATTCTGTTTTCACCCTTGCATAGTCTTTCATTAGACTAACCAACCGGGTTTTATTCCTTGCATGGTTGGCTGGTGTCATCCGTCCTATACGGCACATCAGTGGTTAGTCCCCGAAGACTTGAAGTAATCAATCGAAGAAGAGGCTTGCAGTTGAGGATTTAAGTGACAGTGTTTTAATGTTGTTAGTATTACTTTAATATATATATTTTTATAACCTAGTCATGTAATAGGTTTATTTTTAAAGTCTTTCGTTGTGTAATTTTAAGTCTTTCGCTGTAATTTCACTCTTTTGTAAAATTATCACTTTTCATTTTATGAGAAGTCTGTTAATAAAAGGTTGAGTTTTATTTAAATATGTCTTTCGCTCTTTAATCTTTCGTTATTTAATATACTTATTTAAGCTTAATTGTTCCGATTAAAGCCTAGGGTGACTTTGGACAGTAACGTCTGAGGTCACTGGCGTGTGACACGACCGACATAAGTCGGGGGTGTTACATTACTTCTAGAAAATGATAAATAAAAAGTTATTTGAATAATTAATTAATTAGTAGTGGTGATTTATGTAGGTGTAAAGTTATCTCAAATTCAAATACATTTAAAATTTGTATACATACTCCATTTTAATTTACTTTTTATAATATGTATAATCATATGAAATTGAAAGTTTGTTACGACAAATATTTACCTGGATTTTTTAGTCAAACTTTCTGTTTGAGTTAACAAAATTTTATTGGTAATTTATAATTGATATTTTTCGATTTGTTAGTGAATATTTTCTTGATGATTAACAAACTCAATTTAATTTTTTAAAACTAAAAATTATATTTAGCAAAATGATAAGTAATAAGCCCAAAGAAACATTGTAAAATCGGAAAATGGAGACCATGTATTTTTTATAGAAAATTATAACCAAATAAAAATTATTAAATGGGAACGTACAATATACCAAATTTGTTAAAAATCTGATATGATATAATTGTTGTTAAGATGAGTTGTTAAAATTGAAAGGTTTAGAAGAAAATCTCAAGATTATATAAATTAATTTTGTTAAGATACATTCGCTTTAAATTTCACTAAATTCTTAATAAAATATGTATGTGTAATAATATAATATAGTGGGTTGAATAATAAAAGTACGTGTACTATGAGTTGAAAATTGTATATATTGTATGATTTGGCCCATAAATTATATATGCAAAGTCATAAAAAATAATATTACTAATTACATAAATGAATATAAGATGTATTTTATAAATAAGTTTAGTAGGAAATCTATCATATATTAGTTTGACATATATAAGCTTATATTTTACAATTTGTAGAAATCAAAATTTATAAGAAACGTGTATAAGCATTCAACAAAGTTGTATATAGTTTTTATATGTTTGAAGTTAGGTGTGATTAGATATTATGATTTAAATTGAAATATAATGTTTAAAAAAGTGGATTAATAACAAAATGACACATATGATTTGTAGGGCCAGAAGCATTCTGGTGACTCAAAATTTAATAACTTTAATATATATATTGATGGGCCATAAAATTTATTCGGGTCATTTTACTCTAAATGAGCCATAAAATTTGTATGTGTAATAATATAATATAGTGGGCTTAATTACAAAAGTACATGTACTATGAGTTGAAAATTGTATATATTGTATGATTTTATATAGGTCAAATTATATATGCAAACACATAAAAATAATATTACTTATTACATAAATGAATCTAAGATGTATTTTATATATAAGTTTAGTAGAAAATCTATCATATATTATTTTGACATATATTATAAGCTTATTGTATGTGTAATTTGTAGAAATCAACTTTTATAAAAAAGCTCTATATAATTTTTATATATTTGAAGTTAGTTGTGATTAGATATTGTGATTTAAAATTTTAAATATTTGAAGTTAGTTGTGATTAGATATTATGATTTAAATTGAAAAGAATTGTTAATAAAAAAAGTGGATTAACCACAAATTGCCACATATAAAATGTAGGGCCAGAATCACGATGATGGTTCAAAATTCCTTTGCTTTAATATATATATAGATGATAGAGTTTGTTCCACATTTATCTGCTTGTATGTCAATATATTTTCCTCAGTAGTCTCTTATAGTATATCTTGTGTAGACCTGATCAAACACGGGTCTAGGCCGGGCCTGACCTAATTTTTGAGCCCGTTTTTTGCGGGCCGGGTCCGGGCCAGACCCGTTTGTCGGGCCTAGACCCTTAACCGTACCCGTTCGGAAGTCCGGGCCGGGCCGGCCCGCGGGCAGCCTGTATTTAATATGTGCCATAAAACATGTTTTTAAAATCCTGCTTAGAATCCAAAAACTTAAATCCATTACAAGTTAAATCCAAAAACCTACTTAAATCCATTACAAAAAGAGTTTGAACGCAAAATAACAAAGTTACTAAATCCATTACAAGTTTACAACCAAAAAAACACAAGTCAGTACATCCATTCGTTCTTCATGCAGCTTCCTTCATCCTAAGAGATCTTAGTCTTTTTCCCCGGGAAGTGCATTGAGAGGGATTTTCATTGGTAGCTTCATTGCCTTGTACAGTCACGACTCCATTCACATTAGCCACAGAGGAAGCATTAGACCCGAATGTCACTGTATAACTTTCTGAGGAAACAGTGGTTGATGGATTCTGGGTGGCTGAGGTTGGGACAAGCCCCTGCTCCTCCATCGCCTCCCTTGCAACCTTCTTCTTGGCCTTTTTTTGCTCTTTCAAATACCTCATCATGCACCATGAATTCAGAATTGAATGAATGAGAACCAGTATGATGGAAACTTGTCCGTTCTTGGTTCAAACAAAGTGTTTCTCAAGTCCAAAATGCTTCCTGTTTTGATGCAATTGGACATGACAACTGATGTTCCCAAAAGCACTTGGAATTATATGGACAGTGTGATGCATGATGCTCTCATTTGCAGCCCTACACAGAAATTAGAACTCTTAATTTATTCAACATTTAGTCGAGTAACACTGTAATAGGACATGAAGAACATAAACAAATGAATCAACACAGAAAGAAACAGATGATACGACATTGGACACAGATGAATCAACACATGAAGAAAAGAACAGAAACACAGAAATTAGAACCATAATGAACAGAAACAGATGTAGAAATACCATTATCAACACAGAAATACCATTGTCACCCTCACATTTTTGTAATTTATTCAACACAGAAAGTTTATCACTTCGAACTCTTTGATGAATCAACACAAAAAGTTTATCAATTCAACACAGAAATACCATTGTCAACACAACAATTAGGAACTGTCGGAGAACAGAAATAGACGGATCTAAATTCTAACAATAGTACACAGTACACGGATTGATGGAGAAGTGGAGAACGAGAATCAAAGATTTGGATTGATGGAGACGAAGAGGAATGAAAACAGTACTAACCGGAGATGGCGCGAGCGGACGGAGGCGGAGGCCGGAGAGGTGGTCGCCTGGTCAGAAAATGCGATGGAGACCAGAGGATTGAGAGAGATGGAGAACCGAGACTCACGAGACCTCTATGTTAAGCTCTTCGACAAATTTGTGCTCGATTGCCCTATCTGCTTCCGTCCCTTGAAATGCCCTATCTGCTCTCCGACAAATCTGTGCTCGGAGGCCGAAGAGGTGGTCGTCTTTCAGGTATGCTTGTTCTTTGGTGACTCACGAGAGAGATGGAGAACCGAGACTCACGAGAGAGATGGAGATTGGAGAGAACGAGAAAGAGAAAGATGGAGAGAACGAGAAAGAGAGGAGAGCGGCGTGAAGCGTCTGCAGAGTGAAGAGGAAAGGTAATTTAGGTTAGGTTAATTTTTTATTTTAAATATATTTTTATATAACCTAATTTTTTTATGGGTCGCGGGCCGGGCTGAGCGGCCCGTACGGGCTTGCACTGGTTACCGCGCCCGGCCCGTTTACCCGTCCGGGCCGGGCCAACCGGCCCATTCGGATTAAAACCCTTGTCCAAGCCCGTATTATTTGGCGGGTGGGCTGGGCGGGCCGACCCGCGTTTGCTTAGGGCTAATCTTGTGGAAGTATCATGGCTGCCAATTTTTGATCTGTCTAGTTGATTTTGACAAAGTCCGAGAGTGATTTGATCCAATTGATATTCTTTTTTTTCTTTAAAGGTGGGTTAGATAAGTTGGGTTTATATATGATTCATATTGCTCAATTTTCTTTGTTCGACTCCAGTTTTTAATATGTTGTTTAATGAATCTTCCATGTCTCAAATAATGTCATTTGAATCATGTTAAAAAATGGTTTTATTTCGATGGTTCCAAATGCACAAGCAAGTAATTGCAAGATGAGTGAAATCCCGTTTTGATAAGTAGTTATCGAGGTCTGCAATAATGTCATTTGATTTCTTATTTTGTGTCTCAAAGTTTTGAATAACTAATGCAATTTCTTTATTTATCTTCTCCACTACTTATCTAATAAAATTGGCATTTTACGAACAAATGTTGAATTACTTCGTGTTGATGGTCACTCCTCGGGGAAAGTTTAGCACATTGTTAAAAATGTTGATTAGAGGGGTAAATAGCCAAAATGATGGATGGATTTGCAAGACGACGACATATCATAACAAGTAATAGCAAACAAATGATAAATGTAAAATGAAATAAAGTAACGACAAACGAAATCTCTAATAAACGGTTACAAAAACTAAGTTATGTAAGAACTGTAATATGATTATTGGAATGTAAACTTCCCTAGAAATATATAAAATTCAGAAAATGATGAAACAATGGCGAATTGCTTATTTTGCCCAGAAATTCACAAGACGAGAGATCGAGTAGTTAATTTTTTTTAGAAATCTTAAAAACGTTTGTATTAGACTTGCATAGGCTAAAAATTGTGTTTTCTTACAGTGGATCAACTTTATATAGGAGTTACCTAATCTTCGACCTTTAATCCTTTATAATACATAATGAGAGATGTTAAACATCACACTAAATTAATAAATTTCACACCTAAAATGACATTAATAACCTTGTTTCAAGGAAAATAATATAATCGTCTTAATTCACAAATTTTTTCCTCCTCGAAAGTCTTCTGTAATCGTGTAAATCAGTTGAACGATTTTTTACTTCAAATTAACATATATGTGTGTTCAAGATTTACTTCATAAAACTGAAAATCACTTAAACGTTGTCATATTGATCGTGACGCGAGCCACCTACTAATCCGGCGTCTCGGTGTCGATCCCCCGACGTTTTGTCCGGTGAATCCAATCAAGATATATTAGAGTTGTGTCACGTGCTGTGCACATGAGTTAGTTATAACTAACTTTCCCTCTTCTATAAACTATAAATGGTTCTCCCTTTTGTAACAGATACTCAACTTTTCTAATGAAGTTCTCCTCCAATGGAGTTTTCTCTTGCTTTCTCTTCTCTCTTTACAACACAAACATGGTATCAGTCTCGGTTTTTTGATTGATCCTGCTTCCGCTACTTTTCTTCATCTTTGGTTTCGTTTTCGATTGATTCTCTGTAATCAATTGTTCTTGATTCATCCAGATTGATTCTTCGTGAATCACTTTTCTTCGATTTTTCTCGATCGAAATTCTTCTCCTGCAACTTTGAAGCTATGGTGAATGACAATCCAACTGTGATTACAGATCTCAGTGATCCTCTCCACTTACAATCCTCTGATAGTCCAGGGATGCATCTTGTGTCAAAGCCTTTCGATGGAAAAGGTTTCCTCTCCTGGAAACGCTCGGTCTTGGTTTCTCTGAGTGTTAAGAACAAGATCGCGTTCATCGACGGCTCCTTTCTTCGCTCTTCAGTTATCAATGATCCTACAAGGCTTCGATTGCGGGACCGATGCAACGATTTGGTTATTTCTTGGCTTTTGAGCGCGCTCGACAAGAACATCGCTGATAGTGTTCTATTCGCAACAACTGCTCAAGCGATTTGGTCTCAATTGATTGCTCGCTTCGGTCGCACTAATGGAGCTCAAAAGTTCGTAGTTCAGAAGGATCTTGCTTCGATTGCACAAGGTATTGACGACATTACTTCTTATTTCACTCGTATTAAGAAGCTTTGGGATGAATTAGATTCTCTGCATATGATTCCCCTGTGTTCTTGCGAAACTGCTTTGGCTATGAAAGCTTATGAGGAAGAACAAAAGGTCTATCAGTTCTTAATGGGACTTAATGAGACTTATTTGATGATTCGTGGAAACATTTTGATGATGAATCCTACTCCGGATGTTGATCAAGCTTACTCGATGTTGATTCAAGAGGAACATCAAAGGGAGGTTAAATCTTCATCTAATTCTTCTACTGATTCCATTTCTTTTCATGCTCAATCATCAAACAAACATTCTAACTACAAAGGAAAGAATCCTAAGCTTTGTTCTCACTGCAAGAAGCCTAGCCATCTTGTTGACAAATGTTACAAGATCATAGGCTATCCATCCAACAACAACAATCGCTCAGGTTCAACTGTTAACTCTGCTCAAGCATCTGATGCTCAATCTTCCTCTGGAGATTCTGTTGGCTCTAGCCTCTTTGCCAGTGAATTTACTCAGCTAAAGCACCTTCTTCAGCAGACTTCTGGAGCTTCTCCATCCTCTGAGCAGGCTTTCAACAACTATGCTGGTAATCATTCTTATTCCTTTGCTAGTTTAGGCAAATCAATTCTGAATCATATCTGGATTATAGACACCGGAGCTAGTGACCACATGTGCTATCATTTAGATCATTTTCTTGATTACAAGAAACTTTTTGTGCCAGTTACTGTAAACCTTCCCAATGGTCAGTTTCTTAAAGTTGATGTTGTTGGCCGAGTCAAGATCACTTCTGAGATTGTTCTTCAGGGAGTCTTATTTGTTCCAGGATTCAGATTCAATCTGTTATCTATCAATAGGTTGGTTTCTCAGTTAGGTTGTCAGGCTGTATTTACTGACAAGTTGTGTGCTTTATAGGGCCTAACTTCGACCAGGCCTATAGTTCTTGGTAAGGCACAACAGGGCTTGTATCTGCTTGATCAACTGGATGCACTTAAGCACCAAGGGTTATCCTGTCAAGCTACTTCTAGCAATAAGAATACTATAAGTACTTTTCTTTTGCTGCATAAACGTTTAGGTCATCTTCCCTTTTACAAGTTGAAAATGCTTTGTAAACTAGCAATTCAGAAAGAAGATGTTCCACCTTGTGATGTATGTGCCAAAGCTAGGAAACAAAGACTTTCTTTTCATAGTAGTTCTATTACTACAACTGATGTTTTTGAGTTGATACATGTTGACACATGGGGGGCATTCAAAGTGAATACTCATGATGGTTTCAAGTACTTTTTGACCATTGTCGATGATTTCTCCAGGGCTACTTGGGTGCATTTGTTAAAAGACAAGGCTAGCAGTTTTAATTTGTTGCTCTACATAATTTTATTTCTATGGTTCATACACAGTTTGTTAAAACTGTCAAAATTGTTCGTTCGGACAATGCTTATGAGCTTGGTGGCAGTCACTTGGCTTCACAGTTTTTCTTGTCTAAAGGGATTATTCATCAAACTTCTTACGTCTATACACCTCAATAGAATGGTGTTGTGGAAAGGAAACACAAACATTTATTAGAAGTTGCTCGAGCTCTTCTTTTTGAGGCCAAATTTCCCTTGTAGTATTGGGGTGATTCAGTATTGACTGCTGCTTATCTTATTAACCGATATCCTACTACAGTTCTTGGTGGCAAATCTCCATTTGAAGTGTTATTTCATAAAGCTCCTTCTCTTGGTCATCTCAGAACATTTGGGTGTCTAGCGTTTGCTTCTACAATCCAACAAGGTTGAGATAAGTTCATGCCACGAGCTGTCAAATGTGCTTTATTGGGTTATCCTCCAAACAAAAAGGCTTACAAACTTCTTAACATTGATACAAAATAGGTTTTTTATTCAAGAGATGTTGTTTTCTATGAGAATGTTACGCCTTTCCTTTTGTTACCTGACAGTTCAGGATATACTATGCCTACTTTTTTTGCTGATGTCCCAGTGGATATAGTTTCACAAGTCCCTTCTCAGCCTGCAACAAGTTCTTCTTTGGAGGTTATTCCTGCTTCACCTGCACCTGAAGCTCTTCCTATTGTGCCTACATGAGATCTTCACGCAATATTATTCCTCCTGCATATTTACAAGATTTTGTATGCAACAATGCTTCATGCAACAGTGTCTTGCAAGCTACTGCTTCTCAGGTTGTCTATTACTCTGATCTTTCTCCTTCTAGTCAACACTTGGCTGCTAATGTCTCTTCTCTGGTTGAGCCTGTCACTTTTGAGGTTGCTAATACTTTTCCAGAGTGGCAAGATGCCATGAGCAAAGAACTTACAGCCTTAGATGCTAATCATACTTGGGACTTGGTGGACCTTCCACTTGGCAAGAAACCCATTAGTTCCAAGTGGGTGTACAAATTAAAATACAAAGCAGATGGTACCTTAGAGCGGCATAAGGCCAGGCTAGTCATCAAGGGTTGTACTGAGAAAGCTGGAATTGACTATACAGAGACTTTTTCACCTGTTGTGAAAATGACAACTATAAGGTGCCTAGTTGCTGTTGCTATTAAGAAATGTTGGCCATTGTCACAACTTGATGTGAACAATGCCTTCCTTCATGGGGATTTAAAAGAAGAGGTCTATATGAAAATTCCTAAGGGAATACCTGCTGCTCCTGGTAAAGCCTGTCGCCTCAACAAATCTTTATATGGCTTAAAGCAAGCCTCATGGAAGTGGCACTCCAAGCTTTCTGAGGCTCTTTTATCCCAAGGTTATGTCCTCTCACCTAATGACTACTCCTTATTCTACAAAAAGAGTGGCACTTCTGTGGTCTTCTTAGCAGTTTATGTGGATGATATTCTTATCACTGAGAATAACCAATCTGAGATCACTGCTATCAAGCTTTTTCTGGATGCTCAGTTCAGGATAAAGGACCATGGTGCCCTCAGTTATTTTCTGGGAATTGAATTTCTTCATTGCTCACAAGGCTTGGTTTTGTCTCAACGAAAATTCATCCTTGATATCTTGAAAGATTTTGATTCTGTAGATCTAGCTCCTACAAATAGTCCTCTGGATCCTGCTACAAAGCTCACCTTTTCTAGGGATGATCTTCTCCTTGATGCTACTCCATACAAAAGGCTTGTTGGTAAGCTGAATTTTGTGACTACCTCACGACCTGATCTTTGTTTTGTTGTGCAACACCTTAGCCAGTTTATGCAGAGTCCCAGTCATTCCCACTTCAAAGCTGCATTGCACACTCTAATATTCCTCAAAGGAACTCTTAATTCAGGTCTTTTGATGAGCAATTCCCTTGATTTCTTTTTACAAGCCTACTGTGATTCAGATTGGGCATCATGTGTTTGCACACGAAGGTCTGTCAGTGGTTATGTCATCTTGCTTGACTCCTCCCCCATCTACTGGAATTCGAAGAAACAGACAACCATCTCCTTATCTTCTGCAGAGGCGGAATATCGATCAATTCGTCGTTTAACAACTGAGCTTGCCTGGCTCACTCGCTTGTTACATGAGCTCCAAGTTCCTGATGTTGCTCCAGTGCCGGTCAGCTATGACAACCAAGCCTCCATACACATCGCGAAGAACCCAGTCTTCCACGAACGGACGAAGCACATCGACATAGACTGTCATTTCGTTCGCTCCAAATTGGCTGAAGGGCTTATTACCTTGTCCTATGTGCCTACCACTTTGCAGTTAGCCGATGTCTTCACCAAGCCATTATCAGGGCCATCACACTCCTCTGCCTCTTCCAAATTGGGATTGCTTCCAGCCCCTCCAATTTGAGGGGGGATATTAGAGTTGTGTCACGTGCTGTGCACATGAGTTAGTTATAACTAACTTTCCCTCTTCTGTAAACTATAAATGGTTCTCCCTCTTGTAACATATACTCAACTTTTCTAATGAAGCTCTCCTCCAATGGAGTTTTCTCTTGATTTCTCTTCTCTCTTTACAACACAAACAAGATAGGGGGAGAAATGTCGATGCCATAGCTACCGCTAGCACGCGCAGGCCTAGAAGTTGAGCCTAGAGGTGGAGAGAACAATTTCACATCCCACTCCTCTCGAATCTTCTCTCCACTAATTACTTCACCATCATCAACTCCAAGCCTTCAAGCTTCGCGAGCAAACTATTTTTTTTTTTTACGATCGATAGTAGTAACAGTGGTAAAATCAAATTGAATTTCACAAAAAATAGGAAATGGAAAATGAAATAAGTGAACAGAGAAAGTCAATGATTACTTTGGTATAAATAAAATTTGAAAGAAACACAAGGGTTTTATGGTAAAAAGAATACAAAAAGTGTGAAGTGGATAGTTATTGGGTGTGAAGAACAACACACATGTACATAATCCCTAAATTTTTGCTCTTCATTGATTCCTTTAACTGAGCCATTGATCCTTTCCTTTTTGGATTCAAAGCTTCTCAACGGCTTTCCTTCATTATGGAAAGCGTATCTCCATCTTTCACAAATCCGGCCACTAAATGATCCCAACCTTGTTAACTGTTGTGACATTGTTTTATCATTTCCTTTTCAGCGTCGTGCTTATCTATTCCGATGACACGTCCGTCTCTTGGGCTTTGCTGTGCTTGGACCACTTGTAATGATGCTTCTATGTTTCACATGCCCATCTATGAGCCCAATAGTCACACAACACATATCCCATGGTGGAATGAACTTTCTTTTTGCTTCAGGCCTTGCTTTAGTAAATAGGCCATTTTTACCAAATTTACAAAAAAAAATTGACTATTGGGAATGTGTCAAATTTTCAAATTCAGGCAATGTCATTAATCGGTCGTGAATTGGATTTATTAATTAGTTCCATAGCAGACATAGTGGAGAGCCAACCTTTCTACTTGGTCGCCAGTATATTGGATCGTAGATATGGTTGTTTGGAATCCGTATATTTAATATCTTTTTATCTATTTTTTCTAGTTAATGGTGTCAGGGTTGTGTTTTCTTCCATCGCATTGTGTTGTCAAAAACATTGCATATTTTTATTCCATGTTTATTCCTTGTTGAGATAGCGCCCCATTAATGAGTGAAGATGGTAAAATCCAATTGTTAGTCCATAATCTATTTGTTTTACTATCTCTAACTTTCCAAACAAGTCGACTCCTTAAGATCATGCATTTTTCAAATAGTTTCTTTGATATATTTTACCTAGATGTTATGTGGTTTCAACATAATTTTTCATATGAGTTTCATATGTAGAGTGTGGTTCATATCTTTTGTCTTTCTTATTCCAATTCCACCAAATTAAAAGGTTTACGAATTTGGCCAAAAGGCGTTTAGAGCTTCGATATTTGTTCCAAAAGAAATTTCTATTGACCTTATCAAGTTTATCATGAATATTTGAAGGAAGCATGAAACTTTGCAAAATAAAGTTGGGTTTAGATGCAATGTTTGATTTTATTAGAATGGCTCTTCCATTCTAAAAAAAGGTTGTTTGCTCTCAATATCGTGAGATGGGTCATTGATTTGGTGACGATTTCATCAAACATATGCTTGTTGACTTTTCCATTAACATTCGGGCAACCATGATATTTATCAAGAGATATCATATTTGGAATGTTACATTTTACTTATAAATTCAAAAGCAAATTTGTGATAATTAACTTTTTCATCAGATATGGCACATTATTCATCTATAATTTTCTTAATATGAGTACAAGAGCTCATATTAGATTTCTCAAAAAAATAATGTCGTCAGCAAATGAACGAAATGGGATGTTGGTACCTAATCAGGTTATTCTGAATCCAATAGGGTTCCTATCTTGTTCACTTGTAGCTTGCAATTCTTCTTGCTAAGATTTTGGCACTTAGAATGAAAAGAAATGGGGAAGAGGGATCACCCTGGCGATGTCCATGTTCTGGTACAAAGAAGTCTATACTTCCATTGTTAACAAGGACAAAAATGATACAATTTAATGCACTCCTCTATCCAATTGTAAAGTTTTTGCATAAGCCAAATTTCTTCATGATGTTAAGAATGAAATCCTATTCAGTTTTATCATACGATTTTTTGCATGTCTAGTTTAAATCTGATCTTGCCTTGATTGCCCTTATTTGATCTAAAGGAGTGAAAAATTTCATGGGCAATAAGAATTTTGTTATGGTTGGCTACGTAGGCCCATGTAAGGGATTAATAAGTTTTTCTATGGTGGTTTTCATGCGGTTAGTTAGTATTTTTGCAATGGTTCAATTTTTTAAATTATTGAGCAAAGACTGATATGTCGATAGTGATTTGTTGAATTATGATTTTTTGCATTTTGGGATAAGTGTAATGAAATGTGTGTTGATTTGTTTAAGAATTCTTCGCGAGATAAAAGAAGATTTTCATGGCTTTTATAACATAAGGGCCTATAATATTCCAATACTTTTTGTAGAAACCAACAAACATTCCATCTGGTTTGGGAGATTTGTCACATCTAATGCTGAAAATTTTAGTTTACACTTTGTCATTTAAGATAGGTTTGGTCAATTGGTCATTCTCAATGTGAGTAATTTCACAATCAATAAGAGAAAGATAGTCTTCGAGGATTGATTTATTAATGATATTCTTTTAAGACTTTTTTGCCAAATCATTGTGATTTCAGTTCTAATGTTTACTTCTCTAATGATTACAGTTCCTTCTTGTGTAAATATTTATTGAATAATTTTCCTATTGCCTCTTTAATTGGAAATTTTATGGAAATAACGGTATTTGTATTAATTAATTTAATATGTTTTGTTTTCGCTCTTCGGTTCCAATAATTTTTTTTGAAACTAAGGATGTTTTCCTTTTTGTTAACTAATTGTAGTTGTTTCTGGATAATTCCGTGTTTTAGGGATTGTAAAATCTCTTTCTATATAAGTATTAGTTTGTTTTGGGGCAAAAAAATCGAATCGACCTAAATTGCCTTAAGTGGGGTAATTAGTAAACAAAGAGATTAAGATATCGAGATAATCCAAATCAATTAATAAGGAAACAAATGAAATTGAAAGAGTACAAGAACAAGCTTATTTCCCTTGAACAAGAAGACCGGTGAATCGAATAGTTTTGCCGTCGGTCGTCTAGATGTTCGACTAGAGGACTTGATGAAGAAATAATCTTTTGCTTAGATTAATATCAAGAGAAGTACAATTGTGCTCTAGCTAGCAAGAATGAGCGTAATGTGTTTGTTACATGAGAGATTAAATGATACTTATACTAATTACACAATTAGTCTAGTAAAAATCTTCCTATATTCGTGGGTATCGTTGGCGTCTTCCGCATTCTTCTCTAACAACTCCAACGTCTCTTTGCTTCCTTGTCATCTCTGCCGTAATCTCCAAGCTTTCATGCGTCTTTGGTCTATTGGGCCGACCATCAAGTGCTTCAAATTGCTTGGCCCAACAATTGCCCCATAGTTAACTGGGTCGAAAAAAACAGTTTTAAAGGAGCAGTTAACTTTCCTTTTTTCTCTCCAGACACAATCTTTCTTTGCCGATTTCCTTGCAGGCGAGGGCGATGTGGCGGCCTCTGAGTGGACCATCATTTTGGCCATCTTGACAATCGATTTCACCTCTTTAAATTGGCAACTACCACATCTTTCTTTTACTATCCTCTTCTTTTGCAAAAGTTTCCTCCTTTCAAGGTAAAATTTTGAATTCTTACCATTTCCTTCTTCCTTGTTCTTTCATGGCGTTTTCAAGATCCAAAAGAAGTAGGGTTGCGTCTTACAGTCCCGATGAGTAAAAATCAATCCAAACCAGATAAATGATAAACCAAGCAAAGAATAGATACGAAATAGCAATGTAATTTGTATATTAATTGATGATTGAATCATATCGAAATACAACTTATCCTTAGAGAATAAAGGGTCGGGTCTTGTCCGACAGGCGTTTTGGTGATTTGACTGGCAGCGATCGGGTAGTATTCCGGGGAGTTTGAGCTAGAGCGGGTGTACTCGTAAGACTTCCGAAGAGTAAGTCGGTAGAAGCCGGGCGTAGACATGCGTATCTTCGTTGTCTTCTTTGTGGTCTATTTAGGGTAATCTTATCTTGTATCCGTTACTATATTGTTTGCAATATCTTCTATTAATTCTGGGCGAGATCTTCGGGATTTGCTCTTGATTGCTAGCATACTCTCTGTGTTTAATGCTGTTGCCGTTGCCATCGATCGAGTAATTAATGCCCTGGGTAAGATCTTCGGAGTTGGTCGGATCCCACGCGTCTGAGGAATGTCCGTCGCTTCCCTCCAGTTCTCTCTGGCCTTCGACTTTGTTTGGACCTTGGCCCAACAATTGCCCCAAGTTGTTTTGGGATTCACGGCAGCTGTGAGATGGAGTCCAAACAACTTCCATCCCGCACGATCTCCACCCTCCGATTAGGGCGCGACATGCGAGGGCTATGTGGCGATCATCCCGCTTCGTGATGGGACGTTTCTGTGACCTGCCGATTCCCTCCATAAATTCGAATAAAGTCTCTGACGGTTTGGCCTCATCTTCTTCCTTTGTTTCCTCATCTGGTAGGTTTTGCTAAGCTTTTTCGAAAAAATTGATCTTCGATTCCCTTCTCTCTCTGTTTTGGAGATGGTTTCCAGTGAATCATCTGAGTCGACTGATACTCGCTCAAACTCGAGCAAGAATAAGGTCCCCCCCTTTTCCTTCTCAAGGAGGCCGGTGCTCTGACGGGGACTCTGTCGGAGGCGGAGTTGGAGTAGATCCCTCAAGTCGGACGCTTTCCTCCGGAGACGGTCGTAAGGTTGCCACATCCAGACGAGAGAGCCGACACTCGCTATGAGGGATGGGCTTGTTTCTATGCTTACCCATTTAGGATTGGCCATACGTTTCCATTCTCCCCTCTTGTTAGGGACTTTTTAGCGACCCTGGCGCTTGCACCTTGTCAGGTCATGCCGCAGGCGTGGCATATCCTTAGGGTTTTAGATTTGTTGAATGTTCAGTCTAGGGCCGGTTTTAATTTCGACGCCCTGTGGTATAACTATTCTCTGGGGTCAAAGAGTTCTTCTCGTGTCCAGTTGCGTATTCGTCCGGGTCAGAAGCCTTTGGTGTTCAATTTAGATGTAATCGACTGTGGAAGGGGGTCGAAGTTTTTCTTCGTCGAGCGTTCGTCTTTGGAGAAGGGGGGTGACTGTTCGTTTCTGCTGTCGGAGTGGCGAGTTGAGAGTATGTACTTGACTTCTCTTTGCCTGTTTTATGTGTTTTAACCCTTTGTTTAACTCTTCTTTTTTGTAGTCCCTGAGGCTGAAGAGTTGGAAGCAGACACTCAGTCGGAAGGTCTGACAAAGATCATTCTTAGTATCCATGCGTCGGAGCGGAAGTTCGTAAACGTCAACTTGTTGTCGACTTCCCCCGCTACTCAGGACGTTATGTCGAATGTTTCATCGTCTCGGGTCAAGTGTGAGTTTTCGTTTGACTCATGTACTTTTAATCGTCTGCTTGTGATTTATGTTTTGTCTGTCGTGTTAGCGTCTCCGGCTGGTCGGTCGAGTGCCCGTTTGAAGGGAGTGTCCGAGAAAGGTCTGATAGAGCAAAGGCTGGCGGTGGTCAGGGCCTCGTCGAGTAAATCGACGCCGGCGGAGTCGTCGCTCCTAGCCAAAGTTGGCTCGAAAAGGAAGGCATATGCTTCTTCTGGCGATGTGAAGGTGGTGGATACTCCAAAGAAGAAGGCGACGGCTGCTCGTGGAGTAGAGAAGATCGACGCGGTCGGTCGATCAATTGCCGATCTTTTTCATGCTCAGGATCCGACTTTGAAGTCTGAAGTTGATGGCGTCTCTCCCTTGGATTGTATTGGTGAAGCAGGGTGTTCTGCGTGGAAGGTAAGTCGTTTTGTCGGATCTCAAGTTTGTTCGTTTTTGTCCTCATAATCTGGTGGAACCTTGATTGTTTCGACTTTGTCTTTTTTAGACTTTTCAGTTTCTCTTGGGCGCGTATTCTGGGGTCAAAGAGATGGTCGCTAAGGCCGAAGATAGGGCTGCTAGGTCAGAGTCCGATCTGGCGTCTTTGAGGACCAAGGTGGATAGAGCTGAGAGCCGCTTTAGGGATGCTGAGCGCCGTTTCGCTAAGGAGCTGAAGAGCTGCCAAGATGACTTGGATGCTTGTCAGAGGGAGCTCAGTGAGAGCCAGTCAAGTGTTGAAGAGAAGGTGATGCAGGGTAGGATTAATGTTGGTCGGGTCACAAGCGACGTAGGCGCTTTTTATGCGTTAAAGTCGCTTGTTGAGATGATCGAGGAGTTCAAAGAGGGCAAGCAGGAGACCTGGGATTTGAAGGCGGAGAAGGAGACTATGGACACCGTATTTCCGAAGGGGAATCCTGGCTTAGAGCTTTTCCGGTTGGCCGGCGTCGGGGAGGACTCCCTGGACGAAAGTGCTGGTGAAGACGAGGCCCACTCTGGCGACACCGTGCCGATCGAGCCCCAACTTTCTCCTGATCTGGATCCTGCTAAAGGTAACGTTTCGAACCCTGATCCTTGAATGTCTTTCGTAATTAGTTTTGTGACCCCACCTGTGTGTGGGTAGAATGTTCTTTGGTTTTGGCGACCCGTCCACCATCGCGGGTCGCAGAATGTGTTCGTGGATAATTTGAAGTCCTACGTCTGTGTAGGCAGACAATGTGTTTTAGTGAACCGTCCACCATCGCGGGTCGCATGTAAGTAAAAAAATGCTTAGGTTTTTATTTGATGTAATCTGTTTTACAAAGGGTTAAACTTTTTCATGTGTTCGTTCGTTTCGTCGGACTCTTCTAGAGAAGTTTGTCGTTGACGCCTTTGATTTGTATGTCGGGTTTGCCCGTGTGCTCCGTCGAGTAGGGCTTGCCGTATGTATGTAAAGAAGGAGGCCTGCAAATGTATGTATTTATGTTTAGTCATGACTTAGTGTTATGCCGAGGAGGAAAGCAATATGTCTCTATTGCGTAAATGTAATAAGGTGTCTTAACCTTATGTATTGTGTAAGGCAAGCGGTGTGCCGACGTGCATGTGGTATTCATCTCCCCGTGTTCCGATCGATCATGTAAATGTAGTGTAAGCGCTTTTATTTGTGATTGGATCCAGTGCGTACGTTGATGTCGTTCTGTACTTTAGGTTTTTGCAAGGATAAATGTCCTTACTAGATGTGAGTACTCAGTTTCAAGAAATAGAATTGAGTTCGTAGCAATGAATAGTGCATGGCAAATGAAAGGGTGTTAGTGCCTTACTTTGCTGGTTTTAAAAGTGGTATAGCTTCAGATGTGTTGTGTTCCAACTTCTTGGGGTCGGTTGTCCATCTTTGTCTTTCAATTGGTATGCTCCTTGTCCGACCACTTCTTTGATTAGGTAGGGTCCTTCCCATTGAGGTGTGAGCTTCCCGTCGGCCGGATTCTTGGTGTTCTGGAATGTCTTTCTAAGGACCCAATCGCCAACTTTGAAGACTTTGGCTTGAACATTTTTGTTGTAACTTCTTGCGACTTGTTGCTGAACCTGACCATTCTAATTCTGGCTTTTTCTCTAGTCTCATCTGTTGTGTCCAAGTTGTGCGCTAGCTCAATGTCATTTTGTTCACTCGTCTGAAGACTGTAACGAGCCGTTGGAACCAATAGCTCGGCGGGGATGACTGCTTCACTTCCGTAGACGAGTGAGAATGGTGACTGTCCAGTCGCATTCTTCGGGGTGGTCCTGTCGGACCAGAGGATGAACGGGAGCTCGTCTGCCCACTTTTCTTTAGCCCCTGTGAGGCATTTCTTGAGGTTGTTGACGATGATTTTATTGCTAGACTCGGTTGTCCGTTGGATTGCGGATATCGAGGAGTGGATGTGATCAATTTGATATTCCATAGGTCACATAAAGCTCGAGTCTTATGGCTGATGAACTGGGAGCCATTGTCGCACACGATTTCTGACGGAACGCCAAATATGCACAAGATATTGCGTTTTATAAATGAAATGACGTGTTGATCCTTTACCTCTCGGTAGGCTTCAACTTCGATCCATTTAGAAAAGTAGTCTGTCATGGCAAGGAAGAAGACTCGTTGACCCGACGCAGGTGGGAGTTTCCCGACGATGTCCATCCCCCATCTCATGAAGGGCCACGGTGCCAGAGTCGGATGGAGGAGTTCCGAGGGTTGATGAGGAACGGGTGCGTGTCATTGGCAGGCATCGCACTTCTTGGTGTACTCCATCGCGTCTCTATTCATTGTGGGCCAGTAGTATCCGTTTCGCAGAGCTTTTCCCGAGAGGCTTCTTCCGCCGGTGTGGTTCCCACACTCTCCTTCATGTAATGACTGTAAGATACGTCTGACTTCTAGAGTCTTGAGGCATCGTAGGAGTATCCCTGTGACAAATCTTTTGAACAAGACGTCATTTATAATATTGAAGGAGAGAGCTTGTACCTTTAGCCTTTTTGCTTCTGTTTTGTCGTTGGGTAGGATGCCGTCTTTTAGCCATTTGATGTAAGGTAACGTCTAGTCGTCACGATTGTTGACGATGTCTTCCTCTGGTCGGTCACCTATCTCCATCGTGACAAGTTCCTCCAATGGTGTGATCGACTCCTTGGATGTTTTTGGAACGGCTGGTGTCATGACGTGTGCCAGTGGGATATTTGGAAATTCCTGGATCTAAGACGGACCCTAAATTGGCTAGTGCATCAGCCTGAGAGTTGAGATCTCTGGGCACCTGCCTGATGTTGAATGTTTGGAATTGGTCGATTAGCTTCTTGGCCACGTACAGGTAAGCTATCATCCTGTCGTTCTTTGGCGTTATACGACCCTTGTATTTGATTTACGACTAAGAGGGAGTCACAAATGACTTCGATCTCTCGGACTCCTAGGTCGCGTGCCATGATGAGCCCAAATATGAGTGCTTCATATTCAACTTCGTTGTTGGTTGCGTCCCATTCGCATCTTACGGCCTGGGCTATCTTGTCCCCTTGTGGTGATTTCAACACGACCCCTAGCCCTGATCCTCTAGCATTCGACGCACCATCGGTGTGGAGCTCCCATTTTCCTATTTCATCTGTCGCGAACAATTGTGTTACTTCTTTGGCGGCTTCTTGCTCTAGGGTTGGGCTGAAGTCTGCCACAAAGTCAGCCAGGACTTGCGACTTGATCGCTGTTCTGGGCTTGTACTCAATGTCATAGCCGCTAAGGTGTATGGCCCACTTGACCATCCGTCCTGTGAACTCAGGATTCCTCATGATTGCTCTCATGGGATGGTTAGTGCGGACAATTATAGTATGGGATTCGAAATATGGTTTGAGTTTATTCGATGCCATTACCAATGATAGTACAAGTTTTTCTAACGACGAGTACCTTGTCTCTGCTGGTAGTAATGTTCGACTAACGTAGTATATCGGCGATTGCTTGCCGTCTTCTTCTCTGACTAGAACTGCGCTTACGACCGACTGTGATACTGCCAGGTACAGTAGTAATGGTTCATCGTCTTTGGGTTTGGTTAACAACAGGGGACTGGCAAGGTATTTCTTTAGGTTCTGAAATGCAACTTCATGTTCTTTCGTCCATTGAAAGGATTTGTTCTTCTTGAGAGCGTCGTGAAAGGGTTTGCACTTGTCGGATGACCTTGAGATGAATCTGTTCAGAGCTGCTATCTGACCTGTCAGCTTCTGTATGTCTTTGACGCACCGAGGGGATCGGAGGCTGATGATGGATTTGACTTGTTCCGGACTGGCTTCTATTCCTCTTTGTGTTACCAAGTACCCTAAGAACTTTCCTGACGACACTCCGAAAGAGCATTTCATAAGGTTTAGTTTCATGTTATATCTCTTTAGTACCTCGAAGCTGTCGCGGAGGTGGTCGATGTGGTCCTCTTTCTTTTTCAATTTGACCAGCATGTCGTCTATGTAGACTTCCATCGTGTCCCCAATCTGATCTTTGAACATCTTATTGACTAGTCGTTGATAAGTAGCCCCTGCATTTTTTAGTCCGAAGGGCATTACTTTGTAACAGTAGATACCTTGACTTGTGACAAATGCCGTTTTCTCTTGGTCTTCTAGTTCCATGAGGATTTGATTGTAGCCACTAAACGCGTCCATGAAGGATAGCATTTCGTGTCCTGCCGTTGCGTCGACCATGGCGTCAATGTGAGGGAGTGGGAATGAATCTTTAGGACAAGCCTTGTTGAGGTCGGTGAAGTCGATGCAGACTCTCCATTTGCCATTTTTCTTTTGGACTACGATCACGTTGGCTAGCCACTCGGGGGTAGTTGACTTCCCTTATTTTTCCTGTTTCCAGCAAGCTCCTTACTTCGTTGTCGACAATCTTGTTTCGCTCTGGGGCAAATTTCCTGCACTTTTGCTTGGAGATATACCGACCATATCTTCATGTGACCATGCAAAACAATCAGCATTAGACTTGAGGAAATCCAGAATTTGTTGTCTGGTCGAGTCATCCAGGTCCGACCCGACCCTTACCGTTTGGTTTGGCTTTGAAGGATCTAGTACGATCTCGTCAAGTTTTTCCATTTATGGTTCGACGTATCGATTAGATTCTTCGCCGATCTGTGATTGCTATGCGGCCTTATGCTCGACAGCGCTTTTCATGGAGGCGACGTAGCACTCTTTGGCCATCCTCTGGTCTCCCTTGATTTCTTGGACTCCCCACTTGGTAGGGAACTTGATGATATGATGGTACGTCGAGGGTACCGCCTTCATAGCATGTATCCATGGCCTGCCAAGGATGCAATTATAGGGAGATGGGTAGTCTAGGACTAGAAATTTCACCTGTTGGTTTACTCCCCCGGCGTATGTTATAAGAACTATTTCGCCGATAGTGTGTTTAACTTCACCACTGAATCCGACTAGTGGAGTCGATTTCTTGATTAGGTCATCTTCACCCAGGCCCATCCCTTTGAGGGCGTCGAAGGTCAAGAGATTGGTCGAACTTCCTGTATCGATTAGTACTCTACGTATCAAATAATTCCCGATAGATAAAGAGATTACCAGACCGTCGTGATGGTTTTCCGACCCGTCGGCATCGGACTCGTCGAACGTGACTGTTGGGAGTGCGGAGACCTTGGTTTGTCTGAACTCTGGCGTTTCGGGCTTACTGCCTTTGCTTTCTTTTGCATATCGTTTGGCCGCGGAGTACGTGTTCCCACATACGTCCGATCCCCCTGAAATAGTATTGACAATTTTTGTATGGACAGGAGACGGGGGTTTATCTTGTTTTACCTGATCTCGTCGCTCCATGGTAGCTTTGGCTCATTCCGAGATTACGTCACGCAAGAGCCCGTGTGCGAGTAACCTAGCGACCTCTTTACGTAAGGCGATGCATTCATCCGTCGAGTGACCGTGGTCACCGTGGAATTCGCACCATCTGCTCATGTCCTTTTTAACGTCCGGTCGATCGCTCTTTCGGGGCCATCTTACCTCTTTTCCATATTTGTCGAAACTCTTGACGAGCTCCGACACGGAAACACTGAAGTTGTAAGATTAAACCTTGGGGGGCAACGTTGGACCATCTCTCCAGTCTTGGGACCTGTCCTGGAAAGAGTTTACCTGATTCTGCTCATTTCGATTACGAGGGTAGGGGTGATGACGTTTGTCTCGATGGTTGTCGGAAGAGGATTTGCGATCAGATTGGTCGGGTCCATGGGACGCTTTTCGTGATTCGCGATCTTCTTCCAAACGTACCTCGGCCATATTTTTGGCTTGGACATCTTCGAAACTTCTGCACGGGTACTTGGTGATCTCGTTGTAAAGATTGCTGTCCTTGATCAGACCTTGTCGGAAGGCATCGATGGAGGTGGTGACGTCGCAATGGGGAATCACAACTTTTTCTTTATTGTACCTGTTAAGATAGCTTCGGAGAGGTTCATTATAGCTTTGGGTGATTCGATAGAGATCACTCGACTGCCTTTCGAGCCTCCGACTGCTGGCGAATTGGATCTTGAAGGAATTGACTAGATCCGCGAACGAGGCGATCATTCCCTGAGGTAAACGCATAAACCAGGTTATTGCGGGACCCACGAGAGCCGTGCCAAAGCTTTTACACATGACAGCCTCGCGGCTCTCCCTTGGAATAGATGCAGTCATTAATTTTTATTTATAGAGAGAAATGTGATCATCTGGATCGCTGGTGCCGTCGAATGTCGCCATGCTAGGAAGGTGGAACTTCTTTGGGATTTCGACTCTGGCGATCTCTCCGATGAATGGAGATTCCTCATATCTGCCCGACGCTTCCTTCTCGATCGGCTGTGGAACTCCGGGAACTCTAGCGATGCGATCATCAAGTGTCTTCATGTGCTGACTGAGCATCTGCTGGACGAGGGCCAGGATGTCGGGAGGATTGGTAACCTGTGGTTTGTTGATTCGGGTCCCTTCTGACCCGATCAGTGTGGAGAAAGTAACATTGTTAGTTGAAAATGGATTGACCAGAGGAGTTCGAGATGTACCCTCAGTATGTCCAGGACGCCGTACGCCCGGGGGGTCAGTTTGACGCTATCCATGTCAAGACGCGTCTGGATGTTGCTATGGATGGGCATCCTCCTGGATCCAGAAGCCATTGATTGTACCTGCGACTTAAGAGACTCTTTTTCACGGGTTAGTTGTGCAATCTCGGCCTCGGATTGGGTGGATAAGGTAGCCAAGGCTTCGGTCTTTTGGCATTGCTGGGCAAGTTCCTCTTATAGGGCAGTCATTTTTTGGGAAGCTCTTGGAATTGGTTTGGAGTAGGGTTTTCGGTTGTGTTTCCTTGAGCTTGGGTGTCGTCTTCGAGGCGTGGCTCCTCGGTACCAGTAGGTGGGTTGATGGTCATGGTTGGAAGGTTTCGAGATGGTGATCGGCAAGTTGCCCTACGGTGGGCGCAAAATTGTTTTGGGGTGAAAAGATCGGACGACCTAAATCGCCTTAGACGGGGTAACGAGTCGACCAGGTAGTAAAAATCAATCCAAACCAGATAAATGATCAACCAAGCAAATAATAGATACGAAATAGCAATGTAATTTGTATATTAATTGATGATTGAATCAGATCGAAATACAACTTATCCTTAGAGAATATAGGGTCGGGTCTTGTCCGACAGGCGTTTTGGTGATTTGACCGGCAGCGATCGGGTAGTATTCCGGGGAGTTTGAGCTAGAGCGGGTGTACTCGTAAGACTTCCGAAGAGTAAGTCGGTAGAAGCCGAGCGTAGACATGCGTATCTTCGTTGTCTTCTTTGTGGTCTATTTATGGTAATCTTATCTTGTGTCCGTTACTATATTGTTTGCAACATCTTCTATTAATTCTGGGCGAGATCTTCGGGATTTACTCTTGATTGCTAGCATAATCTCTGTGTTTAATGCTGTTGCCGTTGCCATCGATCGAGCAATTAATGCCCTGGGCGAGATCTTCGTAGCTGGTCGGATCCCACGTGTCTGAGGAATGTTCATCGCTTTCCTCCAGTTCTCTCTGGCCATCACTTAAATGTTGTCATATTGATCGTGACGCGAGCCACCTACTAATCCGGCATCTCGGTGTCGATCCCCCGACGTTTTGTCCGGCGAATCCAATCAAGATATATTAGAGTTGTGTCACGTGCTGTGCACATGAGTTAGTTATAACTAACTTTCCCTCTTCTATAAACTATAAATGTTTCTCCCTTTTGTAACAAATACTCAACTTTTCTAATGAAGTTCTCCTCCAATGGAGTTTTCTCTTGTATTCTCTTCTCTCTTTAGAACACAAACATGGTATCAGTCTCGGTTTTTTGATTGATCCTGCTTCCGCTACTTTTCTTCATCTTTGATTTCGTTTTCGATTGATTCTCTGTAATCAATTGTTCTTGATTCCTCCAGATTGATTCTTCGTGAATCACTTTTCTTTGATTTTTCTCGATCAAAATTCTTCTCCTGAAACTTTGAAGCTATGGTGAATGACAATCCAGCTGTGATTACGGATCTCAGTGATCCTCTCCACTTGCAATCCTCTGATAGTCCAGGGATGCATCTTGTGTCAAATCCTTTCGATGGAAAATGTTTCCTCTCCTGGAAACGCTCGGTCTTGGTTTCTCTGAGTGCTAAGAACAAGATCGCGTTCATCGACGGTTCCTTTCTTCGCTCTTCAATTATCAATGATCCTACAAGGCTTCGATTGTGGGATCGATGCAACGATTTGGTTATTTCTTGGCTTTTGAGCGCGCTCGACAAGAACATCGCTGATAGTATTCTATTCGCAACAACTGCTCAAGCGATTTGGTCTCAATTGATTGCTCGCTTCGGTCGCACTAATGGAGCTCAAAAGTTCGCAGTTTAGAAGGATCTTGCTTCGATTGCACAAGGTATTGACGACATTACTTCTTATTTCACTCGTATTAAGAAGCTTTGGGATGAATTGGATTCTCTACGTATGATTCCCATGTGTTCTTGCGAAACTGCTGTGGCTATGAAAGCTTATGAGGAAGAACAAAAGGTCTATCAGTTCTTAATGGGACTTAATGAGACTTATTTGATGATTCGTAGAAAATTTTTGATGATGAATCCTACTCCGAATGTTGATCAAGCTTACTCGATGTTGATTCAAGAGGAACATCAAAGGGAGGTTAAATCTTCATCTAATTCTTCTACTGATTCCATTTCTTTTCATGCTCAATCATCAAACAAACATTCTAACTACAAAGGAAAGAATCCTAAGCTTTGTTCTCGCTGCAAGAAGCCTGGCCATCTTGTTGACAAATGTTACAAGATCATAGGCTATCCATCCAATAACAACAATCGCTCAGGTTCAACTGTTAACTCTGTTCAAGCATCTGATGCTCAATCTTCTTCTGGAGATTCTGTTGTCTCTAGCCTCTTTGCCAGTGAATTTGCTCAGCTAAAGCACCTTCTTCAGCAGACTTCTAGAGCTTCTTCATCCTCTTAGCATGCTTTCAACAACTATGCTGGTAATCCTTCTTATTCCTTTGCTGGTTTAGGCAAATCAATTCTGAATCATATCTGGATTATAGACACCGGAGCTAGTGACCACATGTGCTATCATTTAGATCATTTTCTTGATTACAAGAAACTTTTTGTGCCAGTTACTGTAAACCTTCCCAATGGTCAGTTTCTTAAAGTTCATGTTGTTGGCCGATTCAAGATCACTTCTGAGATTGTTCTTCAGGGAGTCTTATTTGTTCCAGGATTCAGATTCAATTTGTTATCTGTCAATAGATTGGTTGCTCAGTTAGGTTGTCAGGCTGTATTTACTGACAAATTGTGTGCTTTGTAGGTTCTAACTTCGACCAGGCCTATAGTTCTTGGTAAGGCACAACAGGGCTTGTATCTGCTTCATCAACTGGATGCACTTAAGCACCAAGGGTTATCCTGTCAAGCTACTTCTAGCAATAAGAATACTATAAGTACTTTTCTTTTGCTGCATAAACATTTATGTCATCTTCCCTTTTACAAGCTGAAAATGCTTTGTAAACTAGCAATTCAAACAGAAGATGTTCCACCTTGTGATGTATGTGCCAAAGCTAGGCAACAAAGACTTTCTTTTCCTAGTAGTTCTATTACTACAACTGATGTTTTTGAGTTGATACATGTTGACACATGGGGTCCATTCAAAGTGAATACTCATGATGGTTTCAAGTACTTTTTGACCATTGTCGATGATTTCTCCAGGGCTACTTGGGTGCAATTTTTAAAAGACAAGGCTAGCAGTTTTAATTTGTTGCTCTACAGAATTTTATTTCTATGGTTCATACACAGTTTGCTAAAACTGTCAAAATTTTTCATTCGGACAATGCTTATGAGCTTGGTGGCAGTCACTTGGCTTCACAATTTTTCTTGTCTAAAGGGATTATTCATCAAACTTCTTGCGTGTATACACCTCAATAGAATGGTGTCGTGGAAAGGAAACACAAACATTTATTAGAAGTTGCTCAAGCTCTTCTTTTTGAGGCCAAATTTCCCTTGAAGTATTGGGGTGATTAAGTATTGACAGTTGCTTAACCGATATCCTACTACAGTTCTTGGTGGCAAATCTCCATTTGAAGTGTTATTTCATAAAGCTCCTTCTCTTGGTCATCTCAGAACATTTGGGTGTCTAGCCTTTGCTTCTACAATCCAACAAGGTCGATATAAGTTCATACCACAAGCTGTCAAATGTGCTTTATTGGGTTATCCTAAAAAAAAAAGGCTTACATACTTCTTAACATTGATACAAAATAGGTTTTTTATTCAAGAGATGTTGTTTTCTATGAGAATGTTACGCCTTTCCTTTTGTTACCTGATAGTTCAGGATATACTCTGCCTACTTCTTTTGCTGATGTCCCAGTGGATATATGATAGGTGTCACTGCATGAACCTTAACTAGTGATTATTGACATATTTTAGATGGAGTTTTGGAGTAGATTTAGGCTAAGTCTGTAATCTAGAAGAGTAGTTGAGAAGTGAAGAAATACAAGGTTTTACAGCTTAGATGGAGATGATGAGGGTCTGCTGGAGTTTATTGGAGAAGACTACCAACACTTGATAGTAATGAAGAGCAGAAGAGTAGAAGAAGAGCTGAAGAATGGCGCCCCGCGCCAGAGCCACCGCGACCCGGCGATGGATCTCAGAGAAGGATGCCACCCCGCGGTAGAAATCACCGCCCCGCGGTGGGAGATGGCGCCCCGCGGCCACACGAGGCAAATCATCTGAATTTAATACAAGCCCACGCCGCGTGATTGCTGGAAATAGAAAAAGCTGGGCCGTGAAGAGGAAATAAGGCCCAATTTGGAGGAAAAGGCCCACGAAGGAGATATCAGCCCACATGAGTGAAAAAGCTGGAGAATGCGCGTGTTGGATTTGAAGCAGCGAAAGCGGGAGATGAATTGGAGCGTGACGTCATGGTGGCATCAGCGAGAAGCTGTTGGATGTTGGGCCGAGCTAATGCAATTGAAGTGGGCCGTTGCTGTTGATGGTGTTGGGCCGCCGAGCTGCTTATTGTTGGGCCGTGCTGGGACAAGAAGCTGCTGATCGAGATTGCTTGCGAGAGAAGGCGGGGCCGAGCTGTTGGCTTCGTTCGGATGGGATTAATTTCCCTGATTCGTTTATTTACTTACCTTTTATTAGTTTTATTATTATTTCCTTTTATTATTTTTACAATCTTTTAGGTTTAGGTTAAATACTCTTTGTTAACATAGTTGACATTACGTTAGAATTCAGTTTTAGTTTGTAGTTTTGCCTCCGGGGTTCCAACCCATGGAGAACTAAACACCTTTGTTCTACTAGACGTTTGAAGCAATACAGTTGATGTGGTTGTGAGATTTCTATTCCTTGTTCTTATTCTTATGTGTGTTGGATTGATTCTCTTGGTTATATTGTCTATTGATTTATGTTGGTTTATCTAGAGTTGCTAACTAGGCTTATCGACATCTATCATAGTGCTAGGATTGCATATAGGGGTTCCGAGTGCATATCTAGTGGCAAACACAATTGTGCGTATAGGGGTTCCGAGCGTACAATTGTGTATGAGAATCAATTGCATGTGAAGTAGGGGAGTGAGTACTTGTACGTCTTTCTACTTGCATGTATCCTATATCCTTGTGTGTATTGCTATTTCTTTGTTGGTGGTAAAGTATCCCGGTCTGGTACCGCATGACAGGCGTGACTGGCGTATTTTATCATTGGCATAGTAATAAGTCTATCGACAACTGTGAGAATCGGTAGTACTTAAGATCAGGGTGGGAACAACCATAAGAATAGTTAAAGAACTTGGATTTAATAGATTTCAGTGATCGACTTATATCTTTGTATTGTGGATCTCGTTCTAGTAGAACTACTTTCCCCATTCATATTTTCTCATCAACTACACTTGTTTGCTTTGCTTTGCTTGATAACCAAAACCCCCCTTTCCTGTTACTTTGCATGCTTATAGACACATAGATTGATTACTTTCTCCCTGTGGATTCGACCCTTGCTTACCTCTACTACTTGTTTAGGTTTGTTAGGATTTTATTTGTTTAGGTGTCACGACGACAACGCCTATCAAATTGGTGCCGTTGCCGGGGAGGCAAGATTTGATTTTTCTGTGTGTTTCTTACTTTGGTGTGAACCTATCTTACGGTCCACACCCTTGCTACTAATTTTTGTTTTTCTTTTTGATTTTTGTTACAGATATGGATTTCTGGGGAGAACCACATGAAAGACCAGGCCCCTACTCATTTTCACCAGAAAGGAGATATGACCCAACTCCCAGTGCAGCAAGGCCAGCTAATGCCTGCAGAATCTGTCGCGATGCGCTGTACACCACTAACGACTGTCCATGACTTCCCGCATTAAGAGCAGCAATAAAAGCACGTCGAGATGCAAACTCGCAGGGTCCGAGGCAGGTGCCATATCCGGACACTTACAGCTCAGGGTGGAGGGAGCACTATAACCCAGTTCCATATGAAAATCAACCACAATGCTCGCCTGCACCCAATGCTGATGTACTCAGGACCCTGATTCAAAATATGGCAACTATGGCCCAGAACGTGACCTCAATGCATACAACCATGGCCCAAGGTATGAGATCTATGGCCCAGAGTGTCTCCTCGTTGGGGGAAATTATGGCTCTGAAAGTCTCTTCGATGGGAGAAAAAGTAGAAAAAATAGTCCACCAACAGCAAGAGGCGATTTCCAGTCTCCAAAGCCAAGTTGACCAATTGAGTCAAGCGTTGATTGAGTCGAAGTCTGCTGAAAAGGAGAGCGGTCGTGAGATGGAGAACATCGCCCACCGCCCCGCGTCACCCGTCACCGCGACCCGGCGTGAAGTCCCAATTATCTCACCGCCCCACGGCGAGACTGACCGCGACCCGGCGGCGTGCCTCAGTATCTCCACCGCGACCTCACCGCCCCGCGGTGATGACTACCGCCCTGCGGTGGACGGAGTGCCTCCTAGTGATATCCCACCGTGACCCGGTGTCCAATATTTCAGATATACTGGTGAGGTTTGGGTAGACCCTTACGGGGTTGCACGGCAGGTGCTTTCTGAGGAGGAGAACTTCTTTGGAGAGGAGTGGAGCGACGATGAGGAGGAGTGCTGTGATCGCGAAAATACTCCAGAGACAATCGCCCCGGTAGTCCCCAATCCTCTGGAGGCTGCCTATGATGAGTTTCTGCATCTCAACTCCTTCCCGCTTATCTCGCCGCAGCCTACAAACCGCGCCCGCGGCCTCTCCTCTCCTTACGTGGATGACTATGTGCGACCTTACTTTCCTCCTCTTGGGTCCGAGAAGCCTCCTGCGCCTTTCCTTGTAGCTCTGGAGGACACTAGGAGGCCAGTCAAGGACAACGACATGTTTGATTGGTTGAGCAACTACGAGATAAACTCCCCTTCGCTCAAAATGGAGGACAACACCCCTCGCTTCAAGGAATTTCTAAAGGCGCTACGCGAGATCAAGAAGAAACCGAAGGGGAAGCACAAGAAGGAGGACTTGTTGCAAGTGGCTAATGTTTATATGCTGGATACGGGGCAGGACTTACATGCAGGCCCTGAGATGCTGGGTAGGCCATTTATGAAGATGGCAAGTGCATTCATAGATATGAACAAGGTCCAACCACAAAGAAGTGCACAAGCATGGGGGAGAAGCTCAACAGGGAGTATACAAAGAGGCATCCCCTTGATATGGATCCCAGGAGTTCAAGCGCTAGGACCAATCCAAGTTGAGGAGGATGGAGTAGTATGTCATGCCATGACAATAACTAAGGCACTATCCGGGAGGCAACCCGAGGTATGTTTTTCTTTTCTTGTTTTTCATCATTTGTTTTTGCATTTTTCTTTAGTGTGTTTTTGCTTTGTTTTTGTTTTGGTTTTTGTTTCCTACTAACCTGCAGGGAAGAGACCCATGCCTATTGAAGAAGGTGTTTCCACACCAATGTAAGTCTCTTCCTTCCCTACACTAAGTTGCTCCCCGAAAAAATCTTAAACGGGGAGGCAAAAAAAAAAGAAAAAAAATCAAAAAAAAAAATCGCCAAAAAAAAATCGAAAAAAAAAAGTTTTACCTAGCTGTCCAGAGTCACCACGGAGAGGTGCGCTTCATGTTGTCACAGAGGATACATTAGCCCCACACATTATTTGGCAACGATGATAGCCCTACATTCGACATCTAAGGAGGAGGAACGCTAGAGCCCCCACCATGATGATATCTGGGCTCCACCATGTGTTCCTAGAAGGCCGTGTGACCACGCCATACTATGCTATACCACTATTCACCAAAGTGGTTTCCAATGGTTGCACGGTAGGAGAAGACGATGGATTTGATGAAGACACCCGCTCAACACCAGAGACCTGGGCATTTATTGAGAAGACCGCCAGCGACACCTACAGTGTCCAAGAAGCTTGGCGACGTTTGTGAGTTATTTTTTTTTTCTTCTCCCTGTGCTTCTATTCTTTTGTCTTTCATTACATTGAGGACAATGCAATGTTTAAGCATGGGGGAGAGTTCTATACTTGCTACGTTGTTGAGGAGAAAAATTAAAAAATGAAAAAGCCAAAAATTGAAAAAAGGCATACATAAAAAAATCCTGGGATAGGTCGAAAACCCGAAAGGGCGGCCTAGGTAATAAGTAGGTGGCTTGGACCAGCATTAGGCTGGGGTAATATGAGGTCAAGAGTGACGTGAGCTTATGTGAGTACATCTATTGTAAAATGAAATGAGTGGCTTGGTGAAAACCCGAAAGGGCGCCTTGGCAAAATGAGCGAAAAAACAAGAAGAGTGATTTTAGGATTTCTCATTATTCTTGACGAGGCGTCATAAGAAGAGGAGTTATAAGGAGGATTCGGGTAGGTCACTTTGGAGAGATAAGAAGATAGATGGGAGATAGGATTAGAATTGATTCACTCTATGGTGTTTGGGATAAGCTTGGGGGAAGTACTCTGCTTTCCTTTTAGCTTGGATGTGTGGGTGTTGAGATTTATTGAGTTGTGTTGTATTGTGTTGATGTGCTGTGCGTATGGTTTTGGTTGTCTGGAGCTGATGGTTGAGTTGTTGTAGTTACTGGTATCATGTTTGCTCACACTTCCTGAGACCTTGGTGTTTGATGATTGGAGTATGATTGGTTTTGATTTACTCGGGACGAGTAAAGGTCTAAGTGTGGATATATTTGATAGGTGTCACTGCATGCACCTTAACTAGTGATTATTGACATATTTTAGATGGAGTTTTGGAAGAGTAGTTGAGAAGTGAAGAAATCCAAGGTTTTACAGCTTAGATGGAGATGATGAGGATCTGCTGGAGTTTATTGGAGAAGACTACCAACACTTGGTAGTAATGAAGAGCAGAAGAGAAGAAGAAGAGCTGAAGATTGGCGCCCCGCGCCAGAGCCACCGTGACCCGGCGATGGATCTCAGAGAAGGATGCCGCCCCGCGGTAGAAATCACCGCCCCGCGGTGGGAGATGGCGCCCCGCGGCCACGCGAGGCAAATCATCTGAATTTAATACAAGCCCGCGCCGCGTGATTGCTGGAAATAGAAGAAGCTGGGCCGTGAAGAGGAAATAAGGCCCAATTTGGAGGAAAAGGCCCACGAAGGAGATATCAGCCCACGTGAGTGAAAAAGCTGGAGAATGCGCGTGTTGGATTTGAAGCAGCGAAGGCGGGAGATGAATTGGAGCGTGACGTCATGGTGGCATCAGCGAGAAGCTGTTGGATGTTGGGCCGAGCTGATGCAATTGAAGTGGGCCATTGCTGTTGATGGTGTTGGGCCGCCGAGCTGCTTATTGTTGGGCCGTGCTGGGACAAGAAGCTGCTGATCGAGATTGCTTGCGAGAGAAGGCGGGGCCGAGCTGTTGGCTTCGTTCGGATGGGATTAATTTCCCTGATTCGTTTATTTACTTACCTTTTATTAGTTTTATTATTATCTCCTTTTATTATTTTTACAATCTTTTAGGTTTAGGTTAAATACTCTTTGTTAACCTAGTTGACATTACGTTAGAATTCAGTTTTAGTTCGTAGTTTTGCCTCTAGGGTTCCAACCCACGGAGAACTAAACACCTTTGTTCTACTAGACGTTTGAAGCAATACAGTTGATGTGGTTGTGAGATTTCTATTCCTTGTTCTTATTCTTATGTGTGTTGGATTGATTCTCTTGGTTATATTGTCTATTGATTTATGTTGGTTTATCTAGAGTTGCTAACTAGGCTTATCGACATCTATCATAGTGCTATGATTGCATATAGGGGTTCCGAGTGCATATCTAGTGGCAAACACAATTGTGCGTATAGGGGTTCCGAGCGTACAATTGTGTGTGAGAATCAATTGCATGTGAAGTAGGGGAGTGAGTACTTGTACGTCTTTCTACTTGCATGTATCCTATATCCTTGTGTGTATTGCTATTTCTTTATTGGTGGTAAAGTATCCCGGTCTGGTACCGCGTGACAGGCGTGACTGGCGTATTTTATCATTGGCATAGTAATAAGTCTATCGACAACTGTGAGAATCGGTAGTACTTAAGATCAGGGTGAGAACAACCATAAGAATAGTTAAAGAACTTGGATTTAATAGATTTTAGTGATCGACTTATATCTCTGTATTGTGGATCTCGTTCTAGTAGAACTACTTTCCCCATTCATATTTTCTCATCAACTACACTTGTTTGCTTTGCTCTGCTTGATAACCAAAACCCCCCTTTCCTGTTACTTTGCATGCTTATAGACACATAGATTGATTACTTCCTCCCTGTGGATTCGACCCTTGCTTACCTCTACTACTTGTTTAGGTTTGTTAGGATTTTATTTGTTTAGGTGTCACGACGACAACACCTATGAGAATGTTACGCCTTTCCTTTTGTTACCTGATAGTTCAGGATATACTCTGCCTACTTCTTTTGCTGATGTCCCAGTGGATATAGTTTCACAAGTCCCTTCTCAGCCTGCAATAAGTTCTTTTTTGGAGGTTATTTCTGCTTCACCTGCACCTGAAGCTCTTCCTATTGTGCCTACATGAGATCTTCACGCAATATTATTCCTCCTGCATATTTACAAGATTTTGTATGCAACAATGCTTCATGCAACAGTGTCTTGCAAGCTACTGCTTCTCAGGTTGTCTATTACTTTGATCTTTCTCCTTCTAGTCAACACTTGGCTGCTAATGTCTCTTCTCTGCTTGAGCTTGTCACTTTTGAGGTTGTTAATACTTTTCCAGAGTGGCAAGATGCCATGAGTAAAGAACTTGCAGCCTTAGATGCTAATCATACTTGGGACTTGGTGGACCTTCCTCTTGGCAAGAAACCCATTAGTTCCAAGTAGGTGTACAAATTAAAATACAAAGCAGATGGTACCTTAGAGCGGCACAAGGCCAGGCTAGTCATCAAGGGTTGCACTGAGAAGGCTAGAATTGACTATACATAGACTTTTTCACCTGTTGTGAAAATGACAACTATAAGGTGCCTAGTTGCTGTTGCTATTAAGAAATGTTGGCCATTGTCACAACTTGATATGAACAATGCCTTCCTTCACGGGGATTTAAAAGAAGAGGTCCATATGAAAATTCCTAAGGGAATACCTGCTGCTCCTGGTAAAGCCTGTTGCCTCAACAAATCTCTATATGGCTTAAAGCAAGCCTCGTGGCAGTGGCACTCCAAGCTTTCTGAGGCTCTTTTATCCCAAGGTTATGTCCTCTCACCTAATGAATACTCCTTATTCTACAAAAAGAGTGGCACTTCTGTGGTCTTCTTAGCAGTTTATGTGGATGATGTTCTTATCACTGGGAATAACCAATCTGAGATCACTGCTATCAAGCTTTTTCTAGATGCTCAGTTCAGGATAAAGGACCTCGGTGCCCTCAGTTATTTTCTGGGAATTGAATTTCTTCATTGCTCACAAGGCTTGGTTTTGTCTCAATGAAAATTCATCCTTGATATCTTGAAAGATTTAGATTCTGTAGATCTAGCTCCTACAAATAGTCCTCTGGATCCTGCTACAAAGCTCACCTTTTCAAGGGATGATCTTCTCCTTGATGCTACTCCATACATCAGGCTTGTTGGTAGGCTGAATTTTGTGACTACCTCACGACCTGATCTTTGCTTTGCTGTGCAACACCTTAGCCAGTTTATGTAGAGTCCCAGTCATTCCCACTTCAAAGCTGCATTGCACACTCTAATATTCCTCAAAGGAACTCTTAATTCAAGTCTTTTGATGAGCAATTCCCCTGATTTCTCTTTACAAGCCTAATGTGATTCAGATTGGGCATCATGTGTTTGCACACGAAGGTCTGTCAGTGGTTATGTCATCTTACTTGGATCCTTCCCCATCTCCTGGAATTCGAAGAAACAGACAACCATCTCCTTATCTTCTGCAGAGGTGAAATATCGATCAATTCGTCGTTTAACAACTGAGCTTGCCTGGCTCACTCGCTTGTTACATGAGCTCCAAGTTCCTGATGTTGCTCCAGTGCCGGTCAACTGTGACAACCAAGCCTCCATACACATCGCGAAGAACCCTGTCTTTCATGAACGGATGAAGCACATCGACATAGACGGTCATTTCATTCGCTCCAAATTGGCTGAAGGGCTTATTACCTTGTTCTATGTGCCTACCAATTTGCAGTTAGCCGATGTCTTCACCAAACCATTATCAGGGCCATCACACTCCTCTGCCTCTTCCAAATTGGGATTGCTTCCAGCCCCTCTAATTTGAGGCGGGATATTAGATTTGTGTCACGTGATGTGCACATGAGTTAGTTATAACTAACTTTCCCTCTTCTGTAAACTATAAATGGTTCTCCCTCTTGTAACATATACTCAACTTTTCTAATGAAGCTCTCCTCCAATGGAGTTTTCTCTTGCTTTCTCTTCTCTCTTTACAACACAAACAAGATAGGGGGAGAAATGTCGATGCCATAGCTACCGCTAGCACGCACAGGCCTAGAAGTTGAGCCTAGCGGTGGAGAGAACAATTTCACATCCCACTACTCTCGAATCTTCCCCCACTAATTACTTCACCATCATCAACTCCAAGCCTTCAAGTTCGCAAGCAAACTATTTTTTTTACGATCGATAGTAGTAACAGTGGTAAAATCAAATTGAATTTCACAAAAATTAGGAAATGGAAAACGAAATAAGTGAACAGAGAAAGTCAATGATTACTTAAACTGAGCCATTGATGGTAAAAAGAATACAAAAAGTGTGAAGTGGATAGTTATTGGGTGTGAAGAACAACACACATGTACATAATCCCTAAATTTTTGCTCTTCATTGATTCCTTTAACTGAGCCATTGATCCTTTCCTTTTTGGATTCGAAGCTTCTCAACGGCTTTCCTTCATTATGGAAAGCGTATCTCCATCTTTCACAAATCCGGCCACTAAATGATCCCAACCGTGTTAACCGTTGTGACGTTGTTTTATCATTTCCTTTTCAGCGTCGTGCTTATGTATTCCCATGACACGTCCGTCTCTTGGGCTTTGCTGTGCTTGGACCACTTGTAATGATGCTTCTATGTTTCACATGCCCATATATGAGCCCAACAGTCACATAACACATATCCCATGGTGGAACGAACTTTCTTTTTGCTTCAAGCCTTGCTTTAGTAAAGAGGCCATTTTTACCAAATTTACAAAAAAAAATTGACTATTGGGAATGTGTCAAATTTTCAAATTCAGGAAATGTCATTAATCGGTCGTGAATTGGATTTATTAATTAGTTCCATAGCAGACATAGTGGAGAGCCAACCTTTCTACTTGGTCGCCAGTATATTGGATCCTAGATATGGTTGTTTGGAATCCGTATATTTAATATATTTTTATCTATTTTTTCTAGTTAATGGTGTCAGGGTTGTGTTTTCTTCCATCGCATTGTGTTGTCAAAAACATTGCATATTTTCATTCCATGTTTATTCCTTGTTGACATAGCGCCCCATTAATGAGTGAAGATGGTAAAACCCAATTGTTAGTCCATAATCTATTTGTTTTACTATCTCCAACTTGCCAAACAAGTCGACTCCTTAAGATCATGCAATTTTCAAATAGTTTCTTTGATAATTTTTACCTAGATGTTATATGGTTTCAACATAATTTTTCATATGAGTTTCATATGTAGAGTGTGGTTCATATCTTTTGTCTTTCTTATTCCAATTCCACCAAATTAAAAGGTTTACGAATTTGGCCAAAAGGCGTTTAGAGCTTCGATCTTTGTTCCAAAAGAAATTTCTATTGACCTTATCAAGTTTATCATGAATATTTGAAGGAAGCATGAAACTTTGCGAAATAAAGTTGGGTTTAGATGCAATGTTTGATTTTATTAGAGTGGCTCTTCCATTCTAAAAAAGGTTGTTTGCTCTCAATATCGTGAGATGGGTCATTGATTTGGTGACGATTTCATCAAACGTATGCTTGTTGACTCTTCCATTAACATTCGGGCAACCATGATATTTATCAAGAGATATCATATTTGGAATGTTACATTTTACTTATAAATTCAAAAGCAAATTTGTGATAATTAACTTTTTCATCAGATATGGCTTATTATTCATGTATAATTTTCTTAATATGAGTACAAGAGCTCATATTAGATTTCTCAAATAAATAATGTCGTCAGCAAATGAACGAAATGGGATGTTGGTACCTAATCAGGTTATTCTGAATCCAATAGGGTTCCTATCTTGTTCACTTGTAGCTTGCAATTCTTCTTGCTAAGATTTTGGCACTTAGAATGAAAAGAAATGGGTAGAGGGATCACCCTGGCGATGTCCATGTTCTGGTACAAAGAAGTCTATGATACAATTTAATGCACTCCTCTATCCAATTGTAAAGTTTTTGCATAAGCCAAATTTCTTCATGATGTTAAGAATGAAATCCTATTCAGTTTTTTCATAGGATTTTTTGCATGTCTAGTTGAAATCTGATCTTGCCTTGATTGCCCTTATTTGATCTAAAGGAGTGAAAATTTTCATGGGCAATAAGAATTTTGTCATGGTTGGATACGTAGGCCCATGTAAGGGATTAATAAGTTTTTCCATGGTGGTTTTCAGGCGGTTAGTTAGTATATTTGCAATGGTTCAATTTTGTAAATTATTGAGCAAAGACTGATATGTCGATAGTGATTTGTTGAATTATGGTTTTTTGCATTTTGGGATAAGTGTAATGAAATGTGTGTTGATTTGTTTAAGAATTCTTTGTGAGATAAAAGAAGATTTTCATGGCTTTTATAACATAAGGGCCTACAATATTCCAATACTTTTTGTAGAAACCTACAAACATTCCATCTGGTTTGGGAGATTTGTCACATCTAATGCTGAAAATTTCAGTTTACACTTTGTCATTTAAGATAGGTTTGGTCAATTGGTCATTCTCAATGTGAGTAATTTCACAATCAATAAGAGAAAGATAGTCTTCCAGGATTGATTTATTAATGATATTCTTTTAAGACTTTTTTGCCAAATCATTGTGATTTCAGTTCTAAGGTTTACTTCTCTAATGATTACAGTTCCTTCTTGTGTAAATATTTAGTGAATAATTTTCCTATTGCCTCTTTAATTGGAAATTTTATGGAAATAAAAGTATTTGTATTAATTAATTTAATATGTTTTGTTTTCGCTCTTCGGTTCCAATAATTGTTTTTGAAACTAAGGATGTTTTCCTTTTTGTTAACTAATTGTAGTTGTTTCTGGTTAATTCCGTGTTTTAGGGATTGTAAAATCTCTTTCTATATAAGTATTAGTTTGTTTTGGGGCAAAAAAATCGAATCGACCTAAATTGCCTTAAGTGGGGTAATTAGTAAACAAAGAGATTAAGATATCGAGATAATCCAAATCAATTAATAAGGAAACAAATGAAATTGAAAGAGTACAAGAACAAGCTTATTTCCCTTGAACAAGAAGACCGGTGAATCGAATAGTTTTGTCGTCGGTCGTCTAGATGTTCGAATAGAGGACTTGATGAAGAAAGAATCTTTTTCTTAGATTAATATCAAGAGAAGTACAATTGTGCTCTAGCTAGCAAGAATGAGCGTAATGTGTTTGTTAAATGAAAGATTAAACGATACTTATACTAATTACACAATTAGTCTAGTAAAAATCTTCCTATATTCGTGGGTATCGTTGGCGTCTTCCGCATTCTTCTCTAACAACTCCAACGTCTCTTTGCTTCCTTGTCCTCTCCGCCGTAATCTCCAAGCTTTCATGCGTCTTTGGTCTATTGGGCCGACCCATCAAGTGCTTCAAATTGCTTGGCCCAACAATTGCCCCATAGTTAACTGGGTTGAAAAAAACGGTTTTAAAGGAGCAGTTAACTTTCCTTTTTTCTCTCCAGACGCAATCTTTCTTTGCCGATTTCCTTGCAGGCGAGGGAGATGTGGCGGCCTTGATCAGTGCTATTTTATAGTGCATTTCTAGGTGTTAATACCAGGTTTGAGGCGCCATTTGGATGGATTTAGAGCACAATTGTGGAATAGGGAGTTGGAGAGAAGAAGTGTGGATTTGGTGGTCTGGAGAAGCAAATTGAAGATATCCAGAGGAAGAGGAGTTGACCACTGAGGAGACGAAGAAGAACCAAGGAGAGAGTCCATACGAGAGTAGAAGAATAAGGTGCTGAATTCAATTGATTCGTTCTCTTTTCTCAGATGTCCAAATGGAGTGATTCCAATTCAAAGAGTTAGATCTTGAAGTCTACTGCAAGTACTCAAAATAAGAGCGCGATCCGAATTGGAAATCAAAAGTTATGACATTTTTACGGAAGTGTCGCGATACTGAAGAGAGAAGGCCGCGACCGCGGCCCGAAGGCCGCGATCGCGGCCACACACGGGAGACAACCCGTGGAGATTTCCGAACTTTTGTTTTCTTTTTTCTTTTGTTTTCTTCCTTATTTAATTTAATTCGAATATTATATTTTATTTCCTTGTAGATGAGGTTTGTGATCTTAGGCTTTAGGTTAACTTTATTTAACCTAATTCCCACAACCTCCATTCATCATCACATATCAACGTTAGACCTAGTTTATTTTCATCGTTGTTTTTACCTTTTGCCCAGGCAGACAATTGAAGCCTTTGGATTGATTGGATTGTGAGTTTATTCCTTTACTCTTTCTATGATTGTTTTAATTCTCTCTCATGCTTAATTTCATTGATCATATATCGATTCACCTTGATTTGTTGATTAGGAAATCAAATAGATTGTTAATAGTAGTTCCCTCTAGCTTGACAACCTAGAGAAATTAGTATTATGCTATTGATTCCCCTTTTCCATACAACCTGTTGAGATTGTTATTGATCATATTACTAAGGATTGGAGGATACTGGTTGAGAATCTAAATCCCTTAGTTTGTGTAGAGAATTAATTACATGTAATTGTATGACTGGTTGCTACACTTGCATGTACCTATCTATTCTTGAACTTCCTGCTGCTATTGAATTAAATCGTGAAGGTTAGTAGGGATTTGTTTAATAGTTAGGGTTATCAGGACTGGTTGGACTGGTAACTAATTCAGAACAAGGATTAGGACTTTCATGAGTATTGAGGACTAGGAATAATCAATGATCGATCTATCAATCTGAAGTGTGGATATTTGTTTGGCTGAGTTATTTCCCTAATTTGATTTCAAGTCTTTGTTTTTATTTATTTATTTTGTTTTTAAATCAGAAACCCCCTGGTTACTTGTTGGTATACAATTACATCGTTGGAATAGTATTTGATTCTCTGTGGGATTCGACCCTTACTTATCAGACTACATTAGTTGGGTTTGTTTAGGATTATTTTGTTTAGGTGTTACGACAACGCCTATCAGGCCTCTGAGTGGACCATCGTTTTGGCCATCTTGTCAATCGATTTCACCTCTTTAAATTGGCAACTACCGCATCTTTCTTTTACTATCCTCTTCTTTTGCAAAAGTTTCCTCCTTTCAAGGAATTTTTTTGAATTCTTACCATTGCCTTCTTCCTTGTTCTTTCATGGCGTTTTCAAGATCCAAAAGAAGTAGGGCTGCGTCTTGGAGTCCCGGTGAGGTAGACGACGACTTCGTCCCCCTAGAGCTTCTGGGCGTGGAAGATTCTCGAGCCGGAACTTTGACTTAGCCAGAATTGGATAGGATCTTGGAGGTTGGGCAATTTCCTGTTGGAATGGTGGCGCGTTTCCCTCGTCCCCATGAACGCGCTGACTGGCGAAGGAAAGGTAGGGTGTGTTTTTTCGAATACCCTTTTAGGATTGGGCACTCTTTCTATTTCTCAAACCTAGTCCGCAATTTCATAGCCGTTTTGAATCTTGCCCCTTGTCAAGTCATGCCACATGCATGGTGTCTTTTGAGAGTAGTCGATTTGTTAGTTTCCGGTGTCGATGTCAATTTTGATTTCGACACCTTGTGGTATTCCTATTATTTGAGTACTCGAGGGTCCTCTAGATTTTAGTTACGCCTTTGACAAAATAGGTTGCCGATCGCACTGAACCTCAATGTTAATGATCGCGGTTGGAGATCTCGTTTCTTCTTTGTGGAGTGAAAATCGCTTGAGGGGGGCGTCAACTGTTCTATCCTGTTGGATGACTAGAGGACGACATGTATTGTATTTGTCCTTTTAAGCTTTTGTTAGATGTCTTATTAACTTTTGCTCAAATGTTTTTTATTTCAGTTCCCGACCCAGAGGAGTTCGAAGATTCTGATTTTGAAGCGGTGACTCAAGTTTTGCTATCTCTTTCTGAAGCACAACGGTCCTTTGAGAATGTTAACTTCCTGACGTCCAGCCCTTTCAACATGTCGACACCCTCAACTTCTCTGACCAAAGGCACTTGTTCGTTCCTACATGTATGCGTCTGGGTGGTTTTTGGACTAGTCGTATGCTTACTGTGTTGTGCTTACCTGACAGCGTCATGCGGCAAGAGATCAAGCATGCGTCTTTCCAAGAAGAGTCTTTTAGAGCAGAAGATTTCGACTATAAAGGCGTTTCCCTCAGCCAAAATCATCTCTCTCAATTCGCAATCATCAAAGACGTCCGGAGCATAGAGGAAGGTGATCGTGGATGCCGAACCGGTGAGGGTTGATCTCGAAGATAGATCCTTGAGCGACATCCTCTATACCCAAGATCCTACTATTATGAAAGAGATCGGAGACCTCCATCCAATCGACTGTATCGACAAGGCGAGTGTATTGGCTTGGAAGGTAAACGTAAACGCGTCTCTTTTTTTAATGATTAAATACATAATCTTTTTCCTTTGGCATGCAATCGCTTCAGTTTTGTTTGGTGGCCTTCTCGACGGTAAAGGATTTGAGCGATCGGGCAGACAAGCGCGCTGCTCATGCCGAGACCCAACTTGCTGTTACGAATAGTCGTTTGAAGATGGATGAGAGCAAGCTTGCCCATGTCGATTGAAAATTGAAGGAGGCTTAAACTCGCATCGAGGGGATTGAGAGTAGTGTTGAGGGGCTCCAGGTGAAGGACGCACAGATTGCAAGCAACGTTGGTGCCTACTTCTGCCTCAAGTCCCGTATAGAGATGATGGAAGAGTATGCTGCTAGGAGCCATTCGACTTGGAATGTTGAGAACGAGAGGGCAAGCATAGAGCTCCTTTACCCCAACGGGAATCCCGGTGCTGAGCTCTTTAAAATCATTGGCCTGGGCGAAGAAGAGCAGAAGGGTGAGGATGATCTTGAGATAGACAAGGGCATTGCTGAGGATATGCCAGAGACGACTTCCACTACACCGAAGGATCAAGTGTCCGCTCCTACAAATGCCGTTGAGAAGTCAGGTGAATCTTGATTGTGTTAAGGGTTATGTGTCGTGACAATATTAGTGTTTCTTGCGTCGTGTGTTGACGCATAAACTTTGTGGTATCTTGTCTCATAAACGTTATGCCCCATCGTGGAGATGGAATGGATAATAGTTTTGGCAACCTGTCCACCATCGCGGGTCGCGTAATCTAATATAAATGCTTTGGTATTTGTATACCTCGTGTGTAGTTTTATGTTTTGCAAGTGGACTCGTCTGTCGCTTCCCGGTTGAATTGGGTGGTTTTGGTCGCGTAGACCTATAATTGTAATTGTTAGTTTGTATGACATGTCGTGTAGTTCCAAGGAGGAGTGTGATTGTATTTCGATAGGACGTGTACCTTTATAGCGTTAGGATAAGTCTTGTAAGGATGTGTTTTATTGTTCCTCCACTCCCTATGTACCGATCGATCGTGTGATGTGCAAGCGCTTTGTATGATAGTGTTTTTGTGTGTTGATAAACTTGATTCTCTCTTGAGGCCTCTTGTTGTGTTCTGTCTAAAACATTTTAAAAAGAAAAAGATCAAGGGTTGACCGTTGGGTGTGAGCCCAACGGCCCTCCGATGCTTAAGTCAGTAAATGGTCGAATGAATATGATTGAATAAATTTGAACTAAACGCAAAGTATGAGGTTTAGAAATGATACAACTTTAGATGGGTTGCGTTCCAATTTTGTGGGATTGGCTGACCGTCTTTTATTTCAAGTCGATATTCTCCTTGACCGACGATCACCTTAACGAGATATGGTCCTTCCCATTAGGGTGCAAGTTTTCCGTTGGTTGGGTCTCTAGTATTTTGGAATGCTTTCCTTTGGACCCAATCTCCCACTTTGAAGACTTTGATGCATGCGTTTTTGTTGTAACTTCTTGCGACCTATTTTTGATACCGTACCATTCGTATCCTAGCTTTTTCTCTGACTTCATCCGCTATGTCTATGTTGTGTGACAACTCGACATTGTTTTGTTCAGATGTTTGTATACCATATCTAGCTGTTGGGACGAGTAGTTCGGCAGGTATGACTGTTTTGCTTTTGTACACCAATGAGAAAGGTGATTGTCCAGTCGCATTTTTCAGGGTAGTCTTGTCAGAACAAAGTATTAGGGGAAGTTGGTCTGCCCATTTTCCTTTTGCCCCTGTGAGACATTTCTTGAGGTTATTTATGATGATCTTGTTGCTGGATTCGGCCATGCCATTAGATTGTGGATACCGGGGTGAGGACGTGATGAAATTATTGTTCCATTGCTTGTAAAAGGTTTGCGTCTTGTTACTGCTGAATTGGGAGCCATTGTCGCATACTATTTCTGATGGTATACCGAATCTGCATAAGATGTTACGTTTTATGAATGAGATGACATGCTTGTCTTTTACCTCTTGATATGCTTCGGCTTTAATCCACTTAGAAAAGTAATCGGTCATGGCGAGAAAGAAGACGCGTTGCCCTAATGTTGTTGGTATTTTCCCGACAATATCCATTCCCCATCTCATGAATGGCCAGAGTGCTAGTATTGGGTGGAGTAACTCTGATGGTTGGTGAGAAATGGGCGTGTGTCGTTGATAGGCATCGCACTTCTTTATGTATTCTATGGGTCTATGTTCATTGTCGGCCGGTAGTATCCCGTCCTTAAGGCTTTACCGGACAAGCTACGTCCTCCGGTATGGTTTCCGCATTCTCCGTCGTGTAAGGATTGTAGGACGCGTTCAACATCGACCATCTTTAAGCATCATAGGTATAATCATGTGACAGATCATTTGAACAAGACATTATCTTTTAGATCAAAGGTTAGTGCTTGTACCTTTACTCTTTTGGCTTCTCCTTTGTCTGTTGGGAGCATGCCGTCTTGTAGCCATTTAATGTAGGGTGTAGTCCAGTCATCTTGATTGTTTATGATGACATCCTCGGTGTTGTCGCCTATTTCTGCTGAAACTACTTCTTCTAAGGGTATATCATATGTTTTCCGTGTCTTATCATTGTCGGCTGCTGTGTGGACTTTGGGAACTGCTGGAGTCGTGACGTGTGCTAGGGGATTGTTGTGGAAGTTGTTAGGGTGTAAGGCCGACCCGAGGTTTGCTAGGGCATCAACTTGAGCGTTGAGGTCGTGTGGGACTTGCTGGATGGCGAAATTTTGGAATTGTTCTGCCAGTTTTTTAACGACATCTAGGTAGGCCATCATTTTGTTGTCTTTAGCGGCGTACGAGCCTTGTACTTGGTTGACGATTAGAAGAGAGTTGCATACCACTTTGATGTTTTGAATCGCTAGGTCTTGTGCAAGTGTTATTCCAAATATGAGTGCCTCGTACTCTGCTTCGTTATTGGTCACGTCCCATTCACATCTTACAGCTTGGGCTATATGGTCCCCTAGTGGCAATTTTAGTACAACCCCTAGGATGACTCCCCTTGCGTTTGACGCTCCGTCTGTGTGGAGTTGCCACGTGCCCCTGTCTTCTTCAATCGTCAGCTGAGTGGCTTCCCTTGCGGCTTCTTGTTCTAATGTTGGACTCAAATCAGCCACAAAGTCTGCCAAAGCTTGAGACTTGATTGATGTCCTTGGTTCGTACTTGATGTCGAAACCACTTAAGTGTATTGCCCATTTTGCCATTCGACCTATGAACTATGGTTTCCACTGGGAGCAAGGAGCGACTTATGTAGTAGATTGGGGATTGTTTTTCATCTTCTTCTCTCGTCAAGACTGCACTTTCCATTGACTCCAACACTGCTAGGTATAGTGGTAGTGGTTCGTTGTCTTTTGATTTTTGCTAGTAGCAACGGACTCGCAAGGTATGTCTTTAAGTCTTGAAAGGCGTGCTCATGAGCTGCCGTTCATTCGAACGACTTGTTCTTATTCAGTGCCTCATAAAACAACTTACATTTGTTCAAGGATTTCGATATGAATCTATTGAGTGTTGCTATTCGTCCTGTTAATTTCTGAACGTCTATGACTCATCTAAGGGATCTCAACTCGATGACTGCTTTGATTTGATCTGAGTTGGCCTCTATTCCTCTTTGGGTTACCATGTACCCTAGGAATTTACCTGAGGACACTCCAAAAGAGCATTTAGTAGGGTTTTATTTCATGTTGTACTTTTTTAATTCTTTGAATGCTTCTTTCAGGTGTTCGATGTGATCTTGGGATGCTTTCGACTTGATCAACATATCATCTATGTATACTTCCATGGTGCCCCAATTTGGTCTTTGAACATCTTGTTGACTAGTCGTTGGTACGTTTCCCCTGCATTTTTTAGTCCAAAAGGCATAACTTTGTAGCAATATGTACCTTGGCTTGTTATGAAGGTTGTGTTTTCTTTGTCTTCCAGGTCCATTAGGATCTGGTTGTACCCACTGAACGCGTCCATGAATGTGAGCATTTCGTGACCTGCGGTCACGTCGACCATTGCGTCGATGTGTGGCAAGGGGAAGGAATCCTTAGGACATGCCTTGTTTAGATCTGTAAAGTCGATGCAGACCCTGCACTTTCCATTTTGTTTTGCACTATGACGACGTTTGCTAGCCATTCTGGATACTTGACATCATGGATTTTACTTGTCTTCAGTAAGTTTATGACCTTTCGTCTATGATCCTATTTTGCTCTGGTGCGAATTTCCTTCTTTTCTGTTTGACTGGAAGATAAGCTGGATCTATATTTAGCTTGTGAGTAATAACGTCAGGTGAGATTCCTACCAGATCCTCATGCGACCACGCGAAGCAGTCGACATTGGATCGTAAAAACTCCACCAAGCTAGCTCTGGTCGAGTCGTTTCAATCTTACCCGACCCTTACCGTCTGGTTTGGCTTTGAAGAGGCCAATACGATCTTGTCTAGTTTTTCCATTTCTGGTTCGACGAATCATTTGGTCCCTTTGCCGACCTATAGTTACTATGATGATTGTCGCTCGACTGCCCCATTCATTGATGTGACATAGCATTCCTTGGCAGCTTGTTGGTCGCTTTTTATTTCATGTACCCCCCTGATCGGCACTATTTTATAGTGTATTTCTAGGGGTTGTTATCAGTTTTGAGGTGCCATTTGGATGGATTTAGAGCACAATTGTGGAGTTGAGAGTTAGAGACTAGAAGTGAAGAAATCATGGGATTTACAGAGGTTTGAAGTGCATTGAAGAGTAGAAGAACATTGGGCTGAATTCAAATGGTTCGTTCTCTTTACTCAGATGTCCAAATGGAGTGATTCTAATTCGAGGACTTAGATCTTGAAGTCTACTGGAATTCCGCAAAATATGAGCGCAACCCGAGTTGGGAATAAAAAGTTATGGCGTTTTTACTAAAGTGTCACAGAAGCTGAAGAAGACACCGTCACCGCACCCCGCAGTGGGATGACCGCACCCCGCGGCGAGCACAACAAAAGCAAGGATCTAGATTCTGGAAGACCACCGCACCCCGCGGTGGGTGTCACCGCACCCAGCGGTGGCGACGCGCTGAAGATATTTCCGATGTTTTTATTTCCCGTTTTATTTTATTTCCGAGACTTTGTTTCCAAGTTTGTTTATTTATTTTCTTTATTTCTGAATTATTTCCTTAGTATTTAAGTTAAGTTTAAGACTCTTTTAGAGGATCCATTCTAAAACCCTAGTTTCCACCTTTCTACGTTTTTGCTCTCACAAACCCTAATGGAGAACTAAACCTCCATTGTTGCACTTGACAGTTTGAAGCCAGCAATTGATTGGTTGTGAGTTTTCTACTCTTGTTCGTTTTCCTATCTAGTTGGATTGATTCTCTTGTACTTGATTGATTATTGGTTTATGTTGATTTATCTAGATTGATCACCTAGGTTTATTGATATCTTCCTAATTGCTAGGACTTGTGATTCCGGGTTCGGGTTGCATATCTAGTAGCAAGCACGATTGTTGCGTATAGGGGATCCGAGCGCTTCATCGTGGGAGAGAGTTAATTGCATGCTTATAGTAACGGGTTGTTTCTATTGCATGTATCTTGTTGAATCCTTGTTTGATTGCTATTGCTTTATTGAGTCTTGAAGGTTTTCAGATTTGATTTGGTGATAAGTACTATTAGGGCTGGTAGAACTAATAGTTATCTATGATCGGGATAAGAACAACTATAGGAATATTAAGAACTTGAGATTGATAGAATTCCGTGATCGACCTTTCTATTGTTGTGTGGATCTTTGTTAAGTATGGCGCTTTTTCCCTTCTTATTCTCAACCGTTATTTGTGAACTTGTGTACTTGCTTTGTTTACTTTGGTTACGAAAAACACAAACAAACCCCCCCTAGTTCCTAGTCGATGACGTGAATTACAAGAATAGATAACCTGACTCTCTGTGGGATCGACCCTGACTTGCTTGCTATACTCTGTAGTAGGTACTTTAGGATTTCTTTGATAAGCATACGACTTTAGCTCTGTCACCCCCACTTTGTCGGGAACTTGATAGTTTGGTGATAAGTGGGTGGTAGAGCTTTCATGGCGTGTATCCAGGGTCTACCAAGGATTGCATTATAAGGTGACGGGCAGTCGAGCACAAAGAACTTTATCTGTTGTTTGATGCTGCCAGCATACGTTGTTAACATTATTTCGCCAAGGGTATGTTTGACTTCTCCGCTGAAACCAACCAGTGGAGTCGACTTTCGGGTTAGACGTCCTCACTTAGACCCATACCCTTCAGGGCGTCTGGTGTTAACAAGTTTGTGGAGCTACATGTGTCGATTAGTACTCGATGTATGAGACAGTTACCAATTGACAAAGATATTACCAGATCGTCGCCTAGTTCTTCAGCTTTGGAGTCGTCGAAAGTGATGATAGGCGCATCTCCTATCCGTGGTCGTACCATCTCCGACCGGGCTGGTCTGTCGCCTTTGCTTTCTTTGGCATGTCTTTTTACAGCCGAGTATGTGTTTCCACACACGTCCGACCCTCCTGAGATGGTGTTAATAATTTTGGTATGTACTAGAGATGAGGGTCGATAGGTTGTTACTTAGTCCCTTCGTTCTAGAGTGGCTTTTGCCTTATCGGAGATGACGTCGCGTAAGAGTCCATGTGCGAGGAGCCTTGTGACCTCCTTGCGTAGTGTTATGCACTCGTCTATTGTGTGACCGTGATCTTCATGGAACTCATACCATCTGCTCATGTCTTTCTTGAAGTCTGGCTTGTCGCTCTTCCGGGGCCATCTTATGTCTTTTCCATATCTATCGAAACTCTTGACGAGTTCCGACACATAAATGTTGAAGTTATAAGAAATAACCTTCGGGGGCGGAGTCGGGTTGTTCTTCCAGTCTTGGATCCTGTCATAAGAGTTGTTTATCTGGCCCTGGTTGCTTCGTCCCTTGGGGTACGGTTGATGTCGCCTGTTGTGTCGATGATCTGAGGATGACCTTCGGTCGACTCGATCTGGGCTCTTGTGTGCTTTTATTGGTTCTTCTTCTTCTTCTTCCAGCCTGACTTGGGCCATGGTTTTAGCCTGTACATCATCGAAGCTCTGACACGAGTATTTAGTTAACTCGCGATAGAGTTCGCTACCTCTGATTAGTCCCCAGCGGAAGGCTTCAATAGACGTTGGAATGTCACAATGCGTGATCACAACCTTCTCTTTGTTGTACCTGTTAAGATAATCCCTTAAGGGCTCACCGTACCTTTGTACGATCTTGTACAAGTCACTTGATTTCTTTTCTAGTCTTCTGCTGTTGGCGAAGTGGATCTTGAATGAATTGACCAGATCAACGAATGACGTGATTGAACCCTGAGGCAAATGCATGAGCCAGGTTAGTACCATGGTTTTAGCCTGTACATCATCGAAGCTCTGACACGAGTATTTAGTTAACTCGCGATAGAGTTCGCTACCTCTGATTAGTCCCTAGCGGAAGGCTTCAATAGACGTTGGAACGTCACAATGCGGGATTGCAACCTTCTCTTTGTTGTACCTGTTAAGATAATCCTTTAAGGGCTCACCGTACCTTTGTACGATCTTGTACAGTCACTTGATTGCTTTTCTAGTCTTCTACTGCTGGCGAAATGGATCTTGAATGAATTGACTAGATCAACGAATGACGTGATTGAACCCTAAGGCAAATGCATGAGCCAAGTTAGTGCGGGTCCCGTAAGGGTCGTGCTGAAGCTCTTGCATATGACCGCTTCGCGGTTCCCTCTTGTAATAGAGATAGTCATTAATTTTTGTTTGTAAATGAAGATATGGTCGTCGGGGTCCCCGATCCCGTCGTAATTGGGCATGTTGAGGAAGTTGAGCTTCTTCAGGATTTCGACGCATGCGATCGCCTCTATGATGGGCGAGTCCTTGTATCCATCGACCGCTTCCTTTTCGATTGGTTGCGGGACTCTTGGAATTTTGGCAATGCGATCGTCCAAAGTTTTCATGCACTCGTTGACGGCCTGTTGTATGAGGGCTTGGAGATCCATTGGTGCGGCAACCTGTGGAGGGAGTACTCGATTCTCGATGGACTCGGCTGCGTTGTCTGGAATGTTAGTTGTCAAAGTGCTAGAAGAAGGAGTTTGAAACATACCAATGGGATGAGCGATGCTCTGCGTTAATGGTGCCATGGGCGTTGTGATCGCCCTATCCAATTTAAGGCGCGTTTGGAGGCCCTAGGTATTGACTGTGCGCCTTGATCCTTCAGGGGCCGATGTGGCCAAATATACCTGAGATTTCAAGAGCTCATTTTCACGAGTTAGTCGCGGGATCTCGGCTTTGGATTGGGTACTCAGGGTTTCGGTCCTCAGGCATTGCTGGGTCAGTTCCTCTTGGAGGATGCTTAGCTCTTGGATTTGGTTGACAAGGACCGGAGGGTTGGCGACCATATCCTCGGTTTGGTTAGCGGCGTGAATTTCAGTTTGGTCTCCGACCAGGGCGTCGGTTTGAACTTGGTCGTTGACAACGACCACGAGGCTTCTAGAATCAGTCATGATGATGTGGAAAGGATGATTAGATCAGTAGTTGGCTAGATGCCCCACGGTGGAAGCCCAATTGTTTTAGGGCAAAGGATTGAATCGACCTAAATTGCCTTAAATGGGGTAACTAGACAACAAATAGATTATGATATCGAGATAATCCAAATCAATTAATGAAGAAACGAATAAAATTGAAAGAGTACAAGAACAAGCTTATCTCCCTTGAACAAGAAGACCGATGAATCGAATAGTTTTGTCGTCGGTTGTATGGATGGGCAAAAGTAGACCGGATCGTAAATTTACGGTTCGGTCTAGACCGTCAGGAATTTTATATTTTCGGTCTTACGGTCCGGTCCGGTCTGGACCGTAAAAATTAAAAAAAGGTTTAAAACATTTTTGGGCGCAATTTTTACGGTCCGGTCCATAATGTTTACGGTCCGGTCTGGACCGTAATTTTTATGGTCTAGACCGTAATCAGAACTGAATATTATCAGTTCTCTTCTTTTCCCTTTCGGTTTGGTTAAAAAATCGAATAGACCCGATTCTAAACAATCCGCAATCCAACAAACAACATCATTGCAAATCAACCAACAAGACATATCACATATATTTGTAAGTATGTTGATAAAAAAACCTCTAATCAAATCTTGTATCTACCAATCTACCATCAAGATTAATATATGTTTTAATTTTCCAAAAAGAAATACATGTTTCAATGGAGGTACTAGTAAACTGCAAACATGCGTATGAAGTATGCTCGCAACAAGGGTGGTCGCCGACTGTGTAGATCAGTGGTCGGCAGAATAAGACCGGCGAGAGACGACGGCGAGCAAGTGGGTCATGGCGCATGAGAGGTGGTCGTGGACTGGAGGTGCCGCGACTAGGGTTCTAGACGTGGCTCATGGAGGTTTCACATGTCGTGACATATTGTTGGTTCTTCATCTCTTTAACATTCGTTCAAGGGACAAAGTCACAATGACAAGAATGAATAACGAATCATTATCCACATGGCCCAACCCACATTCCAACTCTTTATTTTAATCCGGTTTAACCGAATGGAACGGAAAACCAAACCCTAAAAATCCCTAAGCCAAAGACCAAACTGAATAATATCAATTTCAGTTCAATTTGGTCTGAAAATTCGGTTTAATTGAACCGTGCTCAGCCCTATCAAAGCCTTGATCTTGATTTGTGTTCTTAATATGTAAGAAAATCATGACTAGTTCAAGTACTTCGATGAACAACTTGTTTAGGAAGCCTTCAATCTTGAAGGGTAGCCAATACGACTGGTGGAAAGAGAAATTGAAACACATGTGTGCTCTCTCGAGTGTCAGATATGGAAAATCATTGAGATGGGTCTTCAACGTACTCTCGATGGTAAAGGCAAGGACAAGAAGATGGTTGCCTACACTGATGTTGACTACAAGACACTTGAAAAGAATTGTAGGGCCAGAAAGATCCTTCACATGGCCTTTCAACCTTTTGATTTGAAGAAAGTCCTTGTGTACTCATCTTCTTAGGAAATCTCAAACGCATTGGAAAGACTTCATCAAGGGAATGATGATGTCAAGATGAACAAGATTCTAGCTTTACTCAAGGAGTATGCGTCTATCTCACAAGGAAAAAGCAAATCAATTGATGACTTTCATTCTCGGTTTCAATGCCTTGTGAGTCAACTTGAATTTCTATGACAAAAGTTACTAGATTGGAAAGTGACTTACTACTTCCTTCAAGGTAAGGGTGTTCATCCGGTCTAGACCGGACCAATTTTTTTCTAAAGTACAGACCGGTCTAAGACCGGATTAGACCAGAATTTAAAAAAAAAAACATTTAAACTCCTATTTAATTATATATAGTATTGATAGTTTTAGGGCCTACTTTAATGGTCAAGATACGTTGAAGGATTATCTTAATGTTATTTGTACTCTTAACTATGCATAAAAGCAAACTCACACTTGTCATTGTTTCACTCAAAGAAATACCAACCCATCTCATAGTACATATACGCCGGCAGAAAAAGGAAAAAATAAATTAACTAACTTACTAACTTATTATTATTTTTTTAAGAAAAAAAAACGATACAACCGGGTTTTCTGGGTTTGGACCGGACCAGACTGGATTAAGGAAAATATATAGACCAGAGACCGGACCGTAATTTCTTCGGTCTGGTCTGGCCTTTTTCGATCCGGTCTGGTTTTCCGGTCCGGGCCAGTTTTGAACACCCCTACTTCAGGGTCTCAATTGAAAGTGGGATGTAATCGCTACAACACTGCAAGCACAACAAGATATCAAGACTCGGTTTGGAAGATCTCATAGGAAGACTGGTGAGTAATGGTACCACACTTCAAAGGAATATGACTAGAAGAGATTCAAAGAAATATAACAACATAGCTCTCAAAGTCGAAAAGACATTTGACTTGGCTTAAGATGACGGGGACGTTGACGAAGACATTGCCCTCATAACAAGAGATATGAAGAGGTTGTTGACCCATGACAGAGGTCAAGGTAAGTCTTCTTAACCTAGCAAGGATATGATAGATGTTGTTTGCTATCATTATTAGGCTGAAGGACACTTCGCGAAGAATTGCTTCAAGAAGAAGGTTGGTGAACCTCCATGTGGAGAAACGTTTATGGTTGCAACTTGGGTAGATTCTGATTCATATGCTGAATCTGAGCCAACGTCTAAGAACATCTATTTGATGGCTGATGGTAGTGCACCCGATGACGAGGTCCAGTAAAGACGTCATCTTTTCTAAAATCAAAACCAAGTCCAAGGAACATCTTATAACTCTTACTTGAAAACTTGGTGATGAGCTATCCGAACTCTCTAAGAAACTTGAAAGTAGGATGATACAATCTCTAACTTGATTGATGACATCAAGGTTTGATTTGACAAAGCCATCAAGTTAGAGGGTGTACCATCTTATTCTTCAAAAGGTTGTGATACTTTCCCTAAATTGAAAGATAAAGTTAGTTCATTAAGTTCTAAGGTCACTCAACTAGAATTTGAAATTATAATGTTAAAATTGAGTAATGCTAAACTAGTCGAATACCTAGAGAAAACTAAAATCGTTGAGAAACTAAAGAAAATGGCTTGGATATATGATTATGTTGCTTCCAAAGTAGAAAGGGAGAAAGATAACTTCTCTAAATGATGTTTAAGGCCACGATTTGGTCTTGGCTATGTTGGTAGTAAGCCTGATAAAAGTATTAGCACCTGTTTTAGGACGAAAAGATCGGTCGACCTAAATCGCCTAAGACGGGGTAACGAGTCAATCGGATAATAAAAAATCAATCCAAACCAAATAGACAATCAACCAAGCAAAGAATAGATGCGAAATGGCAATGTAATTTATATATCAAATGATGACTGGATCAGATCGAAATACAACTTATCCTTAGAGAATAAAGGATCAATCCCTGTCCGATAGGCGTTTTGGTGTTTTGACCGGCAGCGATCGGATAGAATTTTCGGGGGGTTTGAGTGAGAGTGAATATGCAAGTAGGCCTCTCGAAGGGTAAGTCAATGGATGCTGTGTATAAACGTGTGTCCTGTCATTTGCTTCTTCGTGGTCTATTTATGGTAGTTTTCTCCTTGTGTCCGTTATTCGTCTTCGTATTTATCCTCTATTAATTCCGTGCGAGATCTTTGGGATTTGCTCTTGATTGCCATCATAATCTCTGTGTTTAATGTTGTTACCGTTGTCACTGATCAAGCAATTAATGTCCAGGGCGAAACTTTCGGGATTCGGTCGGATCCTCAGCGTCTGAAGGGCATCCGTCGCCTCTAACTCCTTCTGGCCTTCGGCTTCTTCTGGACTTTGGCCCAATTCGTTTGATCTGATTCCTTGGAGTAAGTTTGGGCCCAACAATAGCCCCAAGTTTTGTTGGGCTCCATGGCAGCTGTGAGATGGAGTCTAAGCAACTTTCATCCCACACGATCTCCACCCTCCGATCTAGGCGCGACAAGCGAGGGCTATGTGGCGATAATCCCGCTGCATGATGGGACGTCTCTGTGACTGCCGATTCCCTCCATAAATCCGAATCAAGTTTCTGACGGTTTGGCTTCATCTTCTTCCTCTGTTTCCTCATCTGGTAGGTTTTGCTAAGTTTTTTCGAAAAAAATTGCTCTTCGATTCCCTTCTCTCTCTGTTCTGGAGATGGTTTCCAGTGAATCTTCCGAATTGACTGCTACTTGTTCGAACTCGAGCAAGAATGAGGTCCCCCCCCTTTTCCTTCTGAAGGAGGCAGACGCTCTGACGGGGACTCTGTCGGAGGCGGAGTTGGAGCAGATCCTTCAAGTCGGAGGCTTTCCTCCAGAGACGGTCGCAAGGTTGCCGTATCCAGACGAGAGAGCCGACGCTCGCTACGAGGGATGGTTTTGTTTCTATGCTTACCCGTTTAGGATTGGCCATATGATTCCATTCTCCCCTCTTGTTAGGGATTTTTTAGCGACCCTGGCGCTTGCGCCGTGTCAGGTCATGCCACAGGCGTGGCGGATCCTTAGGGTTTAGATATGTTGAATGTTCAGTCTGGGGCTGGTTTTAACTTTGATGCCCTGTGGTACAACTATTCTCTAGGGTCAAAGAGTTCTTCTCGTGTCTAGTTGCGTATTCGTCAGTGATAGGTGTCATTTCATACACCTTAACTAGCAAGTATTAGCATTACTTAGAGGAGTTTATGACTAGATTTAGGGTTAAGTCTGTAATCCAGAAGATGTGGAGAGAATTGAAGATATAAAGGGATTTATAGCTTATTTGAAGAAGATGAAGATGGATGAGGATCTGCTGGAGATTAATTGGAGAAGACTACCAACACTTGGTAGTAATGAAGAGAAGAAGAGAATGAGTGAAAAGTTGAAGGAAGGAGAGGGCAGAAGTTGACGCCCCGTGCCAGAAGCCACCGCGACCCGGCGGTGGACCTCATAGAAGAACTGGTCGCGCCAGAGGATAGCCACCGCCCCGCGGTGGGAGTCACTGCCCCGCGGTGGACCTGTTAAGCGCCTCGCGGCCAGCGAAGACATTATTTCCTAATTTGCATTTCCGGATTTCCTATTTTTATTTTCTTATTTCCTTTAGTATTATTTCTAGGTTTAGCTTATTTTCCCTAGCCTATTTAAGACCTTTTCCAGGTCTTGAGTAAGGATAGACTTTTATCATCGTAGTTTTTCTCAATTAGGGTTTCATTTGCATCTCAATGGAGCACTAATTTCCTCTTGTTCTACTAGACGTTTGAAGCAATACAGTTGATTCGTTTGTGAGATTTCTATTCCTTGTTCTTATTCTTATATGTGTTGGTTTAATTCTCTTGGTTATATTGAGTATTGATTTATTATTATTCTTCATAGCCTGGCCAACTAGGTTGAGTAATATTTATCAATTGCTAGGATTGCATATAGTGGAATACGAGTGCATATCTAGTAGCATACATGATTAAACATATAGTGGAATACGAGTGTTTAATTGTGAGTGAGAATTATTTGCATGTTGAGTAGTAAAGTTTTCTTCTATTCGCATGTATCCTATATCCTTGCATGCATTGCTATTGCTTTATTAGTGGTAAGGTTTTCTTCCATTGATACTGTAGTAGGTACTATCAACAACTTTCTGAATTGATAGTTAATAACGATCAGGGTGAGAACAAACATAAGAATAGTAAAAGAACTTGGATTTATAAGATTTCAGTGATTGACTTTTATCTCTGTATTGTGGATCTCGTTCTAGTGGAACTACTTTCCCCAATCATATTCTCAAATCAACCAAAGTTGTTTACTTTACTGTGTTTGATAATCAAAACCCCCCTTGTTACTTTGCATGCTTATAAACACATAGATTGATTACTTCCTCCCTGTGGGTTCGACCCTTGCTTGCTATACATCTGTTTAGTAGGTTTGTTAGGACTTTTACTTTGATTAGGCTATTCAACGATATTTGCATTGCATATTTTAGCCACGTCAAATTTGTCGCCGTTGCCGGGGAGGCAAGTTTTGATCTTTCCGTGTGTTTGTTTGTGTGCATGTTACTTTGGTATGGACCTATCCTACGGTCCACACCAGTGCTACTGATTTCCGTGTGTTTTTCTTTTTGCTTTTGATACAGATATGGATTTCTGGGGAGAACCGCGCGATAACCCATACCCCTACTCATTTCCGCCAGAGAGGGGATACTACCCAACTTCCAGTGCAGCAAGGCCAGTTAGAGCCTGCAGACTCTGTCATGATCCGCTGCACTCCACTGACGATTGCCCAAGACTTCCTGAACATGCAGCTGCAGTAAACACTGCAAGAAGTTTTGATCCACAGAGGCCGAGATGTGTCCCATACTCCTACACATACAACTCAGGGTGGAGGAATCACCCCAATTCGAGTTATGGGGGCCATCAATACCCTCCATATGGCCTTGACTGCCAGTAGTTCTACCCAGAGCCACAGTCATTCTATCATCAGGGTACTCCGCACCAGTACTATCCAGTATACGAGCATAGCCCACCAGTGTCCAATCCAAGTTCCTCCATGTCAACTGAAGAGATGCTCAGGACCTTGACTCAGCACTTTGCCGCTCGTGTTCAAACTAGGGAGTCAAGCATCAAGAATATAGAAAGGCAGGTGGACCAGATGGTGGAGTCGATTACACATATCGATGCAAGGATTTCTGGGAATCTACCATCTCAAACGGTAGTAAACCCGAGGGAAAATGTGAGTGCCATTACCCTCCGAAATGGAAAGCAACTGGTCGTTCCTCCTAGTGCTGAAAAGGAGAGCGAATATGAGATTGGGAAAATCACCGACTGCCCCACGTCACCTCTCACCGCGACCCGGCGGTACGATGGATCTGAGGCCAGTAAAGAAGCATGCATGTCACCGCCCCGCGGCGACACTGACCGCGACCCGGCGGTGAGCCTCAGTTATCCCTCCTCACACCCACCGCCCCGCGGCGATGACCACCGCCCCCGCGGTGACGGAGTTCTTCAAAGTGAGATTTCGCCGCGCCCCGCGGTGAGACCAGCGCGACCCGGCGTCCAAAATTCCAGTTATACTGATGAGGTTTAGGTTGATACTTATGTTCGTCCGGTCTTTCCCCCTCTTGACTCCGATAAGCCAACCGCCCCATTCCCAGAGGTGCTTTCGGAAGAGGAGTACTTTTTGAGCCTAGAGGATTTCAGCGACAATGAGGAGGAGTGCCGCGATCGCGGAAATACTCCAGAGACAACCGTTTCTCTCAAAAATGCCCCGGCAGTCCCCGACCCTCTGGAGGCTGCCTATGATGAGTTTGTGCGTCTCAACTCCTTCCCGCTCGTCGCGCTGCAACCCATCACACCCTTCCTTGAGGCTTCCCGAGATACTCAGAGGCTAAAAAACAACGAGGATATCTATGAGGCCTTCAGTGACTGCATAAAAAACGTTCCCTTGGCCACACTGGCAGACAACACCCCTCACTGCAAGGAAATGTTAAAGGTGCTGGGAATGATCAAGAAGAAACCGAAGGGGAAGCATAAGAAGGAGAACTTGATGCAGGTGGCGAATCTTTACATACTGGATACGGGGCAAGATAAGCATGCAGGCCCTGGGATGTTGGGTAGGCCATTTCTGAAGATGGCAAGTGCGTTCATGGGTATGCACAACGGTCCACCCACAAAGAAGTGCAGGAGATTGGGGGTCACGCTCAACATAGAGCATACAAAGAGGCACACCCAGATCCAGATCCCAGGTGTTCAGTTGCTATGAGCAACCCAAGTTGATAGGATGAGTAGGATGTCGAGCCAACGACGTTAACTAAGGCACTGTCCGGGAGGCAACCCGAGATATGTAATTATTTTCCCTTGTTTTTCTTTCCCTGTTTTTGCATTTGATTTCAGTGTGTTTTGTTTTTGTTTCCGACTAACCTGCAGGGAAGAAATCCATGCCTATTGAAGAAGGTGTTTTACACACCAATGTAAGTCTTCATTCCCTGCACTAAGTCACTCCCCGAAAAAACCTTAAACGGGGAGTAAAAAAAAAAAAAGTGGTACCGAAGGCTAGCTGTCATGAGTTCCCTATGGAGATGGTGTGCATCATGTTGTCAAGGAAGATATATTGCCCTACACTTGATTTGACAACGATGTTAGCCCTACAATTGGCAGCTGAGGAGGAGGAACACTAGAGCCCCCATCAAGATCATATCTGGGCTCCACCATGTGTTCCTAGAAGGCCGTGCAATCCTAATATCATTGTTTTACCACTACTCACCAAAGTGGTTCCCTTTGATTGCACAGTAGAAGAAGATGATGACATGATGAAGACACCCGCCTAACACCAGAGACCTAGGCGTATACTGAGATTACCGCCAGCAAACCGGAAGTGTCCAAGCCAACTCAGCGGCGTTTGTGAGTTATTTTTTGCTTTTCCCTATGCTTCTATTCTTTTGTCTTTCATTACATTGAGGACAATGCAATGTTTAAGCATGGGGGAGAGTTCTATACTTGCTACGTTGTTGAGGAGAAAAATTAAAAAATGAAAAAAGCCAAAAATTGAAAAAAAAGGCATACATAAAATCCTGGGATAGGTCGAAAACCCGAAAGGGCGGCCTAGGTAATAAGCTGGTGGCTTGGACCAACATTAGGCTGGGGTAATATATGGTCAAGAGTGACGTGAGATTATGTGAGTACATCTATTGGAAAATGAAATGAGTGGCTTGGTGAAAACCCGAAAGGGCGCCTTGGCAAAATGAGCGAAAAAGAAGAAGAGTGATTTAAGGATTTCTCATTATTCTTGGCGAGGCGTCATAAGAAGAGGAGATATAAGGAGGTTTCGGGTAGGTCACTCTGGAGAGATAAGAAGATAGATGGGAGGCTAGGATTAGCATTGTCACTCTATGGTGTTGTGTTGTATTGTGTTGTTGTGTTGTACGTATTGTTTTGGTTATCTAGAGCTGATTGTTGAGATGTTGTAATTGCTGGTGTCATATTTTCTTGTACTTCCTGAGACCTTGGTGTTTGATTGAGGGAGTAGTGATAGGTGCAATTTAGTGCACCTTAACTAGCGACTATTGACACGTTTTAGATGGAGTTTTGGTATAAGAAGAGGCTAAGTCTGTAATCCAGGAGAAGAGTTGAAGAAGTACATATATGAAGGTTTTACAGCTTAGTGAAGAAGATAGAGGATTGATGGAGAAGTCTGCTCAAAACTAAAGGAGAAAGCTACCTCACTTGGTAGTACTTGGGAGCAGATGAAGGATAAAGAGGCTGGCCAGTGCCGCCCCGCACCACTGCCACCGCGACCCGGCGAAGATCCTCAGAGAAGGGATCAGAGAAGAAGCCACCGCCTCGCGGTGGAGCATTATCGCCTCGTGGTGGGAGTGAAGACCGCGCGGCTGACGTGTTTTATTAATATTCCTATTTTAGACATTAATACTTTAGTATATTTTATTTCCTTATTTTGTTTGCTAGGTTAAACTTCTGAGAACCTATTTAAGATCTTTTTAATAGTTCGTAGAAGGAGTCCCTCTCTCTTTTTAACAATACAATTTCTAGGTTTTTGAACAATGGATAGCTAAACACTTTTGTTTCGCTAGACAATTGCAGCACTACAATGAATTGGTTGTGAGATTTCTATGCCTTGTTCTATATCTTATTAAGTTGGATTGATTCTCTTGTTTGAACTGTCTATTGATTTATGTTGATTCTTCTAGCGTAGCTAACTAGGTTTTTCGGCATCTATCATATTGCTAGGATTGCATATAGGGGTTCCGAGTGCATATCTAGTGGCAAACACAATTGTGCGTATAGGGGTTCCGAGCGTACAATTGTGTGTGAGAATCAATTGCATGTTAAGTAGGGGAGTGAGTACTTGTACGTCTTTCTACTTGCATGTATCCTATATCCTCGTGTGCATTGCTATTGCTGTATTGGTGCTAGAGTACGCTGACAACTGTGAGAATCAGTTGTACTTTATCATTGGTACCGTAATAAGTCTATCGACAACTGTGAGAATCGATAGTATTCACGATTATGGTGGGAACAATAATAAGATAGTAAAAGAATTTGGAAAGATAGTTTTCAGTGATCAACCGATTGCATTGTGGTGTGGATATTTGTTTGGTGGAATACTTTCCCTCATTATATTTCATTTCTTGTCAGTAATTACATCTTTGGTTACATTGCGATTATTCCAAACAACCCCCTATTACTTGTTAGTCACACGTTATTGCATACAGATAACCGACTCCATGTGGGATCGACCCTGACTTACTTACTATACTCTTTAGTAGGTGAATTGGGATTATTTTGACAGGAAAACGACACCGGTTTCCGGTCCTGTCAAGTAGGCTTATCATTAGCTTACTCGGGACGAGTAAAGGTCTAAGTATGGGGGAATTTGATAGGTGTCATTTCATACACCTTAACTAGCAAGTATTAGCATTACTTAGAGGAGTTTATGACTAGATTTAGGGTTAAGTCTGTAATCCAGAAGATGTGGAGAGAATTGATGATATCAAGGGATTTACAGCTTATTTGAAGAAGATGAAGATGGATGAGGATCTGCTGGAGATTAATTGGAGAAGACTACCAACACTTGGTAGTAATGAAGAGCAGAAGAGAAGGAGTGAAGAGCTGAAGGAAGGAGAGGGCAAAAGTTGACGCCCCGCGCCAGAAGCCATCGCGACCCGGCGGTGGACCTCAGAGAAGAACTGGTCGCGCCAGAGGATAGCCACCGCCCCGCGGTGGAAGTCACCGCCCCGCGGTGGGAGTCACCGCCCCGCGGTGGACTTGTTAAGCGCCTCGCGGCCAGCGAAGACATTATTTCCTAATTTGCATTTCCGGATTTCCTATTTTTATTTTCTTATTTCCTTTAGTATTATTTCTAGGTTTAGCTTATTTTCCCTAGCCTATTTAAGACCTTTTCCAGGTCTTGAGTAAGGAGAGACTTTTATCATCGTAGTTTTTCTCAATTAGGGTTTCATTTGCATCTCAATGGAGCACTAATTTCCCCTTGTTCTACTAGACGTTTGAAGCAATACAGTTGATTCGTTTGTGAGATTTCTATTCCTTGTTCTTATTCTTATATGTGTTGGTTTAATTCTCTTGGTTATATTGAGTATTGATTTATTGTTATTCTTCATAGCCTGGCCAACTAGGTTGAGTAATATTTATCAATTGCTAGGATTGCATATTGATAAGGCATTGTCGTGACACCTAAACAAAATAATCCTAAACAAACCTAACTAATGTAGTCTGGTAAGCAAGGGTCGAATCCCACAGAGAATCAAATACTATTCCAACGATGTAATTGTATACCAACAAGTAACTAGGGGGTTTCTGATTTAAAAAACAAAATAAATAAATAAAAACAAAGACTTGAAATCAAATTGGGAAAATAGCTCACCCAAACAAATATCCACACTTTAGATTGATAGATCGATCATTGATTATTCCTAGTCCTCAATACTCATGAAAGTCCTAATCCCTGTTCTGAATTAGTTACCAGTCCAACCAGTCCTGATAACCCTAACTATTAAACAAATCCCTACTAACCTTCACGATTTAATTCAATAGCAGCAGGAAGTTCAGGAATAGATAGGTACATGCAAGTGTAGCAACCAATCATACAATTGCATGCAATTAATTCTCTACACAAACTAAGGGATTTAGATTCTCAACCAGTATCCTCCAATCCTTAGTAATATGATCAATAACAATCTCAACATGTTGTATGGAAAAGGGGAATCAATAGCATAATACTAATTTCTCTAGGTTGTCAAGCTAGAGGGAACTATTATTAAAATCTATTTGATTTCCTAATCAACAAATCAAGGGGAATCGATATATGATCAATGAGATTAAGCATGAGAGAGACTTAAAACAATCATAGAAAGAGTAAAGGAATAAACTCACAATCCAATCAATCCAAAGGCTTTAATTGTCTGCCTGAGCAAAAGGGAAAAAATAACGATGAAAATAAACTAGGGTTTTGGTGGCAACTCGGATTTTTTAAACAAAGTCTTAGAAATAACCTTAAATACTAGGGCAAATAATCCAGAAATAAATAAAAGGAAATAACAAACTTGGAAACAAAGTTTCAGAAATAAAATAAAAACAGATAAAAGATCTCGAAAATAAGCCGAGAAAAGTCTTCAGCGCGTCGTCACCGCGGGTGCGGTGGTCTTCCAGAACTTCGGAACTTCGCGCCTTCTTCTCTGCTGGCTCACCGCGGGGTGCGGTGATGTTGCCGCGGGTGCGGTGGTACTCCAACAGCTGCGACACTTCCGTACAAACGTTATAACTTTTGATTCCCAACTCGGATTGCTCTCATATTTTGAGGACTTGCATTAGGCTTCAAGATCTAACTCCTAGAATTGGAATCACTCCATTTGGACATCTGAGTAAAGAGAACGAACCAATTGAATTCAGCACACTGTCCTTGTACTCTTCAATGCACCTCAAACCTCTGTAAATCCCATGATTTCTTCACTTCTCATCTTCTCTTCCGGATTACAGAATCACCATCAAATCATATCCAAACATCACCTAAATCATGCTAATAACCACTAGATACGCCATACAATATATCGCATATCAAATTCCCCCATACTTAGACCTTTACTCGTCCCGAGTAAGCTAAAAACTGAACTCACTCCATCAATCATGCTCCAAGGCCTCAGGAAGTACAAGAAAATATGACACTAGTGGTTACAACACATCAACAATAAGCTCTAAGACAACCAAAACAAGTGATGCAAAACTCATCTAATCCTAACTCCATCTAATCACCTTATTCCTCCATAGTGGCCTACCCGAGTCCTCTTGATGACTCACCTTCTTATGTCGCCACGCCAGAAAAAATGAGGAATCCTAATAATCACTCTTTTTTTTCACTCATTTTGCCAAGGCGCCCTTTCAGGTTTTCACCAAGCCACTCATTTCATTTTTCAATAGATGGGCTCACATATACTCACATCACTCTTGACCAATTATTACCCCAGCCTAATGCTGGTCCAAGCCACCTGCTTATTACCTAGGCCGCCCTTTTGGGTTTTCGACCTATCCTAGGATTTCTATTTTAGCCTTTTTTCAAAATTTTGGCTCTTTTCATTTTTTTCTTCTTCTCAACGACTTAGCAAGTATAGAACCCTCCCCCATACTTAAACATTGCATTGTCCTCAATGTAATGAAAGACAAAAGAATAGAAGTACAGGGAAAAGCAAAAAAATAACTCACAAACGTCGCCAAGCTGCTTGGACACTTCCGTTGTTGCTGGCGGTATACACAATGTATGCACAAGTCTCCAGTGTTGGGTGGGTGTCTTCATCAACTCCATCGTCTTCATTACCGTGCAACCAAAGGTACCACTTGGTGAGTAGTGGTATAGCAAATACATCGGGGTTGCACGACCTTCAAAACCCACAAAAAATGGGCCCATATATGATCGTGGTGTGGGCCTCCAGTGGTCCTCCTCAGCTGCCAATTGTAGGGCCATCATCGTTGTCAAATCAAGTGTAGGGAGAATGTCTCCTCATTTGACAACATGATGCGCACCGTCTCTCCATGGGGAACTCTGGACAGCTGGCCTGAGATGAACTTTTTTTTTATATAATTCCATTTGTTCTTTTCGGAATTTTTTTTCCTCCCCGTTTAAGGTTTTTTCGGGGAGTTATTAGTGCAGGGAAAGAGAGATTTACAATGGTGGTAAACACCTTCTTCAATAGGCATGGGGTCTCCTCCCTGCAGGTTAGTCAGAAACAAAAACAAAAACAAGAACAAAAACAAAACAAAACACACCAAAACAAATGCCAAAACAAGGAAAGAAAAACAAGAAAAGAAAAGCATACCTCGGGTTGCCTCCCGGATAGCGCCTTAGTTATTGTCATGGCTTGACATTGTGCTACTATGATCATGTAATATCACTCAATCCAGAACACAGCACATACTTACTATCAGGAGGGTGTTTCTTATGATCAAATATCTTAAATGTCACCCTATCACCCCCATACTTCACAGACACAATACCTCTACTCATAATGATTCGGATGTTAGCAGTCTTAAGAAAAGGCCTACCTAACAGTATAGGGGGCACATGCATATCATAACCAATGTCTAACACCACAAAATCCACAGGAAAAATCATCTTATTAACCTTTACAAGAACATCCTCAACTATTCATTTCGGAAAAACTTTGGATCCATTCGCAAATTGAATAACTAAATCAGATTCAAGCAAAGGTCCAAGATCTAGCAATTTATACACAGAGTAGGGTAACACATTAATAGATGAGCCCAAGTCTATCATGCAATGATCAAACTTGGAGTAACCTATATCACAAGGAATACTAAACATGTCAGGGTCACTACACTTTTCAGGCAAATGTCTTCCGAATGCAGCAGACACATGTTCATTCAAATTAATTTCTCCTGTCAATTTCTTCCTCTTCCTAGGCCAGCATAAGCATTTCATGTATTTAGCAAATTTAGGCACAACATGCATCAGATCAAGTAAATGGAGATTTACCTCATGCTCACCTATGGAGTTGCACGGCTCCATATTGAGCTCCAACTTCTTCTTCACTTTTAGCCTCTTAGGAAGGTGAGGAGGTGGCTTCTTAGGATCACAGGGTGGAGGAGTGTAATAAAAAAGAATCGCTTCTAAAGGGTATACGCCAAGAACTGATCCGTAAAATTTTGTCCAAACTTACAGACGCTGGTTCTCGTCTTTCCGTTCTCGCTCATCCGTGGTCACGGTTCCTGAGCAAAAGGGCTCCTCCGTCTTTTCTCCTTTCAGTTGTGATATGCCCCTCACATTAGCCACTGGGGTCGGTTGGGGTGGTGGCCTTTCAAAATCCTCCTTCATATTTGACACAACTTGAGTCAACCTTCCAAGCTGAGTTGCCAAACTTCCAACTTGAGTTGTTAGAAGTTGGATGTTGGAGTTTGTCTCCTGATGAATAGTCATCATGCTCTGCACACGTGACTTGATGCTCTCCTCCATTGACGTGTATGAACTTTGGCTCGTCTCTTGAGGTTCAGGATAGTAATGGGGCCAGCCTTGCTATTGATAGTAAAAATCAAATGCTGCCATCTGTCTAGATTGAGATCTCAATGAAAAGAATTAGTAACACAGGTGTGGACCGTAAGATAGGTCCACACAAAAGTTGGTAAACAAAAACACAATTAGAATAGTAAAATTGATTCCCCGGCAACGGCGCCAATTTGATAAGACGTTGTCGTGACACCTAAACAAAATAATCCTAAACAAACCTAACTAATGTAGTCTGGTAAGCAAGGGTCGAATCCCACAGAGAATCAAATACTATTCCAATGATGTAATTGTATACTAACAAGTAACCAGGGGGTTTCTGATTTAAATAAATAAATAAATAAATAAAAACAAAGACTTGAAATCAAATTGGGAAAATAGCTCAGCCAAACAAATATCCACACTTTAGATTGATAGATTGATCATTGATTATTCCTAGTCCTCAATACTCATGAAAGTCCTAATCTCTGTTCTGAATTAGTTATCAGTCCAACCAGTCCTGATAACCCTAACTATTAAACAAATCCCTACTGATTAGTGCTATTTTGTAGTGCATATTTGGGGGTTATTACCAGGTTTGAGGCACCATTTGGATGGATTTAGAGCACAATAGTGGATTATGGAGTTAGAGTGGAGAAGTGAAGAAATCATGGGATTTATAGAGGTTTGAAGTGTATTGAAGAGTAGAAGAACAATGTGCTGAATTCAAATGGTTCGTTCTCTCTACGCAGATGTCCAAATGAAGTGATTCCAATTCGAGGAGTTATATCTTGAAGTCTACTGCAAGTCCTCAAAATATGAGCGCAATCCGAGTTGGGAATCAAACGTAATGGCATTTTTACGGAAGTATCGCAGAAGCTAAAGAAGACACCGTACACCGCCGCCCCGCGGTGGAATTGGACGCCCCGCGGTGGACACCCCGCGGTGTAACTTGACGCCTTGCACCAGAAGCCACCGCGACCCGGCGGTGGATCTCAGAGAAGGGCTGGTCGCGCCAGAAGAAGCCACCGCCCCGCGGTGGGCACACGTAACACCTCGCGGCCAGAAGATATTATTTTCTTTTATGCATTTTCGGACTTTCTTATTTCTATTATTTTTATTTCCCTTGCTATTTTCGTTAGGTTAAACTTATTTCCTAAGCCTATTTAAGACCTCTTTCTAGGTTAAGAGGCAGACACTTTACATCAGACTTTTAGCATCGTTGTTTTCTTTCTCATTAGGGTTTCATCTGCATCTGAATGGAGCACTAATTTCCCTTTGTTCTACTAGACGTTTGAAGCAATACAGTTGATGTGTTTGTGAGATTTCTATTCCTTGTTCCTATTCTTATATGTGTTGGTTTGATTCTCTTGGTTATATTGAATATTGATTCATTGTTATTCTTCATAGCCTGATCAACTAGGTTGAGTAATATTTATCAATTGCTAGGGTTTGCATATAGTGGAATACGAGTGCATATCTAATAGCATACACGATTGTTGCATATAGTGGAATACGAGTGCGCAATTGTGAGTGAGAATCATTTACATGTTAAGTAGTAAGGTTTTCTTCTATTTGCATGTATCATATATCCTTGTGTGCATTGCTATTGCTTTATTAGTGGTAAGGTTTTCTTCCATTGATATTGTAGTAACTACTATCAACAACTGTCTGAATTGGTAGTTAATCAAGATCAGGGTGAGAACAACCATAAGAATAGTGAAAGAACTTGGATTTAATAGATTTCTGTGGAACTACTTTCCCCAATCATATTCTCAAATCAACCAAAGTTGTTTACTTTACTGTGTTTGATAATCAAAAGCCCCCTTGTTGCTTTGCATGCTTATAAACACATAGATTGATTACTTCCTCCATGTGGGTTCGACCCTTGCTTGCTTGCTATACATCTGTTTAGTAGGTTTGTTAGGACTTTTACTTTGATTAGGCTATTCAACGATATTTGCATTGCATATTTTAGCCACGTCACCTACTAACCTTCACGATTTAATTCAATAGCAGCAGGAAGTTCAGGAATAGATAGGTACATGCAAGTGTAGCAACCAGTCATACAATTGCATGCAATTAATTCTCTACACAAACTAAGGGATTTAGATTCTCAACCAGTATCCTCCAATCCTTAGTAATATGATCAATAACAATCTCAACAGGTTGTATGGAAAAGGGGAATCAATAGCATAATACTAATTTCTCTAGGTTGTCAAGCTAGAGGGAACTATTATTAAAATCTATTTGATTTCCTAATCAACAAATCAAGGGGAATCGATATATGATCAATGAGATTAAGCACGAGAGAGACTTAAAACAATCATAGAAAGAGTAAAGGAATAAACTCACAATCCAATTAATCCAAAGGCTTCAATTGTCTGCCTGAGCAAAAGGGAAAAAATAACGATGAAAATAAACTAGGGTTTTGGGGGCAACTCGGGTTTTTTAAACAAAGTCTTAGAAATAACCTTAAATACTAGGGCAAATAATCCAGAAATAAATAAAAGGAAATAACAAACGTGGAAACAAAGTTTCAGAAAAAAAAAACAGATAAAAGATCTCGGAAATAAGCCGAGAAAAGTCTTAAGCACGTCGTCACCGCGGGTGCGGAAATACCCACCGCGGGGTGCGGTGGTCTTCCAGAACTTCGGAACTTCGCGCCTTCTTCTCTGCTGGCTCACCGTGGGGTGCGGTGATGTTGCCGCGGGTGCGGTGGTACTCCAGCAGCTGCGACACGTCCGTACAAACGTCATAACGTTTGATTCCCAACTCGGATTGCGCTCATATTTTGAGGACTTGTAGTATACTTCAAGATCTAACTCCTAAAATTGGAATCACGCCATTTGGACATCTGAGTAAAGAGAACGAACCAATTGAATTCAGCACACTGTCCTTGTACTCTTCAATGCACCTCAAACCTCTGTAAATCCCATGATTTCTTCACTTCTCGTCTTTTCTTCCGGATTACAGAATCACCATCAAATCATATCCAAACATCACCTAAATCATGCTAATAACCATTAGATACGCCATACAATATATTGCATATCACGTATAGTGGAATACGAGTGCATATCTAGTAGCATACATGATTAAACATATTGTGGAATACGAGTGTTTAATTGTGAGTGAGAATTATTTGCATGTTGAGTAGTAAGGTTTTCTTCTATTCGCATGTATCCTATATCCTTGCATGCATTGCTATTGCTTTATTAGTGGTAAGGTTTTCTTCCATTGATACTGTAGTAAGTACTATCAACAACTTTCTGAATTGGTAGTTAATAACGATCAGGGTGGGAACAACCATAAGAATAGTAAAAGAACTTGGATTTATAAGATTTCAGTGATCGACTTTTATCAAATTGTGGATCTCGTTCTAGTGGAACTACTTTCCCCAATCATATTCTCAAATCAACCAAAGCTGTTTACTTTACTGTGTTTGATAATAAAAAAACCCCTTGTTACTTTGCATGCTTATAAACACATAGATTGATTACTTTCCCCCTGTGGGTTCGACCCTTGCTTGCTTGCTATACATCTGTTTAGTAGGTTTGTTAGGACTTTTACTTTGATTAGGCTATTCAACGATATTTGCATTGCATATTTTAGCCACGTCAGTCAGGGTCGAAAGCCCTTGGTGTTCAACTTAGATGTAAACGACCGCGGATGGGGGTTGAAGTTTTTCTTCGTCGAGCGTTCGTCTCTAGAGAAGGGGGGCGACTATTCATTTCTGCTGTCGGAGTGGCGAGTGGCGAGTACGTATTCGACTTCTCTTTGCCTTTTTTATGTGTTTTTAACCCTTTGCTTAACTCTTTTTTTTTGTAGTTCCTGAGGCTGAAGAGTTGGAAGTGGACGCTCAGTCAGAAGGTCTGACAAAGACTATTCTTAATATCCCCGCGTCGGAGCGGAAGTTCATAAACATCAACCCGTTGTCGGTCTCCCCCACTACTCAGGACGTTATGTCGACTGTTTCATCGTCTCGGGTCAAGTGTGAGTTTTTGTTTGACTCATGCATTTTTTAATCGTCTGCTTGTGATTTATATTTTGTCTGTCGTGCCAGCGTCTCCGGTTGGTCGGTCGAGTGCCCATTTGAAGGGAGTGTCTGGGAAAAGTCTGATAGAGCAAAAATTGGCGGCGGCCAGGGCCTCGTCGAGTAAATCGACACCGGTGGAGTCGTCACTCCGAGCCAAAGTTGGCTCGAAAAGGAAGGCAGGTTCTTCTTCTGGCGATGTGAAGGTGGTGGACACTCCAAAGAAAAAGGCGACGGCTGCTCGTGGAGTCGAGAAGATCGACGCGGTCGGTCGATCGATTGCCGATCTCTTTCATGCTCAGGACCCGACTCTGAAGTCTGAAGTTGATGGTGTCTCTCCCTTGGACTGTATTGGCGAAGCGGGGTGCTCTGCGTGGAAGGTAAGTCATCTTGTCGGATCTCAAGTTTGTTCATTTTCTTTCTCAAAGTCGGATGGAACCTTGATTGTTTCGATCTTGTCCTTTTTTCAGACCTTCCAGTTTCTCTTTGGGGCGTATTCTGGCATCAAAGAGATGGTCGCTAAGGCCGAGGACATGGCTGCTAGGTCAGAGTCCGATCTGGCATCTTTGAATACCAAGGTGGAAGGAGTTCAGAGCCGTTTTAGGGACGCCGAGCGCCGCTTTGTTAGGGAGCTGAAGAATTTTGCCAAGATGACTTGGATGCTTGTCGGAGGGAGCTTATTGAGAGCCAATCAAGTGTTGAAGAGAAGGTGAAGTGATGTGACCTTGCTATGAAGAAGGTCTCAAGTCCCGGATGAGATCGTGATGAATCCGTAGTGGGGCGAAGCAACTCCTTGGATAGGCGTCTGCGTTGATGGAGATTGCAAGACGACGACGAGGCGGAAGCGATGGGAAGTTGATGATGATGCAGTCTGTATGAAGGGTGATGGTGGGCGAACTGAATGATGATGGAAAGAAGAGGTTTTGGAAGCGGATTAGAAGAAGGGAGCAAGATCGACCTAGATCTAGCGGAATTAATGGCAGAAACGCGAGGGAGCAAGCTCAACCAAGAGAATCAAGGAGGACGTTGATGGAGGCTCAATTGGAGTTTCTCTCAACAATAAAGTCTGTAATGTCAACGTGAAAGAGCTAGGAGGCTACAAAGCTAGGTTAAGTAAAAGGAAGACTCTTCCTTTTCCTTAACCAAAAAGTTTAAAAATAAAACAAATAAAACACTAAAATTACCCTAAGGAATTTTGGTCATTCTAAGTATAGAAATGACCTCCTAAACTCCCTAAAAATGCTGAAGATAATAATAAATAATATCCGGGAAAAATACTGATAAATGTCATAAATCAGAAATATCGATAACTAGGCGAATATCGATCAATATCTCTAATCTATAAGCTCCGGGATCTCTGCAGACTGTGTAGACATCCCAACTGTCACTAAACTCTGAATGGATCCCTCATCTGTAGTTGTCATGGTAGGCGAGGTCACATCATCCTCCCCCACTTGAGTGTGAAGCGTCCCCGCTTCACCCTGATCATACTCTGGCTCCACGTACGGTGATAGATCAGCAACATTGAAAGTTGGGTGAACACCATACTTGTCTGGGGGCTCTAGCTGGTAGGCGTTGTTATTGACGGCCTTAACAACACGGAATGGTGGAAGACCATCTGGCAACTCGTCCGGCATCACATCCTGAAACTCCTGCAAAATTGACAAAATACAAGAGGGGAGTGCGGACCCTGAAACAGGTAGGGGAGTAGGAAGAGCACTGAGTAGGAAACAGGGAGACTTGCCTTGGATGACGTTGGAAACCTGTCGGCGTCGCGCCAAGAGAAGTTTTTGCTCGCAAGTGCCTTTAAGCGCCGATCTACCTTTTCCACCCTTCGGATTAGCAGAAACCTGTTCTGAAGTGCCCTGGGTACCCGAAGAAGATGCTGCAGGAAGTTGTAGGGAACCCTGCTGGAAAGCTATAGGGGACTCTGGAGGGGGTTTTCCGGGGTCCTTTGCAGCCTGTATAGCCTTGTTCCTCTGTCTAATAGCATGGTCCTGTAAAATCTCATTCGGAGTCATCGGTAAGAGCGTCACGCGCTTTCCATGGTGAGTGAACATGTAACTGTTCAAAAACCCATCATGGAAGACGCGATGGTCAAATAGCCAAGGACGCCCTAACAGAATATGGATGGCATCCATGGCGGTAACATCGCACAAAACAGTGTCTGTATATGGTCCTATGAAAAAAGTAACGGGACACTGTAAAGAGACATTGTTACCTGGTTGGTCTGAAATCCACTGCAGACCGTAAGGCTGAGGATGTGGTTGCGTCTGAAGATTGAAGTCGCGGACAACTCTCTCAGTTATAATGTTACAGCATGACCCTCCATCAATTATCAGACTCAGCGACACATTCTTCATACGACACCGGGAATGAAACAGATTCTCCCTTTGGTCAAGCGGACCTCCTTCCTTGACACTGAGGATGCGTTTGGTGACCAAGGCATAAGGCATGACGTCTGTATCATGGTCGCTCGGCCTGATCACCTCATCAGTCAGCTCTGCAGACTCCTCTGGGACGTTCTCCTCTTCATCCGAGAGGCTCTCGTAGTCTTCAGTTTTGGCGGAGTAGAGGACACGCTTCTGATTAGGGCAGTCCTTCTGATAGTGTCCTCGTCCACCACATCTGTAACACTCTCGATCGCTAGAATGATCTGTACGGCCTGTCTCAGTAGAGGCCGATGGCTGTCGGCGCGCAGAAGAATGGGGCGCTGGCAGCGGCGTCGGAGAAGACGCAATACCTGTAAGATCCTGTCGAGGCACAGAACTAGAAGAAGAGTTAGTGCTATAAGAATGGACAGGGTTCGAGGTATACCTTGGTGAGGGAGAAGACGAAGACTGCCAAGGCTGCTGTCGACGTCTCTGCGCCTGAAGATAGAGCTTCTGCGCAGTATGTACCACGTTGTTGAGGTCTCGGATTGGCAGAACATCAACCTGATCCCTGTACGGCTGTGACAAACCCGTTATAAAACGTGTACGTAGTGTAGAAGGAGTAACACTTACCCCGGCCTTGAAGTACATGTCTTCTAAGCAAGCAACGAACTCTTGTGGCATATCACGACCCTGAGTAGCAAGTGCAATGGCCGTCTTCATATCCTCTCGGTATGTCGTCGGCACGTACTTGCGCGTCATGAGCGCTACTAGCTGTTGCCACTCTGTCACAGGTGGCCACCCCATGCGTGCCTGCTGTTGGACCAGTCGGTTCCACTAGGTGCACGCTGCTCCTTGGAAATGCAAGGTGACGATCTCCACCTTCGCATGCTCCTCATATTCATAGTGTTGAAGAACATGGCAGGTACTCTGCAACCAATCTATGAAAGTAGAAGGATCATAAGTACCAAGGAAGGGTTTAATTTTCACCTTAATTTCTTGGCGATACGTAGCTGGGGGTGGGTATCGCTGTTGGGCTGCAGCGGGAGGATAGAAATTCTGCTGTGGAAGCCCATGCCGCTGTTGTCCAACCGGTAATTGTTGCCGTCGCTGCGCTCGTGGAGGACCGGCAACCCGCTGCTGCTGATATTGCTATGGATGACCCTGTGCAGCGTAATAAGCAGCCTGATTCTGTGGCTGCTGTGGAGGAGGAACCCAACCTATACGATGAAACTGCTACTCTGGTGGGTCCTGTAGGGGTGGGTGATAACCTGCAGAAAACCCATAGGCCCGTTCTTCCTCATCCTCAAGGTCAAATTCCTTGAACCCTTCATCTGAATCTGACTCAACAGGAGAAACAGTACTCTGATGGTCAGCAAAAGAATGGACATTGAAGGTTTCAGAATTTACCTGGTGTCGACTTGGATGAGCTGTGGAGGGTTTCCCTTGCTTGCTGGTGGAAGCATGTGGGTTTGTGCGTCTGCTCTGGCGTCTGACGGCACTGTCATCGACCTGTTCATCCTCCTCTGAAGATGACTCATCATTGTCCTGCTCGTCCTCGTCCTGAGAGTTGTGTTCATGAATTGTCAACTGGGCTGATTTAAAGCGCACCTTTTTCTTCGACGCGCTGCTTTCTTTCTGTGATCCTTTCCGCGGAGGCTGCGTAGGAGGATCGGATATCAGAACACCCTTGCCCTTTTTCTGCTTCTGGGCTAGGGTACTCTGGTCGTCACGCTGGTTTGGTGACGGAGACGGCATCACTCTACTGAGCATGTCACGCAGGGCTGCAAAATTGGCTTCGGAACGTTCATCGGAACGTGCGATGGCAGCAGCGTTGCTCTGAATGGCGGCGTCGGAACGTTGCTGATTGGCCACCAAAAGCTCAATGGCATGAGCCAGTTGATCGGCCCGACACGTATCCTGTCCGTCATTGGAGTTCACCATTATCCTGAAAAGACAACAGAAACCCCAACAGAGCAAAGGAAAAACAAAAACAAAAACAAAGCAACAGAAATGAAAGAGAAGTCGAACGACCAAGATATCACAACTGAAAGCAAGGCTAATATGGCCGTGAGGGCGGGATGGCTAAGGATAATCACACAACAATCACAAAATGCAGCGATAACTCAGCAAACAAATTGTAGATATAAATTGCAGCAATATAAGCCTAGATATGCCAACAAGACTATAACAGCCAAGACAGTGAGAGAGAGAGGAAATGGGAAATGAATCAATAACGATAGGGCAACGATTACCTTATTTTGGCTTTGCGCACCCTATATCTCTTCACCGTTGCCACCTAAGTTCGGCTTTTCTCACAAAAGCTCCTGCACTCTAATACCCCTACAGAAACCTCAACTGCTATCGCCAGGATATAACGGTAGGCACATAACTGAATCCGGCGTGAACCTAGGCGTCTCGGCTAAGCAGCTGCAAACTAACAAAAGCGGATAACTCACGCCAAAGTCAGAAGGATAACTGTAAAAAGCGAATGCAGAAACCGACACAAAAAGGAAATAAAAATAAAAGGACTCAGATCCCTGCAATCTAATACCCCTACAGTAACCTCAACTGATGTCGCTAGGATATAACGGTAGGCACAGAAATTAATCCGGCGTGAACCTAGGCGTCCCGGCTAAGCAGCTGTAAACTAACAAAAGTGGATAACTCACACCAAAGTCAGAAGGATAACTGTAAAAAGCGAATGCAGAAATCGACACAAAAAGAAATAATTAAAAATAAATAAATACCAAAGGTCTTTCGTAGGAAACGAAATTCGGAACCCACGAAGAACCCGGATCTGGGGAGGCCGTCTTCGTTGCGCTGGGCGGGGAGCTTTTAACCCGATTCTGAGGCACCCGGGATAGAAAGTGTCGTCTACTGGGCGCGTGCGCGTGCTGGGCCGCGGCTTGTTGGGCGCCGACGCTGGGCGTGTCGCTTGGCTTCGGTTTGTGTGGTGCCGAAGGCACGAACCCTAACAATTTATCAACACAAGAAGCAATTGTTGTGTGTAGGGGACAAGGTAAGAACTCTAAAAATCAAGCCAACGAATTTTTTGAGGACGAAATTCACTAGAGCCGTGAAGAACTAGAGAAAATCACCCAATTTTTGTTTAAAATCAATTCGGTTTTGAAGGGGAAAATTTTGTTTTTTCGAATTTTTTTGACTCTAAAAACTGAATTGAATAATAACAATCAGAATTATCACGAAAAATGAAGGAAAAAAAATTTTGGAATTTTTTGACACGAAAATAAGGTTGTGATACGCAAGGAATCGATTCGACTTACAGATTCGAAGGCTCTGATGCCAGTTGATGTGACCTTGCTATGAAGAAGGTCTCAAGTCCCGGATGAGATCGTGATGAATCTGTAGTGGGGCGAAGCAACTCCTTGGATAGGCATCTGCGTTGATGGAGATTGCAAGACGACGGCGAGGCGGAAGCGATGGGAAGTTGATGATGATGCAGTCCGTATGAAGGGTGATGGTGGGCGGACTGAATGATGATGGAAAGAAGAGGTTTTGGAAGCGGATTAGAAGAAGGGAGCAAGCTCGACCTAGATCTAGCGGAATTAATGGCAGAAACGCGAGGGAGCAAGCTCAACCAAGAGAATCAAGGAGGACGTTGATGGAGGCTCAATTGGAGTTTCTCTCAACAATAAAGTCTGTAATGTCAACGTGAAAGAGCCAGGAGGCTACAAAGCTAGGTTAAGTAAAAGGAAGACTCTTCCTTTTCCTTAACCAAAAAGTTTAAAAATAAAACAAATAAAACACTAAAATTACCCTAAGGAATTTTGGTCATTCTAAGTATAGAAATGACCTCCTAAACTCCCTAAAAATGCTAAAAATAATAATAAATAATATCCAGGAAAAACTACTGATAAATGTCATAAATCAGAAATATCGATAACTAGGCGAATAGCGATCAATATCTCTAATCTGTAAGCTCCGGGATCTCTGCAGACTGTGTAGACGTCCCAACTGTCACTAAACTCAGAATGGATCCCTCATCTGTAGTTGTCATGGTAGGCGAGGTCACATCATGAAGCAGGCTAGGATTGAGGTTGGCCGGGTCGCAGGCGACGTAGGCGCTTTCTATGCGTTGAAGTCGCGTGTCGAGATGATCGAGGAGATTGAAGAGGGCAAGCAGGAGACCTAGGATTTGAAGGCGGAGAAAGAGACCATGGATACCTTGTTTCCAAAGGGGAATCCTGGTTCAGAGCTTTTCCAGTTGGCCGGCGTCGGAGAGGAATCTCTAGACGAAAGTGCCGGTGAAGACGAGGTCCATTCCGGCGATACCATGCCGCTCGAGCCCCAGCCTTCCACCGATCCAGCCCCTGCTGAAGGTAATGCCGCGAATCCCGACCTTTGACTATTTTTCGTAATTGACTTATCACCCCACCTGTGTGTGGGTAGGATGTTTTTTGTTTTGGCGACCCGTGTACCATCACGAGTCGCATAATGTGTCTGTGGATGATTTGAAGTCCTATGTGTGTATAGACAGATAATATGTTTTGGCGACCCGTCCATCATCGCGGGTCGGGTGTATGTAAAAAATGCTTAGAGTTTTATTGACGTAATCCGTTTTACAAAGGGTTAAACTTTTTTATGTGTTCGTATGTTTTGTCGGACTCTTCTAGAGAAGTTTGTTGTTGACGCCTTTGATTTGTATGTCGGATTCGCCCGTGTGCTCGGTCGAGTAGGGCTCACCGTATGTATGTAGAGAAGGAGGCCTGTAAATGTATGTGTTTATGTTTAGTCATGACTTAGTGTTATGCCGAGGAGGAAAGCATAATGTCCCTATTGCGTAAATGTAATAAGGTGTCTTAACCTTATGTATTGTGTAAGCCAGGCGGTGTGTCGACGTGCCTGTGGTGTTCATCTCCCCGTGTTCCGATCGATCGTGTAAATGTAGTGCAAGCGCTTTTATTTGTGACTGGGTCTAGTGTGTATGTCAATGTCATCCTGTACTTAGGTTTGCAAAGAAAAAATGTCCTTACTAGATGTGAATGCTTAGTTTCAAGGAATAGAATTGTGTTTGTAACAACGAATAATATATGGTAGGTGAAAGAACGTTGGTGCCTTACCTTGCTGGTCTAGAAGTGGTATAACTTTAGGTGTGTTGCGTTCCAACTTCTCGGGATTGGTCGTCCGTCTTTGTCTTCCAATTGGTATGCTCCTTGTCCGACTTCTTTGATTAGGTAGGGTCCTTCCCACTGAGGTGCGAGCTTTCCGTCGGTCGGATTCTTGGTGTTCTGGAATGTTTTTCTAAGGACCCAATCGCCAAATTTGAAGACTTTGGCTCAAACATTTTTGTTGTAACTTCTTGCGACCTGTTGCTGGAACCTGACCATTCTAATTCTGGCTTTTTCTCTAGTTTCATCCGCTGTGTCCAAGTTGTGTGCTAGCTCGATGTCGTTTTGTTCATTTGTCTGAAGACTGTAACGGGCCGTCGGAACCAATAACTCAGCGGGAATGACCACTTCACTTTCGTAGACGAGTGAGAATGGTGACTGTCCGATCGCATTCTTTAGAGTGGTCCTGTCGGACCAGAGGATGAACGGGAGCTCGTCTGCCCATTTTCCTTTAGCCCCTGTGAGGCGTTTCTTGAGGTTGTTGACGATGATTTTGTTACTAGACTCGGCTTGTCCGTTAGATTGCGGATATCGAGGAGTGGATGTGACCAGTTTGATGTTCCATTGGTCGCAAAAGGCTCGAGTCTTATGATTGATGAACTGGGAGCCATTGTCGTACACGATTTCTGATGGGACGCCAAATCTGCACAAGAAATTGCGTTTTATAAACGAAATGACGTGTTGATCTTTTACCTCTCGGTAATCTTCAACTTCGATCCATTTGGAAAAATAGTCTGTCATGGCAAGGAAGAAGACTCGTTGACCCGACGCAGGTGGGAGTTTTACTACGATGTCCATTCCCCATCTCATGAAGGGCCATGGTGCCAGAGTCAGATGGAGGAGTTCCGAGGGTTGATGAGGAACGGGTGCATGTCGTTGGCAGGCATCGCACTTCTTGGTGTGTTCCATTGCATCTCTATTCATTGTGGGCCAGTAGTATCCGGTTCGCAAAGCTTTCCCTGATAGGATTCGCCCACCGGTGTGGTTTCCACATTCTACTTCATGTAATGACTGTAAGACGCGTCCGACTTCTGGAATCTTGAGGCATCATAGGAGTATCTCTGTGACAGATCTTTTGAACAAGACGTCACTTATAATATCGAAGGAAAGAGCTTGTACCTTTAGCCTTTTTGCTTCTATTTTATCGCTGGGTAGGATGCCGTCTTTTAACCATTTGACGTAAGGTAACGTCCAGTCGTCCTGATTGTTGCCGATTGATACACACGATTATGTTGTGTGTATATACGGAGTTTTAGCATATGTTTAGTGGTGTTTAGGGGAGCGTTGGAGCCTTTCTGGAGCATTGGAGTGGAGACACTGAAGACGTCAAAAGTTATGGCGTTTTTACGGAAGTGTTGCAGGAGCCGAACCGAAGAAATCCCAAGAAGTGCTCTGGCGGCGACCGCCGCCAGGCTTACGGCGACCGCCGCCGCCGTCGGAAGTGGATCCGAGTCTTATTTCCTTATTTCGTTATTTTGAATTATTATTAGTGTTTTTATTATTTCGTTTTAATTTATTTTTAGAGACTTATTATTTTTAGTATTTAAGGGTAGAGGGAAGGCTTGTTTTCCTCTCGAACCCTACTTTCATCTTTTCTCTATTCTACGTACTTTGTTATGAAGAACTAAGCCTTCCTTGCTTAGTCAGACAACTGAAGCTTTCGTTTTGATCAAGTTGTGAGATTTTCGTTCCTTATCTATCGCATGGATTTTATCTATTCTCTTGCTTGAATTGCTTATGATTAATATTGACAGTTTCTAGCCTGTGCGACTAGGTATTGTCTCTATTGATTGATTGCTAGATTTAGATTGTTACTGGTTGAGCATATCTTTATCGGAGTAGCAACTGCATCGTACTAGTATCTGGTTGTGCTAGTCTTATGTAGAAGATAATTGATTTTCATTCTAGGATAAAAGCTGGTTGTTTTATGCTCGATGTTGCTGTTAAACTGAATCTTGATGGTTTCATGGTTGTTTAAGTAGTTAGTGCTATAAGTATCTGGTTGCGCTTGTAGTTACTTTAGAAAGGAATAGGAATTTCCATTGCATGAGATATTGAATGACTGTCTAGGATCAACTTGTCATACGAATAGTGGATGTTTGTTTGGTTGAGCTCTTTCCCCAATAACTGAATTCAATCATCTTTCCTCTGTTTGCTTTTGCATGCTTAGATCTTCTAAAACATACAAAACCCCCCTCTGGTTACTTAAGATTGACATAGAAATTGCATATAAAGATTGAATCTGTCTCCCTGAGGACTCGACCCTTAATTGCCTAGGACTACGTTTTAGGTTTGTTTGGATAACTTGCATAGCAGTAATTAGTACGACAAATTGCTGCCATCAAATTGGCGCCGTTGCCGGGGAGGCAATAATCTATTTTGTGTGTGATTTTTGTGCCAATCTTGGTGTGAACCTATCTTATGGTTCACACCCGTGTTACTAACAATTCACCTCTTGTTTTTGATCTAGAAATTGAGAGAACTCTTTCCCAAACTCGCAGGGCTGCGCGTTTACTACTCCAGGAAGCTAAAGCAATGGCATTAGAACGTGTTACTCTTGAATCCTTGACAACTCCAAACCTAGAGCAACCAGTTAGGGCTGTACGATTTCCTCCCCTTGCTGTTATCAATTTGGTAGGAAGTTCCAGGGTGACAAGACGAACAAGATCGTTATCGGTGGGCTGATTTCTCTAATAGGTATGCATATGGGTATTGATCTGCCAGACACGTCTCAACAACTTACCCCGGGTTAAACCTATGACTTCCGCCAACTTAGGACTGTAAGTGTCTTGTCTGGGAGTCCGCCACGTCAGTATTGGTTATATGGTTCGAGGGGCTGCTACAAGCTCCCTCTTCCTCTGCCTGTTGAGATTCCTTATGGACCTTGTTATGTGGATTTTGATCTGGGTCGATACAGGGTTAGTGCTGGTCGCAGCAATGTTGCAGGCACCTCTGATGTGCTTCTGTTGCACCTGCTGAAAAGGTGGTCCTTCTGCTGCACCTGTAAAGGATTCTGAGGAGTCCGAGGATGAAGATACTGACATGCCTGAGATGCAGGCAACAGCTGAGGATCATCCATATTTGCAGATGAGGATATGAGAGACGATTCAGCGAATGGACGCTCGATTGGGATCATTTGAGTCAGAGTTTCGAGAGTCTCGGTCTGCGCAGACTACTATGATGACTATGATGCAGCAACATGGCAATATGATGCAGGAGCAGATGTGCCAGTGGACTTTGTTCATGGAGGAGCACCATCGACCACCACCTCCGCAGTAGTGGTACATTTTCTTACTTCCCCTATTCAATTTTGTCTAGTTTCATTGAGGACAATGTTTATCACAAGTGTGGGGGAGTGGATTCTGTATTTACTATTGTTATTCTTATAAAAAAAAAAAGTGGATGCTGTGAATTTTTTTTTACAGTACCCACTTTTCCTTTTCCCTCAAACAAACAAAGAAAGAGACCCCCAAACCCTACCCTCTCCTCCCGCTTCCCCCCGCCGCCAACCCACTGCAAGCCGAGCCACCATAGCCCTCCCAAGGCAGCAGCGGCTGCAAAATTTCTGGAAAAATTCGGTGTGTTCTTAGCGGCGACCGCTGCCTTGCTCACGGCGACCGCCGCCTCTATTCCGGTGACTTCTGATCTTTTTCCTTCAATTTGGGTGTTGTAGCTACGTTCTATCGAGTCATTGAACATGTTTAAACGAGGCTCTACTTCCCGATCTCGCCCCAAGTTGTCTGAAATTCGGGAAATATGAAGGAAAAATATTAGGAATAAGAAGATGCTCACTACACTGTTCTTTGATCCTGAGACGATGCGGGCACTTCATCTGTATGATTGTATTGAAAAATTATTTGTTCAGTGTGGTTTGGGGAGTTTCTTCCATCTTGGGGCACCGACCTTTCCCGCTTGGACTGAGGAATTTTTTATTGCATTTTAGAATATTGAGAGTGAGGGTCGGATTACTTTTAGGTTGGCTAGCAACAATCATTCTTTGTCCTATGATGAGTTCGATGCAGCGCTTGGGATAACCAAGCCACCCTCTTCTCAGGCGGAATGGGATGCGGCACAAGGATTTGTTCGCTTCTGGTGTCATTCTACGGGAACCACTGATTTTGATCCAAAGAATGGCGAATACAATTATAAGTGGTCCCACCCGTGTCTGAGGTTAGCCCATAAGGTGATTCGGATGGCATTCATTGGTCAGTCTGAGATGAACAAGGTGCCTTATATTGATTTAGAGGTTGTATGGAGCATGACACCCAGCTGCACATTGGTGAAGGATTGACGATCCTTCTTTATTGGGTGTTGTAGGAAGTTCCAGGGTGACAAGACGAACAAGATTGTTATCGGTGGGCTGATTTCTCTGATATGTATGCATATGGGTATTGATCTGCCAGATAGGTCTCAGCAACTTACCCCGGGTTATACCTATGACTTCCGCCAACTTAGGACTGTAGGTGTCTTGTTTGGGAGTTCGCCATGTCAGTATTGGTTATATGGTTCGAGGGGCTGCTACAAGCTCCCTCTTCCTCTGCCTGTTGAGATGCCTTATGGGCCTCGTTATGTGGATTTTGATCTGGGTCGATACAGGGTTGGTGTTGGTGGCAGCAATGTTGCAGGCACCTCTGTTGTGCTTCTGTTTCACCTGCTGAAAAGGTGGTGCTTCTGCTGCACCTGTAAAGGATTCTGAGGAGTCCGATGATGAGGATACTGACATGCCTGAGATGCAGGAAGCAGCTGAGGATCATCCAGATTTGCAGATGAGGATGTGGGAGACGGTTCAGCGAATGGACGCTCGATTGGGATCATTTGAGTCAGAGTTTTGAGAGTCTCGGTCTGCACAGACTACTATGATGACTATGATGCAGCAGCAGGGCGATATGATGCAGGAGCAGATGCACCAGTGGACTTTGTTCATGGAGGAGCACCATCGACCACCACCTCCGCAGTAGTGGTACATTTTCTTACTTCCCCTATTCAATTTTGTCTAGTTTCATTGAGGACAATGTTTATCACAAGTGTGGGGGAGTGGATTCTGTATTTACTATTGTTATTCTTATAAAAAAATTAAAAAAATAAAAAAGCCAAAAAGAGAATAAAAAGGCAATAAAAATCCTGGGATGGACTGAAAACCCGAAAGGGCGGTTCATGCAAAAAGCAGGTAATTTGGCTGGCATTAGGCCATGGCAAAAATAGATTCAGAGTGAAGTGAGGTGGTAAGTCCAATTTGAAAAATGAAAAGAGAGTGTTAGGTGAAAACCTGAAAAGGCGCCTAAGCAAAATGAGTGAAAAACAATTTGAGTGTTTTAGAACTATCAATTTACCGGCGCATGAGACATAAGAAGTGGAGTATAGGAGTGTTTTGGGTAGGTTTTCACTTGGAGGAATAAGTTGTAGTAATTTTGGTGTTGTTTCATTCTCTTTGATGATTTTTGATGATGTTGGACTTGGATGGCATGTTTGCTTGGAGCTGAGGATTAGATTGATGTTTTTGTTGGTTGCTGCATTTTGTTGGTGTTGTGGGTTGGTTGATGTGTTACTGATTGATGAGTAGATTTTATGTGGATGGTTAGGAGGATGTTGAGCTTACATGTAGGTGCTATTTCTCTTTGTTGTGAGCTCTTGTGCATGTTGATGATCTAGGGATTTTATTGATGATGAGTGGTAGTTTTCTATCCACTCGAGACGAGTAGAGATTCAAGTGTGGGGGAGTTTGATACACACGATTATGTTGTGTGTATATACGGAGTTTTAGCCTATGTTTAGTGGTGTTTAGGGGAGCGTTGGAGCCTTTCTGGAGCATTGGAGTGGAGACACTGAAGACGTCAAAAGTTATGGCGTTTTCAGGGAAGTGTCGCAGGAGCTGAACCGAAGAAATCCCAAGAAGTGCTCTGGCGGCGACCGCCGCCGCCGTCGGAAGTGGATCCGAGTCTTATTTCCTTATTTCGTTATTTCGAATTATTATTAGTGTTTTTATTATTTCGTTTTAATTTATTTTTAGAGACTTATTATCTTTAGTATTTAAGGGTAGAGGGAAGGCTTGTTTTCCTCTTGAACCCTACTTTCATCTTTTCTCTATTCTACGTACTTTGTTATGAAGAACTAAGCCTTCCTTGCTTAGTCAGACAACTGAAGCTTTTGTTTTGATCAAGTTGTGAGATTTACGTTCCTTATCTATCGCATGGATTTTATCTATTCTCTTGCTTGAATTGCTTATGATTAATATTGACAGTTTCTAGCCTGCGCAACTAGGTATTGTCTCTATTGATTGATTGCTAGATTTAGATTGTTACTGGTTGAGCATATCTTTATCGGAGTAGCAACTGCATCGTACTAGTATCTGGTTGTGCTAGTCTTATATAGAAGAGAATTGATTTACATTCTAGGATAAAACCTTATTGTTTTATGCTAGATCGTATCCTAATTATATTCCTAGGCTTAATGTTGCTGTTAAACTGAATCTTGATGGTTTCATGGTTGCTTACCTAGTTAGTGCTATAAGTATCTGGTTGTGCTTGTAGTTACTTTAGAAAAGGAATGGGAATTTCCATTACATGAGATATTGAATGACTGTCTAGGATCAACTTATCATACGAATAGTGGATGTTTGTTTGGCTGAGCTCTTTCCCCAATAACTGAATTCAATCATCTTTCGTCTGTTTGCTTTTGCATGCTTAGATCTTCTAAAACATACAGAACCCCCCTCTGGTTACTTAAGATTGACATAGAAATTGCATATAAAGATAGAATCTGTCTCCCTGAAGACTCGACCCTTACTTGACTAGGACTACGTTTTAGGTTTGTTTGGATAACTTGCATAGCAGTAATTAGCATGACAAATTGCTGCCATCACCGACGTCTTCCTCTAATCGGTCGCCTATCTCCATCGTGACAAGTTCTTCCAAAGGTGTGATCGATCCCTTGGATGTTTTTGGAACAGTTGGTGTTGTGATGTGTGCCAGTGGGATATTTGGGAATTCTTTTGGATCCAAGATGGACCCTAAATTGGCTAGTGCGTCAGCTTGAGAGTTGAGATCTCTGGGCACCTGCCTGATGTCGAATGTTTGGAATTGGTCGATTAGCTTCTTGGCCATGTCCAGATAAGCCATCATTCTGTCGTCTTTGGCGCGGTATGACTCTTGTATTTGATTTCGACTAAAAGGGAGTCACAAATGACTTCGATCTCTCGGACTTCTAGGTCGCATGCCAGGATGAGCCCAAATATGAGTGATTCGTATTCAGCTTCGTTGTTGGTTGCGTCCCATTCGCACCTTAAGGCCTGGGTTATCTTGTCCCCTTGTGGTGACTTCAGCACGACCCCTAGTCCTGAATCTCTAGCATTCGACGTGTCATCAGTATAGAGCTCCCATTCTCCTGTCTCATCTGTCGCAAATAACTGTGTTGCCTCTTTGGCGGCTTCTTGCTTTAGGGTCGGGCTGAAGTCTGCCACAAAGTCAGCCAGGGCCTACGACTTGATCGATGTTCTGGGCTCGTATTCAATATCGTAGCCGCTGAGGTGTATGGCCCACTTGGCCATTCGTCATGTGAACTCGGGCTTCCTCACGATTGCTCTCATGGGATGGTTAGTGCGGACAATTATAGTATGGGAAAGCTCCCGACTTTGTGATTCAGGATGACGGATCACTTTGGTTTCAAGACCGAATCTGTGTGCTAGACGCAGAAGGCCTTCATCAGTTGGTGATGAGAGAAGCTCATTCATCTGCTTATTCTGTGCATCCTGGCTCTAGCAAGATGTACAAGGATCTCAGGAAGAAGTTTTGGTGGCCAAACATGAAGTGGGACGTGGCAGACTTCGTGGCAAAGTGCTTGACTTGCCAGAAGGTCAAGATTGAACACCGCGGGCCAGGTGGTGAGTTGCTACCTCTCCCTGTGCCAGAATGGAAATGGGAGGACATCGCCATAGACTTCGTCACTGGGATACCGAAGACTCGAAGTCAGAAAGATGCTATCTGGATAATTGTGGATCGGCTTACGAAGAGTGCTCATTTTCTAGCCATTAAGACCACTTGGGTAGCCCAGAAGTTAGCTGAGGTCTACCAGAAAGAGATTGTCCATTTACATGGTATCCCTAAAACCATCGTATCGGATCGAGATGGCCGTTTCATGTCAAGGTTTTGGCAAGAACTTCATAAGGCTATGGGGACCGAGTTAAGGTTCAACACAACGTTTCATCCTCAGACAGATGGCCAGTCTAAAAGGACCATCCAGACTCTGGAGGATATGCTCAGAGCTTGTGTACTCGATCGTCCGACTAGCTGGGAGGACAACTTGAGTCTGATTGAGTTCACGTACAACAATAGCTGACATGCTACGATCAAGATGGCTCTGTTTGAAACTTTGTATGGTCGCAGATGCAGATCTCCGATTTGTTGGGATGATAATGCCGACAAAATTCTGCTTGGACCAGAGTTGATCGAAAGGACGGCTTCAAACATTGCTTTGATCAGACAGAGGATGTTGACCGCTCAGAGTCGACAGAAGTCCTACGCAGATCGGAAGCGCAGGACTGTCGAGTTCGAGGTCGGTGAAAAGGTTTTTGTCAAGGTATCGCCATCCAAAGGAGTTTTCAGGTTTGGTAAGCGTGGGAAGCTTAACCCTCGCTACGTGGGACCATTCGAGATTCTAGATAGAGTGGGATCTCTAGCGTACCGCTTGGCGTTGCCGCCATCGGCTCATCCAGTGCATAATGTGTTCCACGTCTCTTTGCTTAGGAAGTACGTACCAGATGAGTCTCATGTGCTGAGCTATGAGAACATCAAGATTCAGGCGAATAGTACCTATGAAGAGATGCCGGTGCGCATTTTGGAGCGTCGTGAGAAGCAGCTGCGTAGCAAGATCGTACCGTTGGTACGGATTCAGTGGTCCAAGTCTGGATCGGAGGAAGTTACTTGGGAAACATGGGAAACCGAGTCAGATATGCTCAGGCGTTTCCCCGAGTTATTCTCGACCTAAGTTTCAGGGTCGAAACTTCTTTTAAGGGGGAGGAGATGTGATACCCCGTATTTTTGTAAGCTATTTCTGGAGTTCCGGGATTTTTCCTGAGTACCCGTTATGTACATCGGATTTAATTCAGAGAGTTTAAGACGTTCGATAATGCTCTCTGTATCTGTAATATTTTTCTCAGTGAAATAAAATACAGACGACGTGCTTTGGATTTTAATACTCGTTCGCATACGATAATTTTATCCCGGGTTAATATCGTTTTCGACTAAGAGCTGAGGAGGCGGCAAAGCCAAGGGTGGCGCCCGCCATACAGTGGCGGCGCCCGCCGTCGCACGGCTCGAGGAGCAGACTGGGTCTTCTCCTAGCTGGGGACGCCAGGCCTATGGCGGCGCCCGCCGTATTTATGACGGCGCCCGTCGTCGTTGTTGTCCGGAGGTCCTTTCCCGAAGGTCGCCGGCGTGGCTCTGGCAGTGCCGGAGTAGCTCGTCGTAGGGCCATCATGGTGTTTCCTGGCATTTGGCTATATAAGGAGGTGTCTGGGAGGGGTTTTTGAGCTCAATCCACAGCCCAAGCTCTCCCAAATTCTTGCCTCACCGGAGTTCTTGCCTCGCCGGATTCTGGAGCTTTTGCCGGTGTCGTTTGGTGGTGTTTCCAGAGTGCCTTTGTGAAGCTTTTGGTAGCCTTGGAGGTTAGAAACCAAAGCAAGTCAAAGGAGGCCGAGTCGCTCGTGTTTTGGGTGAGTTTTCTCGCCGCTTCTGTCGTCTGAGTTCTTCACGGCGACCTCCGCGTTCTTCACGGCGACCGTCGCGTTCTTCACGGTGCCCGCCGTGATGAACTGCGGCGACCGCCGCCAAGAACGGCGAGCGCCGCCAGTGTCCAGAATGCCTTTTTGGGCTTTTGGCTTGGGTGGTCGTCGTTGTGGCATCGTTCCTTTCGTTTTCTTTCGTCGTTTTTAGATTCGTACTGTGGTTATGTCGGATCTAACTTAGGGTTCCTTTTATGGGTCGATTCGAAGGTCGTTGTGCTATCGGAGCTATACCCGTGTCGAGCCCGGAATCCCGTCGTTGTCGTTAGGCTTGTTTCTTTTATGCGGATTAAGGCAAGTGGCGGTTCGCTCTTGCTCATCGTTTCCATATTTACATTGATTATCAGTTATTTAAATTGATTAATTAATTTGGAACGATTATTACTGTGTTCTTCTGGAAGTAATTTATAAACTGTTTTGAAAATCATATAATAGGTTGTATATCTGTTAGAACAGTGCTATTATCTTTGATCGCCTTTCGGGCCTTTATGTGGATTTATTCTGTAACTGTTATTGTGATGTATCTGTGTGGTTAGCACTGTTAGTTAGGAATGTACTCGGACTTCGTCCGGTCGTTTCTTTATAATCTGGTATCGGGGTGGCTCGTCTCCATCTGGTACTATTCTAAGATCATGATCGGTCTCTTTCACAAGTGTGTAGAGGCAGGACAATTAGCTGGTGTCACAAACCTTCCGGTGTGCGTCACTCTCGACGAAACGTATACTAAGATGTGTCGTCCCAATGGTGGGGTACACATGTAAAAGTCTAATAACGTGATGTGTGGTTTGTAATATAAATCAGATAAGTGCTACTCGACGCACATAATTAATAAACCTTCGGCGAGTAGTGCAACTAAGTTATAGTGCAGCTAGGAAAACTCGTCTCGACTTTGATCATAGTACGTTCTCTTTCCAATCTGGATTCGTTGTATGCGATGAGGTTGGTCGTGAACCGAAGCATCTCAGTCAAATTTTAAATCATTGTTTTATGATTTTGTAAACATTCCAGATTTGTCATATTTCCTTAAAGACTCATTTCCGTTGGAGTCTTCTTTTCGAGTCGATTTCTGTGAAGATTCAGTCTTCCAGAATCTTCTCTTATGCATACCTCTTGTTATTATTATGTAGAAGTATGAAGGTTGATTATCGTTATCGGTTATCATTCGAGAACGATAAGTCTAACCTAATACAACTACATCGAACCTTCTGGTTTGTACCCTTGCTAGTCTATTCAAGTAGACTAACCCACGATCTTTGTTCTATGCATGTGGGCTGGTGTCATCCGTTCGATTCGGCACATCAGATAGAAAGTAGTTCAGAAGAACAGAAGGACTATGGAGTCGAGAGTGGTTTTCGAATGTTTTGGTTATTTTGTTAATCAGGTTGAGATCTTTTGGGCAATGACTTTGGTTGTAATGTGTTTTATAAGACTTTCGCTGTACCTTACTTTATAAGACTTACGCTGTATTTGGTTTAAACTCTGTGTTAGCCTATTCGGGGTTGGGTTGTAATCCTGTAACTCATGTTTCTTTGACAATGTTATGTTTTGGAATTGAATGCTTTGATCATTATGTATTTCATAAATTGTATTTAAATGGTAAAGCCTTAGGTGATCTCGGTAAGGAACACTAGGGTCACTGGCGGTAATACCTTTCCAAAAGGGTTAAGTTTTGGGGGTGTTACAGTTGTGGTATCAGAGCCAAAGGTTTTAAAACGGGTTTGGGATTTTTATATCATTTATCCATTTTTGAAAATACGTTAAAAGGGCTCGAAATTTTCAAAGTAAAAAGAATTTCAAAACACCGTTCATAGTCGTGTCTTCTATATAGTCTAATGTAGTAAGCTTGCTTCTATGTCTAGAAAGACTAACTCCTTCCTCGATATCCTATAGAATGGGTGCGTGCTTTTCTCTTGATAGGGGGTCGGAGGATGCCAAGACAGACCCGCCATCTCCAGGCAGGCTAGATTTTCCGATCCCTCAGCAATGTTTCGAGGTTAGAGGCCCGAGTAGCCCACCCGAGGACATCAAGTATGTGATTCCCGAGTCTGTTGTCCTTACACCTAGGGATGCAGTGCTCACTTTAGCTGCACCTATAGAGCCACTCAGGGAGGAAGCAGTGCAGGAAGTGGGTGAGTCATCTAGATACGCCTTAGGGAATTACGATGACGATTACCAGATAGAGATAGATCCTGTCGAGGATGAGGATATGATCGAGATTGATCCCGAGGATGAGGATCCCATCGAAGATGATCCTGAAGAGGACCCCGAGATGGACCTGGAACAGCAGAGCCAGGAGCCAGACAACTTGAGGCACTTGCTGGTGGACAGTCAAGAGCCGGGGGTACAGTTTATTCCCCCAAGTCCAGAACTATCACTAGTGTCGGCTTGTGCACTCATGACTGATGTTGATTGGGAGGCACTGTACACTGAGCACGGTATTAGGAGGAGATCAGAGGCTGAGTTGAGAGAGACCCTTTGCCAGAGCGAAATGAGCTCTCATATGGAGCAGCAGCAGCAGATAGATCAGGCAATCGCTAGCGCTCAGAGGAGGGCTGGAATAGGAGGACCTCTTATGGATGATCCTTTTTATTCCATGACTGAGATTAGGTCTGAGTCACCAGAGCCATGTGACCCAGGACCGAGCAGGGTGCGAAACCCATCACCAGAGCTCGATGGTGAGCCTAGTCCGAAGAGACCTTGCACGAGTAACCAGTCTTATAGGAGACGTTTTGGAATGCCTTGATGAGGATTGGTGTTGCCTATCGTAGTAGTTTCCTTTCTTAGTATTTCAGTATGTACTTTGTGTAATATTTCAGTATTACGGCAAGTACTCTGTGAAACACTTTTATCTTCGAGCAATTTTTGTCCTAATGCTCGGATAATAGACTTATGTGTAGCTTGTGTAACAGTTCCAGTTCATCTATAAAATACCTAGTTGATCTATTCTGAGTAATTTTACTACATTAAGCATGTTTGAATGATATTAATGTATAAATAACTTGGAATTGGATCGGTAAACAGATGGTGAACACAAGGAACACGGTTCGAGCTGGTGTTGGGACTAGTAAGGGTCCCAGACCAATCATAAGAGATGTTGGCCAAGGTGAGCATGTATCTGAATCCCATAATCAATCCAGGAGAAATGATCAGGATCAGAGCAGAGCCAGGAGCCAGACAACTTGAGGCACTTGCTGGTGGACAGTCAGGAGCCGGGGGTGCAGTTTATTCCCCCAAGTCCAGAACTATCACTAGTGTCGGCTTGTGCACTCATGACTGATGCTGATTGGGAGGCACTGTACACTGAGCACGGTATTAGGAGGAGATCAGAGGCCGAGTTGAGAGAGACCCTTCGCCAGAGCGAAATGAGCTCTCATATGGAGCAGCAGTAGCAGATAGATCAGGCAATCGCTAGCGCTTAGAGGAGGGCTGGAATAGGAGGACCTCTTATGGACGATCCTTTTTTTTCCATGACTGAGATTGGGTCTGAGTCACCAGAGCCATGTGACCCAGGACCGAGCAGGGTGCGAAACCCATCACCAGAGCTCGATGGTGAGCCTAGTCCGAAGAGACTTTACACGAGTAACCAGTCTTATAGGAGACGTTTTGGAACGCCTTGATGAGGATTGGTGTTGCCTATCGTAGTAGTTTCCTTTCTTAGTATTTCAGTATGTACTTTGTGTAATATTTCAGTATTACGGCAAGTACTCTGTGAAACACTTTTATCTTCGAGCAATTTTTGTCCTAATGCTCGGATAATAGACTTATGTGTAGCTTGTGTAACAGTTCCAGTTCATCTATAAAATACCTAGTTGATCTATTCTGAGTAATTTTACTACATTAAGCATGTTTGAATGATATTAATGTATAAATAACTTGGAATTTGATCGGTAAACAGATGGTGAACACAAGGAACACGGTTCGAGCTGGTGTTGGGACTAGTAAGGGTCCCAGACCAATCATAAGAGATGTTGGCCAAGGTGAGCATGTATCTGAATCCCATAATCAATCCAGGAGAAATGATCAGGATCAGAGTAATGCACCAGTGGTGTTTGATGCTGCAATAGTGGAGACAATTCGAGGAATTGTCATGCAAGCTATCGCTGATGCTATGCGACCAAATGTGCCACAGGCACAAGGCGTGCCGATTCCCCCACCGGTTCCTAGATTTGAGGAGCCAAGAAACCATGATGTCCAGGAGAATGCAGTCAGGACGAGGGACAACTATGGTCGTGCTCTGAAGACCATCAGTTCTATGAGGCCTGACAACTACAACGGAAAAGGGGAGCCAATCAAGGTGACCCATTGGTTCTCTCACATGGAACGGTTGTTCCGTAATGTGGACTGTACTGAGGCTGAAAAGGTCCACATATATTCTATGCAGCTGAAAGAGGATGATAGTGAATGGTGGGAGGGTACAGGCCTAGCTGATAGCCCTGTATTGACCTGGTCGATGTTTAAGACCAAAATGATTGACCGTTTCTGCTCTCGTGTTATGAGAGAGGAGAAACACAAGGAGTTTCTATACCCCAAGACCGATGGATTGAAGGTAGCTGAGCTGGCAACCAAGTTCAATCATCTTCTGCAGTACGCCCCAGCTGAGATAACCAGCGAGGCACAAAAGATCTGGTACTTCCACGAGTGGATGAGTCCAGATATCAAGCCGTTGATGGTGCACCACACATGCTGTACTCTGGAGCAGTATGTGGATGTTGCCTACAAGCTGGAAGTGACTCTGGAGGAGTCAACAAAGAGACGCATCCGACAGAGGTCGATGCAGAATCAGAATCAGAATCAGGGTGGTGGATTCAAGCGACCTGTGCCACCGTCTAGCTTTGCCAAGTCTGGCCGAGCAAAGACGGACATGACTCACGAAGGGTCAACGCAGCAGTCCAGTCAGAGCAGAAGTTCAGTTCAGTGTTATAACTGTGGTGTTGCTGGGCACAAGAGCAATGAGTGTCAGAAGGAGAAGAGATCGTGCTTTGGGTGTGGACGTGATGGTCATCTACAGAAGTTCTGCAAGCAGGGGAAGCAGAAGGGAGTAGAGTCACATCAAGGGTCAGTTCATCAGAGCAACCGACCTAGGTTCAAGCCTGCCGAGACTCCTAGCCCGTCAGTTCAGACGACTGCTCAGAACAGGGGAAAGGCCCCAGCTATTTCTGAAAGTCAGGGTCAACGCTTGTACGAGATGCGTGAAGCAGATGGACCCAATGCTCCGACTGCTCAAGGTACTTTATACCTTTACTCTACTTCAGTGTGCATTCTATTTGATTCTGGTGCTACGCATTCCTTTATTTCGGATAGCTGTGTTAGCAAGTTAGACTTAGTGTGCAATGATTCGTGCGACCCTTTCGTCGTTAGTCTTCCTAATGGAGAACGTTTGGTGGGAACCAAGCATCTGTCCGACTTTCCGATTACCATTCAGGGTAAGGAGTTTGAGGCAGATCTGATCTGTATAGCCATGGCACCATACGACATCATCCTCGGTATGGATTGGCTGACGCGTCACAAGGCGGTGATCGACTTAAGTTCAAGAACGGTGACGGTGTCATCTGGGGGCCAGTTCGTGTGCAAGTTCAAAGGTCGGAATGACGCTGATAACGGCAAGCTGATCAATGCGATGGCTGCGTTTAAGCTACTACGACAAGGATGTGCCAGGTACCTTTGCTACTTGGATTCGCCCGCGAAAGATGGACCTGCGATTCTTGATATTCCAGTGGTCAGAGAGTTCTCGGATGTCTTTCCAGAGGAGGTTCCTGGATTACCTCTGAACCGTGATGTGGAGTTTTACATTGATCTTGAGTCTGGTACTGCGCCAATCTCTAAGGCACCGTATCGGATGGCTCCTGCAAAGATGCAAGAGTTGAAGAGTCAACTTGAAGATCTTCTCGACAAGGGTTATATCAGGCTGAGTGCATCGCCGTGGGGTGCTCCGGTTTTGTTTGTCAAAAAGAAGGACGGATCGTTTCGACTTTGCATCGACTATCGAGAGTTGAACAAAGTGACAATCAAGAACAAATACCCATTGCCGAGGATTGACGACCTGTTGGAGCAGTTGCAGGGAGCAAAGGTGTTCTCCAAGATCGACCTGAGATCTGGATATCACCAACTCAGAATTCCTGAGCAGGACATTCCTAGAACTGCGTTCAGGACCAGATATGGTCATTACGAGTTCGTAGTGATGCCTTTTGGGCTTACAAATGCTCCAACTGTCTTTATGGATCTGATGAATCGATGTTTTCACCAGTACTTGGACAAGTTCGTAGTGGTCTTCATAGATGACATTCTGATCTACTCTCCGAGTGAAGAAGTCCACGAGGAACATCTGCGGATTGCTTTGTCAGTCCTTAGACAACATCAGCTTTTTGCTAAATTGTCTAAATGTGAATTCTGGATAAAGAAAGTGGCTTTCTTAGGCCACGTGATCAATGAAAATGGGGTTATGGTTGATCCCCAAAAGATTGAAGCGGTGGCTAATTGGAAGCAGCCCCAGAATGTGAAAGAAGTGCACAGTTTTCTTGGACTTGTCGGGTATTACAGAAGGTTCGTAGAAGGATTTTTAAAGATTGCTCTACCTATGACCAATCTACTCCGCAAGGTCCACAAGAAGTTTGTCTGGAATGAAAAGTGCGAGGCCAGTTTCCAGGAGTTGAAGCAACGACTCACCTCGGCACTCGTGTTAGCACTCCTAGAGGGGAACGATGATTATGTGGTCTATAGTGATGCTTCAAAGTGTGGTCTTGGTTGTGTTTTGATGCAGAGAGGCAGAGTCATTGCTTATGCATCCAGGCAACTCAAGACGTACGAAGAAAACTATCCGACACATGATCTTGAGCTAGCAGCGGTTGTCTTTGCGCTGAAGATTTGGAGGCATTACCTCTACGGTATAAGATGCCAAGTCTTCACTGACCAAAAAAGTCTCAAGTATATATTTACTCAAAAGGAGCTAAATATGAGACAACGCCGCTAGCTAGAGTTGCTTAAGGACTACGACATCGAGTTATTGTACCATCCGGGCAAGACTAATGTGGTAGCTGATGCATTGAGCCGAAAGACAACGCACGAGAGGGTAGTTGCTTTACTTACTGCACAGACCAAGCTGAACCGAGAGTCATGCGACATTGAAGTTCTGTATGATCAGCGTAGATGTTTCCTGAGTATGCTGGAAATTCAGGCTATACTGTTGGATCAGATCAAGGAAAAGCAAGTGGATGACATCGTCTTGGTGAAGCTAAGCAGTGAAGTGATGGATGGGAAAGCTCCCGGCTTTGTGATTCAGGATGACGGATCACTTTGGTTTCAAGACCGAATCTGTGTGCCAGACGCAGAAAGCCTTCGTCAGTTGGTGATGAGAGAAGCTCATTCATCTGCTTATTCTGTGCATCCTGGCTCTAGCAAGATGTACAAGGATCTCAGGAAGAAGTTTTGGTGGCCAAACATGAAGTGGGACGTGGCAGACTTCGTGGCAAAGTGCTTGACTTGCCAGAAGGTCAAGATTGAACACCGCATGCCAGGTGGTGAGTTGCTAGCTCTCCCTGTGCCAGAATCGAAATGGGAGGACATCGCCATGGACTTTGTCACTGGGCTATCGAAGACTCGAAGTCAGAAAGATGCTATTTGGGTAATTGTGGATCGGCTTACGAAGAGTGCTCATTTCCTTGCCATTAAGACCACTTGGGAAGCCCAGAAGTTAGCTGAGGTCTACCAGAAAGAGATTGTCCGTTTACATTGTATCCCTAAAACCATCGTATCGGATCGAGATGGCCGTTTCATATCAAGGTTCTGGCAAGAACTTCATAAGGCTTTGGGGACCGAGTTAAGGTTCAGCACAGCGTTTCATCCTCAGACAGATGTCCAGTCTGAAAGGACCATCTAGACTCTAGAGGATATGCTCAGAGCTTGTGTACTCGATTGTCCGACTAGCTGGGAGGACAACTTGAGTCTGATTGAGTTCACGTACAACAACAACTGGCATGCTACGATCAAGATGGCTCCGTTTGAAGCTTTGTATGGTCGCAGATGCAGATCTCCGATTTGTTAGGATGATAATGCCGAAAAAATTCTGCTTGGACCAGAGTTGATCGAAAGGACGGCTTCAGACATTGCTTTGATCAGACAGAGGATGTTGACCGCTCAGAGTCGACAGAAGTCCTACGCAGATCGGAAGCGCATGACTGTCGAGTTCGAGGTCGGTGATAAGGTTTTTGTCAAGGTATCGCCATCCAAAGGAGTTTTCAGGTTTGGTAAGCGTGGGAAGCTTAACCCTCGCTACGTGGGACCATTCGAGATTCTGGATAGAGTGGGATCTCTAGCGTACCACTTGGCGTTGCCGCCATCGACTCATCCAGTGCATAATGTGCTCCACGTCTCTTTGCTTAGGAAGTACGTACCAGATGAGTCTCATGTGCTGAGCTATGAGGACATCGAGATTCAGGCGAATGGTACCTATGAAGAGATGCCGGTGCGCATTTTGGAGCGTCGTGAGAAGCAGCTGTGTAGCAAGATCATATCGTTGGTACGGATTCAGTGGTCCAAGTCTGGATCGGAGGAAGTTACTTGGGAAACGTGGGAAACCGAGTCAGATATGCTTAGGCGTTTTCCCGAGTTATTCTCGACCTAAGTTTCGGGGTCGAAACTTCTTTTAAGGGGGAGGAGATGTGATACCCCGTATTTTTGTAAGCTATTTTTGGAGTTCCGGGATTTTTCCCGAGTACCCGTTATGTACGTCGGATTTAATTCAGAGAGTTTAAGACATTCGGTAATGCTCTCTGTATCTGTAATATTTTTCTCAGTGAAATAAAATACAGACGACATGTTTTGGATTTTAATATTCATTCGCGTACGATAATTTTATCCCGGATTAATATCGTTTTCGTCTAAGAGCTGAGGAGGCGGCAAAGCCAAGGGCGGCGCCCGCCGTACAGTGGCGGCGCCCGCCGTCGCAAGGCTCGAGGAGCAGGCTGGGTCTTCTCCTAGCTGGGGACGCCAGGCCTATGGCGGCGCCCGCCGCATTTATGACGGCGCCCGCCGTCGTTGTTGTCCGGAGGTTTTTGCCCGAAGGTCGCCGGCGTGGCTCTGGCAGCGCCGGAGTACTCGTCGTAGGGCCATCATGGTGTTTCCTGGCATTTGGCTATAAAAGGAGGTGTCTGGGAGGGGTTTTTGAGCTCAATCCACAACCCAAGCTCTCCCAAATTCTTGCCTCACCGAAGTTCTTGCCTCACCGGATTCTGGAGTTTTCGCCGGTGTCCTTTGGTGGTGTTTCCAGAGTGCCTTTGTGAAGCTTTTGGTAGCCTTGAAGGTTAGAAACCAAAGCAAGTCGAAGGAGGCCGAGTCGCTCGTGTTTTGGGTGAGTTTTCTCGCCGCTTCTGTGGTCTGAGTTCTTCATGGCGACCGCCGTGTTCTTCACGGCAACCGCCGCATATTTCACGGCGCCCGCCGTGATGAACTGTGGCGACCGCCGCCAAGAAAGGCGAGCGCCGCCAGTGTCCAGAATGTCTTTTTGGGCTTTTGGCTTGGGTGATCGTCGTTGTGGCGTCGTTCCTTTCGTTTTCTTTCGTCGTTTTTAGATTCGTACTGTGGTTATGTCGGATCTAACTTAGGGTTCCTTTTATGGGTCGTTGTGCTGTCGGAGCTATACTCGTGTCGAGCCCGGAATCCCGTCGTTGTCGTTAGGCTTGTTTCTTTTCTGCGGATTAAGGCAAGTGGCAGTTCGCTCTTGCTCATCGTTTCCATATTTACATTGATTATCAGTTATTTCAATTGATTAATTAATTTGGAACAATTATTACTGTGTTCTTCTGGAAGTGATTTATAAACTGTTTCGAAAATCATATAATAGGTTGTATATCTGTTAGAACAGTGTTGTTATCTGTGATCGCCTTTCGGGCCTTTATGTGGATTTATTCTGTAACTTTTATTGTGTTGTATTTGTGTGGTTAGCACTGTTAGTTAGGAATGTACTCGGACTTCGTCCGATCGTTTCTTTATAATCTTGTATCGGGGTGGCTCGTCTCCATCTGGTACTATTCTAAGATCATGATCGGTCTCTTTCACAAGTGTGTAGAGGCAGGACACTTAGCTGGTGTCACAAACCTTCCGGTGTGCGTCACTCTCGACGAAACGTATACTAAGATATGTCGTCCCAATGGTGGGGTACACATGTAAAAGTCTAATAATGTGATGTGTGGTTTGTAATATAAATCAGATAAGTGCTACTCGACGCACATAATTAATAAACCTTCGGCGAGTAGTGCAGCTAAGTTATAGTGCAGCTAGGAAAACTCGTCTCGACTTTGATCATAGTACGTTCTCTTTCCAATCTGGATTCGCTGTATGCGATGAGGTTGGTCGTGAACCGAAGCATCTCAGTCAACTTCTAAATCATTGTTCTATGATTCTGTAAACATTCCAGATTTGTCATATTTCCTTAAAGACTCATTTCCGTTGGAGTCTTCTTTTCGAGTCGATTTCTGTGAAGATTCAATCTTCCCGAATCTTTTCTTGTGCATACCTCTTGTTATTATTCTGTAGAAGTATGAAGGTTGATTATCGTTATCGGTTATCATTCGAGAACGATAAGTCTAACCTAATACAACTACATCGAACCTTCTGCTTTGTACCCTTGCTAGTCTATTCAAGTAGACTAACCCACGATCTTTGTTCTCTGCATGTGGGCTGGTGTCATCCGTTCGATTCGGCACATCAGATAGAAAGTAGTTCAGAAGAACAGAAGGACTATGGAGTCGACGGTGGTTTTCGAATGTTTTGGTTATTTTGTTAATCAGGTTGAGATCTTTTGGGCAATGACTTTGGTTGTAATGTGTTTTATAAGACTTCCGTTGTACCCTACTTTATAAGACTTCCGCTGTATTTGGTTTAAACTATGTGTTTGCCTATTCGGGATTGGGTTGTAATCCCATAACTCATGTTTCTTTGACAATGTTATGTTTTGGAATTGAATGCTTTGATCATTATGTATCATTTGTATTTCATAAATTGTATTTAAATGGTAAAGCCTTGGGTGATCTCGATAAGGAACATTGGGGTCACTGGCGGTAATACATTTCCAAAAGGGTTAAGTTTTGGGGGTGTTACTGCGCAATTGGTGACATATCTATCAGGAAAGGGGAGATATGCCAAAGGTCGCGGGTTCGATCCCCGTTGACAACAACCTCCGAGCCATGGGGATTTGGTTGGGGTACATGGGCTGCGGCCCATGGATAGAGCAATGGCTGGCCGGTAAGGGTCGGAGCCCCTCTCCATAAAAGTGTACTTTTTTGTAACATCCCAGGTCAAGCTACCCCAGCCACCAAGCCGCCCAGCCACCCAACGGTGCCAGCGCCGGCACCTTTGGGTGGCGCCTGGTTGTCCAAGGGCATGCAGCCCACACACCCAACCCTTCCCCCATTTAAATGGGTAGGTTGTTGCCCACGGGGATCGAACCCGGGACCTTTAGATACAAGGGCAATGCCTTACCACTTGTATCACCAATTGCGATGCAGCACAATTGGTGATACAAGTGGTAAGGCATTGCCCTTGTATCTAAAGGTCCCGGGTTCGATCCCCGTGGGCAATAACCTACCCATTTAAATGGGGGAGGGGTTGGGTGTGTGGGTTGCATGCCCTTGGACAACCAGGCAGCACCAGTACCGGCGCCGGTACCTTTGGGTGGCTGGGCGGCTTGGTGGCTGGGGTAGCTTGGCCTGGGATGTTACATATGGAGGGACTACTCGAGCTTCTGGAGGCTCGGTTACAAGAGTTGGCATGTTAGTCGTGAGAAGAGTAACCAGAAGAGTTTGAAACATACCAACAGGCTGGGTGACGTTTTGAGTGGTTGCCACCATGGGTGTCGAGGCTGCTCCGTCGCATCGAGAGGCCCTCCGATGCGGCTGAATTCACCTGCGATTTCAAAAACGCAATTTCACAGGTTAGTCGTGCAATTTCGGCTTCAGATTGAGCACTTATCATTTCAGTTTTTGAGCGTTGCTGGGCTAGCTCCTCATGGAGGGTGTTCATGTTTTTCGCCAGTTCTTGGATCTGAACGTATAGGATTGGTTGGTTGTTGAGATCTTTAGCTTGATTTGCAGTCGGAGCATTGGCTTGAATCTGGCCTGCAACGAGGGCCATGGTGTCTTCGGAATTGAACATAGCGGGATGAAGGTCCGATAGTTGATTGGATCGCTAATTGGCTAGATGCGCCACGGTGGACGCCAAATTGTTTTAGGGTGAAAAGATCGGGCCGACCTGAATCGCCTTAAGAAGGGCAACTAGACAATGATGAGACTGAATATATCTAAAATAATCCAAATCAACTTAACAACTGAACAAATGAGATTAATTGAATATAGAACAAGCTTATCTCCCAAGGATTTGAGAGCAATCGAGTACAGAGATTCAGTCGACGGTCGCTTCAATATTAGAATGAAGAACCGAGCTAGAGAATGATTCGTAGTGGCAAATAAGAAAGTAGCAAATTGTAACTCATATTCAGTATAATGATGGTGTGTTATAAAGCATAATCGGAATCCCTATATATGCTAATCTTTGAGCTAACTAATCCATCCGTCATCCTAGATTCTTCGGAAATCATTGAACCGTTCACCGGTCTCCGATATTTTCTCCAACGCCCCCAATGTTCATCTCCATGTCGCGTCTCTTCAAGTATGCAATCTAAACCTGATTCGATATTTACCTAGGCCGAATGACCCGTGGCCCAACACTACTTGGGCATGATGTGTTGTTATTGTGTCCTCTTGTATGTTTCTCTCAGGAGATTGCTTGGAGAATCTACAGACTTATCTTGTATATAATACCTCTTAAACATTGTCATAAGATTTCATTTGCAAAAGAATCCTAGCTGCTTAGTCATACTCAAACTCAGAATAATAGTAACAATTTCAAATCTATATACTTTTTATCCCTTAAAGGCTCCTTATGGATACATGAAATATTCTACATGTAAACTCCAACATTTTGTAATCCATATGGTTGAAGTGGATATATAGGAAATGACATATTTTCTCGACAACGTCGCATTGAGTTGCACCGAAGTTTTAAGACCTTATTATGCACTTTAGATAACTAGTTATGTACTATTACATACAAGCATACCTGACAATCGGGTCGGGCGGGTTTGGGTCTGGGTACTCCTGGGTTATGGTACATTTCGGGTCTAAAATTTATCGGGTTAAACCAGGTCGGGTTATTACGGGTTTATTGTTGGTTCGGGTCAACTCAACGGGTCGAGTGACACATTTTTTTCCTAATTTTTTTGTTAATTTAATTTGCGTTAATTTACGAAATATTTATAATAAGTATTTTTTTTTACATGGCTATCTATCGTTTAATTTTAATCCCGATAAAAATAATGTTATCATAATGCCTTAACTCTTAATTTTAACATCTTAGTTCTATTTTGTTAAAACTATCTTGTAATACTTAGTAAACTAACATAGCCACTGCCACATTATAATCTTTATATCACCACATGAGAAAATATTAGATATATATATCAGTTACTCAGTTATACAGTTATACTACCACTTAGCTGGGTGCCTGGGTCAATGCATTCTAGATACCACTTGTTTCCAATGTAAGTAATGTAACTCATACAAATACAAATTATACAATCGATCTAAGGGAGAATCGATGAATTGGTAATAGCCTGTAAACTAGAAATTGTCTATTTGACTAAAATAAATATCTGAAGTTCCTCTTCTGTAGAGAATGCTCAAAAGTCAAAACACAACAAAATAAACAAGACCATAATTAAGCCATCATCCAACGATGTTTCAAGTTCGATAAAGTAACAAATTAGTAACAAACTAACAACTTAGTCACAATTCAAAACACAACAAAATAAATAATCTCATAACTAAGAAAATATCCAAAACAATTAAACAAGTCCTTAATAGTTATGTCAATCCTCCATCTCCACTGTTTCACTTTCATCACCATTGTCAACGTGCAACCTCGTAAATTGGACTTCTAATCCTTGTTCTAGATTCTCCTCTAGACCTGGACAATTAAACTTTGAATTAAACTCAAATATATGACATTTTAATGTCATACTAAGGTGAAACAAAACAATTACTTACCTTCTTCGATATCCAATCCATAAATCCAAGAGCGAGTCGTCAAAAGTGCTTCGGCGGTTTCTTCAAGAAGAGAATATCTCCACTTTGTTATTATTCTACTTCCCATGCTAAAGGCAGACTCAGATGCCACAGTTGTTATCGGAATGGCTAAAATATATCTTGCCATTCTAGAGACTGAAGGGAATCTATTAGCATTTTTCTTTCACCACTCAAGCACATCTAGATCTTTAGTAGGATTTTCCCTAGTCTCATCCAACTATATATTAATTTCTGATTTTTCTACAAAAATATCAAAAAATGAAGCAAATCCTTAGCAAAGACACATAATAAAAATTAGTGAAGCATGCTGAAATATAAGAAAAAATATAAAAAATTGACATTATGTTATAATATTATATTTATGAATGTATATAAGATAGGCTTCTCTAAACCCTAGAGTTGACTTATTTCTCAAGCATTGTAAACCCTATATAAGGCTCTTATTGGAAGCCTAATAAACATAAGTTTACTCTCTCATTGCTCCATTCTCTTCTCTTTTTCTCTTAGTTTATAACACGTTATGAGCACGATTGCTTAATACCTAAAACATTGTCAGGACACTGCCGTAGATTTCTTCGGTTCGATGCTATTTATCGTAGACTTATATCATTATTTGATCTCATCTGTTACTACTTCTTTTTCTAAATTTGTTTTCTTATGCATCGCTTTATCTACCTCAATATATATATTGTCCTCCGTAAGCATATAGAAGAATTCATCTTCAGTAATCATAGTGCATCATATGATATATCATATATGCTATTCTACTCTTCTCTCGCATACATACTATATGCTAATTTATACTTTTACATCCAATTTAAATTAAGTGTAATTATTATTCTACCTATCTTGCATACATAATTCATTATATGATGTGTTGAATCACATGTTTTAGTTTATCTTTGTTTTGCACAATCGATAATTTCTAGTCCCTGAAGTGATAATTTACATTCCCTGAATCCCTAAAGTGATACTTTTCAATCCCTGAAGTGATAGTTTAGTTTTCAATCCCTGAAGTGATAGTTTTCAATCCCTGAAGTGATAGTTTTCAATCCCTGAAGCGATAATTTTATCTTTGATGTATATTTCAATCCCTGAAGCGATAGATTTCAATCCTCGAAGTGATTAATTGTCAGTCCCTGAAGTGATTAGCTTTCAGTCTCTGAAGTGACAATTTTCAGTGCCCGAAGCGAGCGATAGTTTTTAGTCCCTGAAGCGAGCGATAGTTTTCAGTCCCTGAAGCGATAATTGTTAGTCCATGAAGTTGTAATTGATTAGTCCCTGAAGCGATAATTTTTAGTCTCTGAAGCGATAATTTTTAGTCCTTGAAGTGATAATCTTTAGTAAGCGATAATCTTTAGTCTCTGAAGCGATAATTGTTTAGTTCCTGAAGTGATAATCTTCAAATCCCTGAAGTAATAATTAAACAATGTGAAACATTAGCACATCTTGGGCAAAAAATATTAACCTACATACGATTTTTTTTCTTTCTCCTATATGCTACTGTTTTCTTTCTTTTAGTATTGTTAATATACATATACGTGTTTTCTTACTCCAGCATATATACATATATTGTTAGATATTAAGTTAGACATATTGTTTTATATTTATATATGGCATGCATACATATATATTGTTCGATGTTCATATGGCATATCATATATGTTAGATATTATGTTACTACATGTCATAACATTTACATATACGTACTGTTCAGTATCATCTATATACATGACATATATGTATTCACGACTACCATCATATATATGTACATGTGATGTGTTTTGATTAATATTAGTGATCGATATACATATATGGTTATGTTTATTTTAGTTCTATATTTTATTTAAAAGTGATACTTTTAAATCCCTGAAGTGACAGTTTTCAATCCCTGAAGTGATAATTTAGTTTCCAATCCCTGAAGTGATAGTTTTGAAACGATAGTTTTCAATCCCTGAAGAGATAGTTTTGAAACGACAGTTTTTAGTCCATGAAGCGATAATTTGCAATCCCTAAAGCGATAATTGTGAAGTGATAATTCCTTGAACTGAGAATTTTCAATCCCTGAAGTGATAGTTGTGAAGTGATAATTTTCAATCATAATCCCTGAAATGATAATTTCAATCCTAATTCCTGAAGCGATAACTTCCAATCACTAAAGTGATTAACTTTTCAATCCCTGAAGTGATAATTATGTATGTATGATCCCTGAAGAGACATTATTTTGTAACTTTACTTTATCCCTTGAAGTGGATATACATTCTGAGTCAAATGACGTCCTCGTAGTGACGTATATTATTCCTGAAAGTGGATAGATATAAAATACTCAAATTAATTTCTTCTTGTCATATATTAGTTTGTTTATTTCAATGTTGATTATAATTTATGCGTTCTTTTATATACTTTTTATATTAATTTGAAAATTGACATTCCTTGAAGTGGATGCCACATAATATATTTGTCTAGGTATAGACAAATCCAAAATCATCCCCGTAGTGATAAGCTCTATCTCCCGAAGTAGACGAAACAATAAACCATATTACTCCTTGAAGTGAGTAACTATAGAAAATATCATCTCCTGAAGCAGATAATAAAAGGATATATTAGAAATAACCTCTTATAGTAGGTTATAAAAGGGTCAATAAATTTGGTGTTCAATTTCTAGTCACCCGAAGTTGACAACGATCCTATTTATTTAAGTAATGTTATTTGTGTTAATTTTTTTTGTTTCATTAATTATGTTTATTTTTACACATTTTATGTATTTATAGTAAAATAATAATTTCATCCTTGGGAGTGGATGTACACATAAAATCAAATTGTCCCTGAAGTGACATGATTCCTCGAAATGAAAGAATGCTGAATTTATCTTCTTTAAATAGTGTTTTAGTTCTCTATTTTATTTTGAAATAGTTGCTATGATTGCAACGCCAAATGTTTAAGGGTTTCCAGAAGAAACAATTTAACACGTGGTTTAAGTGTTAAAATTCATTTAGCTAAACAAATTTGGGATAAGAATTAGCACTTGAAATTCCTGCAAAATTGTACTAAACTAATGATTATATCATATCATCATCAACGCTATGAGAGTATTAAGACTCAATATTTTGACAATGTAGAGATCACTATATACTCCCGAAGAGTTTCATGATCATATATCAATTTTGTACTATGGTAGTAGTACATATTCTAAGGCATCTATTTTTATTCGAAAGTTAGAAATCAAGGTAATGATTTATCTAAGTTTGAGTTGATGATATCCCAAATATTAAAGGATCACCCATATGGAAATTTCAATAGTGGGAACTATTGTCGATAATACCATTATTACTTATACCATTTTGATAAACCAGGAGTTTCTTTATCCTGCAAAATGGCAAAAACCAAGTGTGAAATATAAGGTTTAGAAAGAGCGTCTCATTTTATGACTCCAGAAGAGGTCTATCTTGTTATTGGAAAGAGCAATATATTAAATGAGTAACACTCTATGTTTACAAGTTCAGGACAAACTTGTTGATCATTTGAAAAGATATTCGACAAATCGGTTATCGTGCAGAATTCATGAATGAGGAAAATATCGAATATCTATCTAAAAGTTCATAGGAAACTTCGCACACTAGGTTTATACGACATCCCATTGAATCATATAATATTTCTAACCAGAAGTTAGTTGATGGCAAAAAAATTAAAAAATCTTTGTGGCAAAAATGAATTCGATCACCTAAGTGAAGTAATGATGTGCAGGATCATTATAAATTCACTCAAACACCTACTAAAGGACCGGAGGATCCTAGGACATGGAGTCCTTGTCTTAGAGCGATCGTAAATACACAACTTGTTTTCTTGGTAACAATGTCGATTATGTAAAGAGTAAATGCATAATCTCCATGTTTCTTGACATATTTAAGAATACATATGAGGACTAATAACACCGTCATATGGACCAATGTTACCTCAAAGTCTATAGGGTCAATCATATCTCGAGTCGTAGTTGCTTCATTGTTGTTTAAAGAATACTCTTGAAACAACTTCGTAAATTCCTCTTTCACATGAATCGATTTCAATGAAGTACTTTCAACATCCAACTTCTCGAAACAATGTTGGATTAATTGAAACTTGTAACGAGGATCCAACATGATGGAAAATGAAAGAATCAGACTATAAGAACTCCAATACTTATCAAACTTCATCTTCATCTTATTTACCATATCCATCAGAACTGTATCCCAACAAGCAACATATTTCAATAATAGAAGCTCAACTTTCCACACACACTTGAAGTACAAATTGGATGTTGGATATATCCTTCCCGACATAAGAGTAGTAAGTTCATCAAAAGGCTTCAAAAGATCACAAATCTTCTCAATTCTATTCCATTCTTCATCAGTCGGAATTGGGGGAAAGCTAGAATCAACTCGCACCATTCTTCCACTTGAAAAAGCCATACGAAAACGCAATGCCCTTTCAAGCATTTTAAATGTAGAATTCCATCTTGTAGGACAATTCAAGAACAAATTTCTTGAGCAATCAAGGCCAAGTGACAAAGCAATATCTTTAAACTATAAAGTTCTACGCTCTGAAGACCTAACAAAATGCACCATCTTTTTAATCTTTTTCACCCCGGTATCAACTACTTTCAAGCCTTCTTGAACAATTAAGTTAAGAATATGAGCACTACATCGCACATGAAAATACTCACCACCGCAAGGCAAAGAAGAATGCATAGCAAGGCTATCAGATAACATGGCCTGCATATTGTCATTGCATCTTGCATTATCTAGAGTGATAGTGAACACTTTCTTATGAATTCCCCAATCTTTTAGAAGGCCAAACACAGTGTCATGTAAAACTGAAGCAGTGTGGGGTGGTTTTACATGACAAAAGTTAAGAATCTTGCAATGCAAATTCCAGTCATCATCAACAAAATGAGCAGTAAGGGACATAAAGCCTTGATCCACACAAGAAGTCCACATATCAGAAGTCAAACAAATTCTTCCAGAAAGCTTGCTCATGAATCCTCTAAGATTTTCTTTTTCTCTTTTATGAATTTTCAGCACATAATTCTTGACCGTGTTTCTATAAAATGGTTTGCAATTTTCATTCAAGAATCTATGAACATCCCTAGTTCCTTCATGCTCAGCATAATTAAAAGGATAGTTGTGTCTAATGATAGAAAGACAAACCATTTCCTTGTAGAAAGTTTGATCCACTTTACGTATCAGTTTTCCATTACTTGCCAAGATAAGTTCACCCTTAGCACCACATAGACGGCTCAAACACGTTTCAAAATGCCTCATGAAATTAGAAGTACCCTTTTCATCATAAGCCTTAATAGTTCCACCACCGCAATACTTACAAATAACTCGTGGCACAAGATCATCAAACTCATTCTCGTCGTGTGTTTCATAATGTTGCCAAATTGGAGCATTCCAAATTCTTTTCCGAGTTTGAGTTTCTACAGATGGGGATGAACTCCCTAAATAAAAGAAAATAAACATCATTATAAAAAGATTATTGAGATACATATTAATAACAATTATAATGTCAAAATATGAGAGATACCCAAATTTGGAGCGGGTGATGATGCTAATGCTGATGGGGCTACGAATGCAAATTCAGATGCGGATCCTGATGCAGATGCAGATGCTAATGCGGATGCAAGAACTTCTAGTCCGAAATGGCAACGGAGGCCGATCTCCTCTTTTGGATTTTCGAGTTGTAAGAATATCTTTTTGTGGCGGCATGTTCTAACCTAATAGAAAAAATAAGTTAATAACAAAGAGTAAAAATAAAACAAAACAGAATATTAAAGGCAACCGAGCAAGAAAGATGGACATGTGAATCAAAGTTTGTTAGTTTAATATCGTACGTACATCCCTATTTAATTTGATTGAATGCGACTAATTAATATGATAATTAATTAAGGATTTATTTATGTATGAAGGTGATCAAGAAATATGGACAGGTGAAATTTTTGGTGGATATCTTATTTGGCTTCAAATTCTCCATGACTGGAAAACTATTGTATGCCTATATATTCTCATGCTTTTCTATTCTTTTGCAGTGACACGGTTGCATTTTAATTTAAAATTATATTACTTGATTCATATATAATAAGAATTATAAGACCCATATCATTCAAGACAATCTTGAAACCTTCTAACAATTGGTTACCCATCTAGTATAAACTTCGATCAATGACCCTAATTAAGGATTCATATTTATATATATAGTACAAGGAAGGTGTATTAACTCACATTTGGATCAATTAACTAACAGGAAGTCTAGAGAAAAGATATATGATGTGAAGATGGATGATGCAACAATTGTGTTCAAGTCTTTTGGCCTTCCTATAGAGATGGAAAGTGGATTCAAGCTGGAGTTGCTATAAGATCGATATATATATAAATTACTTTGAACCTACACGTACCACTGGTACCAGCTTATATTACAATTGATATAACAACTGCAATAAGCAGCAAATCAAAGCAGAGGTGGGCAAAGTGGAAAATTGCGTAAGCAGCAAATCAAAGCAGAGGTGCGAAGTTGAACAAAAATATCGAGAATGTAAGTACCTAGGCGTAATTGATAAAAACCTCAATAAAATCTTCACCGGAGATCAGCAGGGCGTAGGCGTCAAAGAACGAACAAGCTGAGGTCGGCAGAAGTGAAGGGGTTATCACGGTCGCTAGAGGTTGGACAGCCGGTGAAGGGGGATATCACGGTCGCCAGTCTGGACAAGGCGAGGAAAGGTTGGAGGTTGGAGGCGATGAGCTGCGCAGGCGAGGAGAGCTTGGGGGCGAGGAGCTGCGTTGTGAAAGAATATAATAAACCCAAAATTTTGTGAAAATTTTAGGGTGAGCGCCCGAACTGGTGTTTTTTTCATTTTCCCGCCTTTTTTTACTCGTCGGGTTGATTCGACCCACCCCGTTTTTTACCCAAAAAATTTCCGGGTCATCGGGTTTGATTGAAAACGGGTTTTGGGTTCAATTTTATGGGTTATGACCCATAAAAGTTCAGTCGGAATGGGTCGAGTCATATTTTGCCAGGTCTACATACAAGACATGCACTTTTATACACTTTTGGTTATCACAAGCATGATTTGTAGCCTATGAGGGATTCAAACCCACATCCATGTGTATCAAGACACTACTTTACCATTTGAGCTAATAGGCTATGACAAAATTAAATATTTGGACATATATCACTTTATAGAAAGTAAATTCAAACATGAATAGAAGCATTTAGTGATGCACTTTTTATACCTATTAATAACACACTTTTACTAATAAGATGTGCACTATTAGGCACTTAGCTATGCACATTTACTAATAAGACATGCACTTTTTTTTATTACCTGACTTATTCCATTTAAATGACAAAGACACACATCAAGGCATGCACTTTTGCACATTAATGCACTTTTATTACCTGAATTATCATAGTTGCATCCTTGAAGTGCAATACTCTAAATTTTTTTTTCCAGTTTTTGTCCTTTCGTTTTTTTTTAGCACATGCAAATATACATATTTTTGACACTAAAACATGCACTTTATTAACATATTTATGCACACTAGGAGGTTAGGTGTTCATGAAAAAACAAGCGAACATGTGAGATATCTACAAATTATAGACTTTTATTTATGCACTTTAGCATGTTGAAGTTGCACATTTGTCATTTATTTATCCACTTTATTGTCTCACTGAACATGTAAGAGTTTGAAGGGTTCCTAAAAACAAGCTAAAAGTGTTAACGATACATGGTTCAACATTTACACAAAGATCATTATGTTTCAAGAGCCTAAATATGAAGTTTATACCGCAGTTCATGTAGAACCTTAGACATTCATGCATTTCCAGCTAAACATTTGTAAACCCTAGACAATTCATAAGAGAAAATTGCTTGTGATTTCCTCATGTTAAATTCATACAACCTCAAAGCATCTCAAATTTTCAAGCTCCTACAAGAACTCTCAAGCGAATTTTGTGCACAAATCGACATTTATCAACTGAAATTAGTTACAAACCTGAACTTGTTAAAGTACTCCTAATCTCCATTAATCGAAGAGAAATTGAAATTAAGTGATTGAAAAAGATGTTTACCGCGTGTTCGAACATATTTCCCTTTCTTATGTTTGTTTTCCCTCGCCATTGCAGCACGAATTTCAAATTGGAGAGAAAAGTGAAAAACTATAGGATATGAACGAAGATGTTGAGGAATCGAGAGGTTTTGTTTCGTGGAGTAGCGTGATGCAAGATCGATCCGCGAACGATAGCATTTATGAGATTGAGAGACTAGGGTTTTTCAATCGCTTGGGAGGAAGTGGAAGTATGAGAGAGAGCGTGTTTTTTTTGGGTTTTGTATCAGGTATAGGGGTATGGGAAAGTTGAGAATATTACATGTTGTGCCACCGTTTCAATAATATCAGCATAGCTTCTCTTCCTTTACATATTTTTGATCTTTCAATCATGGTCGTCCATTTGGGTGATCTAAAGGCTGAGAAAATTCCCTATTTTTCACCTTATGAGTATTATGTACCTGAGCGCAACTCTATTTTTCATTAATGATTTGTATCCAAAGGTTTTCATGTTCAACTATGATTTTTCAAATAAGTTTCATTTGGGGACCACAATTCATATATTTTTTTGTCCTTAGTTCTATTCCACCAAACTATCTTAGTTGACATATCTTGTTCCACCCGATCAATGGTTTATGATGGATATCCTTATTCTAAAAGAAAGTTCTATTAACTTCTTCTATTTCGTTGTTTGTATTTATCAGTAACATGAAACTTTGCATTCAAAATAATAGGTCTCGCAACAAGGTTAGAATAAAAGAGAATTCGTCTTTATTCCTGAGATAAGGGGTTCGCTTTCCATTTTGCGAGCTGCGATTTTGATTTTGTGATTAGTTCATTATGGGTGTTTTATTGACTCCTTCGTTCATAATAGGGCAAACCATTTAATTTTTTCGTGGGATGTCATTGTAGATATTGTTAGGGTTCCTTGTAGTTGTTGTTTTTTATTCTGTGATACCTTTATTGTTACTAAGAAAGCAGATTTTTGGTCATTTACTTTTTACGCTCTGAGATGACATAGTTAGTATTCATCTATTATTCATTTGATTTGTTGGGTCGGGCTTTGGTTTGCTCTGAAAAAAATAATAATTATAATATCATCCGTAAAAGCAAAGAAAAGGATATGTGTCCCATTTTTTACACTTTGAAATCCAATTGGGTTTGTCGCTTGTTCATAGGCTTTTCGTAAGTTTCACGCTAGGATTTCATCCCAAAAAATAGAAAGAAAAGGAGAGAGATGGTCACTTTATCTAAGTCATAATTCATGTGTAAATACGTATATGGGTCCATTATTAATAAGGAGTGAAAAGAAAAGAAGTGCTACATTCTCATTGCATTTAATGAATTTTGACCATAAGTGATGCATTCTTTGGTCCATTATTAATGCCTTAGTTTTAGTTTTATCTAGAGGCATTTCCTTTAATACTTGCATGGTTGTGTAAAATCGAAGCCTTTACAAGTTCTCACATGGTGGATTTGGGCGTCCTTCTGATAGGACAAAAACCTACCCATAAGCATATGGGATGAGTTATAGCTGTTCAAGTGTCGTTTCCATGAGGACTATGTAGTATCTATTGTAACTAAAACTGGCAAGCTAAGCCATAAGAAGGGAGTTTCGTTTGATTAACAACTAAGAAAATAAGAAATAAGAATTGCAAAAGATGGTTGTAAACAATTGGAGAGAATATTCTAGGACTAGGGATCCCCACAACAATGTCTTGGTAAACTTACGGATATCTGTCTGAAAATAGTCTGAACCTGCCTAAAGGTAAGCTATATAAAGTCTCTACTAACTCCTTTCAGATGATAATAGATTTACCTAAATTCCAACTAACAATCGTTGTCACACAGAGCTAATTAAATCTAGACCCTTTGGCCACTTAGAATCTAGGATCAAACTGGGTTAACATCCACTGTCACGCTCCGCTAAGTCCAGGAAAGCCTAGGGTTTCTATGATAGCTTAGGATTCCACAAGAGTGATTAGGTTGTTGTCGCACAAATAATACTCAGGTTTAATTCCTAGTGATCTGATAAAGTAATCTTCTTTCAAACTCATACCTTATCTGAGTTATCTATTAAGGTTATCTCCTTTCAGAATCAAACCTAGTAGAAGTCTAATCAACATTCATCAATTGCATTAAGAACTCTAGGATTAAATCAAACAATGTTTCAGATTTTAATTCAGAAAAATATCATGCACAAGTCTACCAATTCATTGTTGGGATCAACCCAACCCTAGAATTATGGAATTAACCAGATATGCTTGGAGAAACAATCAAAAACATCTTAAGAATGAAGAAAATCATTCAACTAGATTAGAAGAAGAAAATACTTGATCCAATCTAGAGTAACAGTCTCCAATCCGTAGAAATTTCTGAAAGAACTCCCAAAAACACTCTAGGGCTAGAATGACAGTCTAAAACGTATAAGAGGAGTCTAAAAATTTGTCCCTAAAAAGTATTTATATCATCCAAAAATGACAAGGGCAAAAAATTACAAATTTGGGCCGCGGGCATATGGCAAAGTTTTGACAAATCGGCACGGTTTATCACAAACCATGCGCTTCACAGAGAGTTGCATCAGAAGTTGGCATGGTTTGTGAAAAATCGGCACGGTTTGTAGCAAACCGTGCCAAACTTCAGGAAGCCATTCTCCATTGCTCGTCCTTATAGCCGACCATGCATCCATTGTTGTTGGCCGTGCACTTCTCATTGGCACCATGGTCCTTCTCTTTTGCTAGTGTAGTCTACCCTCTTGGCTTTTCTTCACTCGATAGCATCCTCCATTGATGTCCATGCCTCATAGCGCACCTCGAAAGTCTAACATTCTATCTGAAACAACGCAAAAACTAATGTAGACATTTAAAGTAAAGAAAATGATGCAACTAGCTATAAATGCAAGATAACGTGGAAACGCCTAAACTATAGCCTAAATGCATGTCCTAAACATGTATGAAATGGATGTCATCACCTTCACGATTGGAATAAAAGCCCTTGCAAGTATGTTGAAAGCATGTCTACATCTCGTCACTCACTCTTCTTAAGTTGTTGAAACAAATTAATTTTAGATTTCAATTTTCCTCTAAAATTTCTACCCCTATTTTTCACTATTTATATAGGAATAGTCGAACGGAATATAAGATACTGATGTTATTATTTTTATTACTTAATAATTTAATAGTAAACGAATAATTAAAATAATGACACTCTTGACCCATGGGGTCAAAACGAACTGTCCACTTGTAATATCCCACTTAAAATAGAAGGGTATAATGGTAATTTTAAAGTGATAAAAATAAAAGTTTTGAAATTTACTTTATTTCTTTTAGAGGAGTAATTTAAACTTTCATGAACTTAGGTTCAATGGTTGGGATGTGATAATTTTGGTACAAAGTATCACATGAATAATAATGTATGGTGTTAAAATAAATAATTAAGTGCAACAATGATTGTAATTTTAAATTTTAAATAATAATAAAGGTCATAAGAATTATCATGTTATCCATAAAGGGATAAAGTAATAATTGTCCTAAGTAAGTTATTTTTGTAATCTAAGGATGGTTTAAATTATGATTAACTTTATGTTAATTATAATGTAAATAAAACTTATCAAATTTGACCTAGAATATTTAAATCAAGTTTAACAAGTTTTTGTTAAAGATTTAAGTATGGTTAAATTTACAAGAAAAGTTGGAAAGGGCATTTTTTCCACAAACCAAAAGTAATGGGCCACGATTGTAATTACGCAAAAGAGGTCTTCTACAGCCTTGAGACAGTAGCTCCGCGCGAGCTCCTGGAGAACTTTCATGGTGGATTTCGACCTCGTTTTGGAGCCGATTCCTTCGATTAACCTCTGGGCATTTAATTCTAGTATAATACGCATCTAATGACCCGATCGATTCAGATTAAATGATGCGAAATCGACGGGATTTCACCCCCAAAACCTTATCTGCGTCATTGAAGTCGAATTGAAGAATTGGAAAATTGGAAAATTTGATAAGATCGTCTTCAATTGGGACGAATTGATTGAGGGAGTATACTGGGGATATTCTCCTCTACCATAGACCTATAAATAGGATCCCGAATTCGACCCCAAATCATCCAATTTCAAGCTTCCATCCGAAGAACCCTAGAACCGGTTTCACTGTGTTCATCCCCAAAATTCGAGTGTTGTGGATTCGATTTCGAGAAATTGAGGGCATCATATGCTGTGCCAATTGGGTATTATCTTAGACTATGAATTGTTGAAATATTAACTTTTCATTTGGATAATATTTTGGAGTAAAATTTCTGGAATTTATAAATAAATTATAAGATTTATTTATAAAAAGATTATTTAGAATATACGATTAATTGATTTTTAATCGTATAGATAATCGTCCTACCGATTAAGTCTTGAAAAATTGAATTAATAGGAGATAAATTAATTCAATTTAAATCTTGAGACATATACCCTTCAAAATTCAGTATTAAATAAATTATCTAATTATAACATATTTTTGTGTGATTTGGGTACGTCTCGGATTTGCTTCTGGAACAGAAATAGAGGAGGGATTCAAGTTGCTACTCGGAAACAACCATCCCCGTAATACCGTTCATCTCTCTGTGATTCAAGGCAAGTGGCGGTTCGCTCTTGCTAATTTATTCTATATTTTTCTTAATTGACAATTAATCTATTGTCTTAATTAAGTTGGGATAAATATTCTTAATTTCTCATTTGGGAACTTGTGTGTTAAAATGTTGTGTAAAATGAACCTTTTTTTTTATAAGGGAAGGAATTAGGGGGGCTCCTCTATCTCGAGGTAGGCAGCCCTAGAGTATCATTGCGAATGAGATATCTAAGATCTGGAATGGCTGTAATGTTTGGTGAAATTAATCTGTGGTAAAGTTTTGCAATAAAGTCGGCCACAGTGTTAACTTCCCGGAAAATGTGGGAAATGCGACATGATGAGAAGTGTCGCATGTCAATCAAGATATCACAGATGATGAGTTCAATTTCCCACGAGTAGTCCCATTTGCCATTTAGGGCATTAATCAGGCATAGGTTTTCTCCTTCGATCTCGATATTTGAGATCCCTAGCTGAATTGCATCTCGTATGCCATTACGCATTGAGATTGCTTCAGCTAGCAGTGGGGAAATGATCCCCAGGGCACCATTGGCCATGGAAATTGGTTTTCCAGCATGGTTCCGTATAATGTAGCCGAAAGTAGCGGGTCCTATGGTCTTTTTGGATGCGTCTGAATTTAGTTTGTACACATTGGTAGGCGGTTTCATCTAGGAAATGTTTCTTCTTTTTCTTCTAGTTGCTTGCCCAGTGGTTCTAGTTATCTCTGTACTCTGTTTTTCCATTTTGGTATTTTTCCAATCTTGTTGCTGTTTTTGGATAAACCTAGTGAGGTTAGATATTGTGTTTCTATTTTGGTCTTCAAAGGTTTTTAAATTTCTTTGGTACCAAATGCTCCACCAGCATATGGATAGTGTTTCCATTATTTTAATGCTAGATTTATCCTTGGCTTCGTTTAGTAATTGTGTAGCATTTTTAATTTCTATATCCATGTTGATGATTATTTGTTGTATTTGTGGGTGAACATTTTGAAGTGTTTGATGGGTGTGTGGGCATTTGAATAATATGTGTGGAAGATTCTCCACTGGGTTATTACACATAATGCATTCTAGGGGAACAGGGATGTGTCTTTCATAAAGTTTTTCTTTTGTTGGTATTCCATTTTTGTTTATCTTCCATATGAAGTGTTTCACTTTGGGGGGTTATCGAGTTTCCAAATCCAGCTTATATTATATTCTGTTAGTCCTTTATTCTCATAAATCATATTGATTGCACTTTTGGTGGAAAACCATCCATTTTGGTTGTGTTTCTAGTAGAGCCTATCTTCAATAGCATTATTAGGGATTGTTTTGTTGGCTATAATTGTGGTAGTATGTTGATCAAAGTGTTTTTGGAGTTCCTCTCTTTTCCAGGATTTGTCATGGTGTATATATTGGTCAACTGTTTCTTGATTGTTTATAAGATTTATATATTTTGCAAAATTGGTTAGTATTCCAATTGGGAGCCAGTTATCCTGCCAAAATTTAATGGTTTCGCCGTTTCCAATTTCCCATTGGAGGCTTTTTTTAAAGTCTTATATAAGTTTGGTAAGGTTACTCCAATGCCTGGAGCAGTTAGAATTTTTCTTTCTTTCGTATGCCAGTATGTGTTTATCTTTTAGATATTTTTCCTGGATGATTTTGACCCATATGTTGGTAGGCTTAGTGAGTAATTTCTAGATTAATTTCATTTGGAGTGCTTTGTTCATGTCTTCACTTTTTCTGATTCCTAGCCCCCTCTTCCTCATCGGCTTACAAATCTCATTCCATCCAATGAGAGGTTTATGGTTGTTATCCTTGTTCCAGAAAAATTGACGATTAATTTTGTCGAGTTTTTTGTGGGTATTGGCTGGTAGTGTAAAATTTTGCATAATGTAGCTTGGTTGGGCCGAAAGTGTTGCTTTAATTAGGATTTTCCTGCCCTCTTGTGACAGTGTGTTTGCCTTCCATTTGGTTAGTTGGTTTGCAGTTTTTTCTAAGAGCGGTTGGAAGGTAGCGTTTGTTACTCTTTCATTAATAATAGGGCATCCGAGTTATTTATCAAGGCCAGTAGACGGTACCACATTAAAAATTTGTTGGATTTGTGATATGTTTGTTTGATTGGTATTTTTTGTTACCTAGAACGCTGATTTATGAAAGTTAACGAGTTGACCTGATACTTCGCAATAGTCATGATGCGTGAGGATCGGGATGCAGCCTTCGGTGCGAGGAAGTCCACAAGAGCCAAAGGAATTAGGCGAGACAACACCAAACCGGCAAGGGGAATCTTCTGTATTCAGATGGATTGTTCTCTCTGGTCCGGGCTCCGAATTGAGTGATTCCAAATCCCAGTGGTAGATCCGGAAGTCTAGCTTGTTCCCTGAAAATCGGAGCACGAACTGATCTAGGAGTCGGAAGATATGGAGAATCTACTGAGGTGTCGCAGATGGTTCCGCAAGGAACTTGGCACCGACGAGAGGAAGTTTGAGGGCTGATTGGGGGCACACCTTGGGCTGGTTCTTTGGATGATCTTGGGGTGATTCAAGGGTGGATTGAGGACAGGATGGAAGGCAGAGATATAGGGCTAGATGGAAGGGATATGGACTTACAAAGGTTGGATATGACGCACCTCGCCTTGTAAGAACTAGTGAAGAACTCGCTTTGGATATGACGCACCAAAGGAGGCCCTTGCACGGAGGTTGATATGACTCACAACCTGGGATTTGAAGCTATCTAAGTGATGGAAGAAACACTAAAATTCTGCAGAAAACTCCATTGAAAAATGAGAGAGAAAACAAAGTTTTTGGTTCAAGTTTGCATCCCCCAAAAACAAGGGCCGGCTACCCCTAATATACCCAACCTTTAATGCTGGAATTTTAACCATAACATAGCCAATAACTAAGGTAGAAAATGTCATGAAGACCCACACAAAATCGGCATTAAATGCCTCTTTAAAACAAGCCCCACATGGCTTAAGGAAACATTGCGCCTAGCCCGGTTGTTGCACCAAGGCACACATGGCCTTCTCTTCCATTTGGCTCGGCGCTCCCATGGTCATCAAGCCAGCCTGGAGTCCATCTTGCAATGCTCAAGTCCGAGCCCGAGTGATTCCACCCGGAAGGACCCGAGTGCCGGCCTCCCTTGTGCCTACCATAGGTGTGCGACACTTCCTTGCGTCTACGCCAGTTTCATAGGCATTCTTGTGCTCCATATCTCCTAGAGGGCCAGTGGAATCATCCCCCAAAATATGGCTCGGAGGGTTGTGAGAATTGTCGGACCAACTTCCATGCCCTAGCTCGGATGCCCTAGGTGCGGCGGTGTCGGCGCTTGACTCTTCTTGGCTTGATTGGCTTGAGTCTTGTTCAAGATGCGACATAGTCACATCAAGTCATCAATGATTTTTTTAATTTTGGAGCAAACTACTAGTTTTGTAGATGAGAAAATGATAATGTCATCAGCAAAAGCTAGAAAGGGGATTCTTGTACCTCCTCTGTTGATTTTGATTCCTATGGGGTTAGTTGGGTCTAACGCTGCATTTTGTAGTTGTCTCGAGAGGATTTTTGCTCCTAGGATAAAGAGGAAGGGGGATAGGGGGTCACCTTGTCTGAGACCCCTCTTTGGAAAGAATTGTTCTGTAGGTCCGTTATTGACAAGGACAGAAAAAGATACCGTTTGGGTGCACTCCTTGATCCAGTTTGTGAATTTAGTACAGAATGCTCCTTGAAGAGGGTGTATTAGTTTAGGTATAATGGTCTTGAGTCTTTCCGTGAGGATTTTTGATATGATTTTATAGATTGTATTACATAAGCTAATAGGCCTATAGTGGTTGGTTGAACTTGGGTTATCGCATTTGGGTATGAGCGTTATGAAGGTATGGTTAATTTGCTTAAGTAGTTTTCCTGTGTGAAAAAAGTTTTTTACTGCCTTTATTATATCTGGGCTAATGATCTCCCAGTCCTTTTTTCAAAATCCTGATGGCATTCCATCCAGGCCTGGAGATTTGTCTTCTTTGCTGTTTTCTAGTGCGTTTTTGATTTCATCATTTGTAACTGGTTTTGTCAAATGGTCATTATCCTCCTGGGTTACTTCTGTTTGTATAATATTCAGTGTCTCTGTAATCTTTCTCTGGTTTATGTGTTTTTTTTAATCTTCTTTCAAAATCTTTTTGTATTTCCTTTTTGACATTTTCTTGACCGATGATGAGAGTGATGTCCATAGTTTTTATTTGTTTGATATTTTTCGTATTCCTTCTTCCAGTAGCGATTCAATGAAAGTATTTACTATTGGTATCTGTTGAGGTAATATGTTTGTGTTTTGCTCTATGTCCCCAATATTTTTGTTGGAAGGAAAGAAGACATTCTTTCTTATTGTTTAGATTTTTTTGTTTTGCCAAGATGGCTTGGTTTGGGTTGGTGATCAAAGTCTTTTGTATTATTAGTAGGTCTTCTTCCACTTTCTTGAGTTGTTCAAAAATGTTACCAAATCTGGTCTTATTCCATTCTTTTATTTTTGTTTTTAGTAATTGTGTCTTTTTTGTAAGTGCGTACATATAAGTACCTAGGAAGTTAATTCTCCATGTTTGTTTAACTAAATTTGTTAGATCCTTTCTTTTAGTCCACATCATTTCAAATTTGAAAGGTTGTGCAATTCTATTTGTAGAATTCGAAATGTCGATTGATATGGGACAATGGTCAGAGAATGTGAAAGCATGGTTATGTGTGATTAGGTTGGGGTACAGAACTCTATCCAGTTTCTCTAGAATGTTGTCTTGTGAGTTTCTTGATTTTCGCCAGGTAAATGGGTTTCCTGTAGTTGGAATATCTAGGAGGTCGCATGTGTTTTTGAAATTGTTTAATCTAGTGAATTTACTTGGGGATGGGGTATTACCTCCCAAATTCTCTTGTGTATGTTGGATCTCGTTTAGGTCTCCAATGAGTATGAAAGGTTTGTTAATCGTTGTGATTTAATTTTGGAGTTTGTCCCAAAATTCTGGTTTGTCTTTTTCCTGTGGGGGTGCATGCGCGAATATGATCATACTTTCTTTAAGGTTGTTAAAATCCTTGAGTTCAAAGCTTATGAATCGTTGTTCGATTGTGTATAGACATAGAGTTTCATTTTTTAATTGGTGGTCTTTTCATAGTACAATGACTCCTCCAGTCAGGCCTATTGCTAGTGAGACTGAGATATTGTCAAACCCAGCTATTTTTTCATTTCTTTTCACATGGAATTTTATCTGTTTTTGTTTCTACTAGTGCCATTATTTGGATATACTTGATTTTACAGAAGGTGTCATTGTCAGTCCAGACATTTTTACGGCCCATGCCTCTAACATTCCATAGGCTTATCTTCATTGATAACCGTGTGGGGGTGGGTAATTAGCTATATTTGTGCTAATTAACGGGCTCTCGACATTGTTGTTAGGGAGGTAGTTGGTTGTTGAATTTAGTTGGTTTTGTTTTTTGGTATGGATCCAGGTCCAGTAGTGATTCCTCTTTATGAGGCCATAGCATTTGTTTTTTGATTGGCCCCTTGTTTGTTGGTTTGCTTGGTGGATCATAGTTGTAACACCCCCAATTTATATCGGTAGTGCCACACGCCAGTGACCTCAGACATTGCTGTCCGATGTCACCCAAGGATTTAATCGAAACAATTAATCTTAAATAAACATGTTAAACAACGAAGGATTAAACAACGGAAGACATTTTCATATAAACCTCAATACTTTTATTAAAAGATTTCTCCCAATACGAGAGGAGTGTTTTACAACAGAGTGAAATCCCAGCGGAAAACTTATAAATTACACAGCGGAAGACTTTAAGAATAAACCTAATACATGACTAGGTTATAAAAATACATATTAAAGTAATACTTAATGATCTTGAAATACCGGCACTTAAATCTGCGACTGCAAGTCTCTTCTTCAATTTGTTTACTTTGAGTCCTCGGGAACCGACCACTGATGTGCCGTATAGGACGGATGATATCAGCCAACCATGCAAGGAATAAAACCCGGTTGGTTAGTCTAATGAAAGACTATACAAGGGTGAAAACAGATGGTTCTAGTGATCGTAACCGTTTACTATCATTGTCCCTCGAATAACAACCGAAGGAACGATATATAACCCGGAACTTTCACGGAATGATTAAGGTTTAGACATGCACTAAAAGAAGACTCCAAGGAATTGGGTCTTAAGGGAAACGTATGAAGAGAAGACTCCAAAAGATTGAGTCTTACGGGAAAGTATGACAAATGTTTGGGAACGTTATAATTTCACACAAGCGTTTAAAAAGACTTGACCATTTGGGTCCACGACCAACCTCACCTCGTAATACGAATTCAGATTTGGAAGGAGGACTTACTCTAATCGAAGTCCAGGCGAGTTTCCAAGTTGTACTCCTTGCCCGAGGGTATATTAATTATATGCATAATCGCACTTATCTTATTTAATTCCAAAACTCACATTTACGTTATAAGCTTTTATCATATAAATATATCATCTCGAGTAACTACGAAAGTTTACCATATCGAGTGACTACGAAAGTTTATGATCTCGAGTGACTACGAAAGTTTAACACAGGGTGACATTATGCCACCTAATGGCACTAGCAAGGTGTTGAACACTTCTTATCCTTACAGGTGGGTAAGAAGCAATGGGTCATGATCTGGAAAGCCTTAGAGAATTGTTATACTAATACTGAGTTATAAAGAAACGATTAATCCTCATAAGGAATTAACGTTCCTACGAATACTCATGCTAATCTAGCATTTAAGTTTACATTTAAATCCACAACAAAACCATTACGGTCATCACAGATATAAGCATTGTTTCTAGCAATATATACAACCTATTATAATATCACATTTTAATCGTATCAAATACGTTTATCAAATCTGTTCCCAAATGAAAACAACAGTTCACTCCTATTTAATTAACAATTAAAAGCAATTGATAATTAATAGAATATGGAATGATTAAGCAAGAGCGAACCGCCGCTTGCCTTAGACTAGACGAACGATTGAGTGACGACGGGTTTCTGGGTCCGGAACGGGAACGGGAACCGGATTACAGATTCCTACGGACAACGACCCCACAACGAAACCCTAGGTTAGATTCGACAACTAAAATATACGAATCTAAGGAAGAACGAACCAAATTGAAGGAACTAAAGTCCCGACCAAGACCGGCAATACCCAAGGCCACGATCGCGATTGCCCAGGCAATCCGCGGTCGCGGTGGGCACTGCTGCGGTCGCGGTCGTCGAGGACGAGTGTCCGCGAGTGCCAAAGGCAGCGGCCGCGGTCGGCCTTGTCACAGCCGTGGCAGTTTATGTCCGCGATCGCGAACATGAACTCCGGCGACCCAAAATAACGAGGAACTCACCGGCGGGGACTCCTTGGGGCTCGATTCGCGGCGGCTTCACTTCTGACCTCCTTTGCGCCTCCAATGCAACCACCCTACGAGCACCACCACCTCCAACGAGAGCTTCGGCGACGACTTCAAATTTTCCGGCGAAAGCTCAAACTCCAGCGACAAGCACCTTGGGAGAGAGAGATCAGGATTTGGAGTGCTCTCAACCCTCCGAATCGACTCCCATTTATAGGCCAAGGAGAGAGAGCAGGCTGACAAGATCAACGGTGGAGCGAGGGATCGACGGTGACGATGAGCACGTGGCTCGCATGCCCGACTGTGCCCTCTGCACATTTCCGCGGTCGCGGTGGGCTCTGCCGCGGTCGTGGAAAATTCAAAGCCCAGCTCCTCTGGGAGCCATTATTCCGCGGTCACGGAAATTCTTCCGCGGTCACGGAATTGTCCTTTTTGCGTCTGTTTACCCGGGAAAAGGTTTGGCGTATCCGTGGAACGGGCAGCTAGAGCAAAGCCGGTGTCAGATTAAGAATGCTCCCACCGCATGCAGCGTCAACCATCCTTCTCTCTTGATCGAGCAGGCCATTATGTAAGTAGAGAACAAGATCCTGCTTGGCGTATCCGTGGAACGGGCAGCTAGAGCAAAGCCTCTTATACCGCTCAAGATAGTCATATAGCGTCTCATCAGCACCCTGCTCAATGTTAGCAATTGTCTTTTTCAAAGCATTCGCCTTCTTTGTTGGGAAGTACTTGTCAAGAAATGCCTTGTGCAGTTTAGTCCAGGTATTTATGGTCCCTGGCGGCAAGTGATAATACCAGTCGCTAGCAGAGTCTAGCAAAGAAAAACCAAAGGCTCTCATCTTGATTTGATCCTCCGTCACATTCCTTGGCTTCATAGTCATGCAGACATTGTGGAATTTACCTAGATGATATATCGGGTCCTCTCCACTCAAACCATGGAATTTCGGGAGATAAGCAACAACTTCAGATTTCAGCTCAAAGTTCACCCCTTCGTCAAGTGCAGGAATGACGACAGCCAAGGGGGGTTGTGCCCCAATGTTTGGTTTAGTCAGCTCTCTCAGAGTTTCGGCCATTGCAGCAGGAGGAATGTCAACTGGCTCAGTCTTCTCAACTGTCTCAACTGTTTCAACCTCTACTTCTTCTTCTCCTTGATCGCATAGGTTCGCACGGAATGATCTGTCGATTTCTGGATCAAAAATAGCTAGAGGAGAGTCAGTACTACGAGTGTCGACCATAATATAGGTCTCCACCAAAGTCAATCACAAAAACACACAACAAAACAGAAAACTTCCCCGGCAACGGCGCCAATTTTGACGTGGCCGAAATATGCAATGCAAATATCTTTGAATGGCCTAATCAAAGTAAAAGTCCTAACAAACCTACTAAACAGATGTATAGCAAGCATGTAAGGGTCAAACCCGCATGTAAGGGTCGAACCCACAGGAAAGATCTAATGAAGTATGCAATTATAATCAACAAGTAACAAGGAATGGGGGGTTTTGGTTATCAAACAGAGTAAAGTAAACAGCTTTAGTTGATTGAGAATATGATTTGGGGAAAGTAGTTCCACTAGAACGAGATCCACAATACAGAGATGTAATTTGATCACTGAAATCTATTAAATCCAAGTTCTATAACTATTCTTATGGTTGTTCCTACCCATATCGTAAATAACTACCAATTCAGACAGTTGTTGATAGTACTTACTACAATATCAATGGAAGAAAACCTTACCACTAATAAAGCAATAGCATTCATACAAGGGTATAGGATACATGCAAATAGAAGAAAACTTTACTATTCAACATGCAAATAATTCTCTCTCACAATTGCACACTCGTATTCCACTATATGCAACAATTGTGTTTGCTACTAGACATGCACTCGTATTCCACTATATGCAAATCCTAGCAATTTGATATATATTACTCAACCTAGTTGATCAGGCTAAGAAGAATAACGATAAATCAATACTCAATAATATCAAGAGAATTAAACCAACACATATAAGAATAAGAACAAGGAATAGAAATCTCACAAACAAATCAACTGTATTGCTTCAAACATCTAGTAGAACAAGGGGAAATTAGTGCTCCATTGAGATGCAAAATGAAACCCTAATTGAGAAAAGAAAACTACGATGATAATAAAAAGTGTCTCTACTCAAGACCTGGAAAGAGATCTTAAATAGGCTAGGGAAAGTAAGCTAAACCTAGAAATAATACTAAAGGAAATAAGATAATAAAAATAGGAAATCCGAAAACGCAAAAATAGGAAATAATATCTCGCTGGCCGTGAGGCATTTAACAAGTCCACTGCGGGGCGGCGCGTTCCACCGCGGGGCGGCGGGTATCTTTTGGCGCGACCAGCTTCTTCTCTGAGATTCACCGTCGGGTCGCGGTGGCTTCTAGCGTGGGGCGTCAGCTGTTCCGCCCTCTCCTTTCTTCAGCTCTTCACTTCTTTTCTTCCGCTCTTCCATACTACCAAGTGATGGTAGCCTTCTCCAATTAGTCTTCAAGCGGATCCTCATCCATCTTCATCTTCTCCATCCTTCATTAAGCTGTAAATCCCTGGATATCTTCAATTCTCTCCACATCTTCTGGATTACAGACTTAACCTTAAATCTAGTCATAAACTCCTCTAAATAATGCTAATAATTGCTAGTTAAGGTGCATGAAATGACACCTATCAAATTCCCTCATACTTAGACCTTTACTCATCCCGAGTAAGCTAATGATAAACCTACTCCCTCAATCAAACACCAAGGTCTCAGGAAGTACAAGAAAATATGACACCAGCAACTACAACATCTCAACAATCAGCTCCGCACAACCAAAACAGGTGATGCAAAGGTTATTCTAATCCTACCTCCAATCTAGCTCCTTATCGCTCCAGAGTGGCCTACCCTAACTCCTTATAACACCTCTTCTTATGACGCCAACCTCCAGAATGATCCTAAAATCACTCTTTTTTCTTTACGCTCATTTTGCCCAAGCGCCCTCTCGGGTTTTCACCTAGCCACTCATTTCATTTTGCTAGATATCTCACATATACTCGCATCACTCCAGTCCATTCTTGCACCGGTCTATACCAGTCGGACTACCTGCTTCTTACCTGAACCGCCCTTTCGGGTTTTTAGCTCATCCCAGGATTTTGATTGCCTTTTTCACATCTTTTTGGCTTTTTCGATTTTTTTTTATAGAAATCAATACTTGAATGGAAATTACAAGAATACAAAGCTATATACACTAGCTAGATAGATAGCACAGTCTAAATCCATCCCCCGTACTTAAACCGAACATTGTCCTTAATGTAGAAAAGAGAACAACAAATGAAATAGGGGAAGGAGAAATAAACTCACTGTGGGCCGGATGGTGGTGGTGGTGGGAACCTCCCAAAGTAGTCCCTCATATGAGCGTCCATAGCGTCCAGACGCTCATCTATATCCGCACGGAACTGGGTCTGCCAAGTCTGCAGACCGGTCTCTACTCGGGTGTTCCAATGAGTCTGCTGCACCGAGAATACATCAAACCTTGCGTACAACTCCTGCCAAGGTGTTGCAGGACCATAAGAAGGCGAAGGCGCATCAAACTGGGTAGGCAAAGGAGTATCCTGACCCACAGAATCAGCAGCAGCAGCACCAGTACTAGGGCTCTCTCCAAACAGACCAGAAGGAGCAGCAGCAGGGGTAGCAGCAGCCTTATTTCCTCCATCACTGGGAATCCACCATCCCTCAAATGAAGAGGAGTAAGTAAAAACCCGAGGAAGATGCAGAAAATGACCATCATATGAAAACCAAACTAAATCACCACCCCTGCCCAATGGCTTCAGCATCGAGCACACTCTCATGTGCGCCTTGTCATACACCGCATGAGCAACAGGTCGAGGAAGACAATCAGTAGCAATAATCTCAGCACAAAGAAGGGTGATCAGACCACCCCCACAAATATCACGTGGCTCGCCATCTCGAATCCTCTTCAAGGAACTCAGAAAAAGACTAGCCCAACACGGGGTGTACGTGACACAAGACAGGATGCTCAAAAACCAACGGAAATCCTTCAGAGGGACCTTACCATCATCAGCATGGCCAAAGAAATCTCTCATCAACACCTTATGGATCAACCTTAAGCAAGGGTTCACCAACCTCGAATTCACCTCCTGACCCTTCTTGAACTTCCTATTCGTGGCCGCCTCCCAAAACTCCATCATATCCTCCTCATCCAGACCACCAGACCACCCATCGGATGGCTCCTTTGTAATGCCCAGGGGATCACGAATCTCACCAGCAGACAAAGCATACTCACGACCGTTATACTTGAACGTGATCTTCGTCAACCTCTTGTCGGTGGAACCATCAGAATACCTCTTACAAGAGGCAATGAACTGGTAGCACAGCTCCGGGTAAGCATCTGCGGACTTATTCAGGAAAGTCCCCAGGCCACACTCTGCTAAACAAAGAGATACACACTCCAACATACCAAACTCAAGCAATGTCGGCTTGTCAAAGAACTTAGTAGCCAACACCTTCCTCTCCTTCACAATGTTATACACCTCATTCTCCTCCCTCGTAGCGTCCTGCTTCCTACCTCTAGGTACCATAAGTAATGAATTGGGATGCTCAAAACAAAAGGCGACCAAAGAGGACTTACAAAACAAGCGAAAAACATTGCCTGGTGATCTCGCCGTGGGGCGGTGGATGTGTCGCCGGGTCGCGGTGAGATAACTGGGACTTCACGTCGGGTCGCGGTGGGGGTCGCCGCCGGGCGGTGGCTGGCGACGCGATGGTGGGCGATGCGAGGCGTTGGGATTTTGTGTTTGGCTCTTTTGTGAGGCTAGACTCCAAATTGGGGCAAAGAAACTCAAGGTTAATGAAATTGGAGGCTAAATTCGGACTTAGAACATGAGGGTTTGGTAGGAAAATGGTGAATTGGCTTGGGAGAGCTTGAGAGGGGGTTGGGTATGGAGTGTTTGTGAAAGTGGAGGCTAGGTTAGGGAAAGGGAATAGGAAAAAGGGTGATGGGGCCGGTTATGTACATGGCCCAAAGAAGAAAATGGCCCAAAAGGAGCCCAATCCGTCAAATCCTTAGTTACCACTCAAGAAATTTTTTATTTTTTTATTTTTATTTTTTTCGGAGTTGAGAAAACTATACCAGAAATTCGCCGCGGGGCGGTGGTCTCCACCGCGGGGCGGCGAATTTGTCACCGGGATGTGGTGAACAAACTGGGAAAACCGTCTCCTCTCCATTTACTTCCGTACCTGAAATGTTAGTGACAGGAGAACAAAACAAAGCAAAAGAAACTACGAAATTAATTGAAGAGAAAGAAAAATTAAGGAAAACTACCTCGGGTTGCCTCCCGGACAGTGCCTTAGTTAACGTCGATGGCTCGATGCAATTCGAATCAATTATCACCTAGAACAGGATTCCTTCGGAATCCTTTTACTTGTCTCCTCCTGCTGGAACCTTCCATGGAAAGTCTTGAACCTTAGACCATGCTCCCTCTTGGCCAAGGACTCCATAATTGCTTCCTTTGGAGCATCTCCCCCATACTTAGAGCGATGTGGGGGCCGATAGGGCTCAACCTGATCATGCTGCCCGACACTGGATGAAGGCTTACTACCTTGTATGGTTAGTGCAGGGGGACAAGTGCCCAAAATAGAGGGGATAGACTCTCCTATGTCATCAAGTAAGACATTACGCTCATGCAAATCAATAGGATCAAAAATAGCAGAGTATTCAACTATGGTCTCTACTACACTAGTCTTAACATTTTCCTGAATAGGATTATCAATATCACTAATGCAGCAAAGGGAGGGCAATTCAATGGAGTTGACCTTATGAATATTATGCTCAAAAATTACTCCATCGAACTCCATAGTCAAAGTTCCACTATCCACATCAATCTTCGTCATGAATGTTTTCATAAAAGGTCGACCTAACATAACAGGGGCAACCTGCTCATCATAGTCCATATCCATTATGAAGAAATCAGCAGGGAAAATTAAGGGACCTATCTTAACAAGAATATCCTCTACAATACCCTTAGGGGACACACAAGAACCATCAGCAAGTTGAATCACAATATTAGTATCATGCAAAGGTCATACTCCTAAAGCTTCAATCAATGAGTAAGGCACAACATTAATAGAGGCACCCAAGTCTAACAAGGCCTTCTCAAATCGATGCTCACCTATAGCAATAGGAATAGTAAACGTACATGGATCCTTGCACTTCTCAGGCAAACGCCTTTGAAATACTACAGAGGCATGCTCACCAACCGGAACCTTCTTCTGGACCTTCAGCTTTTGTGTCCTCTTAACGGTGCACAGCTCCTTCAAAAACTTAGCATATCGAGGGATAGCCTTAATAAGCTTAAGAAGAGGGATGTTCACTTCACAGTTTCGGAATGTCTCAAAAAGATCATTGTTTTCGGCGACCCTTCTAGCCTTTAGCGCCTCGGGAAAAGGTGCTGGTGGTTTCTCGGAACCAAGAGGGGGAAAGACCGGACAAACATAAGTATCAACACAAACCTCATCGGTGGAGCTGGGATTTTGGATGTCGGATCGCGGTGGTCATCGCCGCGGGGCGGTGGGTGTGAGGAGGGATTACTGAGGCTCACCGCCGGGTCACGGTCAGTGTCACCGCGGGGCGGTGACACTGACCGTGACCCGGTGATATATGCAAGAGGTGAAGGGTTAGACAAGAGGTGATATATGCAATTAGATTGATAGCACCATTTTCATTATAAAGCTTGCGTTGACGCCTCTGGGCCTCGGATTTGGCTCTGAGCCTTTGCCAAATCTTCCACCTTGCCGTCTCCGAAGTTCTACGTTCCTTTGAGTGGGGGATCGTGGCCCAAGATCTCTGTTAAGGGAGGAGCTTCTCCATGTGGTCAGCCTACCCCTTTGTTTTTTTCCAGGGGTCAGTAGAGCGTATTGTCTCTCGTTTCTTTGATCCAGGCACCATCATCGCTTTCGAGGTATCTCTAGGACGAGGATGGTGACTACTCCCTTTATCTGCTTATGAGGGCTAGATTTTTGGATGTTTATGATGTAAGCACGCTCGTGCTTCATCAAAGTTCAAGATCGGACCAGCCAGAGTTAGCCCCGGGTCCACCCATGACCCGTGCTCGTCGTAAGGCTCGAGGTCAAAGTCAAGAAGAAGAAGAGCCAACAAGAGCGCCAGGAGTCATCACAAGGAGCCGGGCTAGGCAACTACTGTTGGGCCTACAAGAAGAGCTAAGAGGTGTCGGGCTGCCGAGCCATGGGAGCGGTGCGCTGGTCATGTTACTACAAGGGTACCCGACGCCGACACAAGAAGAGGCGTGGTGGAAGACTTAGGCCGGCTGTACATGGGAGAGGAGAAGAAAGAGTCCACGGCCCATTGGGCCTTTTTCTTTTAAGTGTTTAGGGTTTTGAAGTGACATTTGGGAGACTATTTATATGCTTGTTTAGGGATTTAATTGGCAGCTTTGATTATTGAGAGAAAACACATTGTGTTCTTAATTCTTGGACTGGAATTTGATTGTTGCAAGTTTGAGGATTCGACTTGTTTCAATTGGGAGTTTTGCTTGTTTTGGTGGACTCCGATCTAGCAAATGTCACCCAAATTCAAGAGTGTCGGTGGACTCCTTCATTCAAGGATTCAAACCTTGTTCGACTCCTAGTGGACTCCAAGAGAAGAGCAAGTCGTTCAAGTCGTCTCGGTGGACTCCAAGACGGCGTTGTTCGCTTATCCCGGTTCGAGTTCATTCTCGCCATCCATATCCGATCATCCACTCCACATGCCATCACTTTCGGTCATTTTTGGAGCCCACACGTCAGCCATGTGTTCCTTCAAGTATTAGCGAGCGGTTTGCGGCGTTTTACCTTTCCCGAAGCGATCCTCCGAGGGCGGAAGCCATCATTTGGTATCAGACTGAGGCAAGGTAAAAACGCTCTTCTTGCTTGATTTTACATACTTTACGGTTCGTAGGTTCAAGACAAACCCGAGGTTAGGCAAGTTTGAGCCGAACCGAGAGAGAGAGAGACCCATAGAATCGTAGATCTAAACCCACGGCCTGGTGCGCGAGTGAGAGAGAACCGGCGGCCGAGGCGCGGTGCAACTCTGGCGGCCCGGGGCGTGGCTGTCTGCGACGGGTGGAAGGTGTCGAGACAAACCCTAGCCGTCCCCCTTCCCTTTTTTGTGCACCAAGAGATTTTATTTGATTTTAGTTGATTTTGTCAATCTTTTTGTTTTTGGATAAGGTCTTGTTAGGTTAGATTTGGCAAGATTCTGATATCTTTTGTTATTTTTGGTGGGTGAATATATTTGCCTGATTTGTTTGGATAGGATAAGATCTTGTGTATCTTGTTTGCCCTTTTTTCTAGAATTGTTTACAAAAAAAAAGAGAAGAAAACGTGAAGAGAAAAAGAAAGGAGAGTTGGCTCGTAGCCTAGAAATTAAGGAGAGGCGGACCAGGGCAAAGCCTTGAGAAGTCCAAGGGCGTACATCAAGTGGTCCCGGCCCAAAGGGCTTGAGAAGACCCCGCCCGACAAGGTACACTTGGGACGGTCTCATCGAGGCAGATTAGGTCGGTGGCTTCCCCATCGGTAACAAGAAACTTTGGGATCATGCTTTATTTATCTAGCAACTCTTATCTTGTTTTTTTTCCCTTTTCGTGTCTTTTCTACTTATTTCTTGGTTAACCTTAGATCTCTTCCTTGAATCTACATCGTAATTGTGTAGTCAAGTTAGAATCGTTTTTCCATGTTGTTGCCTCTGTTGGCTTTTGTTGTTGCTTTTGCTCGTAGGAACGCCGACAGGATGGTAACGCCACGGACGTGCATCGTCAAGAGGACACCGGTGTCCAATGAGCAGGCAGCTTCTCCCTCACAACGAGAGACCATTTTCCACTCTCGATGTTCTATCCAAGGCAAGGTGTGCAGTGATAGGCGTTGTCGAGGCGACTAATCAAAATAATCCTAAACAAACCTAAACAAGTAGCAAAGGCAAGCAAGGATCGAATCCTACAGGGAGGAAGTAATCTTTCTAAGTGCACAAGTGTATGTCAAAGGTAACAAGGGGGGTTTTGGTTGATTTGATTCAAAGTAAATAACAAAGTAAAGTAAAACAAAGCAAAGATGTAATCAATTTGGGAAAAGTACTTAGCCAGACAAATATCCACCATTCATGAGATTAGTTGATCCTAGATTCTCTCTAATTCCTTCCTATGAATGTTCCTATTCCTTTTCATAAGTTATAAATAGGACAAACAGACCCTGATAATACTAACTATTAAATAACTATGAAAACCTCACGCGTCACTTCAATAGCAGCAATGAGCACAAGAATTTCGATAGATACATGCAAGAGTAGCAAACAATCATACTATTGCATGCAATTAATTCTCCCTACAATAAACTAGTCCCAAACAGTTCTTAGAGTATTGCAGTTGCTACACATGAATTAGGTAACTCAAACAGTAATTACCAAACCCTAGCAATAAACAATTATCAATAACAACTAGTTGCGTCCAACTAGCGAAATCAATAATAATCAATGGGATGAAGAACAAGAGAATCAATACATTCAAAGGAAAAGAAATAGAAATAGAATCTCACAACCGTATATCAAATGAAGGCTTCAATCGTCGGACTAAGCAAAAATGCTTAGTTCTTCATAGTTCAAAGGAAAACAATATTGAATGATAAGAAATTCGATAATGATGAACAATGAATGGGGAACTAGGTTAAATAACCTAACCATAAAACTAAAGGGAAAAGATAACAAAAAACGATCTAAAAAGGAAATAAACATAATATTCGGAATAAAATAAAATAAAGAAAATCGAAAAGGGAAAAAGAAATAAAACTTCGGAAATCTCTTTAGTCCCGCCTCCGTGTTCTTCTGCGACCGCGGCACCAATTCTGCGGTCGCAGAAAATATAAGTTTGCTCTCGGCATTTTCAGCTTCGGAATATTCCGCGGGCGCGGCCAGGTTTCCGCGGTCGCAGAAGTGGCATTCCTCGCTCCGCGCTTCGCCCTTCGCCGCGGTTGCCTCCTTGTCTTCGCCCCGGTCGCGGCAGACCCTTCTCCTCTTCGTTTGTGTGGATTCTTCCTCTACTCCTCCTCGTCTCCTCAGATGGTCTACTCCTCGTCTTCTGGATGTCTTCAATTAGCTTCTCCAAACCACCATATCCACACTTCTTCTCTCCAACTCCATACTCCACAGTTGTGCTCTAAATCCCTACAAATGGCATCCTAAACACCGGTAACAACTCCTAGATAAGCACTACAAAATAGTGCTGATCATGCAGCGTTATCATTGATGGTGGCTCATGTTGCAACATCATCGACTGGGCTGTGGTCGAACGATTCAGGCTTGCTACTACTCCACATCATCAGCCATACACCCTTAATTGGCTCAACTCTACCGCACCTTTGAAGGTAACCGAGTAGGCAAAGGTAAGCTTCTCAATTGGTGGCTACAAGGACGAAGTGTTGTGCGACGTGCTGCCCATTTCATCTTGTCACTTGTTGCTCGGGCGTCTCTGGCAGTACGATCGTGGGGTGATGCACAATGGTGTCACCAATGAGTATTCCTTTTTTTTAGAAGGGAAGTGGTACACTCTTCTACCCATGAAGCCGCACAAAATCATGGCGGATCACGCGGCCAACGAGCAATGGCGACGCGCCAAGGAAGACGAACAAAGTGCCAAGGCCAAGAAGAAGCTAGCCATAAGACAGACCGTGGGAGTGAGCAATCATCTTCTCTTTGCTACGGCTAAGGAGGTGGACACGACCATCCAGGGATGTACTCCTTGTTTCCTTTTAGTTCCTACTTGTGCACTATTTTCTTCTAGTGAATTGCATGAGCTTCCTTCGTGTATTGCCTCTCTCTTGCAGGGGTATGACAACCTTTTTCAAGAAGACGTGCCGACGGGGCTTCCGCCTCTTTGGGGAATCGAGCACCAGATTGACTTCATTCCGGGATCCACTCTTCCCAGCCGGGCTGCCTATAGGACCAACCCGAAAGAAGCTAAGGAACTATAGCGACAAGTTCAAGAGCTCATTGAGAAGGGCTATGTGCGAGAGAGCCTCAGCCCTTGCGCTGTGCCAGTGATTTTGGTGCCCAAAAAGGATGGGAGTTGGTGTATGTGCTTGGACTGCCGAGCCATCAACAACATCACCATAAAATACAGGCACCCAATTCCTCGCTTGGATGATATGCTGGACGAACTTCATGGGGCTCAAGAGTTTTCAAAGATAGACCTCAAGAGCGGGTACCACCAGATTCGCATGAAGCAGGAGGACGAATGGAAGACAGCTTTCAAGACCAAGTACGGCCTCTACGAGTGGATGGTAATGCCCTTTGGTCTCACTAATGCTCCTAGTACTTTCATGTGCTTAATGAATCATGTCTTGCGTGCCTTTCTAGGGAAGTTTGTTGTTGTTTAATTTGATGACATACTTGTTTACAACCAATCATTGAGTGCTCATGTTGAACATCTTAGGCAAGTTTTAGAGGTCCTTCGAAAGGAGAGACTCTATGCTAACTTTAAGAAATGCCATTTTTGTTCAGATCATGTTGTGTTTCTTGGCCATATAGTGTGCAAATCAGGTCTTAAGATGGACGAGGAGAAGGTCAAGGTCATCCAAGAGTGGCTGGCGCCCACGACTATGACTCAGGTGCGGAGTTTCCTTGGCTTAGCCGGGTTCTACCGTTGGTTTGTGAGGAATTTCAGCACCATCGCCATGCCTCTCACCGAGCTGACCAAGAAGAAGGTCACCTTTCATTGGGGTGAAGAACAAGAAGGAGCCTTCTAGGCCTTGAAGGACAAGTTGACCCACGCCCCGCTCTTGGCTCTTCCGGACTTCAACAAGACCTTTGAGATAGAGTGTGATGCATCTGGAATTGGGTTAGGAGGAGTCCTAATGCAAGAAGGCAAGCCGATCGCCTACTTCAGTGAAAAGCTTAGTGGCGCCGAGCTCAATTACCCCACTTATGATAAGGAGCTGTTTGCTCTTGTTCGGGTGCTTCACACATGGCAACACTATCTTCTTCCTAAGGAGTTTGTTATCCATTCCGATCACGAGGCCCTAAAGTATCTTAAGGGACAGAGCAAGCTGAACAAGCGTTATGCCAAGTGGGTAGAGTTTACTGAGAGCTTTCCCTATGTGATCAAGCACAAGAAGGGCAAGGATAATGTTGTGGCCGACGCCCTATCACGTAGGTATACTTTGCTTAACTCTCTTGATGCTAGGATGTTAGGGTTCTCATTCATGAGGGAGTTGTATGCTTTGGATGGTGATTTTAAGGAAAAGTTTCTTGCATGTCAGGTTAAAGGGGGGGGGGGTAGATAACTTTTATATGCATGACGGGTACATGTTCCGGGTGTCGAAGTTGTGAATACCTAAGGGTTCCCTACGTAGGCTCTTCATACAAGAGGCGCATGGCGGGGGACTCATGGGCCACTTTGGGGTTGATAAGACCCTAAGTACACTCCGGGAACATTTCTATTGGCCATGCATGTATAGGAAAGTGGCCAAGTTTTGTGCCTCTTGCATAGTGTGTCTTAATTCCAAGTCCAAGCTCAATCCTCATGGGTTGTATACTCCTCTTCCTATACCTAGTAACCCTTGGGAGGATATCTCTATGGATTTTGTCTTAGGGTTACCTCGGTCTAAGAGAGGGAGGGACTCCATTTTTGTGGTGGTAGACCGGTTCTCCAAAATGGCTCATTTTATTCCTTTTCATAAGACTGATGATGCATCTCATGTGGTTGACCTCTTTTTTGAAGGGATTGTTCGTCTACATGGGGTGCCAAGCACTATAGTGTTTGATAGGGATGCCAAATTTTTGAGCTACTTTTGGAAAACTCTTTGGTCAAAGATGGGCACAAAGTTACTATTTTCTACCTCGTGCCACCCACAAACGGATGGACAAACCGAAGTGGTTAACAAGACTCTTGGTGCTTTGTTGCGTTCTTTGTTGAGTACTAACCTGCGCAGGTGGGCGGAATGTCTTCCTTTCATAGAGTTCGCTTACAACAGGACCATTCATTCGGCCACTAACAAGACCCCGTTTGAGGTAGTATATGGGCGGAATCCCATTACTCCGCTTGATATGATCCCTTATACTATCAAGGAGCGGGAAAGCCCTGAGGGTGTGAACCGGGCCGCGTACATCAAGTCACTACATGAGTCTACCAAGGCGCGGTTGGAGGTAAGGACAACCCAGTATTGTAGTCAAGCTAACAAGGATCGGAGGAAGTTGCTCCTCGAACCCGGAGATCTAGTCTGGGTCCATTTCCGCAAGGACCGGTTTTCAAACTTGAGGGACTCCAAGTTAAAGTCAAGGGGAGATGGACCGTTTCAAGTGCTGCAAAGGATCAATGACAATGCCTACAAAACTGATCTTCCAGGTGAGTATGGACTCCATGATGTGTTTAATGTGTCTGATCTTTCTCCTTTTCTTGTAGATGACGAGGACGACGAGTTTCGAGGAGATTCGGGGTCGAATCCTCTTCAAGAGAGGGAGGATGATGTAAGCACGCACGTGTTTCATCAATGTTCACGATCAGACCAGCTAGAGTTAGCCCCGGATCCACCCATGACCCGTGCTCGTCGCAAGGCTCGAGGTCAAAGTCAAGAAGAAGATGAGCCAACAAGAGCGCCAAGAGTCATCACAAGGAGCCGGGCTAGGCAACTACTGTTGGGCCTACAAGAAGAGCTAAGGGGTGTCGGGCTGCTGAGCCATGGGAGCGGCGCGCCGGTCATGTTACCACAAGGGTACCCGACGCCGGCACAAGAAGAGGCGTGGGGGAAGACTTAGGTCGGCTGCACATATATGGGAGAGGAGAAGAAAGAGTCCACGGCCCATTGGGCCTTTTTCTTTTAAGTGTTTAGGGTTTTGAAGTGACATTTGTGAGACTCTTTATATGCTTGTTTAGGGTTTAATTGGGAACTTTGATTATTGAGAGAAAACACACTGTGTTCTTAATTCCTGGACTAGAATTTGATTGTTGCGAGTTTGAGGATTCGACTTGTTTCAATTGCGAGTTTTGCTTGGTTGGGTGGAATCCGATCTAGCAAATCTCACCCGAATTCAAGAGTGTCGGTGGACTCCTTCATTCAAGTATTCAAACCTTGTTCGACTCCTGGTGGACTCCAAGAGAAGAGCAAGTCGTTCAAGTCGTCTCGGTGGACTCCAAGACGGCATTGTTCGCTTATCCCGGTTCGAGTTCATTCCCGCTATCCAGATCCGATCATCCACTCCACGTGCCATCACTTTCGGTCATTTTTGGAGCCCACACGTCAGCCGTGCGTTCCTACAAGTATTAGCGAGCGGTTCGCGGCGTTTTACCTTTCCCGAAGCGATCCTCCTAGAGCGGAAGCCATCAGTTTAGGTGCTCTATTCTCCATTTGAGGCCAGTTTGTCTGGGGGATCGAAGCTTTGAGATTGATTCAGATTGGGGGGATCGATGGGAGGCGGAAGATAATTTAGGTGTGGTGGGGGTGAAATAGATGAAGAATTGCGGGAGGCGAAGCAGGGCGCATGGAGGCATGTTGTATTTGTGGAATCGGGAGTCCATTTGTGTAAAATGAACCTTATTATTAGGTTGTATATATGCTAGCTATGACCCTTATACATATATTATTATAGGGTGCTAGATAGTAATTGGTGTGGGTTGTAGGAACGCTATTACCTTGCAAGGTTTAACTGTTTCTTTATAACTTGGTATTAGGAGGATAAATGCCCTAATACTTTTGGTCATGACCTACCCTTATTTTATATAAGTGGTGGTGCACTTAGCTAGTGCCGAAATTCGGGATTCGTCCCATGTTCTATATCTTATTGCGAGATTGGTGTGGATTAAAAGTTTTAACGTAAATGTGTGTTTTGCAATTAAATAAGATAAGTGTCGTTTTGCACATAATTAGTATACCCTCGGGCGATATGTACAACGTGAAACTCGCCTGATCTCTTGTCTAAAGTAAGTCCTCTTTCCAATCTGGATTCGCATTACGCGGTGAGGTTGGTCGAGGACCCAAATATTCAACGAGATGTTTTTAATACTTTGTGTGGTAATATAACGTTCCCAAACAAATTTATGTAATTTCTCATAAGACCCAAATATTCAACGAGATGTTTTTAATACTTTGTGTGGTAATTCAACGAGTTTTATTCGGGAAATAAGGGTAATGATTATTTACGACTACGAGAACCAATCCGTTTTCACCATTGCGTAGTCTTTCATTAGACTAACTAACCGGTTTTATTCCTTGCATGGTTAGCTGATACGTTCTACTTTGTAGTGCGTAACTAGGGGTTGTTACCATTATTTTGGGTGCCATTTGGATTAAATTAGAGGATATGTTAGAAGATTGGAGTGAATTGAAGATATGGCGAATTGGTGGTCTCAAGTGCGTAAACGAAGAGCTATGGAAGATGGAAGAGAGACCACAAGTGAAGACCGAAGGAAGTATGAAGAAAAGAAGCCATATGGAGCAAAAATGGAGAGGCCGCGACCGGAGCTGCCCGCGGACGCGACCGCGGCGAAGTCGTAGCCAAGAGTCAGAGTTTTGATTTTCCGCGACCGCGAAAATAATTCCGCGCCCGCGGAAAATCCCATCGCTGAAGCCATTCAAGAGCAAGAATTATATTTCCGCGACCGCGGAAATCATTCCGCGACCGCGGAAGTACACGCCAGCGAAGCCTTTGTTCTTTCCGAACTTTTACGTTAGTTTCCTTTTAGTGGTTTATTTTTATTTCCGTTTTTATTTTCTTTATGAAAGATATTGTTAGTTATCTTTTTACTTTAGGTTTGGTTTCTAGGGTTCTTAACCTAGTTTTTCCCTAGCGACTTGGATAATCGTTGTTTCCATTGAGTATTGTTTTTTTTCCTTTGAACTATGAAGAACTAAGCACTTTTGCTTAGTCCGACGATTGAAGCCTTCAATTGATATACGGTTGTGAGATTCTAATTCTATTTCTTTTCCTTTGAATGTATTAATTCTCTTGTGCTTCATCTCATTGATTATTATTGATTTCGCTTGTTGGACGCAACTAGTTGTTATTGGTAATTGTCTATTGCTAGGGTTTGGTAATTACTGTTTGAGTTACCTAATTCATGTGTAACAACTGTAATATTCTAAGAACTGTTTGGGACTAGTTTATTGTAGAGAGAATTAATTGCATGCAATAGTATGACTGTTTGCTACTCTTGCATGTATCTATCTAAATTCATGTGCTCATTGCTGCTGTTGAATTGAATTGTGAGGTTTTCATGGTTATTTAATAGTTAGTATTCTCAGGGTCTGTTTGTCCTGTTTATAACTCACGAAAAGGAATATGAACATTCATAGGAAGGAATTAGAGAGAATCTAGGATTAACCAATCAAATGAATAGTGGATATTTCTTTGGCTAAGTGTTTTTCCCTATTTGATTACAAACTCTTTGCTTTTGTTTCCCTTGTTTACTTGTTTGACAACCAATCAACCAAAACCCCCCTTGTAACCTTTGACATACAATTGTGCACTTAGAAAGATTACTTCCTCCCTGTGGGATTCGACTCTTACTTGCCTATTCTACTAGTTTAGGTTTGTTTAGGATTATTTTGTTTAGGCGCCTCGACAACGCCTATCATTGGCTGGTGTCATCCGTCCTATACGGCACATCAGAGGTTGGTCCCCGACGATTTGAATTAACCAATCGAAGAAAAGGCTTGCAGTTGAAGGTTGTTATTTTAAAGTAATATTAAGATGTGTAGTTCTAATTTAATATTCTTAAATAGTTGTAATACATTTATAAACCAGTCATGTATTTAGGGTTTACTTAAAAGTCTTTCACTGTAATTTCACTTTGTTGTAAAATCACCCTTCTCATTTTACGAGAGAAATTTTAATAAAAGATTGAGTTTCATTTAAAAGTCTTCCGCTATTCGATCACTCTAATATTATTTAATGTTTAATTGTCTATTTTAAGCTTAATTGTTCTGATTAAAGTCTAGGGTGAAGTTGGACTTTACAGTCTGAGGTCACTGGCGTGTGACACTACCGACATAAGTCGGGGGTGTTACACCACTAACCTGTAATTATCTGACCCTTTTTTACCTATAATCTGAATGGATACGACTCATACACAATTTAAACCCGACTGAACCGACCAGATTGACAGATCTAGCTATAGCATATACTGTTGTGTAAGGTGCCAACACCACATTAACATATTTGAAAGGATTGGTTGCGAAATGTGGTATATTGTTAAATGTCCACCTAAAGGATGTGAGTATATTTAGACGTAGATTATATGTTTTCGTCGTTTTTCCGATTATATCCTTATTTTTTTCCGATTTTGTGCCATTTTAAAACGAAAGAGAGATTTGGACCTTCGATCCTTTAAATCTGACGGCACACGATAGTTTTCATTTCGACTTGTACACCGGCACATGATCCACCCCGTTAAGTTTAATATTATTGTAATTGTGTTTCGTTTCAATGTTTTTAGGGCTCGTTTGGTATGATCCATGAATCGGGTTGGAATTAGAATTGGAAACGGAATCAAGACTGCCTCATTCCCATTCTTATAGCTTGTTGTTTGGTATGTTGTCGAAATGAGTCATTCTTGGACATACTCTTTATCAACACGGGATTACTTACACGTGTCAACTAGGTCGGGTATGGGTGAAGTCGAGCTCAGGTCAATCGGGTCGTTAAATTTTGGCTTGATCGGATTGGGTCATAACGGGTTTGGCTCGGGTTCGAGTTGACCCAACAGGTTGAAAATGTCCGTTTTTATGATTATTTAATTTTTTTTAAAAAAGTTAATAATAAAAAATTTAATTTATATAACTATTCAATAAAATATATTATAATACATAATATAGATGAGATAATATATATGAAATAAGGGCCCGTCGATTTCGGATCGGGATCGGGTTTGGGTCATGTTCGGCTGTCGTGTTCGGGTCCTTCTTGACCCAATAGTTTTGGGATCAGGTCTCGATCCTAAAAAAATCGGATTGGGTGGGGTTTTTGGATCGTTTTTTATATGTCTAATTGGAGTGGATGATAACTCAATATTTTTGTGAAATTAAATGCTTTATTAAGCTTAGACTCATTCATTTCTTGGAATAAATTTCATTTCCATTTTTATCCTTAAAAACACAATTATAAAAATCCGTCATTTTTATACTCATTTTTTTTTTTCAAAGAATTGAAAACAAACAAACCATTAGTTTATTTTAAATTTCATAAGATTATGAGGTCTATGGAGGGTCTCTCAAATGAGTAATCGTTTTGTTTTCGTTGGATTTTAACTTTCTGATCTTGTATTGGCAAGTTTGAATTTGATCTGCAATATAATTTTTCAATATATGTTCGCCTGTTGATAACTTTCTGATCTTATATTTTCGATGGGATTTAACTTTTCAATATATAATTTTTTAAATCATTGGTATTTTCTATCCAGAAAATACCAATGGTTTGAAGTGATATTTTCCAACCCATTGGATATACAAACAATTTGGGAAGGGAGACCCTACCAAACCTTTGGCCAATTGATAGCTCTTTTACCATGGAAATCCAACTTCAACCCACTCACTGAACTACTTACCCACATTGACATGTGGATAAGAATCCCCCAACTCCCCGCTGAGTAGATTAATCCTGAAGCAATCAAGATCATTGTTGAAGGGAATGGTGTTGGTACCCTCCACAAACTTGATCCTATGTCTGAAAGGAAACAATGGGCTAGGTTCAACATAATTTGTGTCAACATTCCCTTGAAAAACCTCATCAATGCCAGTGTGTTAATCCATGATGAAGAAATGGAGTACAAAGAGTATAATGTCTGGTTTGAAAACTTTCCGGAAGGGTGTGGGAATTGTGGAGATAGAAATCATATCTTTACCAATTGCCCCCTTAGAAATCTCACTCCTCAAAAGATACAAATCCAATTCAGAAAGCCCAACTCATCCAACACCAACACCAAACTGGAAGAAGGGGAATGGGAAACACCCAAGGGCACCAAAGGGAAAACTATTGCTTCCCCATCAAACTCAAACTTGGGCATGAAGCCTTACATTGATGGAAATGGGGGCATTACCATCATCTACAAGTCTGAACCATCAGCCTCCATGAGCTCAAACTCCAGCTCCATAAATACCACCAAATCATCAAACTCCACCAAACCATCCCCAGACCCACAAGTTACTGAAACACCCCAAGAAAAAGAACCCCACTCTCCTCATAACCTCTCAATTGACACTCCATACAACCAGTCCCCCAGTAATCAAAAACACACCTGAGACTAAGCTGTCACCTACTACCATTCACACTTTGGACAACAATCCAAACCCTGCTCCCAATGAAAATCCAAACCCTTCTCTAGAAACAACAACCAACATGGTCCCTAATGATGATAAGGAGATGGGAATGAATCAACACCACCTCACCAACTGCCTTCCAACAACTGAGCAAAGGAAAGAGACAGTAACCATGTTCAGCATTGTAAAATTTATGGAGGATGATAATGACCTCCTTGATGATGATTGCCTGGAGGATGAGCTCACTGAGGGTGAGTATAAACAGCTTCTAAAAACAGAGGAAGAATTCGCAGAGTTCATGCCAGAAAACAACTCAAGCAACTCCAACAATTCCACTCCATACCAACAATTCCATGCTCCATGTGTTGGAAGAAATGAAGGTCAACACTAATGGTATGTCTACCTCTGACTCAAGCAAAAGAAAGGCAAATGGTGGGGAAGAGGACATTGCATCATCCTACCTGAAGGGGCACAAGAAAGCTAAGTTCTGATGATGAAGCAAGGATACAAATTCAGCTTTGTTCTCATTTTGCAAACCTGCACTAGACCACTTACCAATTCTCATGACAACCATGGTTCTAGTAGAAAGTGTTATTTTGTTAACACTAATTAAGGGAACAATCCTGATCAGTACACCAATCACTCTATCTCTTGTAATCTGCACTCTTGCTACTTGCTTTTTTACATTTCCAGCACTAGGGAACTACCTGTTAGGCAGACTTTTAAAGCATCTCAGAATGCTAATGTCATTAGCCCTTGTAATGCCTTTATGGCCTATCTCTTATCAATGAATTATCTATTCTCATCCTATGTCCATAAGTATACTTACTGCTTATATTCTAGAAAGGTTAACAACAAAGAAATAACTAAGGATAAAGAATACCACACCAGGAAAATCAAAGGCGCAATTACCAAATATGGAATAGGACAATTAATGGAGATTTACAATCCGGGAATTTTAGGGGTCGTAGTGCTTTGCTAGAAGCCAACTACGATCAATGGGCTTAATCGGGTTAGGCCCATGGCTATAATAACCGGGTCCTATGAGGTCACACACATAGAGTTATTGGGCTGGATCAAATCGAACCGGAAGCCCATGTGAAACATGGATTTCGGCCCATTCGCTTTAATTGGGAGATAGGCTTTTATTATTAATGGGTAAAAGTTATCATTATTAATTACTTGATAAGGAGGTATCTTGTTAAAAGATATATGGAAATAATATAATGATATTATATCCATTAATTATGATAAGATAGTATATTACATAATTAATTGTTTATGGAAACAAATAAAGTGAATATATGTTAATCCTCCTCCATATATACACACGCACAGTACATGTGAAAAGGGTTCACAATTGAGATTTGAGAATCATTCTCATACTACTGTACACGGCAGTACCTCCCTTGTTCAAGCCACGTAAAGCCACGTTCGTTTGTCCTTCGTTCGTCGTTCTAGCAGACGAGATCAAAGGCGATCCAGATTGCAGACTCGTGTGGACCAATTAGAGAAGTCATACTTGGGGCTTTCGATCTCCGCTGAAATTCTGCAGGAACGTTTCAGATTCGCATCAAACGGTATGTAACTCTAACTCCTAATTGATCCGTATCAATTCATGCATGAGATCCTTGTTAGATGTAAGGAAATAGTTTCCTGTAATTCCACTTATACGCGTCTAAATCCCTTCATTCTCATCCTATGTCCATAATTATACTTACTGCTTATATTCTAGAAAGGTTAACAACAAAGAAATAACTAAGGATAAAGAATACCACAGCAGGAAAATCAAAGCACTCAACTCCAGGATAAACAAAATACTAACTTTTAGTCAAATTAATAACCACAACAGAACTAATAACTACAATCCTAATCTAGCTAACCAAACCAGGAATCAAAGGTCTAATAAAGGAAAATTACAGAATACATACAAAACATACAATATTTCAATAAAATATAAAGACCTGGCGATCAACAAATACACCAGTCTAGATAAGAACAATTACCACAACAGCAGGCTTATAAGAGTAAAACTGAATTATTACATCCGTAGTATTAAGCCTACTAATGTCTATCCAATTTCATGTACAAAAGTATCTATGATCAGGCCACTTTTATCTTATGCAGCAAGAAGCTGGAACTACCACAAAAGACAAAACAACCACAGGCAACGTCTACTAACTAATGGACAAGACAAAGAGGTCAACACTCAACAAAGGACACACCAGAGAAGAAATCAGTGGACGAAAGGAATTAGCAAGAGAACATGAAAACCCCACAGGGAGGACAACAACTTTACTTTTGCTATTTCAACTCTCGAAATTTTGTATTGTATTACCATGTATAGTGATAAACAAATCCAGCAAACGTAATACCAAACACCCATCTATGGAGAGTAGCAATAACAACAGGCAGTGGCGGATCTAGAACATCTCGTAAGGGGAGCTCAAAATTTTATAAAAAATTTAAGGCTCACTCGATCCACCCACATTCATATCAATTCAAGGTTCATTCAATCCATCCGAATTCGTATCAACTTGAGGCTCTTTATCCACATTCATATCAACTTGAGACTCATTTAATCCACCCACGTTCTCTTAGTCCGAATAATATACTTATTCATTTCCCTAAACATAAACAATTTAATTTAAACAATATCAATTAAAATATTAAGTATTCAACCATTGGTCCAATATTTAACATCACAATCAATTCCCAACAAAAATAACTATAAACAAACATTCCAAATTAGTATCTAAAATTATTATTGATTATTTAACTAATTAACTTATTATTGTAAACTATGTAATCTTTTAGCAAGAATAGATATAATTTATACAAATTTGAATTTTACTTAAACCCTAAATTAAACAACTCAAACTCACAAATTTGGACTAAATGAGAGGCGGTAGGCGGACTGGTTGACGGACCAACAGTAACCGGTGGGCGGCGGCCAAAAAGCCGGAATTTCGCCGGAGGAGCCGAGGTCGGTGCGGAGTGGAAACGGACAATGGCCCACTAGAAGGCGCAGCAGCTGCTTCTTGTTTTGATTTGAAAAGATGGGGGTTAATTGATTTTGGAAGCAGAAAAGGTCAGCAACTTTCCCCCTTTTTTTTTAAATAAATTAAAACGGGGCAGCTGTAAAAATTTAATGAAACGACTTCGTTTTGGGCCTCGTTTTGACAGCTTGAAAAAAAATTAAATCAATCAAAATTAGGTCGTCTTCTTCGTGGAATCGGTTGATTGGTTTGCAGATCTGCTCTAGTGCTCTTTAATGGCGCCGTCCGCTGGGGGGCTTAACGCATCTGACCTGCTCCTCTTTAATGCCGCCGGCCGCCGGGAGGCTCTGCGCAAGTCCGATAGGCTTCTCGCTGGAGGAGGTAAGCGGGGGCGGCCGCCCCCCTAGCCCCCCGTAGATCCGCCTCTGACAAAAGGGGCAATCACAGAGGTACAATAACAATGCCATAGGAAAATAAGGAAGGTAAAAGACCGAGAAACATAAACAACGTGGTCTTAACAAAACACACAAACACCAAATGTATAAAACAAGAACACATTAACCAAAGATTAACGCAGCAAGATACTAACAAAAGAAAGGGACGAAACCTGCAAAAATTACACAATAAAATACTAAGGATAATAACGTATAAAATACCACAAACAATAGTCAATATTAAAAGAAAAAATCTCCTAAATCTTGAACAATGGAAAAAGAAACAAAGGAAAAGAACGTGAAATAACAACAAAAAATCCACAGAGAAGAGACCAACAAGGAATCTGTTGAAACCGATAGTTAAAAACAGGACTATGATTAACCGATCAAATAACACATATAAAAAGAACAACGAAAATAGAAAAAACCAAATTAGAGGAAAAATAATAAGACAATCGAAATTCAATAACATTACAAAGTAAATGACAATAAAATCTATACAAACAACTACACAGAAGTATAACTATCGAACCTTCTCACTAATCACTCTCAACCACCAAATACCTAATGAAAAATATAAAATCAAACCAACCAGACAATCAAACTCCCAAAAGCTACCTGAACAAAAACAAAAAATACAAAAAAGAAGACCAGTCCACTACGAAAACAATGTTATTACCAATTTAAACAATCAATTAACAAATAAAATAACAAAACGCACCCATCTATTTGTTGAAAACAATGTCGAGAGCCTCTTAATTTGCACAAATATAGATAATTATTCATCCCTACACGATTATCAATGAAGATAAGCCTATGGAATGTCAGAGGTATGGGACAGAAAAATGTCTGGACTGACACAGACACTTTTTGTAAAATCAATTATATCCAAATAATGACACTAGTGGAAACAAAAACAGATAAAATTCCATGCAAAAAGAAATGAAAAAAAGTTGGTTTTGACAATATCGCTGTCTCACCAGCAATAGGCCTGTCTAAAGGAGTCGTTGTACTATGGAAAGACCACCAACTAAAAAATGAAACTCTCAAATTACACACAGTCGAACAACAATTCATAAGCTTCGAATTCAAGGATTTTAACAACCTTAAAGAAAGTATGATCATATTCACGTACGCACCCTCACAGGAAAAAGACAAACTAGAATTCTGGGCCAAACTCCAAAATTATATCACAAAGATCAACAAACCTTGCATACTAATAGGATACCTAAACGAGATCCAACACTCACAAGAGAAATTAGGAGGTAACATCCCAACCCCAAATAAATTCACTAGATTAAATAATTTCAAAAACACATGCGACCTCTTACATATTCCAACTACAGGAAACCCATTTACTTGGTGAAAGTCAAGAAATTCACAAGAAAACATTCTAGAGAAACTAGATAGAGTTTTGGTGAATGACCAAATCCTAGAATGGTACCCTAACCTAATTACACATAACCACGCCTTCACATCTTCTGACCACTGCCCCATATCACTTGATATCTCGAATTCTATAAATAGAATTGCACAACCTTTTAAGTTTGAAATGATGTGGACTAAAAGAAATGTTCTAACAAATTTAGTTAAACAAACATGGAGAAACAACTTCCAAGGTACTCATATGTACGCACTTACAAAAAGGACAACTACTAAAAGCAAAAATAAAAGAGTGGAATAAGACCAGATTTGATAACATTTTTTAACAACTCAAAGAAAGAGAAGAAGACCTACTAATAATGCAAAAGACTTTGATCACTAAGCCAAACCACGCCAACTTGGCAAAACAAAAAAAACTTAACCAAAAAGAAAGAATGTCTTCTTTCCTTCCAACAAAGATATTGGGGCAGAGAGCGAAACACAAACATATCACATCAACAGATACCAATAGTAAGTACTTCCACCGAATCACTACTGGAAGAATGAATAGGAAAAACATTAAACAAATAAAAAACATGGAAGGTACACTCATCATCGGACAAGAGAATGTCAAAAAGAAAATACAAAAAGACTTCGAAAGGAGATTTAAAAAACAACACATAAACTTGAGAAAGATTGCAGAAACACTGAATATAATATAAACAGAAGTAACCCATGAGGATAATGACCATCTGACTAAATCACCAGGCTGAGATGGAATGCCATCCGGATTTTATAAAAAATATTGGGAGATCATAAGTCCATATATAATCAAAGCAGTTAAGAATTTCTTCCACACAGGAAAACTACATAAGCAAATTAACCATACCTTCATAACACTCATACCCAAATGCGATAACCCAAACTCAACTAACCACTATAGACATATTAGCTTATGCAATACAATCTATAAAATCGTATAAAAAATCCTTACGGAGAGACTCAAAACCATAATACCTAAACTAATACACCCTTTTCAAGGAGCATTCGCTCAACAACGAAGTATCCAAGACAATGTACTTATAGACCATGAAATCTTCCACTCCTTCTGTGCCAAAAAAGGGAAAGAGGGGTGGGTGGCGCTAAAACTAGATATGGAAGAAACAAGGCGACCCCCTATCCCCCTTCCTATTTATCCTAGGAACAGAAATCCTCTCGAGACAACTACAAAATGCAGCGTCAGACCTAACTAACCCCATAGGAATTAAAATCAACAGAGGAGGTACAAAAATCCTCTTTTTAGCCATTGTTGATGACATTATCATCTTCTCATCCATAAAACTAGCAAATTTCTCCAAAATAAAGAAAATCATTGATGAAAGAGTATCAGGTCAACTAGTCAACTTTCATAAATCAACGTTCTAGGTCACAAAAATCACCAACCAAACAAACATATCACACATCGAGCAAATTTTCAATGTGGCACCGTCAATTGGCCTAGATAAGTACCTCGGATGCCCTATTATTAATGAAAGAGTAACTAACTCCACCTTCCAACCGCTCCTAGAAAAAACTGCGAACCAACTCACCAAATGGAAGGCAAACACATTGTCACAAGAGGGCAGGAAAGTCCTAATTAATGCAACACTACATTATGCAAAATTTTACACTACCAGCCAACACCCATAAAAAACTAGACAAAATCAATCGTCAATTTTTCTGGAACAAGGATAACAACCACAAGCCTCTTATTGGATGGAATGAGATTTGCAAGCCAATGAGCAAAGGTGGGCTAGGAATCAGAAAAAGTGAAGACATGAACAAAGCACTCCAAATGAAACTAATCAGGAAACTACTCGCTGAGCCTACCAACATATGGGTTAAGATCATCCAGGAAAATATCTAAAAGATAAACACATACTGGCATACGAAAGGAAGAAAAACTCTATATGTTCCTGGCATTGGAGTAACCTTACCAAACTTATACTAGATCTCAAAAAAGGCCTCCAATGGGAAAATAGGTAATGGTAAAACTATTAAATTTTGGCAGGATAACTGGCTCCCAATAGGAACACTAACCAACTTTGCAAAAGATATAAATCTTATAAACAAACTAGAAACAGTAGACCAATAAATAAATCATGACAAATCATGGAAAATAGAGGAACTCCAAAAACATTTTGATCAAGATACTACTACAATTATAGTCAACAAAACAATCCCTGATAATGCAATTGAAGATAGGCTCTACTGGAAACACAACCCGAATGGATGATTTTCTATCAAAAGTGCAATCAATATGATTTATGAAAATAAAGGGCTAACTGACTCCAACATAAATTGGATTTGGAAACTCGATATACCCCTAAAGTAAAACACTTCATATGTGATGTGTCCTTGTCTCCTGTGACAAGTCGAATTGCCAAAGGTGATGACTTTTGGATCTAGTCTTGGTTGAGAAGTCACTCATCTCCAGTATTCTGTTATGGAACGTGGTGATGATGATCCCGAACGGAAGAATGCGGTGAATCAGTGGTGATGGAAATGATTGATGGAATGATGGAAGCGGTGGCGGAAGCGATTGAATGGAGGGATAGACGACTTGAAGAGAAAAGTCGTTAGTGTCGTAGCGTCAACTGCGGAGGGGATAAACTCGATGGAGATCGAGTGGTTGCCGTAGCGTCGACGGCAGAGTGAATGGGGATGAGAGGGATATAGGTGACGTCCGATCAAGGGAAGGAGGGATTAACACTCGACTTTAAACCTTGAACTTTAACTTGAACGTGCGAAATAAAGAGTACAAAGTATGGTATAAATAGGGAAGGGGTCTCGACCAAGACCTAATGGGCTTGGGTCGAAACGAGCCTAAGGGCTAGCCCATGCAAGCATGCAAAAGGCACAAACCCTAAAAGATAAAAGGAAACTATCTTAAATGCTATAAATAAGGAAACTATCTAAAACGTTGCAAATAAGGAAACTATCTAAACAAGCTGGAAATACCAAATATAGATATCGTTTGTAAAAGAACGCGTGAAACTCAGTGACGCGGTGAAGGCTTTGAAGTGATCATCGCGTGAGACGATGACATGTCAAAGTCTTCAGAAGAACGCGTTCTTTCACTCTCGATGGTGGCGAGGACGACGAGTCTGGGCTTGGTCTCTGGGCTTCCTTGGCTGGCGACGGCGCGTGTAATTAGAGACGCGATGGCGGCGGTGATGGCCTTGGACCAGGACCTTGTCACTGGGCCTTGTGAGCGTAGGCTCATGGCTTCTTCCTCGTCTTGGGCCGTCATGGGAGGCAGGGTCACATCACCCTCCCCCACTTGGTTGTGAAGCGTCCCCGCTTCACCATCATCAAACTCTGGCTCAACATATGGAGTCAAGTCGGCCACATTGAAGGACTCGTGGACTCCAAAATCAGGTGGGAGCTCGAGCTGATAGGCATTGTCCCCTATGGCCTTGACCACGCGGAAGGGACCATCTCCACGCGGTGCCAATTTGTGCTTTCGCCGCGAGGGAAATCTCTCTTTGTGAAGATGCACCCAGACAAAGTCTTCGGGGACAAATACAACGCGGCAGCGGCCTGAGTTCTTCTGTGAGGCATACTGTGCGGCCCTCCTCTCCAGCTGCTCCTTGCTTTTGCGATGAAGTTCCTGCACCTGCTCGGCGCGGTTGGAGGCAGAGACGTGCACTGGGTCACGTAGTGGACGCGGCGATAGATCCAGCGGTGTCAATGGGTTGAGGCCATACACCACTTCGAAAGGTGTCAACTTGGTCGCCGTGTGCCTGCATCTATTGTAACAAAACTCGACAATTGATAGTAAGTCCTACCAACGCTTAGGGTTGGCTTTGAGCATCGTGCGAAGGAGGGCTCCTAGAGTTCTATTCGTGACCTCCGTTTGACCATCAGTTTGGGGGTGGTAGCTAGTCGAGAATAGGAGTTTGGTTCCTATCTTTCCCCAAAGAGTTCTGATAAGCACTACTTTATAGGGCTTAACTAAGAGTCATTAGAGGGTTTATTGGTGCCATTCGGGTAGATTTAGACACATTCATGTGTATGGCGTTTGGGGGCGAAGTTGGTGTTTTTGGAGGTGTTTGAGCTGTTTTGGAGATCATAGGAAACACTGAGGATGAAGCCACCAGTAGAAGACGCCAAGGAGTTATGAAGTATTGGCGAGGAGGTGCTGAAGACACACTTTTGGAGGCCTTGGGAGCATTCGGAGCTGAAGAGACGAAGACACTGAAGGAGTGGCTTCACGACGGCCGCCGTTCACATCGCGGCGACCGCCGCCAAAGGATTCCCCGCGACCATAGCTATGACTTAATCACGGCGACCGCCGTTTAAAGCCGGCGACCGCCGCGATTACGGCACCCGCCACCCTCTCTACGGCGCCCGCCGCCACTGTCAGAAGCCCACCGAGCCCGTTTCCAGATCTGTTTTATTTTGGATTATTTTATTACGGTTTTAGTATTTTCGTTTTAGGTTAATTTAGACTGATTTACTTTTAGTATTTAAGGGTTAGAAGGGAGCTTGGCCTCCCTAATATCTCTCGAACCCTAATTTCACTTTTCATTCTACGTACTTTGCTATGAAGAACTAAGCCACTCTTGCTTAGTCAGACGCTGAAGCTTTCGTTTTGATTCAGTTGTGAGATTCTCGTTCTTAATCTATTGCATGGATTTTATCTATTCTCTTGCTTGATTGCTTATGATTGATATTGATAATTTCTAGTCTGATCAACTAGGGTTTGTTGTTATTGATCTATTGCTAGATTTAGATTATTACTGGTTGAGCATATCTATTTCAGAGTAGCAACTGCATCGTGCTAGTATTTGGTTGTGCTAGTCTTATGCAGAAGAGAACTGATTTACATTCTAGGATAAAAGCTGGTTGTTTTATGCTAGAATTGTATCCAACTATATTCCTATCCGTAAAGCTGCTGTTAAACTGAATCTTGACAGTTTCAGGGTTGTTTAATTAGTTAGTGCTAATAGTATCTGGTTGTGCTATTAGTTATATCTGCAAAGGAATTGGAATTTCCATTGCATGAGATTTTGAATGAGTATCTAGGATCAACTTGTCATACGAATAGTGGATGTTGTTTGACTAAGTGCTTTTCCCATCACTGAATTCATCAACTTTTAGTTTGTTTACTTTTGCATGCTTAGATTCATTAAAACATACAAAACCCCCCTTTGATTACTTTGGATTGACATACAAATTGCATATTAAGATAGACTATGTCTCCCTGTGGACTTGACCTTTACTTACCTAGGACTACGGTTTAAGGTTTATTTGGATATTTTGCATAGTAGGAATTAGCACGACAAATTCCTGTTATCAAATTGGCGCCGTTGCCGGGGAGGCAATAATCTATTTTGTGTGTGTGATTTGTGTGCCAATCTTGGTGTGAACCTATCTTATGGTTCACACCCGTGTTACTAATAATCTACCTCTAGTTTTTTATCCAGAAATCGAGAGAACTTTTCTTCAAGCTCGCAGGGCAACTGTCTAATGAATCTCTCTATGACTACTATGAACGCTTTAAGAAACTGGTGAAGAGTTGCCCCTACCATGGTTATGCTAATCATGATCTGATTCTTTATCTGCACGGAGGACTCTGTGAAGATGATCGTTGGATGGTAAATTCTGCATGTGGTGGGAATATTCTGAAGAGGACTTATGAAGAGGCTCAAGAGATATTTGCTACTCTGGCTGATGACTCTAGACAATACAGTGGGAGAGGTTCCCAAAGCTTGGTAGTTGCTACTTCTCAATCAAAGATTGATCAGGCTGATTTTGATGTGCTGAGAGAGAAGGTGAGGCGTCTGAAACTGAAAGGTACACCTCAGCAGGCTAAGGCCTGTGAGATTTGTCATGACGACTTGCATCCTACTGATTCGTGTGCTACTCTACAAGAGGAAGTGAATGCAGTAGGAGGATATCAGCAGAGACCCAGGCATGATCCTTACTCTAACACATACAATCCTGGTTGGAGGGATCATCCCAATTTCAGATGGAGAGACCCAGACCCAAATCAACAACAGGGTAATCCTCAACAACCTAGGCAGCCATTTGTGCCAAATCCTCAAGGGCAGAGCTCGAATCCTTCACCGTCTATGGATGACATGATGAAGATGCTGATGCAGAGCAACGTAAACCTCAATGAGAATGTTGCTAAGTTGACTAAGAACCAATTGCAATTCCAAGAGACTACACAAGCCAGCATTCAGAACTTGGAAAGGCAAGTTGGTCAGATCTCTCAAGTGGTGAGTAAGCTTGACGCCAAGGTTTCTGGTAAACTTCCATCTCAGACGGAAGCGAACCCGAACATTCGAAATGTCAGTGTTGTGACTTTGAGAAGTGGGAAGAAGCTTGAAGAGGATAATTATGAGGTCAACAAGGAAGAAAGTCCGGATTTGGAGCAGAATGTAAACGGCGACCGCCGCCCTTCTTACGGCGACCGCCGCCCAGAAAACGGCGCCCGCCGTGACGGTGATCAAAATCTCGGTTTTTCTGACGATGTCAGCGGCGACCGCCGCCCTTCTTACGGCGACCGCCGCCTCCCTGTAGCCGATGCTGAGGCTGAGAAGGAGTCCGAAACTCCGATTTTTCCTGATTGGAAGCCTGTTCCGCCATTCCCATCTGCTTTGAAGCGTACCAAGCCACTTGCTCAGGACAAGGACATGTTTGAGATGTTCAGAAACGTTGAGGTCAACATTCCTCTCCTAAATTTGATCAAGTTTGTCCCTCGTTATGCCAAGTTCTTGAAGCAGATGTGCACCACAAAGAGGAATCAGGATAGGAACAACAAGAAGAAGGTAAAGGTAAGCGAACATGTTTCTGCTGTGTTTCAGAAGCGCTTACCTAAAAAGTGTGGCGACCCAGGTATGTTCACCATTCCCATCACTATTGGAGATACCAAGTTCAATACAGCTATGTTAGATTTGGGTGCTTCCATTAATGTTCTACCTTCATCTCTTTGTGAATCCTTACGATTAGGACCCATGCATGCGACCAATATTTTCATTCAGTTAGTTGATCGATCTAGTGTGCGTCCTATAGGGATAGTGGAGGATGTTTTGGTTAGGGTTGGTGATCTTACTTTTCCTGCTGACTTCTAAGTGCTCAATATGGAACATGATAAGCATGCAACCCCTATTCTATTAGGGAGACATTTCCTGAAAATTGCCAACACTAAGATTAATGTGAGTACTGGTGCTTTAACCATGGAATTTGATGGCCAAACTATTAACTACAATATCTATGAAGCCATGAAATATCCTTCTGATGATCACTCTTTGTGTGCAATTGATGTACTTGAGCCTGTGGTGCAAAACGTTTTTGATGAGGACCACCTAGAAGACAAGCAATCTATCATTGTTGATTCTAGCTTGGATTTTGCTTCATCTACTAACTCGCAGGAAGTCGTCGCTGAGTTGGACGCTTACTATAAGCTTCCTCTGGAGCTACCAGGCAAATCGCCTTTACCGCTAACTCCGAGCGAGAAGCTCGTTCCCTCTTTGGTGCAGGTCCCTGAAGTTGAGGCTAAACACCCCCCTGATCGATCTAAGTATGGGAGAGACGCGACTAAGAAGGTCAAGGTGGAGGAGCCGCTGAAGAAGAAGAATGGTCTAAGGTTCAAACCTTTCCATGAGTGGTTCAGGAAGGAGGTAATGAATGAGAAGGTTCCTAAGGAACCTGATGATATGGATTGAGGTTGTTCAATTAGTATGTCGAGCCAACGACATTAACTAAGGCGCTGCTCGGGAGGCAACCCGATGTTAGGTAGTTTATTTCCTTTCCCTTAGTCATTTTCTTTTGTTTTTCCTTTTAGTTTTTGCTTTCTGTGTCGAACTAACCTGCAGGAAGCGTATCCAAGTGAAGAAGGAGAATCGGCGACCGCCGCCCCCCTTACGGCGACCGCCGCCAATCCCCTCCTACGACACTTTGCTTGCAGCAAATGACGACGACCGCCGTTTAATTACGGCGATCGCCGCCATTCTCAGGTTCGTTTTCTTTTTATTTTATTAAAAATAAAAAAAATGGGCCCCAAAAAAACCTTACACGGGGAGCAAAAGACGAAAATAAAATACCCCGAAAAGACCTTAAACGGGGAGAAAAAGTCAAAAAAAAAAGGTTCTACCGGAGGCCAGCTGCCCAGCGTTTCCTATGGAGAGATGGTGCGCATCATGTTGTCAAGGAGGAGACATTAGCCCCACTTTGTATTTGACAACGATGATGGCCCTATAATTGGCAGCTGGGGAGGAGGAACACTAGGGCCCACACCATGATTACATATGGGCCCCATTTTTGTGTTCGTTGAAGGTCGTGCAACCCCGCCATACCTGCCATACCACTATTCACCACAGTGGTTCCCTATGGTTGCACGGTAGATGAAGATTATGGCGTTGATGCCGACACCCGAGACATGGACGTTTATTGAGAAGACCGCCAGCAACAAAGGAAGTGTCCAAGCCAGCTCGGCGACGTTGTGAGTTAATTTTTTTTTTTTTTTTTTTTTTTGCTTTTCCTTGTGCTTCTATTTTTTGTCTTTCATTACATTGAGGACAATGCATTGTTTAAGCATGGGGGAGAGTTCTATTCTTGCTACGTCGTTGAGGAGAAAAATGAATAAAGAAAAAAAGCCAAAAATTTGAAAAAAAGGCTATCATTGAAATCTTGGGATAGGTCGAAAACCCAAAATGGCGGCCTAGGTAATAAGCAGGTGTCTTGGACCAGCATTAGGCTGGGGTAATATGTGGTCAAGAGTGACGTGAGCTTATGTGAGTACATCTATTGGAAAATGAAATGAGTGGCTTGGTGAAAACCCGAAAGGGCGCCTTGGCAAAACGAGCGAAAAAGAAGAAGAGTGATTTTAGGATTTCTCATTATTCTTGGCGAGGCGTCATAAGAAGAGGAGTCAAAGAAGGATTGTCGGGTAGGATACTCTGGGAGACATAAGGAGCAATAGATGGAGGCTAGGATTAGAGGTTACTCACACTATTGGATGTCCGAGTTTAGCTTGGGGGAAGTACTCTGCTTGCCCCTTAAGCTTGTTGAGTGTTGATGTGTTGTGAATGAGATTGGTGCCAGGAGCTTGGCATGGGTTAGGTAACTCTTAGTTGGAGGATATGCTTCCTGAGACCTTGGATGCTGCATTGGAGGAGTAGGCTCTTTATTAGTTTACTCGCGGACGAGCAAAGGTCTAAGCATGGGGGAGTTTGATAAGCACTACTTTGTAGGGCTTAACTAAGAGTCATTAGAGGGTTTATTGGTGTCATTCGGGTAGATTTAGACACATTCATGTGTATGGCGTTTGGGGGCGAAGTTGGTGTTTTTGGAGGTGTTTGAGCTGTTTTGGAGATCATAGGAAACACTGAGGATGCAGCCACCAATAGAAGACGCCAAGGAGTTATGAAGTATTGGCGAGGAGGTGCTGAAGACACACTTTTGGATGCCTTTGGAGCATTCGGAGCTGAAGAGACGAAGACACTCAAGGAGTGGCTTCACGGCGGCCGCCGTTCACATCGCGGCGACCGCCGCCAAAGGATTCCCAGCGACCATGGCTACGACTTAATCACGGCGACCGCCGTTTAAAGCCGGCGACCGCCGCGATTACGGCGCCCGCCACCCTCTCTACGGCGCCCGCCGCCACTGTCAGAAGCCCACCGAGCCCGTTTCCAGATCTGTTTTATTTTGGATTATTTTATTACGGTTTTAGTATTTTCGTTTTAGGTTAATTTAGACTTATTTACTTTTAGTATTTAAGGGTTAGAAGGGAGCTTGGCCTCCCTAATATCTCTCGAACCCTAATTTCACTTTTCATTCTACGTACTTTGCTATGAAGAACTAAGCCACTCTTGCTTTGTCAGACGCTGAAGCTTTCGTTTTGATTCAGTTGTGAGATTCTCGTTCTTAATCTATTGTATGGATTTTATCTATTCTTTTGCTTGATTGCTTATGATTGATATTGATAATTTCTAGTCTGATCAACTAGGGTTTGTTGTTATTGATCTATTGCTAGATTTAGATTGTTACTGGTTGAGCATATCTATTTCAGAGTAGCAACTGCATCGTGCTAGTATCTGGTTGTGCTAGTCTTATGCAGAAGAGAACTGATTTACATTCTAGGATAAAAGCTGGTTGTTTTATACTAGAATTGTATCCAACTATATTCCTATCCATAAAGCTGTTGTTAAACTGAATCTTGATAGTTTCAGGGTTGTTTAATTAGTTAGTGCTAATAGTATCTGGTTGTGCTATTAGTTATATCTGAAAAGGAATTGGAATTTTCATTGCATGAGATTTTGAATGAGTATCTAGGATCAACTTGTCATACGAATAGTGGATGTTGTTTGACTAAGTGCTTTTCCCATCACTGAATTCATCAACTTTTAGTTTGTTTACTTTTACATGCTTAGATTCATTAAAACATACAAAACTCCCCTTTGGTTACTTTGGATTGACATACAAATTGCATATTAAGATAGACTTTGTCTCCCTGTGGACTCGACCTTTACTTACCTAGGACTACGGTTTAAGGTTTGTTTGGATATTTTGTATAGTAGGAATTAGCACGACAAATTCCTGTTATCAAGTTCTCCAAAAATGACCAACAAACTTAGAATCCCTGTCACTAACAATGGTACGTGGGACTCCATGAAGACGCATCACATGCTCAAAGAATAAATCAGCAATCTCACTAGCACTATGGGTGGTCTTACAAGCTATAAAATGTGCCATCTTAGAAAATTTATCTACGACTACAAAAATAGAGTCTTTACCTCGTCTAGAGAGGGGCAAACCCGTGATGAAATCCATAGACAAATCTTCCCAGGGGGCACTCGGAATGGGCAATGGAGTGTAGAGGCTGTGAGGACTAGACTTAGCTTTGGCTCTCTGGCAAGTCACACAACTCCTACAAAACCTAGTCACTTGGTGGGTCATGTTAGGCCAAAAGAAATGTTATCTCAGCGCGTCTAAGGTCTTCCTAATCCCAAAGTGTCCATGACTCGCGTGTGCTTCCTCAATCAATAGGAGCCTAATGGAAGATCTAGGAATGCATAGACGACTAGCCTTATACAAATATCCCTCAGAAAGGTAAAACGTCTCAAACTCACGCGATTTTAGGCAATGCTCAAGAATAGGGGCAAAGAAAGGGTCACTAGCATATAAATCTTTAATCAAAGCAAAACCCAAAATCTTAGTTTGCACTTGAGTCAAGAGAACATACCTGCGAGACACCGCGTCAGCAACGATGTTATCTTTCCCTTTCTTGTGAACAACGACATAAGGGAATGTCTCCAGAAACTCCACCCAGCGAGCATGGCGGCGATTGAGGTGAGCTTGGCTCTTCAAATAGCTCAGCGCGGCATGATCACTGTGGATGACAAACTCACGCGGCCAGAGGTAGTGTTGCCAAGTCTTCAGCACGCGTACTAAGGCATAAAGCTATTTGTCGTAGGTGGGGTAATTGAGAGTGTCTCCTGTGAGCTGCTCACTGAAGTAGGCAATTGGCCTCTTTTCTTGGTGTAGCACACCACCAATGCCTATGTCAGAGGCATCACACTCTACTTCGAAGTGTTTGGTGAAATCTGGAAGCTGAAGCAATGGCGCTTGGCATAATGCGGTCTTCAAGGCAAAGAAGGCGCGTTCATGGGAATCCTGCCACAAAATTGTGCTTCCTTTCTTGGTGAGCTCGTGAAGTGGCGCGGCAATGGAGGAAAAGTCGCGTACAAAACGCCGATAAAAACCCGCGAGACCGAGAAAGCTTCGCACTTGTGTCGGAGTTGTAGGCATGGGCCAGTCCCTGATGGCCGCGATCTTTTCCTCGTCAACGCGTAAACCATCGCTACTAACAATGTAGCCCAGAAAGTTGGTGGACGCGGAGCAAAAGGAACACTTAGCCAGATTGGCGAATAGGTGCTCTTGGCGAAGATACTCTAACACTTGTCGAAGGTGATCGGCATGGTCGTCGAGGCTCCGGGAATACACAAGTATGTCATCGAAATAAATGACAACAAACTTGCCAAGGAAAGATCTCAACACGTGGTTCATCATGCGCATGAATGTGCTGGGCGCGTTCGTGAGCCCAAAGGGCATGACTAGCCACTCGTAGAGCCCATACTTGATTTTGAATGCCGTCTTCCATTCATCACCTTCTTTCATTCTGATCCGGTGATAACCACTCTTCAAATCAATCTTGGAGAAGAGTGTCGCGCCATGAAGTTCATCAAGCATATCATCAAGGCGGGGAATAGGGTGCCTATACTTGACTGTGATCTGGTTTATGGCACGGCAATCAACACACATTCTCCATGTGCCATCTTTCTTGGGCACAAGGATCACAGACACAGCACAAGGGGAAAGAGATTCCCTTACGTACCCGCGATCTAGCAATTCTTGGACTTGGCGCTGTAGTTCTTTGGTCTCTTCTGGACCAGCTCTATAAGCAGCGCGGTTGGGCAAAGAAGCACCTGGAACAAGATCAATCTGGTGCTCAATGCCTCTCAGGGGAGGTAATCCTTGTGGCAACTCATCTGGGAACACGTCTTGGAACGCGGCAAGCAACTTCGCGATCGATGATGGTAAGACTGCGTTCTTCGACGATGCTGGTATGCACGGGGTTAGCACAAGTAGAAAACATGGTGCTTTTCCAGTGACACATGCAGTGAGGTCACTGGGCCTGGCCAAAAGAACGCGTTGCTCACAGGTTCCTTGCAAAGGACGCGCTAGGGGCAACGAATGATGGGGGGCACTTGGTGTCCCAGTTGTGGCATTGTGCTTCTTCTTGCTAGCGCCTGAAGGAGATGAAGTGTGACCAGATTGGGGCGTAGTGGACGCGGTCTCTATGGCCTTCTGGCGATCGCGTTCGACCTGGTCCTGTAAGATCTCATGGGGAGACATTAGATGCAAAGTGATGCGCTTCCCGTGGTAATTGAACACATAAGTGTTCAAATACCCGTCATGGAGCATGCGCTTGTCAAATTGCCATGGGCGCCCAAGCAAAATATGGGTGGCGTCCATTGCAATGACATCACAAAGAATAGAATCACAGTATTGGCCTATAGAAAAAGAAATTAAACATTGGCGAGATACTGTGTTACCTGGCCTAGAAGAAATCCATTGGAGGGCATAAGGTTGTGGATGAGGCGTCGTAGGCAATTTGAAGTGGTTGACAACCTTCTCATTCACAATATTTGCACAAGATCCTCCATCAATAATGACACTCAAGGAAGTTGTTTGCACTAGAGCCCTTGTGTGGAACAAGTTCTCTCGTTGATCGCTTAAGTTGGCTTCCTTGACGGTGAGGAGACGACGCATCACCAATCTCAATGGTGTGCCCGCGTGCAGAGACATGGGGTCGCAGTCATACGCGTCTTCATCCTCCTCAGCAATGTCTTCAGGGATTGCGTCAAGTGTGGCCTCCTCGTCCTCACAAGACTCGTAGCCGGCAGCGGCTGTGGAGAACAACACTTTGCGAGCATTGGGCCAATCTTTCTTATAGTGTCCTCTTCCACCACATTTGTAACACTCAATATCATGCGCGCGATCATTGTTCACTGGCGCCTGTCTTGGCGCGTTCTGTCGCGGCGTGGTGGCCGGTGGCGCGGTCTTTGCTTTGGGGGCTTGGCTAGACGCGGCTGTGGTAGAGGCACTAGGGCGAACATTAGTAGAAGGTAAACCACTAGAGTTAGAAGAATACCTTTGTTGGCCACTGGAATATGTGTAAGATTTCCGGCGAGATAATTGGGCTTGAATCTGCATCGCCGTGTGGGTGAGTGTGTTCACGTCTTTGATGGGCAAAATCTCGAGCTGATCACGGATGTTAGTGTTCAAGCCACTCAAGAATTTGGTCCTCATAGTAGATGGTGCAACAGAGATGTTGGCCTTGTAATACATGTCTTCAAGCTTGGAAAAGAACTCGAGTGGAGTCATCGAGCCCTGGCGAGCCATGGCAATGTTCAATCTCATTTGATTCCGGTAGTCTGGAGGCACGTATTTCCAGGTCATTACATAGACTAATTGATGCCATTTCCGGGTCATGGTCGTAGTCGGAGCCGTCGTCGAAGCCAGCAGGTGTGGCTCTGGGGACATAGCGGTCCGTGTGGGAAACGAAGCCTTGGCGACTCTCGATGACACTCTGCATTCTGTTGAGTTGTGGTTGATGTTGAGACGTCGAATGCAGTTTGCCTTTGCCTTTGTCGACTCTCGTCTTCGATGGACCCGTGTCAGTAGCTCCAGGTGGAGGCGGCGCGTTCATAGCACTTGGAGGGGTAGGAGTCGGCACGATGGGTGCCACTGGTGGTTGGGCTTTCAAAGTCGCAATCTCTTGTCTTAGAGCCTGGATCAAGGTTTGATCTTCGGACAATTCCATGATTGGATCGCGTTGTTGGTCTCGTGGTGGTTGGTCCTGATGTAGAACCAACTGTGGGGGTTGATCTCGGTTTGTTGTGTCGACTTCGCAGTCGTCTTGAGTGGATCCAATCTGCATCGTGCCTATAACAAGACGGCCAGACATGGGAGTAAAAACGAACCAAAAGACAACAAAGAACAACAACCAAGCAAATCACTAATCAAGTCACAAAGTTCACGTAGGTAGGGCTTGTTTGGGCTTTCCGTGAGGACGACTTGGTTTGCACAAGAGTTGGTGTATCAAGCAAGTTGCAATCAAACAAACAAGAACAAATTGAAACCCTAAACAAACGGAAACAAAGCAACCGAGTAGCAAGAAATCACCTTCTAGGAAGCTACCTAGACGATGGAGAGATTGAGAAGATGAGGTTAGACCTAGGTGAGGGAGTTAGGGTTGCCTTATTTTGGCTTAACCTAACTTTGGAAACTTTTTTTTTTAATATCTCTTTTTTTTTAATATCCAAGATCTTATCTTTTGATCTTTATAGATTGCAAAAGGAAACAAAATAAAAAAAAATAAAAAAAAAGGTCTAAGTAACTAGAATATCACAAGTGTGATCTTTGTAGAGAGAGGAAAGAGAAGATAAGATTTTGATGATATCTTATAAGGAAATTGGTAAACTTAAGCATAATCAAGCAAACAAGGAAACTCTATCCACGCATGAACTAAGGAAACAAAATATTCAAGCATGCAAGATAACAAAATTACCTAACACACCAAAACTTGGAAAGGAAGAAAAAATTTCGGCCAAGGTGTGACCTTGTAGAAATCGAAGGGTCAGCAAAGATGGAAAATTTCTGGTTTTTCGTGATCTTTTTCTCGCGAGACAGTACGAAAGAAGAGATGAGGGTCAAGAAAAATTGTGAACAAAATTCAAATTGAGTTCATGACTTACAAGACTGTTGGGCTCTGATGCTAGTTGATGTGTCCTTGTCTCATGTGACAAGTCGAATCGCCAAAGGTGATGACTTTTGGATCTAGTCTTGGTTGAGAAGTCACTCGTCTCCAGTATTCTGCTATGCAACGTGTTGATGATGATCGCGAACGGAAGAACGCGATGAATCGGTGGCGATGGAAACGATTGATGGAATGATGGAAGTGATGGCAGAAGCGATTGAATGGAGGGATATACGACTTGAACAGACAAGTCGTTAGTGTCGTAGCGTCGACTGCGGAGGGGATAAACTCGATGGAGATCGAGTGGTTGTCGTAACGTCGGCGGCGGAGTGAATGGGGATGAGAGGGATATGGGTGACGTCCGATCAAGGGAAGGATGGATTAACACTCGACTTTAAACCTTGAACTTTAACTTGAACGTGAGAAATAAAGAGTACAAAGTAGGGTATAAATAGGGAAGGGGTCTCGACCAAGACCTAATGGGCTTGGGTCGAAACGAGCCTAAGGGCTAGCCCATGCAAGTATGCAAAAGGCACAAACCCTAAAAGATAAAAGGAAACTATCTTAAACGCTATAAATAAGGAAACTATCTAAAATGTTGCAAATAAGGAAACTATCTAAACAAGCTGGAAATACCAAATATAGATATCGTCTGTAAAAGAACGCGTGAAACTCAGGGACGCGGTGAAGGCTTTGAAGTGATCATCGCGTGAGATGATGACATGTCAAAGTCTTCAGAAGAACGCGTTCTTTCACTCTCGATGGTGGCGAGGACGACGAGTCTGGGCTTGGTCTCTGGGCTTCCTTGGCTGGCGACGACGCGTGTAATCAGAGACACGACGGCGGCGGCGATGGCCTTGGACCTGGACCTTGTCACTGGGCCTTGTGAGCGTAGGCTCATGGCTTCTTCCTCATCTTGGGCCGTCATGGGAGGCAGGGTCACATCAATATGGAAGGTAAGCAAAAACGAAATACCAACTAAAGAGAAACTTTATGAAAGGCACATCCATGTCCCCCTAGAATGCATCATGTGCAGCCACTCAGTGGAGAATCTAACACACATATTATTCAAATGCCCCCACACCCAACAAACACTTCGAAACATTGACCCACAAATACAACAACTAATCAACAACATGACAATAAAAATGCTACATAATTACTAAACAGAGTAAAAGACAAATCCAATATGAAAATAATGGAAATACTATACATATACAGGTGGAGCATCTTGTAATACCCCTCATTTTTAGTAATGGTATTTGGGTAATTTTCTCAACCCTCGTTCTGTAATCGTGACGCGTTAGGCGAAATTCGGAATTTCTATAACGCGTATAATCTCTGTAATAATTCCCTGAGCATTATAATATACATTCGATGTATTTTTGAGGCTTAAAATATTTGTTTGGGTACAAATATTAGTTATTGCAAGGTTTTAGCACGTGTTCAATCGTTTCCCGGGCAAAAGGACGCGAATAGGCCTTTTCCGCGACCGTAGAAGATTTCCACAACCGTAGAAAATGATGCGTCGTCAGCCTCGCGAACAAGCATTTTTCTGCGACCGCGGAATATTTCCACGACCGCGGAAAATGCTTCATCCTCGTCTTTAATGGCTTCGTCGGTTGAGATGGTCGTCGATTCGTCGGGGGGATTTGGAGCGGTTCATCTGGCCGGGAGTTGGGGTGCTCAGTGGCTATAAAAGGAGGGCTCGGATGGAGGGTTGGAGCATCTGAAATCCAATCTCTCTCTATCGCTCGTGTCGTCGGAGTTCTCGTATCATTGGAGCTCTCGCCGGTGGTTTTAGTGGTCGAGTGGTGGTACAGTAGAGGCGTCGTGGTGCCAGGAGACAAAGCCCTCTCGTTCGGAGCCTCATCGTGTCGTCGCCGGTGAGGATTTGTTCGATTAGGGTTGTCGGGTTCATGGCCGCGACCGCGGACATGAACAGCCGTGACCGCGGATGATGTCCAGACATCCGCGACCGCGGAATCCAATCCGCGATCGCGGATTGCCTTAGCAAACGCGATCGTGGCCTTGGACGATCCGGTCACGGATGGGACCCTCGTTTCTTTCGTTTAATTTCGTTTCCTTAGTGTGGATTTTATGTGTGAACTTATACATATATTATTCGAGGGACAATGATAGTAAACGGTTACGATTACTAGAACCATTCTGTTTTCACCCTTGCAGAGTCTTTCATTAGACTAACCAACCAGGTTTTATTCCTTGCATGGTTGGCTGGTGTCATCCATCCTATACGGCACATCAGTGGTTGGTTCCCGAAGTCTTGAAGTAACCAGTTGAAGAAGAGGCTTGTAGTTGCAGATTTAAGTGTCGGTATTTCAAGGTCGTTTAGTATTACTTGAATACATATTGTTATAACCTAGTCATGTAATAGGTTTATTCTAAAAGTCTTCCGCTGTGTAATTTATAAGTCTTCCACTGAGATTTAACTTTGTTGTAAAAACGCTACTCTCGTTTGATGAGAGATATTTTAATAAAAGGGTTGAGTTTCATATTTATAAGTCTTCCGCTGTTTAATCTTTTGTTAATTAATATGTTCCTTTAAGTTTAATTGTTCCGATTAAAGCCTAGGGTGACATCGGACACTAACGTCTGAGGTCACTAGCGTGTGGCATTTCTGACAATAAGTCGGGGGTGTTACAGTTATGGTATTAGAGCAATGGTTTTAAAATTCTTGGCCTATTGTTAGGTTTGAGAATTTTCGAAAACTAATTTTGAAACTATTTTCAAACCTATCTTTTATTAAAAAGGAATTTCGAGAGTTTCAATGTTGAATTTAAAAGTTATAAGTAACTCTGGTAATTTAATTTAAACTAATGATTTAGCTATTTTGAACTTCAAAAGTTATTTATCGTTGGTTTATAAAAGGCGTGTTATACGCAATCAAAATAAGTTTAAGATTGAACTTTATAAGTGTGATTTTGGTCTTGGTACAAGTTTTGTGATAATCGTATCACTAGTTTGAGAAACTAACTTTATAGATAATTATTTTTATATATAAGGTTTAAAGGTATAAAGTATAAAGTTTGAAGGTATCTGGTTTAAAACTAAGTGGTTTTCCAAACTTCTGCAAGTTTCGAGTTGTTACTTATTCCTTAGATCCATTCTTAGGAATATCGTTTCTCCCTAGGTTTATTGTCATTTAAAGGTTGACATTTCTCCTAGAGTTCCCACTTTCAAATAAGTCAGAAGAAGGTCGTTTCTGTGGTTAATGGTGGTGGGCCAGTCATACTGATATAGAGTTATTAGTTTGGACCCTTATAAATTGTATCATAACGTAATTGACTCAGTGTCATGTACAAGTTGGAAAAGTTCTAAACTAACGTTATGGTTCATCAACAGATAATGGACACCCGATCCATCAACCAGGCAGCTAACGGAAGTCCTAGCAACGATTCTCGAATTTGGCTGAGAAGTGCTAATCCACAAGGGGAAGACGCGGGATCTGGCTCACGTAACAATGAACCGACCCTGCAACAGAATGTTCTTCAAGGACAAGCGGACCCCCAGGCTGCAAGGGGAGTTCCACCTCCTGCCCCGATTGTGCTAAATGCGACGATCATTGGGCAGATAGTGGGGCTAGTGGTCGAAGTATTAATGGGCCAGGTGATACCGCAAGCCCAAGCGGCCCCCATACCTCAAGTCGTAGCTAGTGTGGAGGCACAGATTAAGGCAAAGGGTAGGCAACAGAATCGCATGGCTCACTCGTTCAAGCGGCCGTCGTCGCCCACCAAGTTCGAGAAGTGTGGTCGTACTAAGACCAAGGCGACTCAGGCTCGCTCCGCCAAAGGCTCAGGCTGGAGTAACGGCGTGATTCAATGCCACAACTGTGATCAAGCTGGGCACAAGAGTCCTAGTTGCCCAAAGGCAAAGAGGATATGTTACAAGTGTGGGAGGGAAGGCCACATGAAGGCATACTGTATGAAGAAGGGCCTAAAGCCAACACAAGCATGTCAGGCCTCAATGGTTGGCTGTGGGCAGAACCCAAGGACGGAAGTGTCTGCTCCGGAGCCATATGTTACTTGTGATAAAGGCAAGGCGCCTATGGAATCTTCGGGTCAAGAGCAACGACTCTTTGTGATACGTCACCCCGACGGGAGGGAAACCCTGTGCGAGTGGTAGAATTTTGTAAGTTTTTAAGAATAGGGAGCTATGACTTATGTCGATAGTCTCCATAGTTTAGTAATCTGTCTATTCGACTTTCTATCAGTTGTTTTATGTAATGTTTCGAATAATAAAGAAGTGTTTCGTTGTTCTAGAAATTACTAGATTCGTTACTATTGCAAATTGTTCATTCATACGAGACTCCGTGAGTGCCAAAAACAGTTATATCACGTGTGGATAAGGGCTGTCAGGACTCATAAAGGAGGGGTAACGTATGGAGCCTAGGTGTTCGTTCCCTACATGGTTAACACCAGGGGCGACTCCATTACTGAAATGCTAGATCCATTCTTAGGAAGCTCTCTTTGTTCTTGGAGTAATGTCACATCGGTATGACAATAATTACTCCCTTTGTTGAGCGGACGAGCGTTATCTCGTGAGTTGAGTTTTACCAAAATTCCTTAATGTAAAGGAAACAAATATATGTGCTTAATGCTCTATGGGACGAAGAATTTTTTTTTCTCTCATATGTGTACCCTGAACATTTGTTGTGGTAAAAGTACGTAGGAGTGAACTATATAAAGATTAGAATGCCTAGTTGTAAGGTCATTCTGTAGTCATCTATAAGGATAGATTGCTGAGAAGAAAATAAATGTATTCCAGAGATAGTTCATAGGGGGGTCAGTTCCTCTGAAAAGATCGTACTCTATTACGACCTTGAGTAAAACCTCAGGACCCAAGGGTGTGAAGTCATAGGTATTATTTTGGAAGATTCATCCGAGGCTTCGTTATGAGGCTTTCTTAAGAGAAACGACATAAGGATTGGATGGAGAGTGATCGACGTCTATTAAAGGCGATTTGATGTCACGTTTAGGGAAAATAAAGTGATTGGCGGCAATTGTGCTAATTGACTTATCACGATCTTGTTTGAGGAAACTAGAGGTTTTAAGTTGGAAGTGAGCTTTAGGGCCAATTTTAATTGGGCCAAGGAGCTGAATCAGTGAAGTGTACCTTCAAGAGGTATGGAGTTATGATATCTAGAGTTTTTACAAGGCTTGATATGAGGATTTTAAGTGGGTGGGACGTAAGGCCAATTATATAGCACTTTCTGGAAATTAAGTTGTGGAACGATTGTTTCGGGAGAAAGCTCATTTAAGATTGAAGGGTTATGGTGTAGGGCCTAGTTATTCGGAGGATATCGATAAACAAAAAGATGTAGAATGGGATATTGTCATATGTGCATTTAAGGAGTAAGGTAACAAATGTTACTCGTATATACCCATTGAAGGATTAGGACGTAAAGTGATTGATTTGACGGCAAGGCATCAATATGGTATTTTTGAGTAATTAGAATTGAGGAACCTTAAAGGTTTAAGTTAGAAATTGAATAATGGAATACGTTAGGGTAATCTTGGATAAATGGTAAATATCTGTAAAGCAAAAGAGTGCTTGATTTGGGATAATAAATCGTATAAGGACAACTGGTTACTTAAGGATTTTTTGGTGAATAGCAAACTCGACCGGTAACAGTTTGCTACGATTTTGAAGGTCGAATAGTGTGGCATAATATAAGAATGTGGATGATATCAAGTGGACTTGAGGAAAAGGCAACCTACGTCTATTAAGGTGATCGTATGGTACGTTTGGGTAAAACGAGAGTATAATCTTTTGAAATGGATTATTAGATCATGTTAAGATAATCGTACATAGGTTGTGGTATGATTACTTGTGGGATCACATGAGTACAAGATTTTGAGTTAAGATATGGCACAAGGGCCAAATGTGATTAAGGTAACCAATGAAATAGGTGAGCCGTGTATGTAAGGAGTAAGGTCTATATGACAAGTGGAGATACTAAGTTGAAGTATAGTTGAATTCTATGTATGTACTTTGAGGATCTGACAGTCGAAAGGAAGTTAGTAGAGAGATGTTGTATTCTTCTGGTTGAGGACTTCAAGGTCTTTATGAGGAATAGGGCAATATAGCGAGGTTATATTGGAGATTATAATGGATACTCTGATTAAGGAAATGGTAAACTTGCGGATGATCATATCTGTTCTAACGAGAGTAACACTAGTACAAAAAAGGGCTTTCCCTACGGACACAATTACCACGGTTCCGTGTTTTTTCGTAGTAATTTTGTTGTCATGGTTTAATTACTACGTTTGTATGAATCAACCGTGGTTTTTATGCACCCTTTTTACTACGGTTCTCACATAACCGTAGTAAATAAACTGCTAAAATTACCACGGTTCCGTATTTTTTCGTAGTAATTTTGATGTCATGGTTAAATTACTACGGTTGTATGAACAACCGTGGTTTCTATACACCCTTTTTACTACGGTTCTCACATAACCGTAGTAAATAAACTGATAAAATTACCACGGTTCCGTATTTTTTCATAGTAACTTTGATGTCATGGTTAAATTACTACGGTTGTTCATACAACCGTGGTTTCTATGCACCATTTTTACTACGGTTCTCACATAACCGTAGTAAATAAACAGCTAAAATTACCACAGTTCTGTATTTTTTCATAGTAATTTTGATGTCATGGTTAAATTACTACGGTTGTATGAACAACCATGGTTTTTATGCACCTTTTTTAGTACAGTTCTCACATAACCGTAGTAAATAAAGTGCTAAAATTACCACGGTTCCGTGTTTTTTCGTAGTAATTTTGATGTCATAGTTAAATTACTACGGTTGTATGAACAACCATGGTTTTTATGCACCTTTTTTACTACGGTTTTCACATAACCGTAGTAAAAAAACTGCTAAAATTACCACGGTTCCGTGTTTTTTCGTAATAATTTTGATGTCATGGTTAAATTACTATGGTTGTATGAATAATCGTGGTTTTTATGCACATTTTTTACTACGGTTCTCACATAACCGTAGTAAATAAACTGCTAAAAGTATCACGATTGCGTGTTTTTTCGTAGTAACTTTGTTGTCATGGTTAAGTTACTATGGTTGTATGAACAATCGTGGTTGTTATGCACCTTTTTTACTACAGTTCTCACATAACAGTAGTAAATAAAATGCTAAAATCACCATGGCTCCGTGCTTTTTTGTAGTAATTTTATTGTCATGGTTAAATTACTACGGTTGTATGAACAACCGTGGTTGTTATGCACCTTTTTTACTACAGTTCTCACATAACAGTAGTAAATATAATGCTAAAATTACCATGGCTCCGTGATTTTTTGTAGTAATTTTGATGTCATGGTTAAATTACTACAGTTCTTTGAACAACCGTGATTTTTATGCATCTTTTTTACTACGGTTGTGGGAGAACCGTGGTAAATAACTGCTACAAATACCACGGTTCTATTTTTTTCATAGGAATTTGGTTGTCATGAGTAAATTACTACTGTTGTTTAAACAACTTTGGTTTTTTTTAAGCTAAAGACAATCAGGGACAAATGTATTTTTTTTAAGCTAAGACAATCAGGGGCGGACACTTCGATCCCTAAAAAACTTTTACACCCTCAAACGCCATTTCCCGCATTCATCCTCTATCCTCCATCTTCCTCCTCCTCTGTTTGCCATTTTTTTATTGTGAAAAAGAAAAAATCCTCTCGCAGGCCCGCCTTCATCCTCCATCTTCCTCCTCCTCCTCTGTTTGCCGCTCCTGGAAGTCAGCCTAGCCTCTGCGTCATCTCACTCCTCGTCTACCACCGAATCGCGCTCATCGTCTTCCTTCTCGCCTTAATTGCTTGTTCCTTCTTTTACTTCTATCGATCGTCGTCTTCAATTGGACGGTCGACGATCGAATCGTCCTCTTCCTGCTCAATCTCGTCACAATCTTTGCCCTAATCTTCACCATCGTCTGGATGAACGTGCTGGTCTCCGCCGTGATTTCGGCTTTCCTGGTCTGTTTCCATGGCGTCTTGATTGTCACGGACTTTGGCGATGATCCGTACGGCGGCTTGCTCTCTCCGGCTACCGATGATCCCAGTGGAGTCTACGGAGAGTTCTAATTTGCGTTCGATTTGGTTACGAGAGAACTTTAAGGAGAAGAGAAAGTTATGTGGTATGTGAAATTCTTCTCAACTTTCTTTCTAGGGTTTACTTTTCTTGCTGGAAGATTCATCTGTAGATCTGCTTATCTGAGCGGTAAATTGAATAAATCCTGATGCAATTTGTACATATTGATTAAACATTGGTGGTGATTAGTTTAAATTGTTCATAGTTACTTCGAATTTGAGCTTTGTGCTGATTGCTGCTATTTTTGGTTCTTAACAGTGCAAACAGTTCCTTTGATGTGGTCTTCAGATGGATGTATCAACTTTGTAGTTTTATGTTGTGTAACTGAGATTTGGTGCTTGGTCATTGAAAGGGGAATTTTGTCTCAGTTATAAGTCAATCAGAGAAATATTGCAAATCTTTACCTGCTACTGTATACCGCATGATAATGTTGCAAATCTTTAAGAAGTGGAGTTGTTCAGAAACTTCAAGAAAGGAGATAATATGGCTTGTAGAACTCGTCTCTAACTCCCTGCTCAAAAATAATCATATATCGATTTTTCTTATACGGTGTTAATGCATTCGTACTCTAAATTGGATGTTTGTTGGCAATCAACCTCCCTTGTCTGCATACGTTAACTGCCAGCAAGTTTTCAGTTGTTGAAATGGTTCTATTGATTTTATTCAAATGTTGCCCTTTGTAAATTTTATTCTGAAGTTTCAGTGCTAAAGGTTGGGTGTCAATTAAGCTTGTATGTCCTATGTTCTTGAATAATTAGTTCTAGTATTTGAATTCTCTTGAAGTATGATTTTTTTTTTCGCAGTTTCTACTATCTAATGGTCTTATAGAAGTTTGAGGCATCATGATTTTTCTGACCTTCCAAACTGGTTTTATTTTGTGATTTTAGGGTATTCTTAGAGATTCTCTTGGATTAAAATGGCATTGAAGTCTCTAATAGAACTTTTTCTGATTGCTTTTTATTTTGGTATAAACTAGATGATGTAGGAAAGAACGGCATTCTGATGAGGAATGTGTCTGCAACATATGCTGATTTGCCTGTGTCCCAATGGCAATGGGAGGAAATGCCTCCAGCACCAGTTCCACGGCTGGATGGATATGCAGTGCAAATAAAAAGTCTTCTTTATGTGTTTTCAGGATATGGTACTATTGATTATGTGAGTATTTGCTTATGAAAATCTCACAATTGAGCTTTGATTGATGCTCTTGTGAGCAGGCTTCATTTTGATTTTTCAATTCTGCGTTTTTTCACCCTTGCATTTTGCTCATGTGGGCTTTCATTTGTCTTATAAGGTGCACTCTCATGTAGACATTTACGATTTTATCAAAAATAGATGGACAGGCAGAATTGAAGCTCCCAAAGAAATGTCAAATTCGCATCTGGGAGTGGCAACAGATGGGAGATATGTGTATGTGGTTTCAGGCCAACATGGACCTCAATGCAGAAAGCCTATCTCCTCGTCTTTTGTGCTGGATACTGAAACTAAGACATGGCAGCGAATGCCTTCGTTGCCTGTTCCGAGGTCAGCTGCAATTCAAATTTAAAGTGGTTATTTGCTTTTCTCGATATGGGTTCAGTCAAGTTGCTGCACCTTACTCGATTTTAGTTTGAAAAGTAGATGTTTTGTTATATACTTGTCAGTTAATGTGGCAAAATGGAGTCTCACAGTTGGTTATTTTTGGCAATTGGCATTGCTTTTGTCTTTTAGATGAGGAACATAGAAAGGCCACTCATATTTCTTGCTGACGAATATCTATAGGCAATTGATTATCGTTCTATAATCTATTTACTTTATAGTATCAGTAATAATGTCATAGATTCTAATGAAAATAATCTTTTTTGCATTGTTTAGGATGTTGGACATAGAATAGGATTTTGCCTTTGTGAGCTTAACTTATTATGCTTATTGATATTCTGACTTGCCAATGTCTTATATTCAAACATTTATGTTTTATTGAGAATGTTCAGATCATATTAAAGCTGTCTCTTTAAGCAGAGTAGTGTTGATATGCATCAAAATCATATTCTGTATCATTGTCCAGTCTTGTAATGTGTGTTGTCTTGTAAGAATATCGCATTCACATGATACTTGCTACCTTGCAGGTGAACATACCTAAGACAAAGAAGACCTACTGCAAGAACAAGGACTGCAGAAAACATACCCTGTACAAGGTGACTCAGTACAAGAAAGGTAAAGACAGTTTGGCAGCCCAGGGAAGCGTCGTTATGACAGAAAGCAGTCCGATTATTATACTTATTGATATTCTGACTTGCCAATGTCTTTTCCACTGTGCTTGTGTTATTTATTGGTGATTCACAAAGCTTGTAAATTGTATCATTGCTTTTGAAAACTTTTGTGCAGCTGGGGAAGCTATCGAATGAGCCAAAGAAGACAATTTGAAGTACCATGGGTGCACCTTGGAATATGAAAATGAGAGGCATCAATATAGAAGTGGTAGATTCTTTCATTTCCATTATTTTTGTCAAGTTTCTCTGCAATATCTAGTCACTGCAGCTTTGCTTTGTTTCCTTTTGCATAACTATTATTTCCTTGCTTCAGCTTCTTATACCACTATTAGTGATACCCCTTCATCATCATCCTCATCATCTAGGTAAAGGTCTCTTTACAATCTTACACAATAGGAAGACTCTTGACTGTGTTAAAAGATTGATTTTTCTGTCAATTTTATAAAATACAGGAAAGTACGTTTTGTGTCACCTTTCTTGAGACATTCAAGGTTCTCATATCATTTTAGTTTTCATCTCTTTGTGGTTTCTTTAGCTGATTTTTCTACAATTATGTAATCCTACAATATATGTTGAATTTTGAGCTTCTTATGTGGAATTCACCTTTTAGGGAAAATAAAGCAATAATTCAAAATGAAGCTGGCCGAGGCTATCCAGAACCGATTGGGTCGAAGCCACTGTCCAAGGACAAAATAGATGAGGTTGGAGATCAATGGATTACTTTTGTGCAAAGGTTGAGTTTTTAATTTGTCAATTGTGCAAGTGATATTATTAGGAAACGTTAATTAGTTTAGAGGATATTGGTGATTTATTCATTACTGACTTTGAATTGATGACCAATCTAGTTACGTTGTTACATGATCGATATTGTGAACGATGTTTGATTATATTTGGATGGTTGTCGGATGTTCATTGGAATTGTTTGTCATAGGTAAATGATATAAAATTCGATCAGATTTATATATCCATCATATTGTTTATAATGGTGACCCAATAAATGGGACATACAATATAACTACGGTTGTAACAAACTAACGACGATGACATTTTACTACGGGTGAATCAATCCTTTTTACTACGGTTTAAACAAATATACTATGTGCACATTTAACACGGTTGATTGTCTTTTATTACGGTTGAAACACTTTAACTACATGTAAAATTATCACGGTTGCTTTGGTTGAAACAACTTTAAGACATGTCAAATTACCACGGTTGTCACCTACTTACTACGGTTATCAATTTACTACGGTTACCTGTTTACTACGGTTCTCGAACCGTAGTAAACAGGTAACCGTAGTCAATTGGTAATCGTAGTAAATCTGTAACCGTAGTAAAACAACGACCGTCGTTTTTAAACGCTTGTATGAAACTATAACGTTCCCAAACATTTGTCATACTTTCCCATAAGACTCAATCTTTTGGAGTCTTTTCTTCATACATTTCCCATAAGACTCAATTCCTTTGGAGTCTTCTTTTCAATGCATGCCTATTCTAATCATTCTGTGAAAGTTCCGGGTTATATATCGTTCCTTCGGTTATTATTCGAGGGACAATGATAGTAAACGGTTACGATCACTAGAACCATTCTGTTTTCACCCTTGCATAGTCTTTCATTAGACTAACCAATCGGGTTTTATTCCTTGCATGGTTGGCTAGTGTCATCCGTCCTATATGGCACATCAGTGGTTGGTTCCCGAAGTCTTGAAGTAACCAGTTGAAGAAGAGGCTTGCAGTTGCATATTTAAGTGTCGGTATTGCAAGGTCGTTTAGTATTACTTTAATACATATTGTTATAACCTAGTCATGTAATAGGTTTATTCTAAAAGTCTTCCGCTGTGTAATTTATAAGTCTTCCGCTGAGATTTAACTTTGTTGTAAAAACGCTACTCTCGTTTGATGAGAGATCTTTTAATAAAAGGGTTTAGTTTCATATTTATAAGTCTTCCGTTGTTTAATCTTTCGTTAATTAATATGTTCCTTTAAGTTTAATTGTTCCGATTAAAGCCTAGGGTGACATCGGACAGTAACGTCTGAGGTCACTGACGTGTGGCATTTCCGACAATAAGGCGGGGGTGTTACACATCTGGTACCAACGAAACTTAAAAACCTTTGAAGACTAAAACAAGAACACAATACCCAACCTCACCAACTTTATCCAGAAACAACAACAAGATTGGAAACAAGCCAAAATGGAAAAATGAACTAAGGAGATAACTAAAACCACGGGGCAAGCAACCATAAGAAAAAGAAGAAACCTTCACTGGGCGAAACCGCCCACCAATGTTTACAAATTAAATTCATATGCATCCAAAACCACTATCGGACCCGCTAGATTCGACTACATCATTCGGGACCATGTTGGAAAACCAATTTCCATGGCCAATGTTGCCCTGAGGAACATTTCTCCGCTACTAGTTGAAGCAATCTCAATGCGTCATGGCATCCGAGATGCAATTCAGCTAGGGATCTCAGATATCGAGATCGAAGGCGACAACTTATGCCTGATTAATGCCCTAAACGGAAAATGGGGCTGCCCGTGGGAAACCGAACTCATCATTTCCGATATCTTGCTTGATTTGCGTCACTTCTCATAATGTCACATTTCCCACATTTTCTGAGAAATTAATACTATGACTGACTTTATTGTAAAACTTTATCACAGATCAATTTCACCAAACGTTGCAGCCATTCCAGATCTTAGAGATCTCATACGCAAGGATGTTCTAGGCGGCTCACCTCAAGATAGAGGATCCCCTAATTCCTTCCTAATAAAAAAATAAAATAGGAGTGTAATATAAGATATCATATTGAGAACTTAAAAATCTTCTTCACTATCATGACAAAAGTATAATTAAAAACCAGAAAGCCTCTAGACAATACGGTAATGTGATAAATGGGCCTTGAGTACACAAACGGGTTGCAAAGATCGATCCAGTAATTGTGATTTAGTAAGAATAAATATTCTGGAATATTCTTGAGGCCCAACATGATTTTTGTATGCACACAAAATACTGGAACCCCTCACACAAACAGTTCAAAAACACCACCATCTTTTAACCACAGAATAAAAATAAAAATCCGTCAGATTTCTTGTAGGAAAATAAATTATCTTGTATCACCAGATTTCCGCCTTTAATAACCCGAGAGATGCTCCCATGCGGATAAACACTAGTATATTTAATGTGGATAATTTTCCACCGTGTGATGGTAGAAATTAACGGACCAAATTAGAAGCTCCAGATAGATCAAAACGGAGGGGAGCGCATCAGAGTAAACAAGACGGTGGCCAATTTGGTAATTAAAGCCAAAACCTGTCCAAAATGACACGCTCACCCTTTTGCCTTCTTTATCCTTGTTCATTCTAATTATCCCCCAGCCCTAACGCAGTTCTTCTCCTTCTTCCTCGCTCTCTTCCTCCGCATCTTCCACCGCTTCCAATCTTCTTTTTTTGGTTCAATTTCGGTCCCCATCTTCCACCGCTTCAACTTCTCTTAATATCAGGATACATCACCATCTCATGTTGCTTCGGGAGCTACAATTTCATAGGTATTTATGGTATCTTTTGGCAACTTATTTTAGAGTTTCAGTACTAGATACAACTACGCATTGTCCAACTTTTGCATTTGGTTGACCTTGTTCTGTATCAACTTGTACACAAAAAATTTGGACAATTTCTACATTTCACCTCAACTTGGCTTCCACACTAACATTCGGATATTTCTTGATTGGCAATGACACATCAACAAATCGCAGTCTAATAATTAAAGTTGCTCATCAAAAACATGGATCATTTGGAACCTTCTTCACTTTATACACACATGCTATCAAGATCAACCCTAAAAGGTCACTAAATATGAAGTCTAATGTAGATTTCATGAACGACGAATCCTGCAACATAAAAACATTTACTAGCTAAAATTTTCAGGTAATAGTAAGTTCTTATTTCATTGAATTTCTTCCCAAATCTCTACATGTTCCTAAATCAGATTTCCAAGTGTACATACAACTACAAGCAATTCCTTCACAAATCTTAGGATTAAAAGCTGGTTAAACACATTTTTCAAACACCGTCAACTTGACATAAAAGTTAAAATTGAAGGGTTTGCATCAAAAAATGAAAATTTATGGAAATATAAAAAGGTTTCCCCCAAAAACTATTGTAACATCTAGAAGCTTCGCGGGCTTATGGACATGGACGCTGATGACCCGGTCGAGTTCTCCGACGACGCGAATGACACTAGCGGTGAGGCACAGGGATGGAGGTAAACGATGTGCTCGAAGGCGAATGAGAGAGTTTCTCCCACTTGAATTTGCCGCCGACCATAAAACGGGAGTGGATGGTGTTGCTAGAAGGGAAGGCGCCCGCGACGTGATCAACGGAATGTTGGTAGGCCAATAGCCGATTTGGAGAGAAAGCTAGTGAGACTGAAGAAGGGATCAGAACTCCTTGGTGATGCGAGAAGGATTTCGCCCAGATCAGAGCAAATATTCGTATGTTCTGGAAGGAAGAATAGAGTTTAGTGATGAAGAGTTTCAGGACAATTACAACACTGCCCTTAACACATACAAAGATCCCCATTGCATGGCATAGGTTATATAATATATTAATATCCGTACGATGGAGGCCTTCTACCGGTCCACGCGCGTCCACATTTTACACCATAAAACTTGGTTGCATATGATCCCACGTCTTTAACCCTAAATCCTTTTCGCCCCAACATTTTCCATGAATCATCTCTCCATCTTTTAGTTTTCGATGAATTTCATTTCTTTAATTCGAAACCATCATCGCTTATCCAAATTACATAATCCAATGTGAAATTCTATATCCTCGATCAACGCTCATTCCAACAGCTTGTTTGGCAATAAGTTATTGAGCAAAAATGAAAGAAATGTGAAATATAAAAATTAGGAGAACAAAAAGAAAGGGATAGAATAAAGTTGTGAAAAGATAGATTTTTATATTTTTCCTTATTTGGATTGAAAGGGTTTTGAAAAAAAAGTGAATACAAATCATTAAGTTTTTTTTTTCTTTAAAAGTTTGTGTCTTATTTTTCATCCAAATTTCACTCATTTGGTGAGATTTATTTCCCCTTTCCTTCCTCTAAGGATGGCAACAGGGCGGGTTCGGGGCGGGGAGTACTTCTCGTCCCCGTCCTCGAACGGAGATCAATATCTTCCTGTCTCCATCCTCACTAGGGCCCCGTTTGGGATCCCATTTCCGTTTTACCATATAAAAAGTTTCTAAATTTTATTTTGATGCACATATGTCTATTATGGTTAAGGGTTTAGAGAGTTTGAGATTTAGAGTTTAAGATTTAGAGAGTATGAGGTTTAGGGTTAAAAAGTATGAAATTTAAGATTTAGGATAAAATTTTTTTAGAAAAGTAATGTATCTGGTGGAGATCCCCGTGGATTTCGATGCTGGGACGGGTGCAGGGTGGGAAACACTATCATCGTCCTCACTGATCCAAACTTGCCCTCAACTCCGCCTCCATCCTCATAGAGGGTTTATCGGTAATATGTGTTGATGTGAAGTACCTCTTTTTGATGAGAAAAGTGTAGGATCGTGATTGTTAGATTAAGAACAAGGGAACTGAAAATACAGATTACAGTTCTCTTCGCAGCGGAAATAAACAATCAAATATAAATGAACAAGTTCCTTATAGTGGAAACCTTCGATTGTCAACTAGCAATCTAGGATAAAAACCATTACCTTTCTTTCGAAAGGATTTCAAGGTCTGCTTCTTGATTTCTTATCACTTCGGTTACAGATTACTCTAGGAACAAACACACAGTTTCTTTGTCTTACACACAGTTAGACAATCCTAGATAAACTTAACAGAAAGTATAATCAATCCAAGAAGCAGTCCTAAGCACTAAGGAACTAACTCACTTACAGTCACAGGAACTAGCACACAGCTCTCAGGTTTCTTGACTGGTTCCTCTTGATCTAGGTTTGAGTTGATGATCTGGTTGAGAGCTTACACTTTGATGTTTGCTATGAAGTGTGTTTCTTGTTGTAGTGCTTGAAGATAACACTGAAGCCTATCTTCCTTATATAGTGTATTCTCGAGGTTGAGTCTTCTCTTGGTTCCCATAGAGCAAGCTTGACCTAGGCTGTGTGGTTATCCTTAATTCACGCTGACTTAAACATGTACCAACAACCTAGGCAACTCAGAATACACATTGGTTGGTCAAAGGCTTGAGACGAATCTGTCATGTCGTTGTCCAACGCCTTTCGTCCGAGGTTCAGCAACCTAGACACTTTGGAACTATCTTCTGGATGGTGACAACCTTGTGACATGTCGCTTTCAGCAACCTTTTTCCGAGGTTCAGCATTCTAGACATCTTGGAGCCTTCCTTTGGATGGTGGTAGGCTTTAGAAGCTTTGCTCAAGTCGCTTTCACCATCTTTTGTCCAAGGTTTAGTGTTCCCAGCTTTATCGAGAAAAGCAAAGTCACGTGTTGCATTTCTGGGCACTTCTGGGTTCCTTTGGCTTGCTTGTTTGGTTTTTTTATCTTGTTCGGCTTCCATGGTTTCAACAACTGTCCTGTGGTTCCTTTAAACACATCTTTGAGATAAAACATTAGTATCAAAGTATTTATCATCTTCAAAAGTAGAGAAACTGAGGAACGGAACTCTCATGGGAACTGAGGTTCCTGAGTTCCGTTTCCTAACAAAAAGAATTAGATTGGAATCGGCGACGAGCTGACCCCAACCTAAAGCATCCTTGCGGATGAGAACACGATGTTTTAGGACGGACATAAATCAGACATCGAAGGTGAAAAGCTTAATGAAGCGAATTTATCAGTAGTACGGTTCACCTCTCTGAAAATGTGTCTGAATCGGACTTCCTAGAAGGAAAGAATGTCAATCAGTATATCGGCAACAATCATTTTAATTTCGCAAGGGCAAGCCCAAATGTCTTTGATAGAGTTAATAAGGCAAAGATTATCCCTTTCAATTTCTATATGTTGAAGGTTATGGAGTTTAGATGTGCGTATACCGTGTCGTAGAGCTAAAGCTTCTGTAATAAGAGCTGAGTTAAGGCCACATCTCTTTGCAAAGATCCATACTGGGTTTGCAAACTCATCCCTGATAATGTATCTTATGTCGGCTTCCCCATTTTGCTTTCTAGTACCATCAAAATTAATTTTGTGGTAATTATGGCTCGATTTTTCCCATTTAAGATTTCTGGTTTTCTAGGTGTTTTAGAATGAGGTGGTAAGACCATATCATCTTCAAGGGTTTTAGTTGATGTGAAGTACTTTGATTTGTTAACATCGGATGTTATTGGAGATATTATCTTGTGAATATTGTGTATATCTTTTCAGTTAGCAAACTTATCTTTTCCTTGATTAGATTATCTTGTAGACATGATAGAATCTTTTCTCTTGTATATATTCTTTGAACGTTTCAATGAACTCCCTTAGAGAAAAATTTCCAATTACTTGTCTTGCTTAGTTTTACATGGCATCAGAGCCAAAAGCATAAACACGATCCCTACCCATTGATAGCATGCATTTAGGATAGTTTAGATCATGTTTATTTCTCTTGAATAGGTTTGTTTTGCTCCTTTTTATTTTAGTTTTATTTGGTTTTCATAGATTTTGTAGTGTTCGGAGTCTACTCTTGTGTAGTTGTGATTTCAGGATCGTTTGGAGGCGTTTTCAAGAAAATCGAGCTGCTAGTGAAGATGTTTGGGTGGACGACTAGAAGAGATGGCGCCATGGTCGAAATACAAGTGCCAAGATCAGACGAGGAAAGTTCAAAATGGAAGCCCGGCCGAGCTAGTGAAGACGAAGGAACAACAGTCCACAACCCGGCCCACAACTCGGCCGAGTTATGGACCGAGTCGTCAGGGCCAAGCTATGAAGAGCAAAGACAACATAGAACAACTCGGCCCACAACTCGACCGAGTTGTGGACCGAGTCAGCAACATATTTTCCAGCAGAAGACAACTCGGCCCACAACTCGACCGAGTTGTGGACCGAGTCAGCAACATATTTTCCAGCAGAAGACAACTCGGCCCACAACTCGACCGAGTTGTGGACCGAGTCAGCGTATATTACCCGGGCTGGGAAAACAGTGGACAACTCGGTCCACAACTCGACCGAGTTGTGGACCGAGTCAGCATCCGTAACGGTTTTTCTTCATCTGCTGAAACGTCTCCAGCCCTATTTTATCAGTTTTGGGGATGAAATTATGGGGACACTCTCTCTCATGCTCTGAACTTAGTCTCTCTCTAAAAAAACCCTAGTTGTGTTTGTTGAGTTTTCTGGGTTGAAGATTGGAGATTGCTCTTGGATCGAAACAAGTATTTCTCTTCTTTCTATCTATTTGAATGATTTCTCTGATTTATACAATGATCTTGATTGATTCCCCAAGCATGCTAGGCTAATCCCCTTTATCTAAGGTTGGGGTGACCCCAATAATGTATTGGTAGACTTACAATTTGTGTTTGTCTGAATTGGTAGCATGAATTCTTGCTTGATTCAATTCTAGGGTTCTTATTGCTATTGGTTATTTACCAATTAGAAATTCTATTAGGTTGAGTCTGAAAGGAGATTCCTAATGAATGAATTAGACAAGGTATGAGTCTGAAAGGAGATTACTATTGTTGGAATTACTATGAGTTGAACCTGAATAAACTTGTTTGTTCTTGCGGAATCCTAAGTTATCATAGAAACCCTAGGTTAGTCTGGAATTAACGGAACACGAAAGTGAATGTTAACCCGGTTTTATCCTAGATTCTAAGTGCTCAATGGGTCTAAATTTGATTAGCTTTGCGCGACAGCGATTGTTAGTTGGAGTTTAGATACGTCTATTGTTGTCTGAAAGGAATTAGTAGTGATATTTGATAACTTACCGTCAAACGAGTTCATGCTATTCTGAGATAAACACGCATAAGTTTACCAATGCATTATTGTGGGGATCCTTAATCCTAGATATTTCCCATCATTTGAATTTACTTACATTTGCAATCATTATTTCTTAGTTAATTGAACAAACCTTTCTTGCGGCTTAGCTTACCAGTTTAGTTACAAAAGGTACTACATTGTCCTCATGGGAACGACACTTGAATAGCTACAACTAACCCCATACACTTGTGGGTTGGTTTTCGCCACATCAAGTTTTTGGCGTCGTTGCCGGGGACAATTGCTAGTATCGGTTGTTTTCCCTACAACTGGTTCGACTAAGTCTTTTGTGTGTTTTGATCCTCCTCCTTTTGGCTTTGGTTTCAGGTTTGTTTTCTTCTGAATGCGGAGAGTCCTGAGCGCTAATAATCTTAACGACTTTGATCCCGAACCTGAGCGTACTTTTCTCTTAAGAAGAAGGCAACAACGTGAAATTAGAGTGCAAGAGATGGCTGGTAGAGGGAACGGTGGCTTGTTGGGCGGTGATGATCAGCCACGTATGACTCTGGGTGATTATGTGATGCCCAACCACCTTGGTCCTCTTTCTGGTGTGGTTCGACCTCCGGTGGCAGCCCGTAACTTCGAGCTGAAACCCTCCCTAATCAACATGGTTCAGCAGAATCAATTTGGAGGTCTTCCTTCTGAAAACCCACATCAGCACTTGGCTACTTTTATTGAGCTGATGGATACAGTGAAGATTCATGATGTCTCTCAATATGCACTTTTCCTGCGTGCTTTCTCTTTCTCTCTACGAGACAGGGCCAAGGCTTGGTTCAAGGCCTTACCTCATGGATCTATTACCACTTGGGATGAGTTAGCCAAGGCATTTCTCAACAAGTATTTCCCACCTAAGAAGACAGCTGAGATGAGGAATCAAATTCTATCTTTCAAGATGAACCATGACGAGTCTCTATATGAAGGTTGGGAGAGATTCAAAGAGCTATTGATGTTGTGCCCGCATCACGGGCAAGAGAAATGGACCTTGCTACATGTCTTCTACAACGCTGTTGATAGTTCAACTCGACTTATTATTGATGCTTCAGCTGGTGGTAGAATCATGGAAATGGAAGTTGATGAAGCTTGGGAGAAGATTGAGAACACTGCTCAACACTCTCATTATTACAGTGATGCTCGCTCAACTTCAAAGAAACCAACAGGGATGTATGAGGTTAGTTCTGAGACACACCAACAGGCTCAAATGGATGCTTTGTCACAAGAGGCTGAATTTGTTGGTTCAGAAGGCTCAAGGGCAGGGTGCAGGGTCATCCACTCAGGCTGTATCTGGTGTTGCTTGTCAGTTTTGTGGAGAGGGTGATCATACTATTTCATCATGTCAACTTTTTGCTGCTCAAGGTGACACCCAAGGTGAGGCAAACTACATGAACACCTTCAATCGGGGTCCCAGGAACGATCCATATTCCAACACCTATAACCCCGGTTGGAGGAATCATCCTAACTTTTCATATGCCAACAACCAAGCTGCTCAAAGACCACCTCCCGGTTTCCAACAAAGAGCTCCTCCACCTCAAGGTCAAGAACGTGCTCAACCGTCTGAGGACTCCAAGCTTGACATGATAATGAAAGAGCTTCAGAACATAAACAAGACATTGAAGAATCATGATAGCTTGCATGCTCAATATGCTTTGAATGCTCCTAGACCCCAAGGTCAGCTTCCAGGTCAAACTGAGGCAAACCCAAAAGGGCAAATCAATGCTGTGTCCTTGAGGAGTGGGAAACAGCTTGAAGATCCAAAGGCTGTGGATCTCAAGCAAAAGGGCAAGGTTATTGAAGAGCCCGAAGAAGTAGTGATCCAAGAGAAGGAGTAAGAGGAAGTGCCCAAATATGTGCCACCACCGCCTTTCAAGCCTCCTCTTCCTTTCCCGCAAAGGAGGGCTCAAGCTCAGTTGGATCAACAATTTGGTAGATTTGTGGAGGTGTTGAAAAAGCTCTACATCAACATTACCTTCACCGATGCTCTAAAGCAAATGCCAACATATGTGAAGTTCTTGAAGAAGATCCTCTCCAACAAGAGGAAGATAGATGAGTACCAATCCGTTTCTTTGAGCCAAGAGTGCAGCGCTCTCATTCAGAATAAATTGCCTCCTAAGCTTGAAGATCCGGGTAGCTTCAGTGTTCCTATGGTGATTGGGAAATGCACCTACCACGCCTTGTGTGATTTGGGAGCTAGTGTGAGTATCATTCCGCTCTCTATATGCAAGAAGCTTGATTTGGGAGAGCCAAGACCGATAAAGATGACTCTCTACATGGCGGATAGATCCACGGCGCGTCCGGTAGGTATTTTGGAGGACATACCTGTCCAAATTGGTAAGTTCTATATTCCCGTGGATTTCATTATCCTAGATATTGAGGCTGATTTTCCTGTTCTGATTATTTTGGGAAGACCCTTTCTAGCTACTGCAGGTACTCTTATTGATGTAAAGCAGGGTGTTCTTTCCTTTACTATTGGGGATGAGAAAATTGAATTTAATTTTTCTAAAGCTATCAAACAGCCTGCTTTTGAGGATGATGTGTCCAGGTTAGATGTGGTTGACAATGCAACTCAAGAATCCTTGATGGCTGTCATGACTAAGGATCCCTTGGAGTTTTGCTTGACTGAAAGTGTGACCCAAGCTGAAAATCTAGAGCTACTTGCTGATGTGCTCTTTGATTTGGAGTCAACTGAAGAGCTGCCTGAGGCCGTGGTTGAGGCCCTTACAAGAGAAGACCTTATTTCTAAGGAAGAGACTGAAAGGACACCAAAAGTGGAGTTGAAGCCACTTCCCCCTACATTGAGGTATGAGTTCCTTGGACCTAATTCAACCTATCCGGTGATTGTCAATGCTAGTTTAAGTGATTGTGAAATTGAGAAATTGTTGCATGAACTTAGATTGCATAGAAGAGCCATTGGATATTCTATTGATGATTTAAAAGGAATTAGTCCCTCAATGTGCATGCATAGGATTTTAATGGAAGAAGATCATAAACCCTCCATTGAGCATCAAAGAAGACTTAATCCTATCATGAAAGAAGTAGTGAAAAAAGAAGTGCTGAAATTGTTAGATGTAGGCATTATTTATCCTATTTCTGATAGTGTTTGGGTTAGTCATGTTCATGTTGTGCCTAAGAAAGGGGGAATGACTGTGGTGAAGAATGAAAAGAATGAATTGATCCCTACTAGGACTGTCACAGGTTGGAGGATGTGCATTGACTATAAGAAATTGAACAAAGCCACTAGAAAAGATCATTTTCCACTTCCTTTTATTGATCAAATGCTAGAAAGGTTAGCCAAGCATTCACACTTTTGTTATTTGGATGGTTATAGTGGATTCTTTCAAATCCCTATTCATCCTGATGATCAAGAAAAGACCACTTTCACATGCCCCTATGGCACATTTGCTTATAGGAGAATGCCATTTGGTTTATGTAATGCTCCGGGTACCTTTCAAAGATGCATGATGGCTATATTTTCTGACTTGATTGAGGATATTATGGAAGTTTTCATGGATGATTTTTCTGTATATGGTACTTCTTTTGATGCTTGCTTGTCTAACTTGTCTCGAGTTTTGCAACGGTGTGAGGAAGTAAACCTTGTATTGAATTGGGAAAAATGTCATTTCATGGTAAGTGAAGGAATTGTGTTAGGACACTTGGTTTCTAACCGTGGGATTGAGGTCGACAAGGCTAAGATTGAGATTATAGAGAAGTTGCCTCCTCCAACCTCGATCAAGGGCATAAGAAGCTTTCTTGGACATGCTGGGTTCTATAGAAGGTTCATCAAAGATTTTTCAAAAATTGCCAAGCCTCTCACTAACTTGCTCTTGAAGGATGTTTCCTTTGATTTTTCGGAAGAGTGTCTTGTATCTTTTTGCAGGTTGAAGGAGGCACTGATTTCAGCTCCAATTATGCAGCCCCCTGATTGGGATCTCCCCTTTGAGATCATGTGTGATGCTAGTGATTATGCTGTTGGGGCTGTTTTGGGGCAAAGGAAGGATAAGAAGCTTCATGCCGTCTACTATGCTAGCAGGACTCTTGATGGAGCTCAAATGAATTACGCCACTACTGAGAAGGAGTTGTTGGCTATTGTGTTTGCTTTTGAGAAGTTCCGGTCCTATCTGGTGGGTGCCAAAGTTATTGTCTATACTGATCATGCTGCTATCCGGTATCTCTTGAGTAAGAAGGAGGCCAAGCCCAGACTGATCCGTTGGATTCTTCTTCTTCAAGAGTTTGATTTAGAGATTAGAGACAAAAAGGGCACAAAGAATTTGGCTGCTGATCATCTTTCTAGATTGACTCAAGAGCAGTTGGAGTGCACTAAAGATGGGCCCCCTATTGATGATTCATTCCCTGACGACCATCTTTTCAGGGTCGCCAATGAAGTCTTGACTTTTGCAAATTCAAGAATGCCATGGTTTGCTGATTTTGTCAACTACTTGGTTTGCAATGAGTTACCTCCTAAGCTATCATTCCAACAGAAGAAGAAATTTATGTCGGATGTTCGACACTATTTTTGGGATGAGCCATTGCTTTTTAAGAGGTGTGCTGATGGAGTCATTAGAAGATGTATCCCTGAGGATGAGGTAGAGAGTGTTATCATTCATTGTCACTCTCTACCATGTGGAGGGCATGCTAGTTCCTCAAAGACAACCACTAAGATCTTAAATTCAGCTCTCTATTGGCCTTCTATGTTCAAGGATGTGCACCGTTTCATTGCTTCTTGTGATGCATGTCAGCGTACGGGGAACATTTCTAGGAGGAATGAGATGCCTCTTACTAACATTCAAGAGGTTGAGATTTTTGATGTATGGGGAGTTGATTTCATGGGACCTTTTCCGCCGTCCTACTCTAACAAGTTTATCCTTGTGGCGGTTGACTATGTGTCTAAGTGGGTTGAAGCTATTGCATCTCCAACAAATGACTCAAGGGTGGTGTCTAAGTTTTTCAACAAAGTGATTTTTCCAAGATTTGGGACACCAAGAGTCGTGATTAGTGATGGAGGATCACATTTCATTGAGAAGAAGTTTGATGCTATGCTGAAGAAGTATGGGGTAACACATAAGATTGCCACCCCATATCATCCTCAAACTAGTGGTCAAGTTGAGGTCTCAAACCGGGAGATAAAGAGTATCTTGGAGAAGACAGTTTCCCGATCCCGAAAGGATTGGTCTACGAAGCTTGATGATGCTCTTTGGGCTTATAGGACAGCGTTCAAAACTCCTATTGGCACTACACCGTTCCGGCTAGTGTATGGGAAGTCTTGTCATCTCCCGGTTGAGTTAGAGCATAAAGCATATTGGGCAATCAAATTGTTCAACTATGACATGAAAGCAGCCGGTGAGAAGAGGATGTTGCAATTGCAAGAGTTGGAGGAGTTGAGGTTAGATGCTTATGAAAATGCTCGGATCTACAAAGAGCGAACCAAGAGATGGCATGACAAGCACATTGTGCCGAGGGAGTTTCATGAAGGTGATCTTGTCTTGTTATTCAACTCCAGGTTGAGACTTTTTCCGGGAAAGCTGAGATCCCGATGGAGTGGTCCGTTCCAAGTGCGGAAAGTGTACCCACATGGTGCAATTGAGATATGGAGCGAAGAGACGGGGCAATTCAAGGTGAATGGACAACGCTTAAAGAAATACATCGTCGGTGGTCCAATTGAGAAGGTCGCCTCTCTCTATCTTGACTCAAGCCACTAGAAAGGTATGAAAGGTCAAGCTAATGACCCTAAACTAAGCGCTGGATGGGAGGCAACCCATCAGGTAATTTTTCTTTTCTTTTCCCTTCTCTTTTCTTCTTGTTCGAAATTTTCCAACAGTAAGGAACTCGGCCCACAACTCGACCGAGTTGTGGACCGAGTTACAATCTGTCCATTTCTCTGGAAAAAAAAAAAAAAAAATTCTTTTCCTTCTCTTTCCCTATCTTCTTTCTTTTCTTTTCTTCTCTTTCCCTGCCGCCATCGCCCATAAGCTCACCCTAACGCCCAACTCCACCGCTACTCTCCTCCTCCACCACCTCGCCGCCCCCGTCGCGCTCCTACCTGCTCGCGAGCCGCCTCGCCAGCCTCGGTCCCCCTTCTCACGCCACCGCCACCGCTGCTCTCTTTCCACAGAGACCCCCCTTTCTCTGCCCCTAGCTTCTTCCCTACCACCTCACCGCCGCTTCTCCCTTCCTCCGACCGCCGGCCAAGCTCCGCGCCGCCAGCACCACCTCACCGTCCCCCACCAGCAGCCGAGAAGACCCCTTGAAGATTTAGTGTGGTATAATTTTCCCCCTTTGGCTTAATTAATTTCTAGGGTTTTAATGGTAAGTTGATGAAATTGCTTGAATTGGGGATGAAGAATGATAAGCTTGGGGGAATTTGCTGGTTAGATTACTTGATTGTGCTTTCACTTTGATAGACAAAATTTTATGCGCGGGAATTTCGTGTCAAATTGAACCGTGGGTTGAATTTGTCGTTTTGTCCACGTGTAAAATCTTTGTCTAGCTCTATTTGAAATTCTTGTGGGGACCTTGTTGGTAAACTTTGTGCTACTGTTGTTGGTCGTCCTTGCCGGGATGACATATTTGTGGCTTTGCTTTGCCTTGGTTTGCTTGTCTTTTGTGTGTAGGTACGGGATTTGATCATGGCCCCCAAACGACAACGACAAGCGTCTGCGTCTTCCTCTAGGGGTCCTCCTCTTCCTCGTGTTGGAGAGGACTCTCCTGCGTCACTTGGTATCAACTTCACATCGCAAAAACAAATCACCCAATTTGAGCTTATCAAGAAGTGGAAGTTGATCCCCACTCGATTTCTGGATTTCGAGTTGCTTGAAGCTTTGGGTATCCGGGGTGACATTGAGTGGTTGGCTGGACGTTTAGGCTGGACAGAATTCCTTCATTTTCGGGAGCCGACGTACAAGGGCCTCACATTGGAATTCCTAAGCACTTTTGAATCTCAGGTCATGCAAGGCGAAAGAACCTCAGTTGGGCTCTGCACTTTCCGTCTTGGAAACACTGACAGGGAACTCGATTTGGCAACTGCGAATGAGATTTTCGGTTTTCCTATCGTCACAGATCAATTGGTTCCTCGGGGGGAGCGAAGAGTTGATTTCTGTCGCGCTGGCGTGTTCTGGGGCGAGATTGGCACTGGCGCCTATGATGCTTCTAGGACAAAGGCATCCAGCATAAGCAACCCGACCCTTCGAATCTTTCACCGCTTCATGGCGCATACCATTTTTGGCCGCGGTGATGGTGGCGAGAACAGTGCCGCCAAGAAAGAAGTCATTCTCATTTGTGCAGCCTTGTATGGACATGAAATCAATTCTGCTGGGTTTCTGATGGGCCACATGAGCTTGGTGAGCAACAAGGCTGTTGGGGACATTGCTATAGGAGGGTTGGTGACTCGTCTAGCTCGGCATTTCAACATCAATTTGGATGGGCGCCGTGATGGTACTCTCCCACAACCAATTGGCTTCACGCTGTTCAACAACATGAAGTTGCTCTACCGATATCACAACAATTGGTATTGGGCTCTTCCATCATGTGGGCGACTACTACGTCTCCCTAATCCCAAGCGGACCTCGCTCCAGCAGCACGCCAATTGGAAAGTCGCTCCTCTTCCTTATGACCCTTCGCTCGCCCAGATTAAAATTAGTCCACCCGGTCTCATGGGAGATGAAGGAGAGGAGGATGCTGATGAGGAAGAGGATAGTGAGTATGATGAGTATGAGACAACTGCTGAGGGTTCACAGGGCCATGACCCACGCCTCTATTCTATGATCGAGACTATGCAGCATGACATGATGGCTGGTTTTTCTGCTATGAACACACGCATGGACACTATGCATGCTGACGTCAACACGCGCATTGATAATCTACGTGATGATTTCCATAGTTGGCGCTTTCCCGGTCCTCCACCTCCGCGAGAGTAGATTCGTTGTCCCCGCATGCACCTTAGTAGAATAATTGTGAGTACTCCTCTTTCCTTACGCTTTATTTTGTACATTGGGGACAATGTTGGGTCTAAGCTTGGGGGAGGGGTGTATTTGCATTGCATTGCATGTAGTTTGCTTAATTAGTTGCATGCAAATTTGCCCAGCTTGTTCCTTTGTGGGTCCTTATAATGGTGCATAATCCGTGAACCCTCTTAACATGCCTTGGTTGTTAATGTTGCAATTGCATTATTAGCATGATATGATTGATCAAACTTTTGACAATGACTTAAGCATGTGGACTCTGATTGAGATGTGTTAGGACCAATACTCTAGACAAAATGTCCTGGTGAGTTTGTTAGCCTTTCTTGGACTACAATTGCATAAGTCCTCTAATTTTTCTTGTGTGATCTCTCTTTGTTTGTTATCTCTAGAACTTGCTTCAATACCTCTTTGAGACTGCATATAGGACTAATGTGCATTACATTTTGATTGAGACATTATTTTTCATGAGCCCATATTACCCTTGACCACCCTAATATTATTTCCCTCTTCTTGGAGCCCTTTGAGCCTTAAAGCCTATTCTTTGAAAGCTCCACAAAAGCATCCGTGCCTATTTACATATCTTTCCCAATCCAGGGGATTGAATTTTAGTTTGCTAAGTGTGGACATGGACTAAGCTTGGGGGAGTTGCATAAAATGTTGGGTGATCATTAGAAATCGATTGTAAGGTTTTATACCATTCGGTTCATAAAAGTTTGCCTCCTTCTTCTTCATTCAAAAAAAAAAAAAAAAAATCGTGAAAGAATGAAGGAGAAGAAAAGAAGCCCATAAAATAGAATGGTGAATCCTTAGTTTGGGTTGTAGTTGAGTTTATTGTAAAATCATTGAATGATTGGTGTCATTTTAGTGAAGTTCTTTTCTCTGGATTTAGCACCACATGGCCAAAATTTATCCATGCCCTATGTTAATACCTTGGCCCCATTACAACCCTATTTGAATGTCTCATGATTGTGTTTTGCATTGTCCTAGCAGTGGAGATCTAGATATTTTTGCAAGCTTATGGTAGTTAGCATTCAAAGTAGAGAATTGAGCAAAACACATATCCGAAACACATGAGTATGAGTGACTTTAAATTTATCTTGGTGAGGTCTAGAGTAGAAGTACTAATTTCATCTTGTCTTTGATTTAGAAGCATGCTAAGAAGGGAGTTGTCATTTGTTTGGACCTTTGTGGTCATTGCTCACTTGTCTCTTGGATTGAAACAACCTTTGCATATTTTGTGGACTCATTATGTATGTACTTGCTTGGGACAAGCAAGGTTCAAGCTTGGGGGATTTGATAGCATGCATTTAGGCTAGTTTAGATCATGTTTATTTCTCTTGAATAGGTTTGTTTTGCTCCTTTTTATTTTAGTTTTATTTGGTTTTCATAGATTTTGTAGTGTTCGGAGTCTACTCTTGTGTAGTTGTGATTTCAGGATCGTTTGGAGGCGTTTTCAAGAAAATCGAGCTGCTAGTGAAGATGTTCGGGTGGACGACTAGAAGAGATGGCGCCATGGTCGAAATACAAGTGCCAAGATCAGACGAGGAAAGTTCAAAATGGAAGCCCGGCCGAGCTAGTGAAGACGAAGGAACAACAGTCCACAACCCGGCCCACAACTCGGCCGAGTTATGGACCGAGTCGTCAGGGCCAAGCTATGAAGAGCAAAGACAACAGAGAACAACTCGGCCCACAACTCGACCGAGTTGTGGACCGAGTCAGCAACATATTTTCCAGCAGAAGACAACTCGACCCACAACTCGACCGAGTTGTGGACCGAGTCAGCAACATATTTTCCAGCAGAAGACAACTCGGCCCACAACTCGACCGAGTTGTGGACCGAGTCAGCGTATATTACCCGGGCTGGGAAAATAGTGGACAACTCGGTCCACAACTCGACCGAGTTGTGGACTGAGTCAGCATCCGTAACGGTTTTTCTTCATCTGCTGAAACGTCTCCAGCCCTATTTTATCGGTTTTGGGGACGAAATTACGGGGACACTCTCTCTCATGCTCTGAACTTAGTCTCTCTCTAAAAAACCCTAGTTGTGTTTGTTGAGTTTTCTGGGTTGAAGATTGGAGATTGCTCTTGGATCGAAACAAGTATTTCTCTTCTTTCTATCTATTTGAATGATTTCTCTGATTTATACAATGATCTTGATTGATTCCCCAAGCATGCTAGGCTAATCCCCTTTATCTAAGGTTGGGGTGACCCCAATAATGTATTGGTAGACTTACAATTTGTGTTTGTCTGAATTGGTAGCATGAATTCTTGCTTGATTCAATTCTAGGGTTCTTATTGCTATTGGTTATTTACCAATTAGAAATTCTATTAGGTTGAGTATGAAAGGAGATTCCTAATGAATGAATTAGACAAGGTATGAGTCTGAAAGGAGATTACTATTGTTGGAATTACTATGAGTTGAACCTGAATAAACTTGTTTGTTCTTGCGGAATCCTAAGTTATCATAGAAACCCTAGGTTAGTCTGGAATTAACGGAACACGAAAGTGAATGTTAACCCGGTTTTATCCTAGATTCTAAGTGCTCAATGGGTCTAAATTTGATTAGCTGTGCGCGACATCGATTGTTAGTTGGAGTTTAGATACGTCTATTATTGTCTGAAAGGAATTAGTAGTGATATTTGATAACTTACCGTCAAACGAGTTCATGCTATTCTGAGATAAACACGCATAAGTTTACCAATGCATTATTGTGGGGATCCTTAATCCTAGATATTTCCCATCATTTGAATTTACTTACATTTGCAATCATTATTTCTTAGTTAATTGAACAAACCTTTCTTGCGGCTTAGCTTACCAGTTTAGTTACAAAAGGTACTACATTGTCCTCGTGGGAACGACACTTGAATAGCTACAACTAACCCCATACACTTGTGGGTTGGTTTTCGCCACATCACCCATGCGTTTTTCCTCCGTCGACATCGATCCTACAAATTTTTTGTTTTTATTTTGATCCACTTTGTTCTGATTAATGACAACCGAATAGACTACTGATTTCGGCATGACACGAGGTGCTCTCGATATGACCTCCCCGTACTACTTTCACCCCTCGGATCATAGGGGCATGAAACTTATTCCCGTTATTTTGAAGGGTGATAACTACCAAGAATGGGAGCAAGCTTTGCGGAATGCTTTCTGGGCTCGCCGCAAGCTTCCTTTTATTGATGGCACAATCGCTCAACCTGTTGCGAACACCGACCAATTTTGAAGACTGGTGTAGTGTCAACTTCATGATGGTGGGGTGGATTCTTTAATCCGTTGATCCCTCTATTCGATCCTCTTTGACTTATTCCAATTCAGTAAAAGTGCTCGGGGATGAGATCCAACAACGCTTTTCTATTGGCAACGCTCCATGCGTTCATCAACTTCGCGTCGAGCTCGCTCGTTGTCAACAAAATGGCCAACCAATTTCGACATATTTTTGTCGTTTGAAACACTTACAGGATGAACTTCAGACGTATATTCGGCCTCGCAGATGCGCTTGTACTAGCTACAAATGCGATTGGGTCCACGAGCATAAAATTGATTGTGAGGAGGAGATGGTGCATCGGCTTCTGATGGGCCTTGACGACGACTCGTATTCGTATGGGAGTCTTCGGTCTCATATTCTCGCTCTGAACCCCTTACCCGGTCTCAACCGTGTCCATTCTCTGGTTTTCCAAGAGGAGAGGCACAATTCTATTTTGTCTAAACGAGCCAGTCGCAATGAAGATGTTGCCTTTGCTCACAGACTCGCTCTTCACATGCACACAAACCGACAACGCCTCACAACGACTCTAATCATCGTATTGACAAGCCTACCTGCACCCATTGTGGTCGCCAGGGCCACGAGGTTGCAAACTGCTTCAAACTTGTTGGGTATCTTGATTGGTGGGAGGATCTGTGACGAAAACACAGCGAACGGACCGCTCCGAATCCGGCTGGCTCCAGCCGTTGTTCTCCATCTGCATCATCCTTTCGCCCTTCTCCTTTGAGTCGTGGTCCGATGGGTCTTGCAAATGCTGCACAAGTCCCTCTGAATCAGTCTTCTTTTCTGGTTTTCTCAATGCACAGGATCGAGCCGCTCTGTCGTCGACTCTTACGGATGCTCAGTGGACCACCATGATTGAGATGCTACAAAATTTCAAGAGTTCTTCGGATGACAAGTTGATGGGTAAGATTTCGAATCGTTGGATTCTCGATACGAGGGCTTCGTATCACATGACCGGAAACTCGACTCTTCTTGAAAATTTGCATACTATATCGCCTTTGACTATTATCTTACCTGATGGCTCTACATCTATTGCTTCTCAGGCCGGCACCGCCGTTCTAGGAGAAAATTTGAGCATTAGCAATGTTTTATTTGTCCTTCAATTCAATTGCAATTTGATCTCCTTTGTTCACCTTGTGCATGAATTATGGATGCTTGTTACTCTTACTCACAAATTATGCGTTATTTAGGACTGCATTTCGAGGACATTGATTGGGGTCAATGAAGCAAGGGTTGGGGTTTTCTAGCTTTGTACAGGTATGGCAAATCTGGATGTGTAGTTGCTACATCAATGGCATCTTCAGGGTTAAGGCATCCGCGTTTGTGTCACCCTGCTTATCCATTAGTTTTCCAATTACCATGAGTTAACTCTACTAGAAGTCATTTAGTTGATCCGTGTTCCATTTGTCTTCAATCCAAGCAAACTCGAGATTGTTTTCCATTAAGTAGTAATAAAGCAAGTGATTTATTTGAGCTCATACATGCTGATGTTTGGGGACCTTATCTGGTTCCTTCTAGTTATGGGGCTTCTTACTTTTTGACGTTAGTTGGTGCTTTTCCCGCTATGTTTGGGTTCATCTTATGGCTTCCAAGACTGAGGTGGTGCGTTTAGTGCAAGATTTATGTGCTTTCACACAAACTCAGCTCACAAGACAGTGAAACGCTTTCGCGCTGACAATGGCATCAAATTTTTACCACTATAGTCATACTTCGCCTCTAATGGTGTTGTGTTCGAGACCTCTTGTGTTACTACACCACAACAAAATGGACGAGCAGAGCGGAAACATCGACATCTCCTTAATGTCGCTCGTGCGCTTCAGTTTCAAGCTGCTTTACCTATTCGTTTTTGGGGAGAATGTGTCCTCGCCGCTGCGTAGCTCATCAATAGGACGCCATCCAAGATTCTTGATGGGAAAACTCCATATGATCTGATTTTTAGGCAAGCGCCCAACTATACTCATTTATGCACATTTGGGTGCTTATGTTATGCTGCCGTTCTGCCACACCAACATGACAAATTCGCCTCTCGCAGTCGTCGTTGTGTGTTTTTCAGCTCCCCCTATGTTAAGAAGGCTTTGCACCTCTTTGATCTTGAGTCGCATAATTTTTTTAAGTCTCGGGATGTCGTTTTTCATGAGGAACGATTCCCGTTCAGCGAGCAGCAGGCTGCTCCACTAGCTCCTGGTGCTGATTTGCCACTGAATCCTTCTATTTTTGATCATGCCGATTTGCCCTCTAAGACGCCATTGGCTGAAGACAGGGGGAGCACGCCTCCTGCTTTTCCTCCTTTGTCTTCATCCAGCAGTGAGTTATCACCGATCACTACTTCTGCACCGCCCACACAGCGGCCTCGTCGGCACATTGAATGTAACACCCCCAAATAAACCCTTGAAAGTATTACCGCCAGTGACCTCAGAATACACGTCTGGGGTCACCCAAGGCTAAATCATTTTATAACAACCATATAATAACACAACTATATTATATATCATAAAGATTACCAAATATTATTCAAAACAATATCATGGTTTACAACTATTCGAAACCAAATACAAACCAAATACAGAATTGTTTAACACAGCGGAAGTCTTGAAAGTTAAATAAATAAACGCCACGAAGGGTCTCGATCTGAGCGATCTCACGCCTAGGATCTTCAACCTTGGAAAACTCTTTAAAACATCATCTGCCCTCATCATCGTAATTTGGCCTTCATGGAAAGGGACGTTTACCTAATGTGTCGTATGAGACGGATGACACCAGCCAACCATGCAAAGGAAATAAACCAGTTGGTTAGTCTAATGAATGACTATGCAAGGGTAAAATAGAAAAGGTTCTAAGTCGTGTTAGGTTATACCCGTCGCTTCTCGAATAATAACCGATGATGACAGTGAACCTCAACACTTCTACGGAAACATAAGAAGAGGTATGAACAAGAGAAGACTCCAAAAGATTGAGTCTTATGGGAAACGTATGAAGAGAAGACTCCAAAAGATTGAGTCTTTCGGAAAGTATGACAAGTGTTTGGGAATGTTACAGTTTTCACACAAGCGTTTAAAACGACTTGATCATTTGGGTCCACGACCAACCTCACCGGCCAATGCGAATCCAGATTGGAAAGAAGACTTACTCTAACCGAAGTCCGGGCGATTTCCAAGTTGTACTTCTCGCCCGAAGGTTTATTAATTATGTGCATAACCGCACTTATCTTATTTAATTCCAAAACGTACATTTACGTTAAAGCTTTTAGGGTATATCATCTCATCACGACAGATATGTTGGGAATAAATCCCGATTATCGACACCAGCTGTGTGCACCTACCCTGAGTAAGGGTATAGTCATGACCAGATAGTACTAGGGAAAAATCCTCCTAATACCACTTATAAAGAAACGACTAGACCTCGCAAGGTACATAGCGTTCCTACGAATACTCGTTCTAACTACACAATTAAGTTCACACAATAATCCACACCAATGCCACCACGGTAATAACAGGTATAATAGCATTGTTTCTAGCAATATATACAACCTATTATAATATCATATTTTAATCACATCATTTATAAAATCTGTTCCCAAACGAAAACAACACTTCATTCCAATTTAATTAACAATCAAAGTAATTGATAACTAACGAAAATATGGAATGATAAGCAAGAGCGAACCGCCACTTGCCTTAATCTAGTGAATTGACGATAACGGGTTTCAGGATCTGGAACTGGAATCTGATTACGGATTCTTACGACAACGACAAAACAACGACGAAACCCTAGGTTAGATTCGATACGAACGGACGAGGGTATAAAAATGAATAACGATACGAATCGAAAGGAATAAAGCCTGAGTCGTGACCATGGCTGTCCAAGCCACGATCGCGCTTGCCAAGACAGGCCGCGATCGCGGAATTCTGGGCAGCTTCCGCGGTCGCGGAATTCATCCCCGCGATCGCGGATCCCCTTCTGACGCGACTCTCCTCCGGCTTCGAGGCTTACCGATGACTAGAAGACGATGACGAACTCTACACCTTTTGCAAGGCCACCACTCCAAGCTTCCAGAGACACAACGACGACCACAAAACTCCGGCGAAAGCATGAACTCCGGCGATCTTGAAAACGAGAGAAAGAGAGATGGATTGAGCTGTGGATGAGATTTCAAGCTGCTCCGACCTCCTTTTATAGAGCAAATGGGAGCTCAACGCCGAGGAGACGAATCGATCGACATCCCCAATGGCGAAACGGCGGCATCCGAACCGGCGAAACGTGAAGGGAAATAAGGATGATGATGAACAGTTTTCCGTGATCGCGGAAACTCTTCCACGGTCGCGGAAATGCCGCAAACGCGTCGTTTGGCTTTTGGTCGCGGTTTCACTCGCGGTCTTTAGCACTACTAAAAATATTATAAAACTCAATAATGTATTAAACGTATATTATAAGGTTTAAAAAGATTATTACAGAGATCATAGAGATTACAGAAATTGCCCATTATGCCCTTCATATAGAAATGATAGTTCGGGACTTTGTAGGGGTTATTACATAACGTCCTCGACAGTTGTCGTCTAGTCTCCGTGACTTTGTGTGCCACACCGCTGCTTGCCAAGACCCCCCCCCCCTTCGCTATCACTTCTTCGGCCCCGACACTGGCGTCCTCACTAGGTATTACATACCCAATTGCAAATTATGTTAATTGTAATAGTTTTTCTCGGTCTCATGTGCAGTTCCTTGCTGCGGTTACCGCTTCCGTCGAGCCGAATTCTTACACTAAAGTAGTCTGTCAACTGGAATGGAGAGCTGTCATGACAGCTGAACTCGATGCCTTGGCGAAAAATAAGACTTGGTCTCTTAAGCGGCTTCCCCTCGATAAGAAACTCATTGGTTGCAAGTGGGTCTTTCACATCAAGCATAAATCTGATGGGACAATCAAACGATACAAAGCAAGGCTGGTGGTGCTTGGAAACTGCCAAGTTGAGGGCATCGATTTCAATGAGACATTTGCTCCTGTCGCCAAACTGTCTTCGGTTCGGTTATTCTTTTCTATTGTTGCGATTAGAGGGTGGGAACTCAATCAAATGGACATTCATAATGCCTTCTTACATGGTAATGTTGAGGAAGAAGTATATATGCGACCCCCTCCCGGATTCACGGCCTCCAAAGGCCAAGTTTATCGCCTTCTCAAGTCTCTTTATGGACTCCGGCAAGCACCCCGAAATTGGTTTGTGATGCTCACCTCTTCTCTTGTTCAGTATGGGTTCAAACAATCCAAGGCCGATTACTCCTTATTCTTCTATATTCGTCATAACACTAATCTTCATGTTTTAGTCTATGTCGATGATTTGATAGTTGCATGCAATGATTCTGCTTCAATATCCCGCTTCAAGGAGTATTTGCATTCATGTTTCCACATGAAGGATTTAGGCATTCTGACATATTTTATATGCATCGAAATTGCCCATGGGAAGGATGGCTTATTCCTTAGCCAACGCAAGTATTCTCTCGATATTCTATCTGAGGTCGGCCTCTTGGGTGCTAAGCCAACTGACTTTCCCTTGCCACAAATCATGATCTTGGCAATGCCACTGGCCCTGAGTTTGCTCACCCTGATCGTTACTGTCATCTCATTGGCCGCCTGATTTATTTGACAATCACCAGACCAGAGTTGAGTTACTCGGTTCTTATCCTTTCGCAGTTCATGGAGAGCCCTAAGGAGGCACAATGGCATGTAGCTGTTCGTGTCCTTCATTACATCAGTCATCTTGGCCAAGGACTCGTTTTGTCTTGTCAGAGCTCATTGACTCTTACGGATAATTGTTATAGTGATTGGGCTGCCTGCCCTATCACTCGACGCTCCTTAACGGGGTATTTTGTCGTCTTGGGTGATTCTCCTGTCTCTTGGAAGACAAAGAAGCAACCCACCGTCTCACGCTCTTCCGCTGAAGCTGAATACAGATCCATGGCGGTTGCTTGTTGTGAGTTACTTTGTCTTAAGGCATTTCTTCTCTCTCACTCTCGATTATCACCACACTGCTCTTATGCAACTTATTTGTAATAGCCAAGCAGCTTTGCATATAGCCTCCAACCCCGTTTTCCATGAACGGACCAAGCACATAGAAATTGATTGTCATTTCGTTCGGGATCTTGTACAATCCGGTTGCATTGCAACCTCTTATTTGCGTACTACAGATCAACTAGCTGACATATTTACAAAGGCGTTGGGCAAACAACAGTTTACTCATCTTCTTCGCAAGTCGGGCATTCGAGACTTACATGTTCCAATTTGAGGGGTGTATTGGAGATATTATTTTGTGAATATTGTGTATATCTTTTCAGTAAGCAAACTTATTGTTGGAACTCATTTTTTGAATGTGGAGCCGGGCACTTTTCCGGGCACAATTCCGGTGGGCTACGGCCATTGTTAACACCGGAAAGTGGAAGCATTGGCTTCCTCTATGCGAGCACATTCTCGTAGTGTACTCATACGACAAAAATGATTTCCGTTTCAATGAGAAATGGAGGCCCAAAGTAGCTTGCATGAAGTGCAAAAACTTGGGAATATGTGGGGGCAAATTTCTTGTCCCACATTGGAAGTTTGGAGGTAGAAATACCACCATATATAATGGAGAAATGGACTCAAGGTTGTGGCCTTGGGTCATTACCCATTTTCAATGGGGAGAGGACCTAGCTCATCAAGCCCACACGCGCGCCGAGTCGAGTCGGGTCGGGCGAGGGAGCCGAGCCGAGCCGGGCTTCGGCTTGGGCTTGCCACCTATCTTTTTGGGCCAATCCGGAAGCCCATTAGTAGGATGGATTCGACAGTTGGGCTTTGAACTGGTAATGGAGAGATTTCGGGTTGCAGACCTAATCTTTCTCCATGATTAACGCCTCCTGTCTGTAACGTCCGAATCTATTTCGTAACGTTCTCCTCCTGTTTCGTAACGTTTCTGTAACGTTCAAATCCTCCTACTTGTTCTTCGCAGGAATTAATTCGTAATTTTTTGTTTTGTTTTTCCCAAATTTGTATCTGCGTTCTTTGAGTAACGTTATGTCTGTAGGGTTTTTCGGAATACTTTTTTCCAGTTTCAATTCGAAGTAATTCGAACCTGTTTATGCAATTCTAATCTGTTTGTTGTAGGAACTAAATTCGATTGTTATTTGTTTATTTTTTTCGAATCGGTTTCTGCATCTGTCTAACTCGGTTTTGCAGGATTTATCTCAAATTAATTTGGATCTATTTCTGTGAAATTTCTAACGTGTTTTGCAGGAAAAAATCGCATCGGGAATTTCGTTCGAATTAATTTTCGAATCTGATTTGGCCATTCGAATTTATTTCGAATTCGTATCTGAAAACTATTATTTCGAATCTGCAATTTAATTTGAGATTGCATTCCGTACTGATTTCTGGTTGTATTTCTGTGAACAGATTCTGATATCATGGGTGATAACATCGAGAAATGTGTCGTTGATGTTACTGGAGCCGGAAATGGAAACCCGTTTGAGTCGACGCCCCAAATTCAGTTTGGGAGTGGTCTGCCAGCGGTGACTTTGCCAATGGGGAATATGCAAGCAGTGAATCTGCAAGATGCAAACCTGTCAGCGGCTAATCTGCAAGCCGCAGGGGTCGGAACTTCTGAGGTTCGTCAGACTGTCCACCCAGCTGCTTTTCAGACTGTCCAACCAACAGTCCATATGCCTGGCGCTGTGAACGCAGGCATGATGCCAGAAAAGTTTGATGGAACGGGCTTCAAGACATGGCAGCAGAAGATGTTCTTCTTCCTGACCACGTTAAAGCTTGAGAAGTATCTGAATGAGGACAAGCCTGTGCTATCGCCTCACAATACAGATGCATACCTCCTAGCCAACGTTGAGGCCTAGACTCACGCAGACTTTTTGTGCAAAGGTTGGGTTCAAAGCCGCCTGATAGATCCACTATACAATCTGTACAGCAAGATCAAGACCTCCAAGGAGCTCTGGACTGCTTTGGAGAAGAAGTACAAGTCTGAGGATGCAGGCTCGAAGAAGTTCGCAGTGGAAAAGTTTATGGACTTCAAGATGGTGGACACTAAGCCCATCATGAAACAAGTCGAAGAGCTACAGCTCCTTACGCATGAAATCATTGCTGAAGGGATGTCTATCTGTGAGACATTCCAGGTGGTTGCATTCATTGATAAACTCCCTCTAGGCTGGAAGGAGTTCAAGAGCTACCTGAAGCACAAGCGAAAGGCAATGACTGTGGAAGACTTGATAGTCAGGCTGCGGATTGAGTTAACCAACCGCAAAGCAGATGGGATTCAGCCTGTTGAACAGAAGGCTAATCTGGCTGAACACAAGGACAAGGACAAAGGGAAGAAACGAAAGTTCCAACCCCAAAGCTCCAACAACTTCAAGAAGCAACCAGCTAAGAAGTTCAGTGGGAAGTGCCACAAGTGTGGCAAAATGGGTCACAAGGCTGACGAGTGTCGTAGCAAGGCTGATCCGCGCAAGGACAAGGGGAAATCCCAAGTCAACATGACTGAAGGCAGGCTCTCGGATTCTGATCTGTGTGATGTGACGTCTGAAGTCAACATGGTTGGAAGCAACCCAATGGAATGGTGGTACGATACAGGTGCTACCAAACATATCTGCTCTGACAAGGGATGCTTCACCACCTATCAGCAGAGCAAGAGCGACGAGCATCTGTTTATGGGGAACTCGTCCATATCCAAGGTGGAAGGTTACGGGAAAGTGGTGTTGAAGCTGACTTCAGGAAAGGAGCTGACTCTCACCAATGTCATGCATGTGCCAGACATAAGGAAGAATCTGATCTCCGGCACTCTGCTAAGCAAGAACAGATTTGCGACGAATTTTGTGTCTGACAAGCTGGTTCTCTCAAAGAATGGGGTATTTTTGGGCAAGGGATATGTAAAGGATGGACTGGTCAAAATGAATGTAATGACAGTCATCCCAAAAACTATTGTAACTGCTGTGTCAATGAATAAGACTAATCCTATTGCTTATGTTGTTGAGTCTTTTAATATTTGGCATGAACGATTAGGGAATGTGAATAACAAGTCTATTCAAAGACTAATGAACATGAACCTGATTCCAAAATGCAAATCAAGTAAAGACAAATGTGAAGTGTGCGTACAGGCCAAACTCACAAAAACGCCATCCCCACATGTAGAGAGAACAACCGAACCTCTAGGTTTAATACACACAGATTTGTGTGATTTAAAATATGTGCAAACTAGAGGCGGTAAAAAGTATTTCGTAACCTTTATTGATGATTGCACAAAATACTGTTATGTATACTTGCTAAGAAGTAAGGATGAAGCCTTGGAAAAGTTTAAGGAATACAAGTTGGAAGTTGAAAACCAACTTAGTAAAACCATAAAAATAATCTGAAGTGATAGAGGAGGCGAGTATGATGAACCTTTCAACGCGTTCTGTAGAGAACACAGGATTATTCATCAAACAACTGCTCCCTACTCACCAGAATCTAACGGAGTTGCAGAACGAAAGAACCGAACTCTGAAAGAGATGATGAATGCAATGTTGCAGGAATCTGGGTTACCCCAGAACATGTGGGGGGAAGCGCTGCTTACCACCAATTATATTCTCAACAAGATACCACATAAAGTTACTGGCAAGACGTCATACGAACTTTGGAAAGGTAAAGTACCTTCGTACAAATACCTCAAAGTGTGGGGGTGCCTAGCAAAAGTGGCAGTGCCACCTCCTAAAAAGGTCACGATTGGACCTAAGACCGTTGATTGTATTTTCATAGGATATGCATACAACAGTAGTGCTTATCGGTTTCTGGTACATAAATCTGACATACCAGATATACATGTCAATACAATAATGGAATCAAGGAATGCGTCCTTCTTTGAAAACGTGTTTCCGTGCAAGGATAAAGAACATCCGAAACGAACTCGTGAATAAAGTGAAGCAGGCACTTCTGTAAATGAAACAGAAGATGAACCTAGACAAAGCAAAATAGCAAGAAAGGAAACAGAAGCTGAACCTAGACGAAGCAAAAGAGCTTGAAAGGAAAGAACCTTTGGGCATGAGTTCATCACGGCCTCTCTTTTGGAGAATGAGCCTAGAACTTTCAAAGAAGCTATGTCTACACCTGATGCACCTTCATGGAAGGAAGCAGTTAAAAGCGAAATCGACTCCATTATGCAAAATCATACATGGGAGTTAGTTGATTTGCCACAAGGGTGCAAAGCACTTGGGTGCAAATGGATTTTCAAAACCAAATTGAAAACCGATGGCTCAGTAGATAAGCACAAGGCGAGGCTTGTGGTGCAAGGATTCCGGCAAAAAGAGGGCCTAGATTTCTTTGACACTTATTCTCCAGTTACGAGAATAACTTCAATAAGAATGCTAATAACAATAGCTGTATTACGAAACCTCGAAATCCATCAAATGGATGTGAAAACTGCCTTTCTAAATGGAGAATTAGAAGATGAGATATATATGAAACAACCTAAGGGTTATGTTGTTCCTGGACAGGAACACAAGGTGTGCAGACTTGTCAAGTCTCTATATGGACTCAAACAAGCTCCAAAGCAGTGGCATGAAAAAATTGACAATGTCATGATGTCAAATGGCTTCAGCATCAATGAATGTGACAAATGCATCTACTTCAAAGACACTCCAAATGGTTACATTTTGTTGTGCATGTACGTAGATGACATGCTCATTATTGGAAGCAACAAAGACATGATCAACCGAACTAAGAACATGCTTAGTGGGAAGTTTGACATGAAAGACTTGGGACCAACAGATGTCATACTAGGGATCAAAATCACTAGACATTCTAAAGGAATTATCCTGTCTCAAGCTCATTATGCTAAAACAGTACTTGAACGATTCAAGAACTATTCAAGCGGGACTGCAAAGAGTCCCGTGGATCCTCATCTCCACTTGACCAAGAACTCGGGGGATGCAGTATCACAATTGGAGTATGCACGTGTGATTGGAAGTCTGATGTACTTGACCAATTGCACAAGACCTGACTTGGCGCACTCAGTCAATGTACTAAGTCACTACACAAGTAATCCAGGACACAAACACTGGAAATTGATAACTAGAGTATTAAATTACTTGAGTTATACTCAAAGTTATGGGCTGCACTATGGTAAATACCCAGCAGTTCTGGAAGGATACAGTGATGCGAACTGGATATCAGATTCCAGAAACTCAAAGTCCACAAGTGGATATGTGTTTACACTTGGTGGTGCAGCAGTATCATGGAAATCTTCCAAACAAACACTATTGGCCAGATCCACTATGGAGTCTGAGTTCATTGCTTTAGATAAAGCAGCAGAGGAAGCTGAATGGCTTCGGAATTTGTTGGAAGATATCCCGATGTGGGACAAACCAGTGCCAGCAGTAGGTGTACACTGTGATAGTCAATCGGCTATAGCTCGGGCACTGAGTCGTTTGTACAATGGTAAGTCACGTCATATACGAAGACGACATAAAACCATTAGACAACTACTCTCGCATGGTATAATCTCAATAGATTATATCAAATCGGCTGACAACCTAGCGGATCCGTTTACTAAAGGTTTGTCACGAGATCAAGTTGTTAAATCATCAAGAGGAATGGGTTTAAAGCCTATGACTACAGAGGACGCTTGATGGCAAACCATACCTATGTGACTGGAGATCCCAAGAAGTAGGTTCAAAGGGAAAACTAAATCAAGCCGAATCAAGATGAGCACTGGGAGACTGAAGTCTCCTCCCAGTTCCTAGGATGATGAACAGTGTTACCTGTATGAGTTAAGGTTAAGCTTGGCTTTTAATGATTCCATAGCTTTGAAATAAAAGTGGGGTATGACAGGATACTCTTTATGGCAATCACCTTATGAGTGTGAAATGGGGCCGTTTCTAGGAGAATTAAGAAAGGCTAAATTCTCCAAGTTCACTCATGAATAACCAGGGATGTTCAAGGCCAAAATGAACACAACAAGAGAACCTAGTTCTGTGAGAAGATGAAACTGTGTGATAGTTATTGTCTCGGTTTACATCAAATCCCGGGTGGTTCAAGACATCATGTTCACTACCTGGTCGAGTAAATCCGATAGCTACTCACTATGGGTGGTTCAAAGCTGAAACACGCTACCAGCCCAGATGCAGTAATTTTTCGAATGTACTCTCAAAAGTCTTTCTGTTTTAACCAATGTTTAGAATCATTTCTATTCATGTGGGGGATTGTTGGAACTCATTTTTTGAATGTGGCACCGGTCACTTTTCTGAGCACAATTCCGGTGGGCTCCGGCCATTGTTAACACCGGAAAGTGGAAGCATTGGCTTCCTCTACGCGAGCACATTCTCGTAGTGTACTCATACGACAAAAATGATTTCCGTTTGAATGAGAAATGGAGGCCCAAAGTAGCTTGCATGAAGTGCAAAAACTTGGGAATATGTGGGGGCAAATTTCTTGTCCCACATTAGAAGTTTGGAGGTAGAAATACCACCATATATAATGGAGAAATGGACTCAAGGTTGTGGCCTTGGGTCATTACCCATTTTCAATGGAGAGAGGACCTAGCTCATCAAGCCCACACGCGCGCCGAGTCGAGTCGAGTCGGGTCGGGCGAGCGAGCGAGCGGAGCCGGGCTTGGGCTTGGGCTTGGGCTTGGGCTTGGGCTTGCCACCTATCTTTGCCAATCCAGAAGCCCATTAGTAGGATGGATTCGACAGTTGGGCTTTGAACTGGTAATGGAGAGATTTCGGGCTACAGACCTAATCTTCTTCCATGATTAACGCCTCCTGTCTGTAACGTCCGAATCTATTTCGTAACGTCCTCCTCCTGTTTCGTAACGTTTCTGTAACGTTCAAATCCTCCTCTTCAGACTTCTGAAGCTCTATAAAAGAGTGGTCTGCCTCTCATTCGAAAGACACAGAGAACACCAGCCATCCTTCTTTTCTCCTCTCTGTTTTCCGAAATTTGGGTCTGAGAGTACAACACAATAGTGGTTCGTAGCCTTCTGCATTTTTTGGTTGCGCAAATCAGAAGTCGTCTTGCAGTTGTATCCTGGGATTCAGAACGCTATCAAACCGTCGCAATACGGGGCGTTTTTAGAATTAAAGAGAGAGATTTCGTTCTCGACTCTGCATCGATCGTAGTTCGGTATAATTTCGTTTAATTACTGTGCGATTTCTACTTGCAGTTTATCTTTCAATATTGCGTTCCTACACTTATCTTTTCCTTGATTAGATTATCTTGTAGATATGATAGAATCTTTTCTCTTGTATATCAAGTGAATGTTTCAATGAACTCACTCAGAGGAAAATTCCCAATTACTTGTCTTGCTTAGTTTTACAGTTGTGTTGGAGGAAATTCTCAACTGAATTTAGCTTAATTTTTAAACTGTTTTGAGAGCCCTTTTGTATGAGGTCTGGGCTTGGATTAACTAACAATGGGCTTCTGAGTTATACTGTTATGATGTCATATATATATATATATATGGAAGCTTGGAATAGGTAGTGAATTGACGGTCCTGCAAACTTCGAAGGATGATGATGAAAGGACCTCGTACATGTTTGAAAACACCCTAATATAGGACAGAATTAATCACGTGAATTTAGAAGATCACATTTTGGTCGGACCCATAGGAGCCGAGTTGAGTTGGCAAACAACTCACCCCGGAATGGAACAAGCTCAAAATCCGTGAGGGAGTGCTTTATCCTTTAGATGGGGGCAACCGACACCAAGTGGTACACACCACTAAACAGAACCAAAAAAAAAAAATCACTTGGTCCAAATTGGTTTCATGCCATGCTCGATCTATGCCTTTGTTCTATTCTGCTCTTTTTGGCCAAGTTGCATAATTGGTCATAAGTATCAATCAACTAGGAATAGTACGTATTTTCTGGTCCATAATAAGTGGAGTAAGAAAGAAGCATTTTATAAGAACCAGTCTCGTAGTATATGCTTAATTACCTGATCATATGATTTCTTGTCCAGGGCAGAGCAAGGCCTTTGTAATCAGAAAGATCGTGGGTAGACAACAATGTCTATCATCATATCAGCAGCGAGACAGAGTTTTGTGAAAGAAGCTGGAATCCATGTATGAGAGAAAGTCAGCGCAGAGCAAGGCCTTTGTAATCAGAAAGATTGTGAATCTGAAATACAAAGATGGAAAGTCTATTGCCGAGCACCTGAGTGAGTTTCAGGAGCTAGTGAATCCGCTGAACAAAATGAAGTTGGTCCTAGATGATGAGCTGCAAGCTTTGTTGCTTTTGAGTTCTTTGTCGGATACCTGGGAGACTCTAGTTGTGTCCATCAACAACTTTGCACCGAGTGGCGTTGTGTCCTTGAGTACCGTGATTGATAGTCTCTACAATGAGGAGACTAGGAGGAAAGATATGGGCACTAACACTTCGCAGACTCTGGCGATGACTTCAGAGAATAGGTCTAGAGCGATAAGCAGAGAAAGAAAGGGACGTGGCAAATCCAGAGGGAAGTCACAGAATAGAGGGACATCTCAGAGTAAAGGAAAGATGGCTTGCTTTCATTGTGGCAAAGAGGGGCATATGAAGAGGAATTGCTATGCCTTGTAGAAGAGCATGACTGAAGAGAAGAATCAGAAAGAAGACGACAAGAACACCACTATAGCTATATACAGTGATGAAGAAGGTCTTGTTGTTCTTTCTTGTGTTGATGATCGCAGTGGTGAGTCAGATTCTCGTGTAGAATGGATAGTGGACTCAGCTGCATCCTATCATGCTACACCGAGAAATGAGATATTCACCAGCTACAGAGCATGAGACTTTGGCAAGGTGAAGATGGGGAACACCAGCTACGCGAAGATTGTTGGTATGGGTGACATTTGTGTTCAGACAAATGCGGGTTGCACGATGACTCTGAAGAATGTGCGACATGTACCTGATCTGCGTATGAATTTGATTTCTCTTCATGCTTTGGACCTAGAGGGTTATCACAATTACATTGGTGATAAGAGATGGAAGCTGATTAAAGGCTCGATGGTGATTTCTAGAGAGAGTCTGAGCTACATGTTGTACAAGACTCAGATGAAGGTCTTGAGAGATGAATGCAGTTGAAGATGATGCATCACCAAATTTATGGCACAGACGGCTGGCTCACATGAGTGAGAAAGGACTGCAGATTTTGGCAAAGAAGTCCCTCATTCCTTCCGCCAAAGGTACTCCTCTGATCCCTTGTGATTATTGTTTGTTTGGTAAACAAACTAGAGTGTCATTTAGCAAATCTTCTGAAAGAAAAAATAATTTGCTTGAACTGGTATATTCTGATGTGTGTGGTCCCATTGATGTACCCACACTTGGTGGTCGTAGATATTTCATGACCTTTATTGATGATGCTTCACGAAAGGTTTGGGTGTTTGTTTTGAAAACAAAAGACCAGGTCCTTGATTGCTTCAAGCAATTTCATGCCATGGTGGAGAGAGAGAAGGATCGTTCTCTGAAATGCCCGCAGTGATAATGGAGGCGAGTACACTTCCCGGGAGTTTCAGAAATATTGCTAGGAGCATGGTATAAGACACGAGAAGACAACTCCGGGCACTCCTAAAAACAATGGCGTTGTAGAGAGGACAAACAAGACCATCATGGAGAAGGTCAGATGTATGCTGAAGATGGCGAATCTTCCTAAGCCATTTTGGGGTAAAGCTGTGATGACTGCATGCTATCTGATGAATAGATCTTCATCAGCTGCTTTGGAGTTTGATATTCCTGAGAGAGTTTGGTCTGGAAGAGACATTTCATACTCTCATTTGTGGGTCTTTGGCTGTAAGGCATTTGTGCACCTGCCTAAAGAGCAGAGATAGAAGTTGGACGATAGAGCAGTTCCATGCACTTTTCTAGGCTATGGAGATAATGATTTCGGATACAAGTTGTGGTATCCAGAAAGGAAGAAGGTGATAAGGTCCAGGGATGTGATCTTTCACGAAGACAAGTTGTTGTCAAATTCTGAGACAAAAGATAAAGTTGATGAGCTTCCAGTTTACTTGCCTTCTCATTCAGAAGGGAATGACACAAGTGATGAGTCTTCTTGAGAGAATGGCACATATGAGATTCATACGTCAGATGATGTCTTGCTAGATGCTAAAACTGGTGAGGATTCTGAGCAAGGGGAGCCAGAAGAGAGTGAAGAAGCAAATGAGCTCAGAAGGTCAGAAAGAGAACGTCATCCGTCCACTAGATATCCCTCGTCTGAGTATGTTGCAGTTACTAAAGAGGGGGAGCCTGGAAGTTTTCAAGAAGTGCAGAACCACAAAGAAAAAGCTCAGTGGGTGAAAGCCATGGAAGAGGAGTTGAGTTCTTTGAAAAAGAACAACACATATGAGCTAGTGAAACTTACAAAAGGAAGAAAGGCACTGAGAAACAAGTGGGTGTTCAGGCTAAAGATGGATGGAGACAAACTAGTCAAGTACAAAGCCCGACTAGTTGTGAAAGGTTTCAGTCAGAAGAAGGGAGTTGATTTTGATGAAATATTCTCGCCTGTTGTCAAGATGAGTTCCATCAGAGTGATCCTTGGCTTAGCTGCAAGTATGGATCTTGAACTCGAGCCGTTGGATGTGAAAACTGCATTTCTCCATGGTGATTTAGATGAGGAGATTTATATGGAGCAGCCAGAGGGGTTTGAAGTAAAAGGAAAAGAGCACTTGGTTTGCAAGCTGAAGAAGAGCTTATATGGGATGAAGCAAGCTCCTAGACAGTGGTACAAGAAGTTTGATAGCTTCATATGGTGGATCATGGCTACACCAAAACAAGTGCAGATCATTGTGTTTACTTCAAACGTCAGACAAGCGGTAAGTTTGTCATTCTTCTTCTTTATGTGGTGACATGCTCATTATGGGACAAGATAAATCCCTAGTTGATGCTTTGAAACGGGATTTGAGCACTTCCTTTGACATGAAAGACTTGGGACAAGCACGCCAGATATTGGGCATGCAAATTACTCATGACGGGAAAGCCAGAAATATATGGTTGTCATAGGAGAAGTATATTGAGAAGGTTCTGAGTAGGTTCAAAATGGAAGATGCTAAGCCGATTAGTACTCCTCTTGCTAGCCATTTCAAATTGAGCAAGAAGTCATGCCCGTCTTCAGGTGAAGAGAAGAAGAAGATGGCCACCATTCCTTATTCATCAAGAGTTGGTAGTTTGATGTATGCTATGGTGTGCACACGACCGAATATAGCTCATGCAGTTGGTCTCATCAACAGGTTTCTTGCTAATCCTGGAAGAGATCATTGGGAATCTGTAAAGTGGATCTTCAAGTACTTGAGAGGTACTTCCAAGATGAGCTTATGTATTAGAGGAGCTAAACCTATTCTAGAGGGTTTCACAGATTCAGACATGGCAGGAGATCTCGATGGTAGAAAGTCGACATCGGGCTACTTGTTTACTTTTGCAGGGGGAGCTGTCTCGTGGCAGTCTAAGTTGCAGAAGTGTGTTACTTTGTCCATGACAGAGGCAGATACATTGCCATGACAGAATCAGGAAATAAGATGATTTGGGTAAAGAGATTCCTTCGAGAACTGGGTCTGAAGCAGGGAGAGTATGTGGTGAACTGTGACAGTCAGAGTGCTCTTGATTTGAGCAAGAATGCTACATACCATTGTCGGACAAAGCATATTGATGTGAGGTACCATTGGATTTGAGATGTTGTGAGTGATCGTCAGATGAGCTTGAAGAAGATTCACACAGACAAGAATCCATCTGATATGTTCACCAAGGTGGTCACTATTGACAAGCATCAGTTTTGCGCCAAGATGGCGAGACTGATGCGCAAGTGAAGACCCGAGATGACGTGGACGTCTTCCCCTGGGCTGGAGGAGGGATTGTTGGGCCCAAGGCCCATTTTCTTGTCCAGCCCTAGTCTCCCACTTGCTTTACATATATAAGCAAATTTGGAGGAGAGAGAGGCACGTGAGAGTCCAGATTTTTGGGAACAAAGCATTTGCCCTAGTTTGTAGCCCCCATTTGAGAGATTCAAAGGAGCACAAGAGTGAGGAGGGAGATTGGAGAAGAGAGAAGAGAAATTGGTGGAGAAAGTGAAGGATTTTCCTTATCTACACCATTGTCCGTTCGTCTCTTGCTTCCAGAAGCCGACAACTGGAGTTTGTTGGTAGGTGCCCCTCTCTGGATGTTCTAGTCATTAGTTACAAGTGTTTGTTGTTTGATTGGAGATTTGCTTGAGTTGATTCTCCATATCTTGTTATCTCATGTGTGAGATTGGTATCTGTATGAAAACTTGTACTCGTTTTGATGATTACTAGATTTCATGCTCTGGCGGGCGACAATGGTTTTTTTTACCTCTCCTTAGGAGGGTTTTTCCCACTTAAATCTTGTGTTGATTTTGTGCTTTATTTCTGTTGTGGTTGTGTTGCTTGATTGTGGTTTGGTTTCTGCGATCTGGTTGTTTTTTGTTTGGTTGCCGGAAAGAGACCTAGGTTCCGCAGGTTCATTGATTTTGAACTTCCGTTGCTTTGTTAGCAGGACCGAATAGTGATCGATCTTAATAGTAACGATCACCCCAAATCTCGGACGAGTTGGTTTGGATAGGTTGTTACGATAAGTTTAAATATGAAGTTGTATTGCCGTTGTAGGACACAACATTATCACTATTGAATACAAGTTACAATTCATTGCTCTCTTATTTGATACTATGAGTCATTTTCTAGCTTAGTTCATCATTCTATTATTGAAGCGACCGTCGACCCAATCTCCGTATTCGATTGCTCTCTTATCCTTGAGAGATAAGCTCGTTTCCTACTAGATTAATCTTATTTGTTCAATTGTTAAGTTGATTTGGATTATTTTAGATATACTTGATCTCAACATTGTCTAGTTGCTCTTATTAAGGCAATTCAGGTCGGTTTGATCTTTTCGCTCCAAAACAATTTAGCGCCCACCGTGGGGCGATTAGCCAATCAGCGATTTAATCAACGACCCGATCCCCATCCAATCATGGACAATTCCACAGACCCTATGGCCCTCACTGAAGGCCAAGTTCAAGCCGACACCCAGGTCGCAAACCAGGCCGGAGATCACGCCAATCAACCGATTTTGGATGTTCAAATCCAAGAACTGGCGAAGAACATGAGCATCCTTCAGGAAGAGCTAGCCCAACAATGCTCAAAAACTGAAACTCTAAGTGCTCAATCTGAAGCTGAAATTGCGCGACTAACCCGTGAGAATGAACTTTTGAAATCGCAGGTGAATTCGGCCGCGTCGGCCCTATGAGGATCAAGGCACGTGGTCAACACTGAAGGGCTCTCAACACGACTCAACATGGATGGAGCAACCTCGATGCCCATGGCAGCAACCACTCAGAATGTTAACCAACCTACCAGTATGTTTCAAACTCCTCCAGTCACACTTCTTACGACTAACGTGCCAATTCCCGCGACCAAGCCTCCAGAAGCTGGAGTAGTCCCTCCACAGGTCATTGCACCAACGGATCTCCAAGCCCTCATACAGCAAGCTATCAGCGAGCATATGAAGTCCTTGGACGATCACATCACTCGGATTCCAGGAGTCCCACAGCCAATCGAGAAGGAAGAAATCAACGGATACGAAGACTTGCCTTTCATAGAGGCGATTGCGCGCGTCAAGATCCCTAAGAAATTCCATGTCCCCAACATGCCCAACTACGATGGGACCGGGGACCCTGACAATCACATTTCAATTTATAAGCAAATATTAATGACCATTTCGATCCCAAGAGGGAACCACGAGGCAATCATGTGAAAGAGCTTCGGCACGACCCTCGTGGGACCTGCGCTAACATGGCTCATGCATTTGCCGCAGGGCTACATCTCTTCATTCACAGATCTAGTCAATTCATTCAAAACTCAGTTCGCTAGCAGCCGAAGACTGGAAAAGCAATCAAGCGATCTATATAGGATCGTGCAAAGATACGGTGATCCTCTAAGAGACTATCTTAACAGGTACAACAAGGAGAAGGTCGCGATACCGCATTGCGACGTCCCAACATCCATCGAAGCCTTCCGTCGAGGGATAATCAGGGGTAACAAACTCTATCGCGAACTGACCAAATACCCGTGCCGAAGCATCGAGGACGTACAGGCAAAGACCATAGCTCAAGTCAGTTTAAAGGAAGACGAAGAACCCTCAAAAGCAAGCAAGAGCCCCAATCGAGTCAACCGAAGGTCATCTTCAGATCATCGACGCGATCGACGACACTAACCTTATCCCAACGAGCGAAGCGACCCCAATCAGGTAAGTAACTCTTATGACAGGAACCAAGACTGGAAGAACAACCCAGCTCTCCCTCCGAAGTTCCACTCTTACAATTTCAACGTCTCTATGTCGGAACTCGTAAAAAGTTTTGACAAGTATGGGAAAGAAATAAGGTGGCCTCAGAAGAGCAACAAGCCAGACGCCAAGAAGGACATGAGCCGATGGTGCGAGTTCCATGGAGATCACAGACATTCCACATAAGAGTGTATTACCCTTCGCAAGGAAGTCGCAAGATTCCTCGCACAAGGGCTGCTATGCGATATCATATCCGACAAAGCGAAAGCGACCCTTGATCGAAGAGACCGGGTAACGTCTGATAAACCATCCTCTCTAGTTCACACTAAAGTTGTTAACACCATTTCAGGAGGATCAGACATATGTGGAAACACGTACTCAACCGCTAAAAGACACGCTAGAGAAAGTAAATGCGATAAGCTCTGATTGGAGGCAAGACGACCGTAAACCACCAATACACCTGCCATCACCTTTGATGATTCTGAAGCCAAAGAGCTAGGTGATTATCACGGTGGTCTGGTAATCTCTTTGTCAATCGGTAATTGTCTCATCCGCCGAGTATTAATCGACACGGGTAGCTCCACCAACTTGTTGACACTCGACGCCTTGATAGGTATAGGTTTGAGCAATGACGATTTAACCCGAAAGTCCACTCTGCTAGTCGGATTCAGTGGAGAAGTCAAACATACCTCAGGAGAAATAGTGTTGACAACATATGTTGGTGGAGTTAACCAACATGTAAAGTTCTTAATACTCGACTGCCCATCCCCATACAATGCGATCCTCGACAGGCCATGGATTCACGCCATGAAAGCTGTACCTTCCACTTATCATCAAACCATAAAGTTCCCGACTAAGTGGGTGTATAGGAAATAAAAGGCGAACATCGGGCCGCCAAGGAATGCTATGTCACTTCGATGAAAGGGGCAGTCGACCGACCTTCAGCATAGCAACCACAGTGCGGTGAAGGGACCAAATGATACATCGAGCCAAAAATGGAACAACTAGATGATATTGTATTGGACCCTTCAAAGCCAAAACAAAAAGTAAGAGTCGGATCGGATTTAAATGATTCGACCAGAGCTAATCTAATAGCATTTTTACGATCTAACTATGATTGCTTCGTCTGGTCGCATGAGGATATGGTGGGGATTCCTCCCGATATTATTACTCACATATTGAATGTAGATCCAACCTATCCCCCGGTCAAACAAAAAAGGAGGAAATTCACGCCAGAACGAAACAAAATCGTAGACGACGAGGTCAGAAATCTACTCGAGACAGGAAAAATCAGGGAAGTCAAGTATCCAGATTGGCTAGCAAATGTCGTCGTAGTCCAAAAGAAAAACGGAAAATGGAGAGTCTGCATTGACTTCATAGATCTGAACAAAGCCTGTCCTAAAGACACTTTCCCATTACCACACATCGACGCAATGGTCGACACGACCGCATGGCATGAAATGCTTACGTTCAGTGGGTACAACCAAATCTTAATGGATCCAGAAGACCAGGAAAAAACGGCTTTCATAACCAGCCAAGGTACGTATTGTTACAAAGTTATGCCCTTCGGACTAAAATATGCAGGGGCCACATACCAAAGACTCGTAAACAAGATGTTCAAGGATCAAATCGGAGACACCATGGAGGTCTACATCGACGACATGCTAGTCAAGTCGAAAGCAGCGAAGGACCACATTGAACACTTAAAAGAGGCATTCGAGGTACTAAAGAGATATAATATGAAATTGAATCCAACTAAATGCTCATTTGGAGTGTCCTCGGGCAAATTCCTAGGGTACATGGTGACGCAAAGCGGGATAGAAAGCAGTCCAGACTAGATCAAAGCTATCGTCAACTTAAGATCCCCCCGATGTGTCAAAGATGTCCAGAAACTAACAGGACGGATATCATCATTAAACAAATTCATATCAAAATCCTCGGACAAATGCAAACTCTTCTATGAAAACCTGAAGAAAAACAAGTCGTTCGATTGGACAACGGCCCATGAACATGCCGATCAGGAGAGAGTCGCATGTCACTTTACTATCCAAAAAGTCTCACGCGAACTCAACACACAGGCCGACGCCCTAGCAAACCTCGGCTCCACCTTGCACCCCAACGACTTTCGTAACATCCCAATAGCACACATCACAACCCCAACAATCCCCAAAACCCTCAAGACAACCAATCGGAACAACACTCAGGCAGAAGACGAGTTACCTTTAGAAGAGGTCATCTCACCAAAAAGGTGACAACACGGAAGATGACCTCATAAGCGATCAAGAGGATTGGACCATACCCTACATCAAGTGGCTGAAAGACGGCATACTCCCAGCAGACAAAGGAGAAGCCAAAAGACTCAAGGTACAAGCCATAACCTTTGACATAAAAGACAATGTTTTATTCAAACGATCTGTCACAGGTCTATACCTGCGCTGTCTCAAAACATCTGAGGTTAGACGTGTCCTACAATCGCTACATGACAGAGAATGTGGAAACCATACTGGGGGACGTAGCCTATCCGGCAAAGCCCTCAGGACGGGTTACTACTAGCCTACGATGAATAGGGACATGACCGACTACGTCAAAAGATGCGACGCTTGCCAACGACATGCACCTGTTACACACCAGCCGCCGGAAATGCTTCATCTAACTCTAGCACCTTGGCCCTTCATGCGATGGGGAATGGACATCGTGGGAAAACTGCCACCAGCACTAGGAAAACGCGTCTTCTTCCTTGCTATGACTTACTACTTTTCTAAATGGATCGAAGCTGAAGCATATCGAGAGGTAAAGGAAAAACACGTCATTTCATTTATAAAGCGTAACATTCTATGCAGATTTGACGTCCCTTCAGAAATCGTATGCGACAATGGCTCCCAATTCAACGGTAGCAAGACACGATCCTTTTGCAAACAATGGAACATCACGTTGGTCACGTCTATACCACGATATCCATAATCCAACGGCTAGGCTTAATCTAGCAATAAGATCATCATAAACAATCTAAAAAAATGCCTCACAAGGGCAAAGGGAAAATGGGCAGACGAACTCCCCTTAATATTGTGGTCCGACAGAACCACCCCAAAGAACGCGACTGGACAGAGTCCCTTCTCACTAGTCTACGGGAGCGAAGCAGTCATCCCCGCCGAGCTACTCGTCCCAACTGCCAGATACAGGTTACAAACCCCAAAACAAAACGATATTGAATTGTCCCACAACCTCGACACTGCAGACAAGATCAGAGAAACAGCTAGGATCTGGATGGTCTAGTACCAACAACAAGTCGCCAGAAGCTACAACAAGAATCTCCGCGTCAAGGTCTTCAAGGTAGGAGATTGGGTCTTGAGGAAAACATTCCAAAATACCCGAGATCCAGCCGACGGGAAGCTAGCACCTCAATGGGAAGGACCTTACCTCGTCAAGGAGATTGTCGGGCAAGGCGCATATCGATTGGAAACAAAGGATGGACAACCACTCCCGTGAAGTTGGAATGCGACCCATCTAAAGTTGTATCATTTTTAATCCTTGCATTTTTATATTTTCTTTGTGTCCATTCAATTACGTTCATCTCTTTCCTTTTACTGACTTAAGCATCGGAGGGCCGTTGGGCTCACACCCAACGGTCGCCCTTTGACCTTTCTTTTATGAGTTTTAAGACGATTCAAACAGAAACAAGAGGCCTCGAAGACAAACATAGCATTCAAACGGATGAACATTTTTATAAGTAAAAGCGCTTATAAATACACGATCGATCGATATACGGGGAATAGAAGGACAACACAAAGAAAACCTATTTACAAGACTTGCCCTATATAAGGTACTCATCTTTATTACAACAACTCTTCCCTAAAAACACAAGGCATGCCACACTAATGCTCATAGCTACAGGTCGCTTCAACCGATCGTCATGCGTCTCGGCTACGGCGCAACTGACAAAGTCTACCTGCAAAATCAAACAAGCAAGCACGAGGTACACATAATGCAAAGTATCTCACAAAATACGCGACCCGCGATGGTGGATGGATCACCAAAACATTATCCATCCCATCTCTGCGATGAGGTACAATACGTCATTCAAATGACTAAGTCAGAATGTTTACAACACAACGAACACAATACATCGCCACCACATTAACATCAAACCTAAGACTCGCTTGAACCGTCGTTGGCAATTGTAGGAGGAACTTCTTGATCCTTGGTCACTTCAAGCGGCGCCTTCAACACATCCTCGACCGCTTCTTCAGCCGCTTCAGGGTCAACCCATTTCTCCTTCTAATAGTCCTTGCCTAGGCCGATGAGCTTGAATAATTCATTGCCAGGATTGCCACTTGGGTAGAGATTAGGGCTGTGCATCCGGTCCAGACCGGACCGGAATTTTTGGAAACCTTGGACCGAAGACCGGACCGGACCGGTATGATTCGGTCCGGTCCGGTTCCGGTCCGGTCTTGGACCGGTTTACATATTTTTTTTATTTTTTAGTTTTATATAAATGAAAAATTAATTATTTTTCCTATTTTTATAATTATTGTGTATAATATTAGACAATATATTTTGTTATTTATTTTAATTTATACTAAAAACTAATTTTTAATAATATTATAAGATATTAATATATAAATTTAAATTAAAAATAATAAAAACCGGTCCATCTGGTCCGGACCGGAAACCGGCCGGGTTTGGACCAGACCGGAACCGGAATTCTAAAAATATGTGGACCGCGGACCGGACCGTAATTCCCCCGGTCCGGGCAATTTCGGTCCGGTCCGATCCATTTTTTCGGTCCGGGCCGAATCTGCACACCCCTAGTAGAGATAGTCCAGACTAGCCCTATCGTCTTCAATCTTCCAAGCCGTGTGGTTTCCTGTCGCAAATTCCTCCATCATCTTGACACGCTTCTTGATACAAAAATACGTCCCCACGTCGCTAGCAATTTGGGCATCCCTTACACGAAGTTCTTTAGCATTGCCCTCCAACTCCTCGAGGCGAGCCTGTAATTTCTTCTTAGCCGACGACAACTCACTCTCAACAACATTCACACGATCCTGGGCAGCCTTCAGTTGGCCCTCTGCTTGGGCAATTCGCCTATCATCTTTGTTGCTTAGTTCCTGTATGGTCGAGAGAGCAACCATGGAGTATTGAAAGGCATGTATTCGACGAGTCACGTAATCAGTGTCGAGCAAAAGAAAAAGAAAAAAAAAAAGAGGAGAGACTTTTACTTACCTTCCAAGAGGCAACCCCGGCCTCGTCCATACAATCAATAGGGTGCAGGTCGCCAAGCTCCTTCTTGGCCTCAGAATCCACAAAATGGAGCAAATTGCTCGCCAATCTGTGCTTTAACACGCTCGTCGATGATTCTGGAGTAGTTGTCACCTTCCTCTTTACTCCTGACGTCTTGGACGATGGAGAATCCATAATAATGGTCCTAGCGGGTGAAGGAGCCCTAGCAAGAGCTCTCGCCGAAGAGGACGCCTTAGCATCTGACAACTTATGTTCCATAAGGCTCTTCCCAGATAGGCGAGCACTCTACCACGAGATGCTGTCAAGATTGCACAACAATATAAGCAAATAGCAATTCCGAAGACCACCCATACGCATACCTGGAGGAACGAACAAGTGCCTTTGATAAGAGAGGGAGACGACGTTGCCATTTCAGTGGGCTCGGATGTCAGAAAATTGACGTTTCGAAATGATCTCTCTTCCTAAGAGAACGACAATAAAACCTTGGTCACCTCGGCGAAATCTTCTCCTCCGGATTAGGCACTGAAAAGAAACACACGTGATTACAAGTTAAAGAGACATCTAGTAAAAATCCGAAAAGACAAATACGATACCTGATGTCTTCCAGACGTCCTATAAGAAGGAATAGTCAAAACGCCCATCAAGTGACTTCTTTTCTACAAAAAAGTAATGTGATCTCCATCCGCGATCATTGACATTGAGATTCAAGGCGATTGATTGTCTACCCTGCCTAAGACCCAATTGGAAACGGGAAAAGCCTCGAGTACTTAGGTAATAAGAATGCCAAAGTGCATCGAAATCGAAGTCAATCTCGATACCAGAAATCAAAAGGTCGATTACTCTAAGAAGACGCCATGCGTGGGGCATAACTTGGCAAGGGGCAAGATTCAAGACAACCAAGAAATTACGGACCAAGTTCGAGAAAGGAAAGGTATGACCAATTTTAAAAGGATATTCAAAAAAACAAATCCACTCATCTCGGCGCCAATCAGCACGCTCGTGAGAACGAGGGAGACAAGCAACTGTCTCAGGGGGAAACTGACCTACTTCCAAGATGGCGTTTAACTCTGACTGAGTTAGGGTTCCAACCAAAGAGTCTTCGGGGCTGAGAAGCTTCAAGGGGGTGAAACCACTGTCCTCCTCATCGAGGCTGGAAGACGACGCCTTGCACTTCTTTGATCGCGAGAACACCATTGTAGACGAACGATAAGAAATTTGTTTTTTTACCTGTAAAAGATGATGCCTTTTTTTGTGATACCTCGTAATTCTATAAGGATTATTTTGGAAATTTTTGGAATTTTCCCGAACACCCGTTTAGTACGTCGGATTTAATTCAGAAAGTTGGAGGCATTCTGTAATGTGCTTTGTATCTGTAATATTTTTCTCAGTGAAATAATATATAGACGACGTGCTTTGGATGTTAATACTCGTTCGCGTACGATAATTTTATCCCGGGTTAACATCGTTTTCATCTAAGAGCTGAGGAGGCGGCGAAGCTAGGGTGGCGGCGCCCGCCGTGGGTATGGCGGCGCCCGCCGTCGCAAGGCTCGAGGAGCAATCGGGTCTTCTCCTAGCTGGGGACGCCAGGCCTATGGCGGCGCCCGCCGCATTGATGACAGCGCCCGCCGTATTGATGACGGCGCCCGCCGCATTTATGACGGTGCCCGCCGTCGTTGTTGTCCGGAGGTCTTTGTCTGATGGGCACCGACGAGCGTCTGACGACGCTGAACTAGCCCCGCCATGCCTCCATTTAGGCCATCATTATGCTCCCTTGTGATCTGGCTATAAAAGGAGAGGCTTGGGGATCGGATTTCACACAAAATCAGAAGCTCAAGTCTCAAAATCTCTCTCGCCGGAGTTTGGTGCCCTCGCCGGATTTCTGAAGCTTTCGCCGGTGTCGTTTGGTGGTGTTACCAGAAGCCCTTGTGCAGCCTTTTGGTTGCCTTTGGAGGTTGGAACCCAGGCAAGGCAAAAAGGGGTCGAAACGCGCATCATTTGGGTGAGTTTTTCTCTCGTTCTGTCGTCGGAGTTCTTCACGGCGACCGCCGTGTTCTTTACGGTGCCCGCCGTGATGAATGCGGCGACCGCCGCCAAGAACGGCGACCGCCGCCAAGAACGGCGACCGCCGCCAGTGCCCAGAATGCCTTCGTGGCTTTGTCTTGGTGGGTTGTCGTCGTGGCGTCGTTTCTTTCGGTTCCTTTCGTCTTTCCTTAGATTCGTACTAGTTTATGTCGAATCTAACTTGGGGTTTCCTTATGGGTCGACTCGAAGGTCGTTGTATTGTCGAAGCTATACCCGTGTCGAGCCCGGAATCCCGTTGTCTCTGCTTTGTTCCAGATCTGCGGACTAAGGCAAGTGGCGGTTCGCTCTTGCTCATCGTTCCATATTTACATAAATTATCCGCTGTTTATCTGAGTAATTAATTTGGAATGATTATTGTGTTTGTCTGGAATTGGTTTTATAAACTGTTTTGGAAAATCATATAATAGGTTGTATATCTGTTAGAACGACGCTATTATCTGTGATCACCTTCCGGGCATTTATGTGGATTTATCCAGAACTGTTGTTTTGTTTGGGAACTAATTTCATAAATAAACGTGATTAAAGTAATGTTATGATAGGTTGTATATATGTTAGAATAACGCTATCATATGTGATAATTACCGTGATGGTATTGTTGTGAAATTAATCTTAATGCTAGAATAGCATGTGGGTTAATAGGAAAACTAATCCAAGTAAGGATTAGCTGTTTCTATTATCTTTGTGTTTAAGTTGATTGCCTGGACGGCTTTAATATGAATAATTGTTGTGTTAGACTGTTTAGTTAACATGAGAGTTTGTGGGAAAGTTAATCCAAGTAAGGATTTGTCGTTTCTTTAAATCATAATATTCCTCGGGATAATTTTCGAATATTAATTTAAGGGTCATGACCTATGCTTCTTATCCACCTTTAAGGATCTGAAGTGTTTAAGCGCCTTGCTAGCGCCAGTGGATGAGCTTAATAGCAGTCCTGTGTATTAAGCACCTAGCTAGTGCAATTGGGGTGGACGTAACTGTCACCCTGTAAATTAAAGTGTAAGCGCTGTGGCAGTGCAATCTGGGTGAACATAAGATCATCCTATGTAACAATAACTTCCGTTGTTCTCGGAATAATATTAAGCCTCGTGTGTGCGTGTGTGTGTGTGTTTGTGTGTTGTACTAATTTGGGTCGACATAATGGTCACCCTGTGATTAAGTTGTGTGCCGCTCTTAATAACATTAATGGTTTTCAATAACGTGTGTTCTATAATTAAAGAAGATATGTGCCCGAGTGCACATGATTAATAAACCTTCGGCGAGTAGTGCAGCTAAGTAATAGTGCAGCTAGGAAAGCTCGTCTCGACTTTGATCATAGTACGTTCTCTTTCCGATCTGGAATCGCTGTAAGCGGTGAGGTTGGTCGTGAACCGAAGCATCTTAGTCAGTTTTTCAATTATCGTTATGTGGTTCTGTAAGATCCAGACTTGAATGTAGTACGTTCTCTTTCCAATCTAGATTCGCTGTAAGCGGTGAGGTTGGTCGTGAACCGAAGCATCTCAATCAGCTTTTAAATCATTATTGTATGTTGCTGTAAACATTCCAGATTTGTCATATTTCCTTAAAGACTCAATCTCTTGGAGTCTCTTTTCGAGTCGAATTCTGCAAAGATTCAGTATTCCAGAATCTTCTCTTGTGCATACCTCTTGTTTATTCCAGTGAGAGTATGATGGTTGACTATCGTCATCGATTATTATTCGAGAAGCGATGAGTCTAACCTAATACGACTGCTTCGAACCATTCTGCTTTTTACCCTTGCTAGTCTATTCAAGTAGACTAACCCACGAACCTTGTTCTCTGCATGTGGGCTGGTGTCATCCGTTCGATTCGGCACATCAGATAGAGTGTAGATGAGAAGACTAGAAGGACTATGGAGTCGACGGTGGTTTTTTGACGTTTTTAATAATTTCTTTTAATCAGGTTGAGATCCTTGGGATATGGCCATTGTGGTCAAGATCCTTGTTTGTAAAATATTTTATAAGACTTCCGTTGTACTTTGTTTAAGACTTCCGCTGTAATTTATTTAAACTCTGTGTTTGTCCTATTCGGGATTGGGATGTAATCCCGGGACTCAGGTTTTATATAAATAAGGTTATCATTTTGTATCATTATATTTCTTGAATTATATTTAAATGGTAAAGCCTTGGGTGATCTCGGTAAGGAATACTAGGATCACTGGCGGTAATACATTTCCAAAAGGGTTAAGTTTTGGGGGTGTTACAGTTGTGGTATCAGAGCTAAAAGTTTTTTTTTAAAACGGGTTGGGTATTTGAAAGCCATTTACTCGTTTTAATTGAAAAGTGTTTTCAAAGAACTCTGAATTTTTAAAGTGAAAAGAATTTGAAAACACCGTTCATAGTCCTGTCTTCTGTATGGTCTGATATAGTAAGCTTGCTTCTATATCTAGAAAGACTAATTCCTTCCTCGTTGCCCCGTAAGATATGGGTGCATTCTGTTCTCTTCAGAGGAACCGGGAGAAGCCAAGGTGATTTCGCCATACCCAATAAGGCTTGAATTCCCAGTTCTCTCGTTTTGAGTTAAGGTTGTAGAACCTAGTAACTCGATTTGAGTTCATCAATAGAAATTACCAAGTTGATCTATTCTAAGTTGATTTTATTACAATAAGTATATCAGAATGATACTAATGTGATAAAATCCTTGGAATTTGATCGGTAAACAGATGGTGTACACAAGGAACGTTATCCGTGCTGGTACTGGGCCGAGTAATGACCCCAGACCAAATGCGAGGAATGTTGCAGACCCAACAGGAGAACATGAGTCTGTCTTTAACAATAACCAGGGAGGCAATGGCCAAGCACATGCCAACGCTCCGATATTGTTTGATGTTGCAGCAGTGGAGGCAATTTGAGGAATTGTCATGTAGGCAATCACAGATGTTATGCGACCAGTTGCACCACAAGCACAAGGTGGTCCAGTTTCTCAGGCTATTCCTGAAGTTGAGGACTCAGTGGAGCAAGTACCTCAGATCAATATTGTCGGAAACAGAGGAACTTACGGTCAAGCGTTAAAAGCCGTGAGTTCAATGAGGCCTGACAGCTATGACGGTACTAGAGAACCAGTCAGGGTGACATATTGGTTCTCGCATATGGAACGGTTGCTCTGGAACATTAATTGCACTGAGGTTGGGAAAGTGCACATCGCCTCTCTTCAACTCAAGGATGTGGCTAGAGAATGGTGGGAGAGCACCGGTCTGGCTGATCACCCCGAGCTGAATTGGAGCATGTTCAAAACCAAGATGACCGATCGTTTCTTTTCCCGAGCTATGAGGGAGGAGAAGCATAAGGAATTTCTGTACCCGCAGACTGATGGGTTAAAGGTGACTGAGCTCGCAGCTAAGTTCAATCACTTGATGCAGTACGCTGGACCTGATGTGTCAACCGAGGAGCAGAAGATCCGGTACTTCCATGGGTGGATGAATCCAGAGATCAAGCCTCTAATGTTGCGTCATGGTTGTTCTACGTTAGAACAATATGTGGATGCAGCCTTCAAGACAGAAGTCACACTGGAGGAGTCTTCCCTTAAGCGGGAAAAGCAAGTTAAGGGAAAGGGTGGGCAACAGGATCGCCAGGTTGGTTCATTCAAACGACCGGCATCGCCTACCAAGTTTGAAAAGTCTGGTCGTGCTAAGACCGAGACAAATCAGTCTGACTCTGCCAGAGGCTCAGGTTGGAGCAGCGGAGTAATTCAGTGCCACAACTGTGGTGAAGTTGGACATAAAAATTTTAATTGCCAAAAGGACAAGAGAGTATGTCATAATTGTGGAAGAGAAGGCCACATAAAAACATACTGCAGACTGAAGGGTCAGGGACCAATGCAGTCTTATCAGGCGTCAAATGTTGGAGGTGGGCAGAACCCAAGGCCAGTGGTATCTACTCCTGAGCAGTCTATGACTCGTAATAAAGGCAAAGCGCCTATGGGGTCTTCAGGCCAAGGGCAACGACTCTTTGTAATGAGCCAAGCCAACGGAGAAGAACCCTGATCCATTAAGTTATATCTGTGCTAAGTCTTTCTGTAAGATTAAGGAGTAACGACGTGTGTCGGTAATCTCCGTAGCATCGTGATCTGGTTGTGCAACTTTTGTCAGTAATGTGATGCTTAATGTTAATGAAGTGTTTCCTTGTTTTGGAAAATTTCTGAATGCGTTATCAGTACGAATTAGTTGTTCATACGAAACCCCGTAAGTGTCGAGAACAGCTTATGCCAAGTAAGGATAAGGACTGTCGGACTTATGGTGGTAGAGTTTTATGGACAACTTAGATATCCGTCCCCTATGTGGTTAATCCCAAGGTCGACTCTGTTGTTTAAATCTAAATCCACTCCTAAGGTTCTTCTTCATACATAGAGTATGTCATCTATAAGAACGGATGCAACTCTTTGAGGAAGATTAAGTTGTGGAGCGGTCATGTTGAGAGGAAAGGTTGCAGTTAAGGATGGGATATGTTGATGATCCCGATGTATTAAAGATTCAGTAAGGAGAATTGTCTATATACATCTAAGGAGTACTGTGGTAAGCGTTATCTCATACGTTGAGTTCTTCCGACATTTCTTAAGGAAAGGGAATGAACTTGTAGAGTTTTGTTCGGAGAGATCAGGAGCTATCTCTCATGTGCGAGTTTGTGCCATAAGCATTAAGGCGGATGAATCATTTTCAGAATGATATCCTAAGGAATTAAGAGTAATATCTCTTGTGATCCATTTCAAGGATGAAGTGATTGAGGATGTTGGATCCAGGTGGTAAGATTGGTTTCGAGGCAGTGTCCTCATTGGCTTCCTGTAAGTTTTCGGGTCGAAACTTTTTTTAAGGGGGAGGTGATGTGATACCCCGTAATTCTGTAAGGATTATTTTGGGAATTTTCCCGAACACCCGTTTAGTACGTCGGATTTAATTTAGAAAGTTGGAGGCATTCTGTAATGTGCTCTGTATCTGTAATATTTTTCTCAGTGAAATAATATACAGACGACGTGCTTTGGATGTTAATACTCGTTCGCGTACGATAATTTTATCCCGGGTTAACATCGTTTTCATCTAAGAGCTGAGGAGGCGGCGAAGCCAGGGTGGCGGCGCCCGTCGTGGGTATGGCGGCGCCCGCCGTCGCAAGGCTCGAGGAGCAGCCGGGTCTTCTCCTAGCTGGGGACGCCAGGCCTATGGCGGCGCCCGCCGCATTGATGACGGCGCCCGCCGTATTGATGACGGCGCCCGCCACATTTATGACGGTGCCCGCCGTCGTTGTTGTCCGGAGGTCTTTGCCCGATGGGCGTCGGCGAGCGTCTGACGATGCCGAACTAGCCCCGCCACGCCTCCATTTAGGCCATCATTATGCTCCCTTGTGATATGGCTATAAAAGGAGAGGCTTGGGGATCGGATTTCACACAAAATCAGAAGCTCAAGTCTCAAAATCTCTCTCGCCGGAGTTTGGTGCCCTCGCCGGATTTCTAAAGCTTTCGCCGGTGTCGTTTGGTGGTGTATCCAGAAGCCCTTGTGAAGCCTTTTGGTTGCCTTTGGAGGTTGGAACCCAGACGAGGCAAAAAGGGGTCGAAACGCGCATCATTTGGGTGAGTTTTTCTCTCGTTCTGTCGTCGGAGCTCTTCACGACGACCGCCGTATTCTTTACGGCGCCCACCGTGATGAATGCGGCGACCGCCACCAAGAACGGCGACCGCCGCCAGTGCCCAGAATGCCTTCGTGGCTTTGGCTTGGTGGGTTGTCGTCGTGGCGTCGTTTCTTTCGGTTCCTTTCGTCTTTCCTTAGATTCGTACTAGTTTATGTCGAATCTAACTTGGGGTTTCCTTATGGGTCGACTCGAAGGTCGTTGTGCTGTCGAAGCTATACTTGTGTCGAGCCCGAAATCCCATTGTCTCTGCTTTGTTCCAGATCTGCGGACTAAGGCAAGTGGTGGTTCGCTCTTGCTCATCGTTCCATATTTACATTAATTATCCGTTGTTTATCTGAGTAATTAATTTGGAATGATTATTGTGTTTGTCTGGAATTGGTTTTATAAACTGTTTTGGAAAATCATATAATAGGTTGTATATCTGTTAGAACGACGCTATTATCTGTGATCGCCTTTCGGGCATTTATGTGGATTTATCCAGAACTGTTGTTTTGTTTGGGAACTAATTTCATAAATAAACGTGATTAAAGTAATGTTATGATAGGTTGTATATCTGTTAGAACAACGCTATCATATGTGATAATTATCGTGATGGTATTGTTGTGAAATTAATCTTAATGCTAGAATAGCATGTGGGTTAATAGGAAAACTAATCCAAGTAAGGATTAGCTGTTTATATTATCTCTGTGTTTAAGTTGATTGCCTGGACGGCTTTAATATGAATAATTGATGTGTTAGACTGTTTAGTTAACATGAGAGTTTGTGGGAAAGTTAATCCAAATATTAATTTAAGGGTCATGACCTATGCTTCTTATCCACCTTTAAGGATCTGAAGTGTTTAAGCGCCTTGCTAGCGCCAGTGGATGAGCTTAATAGCAGTCCTGTGTATTAAGCACCTAGCTAGTGCAATTGGGGTGGATGTAACTGTCACCCTATAAATTAAAGTGTAAGCGTTGTGGCAGTGCAATCTGGGTGAACATAAGATCACCCTGTGTAACAATAACTTCCGTTGTTCTCAGAATAATATTAAGCCTCGTGTGTGCGTGTGTGTGTGTGTTTGTGTGTTCTACTAATTTGGGTCGACATAATGGTCACCCTGTGATTAAGCTGTGTGCCGCTCTTAATAACATTAATGGTTTTCAATAACGTGTGTTCCATAATTAAATAAGATATGTGCCTGAGTGCACATGATTAATAAACCTTCGGCGAGTAGTGCAGCTAAGTAATAGTGCAGCTAGGAAAGCTCGTCTCGACTTTGATCATAGTACGTTCTCTTTCCGATCTGGAATCACTGTAAGCGGTGAGGTTGGTCGTGAACCGAAGCATCTCAATCAGCTTTTAAATCATTATTGTATGTTGTTGTAAACATTCCAGATTTGTCATATTTCCTTAAAGACTCAATCTCTTGGAGTCTCTTTTTGAGTCGATTTCTGCGAAGATTCAGTCTTCCAGAATCTTCTCTTGTGCATACCTCTTGTTTATTCCAGTGAGAATATGATGGTTGACTATCGTCATCGATTATTATTCGAGAAGCGATGAGTCTAACCTAATACGACTGCTTCGAACCATTCTGCTTTTTACCCTTGCTAGTCTATTCAAGTAGACTAACCCACGAACCTTGTTCTCTGCATGTGGGCTGGTGTCATCCGTTCGATTCGGCACATCAGATAGAGTGTAGATGAGAAGACTAGAAGGACTATGGATTCGACGATGGTTTTTCGACGTTTTTAATAAATTTTTTTAATCAGGTTGAGATCCTTGGGAGATGACCATTGTGATCAAGATCCTTGTTTGTAAAATATTTTATAAGACTTCCGCTGTACTTTGTTTAAGACTTCCGCTATAATTTATTTAAACTCTGTGTTTGTCCTATTCGGGATTGGGATGTAATCCCGGGACTCAGGTTTTATATAAATAAGGTTATCATTTTGTATCATTATATTTCTTGAATTATATTTAAACGGTAAAGCATTGGGTGATCTCGGTAAGGAACACTGGGGTCACTGGCGGTAATACCTTTCCAAAAGGGTTAAGTTTTGGGGGTGTTACATTTTTGCAGTAAAAGGAAGATGGTGAAAAGAAAAGAACTTATCGTGTATTTAAGAAGAGAAACTGCCAACCAAATCGGTCACTGCAATGGTCCAATAAGATTCTGCCATGTCATCGATTCTCTGTGACAGAATCGGCAGGAGAAGATTGCGCGGAGGAGAGAGAACGATGGAAACACAACTGTCCCATCAACCGTTTGAAATCCATTCCGGCCTAGTTGTGTTTTTGGGCAATTGTTGGACTCCGATTTCTTGTGATCCATCGAGATGGCCCATCCAGTAGAAAAGAGATTTCCTTCTAGAAGATCAGAGTAGGCGAGAAGTAGACGTTAGCGATTAGCAGACGTTGGAGAGAATCCCGACTCCACAATGTTTGTAACGATCACCCCGAATCTCGGACGAGTTGGTTTGGATAGGTTGTTACGATAAGTTTAAATATGAAGTTGTATTGCCGTTGTAGGACATAACATTATCACTACTGAATACAAGTTACAATTCACTGCTCTCTTATTTGATACTACGAGTCATTTTCTAGGTCAGTTCATCTTTCTAATATTGAAGCGAACATCGACCCAATCTCCGTATTCGATTGCTCTCTTATCCTTGAGAGATAAGCTCGTTTCATACTTGATTAATCTTATATGTTCAATTGTTAAGTTGATTTGGATTATTTAGATATATTTGATCTCATCATTGTCTAGTTGCCCTTCTTAAGGCGATTCAGGTCGGTTGGATCTTTTCGCTCCAAAACAGTAACTGCATAGTGGGTGTTTTGGGCGAAAAAGATCGAACCGACCTGAATCGCTTAAAGAAGGGCAACTAGACAATGATAAGATCAGTAATATCTAAATAATCCAAATCAACTTAATAATGGAATAAATGAAACTAATTGAATGTAAAAAGAGCTTATATCTTCCGGATGGGAGACCAATCGAGTCGAAAGATTTAGACGTCGGTCGCTAAATATTCGAATAAGAGATTGAACCAGAGAATTATTCTTGGTAGCGAGAATAACAGTAGAATATAGCTTGAATTGAGTAAATTGATAATGTCTCTCGTTATATGATAATTCTCCTCATATTTATACTATTTATACACCTAAGTCGGTTAAAATCGTCCGAGATCTGCGAGAGTCGGGTAAAATCGTCCGAGATTTGCGGGAGTCATCAAGCTATGTACTGGTCGCTCTGAATTCCACGGAGGTCATCAATCTGCACACTGGTAGCCCCGAGATTCGCGGAGGTCGTCACTCTGCATACTGACTGGACCGAGATCTCTAGGGGTCGTCTTCTTGTGTTTACTTTGTCCAAACCTTCTAGAAGGCATCCCGGTTCAAGCTTAATGGGCCGATCCAATGGGCAAAAAAAATGAGACCCAACAATTGCCCTAAAATTAAACTTGGCCAGAGCGTCAGTTGATGGGACGGTTTGATTTTATAACTTCTCTCTCTTTTGGCATGATCTTTATCCCGACTTTACTACAGGCGTTCTTGCGACGGGCCGACAAGCATATTGCTCAAGCTGAGAGTCAGCTTAAAGCAGCCAATAATCGTGTCAAGACAGCTGGGGGCATCTCTTGTGATGGCGAAGGGTCAAGAGACCGCTCCTTGTTTGTCGTTTGCTTTGTTTTGCAGGTGTACTCGTCAATCGCTTCCTGGTTAAGTCGTGTGACGTTGGTGGAGTAGACTTGTAATTGAGTGTGACAAGTCGTGTAGTTCCAGGGAAAAGCGTCGTAGTATTTGTATAAGACGTGTACCTTAATTGGGACAAGTCTTGTAAAAATGTGTCTTGTTTTTGTTCATCTATTCCTTGTGTACCGATCGATCGTGTAATGTATAAGCGCTATGTATGATTGTGTTTTGTGTATGTTGATCAACTTGATTTTGTCTTGAGGCCTCTTGTCGTGTTCCTGTTCAAGACACTTGAAAAGTATAGAAACGATCAAAGGGTGAATGTTGGGTGTGAGCCCAACGGCCCTCCGATCCTTAAGTCAGTAAAGGGTTGGATAGGAATTAACAACTTAATCTAAATGAAGTGCAAAGTATAAGTTTTCAAAAGTGATATGACTTCCAATGGGTCGTGTTCCAGCTTGATTGGTTGTCTTTTGTGGACTCTTCGTCTTCTTCTAGTCTGACCTAGGCCATGGCTTTGGCTTGTACATCTTTGAAGTTCCGACACAGGTATTTGGTCAACTTGCGATAGAGTTCACTGCCCCTGACCAATCCCCTACGAAAGGCTTCCATAGACGTTTGGACGTCGCAATGCGGGATCGCGGCCTTCTCTTTGTTGTACCTATTAAGATAATCCCTTAAGGGTTCACCTTACCTTTGCACATTCCTGTATAGGTCGTTTGATTGTTTTTCCAGTCTTCGTCTGTTGGCGAACTGTATTTTGAATGAATTGACCAGATCGACAAACGAAGCGATCGAACCCTGCGACAGATGCATGAACCAAGTTAGTGCGGGTCTTGTGAAGGTCGTGCCAAAACTTTTGCACATGACCGCTGTTTTGGGGCAAAAAGATCGAACGACCTAAATCGCCTTAGACGGGGTAACGAGTCGATCGGGTAATAGAAATCAATCCAAACAAGTAGACAATCAACGAATAAAGAAGAGATGCAAAATAGTAAAGTAATTTTATTAATATGTCGATGATAGAGTCGGATGTAAGTACAACTTATCCTTGGAGGATGAAAGATCGGATCTGGTCTGACCGGTGACTCGGGGGTTCGACCGGTGGAGATTTGAGTGATATTTCTAGTGGAGTAAGCTAGAGTGGGCGTGTTCTTGGGTTCTTCTCGGAGCAAGTGAGCAGATGTCTTGTGTGTAGATGAGCGTAGATGTCCCTTCGTTGTCCTCTTCGTGGTCTATATATGGTAAGCTTTAGCTTGTGATCGTTGCCTATTGATGACACTATCTCCCACTTAATTCCGGGAGTAATTGTTGGGATTTCTCCTTTAAATGCTCTTGATATCTCTTTAAATGCTCTTGATCTCTATATGGTAAGTCTTTAATCCATTTGACCGTTAACCTTTGATCACGTCCTTATCCTCAACGCTGGGAGTAATTGCAAAGATTTTGCCGCTAAATGCTGTTGTTAAGGCGGTGTTGAATGTTGTGGTTGTTGGAGATCTCGGAATAATAAAGGAGAAATTATCGCTGGTCCGTTGCGTCTAGGAATCAGGCGACGGTCGCATGGCTCACGTCTGACGGGTCTGATGCGTCCGACAGGTCTGATGCGTCCGACCGATTGCGTCAAACAGTTGATGCCCATTGGATGAATGGTCGATTTTCCGACCCCAACAATAGCCCTAAAATAAAACTGGGCCAGAGCGTCAAATGATGGGACGGTTTGATTTTATCACTTCTCTTTCTTCTGGCATGATCTTGATTTTGTTGTAGGCATTCTGGCGACGGGGCCGTCATGTGTATTGCTCAAACTGAGAATCAACTCAGTATAGCCAATAATCGTGGGAAGATGACTGAGAGCGTTTCTTGTGATGACGAAGGGTTAGGAGACCGCTCCTTGTTTGTCGTTTGTTTTGTTTTACAGGTGGTCTCGCCAGTCGCTTCCTGATCAAGTCGTGTGATGTTGGTCGTGTAAACCTATAATTGTTGTACGGCGTTGGTCGTGTAGACCTTTTGTTGGTCGTATAGACCTATCATCGATCGTCTAGATCTGTAATTGTTTGCGACATTTGGTCGTGTAGACCTATCGTCATTTGTGCGACGTTGGTCGTGTAGACCTGTAGTCGTTTGTGCGACGCTGGTCGTATAGACATGTCGTTGTGTGCGACATTGGTCGTATAGACCTGTCGTTGTGTGCGACGTTGGTCGTATAGACCTATAATTGTTTGTGACACGTCGTGTAGTTCCAAGGAAGAGCATTGTAGTACTTGTATAAGACATATTCCTCAAGCGGGATAGGTCTTGAAAACATGTATCGTGTTTTTGTCCCTCTATTCCTTGTGTACCGATCGATCGCGTAAGGTATAAGCGCTATGTGCGATTGTGTTTTTGTGTGCGTTGATCAACTTGTTTTGTTAGTCGCGCCTTGGTAGTGACGCGAAATGTTTGGTCATGATGACCTGTAATGTAGCATACTTTGTCTATCCGGGGAAGAGTTGTATGTATGTGTAGGAAAAGACGAGTGCATTTGGACATGACAAGTCTTGTAAGTAGTTCATAGTATGTTGTTTCTCTTTGTTTTGCTTGTGTTTTATGCATTATCTGTCAGGGTCTCCGGTTGGTCGAGTTGCAGGCGTCATAGGCGCTTTTTACGTGTTGAAGTCTCGTGTCGAGATGATGAAAAGAGTTTGAAGAGGGCAAGCAATGAACCTGAGATTTGAAGGCGGGTAAGGAGACCATGGAGGTCTTGTTTCAGAAGGGGAATCCAAGCTCGGAGCTTTCCCATCTGGCCGACGTCGGAGAGGAATCTCTGGTCGAAAGTGCCGGTGAGGACGAGGTTTATTCTGGTGACATCGTACCGCTTGAGCCCCAGTCTTCTCCCGACTTAGCCCCTGTTACTGATGGCGTTTGTAAACCCTGATGCTTGATTGTTTTTTTCATAATTTGTTTTGTCCAAACTCATCCTGCTATGTAGATAGTCGACGATTTGATGTGATGTGACGTTGCTTGTGTAAAAGCTTTTGTCTTTTGAAAGCGTTGAATTGAAGTTTTCAGCCATCGGGCGTTAACTCCGTAAAGGTATATTTGTATTGTAGCACAGTTTGCGTAAAAGCTTTTGTTTGGTGAGTCGTGTGTAAGTTGTAGCCGTGTGAGGCATTTAACTTTGTAAATGTGTACTGCGCATGTTTGTGTATTTGTAGGTACCGTATGTAGGGTTTGTCACCCGTAATGTGTGTTTAGTCATGACGTTTGTGTAAACCGAGGAGGAAAGCAGTTTGTTTGCTGCGTAAATAAGGTGGGTTCCCTCGTGTAAGGTGGGCAATGTGTCGATGAACCGTAAGTCATCTCCCCGTGTACCAATCGATCGTGTAGTGTAAGCGCTTTTTGCGGATGACTGGATCCAGTATGTATGCAAATGTAATGTGACATGTCAAGTCGATTTGTTCGTAGTTGATTTGTGTGTCGGGTTTGCCCGTGTACTCCGTCGAGTAGGGCTTACCGTATGTATGTCGGGTTTGCCCGTGTACTCCGTCGAGTAGGGCTTACCGTATGTATGGCGGGTTTGCCCGTGTGCTCCGTCGAGTAGGGCTTACCGTATGTATCTCGGGTTTGCCCGCGTACTCCGTCGAGTAGGGCTTACCGTATGTATATCGGGTTTACCCGTGTGCTCCGTCGAGTAGGGCTTACCGTATGTATATAAAGAAAGACTAAGGTGTATATTGTATTGTACCACCGTTTGCGTAAAAGCTTTTATTGGTGGATCGTTTGTAAGTTGTAGCCGTGTGAGGCGTTAACTTTATAGATGTGTACTGCGCAGGTTTGTGTATTTGTAGGTACCGTATGTAGGGTTTGTCACCCGTAATGTATGTTTAGTCATGACGTTATGCCGGGGAGGTAAGCAATATGTAATAAGGTGTTTGTTCCTTATGTTTTATTGCGTGAATGTAATAAGGTGTATTAACCTTACGTAATGTGTAAGGCAGACGATGTGTCGACGTGCCTGTGTTTGTTCATCTCTACCCGTGTTCCGATCGATCGTGTAATGTAATGTAGCGCTTTTTGCGGATGACTGGATCCAATGTGTATGTTAAGGGTCGTCACCCGTATGTATGTAAATGTGATGCGACAATAAGCAAAGTATGACATGTGAATATATGTATTTGCTAATGCGACGATAAGCAGTGTATGACATATGAAGATATGTAGTTGCGCATGCGACGATAAGCAATGTATGACATATAAAGATATGTAGTTACGCATGCGACGATAAGCAATGTATGACATATGAAGATATGTTAGTGTCTTACCTTGTTGGTTCAGAAATGGTATAATTTCAGATGTGTTGCATTCTTTGGAGTGGTCCCGTCGGATCAGAGAATGAACGGGAGTTCATCCGCCCATTTGCCTTTAGCCCCTGTGAGGCATTTCGTGAGGTTGTTGATGATGATCTTGTTGCCGGATTCGTCCTGTCCGTTGGATCGTGGATACCGAGGTGTGGAGGTGACCAACTTGATGTTCCATTGGTCGTAGAAGGCTTGTGGGAGTATCCCTGTGACAAATCTTTTATACAAGATGTTATCTACGATATCGAAAGAGAGTGCTTGTACCTTGAGCTTTTTTGCTTTTGTTTTGTCGTCGGGTAGGATACCGTATTTTAACCATCTGATGTAAGGCAACATCCAGTTGTCATTGGTATCGACGATGTCTTCTTCTGGTCGGCCGCCTACTTCCATGGCGATGAGTTCTTCAAGTGGTATTGTCAACTCGACGGATGTCCTTGGGACGGCTGGCGTCATGATGTGGGCCAATGATATGTGTGGAAATTCTTTCGGGTCTAGGACAGATCCTAGATTGGCGAGTGCGTCAGCTTGGGAGTTAAGATCCCTGGGCACCTGTCGGATGTTGAATGTCTGGAATTGTCCGATGAGTTTCTTGGCTACCTCCAGGTAGGCTATCATTTTGATGTCCTTTGCATTGTACGATCCTTGTATTTGGTTCATGACTAGCAGGGAGTCGCAAATGACTTCGATCTCTCGGACTCAGCTGACGGCCTGAGTTATCTTGTCCCCTTGTGGCAATTTTAGCACGACCCTTAGCCCCGGTCCTCTGGCGTTTGACGCACCATCGGTGTGGAGTTCCCATATGCATGTTTCTGTTGCGAGCAACTGTGTTGCTCTTTGTTCTTGGATGTGTAGTACGATGACTTTCGTAGATCGTGTTGCATCGACTAGCTTGATAGGGATGGCTCGGGCATCATTATTTGTGAACCTGCTTCATCTAAAAGAGTAGAAGCTAGAAAGGGTTGTGAGGAGCCGGTTATCGGCTTCCTCATCGGTCTCTCCGTGTATACGTTAGTATGCATTAGTCAGAGTATATTCAGATCGAAGACGATGCAAGTATGGAGGAGATGATACACATGAATGAATAGAGGTGAAGAGTTTAGAAATGGTAAACGTTTTGATATGTTTGCGAGATATGGTTACTTACCTTTGGTATCGTACCTCACTTGATCTCACCCTTTTCCGGGGTTCGTAGATCCAGATTGATCAGTCGACGCCATTGTACCTTTGAGTTTGTAAGTCATACCTGGTTGCCAGAGATAAGGCTCGTGATGGGATAGAGTTTGCTTGCTCATTCACCCCTTGCCCCAAGGAGGCATTTGTTGATGTTCTTGATGTTGATCCTGTTGCTGGATTGATTTTTGAATCTAGTTTGACTAATGCGTTGGCTTGAGTCTTCGACTCAAGATTATGTTTGTTATCCTCTTGTCTCTAGAGGTGTGTGTTTCCTGCATTGGAATGAGGATTATGGTGAGGTAGTAATTGCTTTAATACCTTGTATGGATGACCTTCGGGCAGTTTAAGCCAAGAGATTAGAGTCTTGTAGTCCTGATTTGTCGTTGGTCGCTTTCAGCTATGACGGATGTCTTGAACTATCTTGTCTTCTTGTTTTATGACTCTTGGATCTTCATCTGCCATTTTTCATGTGTGAAGTTTGGCTTGCGTGGTCTTTTTTTATGTTGAAGCGATGTGACGCTTCAGATGTGAGACTTGTTTGAAGATATGCTTATCCTATCACTTGATTTGTAGATTTTGGTTTCCTCATGATAGATTTCATGGGATGGTTAGTTCGCAAAATAATAGCATGTGATTCAAGATGTGACATCAATCTAATTGAGGATACCTTCAATGTTTGATATTCTAAGTGACGGACTACGTAGTGTGTGTAGGTAGGGGTAACGCACTTACTTGGTGGTTTGGTAACTGTCATCCGACCCGTCGGTGGTTGATGTCTTCTAAGCATTTGTGTGACCTTGGAATGATGACCATTATGACTTGACCTAGGCTTACCTTGGTGTTGCCTTGAGTCACCATGTATGCTGAGAGGTTCCGTCATCCATCATGCGTTTAGGTCTTGACCGTTGTCTCATTCATGAGTCTTTGGAAGATTGCCCCTGGCGTATTTGTTAGTCCGAGTTATATGACTCTATAATAGTGCGTACCTTGTTTGCTTTTACAGTATGTCTGTCTAGATGGACGTGACCTGATCGTTTCGTCGTATTGACACGAAGAGGTCGTCCAAGATGCAGAAAGTTGTGACATGAGCTGTGACTGAGGATCGAAGAATAAAATGAAAGAATAGATGCAAGTCCATCAGAGAGTGTTTCTCTAGCAAGTGATAAACATCTGACTCAGTAGCTAACTCTCTTGATTCAGGAAAGGCATATGAATGCATTGGATAACACGATGAGCATGAGATGTCAGACGTGGTTACAAAAGACTACTTAGATGAGCCTTGGATCGGTCAATTTCATGATTAGGCATATCAAGGTGCAAGAATCGCAAAAAAGTGTATGACATGACACAATGTGCCAGTAGCTTAGATGTAATGCATGCGGATAGGTATGACATATATGCAAGAATACGAAGTAGTACATGACATATGCTTTTATATCGTATAATAGGTGTGGGAGAGCACTATATGGACACATGATGAATAAGAGATATGGAATAATGATCTTGCACTAGTATGCATGTATTTGACGATATATAAAACGTGTGGGTGCCCCGACAATCTGAATGCTACATGCTCAAATATAATAGTCGTGTCATTAAGAGTTGCGGGAAAAATGAATTCCATGAATAAGTACTATATTATTGGCGTATGTAAAAGTTATATATGCATGCACTAGACAGTATATACGACATACGCGGATTTGAACAATAATAGTGTAGCATAATCAAGCATAATAGAAGTGACATGTATGTAAACGTATTCAAGAAAAACGAATTATGATTGTACAAACAAGTCAAGTGAGCGTAATCATAAAGCAGGACTAGACAATAGTATTAATTGAAGGTGCATAGAAAAAGACTTATCTTTCAAGATGGATGAATGCGTCCTCCGATGGTCTAAATGTCGTCACCATTTAGATATTTTGGAGTGAAAAGGTATCATGTGTGACCCTTTGGTTTACGAGTCTAGAGACGTTTTCCTCAGCGGTTTTCATTTGTCGGTGTTGGACAGCTAATGGGGTCCGGTCGAATCGTTTGATCTGTCGGATCGTTAGATCTGTCGGATCGTTAGATATGTCGGATCGTTAGATCTGGTCGGATCGTTATATCTGTCGGATCGTTAGATCTGGTCGGATCGTTAGATCTGGTCGGATCGTTAGATCTGTCGGATCGTTAGATCTGGTCGGATCCTTAGATCTGTCGGATCCTTAGATCTGTGGGATCGTTAGATCTGGTCGGATCGTTAGATCTGTCGGATCGTTAGATCTGTCGGATCGTTAGATCTGGTCCGATCGTTAGATCTGGTCCGATCGTTAGATCTGGTCCGATCGTTAGATCGGTCGGATCGTTAGATCTGGTCCGATCGTTAGATCTGGTCGGATCGTTAGATCTGGTCGGATCGTTAGATCTGGTCGGATCGTTAGATCTGGTCGGATCGTTAGATCTGGTCGGATCGTTAGATCTGGTCGGATCGTTAGATCTGGTCGGATCGTTAGATCTGTCGGATCGTTAGATCTGTCGGATCGTTAGATCTGTCGGATCGTTAGATCTGTCGGATCGTTAGATCTGTCGGATCGTTAGATCTGTCGGATCGTTAGATCTGTCGGATCGTTAGATCTGTCGGATCGTTAGATCTGTCGGATCGTTAGATCTGTCGGATCGTTAGATCTGTCGGATCGTTAGATCTGGTCGGATCGTTAGATCTGGTCGGATCGTTAGATCTGGTCGGATCGTTAGATCTGGTCGGATCGTTAGATCTGTCGGATCGTTAGATCTGTCGGATCGTTAGATCTGTCGGATTATTAGATCTGGTCGGATCGTTAGATTTGTCGGATCGTTAGATCTGTCGGATCGTTAGATCTGGTCGGATCGTTAGATCTGTTCATATTGTCCATGTCGAGGCGTGTTCGGACGCTGCCATGGATGGGCATGTTTCTGGACCCTGAGGCCATCGATTGTACCTGCGACTTAAGAGACTCATTTTTGCGGGTTAGTTGTGTGATCTCGGCCTCGGATTGGGTTGACAAAACGGCTAGGGCTTTGGTCTTTTGGCGTTGCTGGGCTAGTTCCTCTTGAAGGGTGGCCATTTTCTGGGAAAGTTCTTGGAACTGGGTTGGAGTAGGATTTTCGGTTGATAGTCATGGTTGGAAAGTTTCGGAAGGGTGATCGGCAAGTTGCCCCACGGTGGGCGCCAAATTGTTTTGGGGTGAAAAGATCGGACGACCTAAATCGCCTTAGACGGGGTAACGAGTCGATCGGGTAATAGAAATCAATCCAAACAAGTAGACAATCAACGAATAAAGAAGAGATGCAAAATAGTAAAGTAATTTTATTAATATGTCGACGATAGAGTCGGATGTAAGTACAACTTATCCTTGGAGGATGAAAGATCGGATCTGGTCTGACCGGTGACTCGGGGGTTCGACCGGTGGAGATTTGAGTGATATTTCTAGTGGAGTAAGCTAGAGTGGGCGTGTTCTTGGGTTCTTCTCGGAGCAAGTGAGCAGATGTCTTGTGTGTAGATGAGCGTAGATGTCCCTTCGTTGTCCTCTTCGTGGTCTATATATGGTAAGCTTTAGCTTGTGATCGTTGCCTATTGATGACAATATCTCCCACTTAATTCCGGGAGTAATTGCTGGGATTTCTCCTTTAAATGCTCTTGATATCTCTTTAAATGCTCTTGATCTCTATATGGTAAGTCTTTAATCCATTTGACCGTTAACCTTTGATCACGTCCTTATCCTCAACACTGGGAGTAATTGCAAAGATTTCGCCGCTAAATGTTGTTGTTAAGGCGGTGTTGAATGTTGTGGTTGTTGGAGATCTCGGAATAATAAAGGAGAAATTCTCGCTGGTCCGTTGCGTCTAGAAATCAGGCGACGGTCGCATGGCTCACGTCTGACGGGTCTGATGCGTCCGACAAGTCTGATGCGTCCGATCGATTGTGTCAAACAGTTAATGCCCATTGGACGAATGGTCGATTTTCCGACCCCAACAACCGCTTCGCGATTTCCTCTTGGAATAGAAATAGTCATTAATTTTTGCTTGTAGATAGAAATGTGATCGTCGGGGTCCCCAGTCCCATCGTAGTTGGGCATGTTGGGGACATGGAACTTCTTTGGGATCTCGACGCGTGCAATTGCCTCTAGGAAAGGCAAGTCTTCGTATCCGTCAATTGCCTCTTTCTCGATTCGCTGTGGGACTCTTGGAATCCGAGTGATGCGGTCGTCCAAAGCCTTCATATGCTCGCTGATAGCTTGTTGTATGAGGGCTTGAAGATCCATCGACGTGGTGACCTATGGAGGGAATACTCGAGCCTTTGTGGGCTCGGTCACGGGAATTAGAGCGTTAGTCATGAAAGTATTGGTTGGAGGAGTTTGAAACATACCAATAGGTTGAACGACACTCTGAGTGATCAGAGCCATGGGCGTCGAAATTGCCCCATTCATGTTGAGACGTGTTTGAAGGCCTTCGGTGTTGACTACGAGCCTTGATCCTCTTGGGACCGATGCGGCCGGATGCACCTGCGATTTCAAAAGTTCATTTTTACGGATTAGTCGTGTAATTTCAATTTCAGATTGGGTATTTAGGGTTTCGGTACTTAGGCATTGCTGAGACAGTTCTTCTTGGAGGATGCTCATGTTTTTTGCTAATTCTTGGATTCGGGTGTCCAAGATAAGCGGATTGACGACGTCTTCGGCTTGATTTCCGACCAGGGTGACTTGCTCTTCAGCGACGATCATGGGATCCCCAGAACTAGCCATGATTGGATGTGGACTGGATCGTTGATCGCGCGGATCATTGATTGGCTAGATGCCCCATAGTGGGCGCCAAATTGTTTTGGGCGAAAAAGATCGAACCGACTTGAATCGCTTAAAGAAGGGCAACTAGACAACGATAAGATCAGTAATATCTAAATAATCCAAATCAATTTAATAGTGGAACAAATGAAACTAATTGAATGTAAAAAGAGCTTATCTCCTCCGGATGAGGGACCAATCGAGTCGAAAGATTTAGTAGTCAGTCGCTTAAATATTCGAATAAGAGATTGAACCAGATAATTATTCTTGGTAGCGAGAATAACAGTAGAATATAGCTTGAATTGAGTAAAACTGATAATGTCTCTCGTTACATGATAATTCTCCTGATATTTATACTACTTCTACACCTATGTCGGTTAAAATCGTCTGAGATCTATGGGAGTCGGGTAAAATTGTCCGAGATCTCGTCAAGCTACGTACTGGTCGATTCGAAATCCGCGGAGGTTGTCACTCTGCACACTGGTCGCACCGAGATTCATGGAGGTCGTCACTCTGCATACTGACCGGACCGAGATCTCTTGAGGTTGTCTTCTTGTGTTTACTTTGTCCAGACCTTCTAGAAGGCATCCTGGTTCAAGCTTATTGGACCGATCCAATGGGCCAAAAAAACGAGGCCCAACAGTGGGTATATTGTCCAAGTTAGTATCTAGTAAAGACATGCATTCATGGGTTCTGGATCATATATCTTTGCAGCTGCCTGTTACGCAAGTACGTACTGAGGTTATGGTGGATTTATATTACCAATACGCTTGTGTAAGTATTATACATACTATTTCACTATTACCTTAGTTTTAACTCCTCGCATTTTACCTCTCTTTTATTTTTGTATGAATATGAAGGTAAAGGCGAGGAATCATATGCACATGTATTTGATCTAGGCCAGGAGGTGTCTTATATACTTGTGACAAGTTGAGGCATAGATAAATTGATTAATACTTGCTACATGAATTGCTCATAGTATATGCCTGCAACTTAGCTATTATTGGATTTATATACGTTGATTTTTGCAAACGCAAGTCACGAAAATATGTTTTTCATCAAATCTATTTTTTATGACGTTTCTCTAAAATTAAGACTCTCTATCAATTATTATAAAAGCATCTTTCAAACTTCTAGTAATATTAATCGAAAGCAAGCTATATCATTAGCTAGTATTCTTAACTTAGAAGTTACAAAATGGAAAAATATTTAAGAATTCCTATTATTCGGGGTAGAGTTAAGAATTAGATGTTTTCTGAGGCAATTCTCAAGCTTAAAAAAACAATTAGGGGAATGGAAAGCAAACTCCTTGTCTCAAGCAAGTAGAACTATTCTTATTCGATCTAATCTTATGTCCAAAACTTATTATTTAATGCAAAGTTTCCTTTTATCCAAAGGCGTTTGTCTTGAGATTGAAAAAATTAACAAGAATTTCTTCTGGAATCATTCCACCGCAAACCATCACTCCCTCATTAGTTGGGAAAATATATGTCAACCTAAATGTATAGGTGGGCGTATCTCGACCTCGCATATAATATTAACATTGCTATGCAAATGAAACTTCTCTAGAAATTGATTTTGAATCCTGATTGTTTTTGGGTTCACATTATCTCAGAAAAGTATTTACTCAATTCTAATATTTTCTCTTATAAAAAGAAAATTGTTGACTCCTGGCAATTCTCCAGACTTTTACAACTCCGAGAAATTTCCCGACAAGGTCTTTTTTGGCAGATTGGTGATGGTTCTCAGATTAATTTTTGGGAAGGCCATTGGATTCCAGATTGTATCCTTAAACAGTTTGCAGACCATCGAGACCGTACTACCACTGTCTCACAGTTTATAACTCTCGATAAGAAATGCGACTTATGCGCCCTTCAATAGGTTCTTCCGTCACAAATTGTCTCTAAAATTTTAAATATATATATCCCCACCTCTGATATTCGTGACAGACTTATTTGGCAGCCTTCTACTAATGGTACTTTTTCTGTTAAAAGCGCTCGATCTTTAACTCGTCATAATTGTGAAACTCAAAGTTTCCCTACTTGGTTTTGGAAAGAACATATTCCTCCGAAAATAAAAAAATTCATTTGGAAACAATTCTCTGACTCCTTACCTACAACCATGCGACTAAATAGGCACTACTCTAGGGTTCTCTCGCCTTGTGTCCTTTGCGATCATCCTATAGAAGATTCTAACCATTTATTTTTTGGTTGTCCTTTCACTACATACTCTTTACAACTACTTCAAAACCTCATTGGACATATCTACACCCTTCATTCCCAAGACGATTTCTGGTCTAATATGGAATTCTTTCACTCCCAAAATAGAGATATTGTTCCCGTTCTATTTCTCTGGTGGAACATTTGGAAATATCGGAACTCTATAATCTTCAAGAAAGCTATCATTCATGTTCACATCAGGAATGTTGTTAACATCACCTATATTTCAGACTGTTGTTAACACCACCTATATTTCTTATCAAGAATGGACCTTGTCTCTTTCACATCAACATTCTTCTAGCCAAAAACCTAGTCATAGGAGGCAATTTTCCAGATGGACAAAACCTCATGCTAATTGGATAAAAGGAAAATTTCGATGCCTCTGTCAAACAGAACGGTTCTACTCACATTGAATTCGTGTTTCATAACAATACTGTTGAGGTGGCATTTTTAAACCGCATGCAGATTCTCTGCTCATCCCCTCTTAAAGCTGAGGCTTTTGCTGCTCTTGAATGCCTTCGTAGGGCTATTTTCCTCAATTTTTGGCTTTTAGTCCTCAAAGGAGACAACCTTTCTGTTATAAATGTCATCCGTGGAATTTGGAAAATTCATTGAGAAACTTCTTCTATAATTCAGGAAATTAGATCCCTTTTACATGGTTTGGATGATTTTCAAGTCCATCACTACTATAGAGAGATCAATCGAGCCGCTGATTTTCTCGCTACATCTCACATTTCCCATGTTCTACTGCGAAGTACAATTATGGATTACATTTTGCCTAATCTTGGCCATGAGCAGCTATTTCGATTCCGACTTTAGATCTTACGTTCGGGCTATACCGTTTACTCAGCTTGTAAACAATTTGTAAAAATCATCCATTATGATGATTTAGGTATTCTTTCCACTATGTAAGAATACATTCTGTTTGCCTGTATAAAAAAAATTGGTTGGATCCGGTTTAATGAAAATGTGAACCTCTGTAGCCACATGTACAGTACGTTTTCTTAATGGCATTCACTTAGATATGTACTAGTTACATGTACACGGGACCATGGCATGACTAATTCAATATATTTTATTATTCTTTATAATTAGATTAGTTAATATTATAATATTTTAGTGTATTTTATAAAATTTGTACAACCAAATCTATTCGAGTTCACGATCTATTTCTAAATAACGAAACAAAATATATGAGCTATTCCATTTTACATTACTAATTATGATGTTATTATATAAAATTAGATGAAAGAAAATCTCTTTGTCAACTTTATAACAATAGTTGTATAAATCTAAGAAAAGGCTATATGCACGCGATTTCGTGTCTAAACGGACGCAAAACTGTTCGCATAGCTTAGCAGCATGGTTTTGTGCGCATAAGCTACGCGCACAGGGGTAAAATAGGCATTTTTGAAAAGTTTGGACAAAACCTGTGCGCGTAACGTACGCGCACAAAGTGATCTGTGACAAACCTGTGCGCGTACGCTACGCGCACAAAGTGATCCATGATATTTTAAAAAAAATGCAAGGTTACCTGGTGCGCGTAGCTTACGCGCACCCAAAAAAAATGCACTTATATACTATAGTATTTCATTAAATTTCATATAGTTACACTTATGTACTATAGTATTTCATTAAATATAGTATACTTAGACATATATACTATAGTATATTAGTCTAAGTAAACTAGATTTAATAAAATACTATAGTATATTAGTCTAAGTAAACTAGATTTAATGAAATACTATAGTAAATAAGTGTAACTATATGAAATTTAATGAAATACTATAGTATATAAGTCTAAGTATACTAGATTTAATGAATTACAATAGTACATAAGTGTAACTATATGAAATATAATGAAATACTATAGTATATAAGTCTAAGTATACTAGACTTAATGAAATACTATAGTACATAAGTGTAACTATATGAAATTTAATGAAATACTATAGTATATAAGTGTAACTATATGAAATATTATAGTATATAAGTCTAAGTATACTAGATTTAATGAAATACTATAATACATAAGTGTAACTATATGAAATTTAATGAAATACTATAGTATATAAGTGTAATTATATGAAATATAATGAAATACTATAGTATATAAGTCTAAGTATACTAGATTTAATGAAATACTATAGTACATAAGTGTAACTATATGAAATGTAATGAATTACAATAGTACATAAGTGTAACTATATAAAATATAATGAAATACTATAGTATATAAGTGTAACTATACGAAATTTAATGAAATAGTATAGTACATAAGTGTAACTATATGAAATTTAATGAATTACAATAGTACATAAGTGTAACTATATGAAATACTAGGTTTCTAAGCCCGTGCTTCGCACGGGCATGCGGCTTTTTTTTATTTGGGTACACGGGTTGTACTACTAATAAGCGTTAGTGCAAGTTTTCTTGTGTCATGTGTTATTAGTTAGAAGTCTTTTGTTGGTCCATACTATTAGGTGTTTCCAATACTTTAGCATACGGACGATGAATAAACCACATCATGTAACAGAAGTGACAATATGTTACCTTATTTATAAATAATATATTGTGGTGTACTTTGAAAAGAATGAGAGATAATTTTCTTTGTGTGCCACATAATATTTTTTTCTAAAAATGGCAATTGAAAATTACATAATTGGTTAATAAAGAAGTACTTGAAAAGTGCCGGAGCAGTAAAGCACACTTCAATTAACAAATTTTTTCCTGCTTAATTTCTTCATCAGTGCAGGAGCAATAAAGCACACTTCAACAGGCACGTGCTTCGCAGGGGCTTGTTGTTTTTTGTTTTGTTTTATTTGGGTACACTGGTTGCATTACTAATAAATTGTATTAGAATTTTTTTTTCCCAGTCTTAATAATTGAATAAATATGTTTCTTAAAAAGACAAGTTGTGTTAGTATACGTAAACTTGTGTGTAAAAAGATTTATTAAGATATATGGTTAAATTTTGATTCGATAAAAGCTTTTTATTTAAAGTGATATAAATAATAAAAAATAAAAATGAGGTGGGCCCAGAAACGTTTTGGTGGCTTTAAAAGGTTCAACTTTAATATATAGTAATAGAATAGATTTTTATATAAATTTTGATTTTGATAAAAAAAAAATTGTTAAAGTGAAATTAAAAAAAATCTATATATACTCTATATGAGTGCGGTTCCGGTGCGGAGCACTCTTCCCGTGCGGACGTGCGGACATGCACTATAGGGCCTTATTTGTGCACTTTAGGGCCTTATTTGTGCACTTTTGCAAAAAAAAATGAAAAATGCTTGGAAAAAAATTTGAAAAAGAATTTTTTTTTTTTTTTTTTGGAAAAAGTGCACAAATAAGACGTTAAAGTGCACAAATAAGGCCCTAAAGTGCATGCTCCGCACGTCCGCACGGGAAGAGTGCTCCGCATATGATCCAAACTCTATATTAAGATATATGGTTAATTTTTGATTCGATAAAAGCTTTTTATTTGAAGTGATATAAATATTAAAATTTAAAAATGATGTGGATCCAGAAACGTTCTGGTGGCTTTAAAAGGTTCAGCTTTAATATATAGTAATAGAAGATTAGCCGAATGGGAGCATGTCATGAGAATTGAGAGTTCGAGAGATATGTCATATGAGCAATTTCATGTCATGCCGTATACATAATAGCATGAATCTTTCGAGATCCAATAAGAGATCTTTTCAAAAATAATCTCCATACCAAACGATATCTCAGAGTTACTTAGAGAAGGATTTTAAGACACACAAAAAATGAGCAAATGAACTATGAAGGGAAATCCTTGTGTCATCATCAAGTTAGGAAAAAGAGATTTACACTGCGCGAGATTCTTTACAGATTATGACTATTTACATGATCAATCTTAAATTCACCCGGATTGTTTTCATCAACCCATGAGATCAAATAAAGATATACATGTTTAAGAAGTAAAAATTTTGAAGAACGTGAATGCAGCCAATACACCTATCGGATCAGTAGGATAGATAGTGTGAAGCCGAGGATCAACCATCCAGGGAAAAAGTATCCAACCGCCCTGGTAGGTCCAACATCCTCTGGTTCCTACAGTTCATATTAATCTAAATGAGTTCTCCCACAAAGAATATCCTAGTAGAACAATACTTGCATGCAGTTGATGTGCTTAGATCCCAATAGTTTCAGCCTTTGAATATAGAGGAAGGGAAGAGATTACTCTAGGTAGAGGAATTCTTGTCGGACTTTGCGTTATATCGGCTTTAAAAGGCCACATGTATTTGTCTGGCTGGTCACTTCTCGCCAAGCTCCAATCGTACAGCCTTCTCTCTTCCACCGTAAGACAAAATCGTGTATGATTCATACCCAATATAATACAACGAAAACATGAAGAAATCTTGTACAATAAGGCTAGTAAAGCTATGTGTATGGCAACCTTTAGCTGCTCAAGTTGATTGTTGAGCTCTTCTTCTTCCAGCTCTTGCTTTCTTAGCTCTTCAACCTTATTCTTGTATGCAATCGAAACCTGTTTAAGTAATACAATGCCAAATCCAATGCAGAAGAAACATCAAACCAGTTAATCTGAAGACGGAGTTTGGGAGCTTGTATGATCAATAAAAAGTAGAAAAATCAAGGTGTGGTTTTAAATTTCAATTGCAGACTTGCAGTACTATGATTTTTGAACAATAACCTGATCATAGGGACACCCTCTTGAAATCCCCAACCTACCATAGTGATCTACATTTGTAATGGCTGCAACTCTAACAAATTCTTCGTCAATGCAAGCCTATTTCTGTGTTTTCTTAACCATACAAGTCAACACTAAAATTGAATTAATCTTGCTTTGATTGTGAGTTATTTCTACCGATGCCACGCCGGAATCTGCAAATGAAAATTCAGTTTTTTTTTGAACTCATACTGCATTTAGCAACTGGATAACAAAATTTGATTGTGAAGATTGCTTGAGATGAGTAATCACCTGGGGAGCAGAACCACCAAATTCATCAGTTGACGGCAGTTGAACCGAGAAATTACACCTTATTCCAGACCAGATTGCCAACCTTGATGATATCACACTGCATTTCATCATTTAGTATTGTTATTGCCTGCATTATCAAAAATATTGCAACAGATTGATTAAAGGCAACATTGTTGGGCTTACAACAAATAACTGTATTATCTGCTTAGTCTATAGAGAAAATGTGCAAGGTCAAAACCACTAATATCATAGCTAAAGTAGAGTTTCGCTAAAAAGAAAAAATACGCAAGACTTCAATTTTTCCAGGGAAAAAAAACTACGTTTTCACTTCTCCAGCATGGGAAACAAAAATGAAAAACAAGTCTTCATATAGGATACAAATGCAGCAGCAATGTACATATTAGGAGATATAGTCTATTAGTGTTGTTATGGTCAGTGGAGCATACCTGGGTTGCAGGAACACTTCTTGATAAAAGCTTAATCAGATCCCTGGCCTTGACAACTATAAATGGATCTCGGGTCTTCATAGTAGTTGACACTGACATAGATCCCTCAACCTGACCACCAAAAAGAATCAATGTCATACAAGCAGTCTTGAATCGAGGTAAAAGAAATGGCCACTAAAATCCCAAATAAGAGGGATTTAAACAATGAACCCGTTATCACAGATTGGGCATTAGACATTAGCAAGAAAGCACAACCAAAGAAACAAATAAAGAAGGGAAGAAATAAACTGCTTATGCTCTATTAATGGTTTATGAGAAAATACTAACAGCCATGAGAGTAGCTCAATGTCGTTGGACATGCTTACACATAATATTGAAGCCACAAATTGAGCAGGTAAAACGAAAGAGCTAAAAGCAAAAGGTAACGACTTTATCATAACAAGCAAAAATAACATTTAAAATTAAGATGTTACTGACCAAATTTAGTTCACATGCAATACCATGCTCTTTCAATGCACCTTTTACAATTGGCCACACTCCCTGCAAATATTTCTCTGAAAGAAGACAAACACGACAATAAGAGAAAGCATGACCAACTCCTCTAATATAAGCTGGTAAGTGCAGATCATATGGTTTAACAAACTTGCAAAACGTCAATATAAGAAAGAAGACAAACACGTTAAAGAAACTGGGGTCATATGGCTTAACCTGGAATTATGTCAATATGAGGCTGCTTAGTTTAACAAACTTGCACTAATAAGTGCAGATCATATGGTTTAACAAACTTGCACTAATTAACATAATTCTGGCTCACCACCAGTCCAAAGCTGCCATCCTGACTGTTCCCAGAACCAAATCCAATAATGGCCATGTACAAAATCCAGGAAAAAATAGATGAATTCAATTTTGAATTTGAGAAGTTCGGGAGGTGGAGAGATTTACCGTGTTGTTTTGTGAGAAATTCAGATCACCAGCTGTGTAAGAGGGCACAGCCCACAACCCCACAGGCCTGCAGGCCATGCACTCCAACCCCTCTCCTGTTGGGCCCAACTCCACTCAAGGAAATGGCACACCCAGGTGGGTTGTTGGTGAGAGTCGAACTTGCGACCTCTCACCCTTTGTCCTCTCCACACAAGGAGAGAACACCACTTGGCACAAAACCAATTTTAGCACAAATCAATTCATCCAGATTAAAACTAACCATGTTGATAATCATAAGGATAAACGATTTTGCTAAGCATGATTAAATAGGAAGAAAGAGCAACACCTGCAATTGACTAATGGAATTTATAATAAAGGCATACCTCCAATTTTTGCCTTGGACTACAGCAGGGAGAGATTAGCGAGAGATTTCTCAATTCCAATTCGAAAATCACATCCAAAATACATGAACTGAAGATAGGGAGATATTAGCAAGTCGTACCATTTTCGAGTTTGGAATAATCACAACAATAATCAGACCCGGATCCTCTTCCTGAGCGAGCGGCGGCTTTGCAAGCGTGTCTTCTCCGGCTATCCATCGGCGTCGGACCTTTCTTTCATGGAGGTGTGCAGAGGCTCAGCGATTCATCTCCTCAACTTCGCCGACGCCTTCGCAATCAGCACCCGCTCGCCGACGCCTGCTGCTCTCGTCTTCTCCTGTAAATCCCTCGATCTCCAACCTATTCTTTCTACCACCCGTGTTTTCTAATTTTCTTGAATTTTTCAGATCTAGGGTTTTCAATTTGGGGAATTTTGGTTTGATGTATTCAATTGTTTGGATCTGATAGGTATGGGGGCGTACGGGGCGGCGAAGAGTGGGGTTGGTGTGGCGTCGATGGGCGTGATGAGGCCGGAGCTGGTGATGAAATCGATTGTTCCAGTTGTCATGGCTGATGTTCTGGGAATTTAAGGCGAAAGACGACTTGTGCCATAGGAGGAGGACGAAGAAGTCATGAACGTCGAATCACAAACCCTAGAACAGAAGCGTGATGACTATATCGTTGATGAGAACTAAATGAGGGCAATGTGAAGAAGCAATTAGTGGGTGGAGGTGTTGATTTCGGGAAGAGGAGATGGAAGGTTTCAACGGTTGAAGAGTAAATGAGAGAAGAGGAATTGAACGTCTAAGAAAAGGCATTGAAGGAGATTGAAGAGGAGTGAATGCAGTGGAGACTAAGAGAAGCTTTCAGAAGCTAGGTAGTCGCCGATGGGCCTCAGACATTCAGCCCAAGGTGATTAAATTGTTGTGGGTAGCTGATGGCGAAGGCCCATTCAAACAGCAATTCTATAGATTTCATCAATTTGTGGTCTTAAAGGTTGACATTTATTGCATTAGAGTTCTAACTTTATAGTAGATATAGATAATGAAATACTATAATATATAAGTATAAATGTATGAAATATAATAAAATACTATAATATATAAAGTTTTTATTCTCGGTTTTTGGCTTTTTGGAGTGGAAAACGATATCCGTTTTGGATGAATTTTATATGTACGGACTCGTATTAAAGATTTATACAAAATTATAGTAGAAAAATGCAAAAAATACCAAACATTTTTAATACAATGCGCTATATGTCGGGCACCAAATTGTAAAAAAAATGGGTAGGAAGGCTTCGTTTTTTGGGCTTTTGGAGGGGCAAATGATGTCCGTTTTGGACGAATTTTATATGTACGGACTCGTATTGAAATTCTCTACATGATTATGGGAAAAAATGCTTTTTTTTTTGTGCGCGTAAGCTACGCGCACCAGGTAACCTTGTATTTTTTTTTAAATATCATGGATCACTTTGTGCGCGTAACGTACGCGCACATGTTTTGTCCAAACTTTTCAAAAATGCCTATTTTACCCCTGTGCGCGTAGCTTATGCGCACGAAACCATGCTGCTAAGCTACGCGCACAGGTTCGCGTCCGTTTAGACACGAAATCGCGTGCATATAGCCTTTTCGTATTTGTATATTTTTTTTCATGGATTCTAATTTTTTCAGAACTTATTTTTTTTTAAATAACTTTCATTAGAAAATAAAATCATAAAATTAAATTATGAATAAAATTGTATTAACTAAATTTAAAATATTCTGGAATTTAAATTATTTTTATTTTTTCCCATTTATTTGTCTCTAGATCATTTTATATAAGATAATACATTTGAATATAAAACATTATAATTTTATGAATTTACATTTGTTATTTATTTATGGGACTTATAAAATTTGGATGATATTAAACAAATTTATTATTTCTAAAATGCTTACTATATAAAAACAAAATATGCTTGATAATGAATGGGTACATTTATTGCATAGAAAAAACTAACTTTTTATGTATTATAGACAATTTTCTCAAAATCCCCGCATATCGCCGCTAGGCCTCGCCTGGGCGCTAGGCGGTCATCCCCCGCCCAAGGGCGCCTAGGCGACAAGAGGTTAGAGGTCATAAATGTTGTGGAAGCGGCAACATATTAAGAGATGACGTATGTAGAGAACATCGTTTTTTATTAGACTTTATAAAATATTACCCATAAAAATATATCAAACCTCATTCCAACATAGTGTTATAAACATTAATGAATTTGGGAGAACACAGTTAATTAATCACATGGATCGAACATTAATTTTTAATTCGCATAAGCCCCCGCCTAATCACTTAGGCACTATGCTCCCATCATCGCCCAAGTCCGGCTTAATAACTTTTAGAATATTGATTATAGATATAGATAGTGAGAAAATAGTGTTTGTGGAAGCAAGTAAGCCTTACGTACAACCCTGGTTTACAAAAGAGCTCTGCATTAGTTAATTATTTATTTAATTAGATTTGGTGGTGTAGCTAGCTAGCTAGAACGAATTGAATACGTACATCCAGTGGACATGTGCAGTTTTGTACAGCTTGCTTTGCTTGAACAGCTACTGTATTTTTCCTTCAAATGTTCGGTTGGGTCCACCCACCCATGCCACTTGAATACTTGATGAGTTAGAATATCCTCCAAATACCATTAATTTACAATACTCCGTATCTTGTTTGTTTGTTTATTACTTTCCACATTTTGGCGTATCTGCCGGCACTTTGTTTTCCCTGCACGCTTTTTTGCGCGCGTTTGTTTGTTGCCGTGATCTTTGTCCACTACAAGAAGAATTAATGAAAAGAAATGACAAACCCTGACTAATTTATACACGGTATCGCTAAATGTCATCAAATAAACCATCGTCAATATTGAATTTCTTATGATATCCCTATTATTACATAAATTTGAATAAAGTCATGTTTATTGGTGAAATTCATATGAGATTTTTAGAATTTATTTGATTAAAAAAATAAAAAAGACCTATAAAACCCCCTCAAGAGTCCCAAAAAAAGGAAATTTCAAGGGACTCTCCATGAGGGTCTCATGGCTCAGCGCGCCACGCGATGCGCGACACGTGACGCGCATCAACGGCCAAGATTTATTATTGACTATTGAATAATTATTATTATTTTTAAATGAAATATTTCAAAATCGATAAGTTAAACAAAATTATCATTATTCTAGTTTCATTTTTCTCTATCCACAGACACCCATTTTGGGTATATTTGATAGTTTTTATTTTTTATATATTTTTTGGTTGATGAGACTCTATTCAGTCTTACTAATAAAATGAAACTTTTTGATGGATCTCTTGAATCAAAAAAAAAAGAGGTAAAAGCCCCTAGAAGGGTCTCACCAATAAACATGCCCTAAGACGCTTAAAACTCTCTCATTCTCGCCCTTTCCTAGTGTGATCTAGAAACTAGCACACTTCGGCCTCTAGATCGAGCTCCTAATATGCCTCCGTTGCCGCAGGCTTATATGAGTTGCTGCGGTGTTTTGCATCCCCAGATCTCCTTTTTTTTATTGTGTTGAATCGATGAAAGTGTGTTAGTCAGGAAACAATATAACTATTCCCTTTTCGCAGTAGAAATCTTAATTTAGACAAATAGTAGTCACTCTGTTACTTATAAGAAAACTCAATCAACCAACTAGTTGTTTTGAGAAAAACCTTTACATTTAGGTTTTACTCTGATAGGATTTCAAATGTCTACTTGTATTATCAATCTTGTTTTATAATCAAACAAGTCTTATCTCAACCTAGAATCACACAGATTCTAAACTTCTAGACTTCTAGCAAGTGTAACAACTTAACAGCACAAGAACACAAGAAATCCTAACAAAGTACTCACAAAATTCGCACCTTATCTTCTTTCTATCTCCTTGGATTGCTATAGATGTGTTACCTTTCCTAAAGTATGCTACATACGTATATATAGTCTTAGATAACAACTCATTAATTAACCTAGAAGCCCATGAAATGCTAACTAAGATAACTAACCAAATATTATCTAATTCTATAAATACAATACTTTAATCACTTTTTTCAAAAGATAAAATATCCTAGAATCAACTAAATCTTCAATCTTTTCTCGTACCTTGCAGCCCAAGAACCTTGAAAATCTTCTTTTCGAATTTAGTTGTTTCCATTAGAAAGTTCCCAGCACGCGTCTCTTTCCATAAATAGACCGTTCTTGCGTTGTTCCCTTTCTTCTTTCTTCTTCACAACGCACGTGTCAATACTCTATTTTGCTCAACGCCAATGTTCCTTTGTTGACTCTTTGTTTCTTTACTTCTTTGTTTTGCCTTTTCTCTTGATTTTCATTGTTCTCTACTTTATTCAATCAACCTAAAACTCACAAGTACAAAATAAACCATAAAACCTAATGGTGTTTATCATCATCAAAACTAGAGAGAACGTCATCGTTCCAAAAGTTTCCCCCTTTTTGGTGATGACAAACCCGTTCAAAATTGTTCAATCAAAACATATCAGTAATGAGTCAATCAATATCAGTCAATATGCATCTAAGTTCAAATATCCAGCAAAGTTCCCCCTTATATATATAGATCATATCTTTCATGTTGCTTCAAGTTCCCCTTAGCACTAACATTGTTCAAACATAAAGAATTGGGAACAATTAAAATTGTTACCTTTGTTAATTGAGTTCATTGTACAATTTTCCACACTTCCTCCTTTTGCCATCATCAAAAGATCATAGTCAAACAAAGAACATTCAGTCTAAGTCGCAGATCAGAATCAAAATCAAAATTCATATTTTTTTGCAGGGAATTGATTACAGTCAACTAGGAACATTGCAAAATAGCACAAAAGATAAAAAAAAACATGAAAAATACAGAAAAGATGGCTAGGGAACGATAAAAGAGAGCCCACTCATGCCTCAGGATCATCTCCATTCTCTTCCTAGATCCTTGTTGAAAAAGTGATCAAGCATCAACCTCATAGTGATGTTCAACTACATTCACCTCAACCAAAATCTGATTATGCACTAATCCACCTCTTGAAGATCCTTCACCTTGTTCCTTCTTAGAAAACACGGAGGGAGGCAATATTCCCATGTCATCACCTTGATATTTCATTTATGAACATTGACTATTTCAAGTTCAGTGGTCAAGGGAACCTCACTTTAACTTTGTAAAGTCCTTCCTTCTCCAATAACAATTTCATGAGACTGGGGTAGGGCATGGAATGTTTTTTTACCAATACACTTAGACATGTGGTGAATAATAACCATAGGGGCATCAATCTTCTCCTTGTTGATGAAGTGGTCGAGTAGAAGCAAGTCGGTAACGGTGACAATGTTCTTTTTCTCCTGGCATGGTACGGCCACCTTCATAATCACATGATGTGCAATCCTCTGAACTAACGTCAACTAAGACGTGTTGTTCCCATGTCTCTGAACCAAACAACTGCTTAACACTAAAAGTCTTTGCCTTCTTCTGCTGATCAGTCAACTTCTCACTTGGAATATCACAATATCTATCAACAATGACACCTAACAACTTAGCAATATTCTTGGATGTGAAGGACAACTCTTCCCCATTCATAGTCGGTGTTCCCACTATTGTAGACGTATGAGTACGCTAAAAAAGTAGTAAAACTCACGTACATGGTCCTGATTGACCAACACACGACCCGAGCATAACCGTTCCCATCCTTGAACTTCAACATCTCCAAAATCTCCTCAAACTTGTTGTCAGTGAAGAAGGAGTCTTGAAATAAAATTTGAGGGAGAACCTTCTTACCCTTATAGAATCTAGGAACAACAGATTGTTCCTCTACCTTTGACTTCTTCTTCTCCGGCTTCTTTTGTAGACCAGAGACACCCTTTTAGTGGTGTTAAAGTTGACTCACCGGCGCCGGACTTAGTTGGCGTCGAGAATTCTGTGGATGCACGATGCTTACCAGTGATCATCTCATATATTCCCTCCTCGCTTTCCTCAGAGATGAGAGCCGCCTTATGCTTATGGCTCTTGAGAGGAGGAGCAGTCTTCAAAGGCTGAACACTAAGCTTTTTCTCTAAGTCCTCCATGGACTGTTCCTCTGCAACTTTCGTTTCCTTGGATGGAGATGAAACTTCTTTTTCCTCACCTTTCTTGGAAGCAGAAACCACTTCTTCCACCGGTGCCACCTCCATCTCCATATTTTTCACCTGAGATTGTTCCTTTGCTGGTGAAGGAGTCTTCGTCGGAGACGTAGAGGTATCCTTGGGTTGTATCTGCTCTGTGTGTAACTCAACAATGGAGGAAACAACTTCTTGAGCGATCTCGTCGACATTAGGAGGAGTCGAAGAGACGGCCTTAGAGGAAGGAGTGAGGGAGGCTCTTTTCTGCTTAGCCTCTACAATAAGGGCATTAAGCTCTTCGGTAGACATGTCGAAGACTCTCTTGGAAGGGATGCTACTTGATGAGGCCATATAATCTTGGGGTTGAGAGTTGGGTAATTTGGGAGAGTTAGGGTTTGTGACGACAGAGAGCAAAAGAATGGTTTTTAAGAGTTGTGTGGGCGAGAGAGAGAATTTCAAGATAATGGGAAGAATTGTGGTTAGGAGAGGATGGATATATATATAGATAATGGAGATTCGGTAAAGATAATTCTTAAAAGATCTCAAAATATTACTTACCAAAAATCTCAAAACTAACTTGCCATACAATCCATTAGTCAAATCTTTTCTCTTTCCTCTGGTAACGTTTAGAATTTTTCTTTTTCACTCGACTTCTCGTGCCAGCCGTTCCTTCTCTCGTAGAGTAGTCATGTCACAAATTAACACACACTTATCCATTAAGCAACGTTCACCTGCAACAATCTCAACGTTCCACCGTTTGTTCCCATATTCAATGTTTCATACTTTGTTCTCCCTTAATATGTGATTCCTTGTTCCATTCTTCGAAGACCATGAGTGAAATTGTGAGGCCAGTTTGGATATTAATGGGTTCATACAAAATAATATGTACCCAAACAAGTAACATAGCATAGGGAACAAAGAGATCCAAATAATTAAACGCAGTAAAGAGGCAAACAAAAAAAGATCATAGGGACATTTACTTGGATCACGACTTAGGTAGGATAGCAACCAATTATCATGTAAGCATATAGAGGGTTCAAATATCAAATCAGTTGCAAAGGCAAGAAAGAAAATGTAATCATGCAATACTAAGTCATTTAAGATCAAGAGATAAGTTACAGAATTCCATGATATCATGTAACACAAAGCACATAGCGAATCATCACAAATTAAAATTTATCAAGTAATAAGTGACACAGAGGATGTTCCTTGTTTAAATAAGATCAATCTAACCAATCATCGAGGGAATAACAGATAGGGAATTCCTCAATTCAGAGAGATCATGCCAAGGAGCATCCGTAGATGTTCGAATGGCTTTCTATCTAGTGCTTTGGTGAAGATATATGCAACTTAATCATCAGTTCTGAAATGATCTGTTCTAATAAAACTTTTTTCAACATAAATATCAATATTCTTAGTACGAGAATGATGAACTATATTTTTTTGAAATGTTAATAGTATTAGTATTATCACACATGATAGGAACATTGCCAAGAGACATACCAAAGTCTTCTAATTGTTGCTTTAGCCATAATACCTAGGCACAACATGATGCATCGAGCACATACTCAGCTATAGGTGTGGAAACAGTCACATAGTTATGCTTATTAGATCCCCAAGACATCAAATATGGGCCAAGGAACTGTTCCATCCCAGACGTACTCTTACGATCAACTAAATGACCAACAAAATCGGCGTTCGTGAAGCCAACAAGTTCAAAGAAATTGTTCCTTGGATACCAAAGACACAGATGATCCTTTCTCTTCAAGTAACTTAAGATTCGTTTCACTTCAATCAAGTGTGATTCCTTGGGATTGGCTTGAAATCTTGCACAAAGACACACACACATACACATTAAACATGATATATGTCCTACTTGCCTTTAGATAGAAGAGTGACCCAATCATTCTTCTGTAGATCGTTTGGTCTACATCTTTACCATTCAAGCTTGCATCTAGACAAGTGTTATGAGAAATAGGAGTATCAATAGGTTTAGAGCTATCCATACCATACTTCTTCAATAGTTCATTTATGTACTTTTGTTGATGTATCCTTGTTCCCTCAGAATTTTGTGAGACATGTAATCCAAGGAAAAATGAGAGTTCCCCTATTATACTCATCTCAAATTCGCTGCTCATGAGATTTTTTAACTTTTTTACAAGTGCAGGGTTAGTGGAACAAAATATAATATCATCAAGATAGACTTGAACAACAAGAATCTCACCTTTATGTTCCAAGAGGAACAATGTCTTGTTGATAGCACCATGTCTATACCCATTTGAGAGGAGGAATTGTTCCAGTCTATCATACCAAGCACGAGGTGCCTGCTTAAAACAACACATAGCCTTGTCCAACACGTACACATGGTCAGGATGATTAACATCTTCAAAGTCAGAGGGTTGTTTCACATACACTTCTTCTTGAAGATATCCATTCAAGAAGGTAGTCTTGACATCCATTTGGTACAATGTGAAACCCTTGTGGAAGGCATAAGCTATGAGAAAACAAATAGCTTCAATGCTAGCAATTGGAGCATAGGTTTCATCACAGTCTATCCCCTCATGTTGGCTGTAACCTTGAGCAACCAATCTGGCCTTGTTCCTTGTCACAGCTCCGTAATCATTTAGATTGTTCCTAAATACCTAACGAGTTCCAATTGCATGCTTGTGCTTGGGCATAAGGAACAATATCTACACTTTGTTCCTTTCGGATTGGTGTAGCTCCTCTTGCATTGCCACTACCCAATTTTGTTCCTTTAATGCTTCCTTGATCGTTTTGGACTCTACAAGAGAAATAAACGCATGGAAATCACAATAGAGGTTAAGTTTGGAATGAGTACCTCTTTCATCAAATAGTGTGAGAATATTGTCAGCTGGATGATTCTTTTCAATCCTGGAGCTTTGTGATTCTCGATTCGGAGGTGGAAGAGTCACAACCATAGGAACAATAGTAGAAGATGAAGGCAATGGCTCATCTTCAATACCCGTCAACTCCTCCGACGTGATTGTTCCTACAACATCACTCACTTGTTCATCTTGCACTACTTGTGCATTATACTTATCACCACCATAAGTTCCAAAGGGAACAATGGTAATATCGTCACTTGGTTCTTATGTAGATGTGGAGGGAACATCAAGAGATGGAGCAGTAAGAGTGGTATCTATAGGGCCACTATTGTTTAATCCAAGAGACACAATAGTGCTACCACCGGCATTGGAAGCACCGTTCCTTGTACGTGGATCACCGTGGGGATTCTCATCATCACCATCATCATTTGAGTCTTCACGTTGCATACATGGAAGTTCTTCATCAGTAAATGTTGGATTGGAACCATCACTTATAGCTTTTGAGTTTTCGTCGAAGACGACATGAATGCTTTCTTCGATTTTTTGGTCCTCTTGTTATACACCTTGTATGCTTTGCTTGCCTTTGCGTATCCTAAGAAGATACCTTCATCCCTTCATGGGTCAAACATTACCAAGTTGTCCTTCTTGTTGTTGTGAATGAAACACATGCAACCAAAAGTACGCAAGTGGGAAATAGTGGGCTTGTGATTCCTAGTTACTTCATAAGCAGTTTTATTAAGTAGGGGACGAAGCGTAGCACGATTAAGAATATAGCATGGGGTGTTGATCGCCTCAGTCCAGAAGATTGCTAGCAATGGCCAAGGTTCTAGTCATGTCCTCTAAGGTTTGATTCTTCCTTTTAACGACTCCATTTTGATGTGGTGTCCTAGGAGCAAAGAATTTGTGAGAAATACCATGTTCCATGCAGAAATCAAGGAATATCAAGTTCTTGAACTCCGTTCCATGGTCGGATCGAATTGCGCCTAGCTTGTATCCCAAACTTGTTTCCACCTTCTTGATGAACTACTCAAATGCAGTGTAGACCTCATTCTTGGAAGAGAGAAAAGTTGTCCAAGTGAATCTAGGATAATCATCGACAATGACAAACACATACTTCCTCTTCGCGCGCTTTCCTTGTCGCAAAACGAGAGCCGATGGCGGGGACAAGACATTCTTAGGAGAGGATGCGGCGGAGGATGGCCTGGGTGTTGTGTCGGTGCCCTATCCCTAATTTCTTCAAAACTGTTTCTTTTTCTCTCTCCTCCACTTTTCTCTCTCCTCCATTGATGATATTTAAGGGTATTATGGGAAGTTTGATATTGGAGATACTTTGTTTTGCTGACGTTTAGCATTTATGTTTATATATCAGCTTTCTTTGTTCGGATGATTGTAATTTTAAGCTAAAGTACGTATATACTCCATCAGTTAAACTTGATTTGTTCTTTTAAACTCACAATCTTGTTTAAATTTATTTTTCTTTTTAAATAATTTAGACCAAATTACCATATTTGTCCCTTATGTTTATTAATTCACTTTTACTTTTTTTTTCTTTAATACATTATATTTAATTTATACTCTAGTTTTCAATACAATTAAATAAGGGTATTTTTGGAAAAAGTAAGATTAGTATGTACCTAAATTGCTAATAGGTAAATGAAAGTGTAACGGATCAGGGAGTATTAATTATAAATATATATGGCTTGATTTGTATCGTATTTAAGGCCTTGTATGTGCATGTATTGGTAATTTAATCAAGGGAAATTCTTGTTGGTGCCCCAGAATTTAGGGTTATTCATGTTAGTGTCCCACAATTAAGTTTTTTTCCGGTTGGTACCCCTAAGGTTTGGGTTTGTTTACTTCATAACCAAACTTTTTCATGTGTGTACCATTTTAGTTCAAATTGATTAAATCCAAGTCCACCATTGTGTTCCTCGCCCTCAAATTAGTAAGATTTGACTCCTAAAATATCCAAATCCATGTCCGAACCATGTCAATATGAATTCTGAAGCAACAACTCATTTCTGACCTTAAGAATTCATATCGGAATGGTGCGAGTATGGATTTGATTGTTTTAGTAGTCAAATCCTACTAATTTGAGGTCAATAAACATAATGATGAGCTTCGATTTGATCAATTCGAACAGAAATGATACGGATATGGAAAATTTCGGTTACAAAGCGAACAAATTAAAACCTTAGGGGTACCAACTGGAAAACATTTAATCGTGGAACACCAACAAGAATAACCCTAAACTCAAGAGCACCAACAATAATTTCCCTTTAATTAATATCCATGGTCCGGAGGTAGATACATACGGAGTACTATGTTAGTTATTGATTGAATGGAAACAAAATCATGTAGGTAGTTTTTTTTTTGGTAAAAGTCATGTAGGTAATTAATTACTTGTATGATTAGGAAAGAAGCTAATGAAATATTAAGAAAACACGGATTTGCATAAATACCCTAAATGGGTATGCAACTTGCAAGAATAGATGCTTGTTTTTTTTGCATATATACACCATTTGGTGTATTTTTGCAAAATATTAAATCTTTTCTTTTAATTTAAAAAGTAAGAAAATTGGAGAAAAGAAAAAGGAAACAAAAAACAATAAAAGTACACAAAATCATTGTTTATTACTTTCCTCCAAAAGTACACAAAATTTCTCTCCCAAAGTACACAACTTTTCCTTTTGCTTTTCCTTCTCTCCAAAAGTACATTTTTCCCTCTCAAACTCAATTAGCTAGCTTTGCCATTATTTTCCCAGTTAGCTAGCTATGCCAATTATTCCATCGTCCACATTCATATGCCCATAAACTCATAATTTTTCTTTAACCCAAATTATTCGTCTTTTGAGCCAGAATCATTTTCAGCTTATTCCTCTCTTTTTTTTTATCTTGAACTTAACATTCTGCCAATTATTCCTCTTTCATTTTCTAGGTTTCCAAAGTACATACTTTGTTTTAGATTTAACTAAGACAAAATCATTTCCAGGTTTGAGCCAAAATCATGTAAAACCAAAGATTCACATGCGACAAAACTTATTACGTCATACTTGGTTGTTTTTACTGTTATCGAAAACTAATGTCAGCCTTACGAAAAAGAATGTCATAATTACGAATAATAATGTCAGAACTACAAATAAAAATATCGCAACTTCCTCCACTGATAGTGATTTCAACGGGCAAAAATCAACACTAAACTTTAGCATGTAATGTGACATTAAAATTTAAATGCAAACTTTAGTATGTAATGTGACATTAAAGTTTAAAGTTTAAATGCAAAAATCAACACTAAACTTTAAGGTTGATAGCATTAAATGCAAATTTTGTTGTCAATTTCCATATATTACATGAAGAGCGATATTATTTGTTGGTACTTTGACACTTGCTCGTCTAGTTGTGTTCTTTGCTTGTGGACTCAAACACTTATGTTGGATTTTAATTGAGTGTCAAATAGGTATGGCTAATGAATACTCCACCATTGGAGACAAGGGAGAGGTTGGCTTCATTGACTTCACGGATGATCAGTAACTACTTCCACTCCTACTGAGGAGGGTCCTGTCATTGTCTCTGTGCCCTTTCCATTTGCTGGAGGAAAGCCTCAACCGGTGCCTGTCAACGAGGTTGCCGCGTCGTCATTTACCATAGAAAATACGACTTCAGAAGATGTGGTACTACCCGAGGAAAATTTTGTGGGTTGTTTTTCTATGGAGGACCAAACATTGAGGCCACATGGTAGCCTGACTATATGGTTATCTTGTGTGCCCAAGGAGATTGGTGTTTTCTCATCTATTGTGCATATCGACATTTTCGTTTTCACGCATTCATTTTTGCGCATTCATAGAACATTTTACTCCAAGCATCCATAAAATATTCCTCGTCCTTATAAATCTTCCTCGTGCTCATAAAATTTTCGTTTTTGCGCATTCATAGAATTTAACACAATCTTGTCATGATTCCATATATATCCTGATAGGTTCAATATGGGCTAGTTTGGGTTAAATTGATATGACACAATATTATCATGATTCCATATATATCGTGACATGTTCAATATGGTTTGAAATAATCCTATCGACCAACATGAGTGGCAGTCCATGTCACATAGGAAGAAGAAGAGAATGATTAAAATAGGAAGAAAATACATAACCAATCCTGTCATACTCACTGACTTGTCTTGTTGTCTTTAATATGGTTTGAAATTATGCGACATTATCATAAAGTACTATATTATATATATAAAAAATAACATGCTTTATAAAGTACTAGATATTACACATATTATCATAAAGTTTAATGTAATTTGCTTATGACTTTTTCTTGTGAACTTTCTTTTCTTCGAAGACAGAAGCAAGTCATGGTCGATATGGTTTCAAATTAGTTAATATAATTTGTGTTGTTGGAATTGGTTGAATTGATATTTAGTCGAAGGTAGTTAATGTAATTTTCTTTGTTATGGATATTTCGCATATTCGTTTTCACACATTCATAGAATTTCACACAATCTTGTCATGATTCCATATATATCCTGACGGGTTCAATATGGACTAGTTTGGGTTAAATTGATATGACACAATCTTGTCATGATTCCATATATATCATGACAGGTTCAATATGGTTTGAAATAATCCTACCGACCAACATGAGTGGCAGTCCATATCACATAGGAAGAAGAAGAGAATGATTAAAATAGGAAGAAAATACATAACCAATCATGTCATACTCACTGACATCTCCTGTTGTCTTTAATATGGTTTGAAATTACGCGACATTATCATAAAGTATTATATTATATAAAACGAAAATAAATAACATGCTTCATAAAGTACTAGATATAACACATATTATCATAAAGTTTAATGTAATTTGCTTATGACTTTTTCTTGTGAACTTTCTTTTCTTCGAAGACAGAAGCAAGTCATGGTCAATATGGTTTTAAAGTAGTTAATGTAATTTGTGTGGTTGGAATTGGTTGAATTGATATTTAGTCGAAAGTAGTTAATGTAATTTTCTTCGTTCATGATATTTCACATATTCATTTTTGCACATTCATAGAATTTAACACAATCCTATCATGATGCCATATATATCCTGACGGGTTCAATAAGGACTAGTTTGGGTTAAATTGATATGACACAATATTGTCATGATTCCATATATATATCATCAGAGGTTTAATATGATTTTAAATAATCCTACCGACCAACATGAGTGACAGTCCATATCACATAGGAAGAAGAAGATAATGATTAAAATAGGAAGAAAGTACATAACCAATCCTGTCATACACACTAACATGTCCTATTGTCTTTAATATGATTTGAAATTACGCGACATTATTATAAAGTACTATATTATATAAAACAAAAATACATAACATGCTTCATAAAGTACTAGATATTACACATAATATCATAAAGTACTGACTATTATGTGACATTAGATAGTCACTATACTAAAATGCATTCCAAAATACTTCATAAAGTACTAAATACTATGTGACATTAGATAGTCACTACACTAAAGTACTAAATAAAATACTAAATATTAGATAGACACATCTCCTGTGGAGGACATGGCTGAGGCTGGGAGGGCGCGTGGGTGAAGCACGTCGTCGACCTCTCCGGTCACGATATATATTTTAATGAGAGCCATTGTCCTACCAAGGTCGATAAGGGCGGCACCACCGTGCGGGGGTACTACTTCAAAGAAGTAGGAGGTGTCCCGTTCACAGTTGTTAAAATTATAAAGTTGGCTAATGAGCCACCAAATGTCTCTTACCCTTTCAGTCATCAGTGACCAATTTTCAGAAATGTCACCCTCGTAGAAGTGGGTGGCATTTCTGGCCATTTGTCCCCTCGTATGGATGATTCTCCCGTCAGTATGGACCGTGGTGTACACCCTATGTTTTGCCGGCTGTTCATCCTTGGGAAGGAAGGAAGATGAGGAAATGTGGAGTTGTGTAGATTAGAAAGATATTAGAAGAGTTGTAGATGAGGAAATGTGGCTAAGAGGAGGTATATAAAGAGGAGTTAGTTGGCAGTTACGGGTATATAAAGAGGAGTTGGTTGGCAATTAGGGGTAGATATATGACGGTTTATTTACTCTCCTAAATAGGAGTTAGTAGGGTTAATATCTTGTCACTGTTCTTTATATATCCTATCAGGGATGTACTTATCTTTGTAAATATCAGAGAATCCCATATGTCAGTACTTTAACATACATCTCACATCCCTCTTACACTCATCTTGTCATGCTACTTTATAATATGTATATTATAAAGTTAATACCCCTCCCATTTTTTTACTCAACTGCCACTTAATTGCCTAACTACCATGTAACTTCTATTTAACTGTCATTTAATTGCCATGTAACTTCCATTTAACTATCATTTAACTTGCACGCACATAACTGCCATTTAATTGGACCTTAACATCTTTGTTGATCGAGTATGAAATGCCACTTAAATGGTACGTATCTTGTCATGGCATGTAAGTAAGCCTGTCACGTATGCTTGGTGACATTTAACTGAAAGTTAAAAACCATATGTTGTTTATAGGTATTATACATTTTGAAGAAAAAAAAACCTATCACTTATATGTTGATATAATACATAAGATCTTTGATAATTAATTTGCTTAATATTTCATGCTTAGATTTGAGCCTTTTGACATATGTTATTTATAGGTAGAATGAATTTCATTGGTGACATTTATTTCGTTAAGGTCGACAATAAAATTCCTAATGGATGACAAGAATTTAAGGTTGATAGTATGAAATATATAAACTTCTCTAACATTGTAATTGTTCATTCTGACAATACAAATATACCATGTGACACAAATATGAACACCACTGACATGAAGTATTCGTCAATGATAATTCGTGCAATTGTACCATGTGACAAAAATATACAATTCTCTGACATTGTAATTGTTCATTCCGACAATACAACTATAACAAAATTGTTTATTCTGACATTGTAATTGATCAATCCGACAAAATTGTTCATTCCATCAGGTGAAATGATGATAGGCCCATCGAGTAAAGTATTCCCATCCTGCAACAATAGAGAGCATATCTTTTCAGACCAGATGAAGATCATCAACTAAGCAAACAGTTCATTTTTTATCAGAATCTCAACATGTATTATTTGGATGATTTTTTTATATTTATCATAATACTCAATAATTCCAGAGATACACAATAGAGTAGACAAAATTAGGATAATGTTATATATATTGTAGTACTTTGTAGTTACACTGATGAAGGTTAAGGAAATTAAGACCTGCTTGAGGTTAAGCAAGAAACTTCAAGTTAGGTAAGCCTGGACAATTGCACGTGTGCTTAAAAAGAGCAACTGGTATCAATTCTCCTATTGTACATTAAAAAAATCATACATAATCTGGTAAATAACCTCATCCAAACCAAAAATGAATATTTAAAAATGAAATCAATCCATTACCTTAATGGCTGAGAAAAGTTTAGCTACATCAGATTGTGACCAATCTCTTCCAACTAGAGGCATGAATTGCCCAAGAACGTCGGATATGAAAAAGGATGCATAAAAGTACTTCACACATAAGACCATATATGTTGCAAAAGGCTCTATTCTATTTATGCACATTTGTTCCCTCAATATTTATCTTTCTATTCTTTATTTCGTTGCAGCATTTTTGCAGGAAAGAAGAACACATGAAATCCCCAACAATCACAAAAGTGATCCAATTATTGATGAATGATGATAACATCATCCAAACTAGATGGAAGCTTGAAAAGAAGATAACATGATGAAAGGATGTAATAATGAGATCCTTAATCAAAATCAAGCAATCAACATATAGGCAGTGAAGGATGGGAGAACAAGAGATGGTGTAATCAACAAAGATAATCCACTTATAGTTGATATCCTTTTTCTTCATCTCAAGAATCTATTTAAATTTTAATAAGTGAATGTGCTATTTTAACACTCTATTGGCTTTAGTTTAAAATTGAGTCAACTGCAGAATGAACTGCAAAGCCATCATGGAATCAACACTGCCAAAAGTAAGACCTGACAAAACCTAAGTTCATTTGCTCCAAATTCATGGGTACACCTTCTAATGCTTTTCAAGAGCAACCAGATAACTTCAAAAAATTTCTAAACATAAAGAAAAAAAATCATTATTCTATCCCGAATGCTTTTTGAAAACGTTTACACATATGATGTAAATGTTTTATACTAAAAGATATAATGGAAAGTAAATATGCCGCAGGTATTTGCTAACATAACTTTTATGCAGCAAGTAATGAGAACAGTACACCAACAACCAAAATAAGGTCTGAGAACCACACACACAGGAAAAGTCATGATAGAATAAATAATCTTTCAATATCACACCAATACTTGCATACCTACAACCATTGCATTGAAATGAAAATCACATGAAAACTTGATAAACCAAATATCACATTCTGGCACAGGGTACTTTATCAAAATATCAGCTGAACCCTGAAAAATATATCAAGAGTTATAAAGGCTTGCTTGGATGCACAAAGAGGACATCACAATGGAGAAAATGAGCACTTGATGTAGATGATGTGAACTAACCTCGCATGGAGATTGATCCTTCAATTGTGGATCCCATAGTACGATTTCATTGTCAACACTCTGGAGTTCATATCAATGACCAATGTGGATAAGCAAATTAGGTAAAGGCTCTTAGACTAAGTAAATGGATAATGAAAACGGATTTGTTTGAACTTTAGCAAAAGACAATTGTTGCTCCATTTCAAACTACAAATACTTCTCCTCATATAAACTCCAACCATGTTGTGTAGCTAACTTTAATTAAGAAAATCAACATGATTCAATGTGGCTAACCAGATTGTGGCTCACATGGAAAAAGTATGACCTATAATAAGGAGACCTAAAGAAAATTTTAGAAAAATGATTAAACTTCAGAGAATGCCAGTGTAAAGGAGGCCATGAAATTGAAAGAGATACTTGCATTAGAAAAATAGTAGAAAAAAAATAATTGATCGAATCACGAAGACGCTCAAATGATTTCTACATATAGGTGAACATTGCGTTATGAGGTGAACATTACATTAAGAGCAAGAAAGGTTATTCACTCATTTGCCTACTGGCCAGTTCTCAAAGAGAAAGAAAGAAAAAAGAGTGCTTTTTCTGTGTTAGTTGATTCATGAATGAATGGAGGAGCACAAAAAATCTGAATATCCTAAAAATTTCTAGAAAAATATGTGCCACTGAAATATATACAAAACTGGAAAAAAAATCCCCTGCCTTTGGGATTTCTTGTGCCCACTAGGAAGCAGATAGACCCCACAAACAAAGCCAGGGAATAACATACTCACAACATATTGGAAAAACCAAGGCTTAAGTATCCCAGCTTACTGGATTAGTTCATGTTTGACTTCTTTGTAGAAAGAGCAATTTTGGACATCATTACATGCATATTAGCATGCCATGGGAATTCTCTTGTACAAATATTCAACCTTCCCATCTTATGATCAATTATGAACATCATAGCATGTACAAAGAACAATGACATGGGATAAATCATTATACGAAGTATATTAGTATCAAGAGACCAAGATTATCACTTATACAATTATATCAAATTATGAAGTTTTGGTGGGAGTGTTACCATTGGCATTGGAGGGTTTTTTTTAGTGCATGACTCAGTGAGGTCCTTGCACATATAGTTTATCAAATCTTCCAAATAAGGCTTTCTCTTGTATAAATATTCAACAAGATCAGTGTCAGAATACCCAACAACCTGCATCCACAAGTTACACTGTAAGATAAAACCTTTCAAAAACCTCAAATTCTGAAAAACAAAATACTAAATAAGATTACTTTCATGTTGGTTCTGACAAAAATCAAAGCACAACTAAATGAAATGATCATTGTTGGTCAAATTTATTTATCCAGCCAAAATAGCATTCAATTGAGCATGTTTGTAGGTAGATCACTCCTGATGAAACCTACTACACTTTAGTTAGAAAGATGACTATGAAGACTGAAATAAAAAAAAAACATCTAATCTAAAATAGGGCTTTTTAAAACAATAATAGGGGCAGAAGAGCAGAAACAAATCTCCTGGGAAGTTCATTCAATCGTCTTGCCTTCAGAGTTACGTTGGCCTTCAACATCTTAGATAAAAAAAAAACATTTAAGAAAGAAACTAACCTCTAGCTTTGGTTTTTAGTCCTCAAGCAAATCAATATCAAACATCTAGTTTTACAATAGTTTGCATACTACATTTTCATCCTGTAAAATACCAGGAAAGAAAAAACAAGACATAGATTCCTAACATGAGAAAATCCAAGCAGCCCCAAACAAAACCAAGGAAACTCCAGATCCATAATAAGTTCAGACTCAATCACATTCAAGATCAAATTATAAATATTTCGGTTGAGGGCAGAGATTCTATGGAAATAATCAAGAAGATATAGGTGAGAAAGACACCACTTGGAACACTTGACAAAATCACCAAGAAAAGCATCCATCAAGAATGGGCGCAAAGACAGAGAAAGGCCCCCAATCTCATATGACTCCCGCCAACATCTTCTCACAACTTCTACAACAGGGATCCACCACTAAGTCGTCGAGAACCACTAGGCGATTCCAGTATTATTTTAGGAGTCGCAATCGTCTTCGATGTCTTTCCAGACCCATAAATAATGGGGACGCCATGTCGATAACACGCCACACCTTGGGCATGGAAGATTGTAAAAGTGAGAAATCTCTGGTTGAAGAGGAAGACTCACACAACAGAAGGCAGTGTCAATTTGGTGGGTATGGGATTGAAATTTCTCGGCTTTGCTAGGGAGAAAAAACACCGGAGAGAGTGTAACAGAGAGGAATATGATTCAAACAAGCTTGAGAAAGCAAGATTTGTCTTAGGTTAGGTTGGAGCTTCACGATTGAGATGGAGAGGCGATTTCGGGGGCGACGACGGGAGCTTGTGTTTTAGGGTTTTCATTCTTGGACATAATTGATATTGAAACTTTTATTTTAGCTTCAATTCAATTTTTAACTTTTTTTCTTTTTCAATTTCAGTTTCAAAATTTTCAAAGTTATAACTTTTTCTTTTAATATTTTAATGCCATGTCATAATTACTTTTCCAAAATTAAAAGAAAAGTCTGATTTTAATTTATCTTTTTTCGGGGTATTTTTGCAAAAAACTAAAAAAAAATAAAGTTGATGGGGTATTTTTGCAAAAAAACAAAAAGGGTAGGGTAATATTGCAAATGACTTATGAGTATGGGGTATAGAGTGTTGTTTCTCTTAAGAAAACCTAGCTAGCTGGGAAGAGGGTATAAGAAAGTGCGTATCTACAAGTATATATCATTTGGGGTTGTTCATACAAGATTCGTTTGTGATAATCATCACATGGTGTGTAAGACTCTGGACTGTCACTTTTTCCCCTTTTATTTGCACCTTGTTTTTTTTTAATACAAGGTAAACACTAGGACCCCTTCCAATCAGAAAGGTTGTCCTAAATCACCGCACTGGATGATCTTTACAAACTTCTAACAGAAAGTATCAAAGCTAGAGTTCAAACAAGCGAACTCATATCGTGCTAAGAAACATCTTGTGCAAGTCTAATGGACAATGATGAAAGGTACTTTTGAACCATCATAAAGGCAGTAGTCGGAATGTTGCGAGTTTTAAGGAAGTCGACTGCTGAATTTGATTCACGAAAGCAATGATGAACCTGAACATTATCAAAAGAAACAAGTAACGAATGAATGTATTTAATAATGGGATGAATCTCCCACGGAATTTTCCAAATAACTCTGATGGAATTAATCACCATTAAATTATCACCTTCGATTATAATGTTCTTAACCTGAAGACTAATTCAAGATGAATGCCAAAAAGCGCAGCATAAGCCTTTGTGCGCAAGGTACTAGTATTCGGGATGCATTGTTGATGGATAAAGATAGGACTTCTATCAGTACTACAAAGTAGATAGGCTATGTGCGAAGTATCATCCAAATGCTTAGAGCCATCAAAGTTTAATTCGATCCAGTCAATAGGTAGTTTCTTCCAAGTTCTATTAGAGACATTATTCCTATTACGTTTCATATGAGGTGTTTGCAGGCTAGCACGAGAGTTCATAGTAGTATTCCAATTAAGATAATGGAAGTAGGCCTGATCAGAAGGACAATTTCCCACATTAGTAGTGCTATGTATAAAAATAACATTATTGTGGTGAGTCTAAATGTTCCACCAGAGGAAGAACAAATGAATTATTGATTTATTAGTATTTCAAAAATAATCTAGATTAAAAAAGAAGTCATTCGTAAACTGAAGAGAAAAAGAAGTATTAAGTTTAATTTGAAGATCTCCCATCATACGTTATGTAAAGGGACAAGTAGAAAACAAATGATTTAAGTCTTCATTATCCAAACTGCAAAGGCTACAAATAGAAGGAACTTTACAAAAGTGACGATTTAACCTTTCAGTAGTAGGAAGAGCATCAGAAACTGTTTCCAAAGAAAATTTTGAATTTTAGGTGGAATATTAAGTTTCCAAATCCAAGAGAAAGATTGAATTTAAGAGGGTACATGGTTAGGCTGTATAATTGGACGAGAAGATTTCATAGAGAAATTTCCATCAGAAGAGTGTTTCCAAATAATCCTATCTTCACTTGAGGTAGTCGGGATATGGATTTCTATAAGTATATTAGCAACAAAAGTAGGCAGGAGAACCCAAAGACGACCTAAATCCGACTGACAATTATGAGTAATAAAATGAGAGACTTTTAAATTAATATCAAAGTAATTATTAAAATATGAGTGAAGATTACAATTAGGAATCCAAAGGTCAATCCAAAATTTAATGGTATTACCATTTCCTACTTCCCCAATACTGCCATTCTTAAAAACGTCATGAAGATAAAGAAGTCTAGAAAATTGTCATCATTGTTTTATTTTTTTTCCTATAAGAGAATAAATCTGAAGATCCTAGATAATTTTCAATAATGATTCGAACCCAGATACTATCAGGTTCAACAAGAATTTTCCAAAGTAATTTCATTTGTAATGATTTATTTAAATTAGTATATTTATGAAGACCAAGGCCTCTATCAAATTTAGGTTTACATATTCTATCACAGCTATTAAGGGAGTGAAATTGAGGATTGGTCTTATTCCAAAAGAAATCTTTATTAATTTTGTCGATGTCATTACAAATACCAGTTGGTAAGAGAAAACTTTGCATCAAATAATTAGATTTAGAGAGTAAATTAGATTAGATAAAAATTAATCATCCAGCTTATGAAAGTGTATTAGCTTTCCATTTCAAAAGTTGTTTTTTCATACTAATCAAGGAATAATGAATATTTCCTTTTTAACACGTCCTCGTACAATAGGAATTCCAAGGTATTTTTCCATTGCTCGTGTAACTTGAATATTAAGAATAGTTGCTAATGAGAGTGTTTGTCGGGAAGAAATGTTAGACGAGGTCTGAAAAGAGCTTTTGTGGTAATTAATGGATAACCCAGATATATGACTAAAATCATCTAGAATATGTTTAATATATATCATATTAAGGGAAGATGCATTTGCAAAAATAAGTGTATCATCAACAAATGATAAAAAAATGTATACATATTCTATTTCTCGTAAGTTGAATACCAACCTTACGATTCAATTGTTGAGATTCCATTGTTAGGATTTGTGACAAATATTCCATAGCTATTATAAAGATAAAGGGGGCAATGGGGTCTCCTTGTCATAGACCACAAGAAGGTTGAAAAACAAGACTACGTTCATTATATACAAGAACGAAAAATGAAGTTGAAGTGATACATGTCATATGCAGTTGTACCCAGATTGGTGAGAAACCAAATTTAAGAAGAACATGTTCAATAAAATTCCAATTTAATTTATCATATGCATTTTCCATATCTAATTTAAGTGCCATCCAACCTTTTTTTTTCTTTGCATGAAAAGAGTAAAAAATGTCATGAGCTAGTAAAATATTATCTTGGATTAAACGACCTTGAACAAAGGCACCCTGATAAGGACTAATCAAGCGAGTAATCAGAATTCGAAGCCTATTGGCCATAATTTTAGTAATAATTTTATAAATTATGTTACATAAGCTGATCGGTCAGAAGTGATTAATAGTAATGAGATTTTCATTAATGAGGGTAATGAAGGAGTGAACACATTGTTTTAACATTTATTGAGAGTGGAAAAAAGCCTGAACAACATAAATTAAGGATTTATCGACAATAGACTAGTAAGTTTGATATAATTCAGCAGGAAATCCATTAGGACTTGGGGTTTTGTTCAAAGATAGCTTAAAAACAACATTTTTACTTGCACCATGTTATATAGAGCATAGAGTATGAAGGAATTAATGATCAATATGAAGGGAGTCTCTTTTGGGAGGTAGGCAAGTTGATTATAAAAAATCCAAGTGGGGTCCAGATGGTCATGGGAAGAGGGGGTTTCCACGTGAAGTTCACGCCACCACCATCAAACGTACAAGAGTCGATCAGGTGGCCACGGGCCCCTCCATCTGGAGCGTCCATGTGGTGTTGCCTCTCTTACATCACATAAATAGTCGTCGTACAAATAGAAGGGGATGACCTGGCCTAATTACCGGGAGCGCGCTAGTGTGTGTGTGCGAGTGACGGAGAGGTCGACGCGCAGGCGATTCCATCGGTCCCCACTTGCTATGGACCGCCCAAATCTGTTACCAACTACGGAACTACCTCATGGTGGTTGGGTCCACATGGAGGCTGAGGCGGCATGCTCGCTCAGTGCTAACTGGGCTCCACCTCTTCTTCTTTTCTCTTGTCTTCTCTTCTCTAGGCTTATTTCTTAATTATATTCGTCTCGTACTCTTCCACGTAAATTAATATACGTTCGTACGTATAATTATATATTAATGAGCTAGCTATGATCCTTAGACGGACCGCCCAACGTTAGCTGATCGACCAACACTTTAGGCGGCTAGCTAGGTGAGTAAACAAACTTATTAATTGGCCTCAAGTTTAGATACTAAATGATCCAACTAAATTAACTAATGTATATATTTCATTTTCCGCATACTTGACAAAACATACTCTAGCTACCTATAACATACGTATATATAATGGATAAATAAGCCGTGTACGTAAAAAAGGCCGTTCAATTCTGTATTGGGTCCAGATTTCCATCTAGCTAGTCAATAGTACTAGTGGACTGGTTGTGAAAAAATCAACTTTCTATGTACATAGTTATGTTTTGGTTCAAGTGGAAAATGCTCTTATGGTAAAAAATACTAAATAATGTAAATCATTTGATAAAGAGAAATGGTGAGTAGGATTAAGTGTCATGGAGTGACATTTTCGTTAATATCACACTTTTTTATACCATAATCTTTTTTTTTTCTTTTTGATCACAATTCGTTGTTTTACTTAGGTTCACGTATATGTAGTACATGTTCGTATGTATATATAAGTATTTGAGGTTCATAAATTTATGCTCAAAGTTTACCAATTAAATTATACTAGAGATTCATAAACTTAAATTTAGGTTCACAATGTATTATTAATATGCATGTTTACTTTGTTTATCAAATGTGAACATTTAGTATATTAAGTATGAACTTCAGTGTACTACATATGAACTTATATATTATACTAGTTGTGAACCTCTATTGTTGTTTACAATTATTAATCATGCACCTTTTATATAAGTTTAGTATATTAAATATGAACATCTAGAAGTTTGATATTAGATGTGACTAAAAACCTCAACGAATTAACCTATGTTATAAAATTTGTTTGTAAATCTCTACCATGAATATGTGTACATCGAGTATATATATGTAAACCTAAATATAACTACGCATGCAATGCGGTCATGATAAAAAAAACTTTGCTATATTTACCAAAATGTTACCTATAATTCCACCAATCTCTTCCCTTGATCCAATAACCCAAAATACTCCCTATTTTTCATCTTAAAAGCATTTTGCACTTAAACCCCTTTATATACATATACTTTGCTGAGCAAGGTAATTAGAGATGTTTATACTCACATGGTTAACTGCGCGCATACACCAGTACACCACCAATGTATTCTTGTTTCATGTGAAAACTCTGAACATATAGTTCAATTTCAACTTACTTTCATATATAATGCATGGTCGACCAGGAGGTTAATCAAATGCATTATAATCATATGTTTCCTATGTATTGTTTATGAGTAAAAAATCCAACGTGAGTGCGCACACAGATTATATCAATATGTATTCCTATCTATTGTTATGTACTACACGGAGACACTGATATTGGAAAGAGTCTAATACTTCGTGTGTTAACAGTATCCCGGTCTGGACATAGAACGGCTCTGGCCGATCAAACCAGACGATCAAGACAAAAAAATTTTTTTATTAGGGATGAAGTCTTCTTTGAAGAAAAGTAGTTTTATAAGTTTATAAATAGGATATGTGTTAGGAAAACATGTCATCAACAAATTAAACGAAAAAAATTAAAACACATTATTGAACAAACCCTACGTACAGCACTACTGATGTTGCTAGCAAACAGTACCCAACCACGTACTTACCGATGGATGTACGTACAAAAACAGCAATATATATATATATATATATATATATATATATATATGTAATAGAGTAAGAAAAGGGAAAATGTCAAAGCCAGGTGGTTGTATACAGAGATACAAAATGCCTTAGCTTGCTTCCCCTCATCACAATTCACAAGCAAGGACAAAACGTTTTGAGCAGTGTTGTAGGTGGCAACCTAGAGTGCACGCGCGTTGGAACGTACTACTACTATGTCTTATGTGTATACAATGAGGATTTTGGGCCTATTAACTATTTAAGAGTTTTTAATTAATAAAAGAGATTCTTACTAATTTTTATGTATTTTTTTTATCCCTATTAATTTATTTTATTATTTTTTTTTCTTTGTTTTTTCTCTCTCTAAAATATTATTTTTTAAAATTTAGGATTTAGGATTTAAGGGATAAGGTTTATGAGATAGAGAGTAGGGTTTAAGGAGATCGAGAGAGAGGGGTTTATTTTTACTAAGGGTCTATTAATTTAAAAAAAAGTTTGTCTATCATTTACTTAACTCACCTATATATGAGTGGTTGTGGTTGTGGTTGATACGAGAGTGACGTCGTAAGTGTCTTAGCTAGCTAGGAAAGCATATATAGGCCTCCTCCTTCCTTTTCTATGGATATATATATAAAAAATATATGGGCTTGGTTTCTGGGCACTCCAGCTACATATAGCTATCTTCACTTCACACGTACACACAAGAATTCGATCCAGATGTACGTAGCTATATACCCCAAGTTAATTGCTCTTCTCTCTTGCCACTCGATCGTAAGATCCAGGTGCGTTTTCCTTCTTCTTTTCTATATATATAGCACGTATATAGTACTACGGTACCAAAGGCTGAAAGGGCTTGATCAAGCCCTTTCAGCCGCGCGCCCCGCGCCCGGAGATTATCCTCCCCATTTTATTTGATTTCAATCAACTAAACAATTACGTACGTATAATATATATATATATATATATATATATATATATCCTATTGACTAATTCCTAGTGATCGATCCATCTTACCACATGAATAAGTTATATTAAGATTTATTAGTTCTTCACATTTGTTTTACTTGTGGTTGCATAAATTTGTAACATGATGTTGATGACGGGATTCCGCAATTCCGACAATTCTAAATTTCCTTTGAGTCTGACGTACACCCCTGATTTGCACCAAAAATACGAGTTAATGGGAGGGTCAGATCTCCCCTAAAGCCCTTTCAACTCTCAAATCAAATCAATGGTGGTTAGGATTTATTGTAGAAAAAATTGTGGAGGCTACACTTGAGAAGAGAAAGATATTTCACCATAATGAATTAGGTATTGTTTAAGAGATTAAATTCCCTATTATATTTGATAGGGCTAATTAAGAGGCTCGTTAGGCTTTTTATTTAATATATCCAATAACTCATATTAATAGTTGACTTTATAAAAGCTGATAAAATAATACTCTCTCCGTCTAAAATTACATGTCTTTCTAACCATAAAATTTTGTCTGCGAATAGTTGTCTTTTAAGCTATTTTGACTATTTTTTTCCAAATTTACCCTTAATTATTAATATGATTTATTCACCTAAGAAATTATATAGTTACTTTTAACCAATTTAATAGGGGTATATTAGACTAGATTTTAATTTCTTAAATATTGTGTCAAATTCTAAAAAAACATGTAATATTAGAATGAGGAAGTAATTTAAATTATGCAAAATCTTACCTCCTCGGGACTAAAGTAAAAACACCACTCTTATGAACTTTGTTGTACGTACGTGTAGGATGAGTGGTTTACATTAGATCAGTCTCAGTATTAATTCTCAAATTGCTGCTGATCCAGTATACTGTATATATGCTCGATCATTCTCTCTTTCTTTTCCTCCTCCTTTATATAAGTATATTCATTGCTTTTGCGGACATCGTACGTTAAGATTTGATGTTGGAATTTTATCCCTGCAGGACAGCTAAAATTGTTTATTTATCAACCTAGCTAGCTGTATGAGAATTATAATAAATAATCATTGCGTAAATATATATATAAACGGCTTCTGAATTTCACAGGATCAGTTCCTAAGCTCAACGAACTCTTCTTGTGGAGCATGCCTTTCCCTCAATCCACGGCCATGGCTAAAGCCAAAGTCGATACCAACCACCGAAAACCAACCCCTCGATCAACTCATCTCTCATTTGGGTATGTGCACCTCACCTAACTAGCTTGTTCCAGCATCATGTTATTGTTGCTGATAATACTAATTAATTAATGTTGCTCTCTCTCTCTCTATATATATATAGTGGAGGTGATAAGGACAACTTTGACCTGTTGAAGCGAAACGATGAGATTATGACGCAAGGCCAGTCTTGTAGAGCTAGAGACGTCGCCCGTGTTCTAAACAATGATTTGCCATTGTCTGCCCCACCTCGGCTGAATTCTGAGTGCTTGCAAGAATTGCAGTTTGCTGCAATCAACAACAATCTGGCATCCTCAACAAGCAGCTCCTATCATGTGACCGGGTTTGCACCCAATGCGCCGAGTCTACAGCAAGAATGTGCTCCGGCTTCTGCATCAATGCCAGGATCAGGAAATTCAGGGATGGCCCACTTTGACACAGGCAATGCTACTCATCTAGACTTGAAAAATCCAGTTGCTTGCCCATCACCAATGCAAAGAAAGCAGCATAAGCTCGCTGTTGAACAGCCGAGTTGCAGCTCCAGCTTCATGAATTTCCCCTATTTCTCACGGTTTGCTTCGCTTTCTGGGGTCAATGCGCGGAGCACAACGAATAGTCACCATCGAGATGATCATAAACTCTCTGTGCCACCCTCTGCTGAAGGCTTCGTATCACACACCCCTGGACCAGATCCTGAGCCTGCATTCGCCACGTCTTCGGCTTGTTCTGCGAATAGCTTAGAACGAGCTCCGAATGATGTTCGTGCAGTTGAGTTGAAAAGAAAGTGTCACGAGACGGAAGATTCAGAAGCTCCTTCCGATGTAAGATACCATACGTTCTACCTCGGAGGGTTCTTTTTTGGTTAGATGAGAGTCAGTTTATATGAATGTCATTGACTTGCAGGAGTCCGAAGAAGAATCAGTTGGTGTTAGGAAAACAGATTCTGTTCACACAGGCTTAAAGAGAAGCAGAGTTGCACGTTTATCTCAAAGGGTGAGTGAGAAACATCACATGGAGTTTACTTTAGTTTTGATCGATCTGTGTATCACACTAATGGTTCTTTCAGTTTCGTTATCAACAGAGGCGGAGAAATAGAATTGACGACAAGATGCGGGAGCTGCAAGATCTCATACCTAACTGCAATAAGGTAGGGAACTTGTTCTACTGTTTGGAAGATGTATTCAAGAACAATACTTCACTTAATGACTTGAACTATGGATGTATTAGGGAGACATAGCATCCCTGCTTGATGAGGCCATAGAGTATTTGAAGACACTTGAGCTTCAATTGCAGGTAACCTTTCTATTCATATTAATTTAAAACTCTTGTCACATTTACTATACATCTCAAAATTGGCAAGCATCGATCATTCAAGGCCCTCTCTGTATTTCCAGATTTTGTCAGTGAGAAGTGGGATGTACATGTCATCAATGATGCTACAAGCCACAATGCAACAGGCGTATGTGTCACAGTTCTCGCCATTGGGCATGGGGGCAGGCTTCGGAATGAGCATGCTTGATGCAAACTATAATATGACACCTATGCAAAATGTTCAAGTCCCATTGTTTCATGGATTAGTGGGTCAAGAACTACTGAGGTCAATGCCCTGTGTCCCGCCGCCAATCTTGCCTAACACTCTCATGAATGAGAAATCATATCAGGTAGTATTTGATCTTCCTACTCCAAGTGCAGATCTAGATGTATGATCAGTGTGTTTTAACAACATTTATGCTTAATGTCAGGGAACTGATTTCGGCAATGATCAATATCGGGCGGTTAATAATGCTGGTGAAGCTCATCTAAATCCTGCAGTTCGTCGCCGCCAAGGACGATCAGCCTGTGAACGACGCCATCCTCACATGGGGAGGTAATCTGATTCCCCTCTCTGCTGCTGTGATTGGGTCTGTGCTGGGGCTCAACACTGGTGAAGGCTTTGGCGTCATCGTCAAAAGGAACTGGCCATCAAAGCGCAAGCAGGCCATCCTCAAAACTGTCTTCGATAGTAACTTTCCATCTAAGGGCCCCTTGCTTACCAAATATTTAAGCCTTGATAAGAAGATCCTCCATACCTTCCTCATCAAAAACATCATCCCTCGTCAGGAGAAGAGGGACACAGTGTTGGTCAGTGACGCTGTGCTTATGGAGAAGCTTATTCTGGGAGTTCTCATCGACTTGCCCCGCATCACCCTAGCCCACATGCAGTTCTGTAAAGGCCACTCTACACATGCCCTTCCTTACCCACACCTCATCAAGATAATTTTGAGCCGCCTTGGTCTTTATCCCACTGATGTTGAGGAAACACAGTTTTCTCGCCTTCTAACCATGACCACGGTTCGGCGTTTGGTGCATAAGGCTCATATAGATGAAGAGTCTGACGCAGAGAAGGAAAAGGAAGAGTCCTTGCCTGGCCAATATGATCCCCGCCTGGTTCCCGACACCCATGTTATTCTGAACAGCTTGGTTCACATTGAAACTGCTCTGGTTGATGATTTTGACAAGGTGGTTGCCGCTGTTGAAAAAGGAAGCCACTTCACCAATGAAATGGTGGTGGAGTTGTGGAAGACGTCTGCAGCCCTTGTGGAGGAAATTACAAAGTTGGTGAACCGCAAGCTTGCTGAAGACAAGGCGAATGCGCAGAAGTAGTTTGGTGCAGTGATCAACTCCCTACTCAGTGACACGGAACCTTAGTTCCCTAGGATCTCACTTTCATATATTGATCCCTTTTTGTGTGTCTCTGAGTGTTATGTTTATTTTGTCTATGTTATCTGTGATCTCCTTATGTTTAATGAAATTTCTGTGTTCCCTGCAATTGTTCTGATTTGCTTTCAACTTTTATTACAGTGCCATTTCTCTAGAGTTCAGTATTAGTCTTCGTGTCACTCTAAATTCTCTTTGTTCTTCATTTAACTGACTCTTTTAGATGATGTCCAAATGGGGAATGAACTTGGCAATCTGGAACTAATAGGATGAAAGGAACTCTGAACTGGTTGTTACTTTAAGGGGGAATTAAGGAACCTGGTTTGTTGTTAAGGGGGAATATGCAATTCACTAATGATTATTCTACATCTAGTTGTGTTATGTTTTTTTTCCTCATATATCATTCATGTCTATTTTCGATATGCCAGGTTCTACATGTTTGTCATCATCAAAAAGGGGGAAATTGTTAGGAAGTGAACTTTTGGGAACTCTAGTTCCCTTCCTCAATTTTCCTAGTTTTGATAATGACAAACACTTTTGCTATTAATATTTCCATAAGTGTTGATGAACATGGAACTCATGAATTGGAAACACGAGACAGAGACCAAGATGCCAGTTTTGGGAACTGGCGTAAGGAACTGAAGGATGTTGACGCTGAAAGAGCTTGGAACAAGAGATGAAGGGCAGCGGCGATCCGATTAGGGTAGATCTTTACTTGGAGAGTAAAGTTAAAGATTATCATGTTTCCATATTATCTTAGGAGTTAAAAGTATATCTTTTATGGAAACGAAAAAGTGTAAAATCGTGAAAGATTATATTTGGGAACAAATGTTATCTTTCCAATTACTTTTTGATTATTTTATTTGTGTAATTCAGTTGTTGGAGATTCGGTTCTTCCATCAACCTAGTTACTTAAATAGAGTAATTAAACTCTCTCACAATTACGCATTCACTCACATTGCTTACAAAGAAGAAGAAAACAGAGCTTAGTTCTTTGAAGAAGAACTGTAAGTCGCTTGCTTGTTTGTGTGCTTGATTTGGTCGAACTAGGTAGAGTGTTAGGAAACGGAACTCTGGAACTTAGGTTCCCCTGAGAGTTTCGTTCCTCAGTTTCTCTACTTTTGAAGATGACAAATATTATGATACTAATATTTTATCTCAAAGATGTGTTTTAAGGAACCATAGGAATTTACCAAAGGCAGGAAAGCCAAACAGAACTAGGGAACCAAAGGAACAAGACAGCTGAAGGAATCCAGAGGAACCCAGGTGTGCCCAGAAATGAAGCTTGCGACATTGCGATTCCCGAGAAATCTGGGGACACACAACCTCGGACAAAAGGAGTCAAAAATGACTTCTCCGAAGCTTCCAAAATCCTGCCAAGGTCCAAGAGCTAAAGAACAAGATGCCTAGAGAACCTCTACCTCGGACAGAGACGATGAAAGCGACAGGACATGAAGACGTCGCTGTCCAGAAGACGGTTCCCAAGCGGCCAGCTTAGTCAACCTCGGACGAAAGCGTTTGGACAATGACATTGCAAGGATCGTCTGAGGTAGTTGACCAACCAAGAGAGATTCAGAGCTGCCTAGGTTGTTTGCACATGCCAAGAACAACGTGAATCAAGGAGAACCACTCAATCTAGGGCAAGCTCAATCTGTGGGAACCCAGAGAGGATCGAGCTGCGAAGAAGCCTCTATAAAAGGAAGACTAACCCAAGGGTTATCTTCGAGCACAAAAACACGACTCACACTCATTAGCAAATATCTAGTGTGAACCTCCAAACAAGATCATCAAAGCAAACCGAGATCAAGAGGAACCAGTCAAGGAAGAAGAGTTAAGTGCTAAGTTCCTGTGACTGTAAGTGATAGTTTCTAGGTGCGAAAGTCTGTTTCTTGGATTGATTATTGATTGTGTTAAGTTATCTAGGATTGTCTAAGGCAAAGGAATAGTGTGTTCGTTCCTAGGATAAGCTGTAACCAAAAGAGATAAGAAATCAAGAAGTAGACTTTGAAATCCTTTCGAAAGAAAGGTAGTGGTTTTTATCCTGTATTGCGAGTTGGCAATCAAAGGTTTCCACTATAAGGAACTGGTCATTTGTTTGATTGTTTATTTCCGCTGCGAAAGGAACTGAGAATTGATATTCTGAGTTCCTTAAATTTTTATCTAACAATCACGATCCTACAATTGGTATCAGAGCAGGAAAAAACTCTAGATCTTTGTTAAGTTTGTAGATCATGTCTCAACCAAGCAAGTTTGAGCTCGGAATCTCCACCAACAAACCACATCTCCGAAAGAAAGGAGAAGAAACATGGTGGGAAAAGTGCATGGAAAGCCACATCAAGACCAACGACTACCAATGCTGGAGGATAGTCGAAAATGGAGATGGCTATGTTGATCTTACCATGAAGGAAGAAGATTGGAAACCAGAACACTATGTCATCATGGAGAAGAATGCCAAGGCCAGGCAGTTCATCCTCAATGGATTGGACAGAGAAGACATGGACAAGGTCATAGGCATCAAGACAGCAAAGGAGATGTGGAAAGCTCTCAAGGAGATGCATGAAGGAAGTGAGGAACTAAAGCAAAGCATAAAGTTTGCTTTGGAAGGAGAATACCACACCTTCAAAATGACGGAAACTGAGACCATCTCAGAGTACTACTCCCGCTTCAACAGATTAATTGGAAAGTTGACAGCGGCGGGAGTTGATCTGGATGAAGTTTCCAAGTCCCTGGTGGTCATCAATGGACTCAACTCCAAGTTCACCCTTCTCAAGGGAATCATGAAGAACACTCCAGGCATCCAATCTCTTCCCTTGACCCAAGTCATAGGGAAACTGGAAGTTGAAGAAGGAGAGCACACCAAAGCCAATGCCGACAAGAAACTAGAGAAATGAATTGCCCTCAAGATCTCCAAAGCCTTCTCTAGGCTCGAGATGGAGGAAGAGAACTTAGACTTAGAAGAAGAGGAGGACGAACTTACGGCCCTCTTCACAAAGAACATCAAAAAATTCTTTGTGAAGGGAAGGTTCCAAAAGGACAGTTCCTCCCACAATGGACCCAGAAGAGATCTCAAGGAAGTCTCATGTTACGAGTGCAAGTAAAAGGGACACTACGCTAAGAATTGTCCCAACAAGGAAGACTCAAAGCAAGAAGAAAAACCTCAGAGAAAGAAGGCTCTCGTAGCCTCATGGGGAGAAGACTCAGATGAGGAACTGGATCTCAGTGGCTTGTCTGGAGGAAGATGTCTCATGGCAAAAGGAGACTCAAGCGACTCAGAAGACCTTGAGCTATTTATGGCAAATTCGCAGGGATAAGGCACGTCTCATCAGTGGCAGAATCTCTCTCTCTCTTCTCTGAATGGACAAATTTTCAAAATTGAGTTAGCCGTTCTGAAAAGCTGCAACTTCCATTAATGCTCTGGATTGGCCTTGATCTTCTCAACGGCTGGATTTGATTCAACGGTCACCTCTGCTCTTGATCTTCAGAGATCTTCACCGCCTTTAAAGAGTTGCCCTGTTCATCCAAGCTAATCCCACAACTCGCCATTTCTCTGATCTTCTACTTCTCCCTCTCTCAAACACAGAAATCCTTAAATCCTCAAAAATGGTGAACCAAAACCCTAATGTTATCCTGAATGAGGAAGAGGCTGCCATTCTCAGAACCTTTCGAGAAAAGAAGGCATCTTCATCTTCTAAGCCCATTTCTGCCACCTCCTCTCAAAAATCCCAACCTAAAGAGAAAGCAGTAGAGAACCCTGTGGAGAAACCAGTGGAGCAACCCGAAGAGAAAATTAAGGAGCCACCAAAGGAACAGGCTGAGGAGAAAGCCATGGCCATCACTCTGGCCTCTGAATCGGCCACCAAATCCGCCTCCGAATGTGGCTCTCATGACTCCTCGCCTGACAAATCTCTCCAAGAGCTCCTCAGCCCTGAGCCCTTACCAGTAAGCCTCAAATCCAAAACCACTTCTAACCCTGGTCCCTCTGTCGCCACTAGAATGCAACAGAGAAAGAGGAGTTCCCAAGCCATAGTTCCCTATGAAACCAAATCCTCAAAAAGAGCCAAAATCACCACCCTCTCTGCCTCCTCCTCCCTGGGTCAGGTCTCCTCCTTCTTCTCTAAGAGGAAGATCCTTAAGCCTCTCATAATCGGCAAGGAGTTCTGGACCCAAGAACTGGAAGAAGAAGATGAGGAAATGTTTGGAGAAGCCCTGGATGAGTTCCATTCTCTGCTGCAGTTTCAAGGATGGGACGAGATGCTGTTTGAACCTTTCTCTGCTTCTGATGAGGTTATCCGCTTGTTTTACCAGTCTATGGAGTTTGTGCCTGCGAAGGAGAACTCTCCCTGTAACGACGCCATTCTTATATGGAAGGGAACCAGCTATCCTCTATCCGCCAACCTTATTGCATCTGCTCTAGGGATCGAGTCAAGGTCTGGGTTTGGCATTCTGTCTCAAAAGAAGGGATGGCCTAAAAGAAAAGGCTACAAATCCAAGGGAGCAGTGGTCAAGAAAATCTATGATGGCGCCTCCCCCTCATCTTTGGAGACAAAGGATCTCTCCATCACAAACAAGTTTTTACACTTCTGGATCACCCGAAATCTGGTTCCCAGACAGGAGCACCGGAACAATGTTCTCATCACAGATGCCATCTATATGGACAAGGTGCTCTCTGGTGTTCAATTGGATCTCCCTCGCATTGTCTTAGCCCACATGCAGTTCTACTCATCCCATGACTCCCATGCTTTACCCTTCCCTCATATCATCAAAAACATTCTCTCCAACCTTCACCAGTACCCAGTTGATCAGCCTGAGACAGTCTACAGCAAGTGTCTTACCTTGGCCACAGTTCGGAAGTTAAAGACAAAGGAACAACAAGACCCCCCTTCTGAAGCTCAAGCTCAACTGCCTAAGGAAAAGGCCAATTCCAAGGCCCCTTCTAGTTCCCAGCCACATCTCAACCCCTCTCCAGACTCCTCTGTGATCCTTACTGCTCTGGATCGTATTGAAAAGGCTATCATGGTGGGCTCGACTGCTATCCCGGTCGCCCTCCATGATCAAGTAAGAGAGTTGGGGCGTATAAGTTCTTTTGTTGTGGCTCTGGTAGACGTTCTTCAGAAGGATTGGCAAGGTGCAATCAGTGCTCATCAGGCCACGGGCCAAAATGTAGGAACTGTCGACAAAGATGCTGAAGAGGAGGCTGCTGCTCTGCCATAGGAACGCTTGTTCTGGTTCCCAGTGCTAAAACTCCACAGCGAGCTAGTAGTTTCCCTTAGGATCCTACTCCCCTCTTCTATCCCATTGTTGTCTTCCCTAAGATTGCTTTTGTTGTTATCCTTGCCGTTTGTTGTTTGTGTTATTGTCTTTTGTCGACTGTAGTTTTTGTTGGATGTTGTGTGTCTTTGAACAATGATCAGTGAAGCTTTAATGATTATCTTTAGTTTCGTTCCCATGATCGATTTGTCTTTGCCTTAAGTTTTCATTATGCCTTTTATGGGTTTGATGCAATCGCATATTTACTTGGATATCATGTTCTTAACTTGTACTTAATCTTTTCGATGATGTCAAAAGGGGGAAGAAAAGGATAGGAACCTTGAACTTTGAGACTACTGGATTAATAGGAACTCTGAACTAGTTCTACTTCTAAGGGGGAATTTAAAATCAACTCGTTCACTTGCTTAGGGGGAATTTGCAACCATTGAATGTTCAAACACTAATCTGAAATGTTGTAAATCCCTTTATCTCAATATGGTCTCATAAGATTCAAAGTCCTATTATGTTGCCAGGTTCCTTGTATTTGTCATCATCAAAAAATGGGAAATTGTTAGGAAACGAAACTCTGGAACTTAGGTTCCCCTGAGAGTTCCGTTCCTCAGTTTCTCTACTTTTGAAGATGATAAATATTATGATACTAATGTTTTATCTCAAAGATGTATTTTAAGGAACCACATGAATTTACCAAAGGCAGGAAAGCCAAACAGAACTAGGGAACCAAAGGAACAAGACAGCTGAAGGAATCCAGAGGAACCCAGGTGTGCCCAGAAATGAAGCTTGCGACATTGCGATTCCCGAGAAATCTGGGGACACACAACCTCGGACAAAAGGAGTCGAAAACGACTTGTCCGAAGCTTCCAAAATCCTACCAAGGTCCAAGAGCTAAAGAACAAGATGCCTAGAGAACCTCTACCTCGGACAGAGACGATGAAAGCGACAGGACATGAAGACGTCGTTGTCCAAAAGACGGTTCCCAAGCGGCCAACTTAGTCAACCTCGGACGAAAGCGTTTGGACAATGACATTGCAAGGATCGTTTGAGGTAGTTGACCAACCAAGAGAGATTCAGAGCTGCCTAGGTTGTTTTCACATGCCAAGAACAACGTGAATCAAGGAGAACCACTCAATCTAGGGCAAGCTCAATCTGTGGGAACCCAGAGAGGATCGAGCTGCGAAGAAGCCTCTATAAAAGGAAGACTAACCCAAGGGTTATCTTCGAGCACAAAAACACGACTCACACTCATTAACAAATATCTAGTGTGAACCTCCAAACAAGATCATCAAAGCAAACCGAGTCAAGGAAGAAGAGCTGAGTGCTAAGTTCCTGTGACTGTAAGTGATAGTTCCTAGGTGCGAAAGTCTGTTTCTTGGATTGATTATTGATTGTGTTAAGTTATCTAGGATTGTCTAACTGTGTGTAAGGCAAAGGAACTGTGTGTTCGTTCCTAGGATAAGCTGTAACCAAAAGAGATAAGAAATCAAGAAGTAGACTTTGAAATCCTTTCGAAAGAAAGGTAGTGGTTTTTATCCTGGATTGCGAGTTGGCAATCAAAGGTTTCCACTATAAGGAACTGGTCATTTGTTTGATTGTTTATTTCCGCTGCGAAAGGAATTGAGAATTGATATTCTGAGTTCCTTAAATTTTTATCTAACAATCACGATCCTACATAGAGAGTCCTTAGTGTGTCTAAGACTTTAATCTGTGTGTTCTATCCTAGTTGATTGTAATCGAAGCATTAATAAAAGAAGTAGACTTTGAAATCCTCTTGAAAGAGAGGTAGTGGGTTTTATCCTGGATAACTAGTTGGTTATCAAAGGTTCCCACTCTAAGGAACTGGACTTGATTCTGTTATTGTTTACTTATTCCACTACTAAGGAACTGGACTCCCAGTTCCCTTTGATTGCTAACACGTACGATCCTACAATTGGTATCAGAGCAGACGCTCTAGATTTGTGTTAGTTTATAGATTTCAAGATGACTAGTTCAAGAGAATTCAGTTTGAGTATCTCCATCAACAAGCCCCACATCCGAAAGAAGGGAGAAGAAGAATGGTGGGAGAAATGCATGACCAACTACATCCAAACCATGGACTATCAATGTTGGCGCGTGATTGAAAATGGTGATGGAGTTATCCCTACAGATTTGACTGAAGCAAACTGGAAGCTTGAGTACTGAACTATCAAAGAAAAGAATGCTAAAGCTCGTCAACTCATTCTTAATGGGTTAACAAGGGAATACATGGACAATGTGATAGGAATTACAACTGCTAAGGGCATCTGGACAGCCCTAAAGGATATGCATGAAGGAAGTGAGGAACTGAAGCAAAGCAAGAAGTTTGCTCTAGAAGAAGAATACCACACTTTCGAGATGCTGGAAACTGAGAACATCTCTCAATATCACTCGCGTTTCACAAGACTCATCACCAAACTCAACAATGCTGACGTCAAGCTTGATGAGTGGTCCAAATCTCTTGTTATCATCAACGGACTCAACTCAAAGTTCAATCTCATCAAAAGAGTGTTAAAGACTACTCCCGGTATTCAAGGTCTCCCCTTAACTCAAATCATAGGGAAACTTGAAGTGGAAGAAAGGAAGGCTCTCAAAACAAGTTCTGCTAAGAAGATGGAGAAGAGAATTGCCTTAAAAATCTCAAAGGCCTTCTCAAGGTTGGAGATGGAGGAAGAAAACTCAGATCTTGAGGAAGAAGAGGATGAGATGACAGCCCTAGTCACTAAACACATCAAGAAGCACTTCATCAAGGGAAAGTTCAAGAAAAACTTCCAAAAGAGAGATCTTTCTGAATATGCCTGCTATCAATGCAAGGAAAGAGGACATCTTGCTAGGAACTGCCCTAAGAACTCAAATGAAGAGGACAAGCCTATGCAGAAGAAAGCTCTCTTTGCCACCTTTAGAGACGACTCAGAAGACTCTGAAGGGGAACTAGACATGAATGGAACTTCTGGAGGAAGATGCCTAATAGCAAAAAAAGATTCATCTAAATCAGATGAATCTGAGGACAAAGTGAGACAATAAGACAAATGGTACATAGACAGTGGTTGCTCGTGCCATATGACCGGAAATAGAAGAAAAATGTTGTCATTTCAGAAACACCGAGGAGGTATCATCTCCTTCGGAGATAAGAGAAAGGGAACAATCTGTGGAACTGGAAGCGTGAATCTCACTGATCACATCAAGGTAAGTAATGTTAACCTTGTGAAAAGTTTAGGTTTTGATCTAATTAGTGTGTCACAGCTGTGTGATCAAGGAGGAAATGAGGTTCGTTTTACCTCTAAAGAATGCTTCGTGGAGAATAGAAAGGGAACTGTAATCTTAAAAGGCAAAAGGTTTAACAACGTCTATGTTATTGATCCGAAATTCGTTCCCAAAGAAAAGTTGTGCCTCTCGACCATTGACGATCAAACTACTCTCTGGCATCAACGACTTGGCCATGCTAGTATCAAGCTCATCCACAAGCTATATCAAAAGGAACTTGTTCGTGGTCTTCCCAAAATCAACGCTGAAAAGTCAGAAATCTATTATGACTGTGTTCAAGGGAAACAAGTTCGTAGTTCCTTCAAGTCCAAAACAATGGTAAGTTCTTCTAAACCTCTTGAACTCATTCACATGGATCTCTGTGGTCCTATGCGAGTTCAAAGCATTGGCGGTAACAAGTATATTCTTGTACTTGTTGATGATTTCTCTAGATTTACTTGGACATTGTTTATCAAATCTAAGAGTGAAGTCTTTGATAGGTTTAGCGAGCTAGTTCCCTTACTCGAAAAGTCTTTGAATGTATCTCTTCGAGCCATTCGTTCCGATCATGGAACTGAGTTCGAGAATGGAGATTTTCTAACCTTTTGCAGGGAACATGGAGTTGATCATAATTTCTCAACTCTCTACACTCCACAACAGAACGGAGTTGTTGAAAGAAAGAACAGAACCTTGGAAGATATGGCTCGAACCATGCTCATCTCAAGCGGACTCTCTCAATCCTTCTGGGCAGAAGCGGTTAATGTAGTGTGCTACATTCTAAATCGGACTATGCTACGCCCCATGCTAGAAAAGACCTCCTATGAGCTACTAAGAGGCAGAGTTCCCAACATTGCTCATCTACGAGTCTTTGGCTGCAAATGCTTTGTTCACAACAATGGGAAAGACAATCTAGGGAAGTTTGATCCACAGAGTGATGAATGGATCTTCATCGGATATGCTTCTAGTAGCAAAGCATACAAGGTCTTCAACAAACGGACTAAAAAGGTAGAGGAAAGTATTCATGTTATTTTCAATGAAAAATTGCCTTCAAAGTCCGTGCAGGATCCCTCAGTTCCCTCGGAAGATCCGTTTCAATGACCAAGTGAAGATTCTGATGATGACGCTCCTCCCAAGCGCAACTCCTATCCAAATCTCTCCAACTCTTCCTCACCCACAGTTCCCTCAACTTTGGTTGTGCCCAAGGAATCAACATCCTTAGACAGCACCCCAGTTCCCTCCAATCATCAAGACGCTGTTGTTACAGCTCTAGTTCCCTCCAACCCATCAGTGGAAGTCGATGCCACCTCTTCGGGAACTGAGCAGGCTCCAGAAGCCGACCCTATTTAAGCGTCCTCCTCAGCTACTGCTCCTACAGATGTTGAGGCTCCGGGAACTGACCTGCTAGTTCCTAACAGACACAAAAGAGCTACCAAGCACCCAGTCAGGTATGGATTTGAGGATATGTCCTATTTTGCCTTCAATGCTTTTCTGTCTCTTATAGAACCCAAGAACATCACGGAAGCGCTGAAGGATGCTGTTTGGATCATTGCCATGCAAGAGGAGCTTCATCAGTTCGAGAGGAACAAAGTCTGGAGACTAGTTCCTCGCCCTCAGAACAGACACATCATATGAACTCGATGGGTTTTTCGCAACAAGTTGGATGATTCTGGTGCTGTATCACGTAACAAGGCTCGTTTGGTTGCTCAAGGCTATTATCAACAAGAAGGAATCGATTATGATGAAACATTTGCCCCTGTGGCCAGACTAGAAGCGATTCGGCTACTCATCGCCTATGCTTCACACAAAGGGTTCAAGCTGTATCAAATGGACGTGAAGACTGCATTTCTCAATGGCATTCTTCAAGAGGAAGTTTACGTCAAGCAACCCATAGGATTTGAGGATGATGATCACCCTGACCACGTATATTTCTTGGACAAGGCTCTCTATGGTCTAAAGCAAGCCCCCCGCGCTTGGTATGGTCGCCTTGCCCAGTTCTAAACAGCCAATGATTATCGACGTGGTGTGATCGACAAGACTCTTTTTATTCTGGAAGTTAAAGAAAAGTTCAAAAATCTCATGAGCAGCGAGTTTGAAATGAGTATGATTGGGGAACTATCCTTCTTCCTGGGATTGCAAGTTACTTAGAAGGGCGATGGCATTCAAATCCATCAACATAAATATCTTAAGGAACTCTTGAAGAAGTTCAAAATGGATTCAAGCAAAGCGATATCCACCCCCATCTCCGCTGCAACTCGCCTCACCGCCGATCACACTGGACAGAAAGTGAAAGAGAAGCTTTATCGTGGCATGATTGGTTCCCTGATGTATCTAACTGCTAGTAGGCTAGACATTGTGTTTGCTGTTTGTCTTTGTGCCAGGTTTCAAGCTGATCCAAGAGAATCTCACTTATCTGAAGTAAAGCAAATATTTCGCTATCTCAAGGGAACCGATGACCTATGTCTTTGGTACCCCAAGGATTGCCAGTTCAATCTTCTTGGATACATAGATGCGGACTACTCAGGCTACTTGGTTGATTGAAAGAACACATCTGGAATGGCCCAGTTTCTTGGTCCGTGCTTGGTCTCTTGGGGATCCAAGAAACAAAACTCAGTGGCTCTATCAACCACCAAAGCTGAGTACATCACAGCTGCCGCGTGCTGTTCCCAACTCCTCTGGCTCAAACAACAACTTGCGGATTTTGGTATGTATTTTGGCCCTTTAAAGATCCTTTGTGATAACACTAGTGCAATCAACATCTCCAAGAATCATGTGCATCATACTAGGACTAAGCATATTGACATTAGGCATCACTTCTTGCGTGATCATGTTGAAAAAGGTAACATTCTACTAGATCATTGTAGGACTGAAGATCAAATTGCCGATATATTCACCAAAGCATTAAATCGAGAACCTTATGAGTCCTTTAGGTTACTTCTGGGAATGATATCCATAAAATAGTAGTTCTGGTTGCCTTTACTAGTTCCCTTTCTTTGCCTAGATTTGATCTTTTCTATGATTTCATTGACAATATTGTTGATATTTGTTCTTGTGCTGCCCTCGCATGTCCTATAATATTTGTTCTAAAGCTTGTCTTAACTCTCTTGCATGATCACATGATTTTATGATATAATTTGATCTTGACTGCATCTCTTTGTTGGCCTTATGATAGTCAATTTGATCACATCTATCCTCTATTACAAGCCGAAATGATAATTGACTATAAACCGTCCTATGCCTGACTACATTGTATGATTTCTTATGATCCCTCTTTAGTCTACACTGGGAATTGTCTTTGTAGTGTCAAAATTGCCTTCCTCACTTTATGCATATGGGTATGTACTTTTCTTGAATGTTGCTTGGTTCCCTACATAAAATGTATCCATATATCCCCGGTTCCGTGTCATACACTGAGGAAATGAACTGGGAATTGTGCTTCAACGGACAGATTTCAAATTTGAGTTCTGACAGCGTTCACTTCCCAAGGGCAGTTATTGCACTTATAGCCGGTTGTTACTCAGCGATTTCTGAGCATTTTTGAGACCCGATTGATTTGATTGCTCTGAAGAAGATTTTATGGGGAGAGTTATTAGTTCCCTTCAGTTGCAGAAGATATTGTGGCCGTTTGAGATATTTCTGGGTTTCCTTATTTGCAAAGATTCAGCAACGGCTATTTTGGATAGAATTTTGCCAGAGATTATATAAGGAAACAAGTTCAACCCTAAAGCGGCACCGATCACAAATTCTCTTTGCTCTCCATGACAATCTGTCATCTCCTGAAAATCTCTAAAGCTCTCAACTTTCAACTGTCTCCATGGATTACAGTCTATCAAACCTCCCCGTCGACGAGCTCGCTATTCTGGAGGCTTACCGAAAGCAGAAAGTCACATCCTCCTCCTCCCAAGTAGCTTCACCGGCAAAGACCACGTCTGTGGTGCCCACACCTGTGACGGAACCTGCTCGATCGGCACCACTGCCGGTACCTGAGGCCCAAAAGTCTGAATCTTCCTCGTCTGAGCACACTCCGTCCAAGCCGGCCTCCCCTACACCAACAAAAGAGGATTCTCACCACTCCTCTCATTCTCAGGGGGCCGCACCGATTGATGTGGAACTGCTCCCCACACCGACGACATCCCTGAAGCTCCCTGGTGACTCTCAGTCGGTGGCCGGCCGTGTCAAACGCCGTGCCGCCAAATGTGGTCATGGCATCCCCTCTCTTCATCTAGAGGATGCCCCTCATGCCAAGAAGGTGAAGCTCACCAAGGCTGCCAAAGGAAAGCAGCCTCAATCTCAGCAAGCCTCTCCACCATCCCAAGTTTCCTTTCAGGTGGCACCGGCTCTCGCTATATTCTGGAGCCCCTCATTGTTGGCGAGGAATTCTGGGCCACTGCTGATGATGAAAGTGTCTCCGCCGCCCACGCCAAACTTCAACTTCAAGGGTGGAACACACTGGTGCCGGAGCCATTTGCAGTCAACGAGGATCTGGTGCGTCTCTTCTACCAGAATATGCAGTTCGTCGCCGCCAAGGACGATCAGCCTGTGAACGACGCCATCCTCACTTGGGGAGGTAATCTGATTCCCCTCTCTACTTCTGTGATTGGGTCTGTGCTGGGGCTCAACACTGGTGAAGGCTTTGGCGTCATCGTCAAAAGGAACTGGCCATCAAAGCGCAAGCAGGCCATCCTCAAAACTGTCTTCGATGGTAACTTTCCATCTAAGGGCCCCTTGCTTACCAAATATTTAAGCCTTGATAAGAAGATCCTCCATACCTTCCTCATCAAAAACATCATCCCTCGTCAGGAGAAGAGGGACACGGTGTTGGTCAGTTACACTGTGCTTATGGAGAAGCTTATTCTGGGAGTTCCCATCGACTTGCCCCGCATCACCCTAGCCCACATACAGTTCTGTAAGGGCCACAATACACATGCCCTTCCTTACCCACACCTCATCAAGAAGATTTTGAGCCGCCTTGGTCTTTATCCCACTGATGTTGAGGAAACACAACTTTCTCGCCTCCTAACCATGACCACGGTTCGGCGTTTGGTGCATAAGGCTCATATGGATGAAGAGTCTGACGCAGAGAAGGAAAAGGAAGAGTCCTTGCCTGGCCAATCTGATCCCCGCCTGGTTCCCGACACCCATGTTATTCTGAACAGCTTGGGTCACATTGAAACTGCTCTGGTTGATGGTTTTGACAAGGTGGATGCTGCTGTTGAAAAATGAAGCGACTTCACCAATGAAATGGTGGTGGAGTTGTGGAAGACGTCTACAACCCTTGTGGAGGAAATTGCAAAGTTGGTGAACCGTAAGCTTGCTGAAGACAAGGAGAAGGCGCAGAAGTAGTTTGGTGCAGTGATCAGTTCCCTACTCAGTGACACGGAACCTTAGTTCCCTAGGATCTCACTTCCATATATTGATCCTTTTTTGTGTGTCTCTGAGTATTATGTTTATTTTGTCTATGTTATCTGTGATCTCCTTATGTTTAATGAAATTTTCATGTTCCCTGCAATTGTTCTGATTTGCTTTCAACTTTTATTACAGTGCCATTTCTCTAGAGTTCAACATTAGTCTTCGTGTCACTCTAAATTCTCTTTGTTCTTCATTTAACTGACTCTTTTCGATGATGTCCAAATGAGGAATGAACTAGGCAATCTGGAACTAATAGGATGAAAGGAACTCTGAACTGGTTGTTCCTTTAAGGGGGAATTAAGGAACCTGGTTTGTTGTTAAGGGGGAATATGCAATTCACTAATTTTTATTCTACATCTAGTTATGTTATGTTTTTTTTTCTCATATATCATTCATGTATATTTTCGATATGCCAGGTTCTACATGTTTGTCATCATCAAAAATGGGGAAATTGTTAGGAAGTGAACTTTTGGAAACTCCAGTTCCCTACCTAGTTCTCTTCCTCAGTTTTCCTAGTTTTGATAATGACAAACACTTTGCTATTAATATTTCCATAAGTGTTGATGAACAGGGAAATCTAGAATTGGAAACACGAGACAGAGACCAAGATGCCAGTTTTGGGAACTGGCGTAAGGAACTGAAGGACGCTGACGCTGAAAGAGCTTGGAACAAGAGATGAAGGGTGGCGGCGATCCGATTAGGGTAGATCTTTACTTGGAGAGAGAAGTTAAAGATTATCCTTTTTCCATATTATCTTAGGAGTTAAAACTATATCTTTTATGGAAACGAAAAACTGTAAAATCGTGGAAGATTATATTTGGTAACAAATGTTATCTTTCCGATTACTTTTTGATTATTTTATTTGTGTAATTTAGTTGTTGGAGATTCGGTTCTTCCATCAACCTAGTTACATAAATAGAGTAATTAAACTTTCTCACAATTACGCATTCACTCACATTGCTTACGAAAAAGAAGAAAACAGAGCTTAGTTCTTTGAAGAAGAACTGTAAGTCGCTTGCTTGTTTGTGTGCTTGATTTGGTCGAACTAGGTAGAGAGTCCTTAGTGTGTCTAAGACTTTAATCTGTGTGTTCTATCCTAGTTGATTGTAATCGAAGCATTAATAAAAGAAGTAGACTTTGAAATCCTCTTGAAAAAGAGGTAGTGGGTTTTATCCTAGATGACTAGTTGGTTATCAAAGGTTCCCACTCTAAGGAACTGGACTTGATTCTGTTATTGTTTACTTATTCCGCTGCTAAGGAACTGGACTCCCAGTTTCCTTTGATTGCTAACACGTACAATCCTACATATGTCCGAGTTATATAATATCGATGCAGTAGTCAGAATTCAATTCTCCACCTGTACTAGTTACACCATTCTCAAATTCAAGACATTAAAACACCATATCGTTTTTTGCATTAACATTCAAATAGTAAATTTTAATCCATACAAATTATCCAACTATTTCACAACTACAAATAACTAAATCAATGCCACAACTACAATTAATCAAAATAGAAACCTTGTCAACAGCTAATACTCCTTGTTTTGCACACCTAATCTTTAATTTAGTTCTGCACATCTCATCTTTAATTCATAGTCTATGTCAGCCATTACTTCAATCTCACACCTGTAAGTGTTGTAGCATAAAACCAATATTTAATAAAGATTAGGAAGATGAAACAAGTGCAAACAAGTCAAAAGCATTGTTATAGTGAATCACACCATGAAAGAAATTAAATCACTCAACGGAAAGAACTATTAGAAGGATTCATCTAACTTAAGGATAAATAATCAAATCCCCAACTTCAGTAAGCAACATTGTTCTAACTTATTTTGTACTTCCACATTTTGAGACAATAGCTATTCATGACTACATACTAAGAAAATCAATTCAATGACTTTCAGGAATTGGCAGCAACCTAAATATGTTTCAAATGGACACGTACACGTATTGGACTCAGTATCAATTTTGAAGATACAATCTAACAAGCATTTTCTCACATGCTCAAGACGTGCCAATAAACAAACTCATTTATCCCAAGCTAAAACCTCAACTTCATCCAACTACATAGAACATCGTGAGAGCAGGAGCAAGATAAGTTGAAAACAAAAGTGCAATGCACATTGACAAAAGAAAATTGAATAAAACCAAAGCCTTCGAGGACAATTTGAAGCATTAGTGCGAAAAGAATTATAAACAAAAAAGTAAACAAATATAAAAGACTCGTTTATCCCTATCTCCCAAGATGCTTCAATTGACGTAATGTTTAGAAGGAAAACATGTAAAAAAAATTGATAAACCATTTGAGAGAAATTGGGAATCGGTTTAGGAATGTTATGAGATTTGAAATTGTTAGGAATTTAACTTTTGGGAACTTCAGTTCCCTACTATAGTTCCCTTTCTCAGTTTTCCTAGTTTTGATAATGACAAACATCTTTGCTATTAATGTTTCTATTAGTGTGATAAATAGGGAACTTAGAACTCGGAAAGCAAGGAACAGAGACGCTGTCGCCAGACTTGGGAACTGGCGAAAGGAACCCAAGCTAGTCGACGCCAGAAACACTTGAAGAATTATGTGAAGGCGGCGGCGAGCTATTTTAGGATAGATCTTAGTTAGAGAGAGAGAGCTAAAGATTCTATCCGGTTTCCATATATAATAGGAGCGTAAAAGATTATCTTTCATGGAAACAAAGTTGTAAAAATCGGTAAAGATAATATTTGGTAACAAATGTTATCTTTAAAGATTTCTTTTGATTATTTTATTTATATGATTCGGTTATTGAAGATTCACTATCTCATTAACTAAATCATATAAGTAAAGTGGTCAAACCTCTCTCATTTTGCACGCATTAACGAAAAGAAGCTTTCTGAAGTGCAGAAGAAGAATTGTGTTGTGTTCTTTGAAGAAGAACGAAGTAAGTCACTTGCTTGTTACTTGGTTAGGTTGAACTAGGTAGAGAGTCCTTAGTGTGTCTAAGACTTTAATCTGTGTGTTCTATTCTAGTTGATTGTAACCGAAGTATTAATACAAGAAGTAGAATTTGAAATCCTCTTGCAAAAGGGGTAGTGGGTTTTATCCTGGATAACTAGTTGGTTATCAAAGGTTCCCACTCTAAGGAACTTGTCTTGAATCTGTTCGTGTTTACTTATTCCGCTGCTTAGGGAACTGAACTTTCAGTTCCCTCGATAACTAACAACGTACGATCCTACAATTGGTATCAGAGCAGGCGCTCTAGATTTGTGTTAGTTTACATATTTCAAGATGTCTACCTCAAGTGAATTTAGTCTGGGAATCTTCATCAACAAGCCTCACATCCGCAAGAAAGGAGAAGAAGAATGGTGGGAGAAAAGCATGGAAAACCACATTCAAACCATAGACTATCAGTGCTGGCGCATGATAGAAAATGGCGATGAAACTATTCCTAAGGACTTAACTGAAGACCAATGGAAGCCGGAGTACTATGTCATCAAGGAGAAAAATGCTAAGGCTCGTCAACTCATTCTCAATGGGCTGAACATAGAAGATATGGACAAAGTGATGGGAATCCCAACTGCTAAAGGGATCTGGACTACTCTGAAGGAAATGCACGAAGGCAGTGAGGAACTGAAACAGAGTAGGAAGTTTGCTCTAGAAGGAGAGTACCACACTTTTGAGATGCTTGACACTGAAGACATCTCTCAGTATTACTCTCGCTTCACAAGGCTCGTAACGAAACTCACCACTGCTGGAGTAGAACTCGACGAATGGTCAAAAGCCCTTGTCATCATCAACGGTCTCAACTCAAAATTTAACCTCATCAAAAGAGTTCTGAAGACTACCCCTGGAATTCAGTCCCTCCCCTTAACTCAAATCATAGGGAAACTTGAAGTTGACGAAAGAGAGGCACAAAAATCCAGTTCTTCCAAGAAAGTGGAGAAGGGAATCGCCCTAAAAATCTCAAAGGCTTTTTCCAGACTAGAAATGAAAGAGGAAAATTCCGACCTCGAGGAAGAAGAAGACGAGATAACTGCCTTGATTACGAAGCACGTCAGAAAGCAATTCACCAAAGGAAAGTTCAAGAAGAATTTCCAAAAGAAGGACCTCTCTGAATATCAATGCTATCAATGCAAGGAAAGGGGACATCTGGCAAGGAACTGTCCTAAGAACACTGACGACGATCACAAATCTCAGCACAAGAAGGCTCTCTTCGCAACCTTTGGAGATGACTCAGAAGACTCTGAAGGGGAACCAGAGACGAAGGGAACTACTAGAGGAAGATGTCTAATGGCCAAAGAAGATTCAACTGAATCAGACGACTCTGAGGTATCTTCTTCTGACTTCACTAAGTCTCTTCTAGAATATGACAAAAAGCAATTGGTCAAAATTATTAGGAAACTTGGAAAGGAAACTAGTTCCCTACAAGAGAAACTAGAGGAATATGAAGATGAAATTTCTTGCTTAACTACTGAAAACTCCGTCTGGGGTAAGAAATTAGATGAAGCTGAGAAACTATTAGCCAACTCTCAAAAAATGTGTGAGTCCTGCAAAAATGTTAAAACTGAACTCATGCATGTTGTCATTCCCCCAGTTCCCTCAACAGACTCTGAAAAGAAAAATTCCATCATGCTTAATGAAATCATGCATAAACTTGATCTTCTCACTCACTCTATAAATGAGAAAACTGTGAATCAAACTGTTTTTGTTAAGCAACGACATGGTCTTGGTTATACTGGTAAAAAGGATTCTGAGGAAACATGCTCCGCTGAAAATGAGAAAATAAGAAAGGAACTGGCCGAGAAAAATGAGTTCCTCAGTGGTGCACTGCAGAACTCTCGTGATAAAGCTCAATTCCTAGAAGAAAAGGTAAAGGTGCTTGAACAAAAGCCCACAGAGAACCAAACCTGGTTCAATGGTCAAAATGCTCATAAGATGTATGTTTCCCAAGCTCAGGGAACTAAAGGTAAAAACATCAATTTTGAGCAAAGAAAACAGGAAAGACCCTTTCGATCGGGTAAAGGTAAGTATGGTCATGTGGTTTATAATCGTGTATGCTGGCATTGTGGTACAAATGGTCACACTTATCATGATTGCATCCATAAAAAGAAACAAATGGAAGAAAATGCTAAGAAAAGGAACCAGAAAATAAACAACAAGAAAATGACGTATACTATTACTGATTTGAATGATCCTTACTATTTTGTTACTGCTTCTAACCCACAGACAAGATTTCAACCGCACTCACCCAGAAAAGCTACGCTTGGCTGGGTTCCAAAAGTTTGAGTTCCCTTATGCAGGACGAAGTGCGACAACAAGATAGATGGTACATCGACAGTGGATGCTCGTGCCATATGACTGGAAACAGAAAGAAAATGTCGTCACTTTAGCAACACCGAGGAGGAACTATCTCCTTCGGAGACAAGAGAAAGGGAACAATCTGTGGAACTGGAAGCGTGAATCTCACTGATCACATTAAGGTAAGTAATGTAAACCTTGTTGAAAATTTAGGTTTTGATCTAATAAGTGTGTCTCAGCTGTGCGATCAAGGGGGAAATGAGGTTCGCTTTACCTCAAAGGAATGTTTTGTGAAAGATAGACAGGGAACTGTGATCCTAAAAGGCAAAAGGTTCAATAATGTTTATATCATTGACCCAAAGTTCGTTCCCAAGGAAAAGCTGTGTCTCTCTTCCATTGATGATCAAACAAACCTCTGGCATCAACGACTTGGTCATGCAAGCATCAAGCTAATCCATAAACTGCATCAAAAGGAACTTGTTCGTGGTCTCCCCAAAATCAACGCTGAAAAGTCAGAAATCTATTCTGATTGTGTCAAAGGAAAACAGGTTCGTAGTTCCTTCAAGTCCAAAACACAGGTAAGCTCATCCAAACCTCTTGAGCTCATTCACATGGATCTCTGCGGTCCTATGCGCGTTCAAAGCTTTGGCGGTAACAGGTACATTCTCGTACTTGTTGATGACTTCTCAAGATTCACTTGGACTCTATTTATAAAATCTAAGAGTGAAGTCTTTGATAGATTTAGTGAGCTAGTTCCCTTGCTTGAAAAATCGTTAAATGTATCTCTTCGAGCCATTCGTTCCGATCATGGAACTGAGTTCGAAAATAGAGACTTTCTAACTTTTTGCAGGGCACATGGTATTGATCACACCTTTTCGGCTCCATACACCCCACAACAGAACGGAGTCGTTGAAAGGAAGAACAGGACTTTGGAAGATATGGCTCGCACCATGCTTATTTCTAGTGGGCTCCCACAGATCTTCTGGGCAGAAGCCGTAAATGGTGCATGCTACATTCTAAATTGAGCCATGCTACACCCTATGCTTGAGAAGACCTCCTATGAGCTGCTTCGAGGATGAGTTCCCAACATCGCTCATCTACGGGTCTTCTGATGCAAGTGTTTCGTCCACAATAATGGAAATGACAATTTGGGTAAGTTCGACCCCCGTAGCGACGAAGGAATCTTCATAGGATATGCATCCAACAACAAAGCTTACAAGGTCTTCAACAAACGGACTAAAAAGGTAGAAGAAAGCATTCATGTTGTTTTCAATGAAAAATTGCCTTCCCAGTCTGTGCAGGATCTCTCAGTTCCCTCCGAAGATCCATTTCAACGACCACATGAAGACTCCGATGATGATGCACCATCGAAGACCAATTCCTATCCTTCCCTCGCTGACCCTCCCCAAGAAAGTCCAGTAATTGATCCCAAGAAGTCAATCTCTACAGAGAGTTCTCCTGCTCAACCGGTTCCTTTGATCGATGCAGTTCCCTCCAGCTCTACGGCTCCAGTTAACCAAATCTCTCAGGGAACTGACGCTACACCTCCAGTTGTTTCTTCCTCAACTCCCATCCCTGCAATCGATGAATCTCCAGGGACTGACTTGCTTGCTCCTAACCGAGATAAGAGGACCATTAAGCCCCTAGTCAGGTACGGATTTGAGGATATGACTTTTTATGCATTCAATGCTTTCCTGTCTCTTATAGAACCCAAGAACATCACGGAAGCTCTGAAGGATGCCGACTGGATCATTTCCATGCAAGAAGAACTTTACCAGTTCGAGAGGAACAAGGTCTGGCGACTAGTTCCTCGCCCCGCTAATCGCCACATCATAGGAACTAGGTGGGTCTTTCGCAACAAATTGGACGATTCTGGTGCAGTCTCAAGAAACAAAGCTCGACTGGTTGCTCAAGGATATAATCAACAAGAAGGAATTGATTATGACGAGACGTTTTCCCCTGTAGCAAGATTGGAGGCCATTCGGTTGCTCATTGCTTATGCGTCTCACAAAGGCTTCAAACTTTTCCAAATGGACATGAAAACTGCGTTCCTCAACGGGATTCTTCAAGAAGAAGTCTATGTCAAAAACAACCTCCAGGATTCGAGGATGATGATCACCCTGACCACGTGTACTTCTTGGACAAAGTGCTCTATGGACTCAAACAAGCACTTCGTGCTTGGTATGATCACCTTGCCCAGTTCCTAACAGCCAATGGCTATCGACGTGGTATGATCGACAAAACTCTCTTCATCCTAGATGTAAAGGGTGATATTCTAGTGGTTCAGGTATATGTTGATGATATCATTTTTTGTTCCACTAACTTGTCTCTTGTAGATAAATTCAAGGAACCAATGAGTAGCGAGTTCGAAATGAGCATGATTGGGGAACTCACATTTTTTCTGGGACTACAAGTCACCCAGAAAGCAGATGGAATCCAAATTCATCAACAAAAGTATCTCAAGGAACTTCCAAATAAGTTCAAGATGGACTGCAACAAATCCATTTCCACTCCCATCTCCCCTGCAACGCGTCTCACTGCTGATCATTCTGGACAACGCGTTGAGGAGAAACTGTATCGCGGTATGATAGGCTCCTTGATGTATCTAACCGCCAGTAGGCCAGATATTGTGTTTGCTGTGTGTCTCTGTGCTAGGTTTCAAGCTGATCCACGAGAATCTCATCTCACTGAGGTGAAACGTATCTTTCGCTATCTAAAAGGAACTGACGACCTTTGTCTTTGGTACCCTAAAGATTGCCACTTCAACCTCCTTGGATACACGGATGCAGACTATGTTGGATTCTTAGTTGATCGAAAAAGCACTTCAGGAATGGCTCAGTTCCTTGGCCCCTGTCTCATCTCTTGGGGCTCCAAGAAACAAAATTCGGTCGCACTCTCCACTACGGAAGCTGAGTACATCACAGCCGCTGCTTGCTGTTCCCAACTTCTATGGCTTAAACAACAACTCGCGGACTTTGGTATGTCTTTCGGTCCCCTTAAGATCTTATATGATAATACCAGTGCAATCAACATATCTAAGAATCCTGTGCATCATACTAGGACCAAGCATATTGATATAAGGCATCATTTTCTATGTGATCATGTTGAGAAAGGGAACATATTGCTAGAACATTATAGAACAGAAGATCAAATTGCTGATATATTCACCAAGGCACTCAATCGGGAACCTTACGAATCCTTTAGGCTACTTCTAGGAATGATTTCCCTAAACTAGTAGTTCCAGTTGCCATTACTAGTTCCCTTGCTGTGCCTAGATTTGATACGTTCTATGGTTTCATTGACAATATTGTTGATATTTGATCTTGTGCTGGCACTCGCATGTCCTGTAATATTGATTCTAAAGCATGTTCTAAATTATGGCATGATCGCATATTCCTTCATGATATTTTTGTGCTTGCCTACATCTCTTTGATTAGCCTCAACATAGTCAATTTGATCACATCTAACCTATATTACAAGCCGAAATGATAATTGACTATAAACCGTCCCTAAGCCTGATTACATTGCATAATTCCTTATGATCCTTTGTTTAGTCCACACTGGGAATTATCTGTGTAATGTCAAAATTGCCTTCCTACATTTATTTATATGGGCATGTACTTTCTTGAGTGTTTGCTTGGTTCCCTACATCAAATGTGCCCATATTTCCCTAGTTACGTGTCATTCGCTGAGGACAGGAACTGAGCTTGCCGCCTCAACGGCCAGATATTTTGAATCCTGCAATTCTGACAGTCTCCGCGTCCCGAGAAGGAGTTATTGCATTTCTAGCCGTTTCTCAGCCGATTTGTCTCATGAGTTGATTTTGATTGATCCGTTGCCATCTCTATGAAGCTCCTTATGGATATTCTCTTGGGTAAAGATCTTATGGCCGTTGGCGAATTATATCGGTTTTCTTCTTGATCAAGATTTGAAAAGATATTATTTGCTCACAATTTGGAAAGATTTGGCCGTTGGGTGAGGATTATAAAAGGCACACAAAGCAGATCTCTTTCTCATTAAGAACATCACCCCCGCCAAGAAAAGAGAGACACAGTGGCTGTCTCCGATGCTGTTTTGTTGGAGAAACTTCTCTTGGGAGAACCCATCGACCTCCCTCGCATCATTCTGGCCCATATGCAATTTTGCAAGGCCCACTCTACCCATGGCCTTCCCTACCCAAATGTGATTAAGCTTATTCTCTCCAGCCTTGGTCTCTACCCCGCTGATATCCAAGAGACCCACTTCTCCCACATCCTCACCATGACCACGGTGCGACGCCTTGCTAAGAAGGCCCATATTGATGAAGTGTCTGAGGCTGAAGATTTTGAGGAGGAGCTGCTGCCTGGCCAATCTGATCCGCGCCTGGTCCCAGATACCCAGGTGCTGCTCAACAGCTTGGCCCATATTGAGCATGCCTTGGTCAATGGCTTTGACAAGGTTGCTACTGCTGTGGAGAAGGGGAACCACGACACCCATGAGATGATGGTGGAACTGTGGAAGTACACTGGTGACCTCGCCAAGGAAATTCGGTGACTGGTTGATGAAAGGATTGCAGAGGATAGGGCACACAGGGCCAAGGGCACGCAGTAGCTAGGGACATTGTTCAGTTCCCTTCTCAGTTGACACGGAACTTATAGTTCCCTTAGGATCCCACTTCCATATTATGATCCCTTTTTGTGTGTCTCTGAGTGCTTTTATTTTGCTTGTTGCATTGCTTATGTAGTCTCTGCCCTTTAATATTTAATGAACTTATTTTGTGCTTCTTGCTCCGTTTATTATCTGCTTTTGAATCTTTATTACAGTGCCATTTCTCTAGAGTTCAGCATTAGCTTATTTATCTCTCTAAATTCTCTGTGCTACTCATCTAGCTGACTCTTTTCGATGATGTCCAAAGGGGGAATGAACCTGGCAATCTGGAACTCATAGGATGAACGGAAATCTAATCTAGTTGTTTCATTAAGGGGGAACTAAGGAACTAGATCTGGTGTTAAGGGGGAATATGCAATTCACAAATGATTATTCTACATCTAGCCATATTCTGTTCTTTCTCACATATTATTCATGCCTATGCCAGTTCTACATGTTTGTCATCATCAAAAAGGGGGAAATTGTTAGGAAGTGAACTTTTGGGAACTTCAGTTCCCTACTATAGTTCCCTTTCTCAGTTTTCCTAGTTTTGATAATGACAAACATCTTTGCTATTAATGTTTCTATTAGTGTGATAAACAAGGAACTTAGAACTCAGAAAGCAAGGAACAGAGACGCTGTCGCCAGACTTGGGAACTGGCGAAAGGAACCCAAGCTAGTCGACGCCAGAAACACTTGAAGAATTATGTGAAGGCGGCGGCGAGCTGTTTTAGGGTAGATCTTAGTTAGAGAGAGAGCTAAAGATTCTATCCGGTTTCCATATATAATAGGAGCGTAAAAGATTATCTTTCATGGAAACAAAGTTGTAAAAATCGGTAAAGATAATATTTGGTAACAAATGTTATCTTTAAAGATTTCTTTTGATTATTTTATTTATATGATTCGGTTATTGAAGATTCACTATCTCATTAACTAAATCATATAAGTAAAGCGGTCAAACCTCTCTCATTTTGCACGCATTAACGAAAAGAAGCTTTCTGAAGTGCAGAAGAAGAATTGTGTTGTGTTCTTTGAAGAAGAACGAAGTAAGTCACTTGCTTGTTACTTGGTTAGGTTGAACTAGGTAGAGAGTCCTTAGTGTGTCTAAGACTTTAATCTGTGTGTTCTATTCTAGTTGATTGTAACCGAAGTATTAATACAAGAAGTAGACTTTGAAATCCTCTTGCAAAAGGGGTAGTGGGTTTTATCCTGGATAACTAGTTGGTTATCAAAGGTTCCCACTCTAAGGACCTTGTCTTGAATCTGTTCGTGTTTACTTATTCCGCTGCTTAGGGAACTGAACTTTCAGTTCCCTCGATAACTAACAACGTACGATCCTACAGAAATAATGGACTTTAATTGCGTGTTTTAATAGATTTAATCCCAAAAGAATCTTCACATACCCACTAAAATTTATGTGTTGTGTTTCCCTCTTTTCCCGTTGTTTTGTTCTTACCTTCACAAATATACATATATAATTGTAGAGTTAATGTTGATTGTAATTTCCAAGTTCGGAGTGCACATGTGGCTCCTTTTGTGTTGTGCTGACCGAGAAGCTAAAGAAATTGCAATATTTGGGTCCACTCTCTTGGCCCAAACTAGAAGGCAAGATTTAGCCCATCTGGATGGCCCATAATCACATATAATGGGCAGTAAAAGATAGCTGCCAGCTATGCTCCATAATTGCAATGCAGCGTATTGCTTTTGTGGCTAAAGCATAAATAGGTTCGTAACCTAGATGGATGTTGTTGGCTATTTTGAAGGGAGTGGAACGCAGTAGCAGTTGAGAGCTTTCCAAGGGTTGTTTTCCCTTCTCTTACTCTTGCTTAAGTGTTCTTCAAGAGCTCCATTCAATCCAAGCTAGAAAGGAGAAAGACATTAAAGAGTTGGTGCTAGAAGCTGGCGATGAGATCCGGATTTTGGATTCTCTTCAAATCACCTATTCCACTCTCTTGTCCTATTCTCTTTACATTCGATTTAGCTCTCTTAATTTGCCTCTTTGATTTCTTATCTAGTGTTCTTGGGTTTTCTAGTTGAGGCCTTTAACACTTTGTATTAAATCTTGTTTTACATATATATAAAAGAGTTTGCTTCCTTCTAGTTTTTCCGCATCAGATTTCGTTTCTATTTGTATTCGATTTCTACAATAAGAAAATCAAAAAACAACAAACCAACAAGGCAACAATCAAAGCAATTGAATATAATCCTAGAACTGAAAACTACAATTTACATGAATAGTACTGTAGAAGCAAGAATCTGATCTTCCCTGCAGATTCGAACTGGAACGACTCTATCCAATGATCTCCACACTCCAGATGAAGTAACTAACCTTTTAGATGAACCTGAAACCACAAAACGAGTCAACGGGAGGGCTGGATCTCCCCTAAAGCCCCTCCGACGCTCAAGTTAGGCAAAAAGCTCTCTTTCAACAATGGTGGCAGCCAAAAGGCAGAAGAAGAACGTAGTAGAGAGAGATAAAGAGAGCTAGGTTAAGAATATTTGTACCTGGGCTTGAATAAACTAGCTTCGTTATGGGCCTATTAATTGATAGGCTCATTAAGTGCTTTTAATAAATAAAATGCTGCTATTATATTTACTTTAAATAAGAAAAGTGGAATTTCCCTCATCAAGTACAAACCATGTGATGAACTGAGGCAACCAGAAAAAGAAAATTCTAATATAGAGAAGAGACGAATAAAGAAGAGAAGAATAAAGAAGAGAAGAATAAAGTTATGTGAATTCTTACCTTAAAAATAAGACGAAACAAATACTCTATCCATTTCTTTCTATTTTCATCAATCTCGCTATCTGTTTGTTGTACCAATGCAAATTTGAATGAAGATACTTATATTAACTTAATATCGGGAAAACAACATTATTATACTTAACAATTGTCAAACACAACTGTCAGAATAGATAAACTATAATTAACAACATTTAGGGTTTGTTTGATAAGCATTGCATTATAAGAAATTTGTATTAGCAAATTATCATTGCATTATCTCGAGAGAATAGTTTAATAAACATATGGAAAGAATAGAGCACAAAGTGGCAAATGCAAGGAAGGCACATGGTGTTCGAAATATCATCAATACACATGGCTGCTATACATGAAGGAATTGTGTCATTTAATCAAAGGTGCAATTACCGAACATGGAATAGGACAATTAATGGAGATTTACAATCCGGGAATTTTAGGGGTCGTAGTGCTTTGCTAGAAGCAAACTACGATCAATGGGCTTAATCGGGTTAGGCTCATGGTTATAATAACCGGGTCCTATGAGGTCACACACAGAGTTATCGGGCTGGATCAAACCGAACCGAAAGCCCATGTTAGACATGGATTTCGGCCCATGTGGTTTATATTGGGAGATAGGCTTTTATTATTAATGAATAAAAGTTACCATTAATAATTACTTGATAAGGAGGTATCTTATTAGAAGATATATGGAAACAATATAAAGATATTATATCCATCAATTATGATAAGATATGATCTTATATATGTAATTGTTTCTTATTAGAAACAACAGAACTTCCTCCCCCATTCAAGAGTACGACCGAACACACCCAAAAGAGAAGCAACCTTGTTCTTCGTTCGTTCGTTCTAGCAGATGACACCAGAGGCGATCTAGATTCCAGACTCGTGTGGACCAAGTAGAGAAGCCACACTTGGGGTTTTGGATCTCCGCTGAAATCCTGCAGGAACGTTTCAGACTCGCATCAAACGGTATGTAACTCTACCTCTAATTGGTCCATATCAATTCATGCATGAGATCCTTGTTAGATGTAAGAAAATAGTTTTCTCAAATTCCGCTTATACGCATATAAACCCAACAGTGGTATCAAAGCCTCTTGTATAAATTGATAGGATCAAAATACTCAAAAAGTTAATTTTGATGCATGTCTTGAGTCAAATTAAGTGGTAAATTGATATATAGGTTAATTTGCATGATTAAAATTATGATTTTGATTGATTGGATTAGTAAAGTTGTAGAACTTTACAAACAAATATGCATGTAAAATTGTTCTACCCATACTTGATTCATATGATTTAATTATGCAAGAGATATGATTTTTTGGCATGTTTTAAATCATTAGATGAAGATTTTGATTTTCATAAGATGGATCAATTACCCAATTTGTTTTAATTCTGAATTTAATGAAACTGTTTTATAAAAAAAAAATCTGAAAAAAAACAGTACCGAACCGAACCGGATTGGATCCGGTTCGGCGCGCACCATGGCTCACTCAGCCGGATCTGCACAGTGCAGACCGCGGACGGAGCCCCGTGCACCTGCGCGGCTCGGCGCAGGTCTGTTAGACTCGGCACGGGTCAGGTGGTCCATGGTGGGCGCGGCTCAAGGGCGGCTCAATGGGCCTCGGTGGACTGCGGCTGGGCGCAGTTCTGCATAGTATAGACCGCGATCTGTGCGTGGTCCGGGCTGGGCTCGGGTCGTTCTACGCAGTGTATGCGCGGTTTGGTAGGAGCGGGTTGATCCGGGCTTGGCTCGGGCGTGACTCGGTCCAGATGAGTAGATTTTGGGTTTTAGGATATTTTCCTAAAAAGTATAAGATAAGATCTTATTTGCCCAATTGGATAATATTTGATATTATCTACAATATAATTTCCTAAAAGTTGTTAGGATAGATTCCCACTTGATTAAGATAAGGATATTTGATATCTTACCTTGTTTATGCATATCTTATCCAATAATGCATTTTAATGATTAATTCTATATATTGATTTTAATTTGAATTAAGAATTTTGTTGGAACGATGATGTTTCCTCTAGTTTTGATGATGATAAACTCAATGGCATTTGATGGTTTTTAGTTGACTATGAGTTTCAGGAAACAAAAGATTCAAAGGAAGGATGAAAACCAAGTGAAGAATCAAAACAGAGAATGCAAGGAACAAAGAAGTCAACAATGAGAAACAACACGCTGGAACGAAAGAGAAAGAGAGACGCGCGTTGTTGATCAGAAAAGGAAAGGGAACAACGCCAAGGAACGCATGACGCGCGCTGTGAACCCTTAAGCCTGCCAAATCTTTTTTTTTATGGAAACAAAGATTGAAGGAGCAACTTGGGCCGCAAGAAATAATCTCGTTGGAGATATTATGATTAGGATCGATTAGTAAAAATTGTATAGGATTATTTTATCTTATTTTCCTTAAGTAAAACTAGGGTAAATTAGATAGAATACCTAGACTATAAAATAGAAAGTTGCAAACTTCATTTTGATAAGAGATTCACGGCGTTTCCCACAGAGAAAAACATTCGAAAGAAGAAAGAACTTACAAGGACGAGACTTTGGTGAGTTGAGTACTTGTTAGGGTTTTGATTGTCTTAAGTGTTGTTAGGAACGTTACATTCAGAGGTCTAGATATCTAGGAGTAAACTAGATTGAGATAAGACTTGCTTGTTTGTAATTCCAGGATTAATAACACAAGTAGACTTTCGAAATCCTACTAGGAAAACCTAGAGGTAGAGGTATTTCTTAGTCAACTAGTTGGTTGATTAAGTTTTCCTCTCTAAGAAACTTTGTCTGTTACTCTGTTATTCTGTTACGATATTCCGCTGCCCAAGGAATAGTTATACCGTTCCTTGTACTAACACACTCGATTCTATAATTGGTATCAGAGCAGGTTTGTTCTAGATTGTGTGTTACTTACAGATTTTCAGGTAACGATGGCTCCTACCACTGTCGAAGTTGGTTTGAACTCTTCAAGGCCTCCTCTCTTGCTCGCTGGTCAATATCAACATTGGAAGGCTCTCTTTGTCAAGTCGGTTCAAAGTAATGACTACCAATGCTGGTTGGTTATCTCCCTTGGAGATCTTGAGATTGTTGATCTTGAGAAAAAGAAAAAACTGAAGAAATGGGATCAAGAGGATCTCCAAATCATGGAGAAGAACTGCAAGGCTTCCATGCTCATCAACAATGCTCTTAATCAACAAGATGTGCAAAAGCTTCAATCTTGTGAATCCGCCAATGCTAAGTGGCTTGCCCTGGAACAGATGTATATGGGAAGTAAAGACCTTTGTGAGATTGATCGTTTCACTGCCAAGAAGGATTTCTACAACTTCAAGATGGAAGAGAATGAAGATGTGAGTTCCTACCAAGCCAGGTTTGAGAAGAACACTGCAAACTTGACTGCTCACTCGATCTCGGATAAAGAAATTCTCCCTGACGAGAAGATCCTTATTATCATTGATGGGCTTCCTCATCGTCATGCAATGACCAAGGCCATTCTAAAAGAGAATCCCAACACTATCAAACTGACGTTCCATGAGGTCTTTAGCAAGATCCAGAACTATGACAACGAAGAGAAGGCTGGAAGAACCAAGGATTCCAAGGAAAAAGGAATTGCTTTGATGGTTGGAAAGGTTGTTGATAGGATTGAAAATGACCTCGATGACAATGATGGCTCCGATGATCCTAAAGTGGTGTTGCTAACTAAAGTCATGTGTTCTCTCTACAACAAAGGAAGAAACAATTGAGGTGGGAACGGTGAGACTCGTGACATCAAAGATATCACTTGCTACAACTGCAATGAAAAGGGTCACTACTCTAGCTCATGCCCAAAGCCCAAGAAACCAAGCAAACCTTCTGGGAACGATGAGAAGAAAGCTTTCGTTGCTGTGTGGGGCAATGAGGATGACTCAGATGGTGAAGACCCTGAAGCCTGGAGTGGCAAGATGTGTGCAATGGCCATCAACGACTCTTCTGAGGATCTCGAGGTAAACCCTGAAACATTTTTCAAATCCCTTGTGAATTATGATAAGAAATCTATTGCTCTCATAAGGGAAATGTATTCTGAAAATTTGAAAACACAAGAGAAACTTGTTAATTCTGAAGATGAGTGCAATAGTTTAAAAGAAAACCTATCTAACACTGCTAGTAGCTCAACTGTTTCTTGTTCTTCATGTGATGCCAATCATGAGGAACTTCAGAGGTTAAGAAATGAACAAATATCTTTGCTTATGAATGAAGTCTCTAATAATACTGATGCAAGAAGTGTAGCTGGATCAACTAAGCTTGAGAAACAGATGTCTGAGATGAAGGCTTATGTTCACAAGATTCACTCTGTGCTAATGGAACGAAAAGCTAAAACTGACAATATTCAGTTTGTTAAAGCAAGGTATGGCATTGGTTATACAGGCTCCAAGAAAAAGGAAGATGATCCATCTATTCTGGAACTTCGTGAAGCAAGAGATATGGAACTTCAAGATGCTAGAGAGAAGAATCGCAATCTTGAGGAACATGTCAAGGTCCTTGAGAGTGGACTGGATGAAAATCAGTCGTGGTACACTGGACAACCTGCCCACAAGATCTTCCTTAAGCAGTCTCAAGGGAAGCAATCCAACGTTCCGTGTCTAGAACGTGCAAAACAACGCAAGAGTGTTGTTCCCAACAGAAAGTATGTTCAGATGGATCAGTTCAAACTGTGTTGGTATTGTGGGGACAACAGACATTTACATAGAGATTGTGAAAAGAAAAAGAACTTCTCTGAGGAGCACACAAATAGAAGGAACATTAGGAGCAATAATGTGAACTTGAATGACTTCCATGATGATTCACACGTGCATAATCATAATCATGCCAAAACTAGGAAGAATTTTGTTATTGATGTTAGAACTATTCCTAGGGAACAATTGCATTATGTGTCTCGACCAGGTAAGGCTAAGCTTGTCTGGGTCGCCAAATCTTAACTTTTTCTGTGCAGGTTGAAGTGAGGGGGAACGAGAAGTGGTACATTGACAGTGCTTGTTCGTGCCATATGACCGGAAAAGAAGATCAACTCACCTCACTTCACAAACACTCAAGAGGGAGTGTTGCTCTTGGAGACAAGAGATGCAGAGAAATCATTGGAACAGGCGAAACAAAACTAAACTCCAGTATCATAGTAAAAGAGGTAAGTTTAGTTCATGAACTTGGTTTTAGTTTGTTGAGTGTTGCACAGCTTTGCGACCAAGGGAACAACAAGACGGTCTTTACCTCACAAGAATGCTATGTCAAAGATCGTGAAACCAAGAACATAACTCTGAGAGGAGTCAGATTCAAGGATGTATATATTATGGACAAGAATTTCAAGCCAAAGGAAATCCTATGCTTTGCGTCTATGGCTGATGAGACGGAACTGTGGCATAGAAGGCTTGGACATGCAAATCTTTGACTCATTCACAAGCTGTATACAAAGGAACATGTTCGTGGTCTCCCAAATGTTCGATCAGAGTTCCATGGTGTGTGTGATGCTTGTGTGAAAGGAAAACAGACCCGTTCCTCATTCAAGATTAAACCTGATGTAACAACCTCTCATCCTTTGGAACTGATCCATATGGATCTCTGTGATCCCATGAGGATAAGAAGTCATGGAGGGAACAAGTATGTTTTCATAATTGTCGATGATTATTCTAGATTCACTTGGACAATTTTTTTGTCTTCGAAGGATGAAGTCTTCTCTGAGTTCGAGGCGTTCATCAAGAAGGTGGAAACAAGTTTGGGAAAGAAGTTGAAGGCTATACGATCCGACCATAGAATGGAGTTTGAGAACTCTATGTTCTTCAACTTCTGTGAGGAACATGGTGTGTCACACGATTTCTCCGCGCCTAGGACACCACAACAGAATGGGGTTATGGAACGGAAGAACAGGACTCTGGAAGACATGGCAAGAACCCTCCTCATTGCAAGCAATCTTCCAAGAATCTTCTGGGCAGAAGCCATTAACACTGCTTATTACATCCTTAATCGTGCCATGCTTCGTCCCTTATTGAATAAAACTGCTTATGAACTAATAAGGGATCGCAAGCCCAATATTTCCCACTTGCATGCTTTTGGATGCAGGTGCTACATTCACAACAATGGGAAGGATAACTTAGGGAAGTTTGACCCATGAAGTGATGAAGGGATTTTTTTTGGGATATGCAAAGGTGAGCAAGGCTTACAGAGTATACAATAAAAGGCTTCGCAAAATTGAAGAAAGCATCCATGTTGTCTTTGATGAGAACTCAAAAGGTTCTAATGGCGAGTTAGAGGCAACGTTCCCTGAGGAAGGCTATCCAAGATTGCAATGAGAAGATTCTGATGATGAAGATAACGTCCCTTCCTCTCGACCTAGCTCAGGTCGTGGGAACGGTCCTTCTAATGCTGTTAATGTCTCTCCATCTTCACCAGACTCCTCTAGTCCTGACGACTCTTCCAAGGAGGATACCTCAAGTGATTCTGCACAAGATGCAGACGTCCCCTCCTCATCTACTGCCGATTCAACAATCATGCCCCCAACTAATGCAGAAACCACTATCACCGTTCCCTCTGGAACTTCTAGTGATATTATTATTGTTGATTCTCAAAGTGATGACGACGGAACAAACCAATTTGAAGATGCCCAGTTACATCCATCTTCAACGGACAACTCTGAGATACAACCTGATGATCCATCTCTACTCGTGTCAAAGAGTGTTCGAATTCAAAAAGCTCACCCACTCATAATCTGGTCACACCTTTTGGTGAAAGAGGTTTGCGTTCTAAATTGAACATGTTCTGTGCTTTCCATGCTTTTATCTCTCTTGTAGAACCCAAGACTATCAAGGAAGCATTGAAGGAACCCGACTGGATCATAGCTATGCAAGAGCTACATCAATTTGAGAGGAACAAAGTCTGGCGGCTCGTTCTCTTGCCTCGCAACAAACATGCTATTGGCACTCGCTGGGTGTATAGGAACAAGCTCGATGACTCTGGGGTGGTCACAAGGAACAAAGCAAGGTTGGTTGATCAAGGTTACAATCAACAAGAGGGGATTGACTATGATGAGACGTATGCTCCAGTGGCTCGCATTGAAGCTATTCGTCTTCTCATCGCCTATGCCGCTCACAAGGGATTCACACTATACCAAATGGATGTCAAGACGGCATTCTTGAATGGATATCTCCAAGAAGAGGTATATGTGAAGCAGCCCCCTGCTTTTGAAGATGCCAATTTCCCCTCGCATGTGTATGCTTTGGAAAAGACACTGTATGGTCTTAAGCAAGCACCTCGTGCTTGGTATGATAGACTTGCACAGTTCCTTCTCTCCAACGGATATCGTCGAGGAACGATTGACAAAACTCTGTTCCTTCTGGAACAAGAAGGTAAGATTCTGGTGGTTCAAGTATATGTTTATGATATTATTTTTGGTTCCACTAACCCTGCTCTTGTAGAAAAGTTCAAAAACCTTATGAGTAGTGAGTTTGAGATGAGCATGATTGGGGAATTGTCCTTTTTCCTCGGATTACAAGTTACTTAGACTAAGGAAGGAACAAAGATCCATCAACAAAAGTACATCAAGAACCTGTTGAAGAAGTATGGTATGGATTCTGCAAAACCAATCGTTACCCCTATTTCTCCTAACACTCGCTTGGATGCAGATTTAAATGGAACAACTGTTGATCCCACCATGTATAGAGGAATGATTGGTTCTCTCCTCTATCTCACGGCCAGTCGGCCAGATATTTTGTTTAGTGTGTGTCTTTGTGCTAGATTTCAGGCTAATCCAAAGGACTCACACTTGAAGGAAGTAAAGCGAATCTTTCGATACCTCAAAGGAATGGACCATCTATGTCTATGGTATCCCAAGAACTATGACTTCAATTTAGTTGGATTCACAGACGCTGACTTTGCTGGGCACGTTGTAGATCGCAAAAGCACATCTGGAATGGCACAGTTCCTTGGTCCCTGTCTTGTCTCATGGGGTTCCAAGAAGCAAAAATCTGTGGCCCTCTCCACTGCAGAAGCTGAATACGTCGCCGCGGCAAGTTGTTGTGCTTAGGTATTGTGGCTCAAACAACAAATGGAAGACTTTGGTATGTCTCTTGGCACCGTTCCCATTATGTGTGAGAATACTAGTGCCATTAACATCTCGAAAAATCCAGTTCATCATTCACGTACTAAGCACATTGACATTCGTCATCATTTCCTACGTGATAATGTTGACATGGGCTTTATTAGAATGGAACATTGCAGGACTGAAAATTAGGTAGCATACATCTTTACCAAAGTACTAGACAAAGGTCCATTCGAGTATCTCCGATTACTCCTTGGCATGATCTCTCTGAATTGAGGACCTTCACACCCATTATTCCCTCAATGCTTGGCTAATTTGCTTCATAGATATCATGAAGTTCCTTGTTTACATTGCATTTCTTGACATTGTTATTTTATGATTTTTGTTGGTTCGAATTACCTTGTCTTAGGGTCTAACTTCTTTGTCTTTTGATTTGTGTTGAATTACTTGATTGCATGCTAACATCTTATTTGAGACCCAAAACAACCAATTTGATGAATTGAACCCTCACTACAAGCCCACATGATAATTGGTTGTACAGCCTCCCATAGCCTTGATTCAGGTAAACGTTCCCTATGATCCTTATTTGATAAACCATTTTACTAGGAATAATTATCTGAGTTGTTATTTTTCCCTACCATCTGTTTGGATATACTATATTTTGTGTGAACCCAACATTGACATATCCAGACAAGCCTCGCAAACACTCTTGGTCTCAGGGGGAACGACGACTGTTGCTCAGATTAAGGGGTAACCGATGTGTATGGAACGAGGAAATTGAATCAGTGGCTGGTATTTATTGGGGTGCAGATGAATGTTGGAACGGCTATCTGCGCGATTTGACTGCTCTGTGGCAGGATCAGTGATGCGGTAAACGAAGTAAAAAGTGGCCGTTAGAGGAAGAGAGAGAAACGCTTATTGATGGAAATTTTTGAAAGTCGATTGAGATCTTTGGAAAGATTTCATCTTGTGAAAGATTTTATCTTTCCTATAAATATTTGATATCCCTTTGAAGACTCTCCACCGCCAATCTTCACTCTCTGCTCTCTCTCAGAATCCTCAATCTCTTGCAATCTCAAAGATCTCTATTTTTCCATGGATTCTCCAAGCAAGAAAATCTCCACCGACCAGATGTCTGAGGCCGAGATGGATGCCTACAATCTCCAACTCCAACAAGCCCAGGCCGCCGGTGCTACACCAACCCCCACCGGTGTGCATGCATCTGTGGTGGCGATTGCTCACGCCGCCGTCCAACAAACGGTGGATCCCTCGACGTCTACATCGACACCTACTCCGACGCCGTCCCCTTCTGCTCCGTCCCCGCTGAAAGCCCAAGACCTCAACCCTGTGCTTGCCGATGTGCCTATGGTGGAACCACCACGTCCCCAACATGTCGAAGAATAAGAAGTCTCTTCTCCCTCCAAGGACATAGGAGATGAGGAGGAACATTCAATGCAGTCCCTGGAAAAGGAACGAGGAGTCAAGTCTGCTCCTTTGGCGTCGCCTCCAACTCGCAAGCGCAAACTCGCCGTTCTTGTTGTGACCACTCAAGAAGAGGAGGAAGACGAGGATGTTGAGATCTTGGAGCATCGAATGGCTCCCACAGCCCAGTCGACACCATCTAAATCCGGTGGCGATGAAACTGCCCCTCGTCCACTGAAGGCACGGCTTCGCTCCACTGTGAAGCCAGAGTTGAAAAGATCCAAATCTATTGGCAAAGACAAGTTGGATCTCTCCATCTCCATCACCACTGTTCCCGACTTCTCTGAAGGAAAAAAGATCCTTCCCCCACTTCTGATCTGTGAAAGCTTCTATTTTGAGCACAATGTGGAGGAGATCTTGGAACTTCTGTGTTTCCAAGGATGGGAACGTCTATGTTCCAACAGGGCTACAGTCAATGAAGTTCAGATGTGAGAGTTCTACCACTACTTTCACCTATCCAAAGCTGATGTTCTGTGTGGGTCGACCAAGATCAGTGGCGAAGACTTGTCTTTTACGCCTAAGGTGATCTCCTCGCTTCTCTCTGTTCCTTTGGGTGGATTTTATGAGGTTTCTGCGAGCGAGATAAATGATGAAAAGCTTGCCTGTATGGAACGGCTGTTTGGTTCAACTACTGTGGAGTTACACACTGAGAGGCTGACATTGGCTCAACAAATTGCCTTCCACATCATTTCCAGAGCTGTGGCGCCTCGCAAAAAGAAGCGCAACACCATCACCATGTGCGATTTGTTTTTGCTTGACCGATTTCTGAGAAGGGAGAAAATTGATCTCCCTCGAGTAATCTTGTGCCATATGGATCGGTGCAAGGCCAAGTCCCACTCTTTAGCCTATCCAGGCTTGGTTAAGATGTTGTTGCTTCGAGATGAAGCATATATTGAAGAGAATGAGGTGTCTTTGGGAAGTGAGTTGGATTCTGCAGCTATGGAGAAAATGAAGATCAAAGGTGATGTGAAGGGAACGGGTACTGTGACGGCTAAGAAAGCTGTTGGCGAAGGAACGTCAAAGGGAAGCTCAATCCAGCATCAGATTTTGGCTGAGCTTAAGCAGTTGAACACCATGATGACCCTGCTCCTAGATCACTTTCTGAGCAAAGCTGAGGACGCTGCTGAAGACCCTGAGATCTGAGTGTTCCCCGTTACCTCCCTGCCCGTCTAATCTTCTGTTTTTGATTTTCTATGTTTTTATGTCTTTTGTGTGATTGTTCCCTATCTTTTGATAATAGTTGTCTAGGTTTCTTTGCTTTGTACTTCGCCTTGCATTATGAATGAAATATTTTGCTTATGATTTGCATGTGAGTCAAGTCTTTGTGATTTCTGTGATCTTTTGATGATGTCAAAATGGGGAAGTATGGAAAATGTGAAACCCAAGGAAAAGGTTGATAACAGAAGCTAGTGCTAAGGAGAATGACGATGCTGCTTGAAGGTAAATCCTTCTATGAACTTTCTGAGGGGGAACAATGTCAATATCTGGACTGTAGTATTTGTGTGATTACATGTGAATTTGACTTCTTACTTGTATGTTTTGAACGTGCATATTTTAAAGGAGTTTGTCATCACCAAAAAGGGGGAAATTGTTGGAACGATGATGTTCCCTCTAGTTTTGATGATGATAAACTCAATGGCATTTCATGGTTTTTAGTGTGACTATGAGTTTCAGGAAACAAAAGATTCAAAGGAACGATGAAAACCAAGTGAAGAATCAAAACAAAGAATGCAAGGAACATAGAAGTCAACAATGAGAAACAACACGCTGGAACGAAAGAGAGACGTGCGTTGTTGATCAGAAAAGGAAAGGGAACAACGCCAAGGAACGCATGACGCGCGCTGTGAACCCTTGCGCCTACCGAATCTTTCTTTTATGGAAACAAAGATTGAAGGAGAAACTTGGGCCGCAAGAAATAATCTCGTTGGAGATATTCTGATTATGATAGATTAGTAAAGATTGTATAGGATTATTTTATCTTATTTTCCTTAAATAAAACGAGGGTAAATTAGATAGAATACCTAGACTATAAAATAGAAAGTTGCAAACTTCATTTTGATAAGAGATTCACGGCGTTTCCCACAGAGAAGAGCATTCGAAAGAAGAAAGAACTTACAAGGACGAGACTTTGGAGAGTTGAGTACTTGTTAGGATTTTGATTGTCTTAAGTGTTGTTAGGAACGTTACATTCAGAGGTCTAGATATCTAGGAGTAAACTAGATTGAGATAAGACTTGCTTGTTTGTAATTCCAGGATTAATAACACAAGTAGACTTTCGAAATCCTACTAGGGAAACCTAGAGGTAGAGGTTTTTTTTAGTCAACTAGTTGGTTGATTAAGTTTTCCTCTCTAAGGAACTTTGTTTGTTACTCTGTTATTCTGTAACGATATTCCGCTGTCCAAGGAACATTTATACCGTTCCTTGTACTAACACACTCGATTCTACAAATTTGATATTGAATTATTTATCTCATGAGATGATTTATTTAATTTAATAATGTTTTATTTAAATTTATTTAAATTGCTTATTGTTATTAATTAGATTAATATTGTTGATATTATTTGATATTATTATTGCATGCATGTTTTTAATATTATGATATTATTGCTTGCATGAGGTGACTAGTATGGCCCACTTTAGGATAGAAAATACGATATGTGTATCGTTATGTTTTCTTGTACACGATCTGTGTATCGTTATGTATTTTTGAAATTTAATATTCAGTAATTAGATTATTTAGAAAATTATATAATACAAGAAGAGAAGATCCTAAGAAGACCAAGGATGGAGATCCATGAAGGGTACCAATGATGGAGATCCATGAAGTACAAGACCATTGAAGATTAGATCTTTAATTTCGGTTTTTAGGGACCATACTAGGATCACATGTAATTATTGCATTTTGAAAGCTTCATTATTTTAACCATTGCATGATTGTTTGTTTATGCTATTTTGTCCACTAGTAAATAGACAACTATTGCATGCTTAAGTCCCTAAAAGAATATTGAGGTATTGCATTTCCATGTCATAACCCATGAGGCCCTTGGAATTCGTTGGATAGGTTTCGTCAAAACGATGTGTCCTTCTTTGACCTTGGGATAGTGATGGTCGATCTATATAAGGGATTCATAAATCTTGATATGGTTATACTCAACAAGAGACCAAAATGCAAAGTTTTGGATTTTGAGGCATAGAGATGAGCCTGACATAGGATGTGGGCCATCAACCAAGAATTATAAGGAGTTATAATTAGTAAATGTTACTTACCTTGATCACATAAGACTTGAGGAAGTGCCAAAGTACACTTGGGTCTTATCTGAGATAGGGTCTTGGAATCATTTTATTCACCAGGGACAAACTTAATCTGAATAAAATGTGCATTTGCTTAAATTTTAAAGCATGTTTAATTTTGAGCTTTTGCATGTCAAGTATAAACTTATCTGCATATTACTTCCTTTGTAGAAATCATGTCTAGCAACGATAACTTGGAATTCACCATGCGCTCAATAGTTGAGAAGAACAAAACTCTGAATGAACTCCAAGGCATGCTCAAAACAGTTGAGCAAAATGTCCAAGTTGACAATAAGAAAGAAGTTCTTATGGTCAACAATGGGAAAGGGTTCAAGAAGGGGCCTAAAGGGAAGCAACAAAACCAAGAAAAAGGCAAGAAAGTTGCCAAACCCAAGGTAGTTGAGAAGCCAAAGGTGGCTGCTCAGCATGACTGCTTCTACTGCAAGGCCAAGGGGCACTGGAAGAGAAACTGCCCCAAGTACCTGAAAGACAAGAAGAATAGAACTGTGATTTCCACTTCAGGTATTTTTGTTATTGAAGTCTTAACAACCAAAGCTACTACTTGGGTATTAGATATCGGATGTGGTTCTCACATTATTTCGAATGTGCAAGGACTAAGAAGTAGGCGGCAGTTGGAGAAGGGAGAGATAGACATGCGCGTTGGAAATGGAGCAAGAGTTGCTGCGCTCGCCGTATGAGATTATAGTCTATCTTTACCTTCTAGCTTAGTTTTAGAACTGAATAATTGTTATTTTGTTCCTTCAATTACTAAGAACCTTGTTTCGATTTCAGTTTTGCATCTTGAGGGTTTTGAATTTATCATTAAGAATGGAGGTCTTTCTATTTTTAAGAATGAGATTTTCTATGCCAATGCTCCCATGAGTAATGGACTATTTGTGTTGGACCTCAAGTCTGAACTTTATAACATTAATACTAAGAGGCAAAAATCGAATGATTTGAGTGAAGCCTATCTATGGCACTGTCGCTTGGGCCATATTAGCTTGAACCGCATGAAGAATCCATAAAGATGGAATTCTCAAATCAATAGATTGTGAATCTTTTGAGACATGTGAGTCATGCCTGATGGGCAAGATGACAAGATCACCTTTCACTGGGACGAGTGAAAGGGATACTGGCCCTAATACATACTCAAACTGGCAAGAAGATAGAGGAGGCTATCGATACTTCATCACATTTACTGACGACATGAGTAGATATGGGTATATCTACTTAATGGCGCACAAATCTGAATCCTTTGAAAAGTTCAAAGAGTTTCAAAATGAAGTAGAAACTCAAACTGGCAAGAAGATAAAGGCACTTCGATCAGATCGCGGTGGTGAATATCTGAGTCAGAAGTTCGATCATCATCTGAGAAGTTGTGGGATCATAACACAACTGACACCACCAGGCACGCCACAACTGAATGGTGTGTCTGAAAGGAGGAACATGACCTTGTTGAACATGGTCCGTTCAATGATGAGTTTTGCTAACCTTCCAGTATCCTTCTGGGGATATGCCCTTACAACCGCAACGTTCACACTAAACAGGACTCCGTCTAGGACTGTAGACAAGACACCATATGAGATATGGACTGGAAGAGTTCCAAGTTTGTCTTTCCTGAAAATCTGGGGATGTGAAGCTTATGTAAAGCGTTTACTATCAGATAAGCTTGCACCCAAATCAGATAAATGCTTCTTTATAGGGTATCCTAAGGAAACCAAGGGATACTACTTCTACAATCCCACAAAGCACAAAGTGTTTGTTGCAAGGGATAGTGTCTTTTTGGAAAAAAGAATTTGTTTCCAAGAAGCCAAGTGAGAAAAATGTTCATCTTGAAGAAGTTCAAGATAAGAAACAAACCCAACAACAAGCCGACATGGACGATGTCAACGAGGAGATTCTAGTATCTGGAGGCATAGATTCCCAAAGGGAAGTTGATGAGGCGTTTGTCGTAGACACCTACCAAATAAACCTCAAAAACCTAACTAATGTAGCTTTGGTAAGTAAGGGTCGAATCCCACAGAATATCAAGCTATATATCCTGTTTGCCAAATCGTTCACCAATTGATAACAAAGACAAACGGGGGAGTTTATATGAATCTAACTAAGAAAATGATAAATAAAACATAAATAGCTTGGCTAGACAAACATCCACCTTCAGTTTGGTTGATCGATCATTGATCATCCATAGTTCTCAATTCTCATGAATGTCCTAATCCCTGTTCTAAATTAATTACCAGTCCAACCAGTCCTGATAATCCAAACTATTAAACAATCAAGAAACTATCAAGATTCAATTTAACAGCAGCAGTAAGCTCAGGAATAGATAGGCTCATGCAATACTTAACAACCAGTCAGTACTCGACATGCAATCAATTCTCTTCACAATAAACATTCACAACTAGTTCCTGTAAATCGTGGTTGCTACTCTGAATTATGGATGAACAATATTAATCTCAACAAGTTGACCAGACTAGGGGAACCAACACTATAGATAATACCAATCTCAACTAGTTTGTCAGGCTAGGGAAACCAATACTAATAACACTAATCACAACAGAATGGTGAACTATCAAACTAATAGAATTCAAAACCCTAATCATGCAGTATGAATAATACCAATAACTACTAGTTGATCAGGCTAGAGAAATCAATAAAACTCAATTGGATGAAGAACAAGAGAATCAATAACATTCAAGGATAGAGTAAAGGAATAATCTCACAATCAAATTCAAACAAAGGCTTCAATTGTCTAGCCAAAAACAAAACAAAGATAAAAACAAAGAAAAGGGAAAAGAAGAAGAAAGAGAAGAACGAACTCCCCAATCTGATGTTCTAAAGGCATAATATAAAGACTTAACAAAACCTAATTTCTAAAGATAATGATAATGATCTTCTAGAGAATCAAGCTATATATCCTGTTTGCCAAATCGTTCACCAATTGATAACAAAGACAAAGGGGGGAGTTTATATGAATCTAACTAAGAAAATGATAAATAAAACATAAATAGCTTGGCTAGACAAACATCCACCTTCAGTTTGGTTGATCGATCATTGATCATCCCTAGTTATCAATTCTCATGAATGTCCTAATCCCTGTTCTAAAATAATTACCAGTCCAACCAGCCCTGATAATCCTAATTATTAAACAATAAAAAAAACTATCAAGATTCAATTTAACAGCAGCAGTAAGCTCAGGAATAGATAGGCTCATGCAATACTTAACAACCAGTCAGTACTCGACATGCAATCAATTCTCTTTACAATAAACACTCACAACTAGTTCTTGTAAATCGTGGTTGCTACTCTGAATTAGGGATGAACAATATTAATCTCAACAAGTTGACCAAACTAGGGGAACCAACACTATAGATAATACCAATCTCAACTAGTTTGTCAGGCTAGGGAAACCAATCCTAATAATACTAATCACAACAAAATGGTGAACTATCAAACCAATAGAATTCAAAACCCTAATCCTGCAGTATGAATAATACCAATAACTACTAGTTGATCAGGCTAGAGAAATCAATAAAACTCAATTGGATGAAGAACAAGAGAATCAATAACATTCAAGGATAGAGTAAAGGAATAATCTCACAATCAAATTCAAACCAAGGCTTGAATTGTCTAGACAAAAACAAAACAAAGATAAAAACAAAGATAAAAACAAAGAAAATGGAAAAGAAGAAGAAGGAGAAGAACGAACTCCCCAATCTGATGTTCTAAAGGCAGAATATAAAGACTTAGCAAAACCTAATTTCTAAAGATAACGATAACGATCTTCTAAAAGGAAATAAAATAAGTAAAAGATCTTGGACGAAAATCCGATCTCCGCTCTGTGCCAGGAAAGGACCAGCGAACGCGGTTTTGTGCTTCGCCGAACATCTGCGTCTGCTGTCAATCCGTGCCCGCGGAAATATTTCCGTGCCCGCGGTTTTGGCTCTGCTATGACTCCATCTGCTCTTCCGCGCTCGTGGCCTTCACTCGGTGGCTTCATACACCTAATGCTTCATTACTTCACCAAAATCCTCCATTAAGCCACTTCTTCTCTACAACTCCATTCTCATAAATTGTCATCTAAACCCACACAAATGGTACCTAATAATCCAGTAACAACTCCTAGTTAAGCACTACAAAGTAGAGCGTATCAAATTCCCCCATGCTTAGACCTTGCTCGTCCTCGAGTAAGTTAATGGAAACCTACTCCTCCAATGAAATACCCAAGGTCTCAGGAAGCACAACAAAACTCTCCTGTAAGAACCGTACCTACTCATGAATCTCCAGGGTACCAACACAACACACCAGCTTCAAGGGAAGTAGAGTACTTCCCCCAAGCTTAACCCGAACACCATAGAGTGAATGTGACCATCTAATCCTAGCTCCAGTCTATCTTCTTATAACTCCCAAAGTGACCTACCCGAATCCTTCTTATGACTACACCACTTATGTCGCCACGCCAGAATGAAAGAATCCTAATAATCACTCCTCTTCTTTTCACTCATTTTTCCTAGGCGCCCTTTCGGGTTTTCACCTAGCCACTCATTTCATTTTTCAAAGATGAGCTCACCAGTCCTCACATCGCTCTTCAGCCTCTTTTTACCCCAGCCTAATGCCGGTCCGGGCCATCTACTTATTTCCTAAGCCGCCTTTTCAGGATTTTGACTTAGCCTAGGATTTTTTTATTTTTTATTTTTTATTTATTAACAAAACATCAAGTACAAATCTCTCCCCCATGCTTAAATATTGCATTGTCCTCAATATAATGAAAGACAAAAATGAAACTCGAGGGGAAAGAAAGATACCCACTAGTGATGTCGAGGTGGTCTGCGTCTCGGATGTCGTGGCAGGCATGGCGGTGGAAAATCATGGAAATAAGAGTCTCTGGTGCAATGGCGGGAGGCAAAGAAATTAAGCCCATTGGTTGTCGGTCCCCTATATGCCTCCCACCTGTGTGAAGCAGAGGCGTCCCACTGCTTGATATGAAAGCACTGCACCAACTACTGGTCTCGGAGCATCCACATGTCCTCGTCAAGCTCAGCTATCCACTCCCCATATTGTCTTCCGGGGTCTGCAGGATCACTCGAAGTGCCTACTGCATTGTGTTGTCCATCAACGGTATATGCATAGTCAATGAAAGCAGTATCAATTGGCATATTTGCAAAGTCCTCTTGCTACTCCTCCTCATCAGCTAAAGCGTGTCGTTCCATCATCTCCGTAGCGGAATAAAGTTGGGCAGCGGGGCCGCGATTGGGGTTTTCACCCGCGCCCACGTTTTTTTTTTGGCAGAAGTGGACTTACAGTGATAAAACCGCGGTCACAGTTTTTGGGCCGCGATCGCGGTTATGCGTCTCTGATAGGTGCCATTTCATGCACCTTAACTAGTGATTATTAACATGATTTAGATGGAGTTTCGGTATAGATTTAGGCTAAGTCTGTAATCCAGAAGAAGGGTTGAGAAGTGAAGATTCATAGGATTTATAGCTTAATGAAGGATGGAGAAGATGAAGGAGAATATCTACTTAAGACTCATGGAGGAAGGCTACCATCACTTGGTAGTACAGAAGAGCAGAAGATGAAGACTTGAAGAAGTTGTACTTTGCCGCCCCGCGCCAAAAGCCACCGTGACCCGGCGGTGGATCTCAGAGAAGGCAAATGAGCATAGCCGCCGCCCCGCGGTGGAACTCACCGCCCCACGGTGGACACGTAGACGCCTCGCGGCCAGCGGAGATTTGTTTCCTATTTTGCATTTTCGGATCTCGTATTTTTATTATTTTATTTCCTTTATTATTATTGTTAGGTTTAGCTTATTTTCCTTTGCCTATTTAAGATCCTTTCCAGGTCTTAGATAGGGGACTCTCGTTTCTTTCTATCTCTAGGTCTTTAGCCAATGAAGAATTAAACGCGTTTGTTTTGCTAGACGATTGAAGCATTGCAATGGATTGGTTGTGAGATTTATATTCATTGTTCTATATCTTATTAGGTTGGTTTAATTCTCTTGAGCATATTGTCTATTGGTTTGTATTGATTTATCTAGAGTAGCTAACTAGGTTTATCGATATTTATCATAGTGCTAGGATTTTGCATATAGCGAAATGCGAGTGCATTTCTAGTAGCAAACACAATTGTTACATATAGTGGAATACGAGTGTGCAATTGTGAGAGAGAGTTATTTGCATGTTAAGTAGTAAGGTTTTCTTCTATTTGCATGTATTCTATATCCTTGTTTGAATGCTATTGCTTTATTGATAGTAAGGTTTTCTTCTATTGATATTGTGGTAAGTGTTGCCAACAACTGTATGAATTGGTAGTGAATTACGATCAGGATGGGAACAACTATAAGGTTGTGAAAAGAACTTGAAACAATAGTTATCAGTGATCAACCAGTTTTATCTACAGTGTGGATATTTGTCTAGTGGAATACTTCCACACATCATACTTATTCTTTCTCTAAAAGCTTGCATCATTGTTACTCTGCGATCATACAAAACCCCCCTTGTTACTTGTCAGTCACACGTCTTTTGCATACAGATAACCGACTCCCTGTGGGATCGACCCTGACTTGCTTGCTATACTCTATAGTAGGTGAATTAGGATTTCTTTGACAGGAAAATGACACCGGTTTCCGGCCCTGTCAAATTTGGCGCCGTTGCCGGGGAGTCAAATACTCTGTTTGTGATTATTTGTGATTGACTGCGGTGTGGATCTATCTTACGGTCCGCACCTTTGCTACTGATTCACTACTGGTTGAAGTTGATACAGAGACAAGTACGAATGGCTCAGACACTCCGACAGCTGAATGCGCCAGATCTGATACATCAACCATTGGCTGTAATCATTCCACCCCTTGCGGATGGTGTGACATTTGAGCTCAGAACATGAGTGATACGGTTGCTCCCGAGATACCATGGACGAAGTGGAGAGGACCCCATCCAACACTTGGGTAAATTCCACAACGTTATTATGAGCATTAAACCAGCTAACGTCACTGAAGATCAAATTAAAATGAGAGCCTTCGGGTTCACTCTTAAGGACGATGCTGAAGACTGGTACTATCATCTGCCTGGCGGAAGCATAGATTCATGGGCTAAGCTACATAAGGCATTCCTCGCACAATACTTCCCAACCAAGATGGCGAATGCCTTGAAAAGGGCGATTGCCAGTATTGAACAAGGAGAGGAGGAGACCCTTTTTGACTATTGTGAGCGGTTCAAACGACTTTGTTCTAGTTGCTCGTTCCATGGTTTCGACAAGAAAGCTCTAGTACTCTATGTTTACAATGGGCTGCTGGATGATGAAAGAAGAATCATAGATGCTACTTGTGGTGGTAATATCTTGAATATGACCCCTGATGTAGCCATGATTACTCTTCATGATATGGCTGAGAGCATAAGGGATTTTGATGAAGCCCCAAAGACCAGAGGAGTTAATGCTGTCAACTCCAATGATGCACATTTATTGCAAGAAATTGCTTCATTGAAAGACATAATTGCGAAGATGGGTAAACAAGAAGCACCTCAATAGAACAATGTTTGTGGAATTTGCGTTGATCCATTTCACAACACCAATGCTTGTCCCCAACTTCAGGATGCCACTACTGCTGAAGTGTACGCTGCTGGAGGTTACGGACATATTAGACCTCGACATGATCAACAACAGCTACAACAACCACCACAACCTCACTTTGATGAGCTACAAGTTGCTCCCCAAGATAGTAGCTCCCCTTCAACTAACGACTTGCTCACGGCCTTAACAATGCACTTCACAACTCATGTGCAAACTACTGAGGCAAGCATCAAGAGCATGGAAAAGAAAGTGGGTCAGTTAACAGATGTGGTCACTAGGTTGGACAAAAGGGTCTCGTAAGAAAGTGTAAGTGCTGTGACCCTCCGAAGTGGCAAGCAATTGCAAGTCACTCCTACTGCTGAAAAGGACGACAAAGCTAAAATTGAAGATGGGCGAATCTTACCGCCCCGCGGTGCTTCCGACCGCGACCCGGCGCAAACTCTCAGTTCTCCTGAGTTACCACCGCCGCCCCGCGGCCAAGTACACCGCCCCGCGGTGAAACCACCGCCCCGCGGTGAAAGCCGGGATCTGGATTTTGATCATGACGAAGAAGAGGACCCCTATGTTCATCCAAAATTTCCTCCTCTTGGTTCTGAAAAGCCCCCTGCCCCCTTTCCGGAGGCACTAAAGGAAAGGAGAATAATCGACGACAAGGATCTCTTCGACACCTTCAGTAAGTGTGAGGTAAACATCCCCCTTCTTAAGCTTGTAAAGAGTGTACCTAGGTACGCTAAGTTTTTGAAGGAGCTATGCACCATCAAGAGAAATCAGAAGCTGAAGGGCAAGGAAAAAGTCAAGGTCAGCGAACGCGTATCCGCTGTATTCCAGAGGCGTATGCCAAAGAAGTGCGGCGATCCAGGTATGTGGAGCATTCCTTGTATTATTGGTGACACTAAATTTGAAAGAGCTATGCTTGATCTTGGTGCCTCCATTAATGTTTTGCCCTATTCCCTCTATGAATCTCTTAGACTTGGACCTCTGCAGGAAACATGAATTGTAATTCAATTAGCTGATAGGTCTAGTGTCTATCCTAGAGGAGTAGTAGAGGATGTTCTTGTTATGGTTGATAAAGTGATATTCCCTGCAGATTTTTATGTCTTAGATATGGATACGGATACAAAGGCGACTCCTATAATGTTAGGTAGACCATTTTTGAAAACTGCTAAGACTAAACTTGATTTGCAAAGTGGGACACTTTCTATGGAATTCGATGGGGAGAAGGTGGAATATAACATATATGAAGCTATGAAACACCCCAATGAAGACCATTCTTTATGCTCCATTGATGTGATTGATTCTATTGCGCAAGATATATTTAATATATCTGGTCCTGATGAGTTGATGTCCATTGTTGAGAATAATTTGGATTTGTCCCATAAGGAATACTCTTTACCAACTAACATGCAGTAAATCATAGCTCAGATGGATGCATATGGTAAGTTTCCTATAGATCCTTTGGGCGTTGGCCCCAATTTACTAAACCCGAGCGAAAAGCTTGTTCCCTCTGTTGTACAGGCTCTCGAGATTGAATTGAAGCTATTGCCGGATCACCTCAAGTACGCCTTTCTTGGAGCCAACGACACTCTGCCAGTTATTGTGTCTAATAAGCTTTCTGAAGACCAAGAAATGAAGCTATTAGGCGTGCTCAGGGAGTACAAGACCGTGCTAGGATGGACCATTGCAGACATAAAAGGGATAAGTCCCTCGACTTGTATGCATAGGATTCTACTTGAAGATGGAGCCAAACCATCTAGGCAGCCACAGAGAAGACTCAATCCTCCAATGATGGAAGTGGTCAAGAAGGAGGTGCTGAAACTCCTTAAAGCTGATATGATCTTCCCTATTTCCGATAGCCAATGGGTAAGTCCAACTCAGGTTGTCCCTAAGAAATGAGGTATCACTATAGTAGAGAATCAACAAGGGGATTTGGTTCCTACAAGGACCACTACAGGATGGAGGGTGTGCATTGACTACCGTAAGCTGAATGTGGTAACTCGAAAAGACCATTTTCCCTTACCTTTTATTGATCAAATGCTAGAACGCCTTGCTGGGCGCCCCTATTTCTGTTTTCTCGATGGGTATTCAGGATACTTTCAGGTGGCTATAGCGCCAGAGGACCAGGAGAAAACCACCTTTACATGCCCCTTTGGCACCTTTGCAAACCACATAATGCCATTCGGTTTGTGTAACGCACCTGGTACATTTCAACGATGTATGGTTAGTATCTTCTCTGAATATGTTGAGAAATTTATTGAGGTATTCATGGATGACTTCACAGTGCGTGGGACTAGCTTTGATTCATGTTTGAACCATTTGGCACTTGTACTTAAAAAATGTGTTGAGACCAATTTGGTTTTGAATTTTGAAAAGTGTCATTTCATGGTAGAACAAGGTATAGTACTTGGTCATATTGTTTCTGCTAGGGGTATTGAGGTCGATAAGGCGAAGATTGATGTGATTCAGTCTTTGCCTTATCCTATTAATGTGCGTGAAGTGCGCTCCTTTTTAGGTCATGCAGGTTTTTACCGAAGGTTTATCAAGGACTTCTCTAAGATCTCTTCACATCTATGCGAGCTACTGAAGAAGGAGGTGACCTATGAGTTCACCGACGAGTGCAAGAAGGCGTTTGATTGCTTGAGAGAATGCCTAACAAGTGCACCTATCATTCAGGGACCTGACTGGTCTCGCCCATTTGAGATCATGTGCGACGCCAGTGACTATGCGGTTGGAGCGGTTCTAGGCCAGAAAGTGGGATGTGCCTCCCATGTAATTCATTATGCCTCCATGACTCTAAATGGAGCTCAGAGGAACTACTCCACCACTGAGAAGGAAATGCTGGCAATTGTGTTTGCCTTGGAAAAATTTAGGCAGTATCTTTTGGGAGTAAAGGTGATCATCTACATAGATCATGCTGCCCTTCGTTACCTAATGACGAAGAAGGAAGCAAAGCCAAGATTAATTCGATGGCTTCTCCTACTCACTGAATTTGATGTTGAGATACGAGATAAAAAGGGAGCGGAGAACCTAGTAGCTGATCACCTGAGTAGGCTCGTACATGAAGAAGATAAGCCCGGAGTGCATAGCCCCATTCACGGAACTTTTCCAGATGACACACTCTTTATGATCAAAGGAACTTCGGGTAACGCCTACCGCCCCGCAGTCTGCACTACCGCGACCCGGCGGTCTATAGAAATTGTGGAACTGGAGGCTCCACCGCCCCGCGGCGACACCTACCGTGACCCGGCAGCATGTTCAACTGAGAGCCAGCAAAACTCACCGCTGCCCGCGGTGACATCACCGCCCCGCGGCAATATCTCTGGACTCACACTTTGCTCTGTAAGTACTTATGTACCCTCTCTTCACATAGCCGAAGCCGTCTTCGGGCTCCGTTCTTTTAGACCATGGTACGCAGATATCGTGAACTATTTGGTTCGAGAGGAATTACCCCCGGATTACACTAGAGCTCAAAAGGAGAAGGTACGAAGAGAAGCCCGTCACTATGTTTGGGATGATCCTTACCTATGGAAACATTATGTCGATCAGGTAGTACGCCGATGTCTTCCGGATGATGAGGTACAATCTGTCCTTAACTTTTGCCATTCTCAAGCATGTGGGGGTCATTTTGGGGCAAATAAGACTGCTAGGAAAGTATTGGATGCATGATTTTATTGGCCACACATCTTTCGGGATGCTTACGCCTTTTGTAAATCTTGTGACCGATGCCAAAGGGTTGGAAATATCTCCAGGAGGAATGAGATGCCACAATCATCATTAATCTTTTGCGAGGTCTTTGATGTTTAGGGTATTGACTTTATGAGACCCTTTCCTAGCTCTCATGGAAATCTCTATATATTACTTGCGGTGGACTACGTTTCCAAGTGGGTGGAAGCGAAGGCCACCAGGACTGATGATTCTAAAGTTGTGGCAGGTTTTCTTAAGGTGAACATTTTCTCAAGATTTGGAATACCCAAAGATTTAATTAGTGATCGGGGAACCCATTTCTGCAACAAGACAGTGACTGCCCTACTGAAGAAGTATCACGTCACCCAGAGAGTCTCCATAGCCTATCATCCTCAAACTAACGGGCAAGCCAAAGTTTCCAATAGAGAGATTAAATCTATCCTAGAGAAAACGGTTGCAGTTAATCGAAAGGATTGGAGTTCTAAACTTAATGATGCACTGTGGGCATACCGCATAGCTTTCAAAACTCCAATAGGAATGTCCCCTTTCCGGTTAGTATTCGGAAAAGCATGCCATCTCCCTGTAGAGCTTGAACATAAAGCATGGTGGGCAATAAAGAAATGCAACATGCAATTAGATGAAGTGGGAGATTTCCAGAAGCTGCAGTTGCAAGAACTAGAGGAGTTACGCCTTGAGTCATATGAGAACTCTGTTAGTTATAAGGCAAAAATCAAGCAATGGCATGACAAGCACATCTTGAGAAGAGATTTCAAGCCAGGGGATAAGGTCCTTCTATTTCAATCTCGTCTTAAGCTTTTTGCTGGGAAGCTGAAATCTAAGTGGACATGTCCTTATGTAATTGCTGAAGTATACCCCCATGGCGCCATTGGCTTGCTTGACCACAAGATGCACAAAGTTTTCAAAGTGAATGGCCAGAGATTGAAGCCTTACCATGAAGGTTTCAACCCGAACCAGCTTGATGAAGTGAGTTTTGAGGTCCCTGAAGCTGAAAAATGATAGACCACAGCCTACGTCGAGCCAACGACGTTAACCAAGGCGCTTATCGGGAGGCAACCCGAGGTATTTTTCATTTCTTTTCTTTTCTTTTGATTTTTCTTTCCTTAGACCTTTTTCGTAGTTCTTTTGCTTTGTTTCGTTCGCCTGCTACTAACGTTTCAGGTACGAAAGTAAATGAAGGCGAGTTTATTTTTCCAGGAAATCCATCACCACCCCGCGGTGAACCACACCGCCCCACGGTGTAGTCTGGGTACTTTTACTCAACTCTGATTTAAAAATAAAGGGCCTCGAAAAAAAAAATACAAAAAAACAAAAAAAAAACTGTTTTGTTTTCAAAATCATTTTCTAAGTTGGATATGAAGGATTTGACGGTGTTATTTGGATCGCCCCGTGGTCCGGTACTTGGTATTCACCCCATTACTCTCCCATGAACTCAAATAAAAACCCATTAAACACTTCCCGCCAAACCCTAACCTCATCACCCTCTTCTTTCTCTCTTTTTCTACCGCGCCGCGGCCCCTTTCTCCTCTCAAGCCCTCACCCAAAATCTCACAAATCCCTGCCTTTCCCTTGTTCTAAGCTAGATTGTGGAGATCCTTGAACCCAATCTCAGATTCCCATAACCAAGCCGCCACATTGCACCCGTCCGACCGCTCCGCGGTGTTTATTGGTTGAAGGGAGGTGTTGTGAGGCTTTGGAGGAGTGATTGGAAGGACGTTGAGCCTTATCTAGGCTCATTGGAAGTTGGGGTAGTACAGATCGCACAGTCGCCGCCTCGCTTTGGAGCTCCACCGCCTCGCGTGACTCAGAAATTTCTTTTGATTCGGAGAAGAAGATTGAACAGTCTACCGCCCCGCGTCAGTCCACACCGCGACCCGGCGGAAGCTTTCAGTAGAAAAAATTGGTTCTCACCACCGCTCCGCAGTGAAGCATACCGCCCCGCGGCAAGACCCTGGTGAATGTCTGTCTTTGGTTTGGTAGTCTGATCACCTTGGTTGCTGCTCCTAGGATTCAGACTGACACTATTCCTCAGCCGATCATGCCTGTTCGCTACGATATTCCATTTCTGCGATGGTGTGGTATGCTGAGCAACTCCCAGGAGCAATTCATCTGGTGTTCTTTTGGAGGTCATATGTTGCGCCTTCCTCGTCATTTTACCTATCCGCGGGATTTCACACAATGGTTCATTCCTTCTGACGCCGAGGTCATTCGTCCCGTCTCTGAGGGTCGATTCCAGGCTGTTGTTCCTATGGTTATTGATCCTCCTGTGTATGCTGTTGCTTCTTCTTCTGCATCTACTTTTGAGGTTCCTTGGGATGAGGTGTTTGCTCGTTTTGATGCTTTCACGCTGGGTCAACACGCTGCAAATGAGGGGATGCTGACTCGCCTGCAGACTTTACAGACTGATATTGAGAGTGATATTATGAGCTGGTTGAGTTCAGCTGAGACATCCATGTAGGAGCACTATTTTGTGCGGTACCCATATCCGCCAGGCTATCCACCATATCCACCCTACCAGTGAGTTTATTTTCTCTTTCCCCCTATTTAGTTCTGTCTTCTTTTCTACATTGAGGACAATGTGTGATTCAAGTGTGGGGGAGGGATTTAGACTTGCTGCCTATCATAGTTAGTGTACATAGTTTGTTTATGCATTTCAATTTTGCATCTCAGATTCGAGCTTTTTATTTTCGAAAAAAAAGCCTTAAATATGAGAAAAAGGCAATCAAAATCCTGGGATGAGATGAAAATCCGAAAGGGCGGTTCAGGTAATAAGCAGGTAGTCCGACTGGTATAGACCGGTGCAAAAATGGACTAGAGTGATGTGAGTACATGAGAGATGTCTAGCAAAATGAAATGAGTGGCTAGGTGAAAACCCGAGAGGGCGCCTAGGCAAAATGAGCGTAAAAAAAAAAGAGTGAATTTTAGGATCATTCTGGAGGTTGGCGTCATAAGATGAGGTGATATAAGGAGATCGGGTAGGTCACTCTGGAGCGATAAGGAGCTAGACAAGAGTTAGGAATAGATTTATCTCGCATCACTTGTTTTGGTTGTCTAGAGCTGATTGTTGAGATGTTGTAATTACTGGTATCATGTTTGCTCGCACTTCCTGAGGCCTTGGTATTGGATGGTTGGAGTAGGATTAGTTTTAATTTACTCAGGGACGAGTAAAGGTCTAAGTGTGGGGGAATTTGATAGGTGCCATTTCATGCACCTTAACTAGTGATTATTAACATGATTTAGATGGAGTTTCGGTATAGATTTAGGCAAAGTCTGTAATCTAGAAGAAGGGTTGAGAAGTGAAGATATCATAGGATTTACAGCTTAATGAAGGATGAAGAAGATGAAGGAGAAGATCTGCTTAAGACTCATGGAGGAAGGCTACCATCACTTGGTAGTACAGAAGAGCAGAAGATGAAGACTTGAAGAAGCTGTACTTTGCCGCCCCGCGCCAAAAGCAACCGCGACCTGGTGGTGGATCTCAGAGAAGGCAAATGTGCGTAGCCGCCGCCCCGCGGTGGAACTCACCGCCCCGCGATGGACACGTAGACGCCTCGCGGCCAGCGGAGATTTGTTTCCTATTTTGCATTTTCGGATCTCCTATTTTTATTATTTTATTTCCTTTATTATTATTGTTAGGTTTAGCTTATTTTCCTTTTCCTATTTAGGATCCTTTCCAGGTCTTAGATAGGGGACTCTCGTTTCTTTCTATCTCTAGGTCTTTAGCCAATGAAGAACTAAACGCGTTTGTTTCGCTAGACGATTGAAGCATTGCAATGGATTGGTTGTGAGATTTCTATTCCTTGTTCTATATCTTATTAGGTTGGTTTAATTCTCTTGAGCATATTGTCTATTGGTTTGTATTGATTTATCTAGAGTAGCTAACTAGGTTTATCGATATTTATCATAGTGCTAGGATTTTGCATATAGCGGAATGCGAGTGCATTTCTAGTAGCAAACACAATTGTTACATATAGTGGAATACGAGTGTGCAATTGTGAGAGAGAGTTATTTGCATGTTAAGTAGTAAGGTTTTCTTCTATTTGCATGTATTCTATATCCTTGTTTGAATGCTATTGCTTTATTGATAGTAAGGTTTTCTTCTATTGATATTGTGGTAAGTGCTGCCAACAACTGTCTGAATTGGTAGTGAATTACGATCAGGATGGGAACAACTATAAGGCTGTGAAAAGAACTTGGAACAATAGTTATCAGTGATCAACCAGTTTTATCTGCAGTGTGGATATTTGTCTAGTGGAATACTTCCACACATCATACTTATTCTTTCTCTAAAAGCTTGCATCATTGTTACTCTGTGATCATACAAAACCCCCCTTGTTACTTGTCAGTCACACGTCTCTTGCATATAGATAACCGACTCCCTGTGGGATCGACCCTGACTTGCTTGATATACTCTTTAGTAGGTGAATTAGGATTTCTTTGACAGGAAAACGACACCGGTTTCCGGCCCTGTCAGTCTCCGTCTTCGAAACTCCTCGGGTTGTCTCCCGAGCAACGCCTTGGTTAATGTTCTGGCTCGACATAGGGTCTTGTTGATCACATCGGTAAACCATCACACAAACGAGAATATACAGACTTTAGATTCCCCGGTAACGACGCCAAATTTGATGAGGCGTTTGTCGTAGACACCTATCAAATAAACCTCAAAAACCTAACTAATGTAGCTTTGGTAAGTAAGGGTCCAATCCCATAGAGAATCAAGATATATATCCTATTTGCCATATCGTTCACCAATTGATAACAAAGACAAAGGGGGGAGTTTATATGAATCTAACTAAGAAAATGATAAATAAAACATAAATAGCTTGGCTAGACAAACATTCACCTTCAGTTTGGTTGATCGATCATTGATCATCCCTAGTTCTCAATTCTCATGAATGTCCTAATCCTTGTTCTAAATTAATTAACAGTCCAACCAGCCCTAATAATCCTAACTATTAAACAATTAAGAAACTATCAAGATTCAATTTAACAACAGCAGTAAGCTCATGAATAGATAGGCTCATGCAATACTTAACAACCAGTCAGTACTCGACATGCAATCAATTCTCTTTACAATAAACATTCAAAACTTGTTCTTGTAAATTGTGGTTGCTACTCTGAATTAGGGATGAACAATATTAATCTCAACAAGTTGACCAGACTAGGGGAACCAGCACTACAGATAATATCAATCTCAACTAGTTTGTCAGGCTAGGGAAACCAATACTAATAATACTAATCACAACAGAATGGTGAACTAGATAAACCAATAGAATTCAAAACCCTAATCCTGTAGTATGAATAATACCAACTACTAGTTGATCAGGCTAGAGAAATCAATAAAACTCAATTGGATGAAGAACAAGAGAATCAATAACATTCAAGGATAGAGTAAAGGAATAATCTCACAATCAAATTCAAACCAAGGCTTCAATTGTCTAGCCAAAAACAAAACAAAGATAAAAACAAAGAAAAGGGAAAGGAAGAAGAAGGAGAAGAACGAACTCCCCAATCTGATGTTCTAAAGGCAGAATATAAAGACTTAGCAAAACCTAATTTCTAAAGATAACGATAACAATCTTCTAAAAGAAAAGAAAATAAATAAATATCTCGGACGAAAATCCGATCTCCGCTCTGCGCTAGGAAAGGACCCGCGACCGCGGTTGAAAAACCGCGACTGCGGTTTTGTGCTTCGCCGAACATCTGCTTCTGCTGTCAATCCGCCCCCACGGAAATATTTCCGCGCCCGCGGTTTTGGCTCTGCTGCGACTCCATCTGCTCTTCCGCGCTCGCGGCCTTCACTCGGTGGCTTCATACTCCTAATGCTTCATTACTTCACCAAAATCCTCCATTAAGCCACTTCTTCTCTACAACTCCATTCTCATAAATTGTCATCTAAACCCACACAAATGGTACCAAATAATCCAGTAACAGCTCCTACTTACGCACTATAAAGTAGAGCATATCAAAAGTCTTCCAAGTACCAGAACCAATACCTCAAGAACCAGATTCAAATGAGGACCCACAAAAAGTTGTGGAAAATTCTCCAGTTGTTGAACCCACATGTAGATCAAACATGCCAAGGGCACAACCAAGACGATATGATGATTTCATCTTGACTGCAAGCCTTGATATTATGACTTTAGAAAGCGGAGAGCTTGCCACCTATAAGCAAGCAACGACGGGTCCAGACTCCGAGAAATGGCTTAAGGCCATGAAATCTGAAATGGATTCTATGTCTGAGAATCAAGTCTGGGACTTGATAGATTTGCCAAATGGGGAAAAACCCATCGAATGCAAATGGGTTTTCAAACTCAAGACATACAAAGATGGAAATGTATCTGTTTATAAGGCAAGGCCAGTTGCCAAGGGTTTTAAACAGATTCAGGGTACTGACTGTGACGAGACATTTTCACCGGTCGTAATGATCAGGTCCATTAGGATACTCCTAGCTATTGCCGCTTATTATGATTATGAGATTTGGCAAATGGATGTCATGACCGCTTTTCTAAATGGATATTTAGAAGAGGGTGTATACATGACACAACCAGAGGGTTTTGAAGATCCAACAGACCCTAGGAAAGTATGCAACCTTAAGAAGTCCATTTATGGACTTAAGCAATCATCCAAGAGTTGGAACATTCGATTTGATGAAGCTATCAAAGAGTTTGACTTTATCAGATGCGAAGAAGGGCCTTGTGTTTACAAGAAGTTTAGTGGGAGCAAAGTGGTCTTCTTAGTCTTGTATGTGGATGACATACTGCTCATTAGAAATGACATTCCGATGCTAGAGTCCGTTAAGGGATGGTTGAAGAAATGTTTTTCAATGAAGGACTTAGGAGAAGCATAGTACATATTGTGTATCAAGATCTATAGAGATAGATCTAAGAGGCTGCTTGGACTAAGTCAAGGAACTTATATAGATAAGGTTCTTGACAGGTTCAAAATGCAGGAGTCCAAGAAATGATTTCTACCCATGCAACATGGCATATACCTCAGCAAGAAGCAGTGTCCTAAGACACATGCTGAGCTAGAGAAGATGAGCAAGGTCACTTATGCTTCAACTATAGGATCTATCATGTATGCCATGATATATACACGCCCTGATGTTGCATTTGCTCTGAGCATGTGTAGCAGATACCAATCGAATCCCGGAGAGGCGCATTGGTGTACAACCAAGAACATCCCGAAGTACTTGAGAAGAACCAAGGATGACTTCTTGGTATTTGGGGATGATGACGAGTTAGTTGTTCAAGGATACACTGATGCAAGCTGTAGCACCCCCAAATATTTCCTTGAAAGTATTACCACCAGTGACCTCAGATTCCACATCCGCAGCCACCCAAGGCTTAACCACTTTATATAAATTACAGAAGAATACTGATAATGCCAAATACCATAATCTTTATTCAAACCAAAGTCTCGGAACTACATCTGTAAATCCCAAATACAACAAAAATACAGAATATGTTTTAATACAACAAAAGTCTTAAATAAATAACATAAGGGTCTTGATCAAGCGATCGTACGCCTAGGATCTTCAACCTTGATAAAACTCTTAAAAACTTCATCTGCCTTCATTGTCGTATTCTAGCCGGAACGGAAGTTTACCTGATGTGCCGTATGAGATGGATGACACCAGCCAACCATGCAAGGGAAAAATAACCGGTTGGTTAGTCTAATGAAAGACTATGCAAGGGTAAAACAGAAAGGTTCTAAATAGACGTATTAGGTTAGACCAATCGCTTCTCGACGAACGATTGAACGATGACGGGTTTCTGGGTCCAAAACGGGAATGGAAGTCGGATTACAGATTCCTACGGCGACGACCCACTATGAAACCCTAGGTTAGATTTGACAATAAAATGATACGAATCTAAGAAAGAAAGAACGAACGAAAACAAAAGGACGAAAGTCCCGCCCAATACCGGCATGCCCAAGGCCACGATCGCGATTGCCAAAGCAATCCCCGGTCGCGGCAGGGATTCCGCGGTCGCGGCCGTCGAGGACAGCGTCCGCGAGCGTCGAGGACAGCAGCCGACCTTGTCACTGCCACGGTCGCGGCCATGAACTCGGGAGACCCTAAAACGAAGAGAAACTCACCGGCGACGATGCGAGAGGGCTTGGTTCGCGAGGGCTTCGACTCCACTCTTCCTTGCGCCTCCAATGCCCCACTCCAAGGCTACTACAACTCCCGGCGAGGCCTCCGGTGACACTTCAAAAATTCCGGCGAGGGCTTGGAACTCCGGCGAGCAAGCAAACGAGAGAGAGAGAGAGAGAGAGAGAGAGAGAGAGAGAGAGAGAGAGAGAGAGAGAGAGAGAGAGAGAGAGAGAGAGAGAGAGAGAGAGAGAGAGAGAGAGATCAGATTTGGGTGCCCCTAAACCCTCCCAAATCGACCACTATATATAGCCCAAGGAGAAGCCCAGCCCCAACAAGATCGACAACGAGTCAGGCGATCAACGGCGGCACGGACGACGAGGCTCGAAAGACGAAGCGTCGTTGGCGTGTCCGAGTTTTCCACGGTCGCGGAATATTCCTGTGACCAGCTCTTCTGAGAGCCATTATTCCGCGGTCGCGGTGGAAACTGCCGCGGTCGCGAAAATTCCTTTTCCGCGTCTTTTTGCCCGGAAAAGGGCTTGGCATGGGTTTAAACTCCGAAATTAATATACTTGTACCCAAACAAATATTCTAAGCCCCGAAAAATATGTCGAATGTATTTTATATCACTCAGGGAATTTTACAGAGATCAAACACTATACAGAAATCCGAACTTCTCCAAAAGCGACACGATTACAGAACGAGGGTTGGGAAAATTACCCAAATATCCTTACTAAAAATGAGGGATATTACATCACTTCTCCCTTAAAAGAAGTTTTGACCCCGAAACTTGGCCGAATAACCCAAAAAAAATGAGGCGTTACATCACTACCCCCTTAAAAAGGTTTCGACCCCGAAACTAGGCCGAAAAGAGATCGGGAAAGCGACTAAGCATATCCTCTTCAGTCTCCCAGGTTTCCCAAGTAACCTCTTCAGATCCAGCCTTGGACCAAAGAATCCGTACCAATGGTACTACCTTGTTCCGCAATTGCTTCTCGCGACGCTCAAGAATACGCACAGGTATCTCCTCGTAGGTACCATTTGCCTGAATCTCGATGTCTTCATAACTCAACACATGAGACGCATCTGGCACATACTTTCTCAACAAGGATACGTGGAACACGTTATGCACCGGATGTGCCAACGGCGACAATGCCAAACGATACGCTAGAGACCCCACCCTATCAAGGATCTCAAACGGTCCCACGTAGCGAGGGTTAAGCTTCCCATGCTTGCCGAACCTGAACACACCCTTGGATGGAGACACCCTGAGAAACACCTTGTCACCAACCTTGAACTCGACATTCCTGCGCTTCAGATCTGCGTAAGACTTTTGTCGACTCTGAGCTGTCAACATCCTTTGTCTGATCAAAGCAATGTCCGAGGCAGTCCTTTCGACTAACTCCGGTCCGAGCAGAACCTTGTCGGCATTCTCATCCCAACAAATTGGAGATCTGCACTTCCGACCGTACAATGCCTCGAATGGAGCCATCTTAATGGTAGCATGCCAGCTATTGTTGTACGTGAACTCAATCAGACTTAGGCTATTCTCTCAGCTTGTCGGACGATCAAGTACGCAAGCTCTCAGCATATCTTCCAATGTCTGGATGGTCCTCTCAGACTGTCCATCCATCTGAGGATGAAACACAGTACTGAACCTCAACTCGGTTCCCATGGCCTTATGGAGTTCCTTATAGAATATCGACATGAATCGACCATCATGATCCGATACAATGATCTTTGGTGTACCATGCAAACGGACAATCTCGTGTAGGAACACTTCCGATACCTTCTGGGTTCCCCATGTTGACTTGATAGCCACGAAGTGAGCACTCTTCGTGAGCATGTCAATGATTACCCATATCGCATCCTTTTGATTGTGAGTCTTTGGCAACCTTGTGACGAAATCCATATCGATATCCTCCCATTTCCACTCTGGCACTGGAAGAGGTAGCAATTTAGCAACTGGTCTATGGTGTTCTATCTTGACTTTCTGACAAGTCAAGCATTTCGCCACAAATTCCGCTACATCCCACTTCATGTTGGGCCACCAGAATTTCTTCTTGAGGTCCTTGTACATCGTACTAGAGCCTGGATGTACAAAATAAGCTGACGAATAGGCCTCCTTCATCACCAACTGGCGAAGGCCATCAACGTCAGACACACAAATTCGGTCCTGAAACCAGAGTGATCCATCCTCCTGAATCACAAATCCGGGAGCTTTCCCGTCCATCACTTCACTACTTAGCTTTACCAAGACCACGTCATCAACCTGCTTCTCCCTGATCTGATCAAGTAGCGTAGCTTGAATCTCAAGCATACTCAGGTACCCTCGACGCTAATCGTACAAGACTTCAATCTCGCACAACCCTTGGTTCAGCTTGGTCTGAGTAGTGAGTAGAGCCACTACGGTCTCGTACGGCGTCTTCCAGCTCAATGCATCGGCTACTACATTATCCTTGCCCGGATGATACAACAACTCGTTGTCGTAGTCCTTGAGTAGCTCTAACCAGCGACGTTGTCTCATATTCAACTCCTTCTGAGTGAACACATACTTGAGACTCTTATGATCGGTGAAGACTTGGCACCTCACACCATAGAGATAGTGCCTCCAAATCTTCAACGCAAAAACTACAGCTGCTAACTCTAAATCATGCGTCAGATAGTTTGCCTCATAGGTTTTCAATTGCCGAGATGCATACGCAATAACTTTCCCTTTCTACATCAGTACACATCCTAACCCATGCTTTGAAGCATCACTATAGACCACATAACCATCATTCCCTTCTGGTAGCGCCAAAACTGGTGTGGAGGTCAGACACTGCTTCAATTTCTGAAAACTGGCCTCGTACTTGTCGTCCCAGACAAACTTCTTATGGACTTTGCGGAGCAAACCGGTCATAGGTAGAGCGATCTTAGAAAATCCCTCCACGAACCATCTGTAATATCCAACGAGTCCTAAGAAACTGCGCACCTCCTTCACATTATGAGGCCGCTTCCAGTTGGCTACCGCTTCAATCTTCTGGGGATCGACCATAACCCCATCCTTGTTGATCACATGGCCTAAGAAAGCCATTTCCTTGATCCAGAAGTCACACTTAGACACCTTTGCGTACAACTGATTCCGTCTAAGGACTGACAAGGTGATATGAAGATGTTCCTCGTGAGCCTCCTCACTCGGGGAATAGATCAAAATATCATCGATGAAGACCACCACGAACTTATCCAGGTATTGGTGGAAACATCGATGCATCAGATCCATGAAGATCGCCGAAGCATTAGTAAGGCCAAATGGCATGACTATGAACTCATAGTGGCCATACCTCGTCCGGAAAGCAGTCCTCGGAATGTCTTCCTCACGAATCCTGAGCTGGTGGTAACCAGATCTAATATCGATCTTGGAAAAGACTTTTGCCGTTATCAGCGTCATTACGACCCTTGAATTTGCATATAAACTGGCCCCCTGATGAAATCGTCACAGTCCTCGAACTGAAATCGATCACCGCCCCATGACGCATCAGCCAATCCATACCGAGAATAATGTCGTATGGAGCCATGGCTATACAGATCAAATCTGCTTCGAACTTCCTACCCTGAATTGTAATCGGGAATTCTGACAGACGCTTGGATCCTACTAATTGCTCACCATTAGGAAGATTCACTACAAAACGCTCACAAGCCTCATTGCATACTAAGCCTAGCTTATTTACACAATCCTCTGAGATGAAAGAATGAGTAGCACCCGAATCAAATAGTATACACACAAAAGTAGAATGAAGGTATAGAGTACCTTGAGCAATAGGAGCGTTCGGTCCATCAGCCTCATGCATCTCGTAGAGTCGCTGACCTTGACCTCCTGAAGCAGCAGGGCCTTTCCCCTTGTTCTGAGCAGTTGTCTGCGTCGAAGGACTAGGAGCTTCCACTAATTTGAATCTGGGTCGGTTGTTATGACTAACGGACCCTTGCTGTGACTCAGCTCCTTTCTGCCTCCTTTGCGGACAAAATGTCTGCAAGTGCCCCTCCTTTCCGCAGCCAAAGCACGTCTTCCTTTCCTTTGGACACTCATTGCTCTTGTGCCCGGGTGTACCACAGTTGTAGCACTGGATTGGATTCTTGCCCTGGCCTGAACGTTGCGTAGACCCTCCGTGAGTCATCTCCGTTCTAGCTCGGCCAGACTTGGCAAAGTTTGACGGTGGCGCGGGTCGCTTGAACCCACCTGCCTGAGGCTGGCTCTGTGCCGGTCTCTGGCGATTGTGCTTTTTCATCGACTCCTCCAGAGTCACCTCCAACTTATAGGCAACATCCACGTACTGCTCCAGGGTAGAGCATCTGTGGCGCACCATCAGTGGCTTGATGTCCGGATTCATCCACTCATGGAAATGCCAAATTTTCTGCTCATCACTGGACACTTCCGGCCCAGTGTACTGCAACAGGTGATTGAACTTGGCCGCAAGCTCAATCACTTTCAATCCATCCGTCTTCGGATAGAGAAACTCCTTATGCTTCTCTTCCCTCATAGCTCGGGAAAAGAATCGACCAGTCATCTTTGCCTTAAACACTCCCTAGTTCAACCCAGGGTGATCAGCTAGACCGGTGCTTTCCCACCATTCACTAGCTACCTCCTTCAGTTGAAGGGAAGCAATGTGCACCTTCTCAGCTTCAGTGCACTCGACGTTTCTAAACAATCATTCCATGTGTGAGAACCAATACGCCACTTTGACTGGCTCTTCCTTCCCATCATAACTGTCAGGTCTCATAGAGCTTATGGCCTTCAGCGCTCGACCATAATTGCCTCTATTCCTGACCGCATCCTCATGAGGTACATGGACATCTGGCTCCTCGAACCTAGGAACCACAGGAGGAATTGGCACACCTTGTGCCCAAGGCGCGATCAGTCGCATAATATCGGTGACTGCTTGCATCACAATCCCCCGAATAGCCTCAATTGCCGCAGCATCGAAAATTAGTGGAACGTTGACCGGGACTTGGTCACTGCCCACAGGATTATTGTGAGAAACTGAATCGTTCTTATCCACTGGGTTCGCGACATTCCCCAAATTCAGTCTGGGGTTGTTGCTTGGCCCATCACCAGCACGAATGGTGTTGCTTGTGTTCACCATCTGTTTACCGATCAAATTTCCAAGTATTTTATAATATTAATATCATTTCAACATGCATAACGTATAAAATCAACTTAAAATAGACCAAACTTGGTGAACTGAAACTGAGTTTGATAGGGGCTACATAGAAAAGCTCTCCCAAGCGACAAGACAAAATTGCCTGGAGACTACAATTCTACCAAAACGAAACGACAAAACACTAGAAAAGAAAATGCTAAGCGCTCAACATTGGCCCCCATCATGGTGCTCTGAAAAGCTTCCTATAATCAGGATCTCTCATGCACAACTTCTTCGAACGGGGTCTATCATCGGGGTTTGGCGTCGGACTCCTTGCCCTACTCGGCTCTAGAGCACACGGCTCATTCCTCGGCCTTGGTGCCCTCGGCCTTTCCCTACGCGTGGGAACACTCGGTCCAGTCCTATCGGATCCCGGTGGGTAGCAAAACTCCTCTAGAAACCCTGGTTGGAAGTCTGCCCTGTTCACCTCATACAAAGGGTCGAGTAGCAACCTTGCTTGGCGGATATACTCTTGGAGCTCGTGAACGTCCCCAAGCATTCGGGAGAGACCGAGCTCAGTCTCGTATGTCCTCTCCTCCATGTCGTATAGGGCGTTCGACCACTCCTCCAGTACTCGGGGCCTTGGCCTGGCCTGTTGAGTCGGGACCACAACTGGTGTACCCATCGACTCCCATGGCCTTGCCGTCATGCGAGCATGCTCAACCATCTCTTCTACCTGGCAACGAGCCTCAGAGGAAGCCATCTCACTCTGATGAAGCACGTGTCGAGAAGTAGGGCTCACCATCGGCCTTCTCGGAGTGGGGATAAACTGCGGGTTCACCGGTGTATCCAGTGGCCCGTATCTCCTCCCGCTAATACCCGAGATCCCAAGTGCCTCCCAAGCGGTAGGGGACAATGGCGTATACTCCTCATCAGGCGACAACTCTGGACTCGAGAAAATGATCTGCATTCCCGGGTCCTCGCTGTCCTCCAGGAAGTGCTCCAAGTCGTAGCCATACTCCTCGAGGTCCTCCTCGGGGTCCTCCTCTGTATCCTCCTCTGAGTCTTCTTCCGGGTCCTCCTCGGGATCCTCCTCAGGAACCTCTTCGACCTCGAAGTCCTCGTCGAAGTACCCTCTTGTGTACTCCGTCGGCTCTTCTTCCTCAGTGTCCTCCCAAGGATCCGCTTCAGGCTCTGCCTCGGGAACCTTATCGGACACTAACACCACCGACTCCTCGAGTACGGTCTTCACCTTCTCGGGTGGACTATTGGGTTCCCCGACCTCAAAGCACGGCGGGGGAACCGGGAACTCAAGCCTAACTGGAGATGGCGGGGCCACCTTGGCTTCCTTCGGGTTCCTCAATTGAGAGATGATTGCGCCCATAACCTGCGGGGCGACGAGAAAAGAATTAGTGTTTCTAAATATAGAAGCGAACTTACTATATCAGACTGGAGAGAAGGCACGACTAGAATGGCAGAGATTTCAAAACAACACATTTTCTAGTCAAGTATGGTTTCATTCCGAAATTCAAAATTTTCGAATTAAAAAAAAAATCTTAGTTCAAAACGAGTAAATGTTTTATAAAATTTTCGTTTTTAATAAAACGTTTTAAAAACCCAACCCGTTAAAAAAAAATTCGGCTCTGATACCAAATCTGTAACACCCCCAAATATTTCCTTGAAAGTATTACCGCCAGTGACCTCAGATTCCACATCTGAAGCCACCCAAGGCTTAACCACTTTATATAAATTACAGAAGAATACTGATAATGCCAAATACCATAATCTTTATTCAAACCAAAGTCTCGGAATTACATCTGTAAATCCCAAATACAACAGAAATATAGAATATGTTTTAATACAACGGAAGTCTTAAATAAATAACATAAGGGTCTTGATCAAGCGATCGTACGCCTAGGATCTTCAACCTTGATAAAACTCTTAAAAACATCATCTGCCTTCATTGTCGTATTCTAGCCTTCACGGGACGGAAGTTTACCTGATGTGCCGTATGAGACGGATGATACCAGACAACCATGCAAGGGAAAAATAACCGGTTGGTTAGTCTAATGAAAGACTATGCAAGGGTAAAACAGAAAGGTTCTAAATAGACGTATTAGGTTAGACCAATCGCTTCTCGAATGAAAGCCGATGACGATAGCAAACCTCAACACTTCTACGGAAAGATACGAACAGAATGATCAAGAGAAGACTCCTAAAGATCGAGTCTTATCGGAAACTTATGAAGAGAAGACTCCAAAAGATTGAGTCTTAACGGAAAGTATGACAAGTGTTCGGGAACGTTATAATTTCACACAAGCGTTTAAAAAGACTTGACCATTTGGATCCACGACCAACCTCACTCCGTAATGCGAATTCAGATTTGGAAGAAGGACTTACTTTAGTCGAAGTCCAAGGGTTTCCACGTTGTACTCCTCGCCCGAGGGTATATTAATTATGTGCATAATCGCACTTATCTTGTTTAATTCCAAAACGTATATTTACGTTATAAGCTTTTAAGATATATCATCTCATCATGAGAGATATCAGAGGGAATAAATTCCGAATGTCGGAACCAGCTGTGTGCACCTAACCTGAGTAAGGGTATAGTCATGACCAGAGAAAGTACTAGGGAAAAATCCTCCTAATACCAGTTATAAAGAAACGACTAGACCTCACAAGGTATATAGCGTTCCTACGAATACTCGTTCTAACTAAACAGTTAAAGCCACACCATAGTTCACATTAATACCATCATGGTAATACATATATAATAGCGTTGTTTCTAGGAGTATATACAACCTATTATAATATCATAATCTTAATCACATATATTTGTAAAACTGTTCCCAAACGAACACAACATTCAACCCAATTTAATTAAAAATTAAAAGCAATTGATAATTAATGGAAACATGAAATAATAAGCAAGAGCGAACCGCCACTTGCCTTAGTCTAGACGAACGATTGAACGACGACGGGTTTCTAGGTCCGGAACGGGAACGGAAGTGAGATTACAGATTCCTACGACGATGACCCACAACGAAACCCTAGGTTAGATTCGACAATAAAATGATACGAATCTAAGAAAGAACGAACGAAAACGAAAGGACGAAAGTCCCGCCCGAGACCGGCATGCCCAAGGCCACGATCGCGATTGCCAAAGCAATTTGCGGTCGCGGCAGGGATTCCGCGGTCGCGGCCGACCTTGTCACTTCCGCGGTCGCGGCAGTTCATGTCCGCGGTCGCGGCCATGAACTTCGGCGACCCCAAAACGATGAGAAACTCACCGGCGACAATGAGAGAGGGCTTGGTTCGCGAGGGCTTCGACTCCAGTCTTCCTTGCGCCTCCAATGCACCACTCCAAGGCTGCTACAACTCCCGGCGAGGCCTCTGGCCACACTTCGAAAATTCCGGCGAGGGCTTGGAACTCCGGCGAGCAAGCAAATGAGAGAGAGAGAGAGAGATATCAGATTTGGGTGCCCCTAAACCCTCCCAAATCGACCACTATATATAGCCCAAGGAGAAGCCCAGCCCCGACAAGATCGACGGCGAGTCAGGCGATCAACGGCGGCACGGACGACAAGGCTCGGAAGATGAAGCGTCGCTGGCGTGTCCGAGTTTTCCGCGGTCGCGGAACTTTTTCCACAGTCGCGGAATATTCCTGTGCCCAGCTCTTCTGAGAGCCATTATTCCGTGGTCGCGGTGGACACTGCCGCGGTCGTGAAAATTCCTTTTCCGCGTCTTTTTTCCCGGGAAAGGGCTTGGCATGGGTTTAAACTCCGAAATTAATATACTTGTACCCAAACAAATATTCTAAGCCCCGAAAAATACATCGAATGTATTTTATATCACTCAGGGAATTTTACAGAGATCAAACACTATACAGAAATCCGAACTTCTCCAAAAGAGACACGATTACAGAACGAGGGTTGGAAAAATTGCCCAAATATCCTTACTAAAAATGAGGGGTATTACACAAGTTTCCAGACAAACCGGGATGATTTTGAGTCCCAGTCAGGATATGTCTTCATCCTAAACGGAGGAGCTGTGAGCTGGAAGAGCTCCAAGCAGGACACAGTGGCTGATTCTACGACAGAGGCAGAGTTCAAGCTCCAAATCCAGACACGTACTAAGGAGCTCGGCATTGTTCCTAGCATATCAGGGGCAATTGACGTCTATTGTGACAACAATGGCGCCATAGCCCAAGCCAAGGAACCGAGTTCAAGCTCCAAATCCAGACACATACTGATGAAGTATCACCTTATTCGACACATCGTTGATAGAGGAGACGTCAGGATGTGCAAAGTGCACACAGATGACAACATGGCATATCCGTTGACCAAGCCTATGCCTAGGCCCAAGCATGAGAGTCACACTAGGGCTAAGGGCCTCAAGCACATTGGAGAATGGCTTTGAGATTGTATTGTCTTACATTATGAACTTTGTTTTATGTATGTCAGACACGTTTTATGCATGATTATACATCTTTCATTTTTATTTAATCATTGCTTGGAATTAGATAAAATGTCCAAATAATTTATCATTTGCAAATGGGCTCATCATAAATGTTTTGGTGAATGAAACCCCATTAAGTGAACTGAAGTTATGAATTATTGAAAGTCCATAGTCTAAGTCATTAACTATGACATAAATGACTTCATTGAAGACTATATTGTAAGTTGACTGATAGCACCAGGTTTTATGGGCTATAGGGACATGGAGATGTTTATTCAATTACATAGATATGTATAGATGATACGTATAGGACTGACCCACCTTAAGACTCTCCAAAAGGGATTGAAGAGTTTTTAAGTTAAACCATGATTGGTAGATTCCTCAGACATGAGTATGATATGGTTTCTCTTGATGATTGGTATGTCTTTGACGCTGTCAAACGCTGACCGTAACAGGCAGTTATAAAGGCAGTGATTGGGATTGCCAAAAGTTGAGTGGGAGCTATAGTCATACAAGACTGGAGAAGTCCTCCTGCTTCATGGATACTGTGATGCATGGACAGGAATGGTGTCTCGGCCACTTGAAGAGCGAGAACTGAAAAATGCATGACCATGCTCGGATGAATTATCTGTAATCATCCGTTATTTGACAGTTCAAACTCAAGAGTTCAAGAAACGCATTTGATAGGAGATATGGATGTCATCATATCATCAAATAAGACACTAAGAGACAAAGGGATTTAACATTCCACACTTGTTTTAAGAACAAGTGGGAGATTGAAGGAATTGTGTCTTTTAATCAAAGGTGCAATTACTGAACATGGAATAGGACAATTAATGGAGATTTACAATCCGGGGATTTTAGGGGTCGTAGTGCTTTGCTAGAAGCCAACTACGATCAATGAGATTAATCGGGTTAGGCCCATGGCTATAATAATTTGGTCCTATGAGGTCACACACATAGAGTTATCGGGCTGGATCAAACCGAACCGAAAGCCCATGTTAGACATGGATTTCGGCCCATGTGGTTTATATTGGGAGATATGCTTATATTATTAATGGATAAAAGTTTCCATTAATAATTACTTGATAAGGATGTATCTTATTAGAAGATATATGGAAACAATATAAAGATATTATATCCATCAATTATGATAAGATATGATCTTATATATGTAATTGTTTCTTATTAGAAACAACAGAACTTCCTCCTCCATTCAAGAGTACGACCGAACACACCCAAAAGAGAAGCAACCTTGTTCTTCGTTCGTTCGTTCTAGCAGACGACACCAGAGGCGATCCAGATTCCAGACTCGTGTGGACCAAGTAGAGAAGCCACACTTGGGGTTTTTGATCTTCGCTGAAATCCTGCAGGAACGTTTCAGACTCGCATCAAACGGTATGTAACTTTACCTCTAATTGGTCTGTATCAATTCATGCATGAGATCCTTGTTAGATGTAAGAAAATAGTTTTCTGAAATTCCGCTTATACGCATCTAAATCCAACAATGCATTCTATTCATTATAATCGTTCTAATCATAACTATCACAACAATACAACATAAGAGAAGAATAAGCTATATTAGCATGTGGTAATAAAAATCTACGTGCAACACAGTAATCAATTATTATTTGGATAACAATTTAAAAAATTAAAGAGAAAGCAAAGTGGTATTGCATTCCCTTTCAGACGAACTTCGTGTAATTCGAACTCATGATCCACCATTTGGCTACTCTTAAATTTATCAAGGATTGAAATGTATATGAGATATCAATCACAATCCTTCTCAACATTAACTAGTTGATTTTCATTCCCAAGAATGGACCATAAAAACAACTAAGGCTACACAAAACTTAGACTAACAACTTACTTGATTAAATGCCCAATGTAATTAACCTTCTACTAGGCTTGAAGATGATCGAAGAAACAGCCCGACGTCAGTGGTTGTCTCAGCATCACACACAATAGGAATGACACACAATCACTTCCCGACAGCCCCAACAACACATACCTCGAACTTTTCTCCGCATTCAACTATGCGAGGCGATAGAGGTAATTGGCGCGTGAATGATCGGACTTGAGAACGGACCAAGCTCCTTGCGTGGACACTTGCTCCAACTCTTTGTAGGAATTTAGATGCTTTAAGTGGAATTTCATAAAATAGTTTTCTAACATCTAATCTAGGATCTCATGCATAAACTTGATACGAATCATATATGAAAGAGTAACATACCTTTTGATACAAAACTTGTTTCCGGGATCACCATAGAGAATAGAGCCTCAAGTGTGACTCCTCTACTTGGTCCACACGAGCACGATACTAGATTGCCTTGTCTTCGTTTGCTAGAACGAACGAACAAAAGCTCCAAAAACTCACACCTTGCACACAAGGCTTTTGCCGTCTATATATGTTGGTGTGGTCGTGATCCATATCACACATGTACGTATGATTCTCATAATCATATATGTGAATTAGGACTTTTCCTTTTTTCTTATCTAATAATATATTAGGAAAATATATATATATAACAATTATATATTATCTTATCATATATATCTCATAAGATAAATCTCCTTTTAACTAGCAATGGATATTTATGATTGATACAATATCTTATCTTTCAAAAAGATAACTTTCCTTATATCACCAAGTAAATAGATAACACTTTATTATTACTTGATAAACAATCCACTCTTCCAACAATATACATTGGCCAAAATTCCTAGTCCCGCAATGGGCCTCGAGTTACTTTGATCTAGCCCAATTACTCTATTGTATGACTTTATAGGACCCGGATAAAGTAATAATGGGCCAAATCTAATTTATCCCATAAGTCATAATTGGCTTCTAGCAAAGCACTAACACTACCTAAAATATCCAGATTATAAATCTCCATTATTAATCCTATTCTATCATTAGTAATTGTCATCTTGATTAAAGGAAACATATTCCTTCAATCTCCCACTTGTCCTTAAACAATTGTGCAATATCAATTCTTTTGTCACTTAGTGTCTAATTTGATGATATGATAACATCTTATGTAATCCATATCAATATTCAAATTGTTTCTGGAACTCTGAGCTTGAACTGTCAAAACAAATGATTACTATTAATCCATTTGAGCACGGCCATGCATTTTCAGTTCTTACTTTTGAAGTGGCCAAGACACAATTCCTATCCACATATATACAGATATATGAATAGGAGGACTTCTCCAATCTTGTGTGACTATAGCTCCAAGTCAATTTTCAGCAATCCCGATCACTCTCTTTATAGCAGCCTTTTACGCAACGATGTTTGACAATGTCAAAGACTACCAATCACCAAGCAAGAGGTATATCGCATTCATGTATGAGAAATTTACTAATCATAGTTCAACTTAAAATTCTACAACTCATTTGAAAAATCTTAAGGTAGGTATGCCCAACACGTATCCACCATACATGTCCATGTAATTGATTAGACATCTCCATTCCCATATAGCCCGTGAAACTTGACGCTATCAATCAACTTACATAATAGCTTGTATTGAGTCATTTATGTCCAATTTAATGACTTAGACTATGGACAACTCATAATTCATAATATCAGTTCACTTAATAGGGTTTCATCCACCATAACTTTTATGATGTTCGTATTTGATGATTATAAATTATTAGGATATTTTATTTAATTCTAAACCATAATTAAATAATAATGAAACTTTATTTCAAAAACAAACATGATGCAATGTTTCAACAATCATGAAATCATCATCCATAATCTCAAAATAATACAATCTCAAAGTCATTCTCCAATGTGCTTGAGATTCTTAGCCCTAGTAACTATCACGCTTGGGCTTAGGTAGAGGTTTAGTCAACGGATCTGCAATGTTGTCATCCGTATGTATTTTGCAAAACTTCACATCTCCTTAACGACTAACTCATCATCTCCTACATACACCAAGAGATCATCTTTAGTGCTTCTTAAGTACTTTAGGATGTTCTTAGCTGTATTTCAGTGTGCTTTATCTAGATTCGATTGATATCTGATGCACATACTCAAAGCAAATGCAACATCTGGGCGAGTACAGATCATGACATACATGATGGATCCTACTGTTGTCTGCTGATGCATAAGGAATCATGCTCATTCTCTCGTGCTCAACAAGTGTCATTGGGCACTGCTTCTTGCTGAGATGTAAGCCATGCTGCATAGGCAAGAATCCCTTCTTGGAAATCTTCATATTAAACCTATCAAGAACCTTATCCACATAAGTTCCTTGACTTAGTCCAATAAGTCTCTTAGACTTATCTCTATAGATCTCGATGCCTAATATGTACTCAGTCACTCCTAGGTCCTTCATTGAGAAAGTCTTCTTAAGTCAGTCCTTAACGGACTCCAAAGTAGGAATGTGACAGTGGCTAAAAGTGCACAGTGCAAGTATCGTTGCTTAGCCTAGTCAAAGTAAAATATCCTAACAGACCCACTAAACAGAAGTATAGCAGACAAGTAAGGGTCGAACCCATAGGGAAGATCGATGAAGTATGCAAGTGTGAATGACAAGTAACACGAACGGGGGTTTTAGTTATCAAGAGAACACAAACCAAGCAAAGCAAACAAGTTTGGTTTAGTTGAGGAAATATAATGAGGGAAAGTAGTCCTACTAGAGCGAGATCCACAGTACAGAGATATAATTTGATCACAGAAATCTATTTAATCCAAGTTCTTTTACTATCCTTATAGTTGTTCCCACCCTGATCTTAAGTACTATTGATTCTCACAGTTGTCAATAGACTTATTACTATGCCAATGATAAAATACCACTGATTCTCACAGTTGTCAGTATACTTGATAGGTGTTATTTCATACACCTTTACTAGAAACTATTAGCATGATTTGGAGGAGTTTTGGATGAGTTTTTAGGCTAAGTCTGTGATCTGGAAGTTGTGGAGAGAAGTGAAGATATCCCAGGATTTACAACTTAGATGGAGATGGAGCTGCTGGAGCATACTTGGAGAAGACTACCAAACACTTGGTAGGATTGAAGAGCAGCAGAAGAGAAGAAGAGGAGCTGAAGAAGCTGAAGAAGCTGAAGGAGTGAGCTCACCGCCCCGTGCCAGATTCACCGTGGCCCGGCGGTGACTCCCAGAAAAGGTTGAAGCCCCGCGCCAGAGGAAGCCACCGCCCAGCGGTGGAGAGCCTGAAGCCTCGCGGTGGATCTCACCGCCCGCGGTGGCCGTGTTTAATGCCTCGCGCCAGAATACTGTTACTTTCCTTTTATTTTGTTTAGATTTTATTTTATTATTATTCTGTTTCCTGTATTGTTTGCATTAGTTTTAACCTAGTTTCCTAAGACTATTTAAGCCCTCTTTCTAGGTTAAGAGGCATAGAGAGACATAGATAGACACCTAGAGACTTTTTACCTACACACGATTTTTCAGATGTTATTTCACATTAGAGTTTTTCATCCCCTTTGATGGAGAACTAACTTTCCCTTATTCTACTAGACGTGTGAAGCAGTACAGTTGATGTGTTTGTGAGATTTCTATCCCTTGTTCTTATCCTTATAAGTGTTGGTTTGATTCTCTTGGTTATATTGATTATTGATTTCTTGTTGTTCTTCTTAGCCTGATCAACTAGGTTGAATACTTTTTATCAATTGCTAGGATTGCATATAGGGGTTCCGAGTGCATATCTAGTGGCAAACACGATTGTGCGTATAGGGGTTCCGAGCGTACAATCGTGAGTGAGAATCAGTTGCATGCGATTATTAGTACGTCCTTCTATTTGCATGTATCCTATATCCTTGTGTGCATTGCTATTGCTGTGTTGGTGGTAAAGTATACTGACAACTGTGAGAATCAGTGGTATTTTATCATTGGAATAGTAATAAGTCTATTGACAACTGTGAGAATCAATAGTACTTAAGATCAGGGTGGGAACAACTATAAGGATAGTGAAAGAACTTGGGTTAAATAGATTTCTGTGATCAAATTATATCTCTGTACTGTGTATCTCGCTCTAGTAGGACTACTTTCCCTCGTTATATTTCCTCAACTAAATCAAACTTGTTTGCTTTGCTTGCTTTGTGTTCTCTTGATAACTAAACCCCCCGTTTGTGTTACTTGTCATTCACACTTGCATACTGCATCAGATCTTCCCTGTGGGTTCGACCCTTACTTGTCTTCTATACTTTTGTTTAGTGGGTCTGTTAGGATATTTTACTTTGACTAGGCTAAGCAACGATACTTGCACTGCGCACTTTTAGCCACCGTCAAATTTGGCGCCGTTGTCGGGGAAGCTTTCTGTTTTGTTGTGTGTTTTTGTGATTGATTTTTGGTGGAGACCTGTCTTATGGTTGACACTCGTTCTACTAACTCTCCTCTCATAGCTTTTGATCCAGAAGTCGATAGGTCATTCCACGTGAACCTACGCGATCAAGGAGAAGAAGAAGTCGAGGTTGAGGTCGTTGAGCCGACTGAGCCAGTTGACATCCCTACTATCGCAATGGCTGAGACTCTGAGAGAATTGACTGAGCCGAATATTGGAGCACAACCCCTGGCTGTCGTCATCCCTACACTTGGCGAAGGGGTGAACTTCGAGTTGAAGTCGGGAGTTGTTGCTTATCTTCCTATGTTCCACGGTTTGAGTGGAGAGGACCCGATCTCTCACATGGGCAAGTTCCACAATGTCTATATGACTATGAAGCCCAGGAACGTGACGGAAGACCAAATCAAGATGAGAGCTTTTGGTTTCTCCCTGCTAGACTCTGCGAGTGATTGGTATTATCATCTGCCGCCAGGAACCATAGATACCTGGAATAAACTGCACAAGGCGTTCCTGGACAAGTACTTTCCAACGAAGAAGGCGAATGCCTTGAAAAAGGCAATTGCCAATATTGAGCAGGCTGGTGATGAGACGATGTATGATTATCTTGAGAGGTACAAGAGGCTTTGCTCCAGCTGCCCATTTCATGGGTACGCCAAGCAGGATCTTGTCCTCTATTTACACAATGGTCTGCTAGACCAGGAGAGACGGATGGTTGACACTTCTTACGGTGGAAGCATCCTGAATCTGACACCAGATGCAGCCATGGAGAGATTCCAGGAGATGAGTGAGAGCACCAGGAGTTTTGGGATGACATACCAGAGAAAGGCGGTCAATGCTGTGACCCCTGCAGGACCAAGCCCAGTGTTGACCGAGTTAGCCAAGCTGAAAGAGATGGTGAAGAGGATGGCGAACCAGAATGCCCCTCAACAAGTGAAGGCATGTGGACTTTGCGCTGATCAATACCACCCCACCGACGCTTGTCCTCAGCTGCAGGAGGAGGGTGTTGCTGAAGTTAATGCTATAGGAGGTTATGGACCCCCTAGACCACAGTTTGGTGGACAGCCCAATTATAATCCGAGAGGGCGAGACCACCCAGGTTTAAGATGACGTGACCCTCAAGGTGGTCAACAGCCAGTGCAGCAACAACAGTACTAGTAGAGAGCCCCATACCAACAGAGGCCCCAAGGCCAAAGCTCTGGTGCTTCTACCGAAGAGATGCTAAAAACTTTGACTCAGCATTTCGCCACGCACGTGCAGGCTACTGAGTCAAGTTTAAAGAACATGAAGAGACAAATTGGTCAGCTTGCTGATGCTGTGACTAAGATCGACCAGAGGACATCTAACTCCCTGCCATCTCAGACTAATGTGAACCCCAGAGAGAATGTGAGCTCTATCACGCTCAGAAGTGGTAAGAAGTTGGTCGTTTCTCCTATTGTTGAAGAGGAGAACGAGATTGTGAAGGAGAAAATCACCGGACGCCCCGCGGTGGATGCTACCGCGGCCCGGCCAGAAATTGAAGGAGGAGCCAGTAAAGAAGACCTGTCGGTACCGCCCCGCGGTGACTTTCACCGCGACCCGGCGGCTGGTACCAGTAATCTCACCACGACCACACCGCCCCGCGGCGATGACCAACGCCCTGCGGTGGTTCTGCCGGGATCTGGCCCTCAAAAATCTATCTCCGCTGAAGAAACCTATGTTGATGATTATGTTCGCCCCGTGTTTCCCCCTCTGGGTTCTGAGAAGCCCCCAGCACCTTTTCCTCAGGCGCTGAAGGCCAAGAGAGTAGCTGACGACAGTGATCTGTTCGAGACATTTCGGGACTGTGAGGTGAACATTCCCCTGATCAAGCTTATCAAGGCTATCCCTCGATATGCCAAGTTCTTGAAGGAGATGTGCACCGTGAAGAGGACTCAGAAGCAGAAGGTTCAAAAGAAGATTCCAGTGAGTGAACATGTGTCAGCAGTAGTTCAGAGACGCATGCCTGAGAAGTGCAAGGATCCAGGTACATTTACTATTCCTATCACTATAGGTGAGCATCGATTTGAGAAAGCCTTGTTAGACTTGGGTGCCTCAATTAATGTGTTACCCTATTCTTTGATTGAGGATTTAGGAATAGGACCCTTGCATGATTCTAACATTGTTATACAACTTGCTGATGGTTCTTGTGTACCCCCTAAGGGTGTTGTGGAAAATGTTCTTGTGAGGATAGGCTCTTTGATTTTTCCTGCTGACTTCTTTGTTATGGATATGGACTATGATGAGCAGGTCGCTCTAATTATGTTAGGACGACCTTTTATGAAAACATCTATGACAAAGATTGATGTAGACAGTGGAACTTTGACTATGGAATTTGATGGAATAATTTTTGAGCATAATATTCATAAAGCCAACTCCATTGAATTGCCTACCCCTTGCTGCATTAGTGATATTGATATTGATAATCATGTGCCTGAAAATGTTAAACTTGATGCAGTAGAGACCATAGTTGATTGTTCCTCTATTGATGAACCTATTAAGTCGCATGAGTTACATGTTGGTGATGTCTCGTTGGATGACATAGGAGATTCCATTCCCTCCATTTTGGGCACTCGTCCCCCTGCACTAACCATACAAGGATGTAAGCCTTTATCCAGTGATGTGCAACATATTCAGATTGAGCCATATCGGCTCCCACATCGCTCTAAGTATGGGGGAGATACTCCAAAGGAAGTAAGCATGGAGTCAATGGCAAAGAGGGAGCATGGTCTAAGGTTTAAACCTTTCCATGAGAGGTCTCAACATGAAGAGACGAGTAGGAGGATTCCGAGGGGATCCTACTCCAGATGGTAGTTGATTTGCAATACGTCGAGCCACCGACGATAACCAAGGCGCTGTCCAGGAGGCAACCCGAGTTAGTCTTTCTTTGATTTTCTTTCCTTAGATTATTTTCGTAGTTTATTTTGCTTTATTTCGTTCGCCTGTTACTCATATTTCGGGTACGAAAGTAAACTTGAGAAGAGATGTTGTGCCCATCCATTCCCATCGCCTCGCGGTGTTCCTCACCGCCCCGCGGTGGAGCCCACCGCCCCGCGGTGGAGGTCAGGTATGATTTCTCGACTCTATAAAAAAAACAAGAATAAAGGGCCCCGAAAAAACCTTAAATGGGTGAGCAAAATTTTATTTCTTGAGTTGTTACTAAGGTTTTGACGGATTGGGCCACTTTTTGGGCCAAGATTTCTCTCTTTTGGGCCATGGTACATACCCGGCCCCATCATCCCTTCCTTCCCTTCCACCTTTCCCCTAACCTAACCCCCACTATCTCACACCCTCCATTCTCACGCCTCCCTCAAGCTCCCAAGACATTATCCCCCACTCTCCCACAATCCCTCTCGACCTTGAGCCAAATCTAGCCCAAATCCCCCAATTTGGAGTCTAGCCTCACAAACAAGCCAAACACATCCCCACCGCGTCGCTGTAAGTCCCGCCTCGATGTCGCTCCGCCCCGCGTTGTACCCGCTTCACGTCGCTGCTGCCACCGCCCCGCGTCGACCTCGCCGTGACCCGGCCAAACCTCCCAGTTGTCCTCACCGCGACCCGGCGATTCATCCACCGCCCCGCGTCGAGGCATCCAGAAGTCATCGTCTGTGCTCGTTTGTAAGTCCCTTGGCTGCCCTTTGTTTTGAGTAATTCACTTCTTTACTTATGGCACCTAAAGGCAAGAAGCAAGTGTCTCCGAGGGATGAGAGTGAGGTTTATAACATTTTGAAGGAGAGGAAGGTGTTGGCTTCTAAGTTCTTTGATAGGCCGACCTTGGCCGAGATGGGAATGCTGGCGTGTGTGTCCATGTGCTTGGCACAGTGTGGGTTAGGGGAGTTTCTGAACAAGGCTGCCCCTGCATATCCAGAGCTTTGCTACCAGTTCATCGCCTCTTTTAAGAGGTACTCTAATGGCTCAGACGACAAGCATCTGCTAAGGGTCACGTTCACCTACAATGGGCGTGACTACTCTTTATCTCTTAAGGTGGTGCGTGATTCCCTAGGCATTACAAATCTACCAACTGATGGGTGGTCTCATGGCATTCTAGAGTCAGAGGTGATGGAGTTCTGGAGGGCTGCTACGGGCCGAACGTTTAGGAAGGGCCAGGAGGTGAATTCGAAGTTGGTGAACCCGTGTCTGCGGTTGATCCACAAGGTGATGATGAGAGACTTCTTTGGCCACGCTGATGATGGAAAGGTCCCTCTGAAGGACTTCCGGTGGTTTATGAGCATCTTGGAGGTTGTTGAGTACACGCCGTGTTGGGCTACCCTTTTCTTGGGTTCCTTGAAGAGGATTCGTGATGGTGAGCCACGTGATATTTGTGGGGGTGGTATGATAACCCTCCTTTGTGCTGTAGTGATAGCTTGCGATCAGATTCCTCGGCCTATTGCCTACGCGGTGTTTGATATGGCGCACATGAAGGTGTGCTCGATGCTGAAGCCATTGGGAAAGGATGGTGATTTGGTCTGGTCATCCTATGATGGCCACATTTTGATTGTTCCCCAGGATTTTGCCTACTTCCCTTCTTATGCGGGTTGGTGGATTCCCAGTGATACCAAAATAACGACTGATGATGCTCCTGTTGCTGCTCCTTCAGATCCGTTTGGGGAGGGCCCTAGTGGTGGTTTTGATGTTGCTGATGCTGATTCTGTGGGTGGAGATGACCCCATGTCTACCCAGTTTGATGCACCTTCATCTTCATACGGTCATGTCGCACCCTGGCAGGAGTTGTATTCTAGATGGGACGCGTTCTCAGTGCGGCAAGATCAGTGGAACACCCAAGTAGAAACCGGTCTACAGACTTGGCAGACCTAGTTCCGTGCTGATGTAGATGAGCGTCTGGACACCATGGACGCTCATATGAGGGACTACTTCGGGAGGTTCCCACCACCACCACCATCGGACCCGCAGTGAGTTTATTTTCTTCTTCCCCTATTTCATTTGATGTTCTCTTCTACATTGAGGACAATGTGCGGTTTAAGTATGGGGGAGGGATATAGACTTGCTATCTATCTAGCTAGTGTACATATCTTTGATTCTGCATTTTGTTTTCTGCATTTTTGTTTTGTAATTTTGCATTCGGATTTCAAAAAAAATAAAAAAAAATAAAAAAATCGAAAAAGCCAAAAATAAGTAAAAAGACAATCAAAATCCTGGGATGAGCTGAAAACCCGAAAGGGCAGTTCAGGTAAAAAGCAGGTAGTCCGGCTGGTATAGACCAGGGCAAAAGTGGACTGGAGTGATGCGAGTATATGTGAGATATCTAGCAAAATGAAATGAGTGGCTAGGTGAAAACCCGAAAGGCGCCTTGGCAAGATGAGCGAAAAAGAAGAAGAGTGATTCTAGGATTTCTCAATATTCCTTGGCGAAGTGTCATAAAAAGAGGTGGTATAAGGAGTTTGGATAGGCCATTCTGGAGTGATAAGGAACTAGATTGGAGTTAGGATTAGATTATCTTTGCATCACTTATTTTGGTTGTCTAGAGCTTATTGTTGATATGTTGTAATTGCTAGTGTCTTATTTTCTTGTACTTCCTAAGGCCTTGGTGTTGATTGAGAGAGTGAGTTTTTCTTTAGCTTACTCGGGACGAGTAAAGGTCTAAGTATGGGGGAATTTGATAGGTGTTATTTCATACACCTTTACTAGCAACTATTAGCATGATTTGGAGGAGTTTTGGATGAGTTTTTAGGCTAAGTCTGTGATCTGGAAGTTGTGGAGAGAAGTGAAGATATCCCAGGATTTACAACTTAGATGGAGATGGAGCTGTTAGAGCATACTTGGAGAAGACTACCAAACACTATTAGCATGATTTGGAGGAGTTTTGGATGAGTATGGGGGAATTTGATAAGTCCCCTTGGCTGCCCTTTGTTTTGAGTAATTCACTTCTTTACTTATGGCACCTAAAGGCAAGAAGCAAGTGTCTCCGAGGGATGAGAGTGAGGTTTATAACATTTTGAAGGAGAGGAAGGTGTTGGCTTCTAAGTTCTTTGATAGGCCGACCTTGGCCGAGATGGGAATGCTGGCGTGTGTGTCCATGTGCTTGGCACAGTGTGGGTTAGGGGAGTTTCTGAACAAGGCTTCCCCTGCATATCCAGAGCTTTGCTACCAGTTCATCGCCTCTTTCAAGAGGTACTCTAATGGCTCAGACGACAAGCATCTGCTAAGGGTCACGTTCACCTACAATGCGCGTGACTACTCTTTATCTCCTAAGGTGGTGCGTGATGCCCTGGGCATTACAAATCTACCAACTGATGGGTGGTCTCATGGCATTCTAGAGTCAGAGGTGATGGAGTTCTGGAGGGCTGCTACGGGCCGAACGTTCAGGAAGGGCCAGGAGGTGAATTCAAAGTTGGTGAACCCGTGTCTGCGGTTGATCCACAAGGTGATGATGAGAGACTTCTTTGGCCACGCTGATGATGGAAAGGTCCCTCTGAAGGATTTCCGGTGGTTTATGAGCATCTTGGAGGTTGTTGAGTACACGCCGTGTTGGGCTACCCTTTTCTTGGGTTCCTTGAAGAGGATTCGTGATGGTGAGCCACGTGATATTTGTGGGGGTGGTATGATAACCCTCCTTTGTGCTGTAGTGATAGCTTGCGATCAGATTCCTCGGCCTATTGCCTACGCGGTGTTTGATATGGCACACATGAAGGTGTGCTCGATGCTGAAGCCATTGGGAAAGGATGGTGATTTGGTCTGGTCATCCTATGATGGCCACATTTTGATTGTTCCCCGGGATTTTGCCTACTTCCCTTCTTATGCGGGTTGGTGGATTCCCAGTGATAGCAGAATGACGACTGATGATGCTCCTGCTGCTGCTCCTTCAGATCCGTTTGGGGAGGGCCCTAGTGGTGGTTTTGATGTTGCTGCTGCTGATTCTGTGGGTGGAGATGACCCCATGTCTACCCAGTGTGATGCACCTTCATCTTCATACGGTCCTGTCGTACCCTGGCAGGAGTTGTATTCTAGATGGGACGCGTTCTCAGTGCGGCAAGATCAGTGGAACACCCAAGTAGAAACCGGTCTACAGACTTGGCAGACCCAGTTCCGTGCTGATGTAGATGAGCGTCTGGACACCATGGACGCTCATATAAGGGACTACTTCGGGAGGTTCCCACCACCACCACCATCGGACCCGCAGTGAGTTTATTTTCTTCTTCCCCTATTTCATTTGATGTTCTCTTCTACATTGAGGACAATTTGCGGTTTAAGTATGGGGGAAGGATATAGACTTGCTATCTATCTAGCTAGTGTACATAGCTTTGATTCTGCATTTTGTTTTCTGCATTTTTGTTTTGTAATTTTGCATTCGGATTTCAAAAAAAAAAAATTCGAAAAAGCCAAAAATAAGTAAAAAGGCAATCAAAATCCTGGGATGAGCTGAAAACCCAAAAGGGCAGTTCAGGTAAAAAGCAGGAAGTCCGGCTGGTATAGACCAGGGCAAAAGTAGACTGGAGTGATGCGAGTATATGTGAGATATCTAGCAAAATGAAATGAGTGGCTAGGTGAAAACCCGAAAGGCGCCTTGGCAAGATGAGCGAAAAAGAAGAAGAGTGATTCTAGGATTTCTCGATATTCCTTGGCGAGGTGTCATAAGAAGAGGTGGTATAAGGAGTTTGGATAGGCCATTCTGGAGTGATAAGGAGCTAGATTGGAGTTAGGATTAGATTATCTTTGCATCACTTATTTTGGTTGTCTCGAGCTTATTGTTGATATGTTGTAGTTGCTAGTGTCTTATTTTCTTGTACTTCCTAAGGCCTTGGTGTTGATTGAGAGAGTGAGTTTTTCTTTAGCTTACTCGGGACGAGTAAAGGTCTAAGTATGGGGGAATTTTATAGGTGTTATTTCATACACCTTTACCAGCAACTATTAGCATGATTTGGAGGAGTTTTGGATGAGTTTTTAGGCTAAGTCTGTGATCTGGAAGTTGTGGAGAGAAGTGAAGATATCCCAGGATTTACAGCGTAGATGGAGATGGAGCTGTTGGAGCATACTTGGAGAAGACTACCAAACACTTGGTAGGATTGAAGAGCAGCAGAAGAGAAGAAGAGGAGCTGAAGAAGCTGAAGGAATGAGCTCACCGCCCCGCGCCAGATTCACCGCGGCCCGGCGGTGACTCCCAGAGAAGGTTGAAGCCCCGCTCCAGAGGAAGCCACCGCCCAGCGGTGGAGAGCCTAAAGCCCCGCGGTGGATCTCACCGCCCCGCAGTGGCCGTGTTTAATGCCTCACGCCAGAAGACTGTTACTTTCCTTTTATTTCGTTTAGATTTTATTTTATTATTATTCTGTTTCCTTTATTGTTTGCATTAGTTTTAACCTAGTTTCCTAAGACTATTTAAGCCCTCTTTCTAGGTTAAGAGGCATAGAGAGACATAGATAGACACCTAGAGACTTTTTACCTACACACGATTTTTCAGACGTTATTTCACATTAGAGTTTTTCATCCCCTTTGATGGAGAACTAACTTTCCCTTGTTCTACTAGACGTGTGAAGCAGTACAGTTGATGTGTTTGTGAGATTTCTATCCCTTGTTCTTTTCCTTATAAGTGTTGGTTTGATTCTCTTGGTTATATTGATTATTGATTTCTTCTTGTTCTTCTTAGCCTGATCAACTAGGTTGAATACTTTTTATCAATTGCTAGGATTGCATATAGGGGTTCCGAGTGCATATCTAGTGGAAAACACGATTGTGCGTATAGGGGTTCCGAGCGTACAATCGTGAGTGAGAATCAGTTGCATGCGAGTATTAGTACGTCCTTCTATTTGCATGTATCCTATATCCTTGTGTGCATTGTTATTGATGTATTGGTGGTAAAATATACTGACAACTGTGAGAATCAGTGGTATTTTATCATTGGCATAGTAATAAGTCTATTGACAATTGTGAGAATCAATAGTACTTAAGATCAGGGTGGGAACAACTATAAGGATAGTGAAAGAACTTGGGTTAAATAGATTTCTGTGATCAAATTATATCTCTGTACTGTGGATCTCGCTCTAGTAGGACTACTTTCCCTCATTATATTTCCTCAACTAAATCAAACTTGTTTGCTTTGCTTGCTTTGTGTTCTCTTGATAACTAAACCCCCTGTTTGTGTTACTTGTCATTCACACTTGCATACTGCATCAGATCTTCTCTGTGGGTTCGACCCTTACTTGTCTGCTATACTTCTTTTAGTGGGTCTGTTAGGATATTTTACTTTGACTAGGCTAAGCAACGATACTTGCACTGTGCACTTTTAGCCACCGTCAATACTTTACCACCAACACAGCAATAGCAATGCACACAAGGATATAGGATACATGCAAATAGAAGGACGTACTAATACTCGCATGCAACTGATTCTCACTCACGATTGTACGCTCGGAACCCCTATACGCACAATCGTGTTTGCCACTAGATATGCACTCGGAACCCCTATATGCAATCCTAGAAATTGATAAAAAGCATTCAACCCAGTTGATCAGGCTAAGAAGAATAACAAGAAATCAATAATCAATATAACCAAGAGAATCAAACCAACACTTATAAGGATAAGAACAAGGAATATAAATCTCACAAACACATCAACTGTACTGCTTCACACGTCTAGTAGAACAAGGGAAAGTTAGTTCTCCATCAAAGGGGATGAAAAACTCTAATGTGAAATAACATCTGAAAAATCGTGTGTAGGTAAAAAGTCTCTAAGTGTCTATATGCCTCTTAACCTAGAAAGAGGGCTTAAATAGTCTTAAGAAACTAGGTTAAACTAATGCAAACAATAAAGGAAACAGAATAATAATAAAATAAAATCTAAACGAAATAAAAGAAAGTAACAGTCTTCTGGCGCGAGGCATCAAACACGGCCACCGCGGGGCGGTGAGATCCACTGCGGGGCTTCAGGATCTCCACCGCTGGGTGGTGGATTCCTCTGGCGTGGGGCTTCAACCTTCTCTGGGAGTCACCGCCGGGCCGCGGTAAATCTGGCGCGGGGCGGTGAGCTCACTCCTTCAGCTTCTTCAACTCCTCTTCTCCTCTTCTGCTGCTCTTCAATCCTACCAAGTGTTTGGTAGTCTTCTCCAAGTATGCTCCAACAGCTCCATCTCCATCTAAGTTGTAAATCCTGGGATATCTTCACTTCTCTCCACAACTTCCAGATTACCGACTTAGCACCAAAACTAATCCAAAACTCCTCCAAATCATGCTAATAGTTGCTAGTAAAGGTATATGAAATAACACCTATCAGAATGTCATTTCCAATGAGTAGTATGTCATCCACATACAAGACCAGGAATACCACTTTGCTCCCACTAAACTTCTTATAAACACAAGGTTCTTCTTCACATCCAATGAAGTCAAACTGTTTGACCACTTCATCAAATCGAAGGTTCCAACTCCTTGACGCTTGCTTAAGTCCATAAATGGACTTCTTAAGCTTGCAAACTTTCCTAGGATTCTATGGATCCTCAAAACCCTCAGGATGTGTCATGTACAGATCCTCTTCTAAATATCCATTTAGAAAAGCGGTCTTGACATCCATTTTCCAGATCTCATAATCATAATGAGCTGCAATTGCTAGGAGTATCCGAATGGATCTAATCATGATGACTGAAGATAAGGTTTCATCATAGTCAGTACCATGAATCTGTTTAAAGCCTTTTGCAACCAGTCTCGCTTTGAAAACTGTTACATTTCCATCCTTGTCTGTTTTGAGTTTGTAAACCCATTTGTACCCTATGGGTACTATCCCATCTGGAAAATCTATCAAGTCCCATACTTGATTCTTAGACATGGAATACATTCCAGACTTCATGGCAATACGGCATTTCTTGGAGTCTGGACTCGCCACAACTTGCTTGTATGTAGTAGGCTCATCGCTTTCTAGAAGCAAGATGTCCAAACTCGCAGTCATTAAGAAATCAATGTATCTCTTTGGTTGCGCTTTGGGCCTATCTGATCTACGTGTGGGCTAAACAACAGGAGCATCAGCCATAACATTTTGTGGAACCTCATTGGAATCAGATTCCGACGCAACGATAGGAATGGGGTTTTGTGACTCCACTACTTCTGGTGTATGAGTTCATCTCCTTGCGGGATTAGGTCCCCAAATACCGTCGTCTCTGACATAGAATAATCCATGTCCTCTTGTTGCTCAGTTTGTTGCTCTTCTCGAACTTCTTCGAGATCAACATTTCTCCCACTTGACTTTTTGGAAACAAATTCTTTTTCCATAAAGACACTATCCCTAGCAACAAACACTTTGTGCTCACTAGAATTGTAGAAGTAGTATCCTTTAGTTTCATTAGGATGCCATACAAAGAAGCACTTATCTGATTTGGGTGCAAGCTTATCTACTAGTAAAAGTTTTACATAAGCTTCACATCCCCAGATCTTTAGAAAAGACAAACTTGGAACACTTCCAGTTCATAACTCATATGCTGTCTTATCTATAGCTTTGGACGTAGTCCTGTTTAGTGTGAACACTGCAGTTGTGAGAACATATCACAGAAATATATTAGAAGATCAACAAAACTCATCATAGATCGAACCATGTCCAACAAGGTTCTATTCCTCCTTTCAGACACACCATTCATTTGTGTTCCAGGTGGAGTTAGTTGTGAGACGATCCCACAACTTCTTAAATGATGATCAAATTCTTGACTCAAATATTCACCACCACGATGAGATCGTAGTGCTTTAATTTTCTTGCCAAGTTGGTTTTCAACTTCATTCTGAAACTCTTTGAACTTTTCAAAAGATTCAGACTTATGCTTCATTAAGTATATGTATCCATATCTACTTAAATCATCAGTAAATGTTATGAAGTATCTGTAACCACCTCTATCTTTTGTGCTCATTAGTCCACATACATACATCTGTATGTATTAGGGCCAAAAGCTCTGTTGCCCTTTCACTCACTCTAGTAAAAGGTGACATTGTCATATTTCCCATCAGGCAAGATTCACATGTTTCAAATGATTCACAATAAAATTAGGTTAGAAGTCCATCATTTTGGAGCTTCTTCAAGCGATTTAGGCTAATGTGACCTTATCGACTGTTCCATAGATAGGTGGTGCTACAGTAATTTGCTTTTTGCTTTTTGGTGTTTATGTTATAGATGTTGGATCCTTGATCCATAATATAGAGTCCATTACTTAGTATGACATCGGCATAAAAGATGTTATCTTTGAAAATAGAAAAACGTTGACCTTTAAGAGTAAAATAATAGCCTTCTAATTCCAAAACACAAGTCGCAATCAAGTTTCTAGTAATAGACGAGACAAAATAACAATTATTAAGTTCTAATACTAAACCAGAAGGTAAAGGTAAACTATAATCTCCAATGGCAAGTGCAGTAACTCTTACTCCATTTCCAATGCGTAGGTCTACCTCTCCCTTAGCTAAGCTTCTACTTCTTTTTAGTCCCTGCACATTCGAAATAATGTGAGAACCATAGCATGAGTCCAGTACCCAAGTTGAAGCTTTAGCTGTTAGGACTTCTATAACATTTGTACCTGAATTGGAACTCACAGTTTCAATCTTTTTATCTTCCTGGTATTTTGGGCAGTTCCTCTTCCAATGACCCTTGGCATGGCAGTAGAAACAATCATGGTCAGCCGCTACTTTAGCATTTTCAGAAGTCTGCTTGGGTTATGCAACTTGTTTGCCCTTCTCTTGCACGTTCTTCTTCTGTTGTCCAAATGCCCCTTTCTTGAACCCTCTTCCCTTGTTGACCATCAAGATCTATTTCTTGGTGTCAACAGAGATATTTTTCTCAAATGTTTTAAGCATCCCATGTAGCTCTTTAAGTGTTTTTCCAACTCCATTCATATTGAAGTTCAACTTGAATTGAGCAAATCCATCATGAGAGTGAAGTATGATGTATGTAGCCAACTCTTGACTATAGGGGTGGCCAAGTCTTTCCATGTTCTCAAAATATCCAATCATATTGAACACATGAGTACTAATTGGCTTGCCTCTCTTAAGTTTGCAATCAAGAATTGCCTTATGAGTCTCATATCTCTCCATTCTCGCTTGCACCTGAAACATAACTTTCAGGTTGCGAATGATGGTGTAGGCATCCATCCTCTCAAACCTCTTTTGAAGGCTCGATTCCATGGAAGCAAACATAAGATAAGTGACAATCACTAACTTATCTTTGATATGCTTTTCCTCTACTATCTCATCTGGAGTAGACATAGCAGTCAATGTTGGGATAGGGGTGTCAAGGACATTTTCTCTTTTTCAGACTTGAGAACAATTCTCAGATTTCTTTCCCAATCGAGGAAGTTGTTTTCGTTCAGCTTATTCTTCTCAAGAATCGAACGTAAACAATTCTCAGATTTCTTTCCCAATCGAGGAAGTTGTTTTCGTTCAGCTTATTCTTCTCAAGAATCGAACGTAAGTTGATGATTGTTGGGTTATCGTTTCTAGACATGATATCTACAACATAAATAACATGCAAAATATAAATCATGCTTGTCATGCAAGAGCTTAAAAATTTTAAACATGCTTTAAACATATATACGCTAAAGCCATTTTATCCATTTAAAATTTTCCCTTTGAATAAAATGATTCCAATATCATATTTCAGATAAGACTTTAGGCATACTTTGGCACTTTCCTAAATCCTATGTGATCAAGGTAAGTAACTTTTACTAGTTATAACATTTATAACTCTTGGTTGATAGTTTACATCTGATCAGTGCTATTTTGTAGTGCATATCTGGGGGTTATTACCAGGTTTGAGGCGCCATTTGGATGGATTTAGAGCACAATCGTGGATTATGGAGTTAGAGTGGAGAAGTGAAGAAATCATGGGATTTATAAAGGTTTGAAGTGTATTGAATAGTAGAAGAACAATGTGCTGAATTCAAATGGTCCGTTCCCTCTACTCAGATGTCCAAATGAAGTGATTCCAATTCAAGGAGTTATATCTTGAAGTCTACTGCAAGTCCTCAAAATAGGAGCGCAATCCGAGTTGGGAATAAAACGTTATGGCATTTTTACTAAAGTGTCGCAGAAGCTGAAAATGGCACCTCCGCCCCGCGGTGGAACTCATCGCCCCACGGTGGAACTTGACGCCCCGCGCCAGAAGCCACCGCAACCCGGCGGTGGATCTCAGAGAAGGAAACTAAAAGACTGACACCCCGCGGTGGATCTCACCGCCCCGCGGTGGATCTCGGCGGTGGGCACGTCACGCCTCGCGACCAGCAGAAGACTTTATTTCCTTTATTGCATTTCGGACTTTCTTATTTTTATTATTTTATTTCCTTTGTTATTTCCATTAGGTTAACTTATTTCCTAAGCCTATTTAAGACTTCTTTCTAGGTCTTGAGTGGGCAGTCACGAAGCCAGACATCAGACTATTATCATCGTTGTTTTCTTTCTCATTAGGGTTTCATTTGCATTTGAATGGAGTACTAATTTCCCTTTGTTCTACTAGACGTTTGAAGCAATACAGTTTATGTGTTTGTGAGATTTCTATTCCTTGTTCTTATTCTTATATGTGTTGGTTTGATTCTCTTGGTTATATTGAATATTGATTCATTGTTATTCTTCATAGCATGATCAACTAGGTTGAGTAATATTTATCAATTGCTAGGGTTTGCATATAGTGGAATACGAGTGCATATCTAGTAGCAAACATAATTGTTGCATATAGTGGAATACGAGTGCGCAATTGTGAGTGAGAATCATTTGCATGTTAAGTAGTAAGGTTTTCTTCTATTTGCATGTATCCTATATCCTTGTGTGCATTGCTATTGCTTTATTAGTGGTAAGGTTTTCTTCCATTGATATTGTAGTAAGTACTATCAACAACTGTCTGAATTGGTAGTTAATCAAGATCAGGGTGGGAACAACTATAAGAATAGATAAAGAACTTGGATTTAATAGATTTCGGTGATCAAATTATATCTCTGTATTGTGGATCTCGTTCTAGTGGAACTTCTTCCCCAATCATATTCTCAAGTCAACTAAACATGTTCACTTTGCTCTGTTTGATAACCCCCCCCCCCCCCCCCCCTTCCTTGTTACTTATTAATCATAATTGCATACTTCATCAGATCTTCCATGTGGGTTCGACCCTTACTTGCTTACTATACATCTGTTTAGTAGGTTGTTTGGACTTTTACTTTGACTAGGCCATTCAACGATATTTGCATTGCATATTTCGGCCACGTCAAATTTGGCGCCGTTGCTGGGGAAGTTTTCTGTTTTGGTGTGTGTTTTTGTGATTGACTACGGTGTGGATCTATCTTACGGTCCGCACCTTTGCTACTGATTCACTACTTGTTGAAGTTGATACAGAAATAGGTACGAATGGCACAGACACTCCGACAGCTGACTGCGCCAGATCTGATATAGCAGCCATTGGCTGTAATCATTCCACCCCTTGCGGATGGTGTGACATTTGAGCTCAGAACAGGAGTGCTACGGTTGCTCCCGAGATACTATGGACGATGTGGAGAGGACCTCATCCTACACTTGGGTAAATTCCACAACGTCATCATGAGCATTAAACCAGTTAAGGTCACTGAAGATCAAATTAAAATGAGAGCCTTCGGGTTCACTCTTAAGGACGATGCTGAAGACTAGTACTATCATCTGCCTGGTGGAAGCATAGATTCATGGGCTAAGCTACAAAAGGCATTCCTCGCACAATATTTCCAACCAAGATGGTGAATGCCTTGAAAAGGGCGATTGCCAGTATTGAACAAGGAGAGGAGGAGACCCTTTATGACTATTGTGAACGGTTCAAATGACTTTGTTCTAGTTGCCCGTTCCATGGTTTTGACAAGAAAGCTCTAGTGCTCTATGTTTACAATGGGTTGCTGGATGATGAAAGAAGAATCATAGATGCTACTTGTGGTGGTAGTATCTTGAATATGACCCCTGATGCAGCCATGATTAGACTTCATGATATGGCTGAGAGCACAAGGGATTTTGATGAAGCCCCAAATACCAGAGGAGTTAATGTTGTTAACTCTAATGATGCACATTTATTGCAAGAAATTGTTTCATTGAAAGACATTATTGCGAAGATGGGTAAACAAGAAGCACCTCAACATCACAATGCTTGTGGAATTTGCGTTGATCCATTTCACAACACCAATGCTTGTCCCCAACTTCAGGATGCCACTACTGCTGAAGTATACGCTGCTGGAGGTTACGGACCTATTAGACCTCGATATAATCAACATCAGCTACAACAACCAACACCATGACCTCACTTTTATGAGCTACCAGTTTCTCCCCAAGCTAGTAGTTCCCCTTCAACTAACGACTTGCTCACGGCCTTAACAATGCACTTCACAACTCATGTGCAAACAACTGAGGCAAGCATCAAGAGCATGGCAGAGAGAGTGGGTCAGTTAACAGATGTGGTCACTAGGTTGGACAAAAGGGCCGCACATGAAAGTGTAAATGTTGTGACCCTCCGAAGTGGCAAGGAATTGCAAGTCGCTCCTACTGCTGAAAAGGACGACAAAGCTGAAATTGAAGATGGGCAAGTTCCACCGCCCCGCGACGACACCCACCGCGACCCGGCGGAGACTCTCAGTTGTCCTGAGTTAACACCACCGCCTCGCGGTCAAGAACACCGCCCTGCGGTGAGATTACCGCCCCACGGTGAAAGCCCAGATCTTGAGCATGACGACGGACTCCCTTGTTCATCCATTTTTTCCTTCTCTTGGTTCTGAAAAGCCCCCTGCCCCCCTTCCGGAGGCACTAAAGGAGAGGATGATAATCGACGACAAGGATCTCTTCGACACCTCCAGTAGTTGTAAGGCAACCATCCCTTTGGCCCATTTAGCAAACAACGCCCCATGCTACACAGAACTTTTAAAGGCGCTGGGTAAGATCAATAAGAAACCAAAGGGGAAGCACAAGAAGGGGGGCTTGATACAAATGGCGGATTTTTATATGCTGGATACGGGGCAGGATAAACATGTAGCCCCTGCGATGCTGGGTAGACCGTTTTTGAAAATGGCAAGTGCTTTCATGGTTATGCACAACGGTCCACCCATCACGAAGTGCACAAGCAAGGGGGAAAAGCTCAACATGGAGCACACAAAGAGGCATCCCCTTGATCCAGGCCCCAAGAGTTTGGTTGTTGTAAGCAACCCAAGTTGAGGAGAATTGAGTAGGATGTCAAGCCATGACAATAACTAAGGCGCTGCTCGGGAGGCAACCCGAGGTATGTTTTTCTTTTCCCTTGTTTTTCTTTCTTTGTTTTTACATTCTTCTTTAGTATGTTTTTGCTTTGTTTTTATTTTTCTTTGTTTCCGACTAACCTGCAGGGAGGAGACCCTATGCGAATTGAATAAGGTGTTTCCCACACCATTGTAAGTCTTCTTTTTCCCTGCACTAAGTCACTCCCCGAAAAAAAAAACCTTAAACGGGCAGTAAGTAAAAAAAAAAAAAAAGTTTTACCGAGCTGTCCAGAATTCCAACGGAGATGGTGCGCATCATGTTGTCACGGAGGAATCATTAGCCCTACACGTATTTTTGACAACGATGATGGCCATCCAATTGACAGCGGGAGAGGAGGATCACTAGGGCCCAACCACGATGACATCTGGTCCCATTTTTTAAGGTCACGCAACCCTATTTCCCTTGAATTACCACTTCTCACCACAATGGTTCCCTTTGGTTGCATGGTAGGAGTTGATTTGGAAGACCCGCCCAACACCAGAGACATGAGCTTTATGGAGATTTACCGCCAGCAACAAAGAAAGTGTCCAAGCAGCTTGGCGACGTTTGTGAGTTATTTTTTGCTTTTCCCTATGCTTTATTCTTTTGTCTTTCATTACATTGAGGACAATGCAATGTTTAAGCATGGGGGAAGGTTTTATACTTGTTGTGTCGTTGAGGATGAGAATAAAGAGAAAAAGCCAAAAATTTGAAAAAAGGCTAACATTGAAATCCTGGGATAGGTCGAAAACCCGAAAGGGTGGCCTAGGCAATAAACAGGTGGCTTGGACCAGCATTAGGCTGGGGTAATAATTGGTCAAGAGTGACGTGAGCTTATGTGAGTACATCTATTGGAAAATGAAATGAGTGGCTTGGTGAAAACCCGAAAGGGCGCCTTGGCAAAATGAGTGAAAAGAAGAAGAGTGAATTTTAGGAATCCTCATTTTTCCTGGCGTGGCGACATAAGAAGAAGTGATATAAGGAGGATTCGGGTAGGTCACTCTGGGAGGTATAAGAAGATAGATGGGAGATAGGATTAGATTATATTCACTCTATGGTGTTTGGGATAAGCTTGGGGAAAGTACTCTGCTTTCCTTTTGGATTGATTGTGTGGGGTGTTGAGATTTTTGATTTGATGTTGTAGTTTATTGTGTTGGGCTTATATTGTATTGGCTGCCTGGAGTTTATTGTTGGGTATAACTCTTGGAGATTGAGTTTTCTATGCTTCCTGAAACCTTGGGGATTGATTGGAGGAGTAGGTTGACTTTAGCTTACTCGAGGACGAGCAAGGTTTAAGCATCGGGGATTTGATCAGTGCTATTTTGTAGTGCATATCTGAGGGTTATTACCAGGTTTGAGGCACCATTTGGATGGATTTAGAGCACAATCGTGGATTATGGAGTTAGAGTGGAGAAGTGAAGAAATCATGGGATTTATAAAGGTTTGAAGTGTGTTGAAGAGTAGAAGAACAATGTGCTGAATTCAAATGGTTCGTTCTCTTTACTCAGATGTCCAAATGAAGTGATTCCAATTCGAGGAGTTAGATCTTGAAGTCTAATGGAAGTCCTCAAAATATGAGCGCAATCTGAGTTGGGAATCAAACGTAATGGCATTTTTACTAAAGTGTCGCAGAAGCTGAAAAAGGCACCGCCGCCCCGCGGTGTAACTTGACGCCCTGCGCCAGAAGCCACCGCGACCCGGCGGTGGATCTCAGAGAAGGAAACTAGAAGACTGACGCCCCGCGGTGGGCACGTCACGCCTCGCGGCCAACATAAGACTTTATTTCCTTTATTGCATTTCAGACTTTCTTATTTTTATTATTTTATTTCCTTTGTTATTTCCATTAGGTTAACTTATTTCCTAAGCCTATTTAAGACTTCTTTCTAGGTCTTGAGTGGGCAGTCACGAAGCCAGACATCAGACTATTATCATCGTTGTTTTCTTTCTCATTAGGGTTTCATTTGCATCTGAATGGAGCACTAATTTCCCTTTGTTCTACTAGACGTTTGAAGCAATACAGTTGATGTGTTTGTGAGATTTCTATTCCTTGTTCTTATTCTTATATGTGTTGGTTTGATTCTCTTGGTTATATTGAATATTGATTCATTGTTATTCTTCATAGCCTAATCAACTAGGTTGAGTAATATTTATCAATTGCTAGGGTTTGCATATAGTGGAATACGAGTGCATATCTAGTAGCAAACATAATTATTGCATATAGTGGAATACGAGTGCGCAATTGTGAGTGAGAATCATTTGCATGTTAAGTAGTAAGGTTTTCTTCTATTTGCATGTATCATATATCCTTGTGTGCATTGCTATTGCTTTATTAGTGGTAATGTTTTCTTCCATTGATATTGTAGTAAGTACTATCAACAACTGTCTGAATTGGTAGTTAATCAATATCAGGGTGGGAACAACTATAAGAATAGATAAAGAACTTGGATTTAATAGATTTCGGTGATCAAATTATATCTCTGTATTGTGGATCTCGTTCTAGTGGAACTTCTTCCCCAATCATATTCTCAAGTCAACTAAACCTGTTCACTTTGCTCTGTTTGATAACCAACCCCCCCCCCCCCCCCCCCTTCCTTGTTACTTGTTAATCATAATTGCATATTTCATCAGATCTTCCCTGTGGGTTCGACCCTTACTTGCTTACTATACATCTGTTTAGTAGGTTGTTAGGACTTTTACTTTGACTAGGCCATTCAACGATATTTGCATTGCATATTTCGGCCACGTCAACATCTTATGTCAAATCTATCACATGCCTCAAAATCCAAAACTTTATCTTTTGGTATTTTGTTGAGTATAACCAAATCAAGCTTGTAAACCCCTTATATAGATTTAACCTTACTATCCCAAGGTCAAAGCATGAACACCTTGCTTTGGCAAAACCTATCCATCAAATTCCAAGGGCCTCATAGGTTATGATTTAGAAAAGCAAAATCTCAATTTTCTTTTAAGGGAACTAGGTTTATCATGCAAGTCTATTTACTAGTGAACTAAATAGCATAAATAAACAAGCAAGCATAAACCTAGAGATATTTAAAGCAAAACAAATGCAATAAATTAATGGATCCTAGTATGGCCCCTAAAAAATCCATAAGATCTAATCTTCATAGATTCTTCTTGTCTCTTGGATCTCCATCCTTGAATCTTCATAAGATCTTCTTCTCTTGTATTACATGAGGTAAATCTAATCTAATTTTTTGAAAATTAAATTACAAAAATACATAACGATACGCAGATCGTGTATAAGAACGATACACAGATCGTATTTTCTATCCTATTTGGGCCATACCAGTCATCGCATGCAATAATAATATCAAAATATTAAATCACACATGCAAAATATAATATCAAATATTAACAGACAATAATAGACTACTAATCATATTAATAGACTTTCAAGATTACATTAATTAAATTATCCAATAAAATAATTAATCCAATCTTCTTATTATTGTAATTCAATAAAATCATATATGGAATTAGACCAATATTAATCATTACCATGTATAATTGGATAAAATATACTCTAGAGATAAGATATCTTGTTACCATATCTAATTAAGGTAGTTAGGATCTTATGCTAACAAACCCTAACCCTAATTCAGCCACCACCCTAACTTCACCATGCATCCACCACCCCAGCCAGCCCGCGCAGCCAACCGTCCCCCGGACCGCCGCCGCACCACCCCCGGCCTGCCGTCGGCCACCATGCACCGATGTGAGCCACTTTTGGCCACCCAGCACGGGTTTTACCCCTTCTCCCACTCAAATTTTGTAACAATTACAAATTTTAATGATTTTAAGGATAATATGGTGTAATTTTTAGAAAATTAATAGTTTTTGAAAAATTAATGTATGAACCAAATTCATACAAAATTAATCAATTTTGGGCATTCAAGGCATGCAATTCTAAATTTCTAGGGTTTGAATCAATTTTCACCAACATGAAAAATCAAGTGTTTTTATGTGTGATTATCATTTATACAAGAAATCATATATCTTGCTAAAATCAAACATACAAATCGATTTTGGGGTCAAAATTAAGCAAAAAATTCAGAATTTTAACATGCATAATTTCGGTCATAAGGCTGAAATTTTAGAGTATATTATATACATAAAAGTCACAACTTTATGCATCCAATCAATTAAAATCACAATTTTAATCATACAAGTTAATCCATACATCAATTTTACTACTAAATTGAACCCAAATAATCAAAAACATGCATCAAAATTAACAACTTTAATTATGATCATATCAATTTATGCAAGAGGCTTTGATACCACTGTAGGAATTTAAATGCTTAAGCGGAATTTCAGAAAATAGTTTTCTAACATCTAACTTAGGATCTCATGCATAAACTTGATACGAATCATATATGAAAGAGTAACATACCTTTTGATGCAAAATTTGTTTCCGGGATCACCCTAGAGAATAGAGCCTCAAGTGTGACTCATCTACTTGGTCCACACGAGCACGATACTAAATCGCCTTGTCTTCGTTTGCTAGAACGAACGAACGAAAGCTTCAAAAACTCACACCTTGCACACAAGGCTTCTTCCGTCTATATATGTTGGTGTGGTCGTGATCCATATCACACATGTACGTATGATTCTCATAATCATATATGTGAATTAGGACTTTTCCTTTTTTCTTATCTAATAATACATTAGGAAAATATATATATATATATAACAATTATATATATTCTTATCATATATATCTCATAAGATAAATCTCCTTTTAACTAGAAAGGGATATTTATGATTGATACAATATCTTATCTTTTCAAAAGATAACTTTCCTTATGTCACAAAGTAAATAGATAACCCTTTATTATTACTTGATGAACAATCCACTCTTCCAACAATATACATTGGCCAAAATTCCCAGTCCCACAATGGGCCTCGAGTTACTTTGATGTAGCTAATTACTCTATTGTGTGTGACCTTATAGGACCCAGATAAAGTAGCAATGGGCCAAATCTAATTTATCCCATAAGTCATAGTTGGCTTCTAGCAAAGCACTAAGACTACCTAAAATATCCGGATTATAAATCTCCATTATTAATCCTATTCTATCATTAGTATATTCCATCTTGATTAAAGGACACATATTCCTTCAATACTTGCGTGATTGCTCTCGGTATGCCACCATTGGTATGAGGTAGAAGCTGACTTCAAATCTTCATCTAATAAATATATTGTAGAAAGAAAACACACAAAAAAGAAGAAAGTGATTGAAAGGAGAGGCAAGGCACATGAAGTCTTGATGGGAAAAGGCTGCAAATGCTTTTTCACTCTATCCCAATAGGTGTACAATCCATTAAATATAATACTAGACCACTAAATAAAATCCCAAATTGTAGGCCCACTAAATAATAAATAACTAAAAACAAGCTACCCACTATCACAATATCAGAACAAATCCTAACTTGCTTAACAACTAAATCACGTCTAACAAGCCACTAACAATCACCAATTAATTCAAACATAATAAAAAATAAATAATCCTAAACTAGTTTAATTTTGAAGCACATTCAACACCATCCCTTGATTCAAAATTGCCAACAATAATCTGCATGTCTTCATTCTTTGAAATTGAAGCACTTCTCTTCTTCATTCTTTTTCGTTGATATTTGATGCACTTCTCATCAACTTCAAAAAAGAGTTTCCTCCCTTGTAACTTGTGCCATGCTGGACTTCTTCTCATTATCAAATCTATAATTTTTTTGTACATGACCAAACCTCTTGCACTTGAAACATTGAGGTTTTCCTTTATGCCAACAATTCTCTTCTTTGTGGCCAAATTTCTTACAATGGTTGCACTGAATTGAACTCCTTTTCTCGTTGGAGTCGTCATCTTTTGACTTCATTTTGTAGAAAGTATCTTCCTTCACTTGAAATGCCTTTTCCTCTCATTTTTCATCGGACCTGTTTAGCCTAACTTCATGGGCTTGCAAAGAACTCTTCAACTCATCAAAAGTATAAGAAGATAGATCTTTTGATTCCTCAATTGCAGCAACCACATGATCAAAATTCTTGGTTAAACTTCTAAAAACCATGCTAACAACACTTTCACTACACAAATTTTCACCATAAGACTTCATGTGATTAACAATTGCAGAAACCCTGGACAAATACTCTTGCACATATTCTCTATCTTGCATAACTAAATTCCCATGCTTTGTTGGAAGTGACTGTGGCTGAAATCCGAGGAAAGATTTCATCATCCATGGCTTGTTGGATCATGAATAAGGCCTTTAAATCCTTCTTATGGTTCTGCCGTAACTGCTGGTCGGGCTCATCCGGTTCAAGATCTTCAAACTTGTTCTCTACAAGACTCCATAACTCTTGGGACTTGAAAAATATTTTCATCTTAAGACTAAAAAAATGATAATTTTGCACCCTTAAAAACTGGAATAAGGGATATAATATTGGTACCATTTGCTTGCATCTTTGTTGAAATTTGAGGCACTTTCTCACTCAATCTCTCTTGTGTTTGCCTCTCACACTTTTCTCCTCCATTTTTTTTCAAAATCGTTTCCTGGAAGAATGCTTGTGTTTGCTCTGATACCAATTGTAGAAAAAAAAACACAAAAAAGAAGAAAGTGATTGAAAGGAGAGGCAAGGCACGTGAAGTCTTGATGGAAAAAAAACTGCAAATTCTTTTTCACTCTATCACAATAGGTGTACAATCCATTAAATATAATACTAGACCACTAAATAAAACCCCAAATTGTAGGCCCACTAAACAATAAATAACTAAAACCAAGCTAACCCACTACCACAATATCAGAACAAATCCTAACCTACTTAACAACTAAATCGCGTCTAACAAGCCACTAACAATCACTAATTAATTAAAACATAATAATAAATAAATAATCCTAAACTAATTTAATTTTGAAGCACATTCAACATATACAACCTTACTAACTTGCTTCTTCTATTCATTTATACTAAAAAAATAAAATAACTTAATAACTAAATAAATAAGAAGGATTATATAATACCATACACTAAAAGCCATGACTTCCTCAACCAATTGAATTCCATATATATTGTTATATATACACTTATAATAGGGATATTTCACGCACCAGTCTAGAGAAGACAAAGAGCTGCAACGCCAGGTGAAAGAGTTGATGGACAAAGGCTATGTTTGTGAGAGCACTAGTCCATGCATTGTACTTGTCATCCTAGTGCCTAAGAAGGATGGCTCATGGCGTAAGTGCGTTGATTGTCGCACGATCAACCAAATCATGGATGGTGAAGTATAGTCATCATATTCCTTGTTTATATGTCATGTTAGATGAATTGCATGGTGCCACATTATTTTCTAAAACTAATTTAAAAAATTGGTTACCATGAAATTAGGATGAAAGAAGGCGGTGAGTGAACAACCACATTCAAGACTAAGTATGGCCACTATGATTGGTTGGTCATGCCTTTTGAACATACTAACGTCCCTAGTATGTTCATGAGGTTGATGAACCATGTCCTTAGAGCCTTCCTGGGCACATTTATGGCTGTCTACTTTGATGAATTCTTGTATATAATATATCTTTAGAGGCACGTGTGGGTCACCTTAGGGTCGTGTTTGAGTGTCTTGAGAGTCGGTAAGGAGAAGGTATGCGCGATCAAGGAGTGGCCACGGTCGACGATGGCGACAGTGTTGCTCTAATTCCTTGGGCTTGTTTTTCTTACCAGCGCTTTGTGAGGGATTTTAGCATCATTTCTACGCCACTTTATTATCTCACCAAGAAAATGTTGGGTATGAGTGGAATGAGTCCTACGAGGCCACCTTCGCCGCGCTCAAGGACCTCTTGTGCAACGCGCCCTCGTCCAATTATCGGACTTTACCAAGACTTTTGAGGTTGAGTGCAACGCCTCTAGCCATGGCATAGGCGATGTGCTCCTTCAAGATAGGCGCCCCATCGCATACTTTAGTGAAACATTTAATTGTTTCGCGCTCAATTACCCCACATACAACAATGTACTTTATGCTCTCATTAGGGTGTTAAAGATGTGACATCACTACTTGTGGCCCAAGGAGTTCGTGATTCCATCCGATCACAAGGCATTACCTAAAGGGACAAACCAACCTTGGCCAACGCCATGCTCGATGGGTGGAGTTTTTTTAGACTTTTCCGTATGTGGTTAAGTACAAGAAATGTAAGGATAATATGGTAGCATATGCCCTTTCTTAGAGGTATGTCATACTCCCTCACTTGGATGCTAGGATTCTTGATTTCTACCTATTTAAAGAATTATATGCACAAGATGAACACTTTAGGGAAATTTATGCCAATTGCGTATCTAAGGGTAAAATCGATGTATTTTACGTAGATGATGCGTACTGGGTTAACACTAGTACAAAAAGGCCATCTAATACCGGTTTTTTACTGAAACGGATACCGGTTATGGTTCCGGTCTATGATGAGCCAAAATCCTGCTACGTATACCGGGTTTTCACAAAACAGTATGGAGCAGGGACACGAATACCGGTTATTTAAATAACCGGTATCCCCGAATTTGTTTTTCTTTTTTTTTAAATTATTTATTATCGATACCGGTTATGTGAAAAACCGGTATCTACCTCCTTGTCTGTTACATATCGGTTATTAAAATAACCGGTATGATATTTATTATTTATTTTTTTAAATATTTTTTTACAATACCCATTCAGCTATATATTATACCACCGGTTTACATCATTGTATTTCACACAAAATGCTACAACAGTGTACAGCAAAATCACAACAAATAATCCATATATAAATTATATATAATAAACTGTTAACAAGCGTTAACTCCTTGAGCTATAAATAACAAAAGAACTTACGAGTTTCATATCTCTTTAAACTATAAATAACAAAATAACCTAATAAAATAGCTTCCAACAAAATATACTAGTTATTGAAGGATTCACCAATAATCAGAAATGGTTTGAAACCTAAATTCATTACCCAAGAAGGTCGACATGCATTCTCATACTGAACCCTAGATTTCTTCCAATCGACTGGGTAAAGGAGTCCCACAGAAGCAATTTCAGTGGCTCACTTCTTGGATTCTTTCTCTAAACAAGCGTAGAATGTGTCCCTCGCCTGTTTCACCCAAAAATTTGGCAAGAAAGAATGCTTAATTGAAAATTTGAATTCAATACATGAACAAAAAATCAAAATTTAGTTTCTTACAACATAAAAAGCATGGTTGGGCACCTTGTTCTTTCTTCAGGGTAGAGCCACTGTTGGAGGAGTTTCCAGGTAGCCTTGAATGTCTCAAGGAAGGTGACACAAAGCGTACTTTCCTATATTTTATAAAATGGACAAAAAAAGGTAACAATGTCAACACGACAACACAAAAAAGTAACAATTTCAATTTCTAACATACAACATCATGAAAAAGGAGTGTTAGTTCTTCATATGAACTTTCAAGATTTATCAAACAAAGAGAGTTTTTCTATTTCTGAAGTTATTTTAGCACATCTTGAGTTCCTAGAAAACATGCCATACAGTTTAAGTTCATCACTCAAACTAAGGCATAATGAGATTACATTCCGAGAATGTTGATGTTTCCCATGTTGGATTGTGACAAAATTCAAGAGAACGGACATGTTACACAATCAAATTGGCAAACTTAAACCAATTCATAAATGAAAGAGTCCTACTATTAAGATCCATCAATGAACAGACACAATACCCAAATGGTCCACTGTGTTCACCAGAGCCTTAATAGTATAATCCTTTAACGTTTCAACCACTCTGCATATTTGGAAAAAATACTCATAAAACTCAGGCATTAGAAGCACAGCAACCAATAATAACCAAAATGCAACTTACATCTGTTTCTGGTCATCGTTGGTGTAAGAAAGTTCAAAATACTCTACTGCTGAATACAGCTGAGTTCTCAAATTCTTCAGATCCTAGACAGCAAGAAAAATGACACATGTAAGGACTAGTTGGAACTTGTCAGTCCAAACATACATATTTGCATATCTAATCTTGATGGCTCATAGTTGAATCAAATAATCAACCTAATTGAAATCCGACAAGAGATTGTAAGAAACAAAAGGTATCCTAATAATAGGACTCCAGGTTAATGGTGAGCTCTAAGCGTAAGAGTTACCAGCTTGACAGAGCAGCTAGGAGATGTTAATAATGAATTAGTAGGTCCACTACCTTGACACTATCAACAAAAAGAATGAATTCCTGCATAGACAACTCATCATAATCGGCTGCTTGCTGATGAAGGGGTAAAGAAACAGAACAGTCAAAGTATCCATGGAAGAAGGGTCTGAATTGGGTGACTCCTTTATTCTGCAAAGTTAGAAGAGTATAATCAAGGAATGACATGACTTTACATAAACACAGAAACCATAATCTTTACCAAAACTTAGGAATCAAACATTACAGCCCTCAACGAGACCAAAGTCATATTATAAACAAGAACTCACTTTTGCTTTCTGAACCTCTGAAGAAATTAACAAGAAGAGCAGACAATTACAGCAACAGCTACTATATAATAATTATACAGAAATGCCTCAAACAAAAGCAACATATAATAACTTTTTTCAAAAGAGGACACAGGGGCTAATTAGCGTACCAAAAAGGACACTAATTTAATCAAAAAATTCAGTATGACAAGCTTGAGAATAAAGAGGTGCCCAACCATGCTTTTTATGTTGTGGTACTACATTCAATCAAGGGAATAGGATGCACAAATTGCCGTGCAGTGTAAAACCAACTTCTATCTCAAGTTTGAAACCTTTTACAGACAAAAGACAGACGAATATAAATACGAATCGATTTAGTTGACCACTGTTCTATGTAAGATAACAACTCATAAACACTAAACTAAGAGTCTAAGACCATCCATACTATTAGCAACCCATTTCATTGACAAGTTTGTAAGCAAATAGAATAATAATGAAATGCAAGCATACCTATGCATACTGTAATTACTAATTAGCATCTAGAGCTTAAACATTGACAAAAATTTCTCCTTACAATCTGAAAGGGACATTGAGCACAAAATACTTCACATTATATCTGAGTGCTTACCCTTTCCTCCATCTCGAAGCCAGAAATGAGCACTTTCACACCATCCATCGCAAGGCAGCAAGTATATCCTTCCTTAGGTAGTGCTCTTCGTTCTTTTGCACAAGCAAGAACACACTGAGGACCTGGTCAACATATGCCAATGCAGACAACCAAGCTCAACAGTTAACACATATTAGTTCATTAAATTGAATAAAGAAATCGGTAATTAGGTATTATTACCAACCAATTTGCACCCCTTAGCTCTCAAACCCTCGAATTTCTCCTAAAAACACAAGAATTGGGCTTATGAATCGGCAAAAAAACAATACTTCAAAATGAATGACAAGAACCTAACAACTTAAACTTCTTGGTGACTGACATGGTCGGAGGATGATATGACATGGTAGTCGTTGGGAGAATTCCGCAATGGATCGCAGCAGAGGAAAACCTCGGCGCTGTTAAGCTTGAGAGCGTCGTGAAGCGAATCGAAGATCTCAGGAGGGACGAGATTCCTCGACATGAAAACATTGGCGCCCTTAAACGGCTTCGAATTCATCGTTTTCTTATCTCCTTCAGAGTTCTACTTCTTCTCCGTCAGGCGCGAGTCTATGAATTTGAGATTGGGATCAGTTATAGACTGGTTTTCTGGCGATGGGGTTAGGGTTAGGATTTGGGGAATATGAAGAGGAACCATGAACGCGGGAAATGGCGTTTGATGGTGTAAAAGTTTTTTAGGGTTCGAAGTGTCCGCCCCTGATTGTCTTAGCTTAAAAAAAATATGTTTGCCTGTTTATTGCACCACACATGCATATCGGTTATATTAATAACCGGTATACAATATATTTACTTTTTTCGCAAATACCGGTTTTGTCCAATAACCGGTATCCGTTTCCAAGTTTCATACCGGTTTTACGCAACCGGTATCCTTCCTTTTGGTATTAGATAAGCCGTTTGTACTAGTGTAATGATGTAAAATTGTGTATTCCCTATTCATTCATTCGTAGGTTGCTCATCCAAGAAGTTCATGACGGTAGAGGAAATTTTGGGATAGCCAAGACCGTGCACTCACTTAAGGAACACTACTATTGGCCTAAGATGACCACGCAAGTGACTAAGTTTTGCAGTAGTTGTGTGACTTGTTATAAAGCTAAGTCTAGACCGAGTCACAATAATACACCCCTTAGTCGATTCCAGCAGTCTTTTGGGAGGACATTTCTATAAATTTTATTATGGGGTTGCCCAGTTTAAGAAGGCGATGGACTCTATCTTTGTGGTTGTAGATAGATTTTCAAAAATGGCTCACTTTATTGCATGTAGGATGACTAATATTGCTTTGGAGAATGCTAGTCTATTTTTTGAGCATGTGATTAGATTACATGGTATTCCACGCACCATAGTATCAGACATGGATGTTAAGTTTGTGAGTTATTTTTGGAAGACCTTATAGACCAACTTGGGGACACACCTACTCTTTTCCACTACTTGTCACCCCCAATCTAATGGACAAACAGAGGTTACTAATATGACTTTAGGTGTTTTTTTTGCGCACTATGTTGAAGTCTAATCTCCACAAATGGGGGTAGTGTTTGCCTTTGGTTGAGTTTTCTTATAGTAGGTCAATACAATATGCCACAAAGACGACGTCGTTCGATATTGTCTATGGCCGTAACCCCAAAATCTACTTGACTTGACACCGATACCGCTGAATGCAACAGAAAGCTTCAAGGTCGCGCAACGCACTGACATTTCAAGGTAGTTGCATGAGTGCACCCGCACCCAACATGAGCTATGCGCCACTCAATAAAAGCGGAAAATGGACATGGGCCACAAGCGTCTCATTTTTTATGTTGTTGACTTAGTGTGGTTGCATATTTGTTGTGATCGAGTCCCAACAAAGAGACATTGTATTTCGTTTCATAGATCGCCTTGGTGACAACACATACACTATGGAGTTGCCAAGTGACTATGACGTCGCGCACACAACTTTTTTGACGTCGTTGATCTATCTCCCTACATCTCCCCTAAGTAGGATAAGGATGAATCAGGGATGATTTGAAGCCAAGAAGGGAAGAATGATAGCTCTCTACCTACCTAGATGTTGAGGGAAGATGAGGAGATGATGAGCATCCATACCAACGGACTCGTGACTATGACGTGCTCTTGGAGTAATGCACAAGCCTTCCAATCCCTTCTCACAAGGGTGCTCACCATTTGTGGATCTTTATCAAGCCAACCTCCATTTGTCACACTTTTGACTATTGGGATTGAGGTTACATAGGACTAATACCTAGGCTCTTGTAATCTTATGACTTATAAGAAATTAACTACCCAATCTTGTAATTTGATAGACTTCTTAATCTAATAGAACTATTTAAACAAGGTATTCATTGGCAGCTAGGTAACGGTGATAAGATCAATTTATGCGCTGATAAATGGATTAAGGGTTTTAACCTATTTCCCCATTTTGATCAGACAAATATTACCACAAAAGTCTATGATTTTATTAGCTACCACACATTCAGATTTTCATAAACTGACCTCGATCTTTCCTCCTCATATTCTCTCCAAGATCATGGCCATTCGCATCCCTACTACAGATATCCCAGATAAAATCATTTGGAAGCCTTCTACTAATGGGAACTTATTTGTCAAATCAGCCTCTAAGCTTTCAACTAAAACCTTGATAATAACATAGATAACATCTTTTGGATATGGAAGTAGAACCTTCCTCCGAAAATCAAAAAAATCATCTGAAAAGTTTGCTCAGACTGTTTATCAAGTATAGAAAGACTAAATAGATTCTATAGTCGTGTACCCTCACAATGTTGTCTTTATAATGAATATGACGAAGATTTTAGCCATCTATTTTTTTAATGCACTTTTGCTCGTAACATTTTTGCATTAATTGAGAAGGAACATAATATTAAAAAGAATACCTATAGTAATGGTAATTTTATAACTAGCTAGAGGTTTTTTCTCAATAATTAATGTAACACAAATTTATGCTATTTTATTTGGTGGAACATTTGGAGACAAAAGAACAATATCTTCTTAAGAAACGTAAAAAAAACTAAGAATTACGCCATTCCTTTTGAAGCTAGTTGTCACCAATATACTGAATCAAATAAGTCGATTACACCCTCTAATGACAAAAATAGGAAAATAAATAATAAGCATTGACATTGGATCAAACGTGACCCATCCTCGATTAAACTCAATTTCGATAGATTAAAACGCTCAGACCAATCGTCTCATATAGCGTTTATCATGCGTATGATTCATCCAACATCCTTGCAATAGAACGAAAACGCATTCCCGATACATCTATTTTGCAAACGGAAGCTTATGCTCTACTCGAAGGATTGAGACATGTTGTCAGATTACAGATTAAGAAATTGCTATTGAAGATGATAACTTGATAGTTATTAGTAGTATGAAACGTTTCATGGAAAATAAGGACCATTATCCTTGACATTATTTTCCTATTGAATTACTTTGATTCTTTCATTGTCTTCCATGGTTACACGGGGTATAACTCGGCTGCTGATTTCTTAGCAACTAGAGATCTCGATGTTGAACAACTTCATGAATTTATTAAAGAAGTTTCCTCTCATAAATTCAGGAGATCAAGATTGGATTTGTACTCAAAGAATTTTGATCTTTCTATTTTTAGATTATTCATGAAGATCATCTATTGTGATGATTTATGTATGCCTTGTACAGTTGTACCTAGTAAGGGACCTAATGTTTGCTTTGTTAAAAAAAAAATTCTTTATTGGAATAAATAGCATATATTATTTTATTTTATTTTTTCTCTTCTTTGATGAAGGCTAGTTGATTCTATTTGATTTTTTCCCTTGTTTAAAGGCACATTCTAAGAGAAAAACTAATACAACTAGTTCAGTGCCCAAGCCATTCACGGATATATATATATATATATAATTTTTTTAGTATAGTATCAATTTATTTGTTCATGTATTTATAATAAACCTATATATCATATCACAAAAGATATTTAAATTATGTGTTTACTTCATATTAGAAATATTACTCACAATATTAGTGAAAAAGAAAAAATGGATGAAAATATTATTTACATGTATTGTAACAATATTTTAATAAAATAAAAATGACATCTTGAAGGCTATATATAAAATCATCCACGAATTGTAATTTTAAAACTCAACATTGTTTGTAACTTTATAATCGATTTTAACATATTATTAATATGATTTCAACATTTTTTGGTTTTGCATTTTTTTTTTCTCTCTTGAAGACGAGAAGTATATATTTCCTTGTATTACTATGAACTCAACAAATTTCCATGAAATAAATTCATTCGCCGTAAAATTGGTTATAAAATATTAGGCTAAAATAAGAAGCATATATTTTATTGTATTACTACGACCTTAAAAAAGAAAATATATAAATTCAAAGACCATACAATTGATGATGAAACATTGGGCTAAAATGAGAAGTATATATCTTCTGTTGTTTGGTAAAAGAAGTATATATTGTCTTATAATACTACGGAATCACAAAATTCCATAAAATAAATAAATTCCAAGGCCACATAATTGGTGATAAAAAAATTAGGCTACATAAAGTTTTCTTATTAAAATTTGTTTATTTTGGTACTTAAATATTTGTTTTTTAGTATAGTCAATCTTTCTTTAAGTTTAACAAATCAAGATGTTAAACTAAATCATATATAACCTCAATATCTTTTAGTAATTTGAATTTTTACACTTAAAAAAAACTGAGATTTTTAGGATGGTATTTAAATTTATTATTTATAAATAAACAAAAAAATAGAGTTATTATGGAGGTTAATATCTTCGGACAAAAGCGGAGGAATATGATAGGAATACATGGAAGCTATATTTATTGCATTATTAGAATCAAGTTTTTACAATATCCAATCTATTACAATTGAAGATTTTTTTAAAAGGGTTTGCTATTGTCTTGATTTATTTTATTTTAAATAAATTATTATTGGATATGTTGAGTTAAATAAAAGAGTTAAATTCTTGGGGTACATGGTCACTCAAAGAGGGATCGAAGCTAGTCCCGACCAGATCAAGGCCGTCGTCAACCTCAGATCCCCAAGATGCGTCAAGGATGTCCAGAAACTAACAGGATGGATAGCGGCACTAAATAGGTTCATATCCAAGTCATCAGATAAATGCAAGCTCTTCTACGAAGCCTTGAAAAAGAACAAATCATTTGACTGGACGGCTACACATGAACAAGCGTTCCAAAACCTAAAGGCATATCTGGCAAGTCCACTCCTACTAGCTAAGACAAAAGACAACGAGCCATTACCACTATATCTGGCTGTATCAGAATCAGCCGTCAGCGCAGTTCTAACAAGGGAAGAAGATGGTAAGCAGTTGCCAGTCTACTATGTAAGTCGTTCCTTACTCCCCGCCGAAACCAGGTACACATCGCTTGAAAAGTTAGTCTTGGCGTTGGTCATGGCCTCGAATAAGTTACGGCCTTATTTCGAATCACATGCTATTATTATAAGAACTAACCATCCCATGAAAGCAGTCATGAGGAAACCAAAATTTACAGGACGGATGGCCAAATGGGCCATACATCTCAGCGGCTTCGACATCGATTACGAGCGGAGGACGGCGATCAAATCTCAAGCTTTAGCCGACTTTGTGGCCGATTTCAACCCGACACTGGAACAAGAAGCCACGAAAGAGGCCGAACACCTAAAAATCAAAGAAGACAAGGGCACATGGCAACTCCATACGGACGGAGCGTCAAATGTAAGAGGAGTCGGCCTAGGCGTCGTGCTAAAATCACCACAAGGGGACCATATAGCCCAAACTGTGAGATGTGAATGGGAAGGGACCAACAATGAAGCAGAATATAAAGCCCTTTGTAACACCCCCAAATCCGAACCCATTTGGAAAGGTATTACCGCCAGTGACCTCAGTGTTCCTTACCGAGATCACCCAAGGCTTTACCGTTTGAATACAAACCATGAAATACAATGATACAAAATGATAACTTTATTCATATAAAACATGAGTCCCGGGATTACATCCCAATCCCGAATAGGACAAACACAGAGTTTAACAAAGTACAGCGGAAGTCTTTAAACAAGGTACATCGGAAGTCTTTAAACAAGGTACAACGGAAGTCTTTTAAATATATTACAAACAAGGTTCTTGACCACAATGGTCATCTCCCAAGGATCTCAACCTAATTAAAAGAAATTATTAAAAACATCCAAAAACAACCGTCGTCTTCATAGTCAATCTAGTCTCCTCATATCTTCGCTCTATCTGATGTGCCGAATCGAACGGATGACACCAGCCAACCATACAGAGAACAATTGCGGTTGGTTAGTCTACTGAATAGACTATGCAAGGGTACAAAGCAGAGTGGTTCGAAGCAGTCGTATTAGGTTAGACTCATCGCTTCTCGAATAATAACCGATGACGATAGTCAACCATCATACTCCTACTGGAATAAACAAGAGGTATGCACAAGAGAAGATTCTGGAAGACTGAATCTTCACATAAATCAACCCGAAAAGAGACTCCAAGAGATTGAGTCTTTAAGGAAATATGACAAATCTGAAACGTTTAAAGAATCAGACAACAGTGATTTAAAAGCTGACTTAGATGTTTCGGTTCACGACCAACCTCACCGCTTATAGCGAATCCAGATTGGAAAGAGAACGTACTCTGATCAAAAGTCGAGACGAGCTTTCCTAGCTGCACTATTTACTTAGCTGTACTACTCGCCAAAGGTATATTAATTATGTGCACTCGGGCACTTTATCTTATTAAATTCCAAAACCCATATTACATTATAAGATTTTAAACATATGCTCTATCATGCAGGACATACAACTAAGGAATGGACCTCACAGAATCCAAGCCTCTGGACTTATATCGAAGGAATGAACCTCACAGAGTCCAAGCTTCTACTATCGTAGGGTCTTGATCACCCTTTTCCCCAAGTTATAAAGAAACGAATGGACCTCTCGGAGTCCAGGCGTTCCTACAAATACTCGTGCTAACTAACAGTTCAAGCACAACATTAGTTCAGGATAAATCCACATAAATGCCTTCAAGGCGAACATAAATAATAGCGTTGTTCTAACAGATATACAACCTATTAATATCATTATTACAGTTTCCAAAACAGTTAATAAAACCATTTCCAGATAAACACAGTAATCATTCCAAATTAATAACTCAGATAAACAACTGATAATTAATGTAAATATGGAACGATGAGAAAGAGCGAACCGCCACTTGCCTTAATCCATAGAATAGAAACAAGCCTAATGACAACGACGGGATTCCGGGCTCGACACGGGTATAGGTCCGACAGCACAACGACCTTCGAATCGACCCATAAAAGGAACCCTAAGTTAGATCCGACATAACAACAGTATGAATCTAAAGACGACGAAAGAAATCGAAAGGAAACGACGCCACAACGGCGACTACCAAAGCCAAAAGCCCAAAAAGGCATTCTGGACACTAGTGGCGGTCGCCGCAGTTCATCACGGCGGGCGCCGTGAAGAACACGGCGGTCGCCGTGAAGAACTAAGACGACAGAAGCGGCGATAAAACTCACCCAAAACACGAGCGACTCGGCCTCCTTCGACTTGCTTTGGTTTCTAACCTCCAAGGCTACCAAAAGTTTCACAAAGGCACTCTGGAAACACCACCAACAACCTTCGGCGAAAGCTTTAGAAATCCGGCGAGGCACAACTCCGGTGAGGCAAGAATTTGGGAGAGCTTGGGATGTGGATTGAGCTCAAAAACCCCTCCCAGACACCTCCTTAAATAGCCAAAGCACCGGGAACACAATGATGGCCCTACGAAGAGCTACTCCGGCGCTGCCAGAGCCACGCCGACGACCTTCAGGCAAGGACCTCCGGACAACGACGACGGCGGGCGCCGCCATAAATGCGGCGGGCGTCACCATAGGCCTGGCGTCCCCAGCTAGGAGAAGACCCAGCCTGCTCCTCGAGCCTGGCGACGGTGGGCGCCGCCATAAATGCAGCGGTCGCTGCCCCTGTGGCTTTGCCGCCTCCTCGGCTCTTAGACGAAAATGATATTAACCCGGGATAAAATTATCGTACGCGAACGAGTATTAAAATCCAAAGCACGTCGTCTGTATTTTATTTCACTGAGAAAAATATTACAGATACAGAGCACATTACAGAATATCTCTAACTTTCTGAATTAAATCCGACGTACATAACGGGTACTCGGGAAAAATCCCGGAACTCCAGAAATAGCTTACAAAAATACGGGGTATCACATCTCCTCCCCCTTAAAAGAAGTTTCGACCCCGAAACTTAGGTCGAGAATAACTCGGGAAAACGCCTGAGCATATCTGACTCGGTTTCCCACGTTTCCCAAGTAACTTCCTCCGATCCAGACTTGGACCACTGAATCCGTACCAACGGTATGATCTTGCTACACAGCTCTTCTCACGACGCTCCAAAATGCGCACGGGCATCTCCTCATAAGTACCATTAGCTTGAATCTCGATGTCCTCATAACTCAGCACATGAGACTCATCTGGCACATACTTCCTGAGCAAAGAGACGTGAAACACATTATGCACTGGATGAGCCGATGGCGGCAACGCCAAGCGGTACGCTAGAGATCCCACTCTATCCAGAATCTTGAATGGTCCCACGTAGCGAGGGTTAAGCTTCCCATACTTACCAAACCTGAAAACTGCCTTCGAGGGCGACACCTTGACAAACACCTTGTCACCGACCTCGAACTCGACATTCCTATGCTTCTTGTCTGCATACGACTTCTGTCGACTCTGAGCGGTCAACATCCTTTGTCGAATCAAGGCAATGTCAGAAGCTGTCCTTTTGACCAACTCTGGTCCAAGCAGAATCTTGTCGGCATTCTTATCCCAACAAATCGGAGATCTGCATTTGAGACCATACAAAGCTTCAAACGGATCCATATTGATCTTAGCATGCCAGCTATTATTGTACGTGAACTCAATCAGACTCAGGTTGTCTTTCCAGCTAGTCGGACGATTGAGTGAACATGCTCTTAGCATATCCTCCAGGGTATGGATGGTCCTTTCAGACTGTCCATCTGTCTGAGGATGAAATGTTGTACTGAATCTTAATTCAGTTCTCATGGCCTTATAAAGCTCTTGCCAGAACCTTGACATGAATCGACCATCTCGATCCGATATAATGGTCTTTAGGAATGCCATGTAAACGGACAATCTCCTGGTGGAAAACTTCTGCTGACCTCTGGGTCACCCAAGTAACCTCAATTTCCAATACAAACACTATTGCTGCTAGTTCTAGGTCATGTGTTGGTTAGTTTGCTTCATAGGTTTTCAATTGTCTAGATGCGTATGCAATAACCTTGCCCCTCTGCATCAAAGACACATCCCAACCCATTTCTCGAAGCATTACTATAGACCATATAACCATCATTCCTTCCGACAATGCCAAAACCGGTGCATAAGTCAGACACTGTTTCAACTTCTTGAAAACTAGTCTTGCACTTGTCATCCCAGACAACTTCTTGTTGACCTTGTGGAACAGACTGGTCATAGGTGGAGTGATCTTAGAAAAATCCTTCCATGAACCGTCTATAATGCTCAGCAAGCTCTGGGAAACTGCGCACCTCGCTCACACCCTGAGGCCGCTTCCAAACAACTACTGATTCACTCTTCTGGGGAATAACCATAACCTCATTCTTATTGATCACATGGCCTAAGAAAGCCACTTCTAGATCCAACAATCGCACTTAGCCCACTTTGCGTACAACTGACTTGGTCTAAGGACCGATAAAGCAATCCGCAGATGTTCCCTATGAGCTTCCTTGCTCGGGAAAATATCAAAATGTCATTGATGAAGACCACTATGAACTTATTCAAGTACTGGTCTAAAACATCGATGCACTAGGTTCAGGAAAACTGCTGGAGCATTCGAAGCCCAGATGGCATGACTACAAACTCATAGTGACCATCTCTCGTCCGAACGCAATCCTCGGAATATCATCCTCACGAATCCTGAGCTGATAAAAACCAGACCTCCGGTCGATCTTGGAGAAAACTTTTGCTCCCTGTAGTTGATCCAACAGATCATCACTCCTGGGAAACAGATACTTGCTCTTGATCATGACTTTATTCAACTCTCGAAAGTCAAAACAAAGTCGAAATGGTCCATCTTTCTTTTTGACAAATAAAACTAGGGCACTCCTACTTAAGGTGATGCACTAAGCTTTATATAACTTTTGTCAAGAAGATCATTGAGTTGCTTCTTCAACTCTTACATCTCAACAGGAGCCATCTGGTACGGTGCCTCAGAGATCGGCGTGGTACTTGGCTCGAGATCAACGGCAAACTCCACAACACGATTCGGGGTATCCAGGAATATCTTCTGGAAAGACACCCGGAAATCCTCTAACCACGGGAATATCAAAAACTGAAGTCTATTACTGCCTTATGACGCTTCCGTCAATCCATACCGAGAATAATTATCGTATGGGACCATGGTTATTTAGGTCAAATCGCTTTGAATTTCTTACCCTTGATGGTAATCGACAATTCCGACAGACGATTGGTTCTAACCAAATATTTCATATTAATAATATTTATAACCAAAGGTTCACAAACTTAGCCGCATACAGAACTTAACTTACAACCATCCAAAATGAAAGTCTGGGTAGCACCCACATCAACAACACATTAACAAAAGTGGAACGCAGATACAAAGTACTCTAAGCATTAGGAGCATAGGGTCCATCCGCCTCACGCATCACGTAAAGACGTTGACCCTGACTTCCAGAAGTCATTGGGGCTTTCCTCTTATCCTGCGCAGTTGTCTGCATCGAAGGATTGGAAGTCTCTACTGGTTTAAACCTAGGTCTGTTGTTTGGATTAACAGACCCCTGTTGTGACTCCGCTCCTTTTTGCATTCCCTGCCGACAGAACCTCTGCATATGTCCTTCCTTTCCACAACCAAAACAAGTCTTCTTCTCATTCCGACATGCAAAATTCTTGTGCTCAGATGCACCACAATTATGGCATTGGATCAGACTCTTGCTCTGACCCGATTGCTGAGTTGACCCATCTCGAGTCGTTTCTGTCTTTGCCTTGCTGGACTTGGCAAAATCAGAAGGTGGTGCGGGACGTTTAAACCCACTTGCCTGAGGCTGGTTCTGCACTTGCCTCTGGCTATCACGCTTCCTGGTTGACTCCTCCAGAGTTACCTCCAACTTGTAGGCCGCATCCACGTACTGCTCGAGAGTAGAGCATGTGTGGTGCACCATCCATGGTTTAATATCTGGGTTCATCCATTCATGGAAGTACCAGATCTTCTGATCCTCACTGGATATCTCTGGTTCAGCATACTGCAGCAAATGATTGAATTTAGTGGCAAGCTCGGTCACCTTCAATCCATCCGTCTTAGGATACAAGAACTCCTTGTGTTTCTCCTCCCTCATAGCACGAGAGAATAAACGGTCCGTCATCTTGGTCTTAAACATTGACCAGGTCAACACTGTGCTATCAGCTAAGCCGGTACTCTCCCACCATTCACTGGCTTCTTCCTTCAACTGTATAAAAGCTATGTACACTTTCTCCGCTTCAGTGCACTCCACATTACGGAACAATCGCTCCATGTGGGAAAACCAATGAGCCACTCTGACTGACTCTCCCTTTCCATCGTAGATGTCGGGTCTCATAAAGTTAATGGCCTTCAGAGCTCGGTCATACTCCCATCTATTCTTGATCACGTATCCCTGTAGTACCTGGTTCTCTTGTTCCTCAAACCTCGGAACTTCTGGAGGTACTGGCACTCCTTATGCCTGAGGTGCGATTGGTTGCATTATCTCGGTGAATGCTTGCATAACAATCCCCCGAATTGCTGTGACTGTTGCTGCATCGAGCACTACTAGAGCATCGGCCTGAGCTTGGCCATTGCCTCCTGGATTATTGTTGAAGACAGACTCACGCTTTCCTAATGGGTCTGCATCAATCCTCGGGTTTGGTATGGGTTCATTGCTCGGCCCAGCACCAGCACGGATAACGTTCCTTGTGTTCACCATCTGTTTACTGATCAAATTCCAAGGATTTTATCACATTAGTACCATTATGATATACTTATTGTAATAAAATCAACTTAGAATAGATCAAACTCATAAATTTCTATTGATGAACTGAAACTGAGATACTAGGTTCTACAACCTCAAATCACAACGAGCGAACTGGGAATCAAGCCTAACTGGAGATGGCGAAACCACCTCGGCTTCTCCCGGGTTCCTCTGAAGAGAACAGAATGCACCCATATCTAGCGGGGCAACGAGAAATAAATTAGTCTTTCTAGACATAGAAGCAACCTTACTATATCAGACTATATAGAAGACACGACTATGAACGGTGTTTTGAAATTCTTTTCACTTTAAAAATTCAGAGCCCTTTTAAAGCATTTTCAAAAATGGATAAATGATTTATAAAATCGCAAACCCGTTTTAAAACATTTGGCTCTGATACCACAACTGTAACACCCCCAAATCTGAACCCATTTGGAAAGGTATTACCGCCAGTGACCTCAGTGTTCCTTACCGAGATCACCCAAGGCTTTATCGTTTGAATACAAACCATGAAATACAATGATACAAAATGATAACTTTATTCATATAAAACATGAGTCCTGGGATTACATCCCAATCCCGAATAGGACAAACACAGAGTTTAACAAAGTACAGCGGAAGTCTTTAAACAAGGTACAGCGGAAGTCTTTAAACAAGGTACAGCGAAAGTCTTTTAAATATATTACAAACAAGGATCTTGACCACAATGGTCATCTCCCAAGGATCTCAACCTGATTAAAAGAAATTATTAATAACATCCAAAAACAACTGTCATCTTCATAGTCCATCTAGTCTCCTCATATCTTCGCTCTATCTGATGTGCCGAATCGAACGGATGACACCAGCCAACCATACAGAGATCAATTGCGGTTGGTTAGTCTACTGAATAGACTATGCAAGGGTACAAAACAGAGTGGTTCGAAGCAGTCGTATTAGGTTAGACTCATCGCTTCTAGAATAATAACTGATGACGATAGTCAACCATCATACTCCTACTGGAATAAACAAGAGGTATGCACAAGAGAAGATTCTGGAAGACTGAATCTTCACACAAATCGACCCGAAAAAAGACTCCAAGAGATTGAGTCTTTAAGGAAATATGACAAATCTGGAACGTTTAAAGAATCAGACAACAGTGATTTAAAAGCTGACTTAGATGTTTCGGTTCACGACCAACCTCACCGCTTATAGCGAATCCAGATTGGAAAGAGAACGTACTCTGATCAAAAGTCGAGACGAGCTTTCCTAGCTGCACTATTTACTTAGCTGCACTACTCGCCAAAGGTATATTAATTATGTGCACTCGGGCACTTTATCTTATTAAATTCCAAAACCCACATTACATTATAAGCTTTTAAACATATGCTCTGTCACGCAGGACATACAACTAAGGAATGGACCTCACAGAATCCAAGCCTCTAGACTTATATCGAAGGAATGAACCTCACAGAGTCCAAGCTTCTACTATCGTAGGGTCTTGATCGCCCTTTTCCCCAAGTTATAAAGAAATGAATGGACCTCTCGGAGTCCAGGCGTTCCTACAAATACTCGTGCTAACTAACAGTTCAAGCACAACAATAGTTCAGGATAAATCCACATAAATGCCCTCAAAGCGAACATAAATAATAGCGTTGTTCTAACGGGTATACAACCTATTAATATCATTATTACAGTTTCCAAAACAGTTTATAAAACCATTTCCAGATAAACACAGTAATCATTCCAAATTAATTACTCAGATAAACAACTGATAATTAATGTAAATATGGAACGATGAGCAAGAGCGAACCGCCACTTGCCTTAATCCGCAAAATAGAAACAAGCCTAATGACAACGACGGGATTCCGGGCTTGACACGGGTATAGCTCCGACAGCACAACGACCTTCGAATCGACCCATAAAAGGAACCCTAAGTTAGATCCGACATAACAATAGTACGAATCTAAAGACGACGAAAGAAATCGAAAGGAAATGACGCCACAACGACGACTACCAAAGCCAAAATCCCAAAAAGGCATTCTGGACACTGGCGGCGGTCGCCGTTCTTGGTGGCGGTCGCCGCAGTTCATCATGGCGGGCGCCGTGAAGAACACGGCGGTCGCCGTGAAGAACTCAGACGACAGAAGCGGCGAGAAAACTCACCCAAAACACGAGCGACTCGGCCTCCTTCGACTTGCTTTGGTTTCTAACCTCCAAGGCTACCAAAAGCTTCACAAAGGCACTCTGGAAACACCACCAACGACCTCCGGCGAAAGCTTCAGAAATCCGGCGAGGCACAACTCCGGTGAGGCAAGAATTTGGGAGAGCTTGGGCTGTGGATTGAGCTCAAAAATCCCTCCCAGACACCTCCTTAAATAGCCAAAGCACCGGGAACACAATGATGGCCCTACGAAGAGCTACTCCGGTCGTGCCAGAGCCACGCCGACGACCTTCGGGCAAGGACCTCCGGACAACGACGACGGCGGGCGCCGCCATAAATGCGGCGGGCGCCGCCATAAATGCGGCGGTCGCCGCCCCTATGGCTTTGCCGCCTCCTCGGCTCTTAGACTAAAACGATATTAACCCGGGATAAAATTATCGTACGCGAACGAGTATTAAAATCCAAAGCACGTCGTCTGTATTTTATTTCACTGAGAAAAATATTACAGATACAGAGCACATTACAGAATGTCTCCAACTTTCTGAATTAAAACCGACGTACATAACGGGTACTCGGAAAAAATCCCGGAACTCCAGAAATAGCTTACAAAAATACGGGGTATCACACCCTTGTATTTGGATTAACACTCGCACACGATCTCGCAATTCTGGACATAGAGGTGACATACGACTCTCTTTTAATCGTCAACCAAGTACAAGGTTCATATGCTGCCAAAGACGACAGAATGATGGCATACCTAGATATCGTCAAAAAATTGGCAAGCAAGTTCCAGAGCTTCACCATCCGACAAGTCCCACGCGACCTCAACACATAAGTCGACGCCCTAGCAAACCTTGGCTCCACCTTGCATCCTAATGACTTCCGCACCATTCCACTAGCACATATCACCACACCTGTCGTCCCAAAAGCCTTCAAGACACCTAATTCTAACGACATTCAGACGATGGACGAGCTACCCCTAGAAGAAGTCGTCTCAGCAGAGGTAGGCGACCATACAGAAGATGACTTGGTAATCGACCAAGACGATTGGACCACCCCCTACATCAAGTGGCTCAGAGACGGAACTCTCCCAGCAGACAAGGCGGAAGCTAAAAGACTCAAGGTACAAGCTGTAACCTTTGATTTTAAAGATAACGTATTGTTCAAACGATCTATCACAGGCCTATACATACGCTACCTCGAAACATCCGAGGTACGACGCGTCTTACAATCCCTTCATGACGGAGAGTGTAGGAACCACACTAGAGGTCGCAGCCTATCCGGTAAAGCTCTCAGGACAGTTTACTACTGGCCCACAATGAACAAGGATGCGACATATTACGTCAGAAAATGCGACGCCTGCCAACGGCACGCACCCGTCACGCATCATCCATCAGAGATGCTTCATCCGACTCTAGCCCCTTGGCCCTTCATGCGATGGGGGATGGACATCGTCGGGAAATTACCACTAGCGTCAGGACAACGCGTCTACTTCTTAGCCATGACTGACTACCTCTCTAAATGGATAGAGGTTGAAGAATATCGAGAGGTAAAAGAAAAACACGTCATCTCATTCATAAAACGTAATATCCTATGCAGATTTGGCGTCCCTTCAGAAATCGTATGCGACAATGGCTCATAATTAATCGGTAGCCAGACACGATCCTTCTGTAAACAATGGAATATCACATTAGTCACGTCCACGCCAAGATACCCACAATCCAATGGTCAAGCAGAGTCCAGTAACAAGATCATCATCAATAATCTCAAAAAATGCCTCACAGGGGCAAAAGGCAAATGGGCCGACGAGTTCCCTTTAATATTATGGTCCAACAGGACGACGCCTAAAAATGCCACAGGACAAAGTCCTTTTTCGCTAGTCTATGGAAGCGAGGCAGTCATCCCCACTGAGCTACTCGTCCCAACTGCCAGATACGGACTCCAAACCCTAAAACAAAACGACGTCGAGTTGGCTCATAACCTCGACACCATCAACGAGACCAGAGAGAAAGCTAGGATCCGAATGGTCCAATACCAACAACAAGTCGCCCGGAGCTACAACAAGAACGTCCGAGTCAAAGTCTTCAAGTTAGGAGACTGGGTCCTAAGGAAAACGTTCCAAAACACCAGAGATCCAACCGACGGAAAGCTAGCACCCCAATGGGAAGGACCTTACCTCATCAAATAAGTCATCATACAAGGAGCATATCGATTAGAAACAAAGGATGGACAACCAATCCCCAGAAGCTGGAACGCGACCCACCTAAAGTTGTACCATTTCTGAACTCTTTTCCTTTCACTCCTTTCACATTTTTAAACGTCTAGTCAATTATATTCGATTAGATTCCGATCACTAACTTAAGCATCGGAGGGCCGTTGGGTCACCCCCCAACGGTCACCCCAAGACTTGTCCTTTGTGTACTTTTGACATGATCTGAACAGGAACAAGAGGCCTCAAAGACGCAATTTGACATTCAAAAGGATATCCTTACCATACATAAAACAACGCTTAAAAACATACAAATCGATCGATACACATGGAATAGAGGAACAAAACGAAACACCCCATTTTACAAAAGGCTTTTTCCATCCCAAGTACTCGTCCTTTCTATACATTACAAACTACTCTTCCCTGGATAAACAAAAAGCATGCTACACTAACATTTACAAACTACAGGTCGCTACGACCACACACTACGGCCAAGGCGCAAAAATGACAGAATCCACCTGCAAAAACAGAACGCGTAAAGACAAATACAAGACAAACACAAGGTACATCGCAAACGATCAAAGCGTTTTACAAAATACGCGACCCGCAATGGTGGATGGGTCGCCAAAACATTGTCCATCCCATCTCCACGATGGGGCACAACACACTACCTAAAACACTTGAACTAAAACGTCCACAAACACCAAAAGAAAACAATGTCATTTGTTTAAAACAAAGATCAGGACTCGCCTGACCTCTCATCAACTTCTGCAGGGACAATAATTCGGCCCTCGGTCGCCTCAGGAAGCCCCTTCCACACGTCCCTAACAGATTCCTCGACCGCCACAGGAACGACCTCCTCTCCCTGCTCGTCCTCACCAAGTCCCATCAACTTGAATAGCTCATCGCCAGGGTTGCCACTAGGGTACAAAAGATCCATATTCGCCCTCCTATCCTCAATCTTCCAAGATGAATGGGCCCCCAAGGCATACTCCTCCATCATCTCAATACGGGACTTGAGGTAAAAATATCTCCCAACACCAGTGGCGACCTGAGCGTCCTTCAAACAGACATCGTCGAAACTACTCTCCAGCTCCCCAAACCGGGCTTGCAACTCGACCAATTCTTCTCGGTCTCCACCAGTTTCTTCTCGGCCGACGCCCGCTTGCACTTGGATGCCTTAACATGCTCCATAGCTACCTCCAATTGGCCCTCAACCACGGCTATCCGCTTCTCAGCACTGTCGCTCAACTCTTGCACGTTAGAAAATGCGACAAGTGAATACTGAAGGGCCTGTGAAACAACAAAACATGTAAAAAATATTGAAAGCGTGTACATTGGCAGAAACACTTCATACAAAGCTGTTTACTACTTACTCGCCAGGCGGCCGCCCCGTCCTCATCAATACAATCGACGGGATGCAAATCGCCAATCTCCTTCTTAGCCTCAGGGTCCAGAGTGTGAAGCAGATCCTCCAAATCTCTCTTCTTCACCATGCCCACTGAAAGTTCTGGGCCGCCCGTCTCCTTCCTTTTCGCCCCCGAAGTTTTAGACGATGGAGAATCTAAGGCGACGATCTTAGCCGACGAAAGAGCCTTGGCTTCGAACTTAGCCGATGAAGACGCTTTCGCCGCCAGCTTTTGGTCCAAGAGACTCTTTCCGGACAAACGAGCACTCGACCTCACACCCCAGAATACTGTCAGGCAAGTACAAACGAATAAGCATATCGTCACTACAAAGACCATCCACATGCATACCAGAAGGAACGAACAGGTGCCTTTAGTGATAGAAGTGGATGAAGTCGCCATACTCGAAAGAAGGGCTAAAAAATTCACGTTCTTGAATGACCTGTCGGCCTCAGAAAAAGCAAGAAAAACCTCAGTGACAGCAGTGCAATCGAAATCCGTCTTCTCCTCTGGGCTTTGCACTGAAAAAAGAGACACATAAGCTCTAGTTAACAAAGGCGTGAAAACATACAAATTCAGAGATTAACACGATACCTGTCGTCCTCCAAACATCGCGTAAGAAAGAGCAGTCGAATCCCCCCTCAAGCGATTTCCTTTCAACAAAGAAGAATCGCGACCTCCATCCGCGATCATTTACATTAAAATTTAAAGCGATTGTATGCCTATCTGGCCTAAGATGCAATTGAAAGCGAGAAGAACCCCGACTACTCAGGTAATACGAATACCAAAGAGCATCGAAATCAAAATCAATTTCAACACTAGACACCAAAAGGTCGACTACCCTAAGAAGACGCCATGCATGCGGCATCACTTGACATGGGGCAAGGTTAAGGACAGACAAAAAAATTTTCACCAGATTTGAGAACGGAAAAGAGTGGCCTATCCTGAAGGGGTATTCGAAGAAGCAAACCCACCCGTCGCAGCACCAGTCGGCCCGCTTTTGGGCTAAAGGGAGATGATCCACTGTCTTAGAAGGGAATTGACCCACTTCTAAAATCACATCCAACTCTGATTGGGTTAGGGTTTCGGCCAGGGAGTCTTCTGAACTGAGAAGATTCGAGGGGGAGAACTCGCTACCTTTCCCACCGACGCCAGAAGATGAAGCTCTAGACTTCTTTGATCTCGGAAACGACATGGTGCAAACAGAAAGAAATCGAAAAGAAAAAAATATTACATTTGGAGCAGAAAACCTTTCGAGAAACAAGAGAGATGATGGTGAAAAGAAAGGGAAGTGATGGCCATTTATGGGAAACTGTTCAAACTGCGGTCAAATCTATCAACCAATAAGGAGGCAACACGTCATCGATCCACTGCAGCAGATCAACAGGGAAAAGATCACATCCAGAAAGAAACAGAAGAAGAAGGAATCCAACCGCCCCTCAATTGCCATTTCCGGCCTGGGTCGATTCCTTGGGGAAATTGTTGGGCCATATTCTTAATGGACCCTCGAATGACGCGGCCCCAGAAAGCGAAGTGATATTTTCACTTTGAAGCGACCAACGATTAAGCGACCAACGATCAAACGACGAAGCAAGGGTCATGACAACGATGCAACCGGAGACGTTACAAAAAACCTAGATCACAGAGGCCGATATGTTCTTTCATATAACGGTTACAAACTTGCATAATCTAGACATAAATGCCATAAGATCGTGGCAATCCGGCAATAAGAGCCAGCAAGCGAAGATCACGGAGGAGGAAACGGCTAGTTTATCGAGATCTTTTTGGAAATTAAGTGCATATAAAGGGGTTAGAAATCATTGTAAAAGACACACAAATCAGACATAATACAAACACTACTCTCCTACTTGCATTCATCTGAATTCTCTAGTTCGAATTCGCGTTTTAGTGCTGAAGCGACCGACGTCTAGCTCCTTTTGATTCGACCAATCTCTTATTCAGAAGAGATAAGCCAGTCTCTTTATTCTCTTAGTCTAAATTACATTTATATCTCTAGTTGATTTGGATTATCTAGATATTGTCGATCTAATTATTGTCTAGTTGCCCTCCTTTAAGCGATTCAGGTCGGTTTGATCTTTTTCGCCCAAAACATGAGTTACACACATACCATAGATAAAGCATATTGTATCAGATAACTGGTTTGATCTTTTTCGCCCAAAACAGGAGTTACACACATACCATAGATAAAGCATATTGTATCAGATAACTGGTGCAAGCTGCTCCTTCTGGTTGCAATTGCATAGCATTAGAGGCCTTTTATCCAACTTAATTAACATATAAACACTAAAGATTGTACGTATCTGACAACTCATAAGGCGGTACAAAAGATGTTGCAATGCAAGTAGATGTTCTAATAACTCTTCGGATTCTATGAATCTTGTTCTACTATGTACATGTAATCAACAACAAAGTATTTAGTATTTGATCACTATGCAAAGTTTATATGAAATAAGTTAAAAAGGATTTCAAGAACATATCACAATGAGACCTTTGTTTCATCATGAGAGGCTCTGGTCAAGCGTTCTGTCTCAATATCATACTTCAAGATCCTGAAACACTCTAGTCTTCCTTCAAGGAATAGCGCGTATGCACGAGTCCATGCAGAACAATCCCAAGCTACAAGAAAAATAATCAAATTTGTAAAAAAATCTAGAGTTTGAATATCATAAGAAATTAGAGATGGGAATTGTAATTACCATGAGGGGTGGAGTCATCCTTGAAGTCGGCTATATTTAAGATCATTGCCTTGTATGAGTAGCTCATGAGCTCCTCTCTAAATGTCGGGTTGCCCTCTCGTAATTGACCCATTTACAAGATTATGATGGAGAACACCGACATTACTGCAAACAATCATTGTAAAAAATAACATAATTCATTGTGACATAGGCATAAGTCTTAGATGATAAAGCAAATTAAGGTGTACCTTCTCTATAAGCACCGGACTAAAACACAATCTAGGGGCTTGAGAGCTTTTCATCCCGAGCTGACGGATCCTTCCAGTCTATGACAAGCATTCAAGCAACACTAAGCGATTATTTTTTGAAAGGAAAACAACATCCAAGCTTTGTAACCTTTGTGGCGATTAGAAGAGCCGAATGCGAGAGATTTACAAGATACAACATTGATTTTACCCTAAACATTTCGGCAAGTATGTAGAAAATGAGAGATTCCACCAGTTCCTGGTCTAAACAAGTAGTTAAACTGGCCGGGCGTTATAAGAAATCCAAAAGAAAAGTCAAACAGACATTTCATCGAACATATAATAGGCAACTACAAGAGTCTCATAAGAGATTAACCTTGGCAATAGCGAGTGAGACGAAGTGGACGGATTCACTGTGCGGCGTAAAGAGTCGAAGAGAACATCGGTGGAGGGTAACTGGTAGCCGTCGTCGTGAGCGGTGGGGACCGACTATGGTATTAGTGAGCCCCAAGGATGATATCGGCTTCAATTACAGGAGGGGAAAATGGCTCAAGTACTTGATAGTGGGCACAACAACGCGGATACGAGCATCATGGGTGATGTTCTGGCTCCGGTGAACCCTAGGAGACGCAACGACGGGTGGAAGGTGGATCCCAATCGGATGATGGAGGGGGAATGGGTGTTGGAGGAAGAGGAAGAGCACCTATTTTGGAGGAGGGAGTGAGAAGAACTAAGCGTCCCAGAAAAAGCTAGGGTTTAGAACATCGGGTATAGCTTAGAGGCTTATCCTTTGAATTTGTGTTTTACTTAATCAAATAACCCGGATTTCTTTACATCCGATATCTATACACCATTAAATAATCCGGACGTCAGTTACATGAGTTATAATGTGATCACAACTTTAAATGACAGAGACTATTTAACCCGAATGTCTTATGAATATAAATATCCGGGTTATATTCTCAAATTCAAGACTTAATAACCCAGATATATCAACCCAAAAAATGCCCGATTTATTTTTTATACATAGCTCAAAGAGCTGTTTATTCAAATAACCCGGACGTGTTGCCTTATATCAGGGTTATTTGATTATTTTATCAAAAAATTTAAAAGAAAATTCAAATTTTTTTATGCTTTGACCCCCTTTTATGGAGTTGCCAAGTGACTACGACGTCGCGCATGCAACTTTTTCGACGTCGCTGATCTCTCTCCCTACATCGCCCCTAAGTAGGATAAGGATGAATTAGGGACGATTTGAAGCCAAGAAGGGAAGAATGATAGCTCTCTACCTACCTAGATGTTGAGGGAAGAGGAGGAGATGATGAGCATCCATAGCAACGGACTCGTGACTATTACGTGCTCACGAAGTATTGCACAAGCCTCCCAATCCCTTCTCACAAGGGTGCTCACCATTTGTGGATCTTTATCAAGCCAACCTCCATTTGTCACACTCTTGACTATTGGGATTGAGGTTACATAGGACTAATACCTAGGCTCTTGTAATCTTGTGACTTGTAAGAAAATAACTACCCAATCTTGCAATTTGGTAGTGATAACAGGAATTTGTCGTGCTAATTACTGCTATGCAAGTAATCCAAACAAACCTTAAACCGTAGTCCTAAGTAAGTAAGGGTCGAGTCCACAGGGAGACAGATTCTATCTTTATGTGTAATTTCTATGTCAATTCTTAAGTAACCAAAAGGGGGGGTTTGTGTGTTTCAGTAAATCTAAGCATGCAAAGGCAAACAAACTAAAGATGATGATTTCAGTAATGGGAAAAGCACTTAGTCAAACAACATCCACTATTCGTATGACAAGTTGATCCTAGATACTCATTCAAAATCTCATGCAATGGAAATTCCAATTCCTTTTCAGATATAACTAATAGCACAACTAGATACTATTAGCACTAACTAATTAAACAACCCTGAAACTATCAAGATTCAGTTTAACAACAGCTTTACAGATAGGAATATAGTTTGATACAATTCTAGCATAAAACAACCAGTTTTTATCCTAGAATGTAAATCAGTTCTCTTCTGCATAAGACTAGCACAACCAGATACTAGCACGATGCAGTTGCTACTCTGAAATAGATATGCTCAACCAGTAACAATCTAAATCTAGCAATAGATCAATAACAACAAACCCTAGTTGATCAGACTAGAAATTATCAATATCAATCATAAGCAATCAAGCAAGAGAATAGATAAAATCCATGCAATAGATTAAGAACGAGAATCTCACAACTGAATCAAAACGAAAGCTTCAGTGTCTGACTAAGCCAGGGAGGCTTAGTTCTTCATAGCAAAGTACGTAGAATGAAAAGTGAAATTAGGGTTCGAGAGATTCGGGAGACCAAGCTCCCTTCTAACCCTTAAATACTAAAAGGAAATAAAGTCTCCAGAATTAACATAAAACGAAATATTAAAACGTAATTAAAATAGTACAAATAAAACAATTAAGGAAAACGGGCTCGGTGGGCTTCTGACAGCGGCGGCGGTCGCTGCCTCCTCTGCGGCGGTCGCCGTAATTACGGCGGTCGCCGCCTTTAAACGGCGGTCGCCGGATCAATGCCGTAGCCATGGTCGCTGGAACTCCTTTGGCGGCTTCTACTGGTGGCTTCATCCTCAGTGTTTCCTATGATCTCCAAAACAGCTCAAACACCTCCAAAAACACCAACTTCGCCCACAAATGCCATACACATGAATGTGTCTAAATCTACCCGAATGGCACCAATAAACCCTCTAATGACTCTTAGTTAAGCCCTATAAAGTAGTGCTTATCAAACTCCCCCATGCTTAGACATTTGCTCATCCGCGAGTAAACTAATAAAGAGCCTACTCCTCCAATGCAGCATCCAAGGTCTCAGGAAGCATATCCTCCAACTAAGAGTCACCTAACCCATGCCAAGCTCCTGGCACCAATCTCATTCACAACACATCAACACTCAACAAGCTTAAGGGGCAAGCAGAGTACTTCCCCCAAGCTAAACCCGGACATCCAATAGGGTGAGTAACCTCTAATCCTAGCCTCCATCTATTTCTCCTTATGTCTCCCAGAGTGACCTACCCGACAATCCTTCTTTGACTCCTCTTCTTATGACGCCTCGCCAAGAATAATGAGAAATCCTAAAATCACTCTTCTTCTTTTTCGCTCATTTTGCCAAGGCGCCCTTTCGGGTTTTCACCAAGCCACTCATTTCATTTTCCAATAGATGTACTCACATAAGCTCACGTCACTCTTGACCACATATTACCCCAGCCTAATGCTGGTCCAAGCCACCTGCTTATTACCTAGGCCGCCCTTTCGGGTTGTCGACCTATCCTAGGATTTCAATGATAGCCTTTTTTTCAAATTTTTGGCTTTTTCTCTTTATTCATTTTTTCTCCACAACGACATAGCAAGAATAAAACTCTCCCCCATGCTTAAACATTGCATTGTCCTCAATGTAATGAAAGACAAAAAATAGAAGCACAGGGAAAAGCAAAAAAATTAACTCACAATGTCGCCGAGCGGGCTTAGACACTTCCTTTATTGCTGGCGGTTTTCTCAATAAATGTCCATGTCTCGGGTGTCGACATCAATGCCATAATCTTCATCTACCGTGCAACCATAGGGAACCACTGTGGTGAATAGTGGTATGGCAGGTATGGCGGAGTTGCACGGCCTTCAACGAACACAAAAATGGGGCCCAGATGTAATCGTGGTGTGGGCCCTAGTGTTCCTCCTTCTCAGCTGCCAATTATAGGGCCATCATCGTTGTCAAATACAAAGTGGGGCTAATGTCTCCTCCTTGACAACATGATGCGCACCATCTCTCCATAGGAAACGTTGGGCAGCTGGCCTCCGGTAGAACCTTTTTTTTTTTTACTTTTTCTCCCCGTTTAAGGTCTTTTCGGGGTATTTTATTTTTGTCTTTTGCTCCCCGTTTAAGGTTTTTTCGGGGCCTTTTTTTTTAATAAAATAAAAAGAAAACGAACCTGAGAATGGCGGCGATCGCCGTAATTAAACGGCGGTCGCCGTCATTTGCCGCAAGCAAAGTGTCGGAGGAGGGGGTTGGCGGCGGTCGCCGTAAGGGGGGCGGCGGTCGCCGCTTCTCCTTCTTCACTTGGATACGCTTCCTGCAGGTTAGTTCGACACAGAAAACAAAAACTAAAAGGAAAAACAAAAGAAAATGACTAAGGGAAAGGAAATAAACTACCTAACATCGAGTTGCCTCCCGAGCAGCGCCTTAGTTAATGTCGTTGGTTTGACATACTACTCGAACAACCTCAATCCATATCATCAGGTTCCTTAGGAACCTTCTCATTCATTACCTCCTTCCTGAACCACTCATGGAAAGGTTTGAACCGTAGACCATTCTTCTTCTTCAGCGGCTCCTCCACCTTGACCTTCTTAGTCGTGTCTCCCCCATACTTAGATCGATCAGGGGGGTGTTTAGCCTCAACTTCAGATACCTACACCAAAGAGGGACCGAGCTTCTCGCTCGGAGTTAGCGGTAAAGGCGATTTGCCTAGTAGCTCCAGAGGAAGCTTATAATAAGCGTCCAACTCAGTGACGACTTCCTGCGAGTTAGTAGATGAAGCAAAATCCAAGATAGAATCAACAATGATAGATTGCATGTCATCTAGGTGGTCCTCATCAAAAATGTCTTGCACCACATGCTCAAGTATATCAATTGCACACAAAGAGTGATCATTAGAAGGAAATTTCATGGCTTCATAGATATTGTAGTTAATAGTTTGGCCATCAAATTCCATGGTTAAAGCACCAGTACTCACATTAATCTTAGTGTTGGCGGTTTTCAGGAAAGGTCTCCCTAACAGAATAGGGGTTGCATGCTTATCATGTTCCATATTGAGCACATAGAAGTCGGCAGGGAAAGTAAGATCACCAACCCTAACCAAAACATCCTCCACTATCCCTATAGGACGCACACTAGATCGACCAACTAACTGAATGAAAATATTGGTCGCATGCATGGGTCCTAATCGTAAGGATTCACAAAGAGATGAAGGTAGAACATTAATGGAAGCACCCAAATCTAACATAGCTTTATTGAACTTGGTATCTCCAATAGTGATGGGAATGGTGAACATACCTGGGTCGCCACACTTCTTAGGTAAGCACTTCTGAAACACAGCAGAAACATGTTCGCTTACCTTTACCTTCTTCTTGTTATTCCTATTCTTATTCCTCTTTGTGGTGCACATTTGCTTCAAGAACTTGGCATAACGAGGGACAGACTTGATCAAATTTAGGAGAGGAATGTTGACCTCAACGTTTCTGAACATCTCAAACATGTCCTTGTCCTACGCAAGTGGCTTGGTACGCTTCAAAGCAGATGGGAATGGCGGAACAGGCTTCCAATCAAGAAAAATCGGAGTTTCGGACTCCTTCTCAGCCTCAGCATCGGCTACAGGGAGGCGGCGGTCACCGTAAGAAGGGCGGTGGTCGCCGCTGACATCGTCAGAAAAACCGAGATTTTGATCACCGTCACGGCGGGCGCCGTTGTCTTCACGGCGGTCGCCGTTTTCTGGGCGGCGGTCGCCGTAAGAAGGGCGGCGGTCGCCGTTTACATTCTGCTCCAAATCCGGACTTTCTTCCTTGTTGACCTCAGAATTATCCTATTCAAGCTTCTTCCCACTTCTCAGAGTCACAGCACTGACATTCCGAATGTTCGGGTTCGCTTCCGTCTGAGATGGAAGTTTACCAGAAACCTTGGCATCAAGCTTACTCACCACTTGAGAGATCTGACCAACCTGCCTTTCCAAGTTCTGAATGCTGGCTTGTGTAGTCTTTGGAATTGCAATTGGTTCTTAGTCAACTTAGCAACATTCTCATTGAGGTTTACGTTGCTCTGCATCAGCATCTTCATCATGTCATCCATAGACGGTGAAGGATTCGAGCTCTGCCCTTGAGGATTTGGCACAAATGGTTGCCTAGGTTGTTGAGGATTACCCTGTTGTTGATTTGGGTCTGGGTCTCTCCATCTGAAATTGGGATGATCCCTCCAACCAGGATTGTATGTATTAGAGTAAGGATCATGCATGGGTCTCTGCTGATATCCTCCTACTGCATTCACTTCCTCTTGTAGAGTAGGACACGAATCAGTAGGATGCAAGTCGTCATGACAAATCTCACAGGCCTTAGCCTGCTGAGGTGTACCTTTAAATTTCAGACGCCTCACCTCCTCTCTCAGCACATCAAAATCAGCCTGATCAATCTTGGATTGAGAAGTAGCAACTACCAAGCTTTGGGAACCTCTCCCACTGTACTGTCTAGAGTCATCAGCCAGAGTAGCAAATATCTCTTGAGCCTCTTCATAAGTCCTCTTCAGAATATTCCCACCACATGCAGAATTTACCATCCGACGATCATCTTCACGGAGTCCTCCATACAGATAAAGAATCAGATCATGATTAACATAAACATGGTAGGGGCAACTCTTCACCAGTTTCTTGAAGCGTTCATAGTAGTCATAGAGAGACTCATTAGACAGTTGCTCTACGTTGCAGATCTTCTTCTTGAGCTGATTGGACTTGATTGCCGGAAAGTATTTATCAAGAAACACCTTCTTCAAATTCACCCAAGTAGTGATGCTTCCTGGGGGTAAAGAATGATACCAGTCTTTAGTTGAATCCTTCAGAGAAAAGGAAAAGACTCTCAACCTCATCTGATCTTCAGTAATGTCAGATGGCCGCATACTGGTGCAGACCTCAAGGAATTCATCCAGGTGTTGAATCGGATCCTCAAGGGGGGTTCCACTGAATTTCGGGAGTAAATGAACTACTCATGTCTTGAGCTCAAATTTAACCCCATCACCAAGGGCAGGGAATTGCACAGCACGAGTTGGTTGCTCCAAGTTAGGAGCTGTCAAGGACTCAAGAATAACATGAGCTGCCATTCTTTCAGCTTCCTGAAGTAGTATATTCGCAGCCCTGCGAGCTTGAAGAAAAGTTCTCTCGGTTTTTGGATCAAAAACTAGAGGTAGATTATTAGTAACACGGGTGTGAACCATAAGATAGGTTCACACCAAGATTGGCACACAAATCACACACACAAAATAGATTATTGCCTCCCCGGCAACGGCGCCAATTTGATAACAGGAATTTGTCGTGCTAATTACTGCTATGCAAGTAATTCAAACAAACCTTAAACCGTAGTCCTAAGTAAGTAAGGGTCGAGTCCACAGGGAGACAGATTCTATCTTTATGTGTAATTTCTATGTCAATTCTTAAGTAACCAAAAGGGGGGGGGGGGGGGTTTGTGTGTTTCAGTAAATCTAAGCATGCAAAGGCAAATAAACTAAAGATGTTCAGTAATGGGAAAAGCACTTAGTCAAACAACATCCACTATTCATATGACAAGTTGATCCTAGATACTCATTCAAAATCTCATGCAATGGAAATTCCAATTCCTTTTCAGATATAACTAATAGCACAACCAGATACTATTAGCACTAACTAATTAAACAACCCTGAAACTATCAAGATTCAGTTTAACAGCAGCTTTACGGATAGAAATATAGTTTGATACAATTCTAGCATAAAACAACCAGTTTTTATCCTATAATGTAAATCAGTTCTCTTCTGCATAAGACTAGCACAACCAGATACTAGCACGATGCAGTTGCTACTCTGAAATAGATATGCTCAACCAGTAACAATCTAAATCTAGCAATAGATCAATAACAACATACCCTAGTTGATCAGACTAGAAATTATCAATATCAATCATAAGCAATCAAGCAAGAGAATAGATAAAATCCATGCAATAGATTAACAACGAGAATCTCACAATCGAATCAAAACGAAAGCTTCAGCGTCTGACTAAGCTAGGGAGGCTTAGTTCTTCATAGCAAAGTACGTAGAATGAAAAGTGAAATTAGGGTTCGAGAGATTCGGGAGACCAAGCTCCCTTCTAACCCTTAAATACTAAAAGGAAATAAAGTCTCCAGAATTAACATAAAACGAAATATTAAAACGTAATTAAAATAGTCCAAATAAAACAATTAAGGAAAACGGGCTTGGTGGGCTTCTGACAGCGGCGGCGGTCGTTGCCTCCTCTGCGGCGGTCGCCGTAATTACGATGGTCGCCGCCTTTAAACGGCGGTCGCCGGATCAATGTCGTAGCCATGGTCGTTGGAACTCCTTTGGCGGCTTCTACTGGTGGCTTCATCCTCAGTGTTTCCTATGATCTCCAAAACAGCTCAAACACCTCCAAAAACACCAACTTTGCCCCCAAACGCCATACACATGAATGTGTCTAAATCTATCCGAATGGCACCAATAAACCCTCTAATGACTCTTAGTTAAGCCCTACAAAGTAGTGCTTATCAAGTAGACTTCTTAATCTAATAGAACTATTTAAACAAGGTATTCATTGGCAGCTAGGTAACGGTGATAAGATCAATTTCTGCATTGATAAATGGATTAAGGATTTTAACCTATTCCCCATTTTGATCAGACAAATATTACCACAAAAGTCTATGAATTTATTAGCTACCAAACATTCAGATTTTCATAAATTGACCTAGATCCTTCCTCCTCATATTCTCTCCAAGATCATGGCCATTCGCACCCCTATTACAGATATCCCAGATAAAATCATTTGGAAGCCTTCTACTAATGGGAACTTATTTGTCAAATCAACCTCTAAGCTTTCAACCAAAACCCTGATAATAACATAGATAACTTCTCTTGGATATAGATGAAGAACCTTCCTCCAAAAATCAAAATATTCATCTGAAAAGCTTGTTCGGACTGTTTGTCAACAACATAAAGACTAAATAGATTCTATTGTCGTGTACCCTCACAATGTTGTATTTATAATGAATGTGACGAAGATTCTAGCCATCTATATTTTTAATGCACTTTTGCTCGTAACATTTTTGCATTAAATGAGAAGGAACTTAATATTAAAAAGAATACCTATAGTAATGGTAATTTTATAACTAACTAGAGGTTTAATCTCAATAATTAATGTAACACAGATTTATGCTATTTTTTTTGGTGGAACATTTGGAGACAAAAGAACAATATCTTCTTAAGAAATGTAAAAAACTAAGAATTATGCCATGCCTTTTGAAGCTAGGTGTCACCAATATACTGAATCGAACAAGTCTGTTACACCCTCTAAAGACAAAAATAGGAAAATAAGTAATAACCATTGACATTGGATCAAACATGACCCCTCCTCGATTAAACTCAATTTTGATGAATTAAAATGCTCAGACCAATCGTATCATATAGCGTTTATCATGCATATGATTCATCCAACATCCTTGCTATAGAACGAAAATGCATTCCCGATACATCTATTTTGCAAACGGAACCTTATGCTCTACTCGAAGGATTGAGACAGGTTGTCAGATTATAGATTAAGAAATTGCTATTGAAGATGATAACTTGATAGTTATTAGTAGTATGAAATGTTTCATGGAAAATAAGGACCATTATCCTTGACATTATTTCCCTATTGAATTACTTTGATTCTTTCATTGTCTTCCATTGTTACACAGGGTATAACTCGGCTGTTGATTTCTTAGCAACTAGAGATCTCGATGTTGAACAACTTCCTGAATTTATTAAAGAATTTTCCTCTCATGACTTCAGGAGATCGAGATTGGATTTATACTCAAAGATTTTGATCTTTCTATTTTTAGATTGTTCATGACGATCATCTGTTGTGATGATTTATGTATGCCTTGTACTTAGTAAGGGACCTAATATTATTTTATTTTTTCTCTTCTTTGATGAAGTTGATTCTATTTGATTGTTTTCCTAGTTTAAAGGCACATTCTAAGAGTAAAACTAATACAACTAGTTTAGTGCCCGTGTCATGCACAAGATATATATATTTTTTTAGTATAGTATTAATTTAATTTTTCATGTATTTCTAATAAACCTATATATCATATAATAAAAGATATTTAAATTATGTGTTTACTTCATATTAGAAATATTACTCACAATATTAGTGAAAAAGAGTAATGGATGAAAATATTATTTACATGTATTGTAACAATATTTTAATAAAATAAAAATGATATCTTGAAGGCTATATATAAAATCATCCACGAATTGTAATTTTAAAACTCAACATTGTTTGTAACTTTATAATCGATTTTAACATATTATTAATATGATTTCAACATTTTTTTTGTTTTGCATTTTTTTTCTCTTGAAAATGAGAAGTATATATTTCCTTGTATTACTATGAACTCAACAAATTTTCAATGAAATAAATTCATTCGCCATAAAATTGGTGATAAAATATTAGGCTAAAATAAGAAGCATATATTTTCTTGTATTACTAAGACCTTAAAAAAAATATAAATTCAAAGGCCATACAATTGATGATGAAACATTGGGCTAAAATGAGAAGTATATATCTTCTGTTTTTTGGTAAAAAAAAAGTATATATTGTCTTATATTACTACGGACTCACAAAATTCCATAAAATAAATAAATTCCAAGGCCACATAATTGGTGATAAAAAATTAGCCTACATAAAGTTTTCTTATTAAAATTTGTTTATTTTGGTACTTAAATATTTGTTTTTTAGTATAGTAAATCTTTCTAGAAGTTTAACAAATCAAGATGTTAAACTAAATTATTGACGCATGATGGTATACAAATTTCACATATGACCTTAATATATTTTAGTAATTTCAAGTTTTACACATAAATAAAATTGAGATTTTTAGAATGGTATTTAAATTTATTATTTCTTAATAAACAAAAAAATAGAGCTATTATGGAGGTTAATATCTTTAGACAAAAGCGGAGGAATATGATAAGAATACATGGAAGCTATACTTATTGCATTACTAGAATCAAGTTTTTACAATATCCAATTTATTACAATTGAAGACTTTTTTAAAAGGGTTTGCTATTGTCTTGATGTATTATATTTTAAATAAATTAGTGTTGGATATGTTGAGTTAAAATCAATATTTGTCAAGGTTTTCTACTTTTTAAAATATATAACTGAATTCTATACTTAATACATACAATTTAAATAGAATAAACAATATAATATGTTTTTATTTTTATTTTTATTTTTTAAATATTTATAAAATCTCTAAATATAAGCTGTACTATTTGGAATATTATAAAATGCAACAAATTAAAAAAACTCAAATTTTGTTTTTGACAAAAAAACAATTATTACATATAACTTATTACTTGTTAACAATTCTGTAAGATATTGTGTGAAAATATATCCAAGAAAACAAATTATTATGGTCTTGTTAATATACATATAACATATATTAACATATTAAAAAATTTAAATTACTTTGTATATTGATTTCATATTGTATTCTACCAAAAAATAGTTTTAAAGTAACTCATTTACATTGTTATAAATATATTCAAGTAATAAAATTTTGTCGAATTAGTAGTTCATAGGCCATTTTAAAAACACCTTTGCAAAATTGGATTTTTAACTTCTAAAATTGGATTTTTTTTAAAAAAAATTAAATTCTAATTTCATTAATAATTAAATTTATTTAAAAAAATAAAATAATAAAATTAAAAATACAAAAAGTAAAAATCAATACCCTAAAATTACTATTTCCCTTTCATTTCATTTCAATTCATCCTCTTCTCCCCCGACCTCTTCTCTGCTTCTCCATTGAAACCCAAGCCCATACTCTCATCTCCTCTCATCTCATCGTCTCGCCGCTCGCCTCACCGCTCGCCTCACCCTCACCTCTCATCGCCTCCTCTTGTCTCGTCGGTCGTCTCGCTGCCTCGCCTCGCCATCTCCCAGATCTCCTTCTCCTCCCTCTGCACCGAGGGTTATTCTCATCCGCTCCAACAACGAAATCGACGGGCAGCCATGGCTAAAACTAGGAAAGATAAGGATTCTACTCCTTTGAAGGATGGAGGTGGAAAAAGAAAGAGAAAAGCTGAGGTGCAAGCTCATGGAGTTGAAGTTGGGAGTCCATCGAATCAACAAAAAAAGCGCAAGGGAAAAAACAAAGAGGCCACATTCAAGGGAAAGGTATGTATATTTTTCGTTTACGTGTTACATGTGCTTAATTTGACCTTTGAATTTGGGTATGAACAACCTAAGTAGCAAATTAGGGTTTACAATGTTGGCCTAAACTGGATTCGAAAATTAAGGTTTAAAATTAGGTTTAAAAATTTACACATCAAATTTGGGATAACAATCTAAGCAGCATATAAAGAGGGGAAATTTGACAAGTTATAGTCAAATTGAAGATTTTCCGAAGTAGGCAAAATAGAAAATTGGCCTAGAAATTAATGAAGGAAATATTTCCATTTTCACTATTGTTGTATTCCTGTATCATATACTGAAAATTTTGACCACATTGTTTTTATGTTTATTATTTCATTGTGAAAACTTTCATAATCTGGGGACTGTAACAACATGCCAAAATATGTGGTGTCTCTAGTACTGCAATAGTGGTAAGCTAAAATATATCTTTGGCAAATCCAAATTGGGTCATTGTTCGCAGTTATAGAAATGTTTCATATCATTTATACTTCATGGCTCAAGTTCAGATGTTTGAAACGTAGACAGATACACTGTCTAGAGATACAATGGTGTTTGTTGTATGTTTTGTATCTATTTCATTGCATTTTACATGTCATAGAAAATCGGTCTATTATTCTTGATATTTTGAGGACATCTAAAATGACTATACCCATGACTTCAAACATGAATAATTATGCCCTAAACAGTTGAAGTCTAGTTATAGTACTTTCATTGAAATAATCTCTTAGGTCCTACTTTGTTCTGTGTATAGACATTACAATTAATTATTAAATTCCCTACAGTTTGTAAGTCCATTTTTTGGAACAATATACAACAAGGATAAAGTCTCGTTAGTTGGAAACAATTTATGTTTGTGATCCATTCTTCTGGATAGAAGGTGATGGAAACTTCATAGTTTTCTGCAAAAAAAAAAAGCATATCTGCAGTTGAGCTCCTAAATCTAAAGTATAAATTAACCGCGTATGTTAAAATCAAATAACCAGAACGATTGTTGTGATTGAACCTATGAACTTCCAAGTATTTGTCATTATATAAAAGATTTTAAAGATGGTTTCTTGTCATGATGGATGACGGATTGCCTTAGTTGAAGAAGCACTCATGTCATCTTCCATGTTGGAAGATAGATTAACATGTGATGATGTGAAGATAGATTAACATGAATACACATGTCTTGTTGTGTACTAGATTATCATCATAGAAGTATCTAGACAGGGAATATTGTAATGCGTTCCATGTATTTATTGCAGTTTAAATATTTTAGTGTTTATGTTGTGTACTATTATTGCTTCTTCTTGTTACTTCAACATGGTTTGTGAGCCACCTTGAATTTCTTGTACGGGTTCTCCTTCATAATGACTTGAAATGTTTACTTTTTCATTTGTTTTTGCAGATTGAATATCAGTTTCTTCAAGGGGACGCCTTCTACAGAAGAGTCAATATCAATTGTCATCAACTTTTTGTTCGTGAGATTGAGAACCGACTCTCGTCTACAGATTGGCAACGAATTGAGGATGGGCCATTTGGAAAAATTATAAAAATTCTGAAGCAAGTGAGCTTCTCTTCCCAGCTTGTCCATGCTGTTTTGTTTTAACAATTGAAAACAGAGAATAAATGGGAAACTTGGTACGGAGTTGGAGGTAGAGAACTCCGTTTCTCAATGAAAGAGTTTAGTTTGATTTCCGGACTGAGTTGTGGTGTACCTCCAGCGGTGGATACCAAAGGAGACAAGATTGTTATGAAAAGGTTTTTTGGGGCTCCTGGGAGTCACAATATCTCAGTACAAGATGTGTATGAAAGGTTCAAAGACCATAGGGAGCACGATAATTACAAGTTCAAGCTGGCTTTGTTGCTGATTGTGGAGGGTTTAATCAAGGGGGTGATAAGAAAAGGCTAGTGAAGGCCGAACATGTGAAGCTTCTTGAGAACTTGGATCTATTCTACAGTTATCCATGGGGTAGGCTTGGATATTCTGATCTCCATAAGAGTTTAACAACTTGTTTGAAAAAGAGAATGAAGACAGTGGAGAGAGCAAGAGCACTGTACAGCACACCAAGGCTGCCATACTCCATACAAGGAATGCCTGTAGTTTTCCAAGTAATATGATATTGCATTGTAGTAAGATTTTGGATATTTTTTTTCGCATTTGGTTTGATGCACTGATAGTATTACTCAATAATACTGTCAGGATATGATTACGAAATGCAAATGTGGATGTCTTTGTCGATTTGTATGTTGTAAAACTATTTTGCTTATTAGGATCATTTACAGATATTGACAGGATGTGATTGGGATTCACCTGGTTTAGTTCACTTGATAAGAGTAATTACCATTTCTGTAAAGGTGGAAGTTTGTCGCTTTTTTTTCATTTGGTTTGATGTGTTGACAGGATAATTTACTAATATTGTCAGGTTGTGATTATGAATGCAAGTTGTTTGTTTGTTCAACTAGGAAATTTTAACTTATATAGCTAGGAAGTTTGTCAAAGGCTGACTTGATGTAATTATTAATGCAGATCTGGATTTATGAAGCTATCCAATCAACTGGGATCGCTTTTGCAAAGAAATTGAATGGGTATGCCACTCCACATGGTTTACGATGGTTTACAGAGGAAACACCTGATCATGGAGTCATAGAGTTGGCATTGGAAAGTGCAAAAAGAGATTTGAAACCTACCCTACAACCTGAGGAAATTGAGGAAGAAGCATTTCTGTCAAACTGTTGGTTCTCCGATGAAGTAAGCGATGATCACTTTGACACCATTGTCAAGAAGTTTGAGGGTAATAAGATAATTAGGCAAGGTGTGAGAAAAAAAAGCCAGCCTGATGTTGGAACGTCTCAAAAGAATGTTTCACTTGATTCCAGGGTGATAATTTCTGCCATTATCGATTTATCTAAAGGAATGGAAAGGATGGAAAAGGTTCTGACTCAGAGGATTCAGAGGTTAGAAGAGAGGTTTGAGAAACAAGTTTTGCCCAATAGGAAAACTCAACCAGTGGATAATGGTGTTCAGTCATCTACTGAAAAGGATGATGACTATTTAAATGAGGTAAGAAATGGTGTGTTGGTTATATTTAGCAAGAACAAATCATACATCTGATTTAGTTTATTTCTTGTGTCTGATAGAAAGAAAAAAAAATCAAAAACAGATGACAATGATGATGATGATGATGAGTCATCAGATCACCAAGAATATGATGATGATGAGAGTCACATGGTAACAAAATGGTGTTTTGATTTATCAAATCTTATATTAATAAGAGTACTTTGCTCATTTGGTTTATTTTTATTTTCTTACAGAGTGAAATAAATGCACAAGAAGATGACAATGATGATGATGATGATGATTTATCTAGTCACCCACAAGTATGCTTTTGATTTGTAACATTTTTACTATATGAAGTCCCAATTGATTTTTTCTTAGTTTATGAACTTTGTTTGTAACCTTTTTAATCATTTTTTGTATAATAAGGTATGCTTTTGATTTTGTCACAATTGTCGTATAGCTTATTATGTTTTCTGTTTTTTGGAGTTTTTTATACTAGATACATTTTTTGGATACTTCAGGAAAAGACAGAGGAGAATAAACCAAGTACTGATGATAAGGAAGTTGTGGAAAATGAAGAATCAAGTACTGATGTAGAGGAGGATAGAAAGGTTGACGAGGAGGTGGCCGTTGGATAAGTGATTGCTAGGGATGACGAAAATTCAACTAATGATGGAGAGGATGATATAAAGGCTGGTGAGGAGGTGGCCATTGGAAAACAGAGGAGAATTTCGAGGCAGATAAAGAGGACCAAGAATTGGGCAAGAGAAAGACCCAAAGCAAGAAAGCGGTGGACTTGCCTAAAAGGGTCCTCCCTGAGCGCAATAAACAGAACTCTAAGCACGTGTCCTTCCCGTATACCAGTTCGGTAGATGAGAAGAAGGTTGATAGAACTGCAAATAAGGTTGTGAAGGGGGAAAATGAAAAAGGTGTCCAAAAGAATAAAGGCTGTTGGAAATCCCGATAAAATGGCCGAGTTGTTCAATTGGCTTGAGTCTGAAAGGTTAGTTACTTGTATATCTATATGTTGTTGTCAATTAATTAAAAATTACAGATTTAACTGAATTATGCATCTTGTGGCAATGATGATGTATAGATTTTTAAGTTCATATTAAGTTGCATAAGGAAGTTCTAGTTACTTATGTATGAGATCTAGTAAATTGCATCATTGGCTGTCGATTATCTATTTTTAAAATCATTTTAAAGCGGATGTCATTTTGTGGAAGTGAGGATGAGCACAAGGGGCCGACTGGTATTATGCTAGACAAGGATTTCTTCTGGACTCTAATTGAACCGGAAAGTTGGCTAGAGTATGAATTAAGTGTTAGTTTTAGATGATTGCAATTATATTTTAAAACATTTTCCAAGATATGCTTCTAATTTGAATTTGAATTTGTTTTTTGGACAGCAAATGGAGCAGGTCTTGTTCTTCATGCGTGAAAATGTACAATAAAAGTCTGATGTGTACAAGAAGGTTGTGATTCTAGATATATTTTGGGCGAACCACGTATCTAAAATGTGGAAGGAACATACAAAGGGTGTTAGTTCAAAGACTGAAGGTACCTTGTTGAAGTACTGCTTCGGCTCAACTCCAGAATTGTATGGAAAGTCGTGGGAGAGGCTGAGGTCGTGTATGTGCCATTCAATTTAAAGAACAAGCACTGGATTGCATTGAAGATCGAGCTTACAAGCTGGTGCATTTATGTGTACGATTCATATGTCAATCTGTATAGCTCAAGCCAGGTGGAGAAGTTGCTTATGCCGATAACACAAGGGCTTCCTCTAATTTTGAAGAACTTTAGTCCATTGGCTAAGCTGCATGAAACAAGGGGTGACCAACCTTTCAGTGTGACCCGTGTTACTGGTTTGACATCAAACAAGCGGGGGTAAGTGAACATAATTAAGTTGTTCTTAGGTTTGAAATTCATACTATTAACATGTGAATTGATTGTGCAGGGGTGATTGTGGGGTTTACGCTCTCAAATACATTGAGCTATTAAGTGATGGGATGACTGACTTGTCTGTCGTTGAGGACGGTTACATGGATGAATATCGGAGTTATTTTGCGCTGAGTGTGTGGAATTGCAAATGGGATTCCCCTTGAATTCTGATTGGGATAATTTATATATATTGAACTTCCAAGTATAATTGTTTATTTTGCTCGTGTTTGTCAAGGTTTATAAGGGTCTATTTTTTTTTTGCTATGTACCCTTGTATCAGTTTAATCATACTTTAGATTATGTTACTAATTGAGGGTCTATTTTGTAGACTATGTACTCTCATTAACAATTATGCAATGTCAAAGTTCTTTATTTCATCAGGATGTGGTGTTTGGATTATGTATTTACTTTGCAATATGACAGGATGAAAATCAATGTTGAAGAACTGAAAACTAAAAGATCAAGTTTGTGATTGACAAGACGTGGTCTAGATAGAAGGATGAAAATCATGTTATTACCAAGTATAGAGTGGTCTAGATAGAAGGATGAAAATCAAGTTATTGTAAAGTATAGAATATGTATCATGAACGGGAAATATACTCTTCCTTCGAAATCATATAGGTTGTTATCACCAAACTACCATTTTTAATCGAGTGATCGGATAACTTATCACAATTCACATCGATCCCAAAAGACTATGACCGGATATTTAACGACTTAAATGAAATCATGTAGGTCGTTCATTTGGATCCCAAAAAGGTCTTGTTCACCACACAACTATTACTGCCTGACAGGGTAAATATAATATCATGACCGGATCCTTAGTGAAAAAATATGTAGTTCATATAAATCCCCAAAACCTCTTGTTTACTAAACAACTATTCGAAAGATTGACAGTATACTATAAAACAAATATCACTAGACAACTATTTAACGACTTCAATGAAATCATGTAGGTCATTCATTTGGATCCCAAAAAGGTCTTGTTCACCACACAACTTCTACTGCCTGACAGGGTAAATATAATATCATGACCGGATCCTTAGTGAAAAATTATGTAGTTCATATAAATCTCCAAAACCTCTTGTTTACTAAACAACTATTCGAAAGATTGACAGTATACTATAAAACAAATATCACCAGACAACTATTTAACGACTTCAATGATATCATGTAGGTCGTTCATTAGGATCCAAAAAAGGTCTTGTTCACCACACAACTATTACTGCCTGACAGGGTAAATACAATATGACGACCGGATCCTTAGTGAAAACATATGTAGTTCATATAAATCCCAAAGATTGACAGGTTGTTTTCTGTAGGGAGACCGAATAATTATTGAACAGATAATCATGTGATATGCAAACTTATAATGTCTTGTTCACTATATGAAAGGAGAAACAAAGTTACTTCGAAACCCTAAATCCAAACAATGTACTTGAAAACAAACCAAAACAAAGTATTTCCATCCAAGCAAAAGGACTAGTGTGCTTCACATTCTGACAGGATTATAATAGTAGGATGACTGTTCACGGTAGTGGCCTTGTACAATTTCTCTGGTAATGTCCCCGCTGATCGCACCTTCAACAACGATGAACTGCAAAAAAAAATTTCTCCCAATGTGCACGGAACCTGATCTTCTGAGGTCTTCCAACACACCTTCTTACCAGCGGTGGATGACACGTGATTGCCGCAATCGATGGAGGTACTTCCCAACGCTCAACCGGGGGAACTGGATGCACAATTTCCTTATACACTTCTTTCATTTTATCATTCTTCAGCAAAGGATGCACTAAATCGGCAATATCCACGTTTCTATTTGTTGCTACATCTATGGCATGAGTGCAAGGAATTTGATCAGTTTGGAATATCTTACAGTCGCATGTTCGAGCATGTAGATTGACTTCAAACCTAGATGTGCCATCAGTCACCTCTGCTTCAAACTGACTAAGCCTTTGCACCGCCATTGTGATAGACCTCAAGTACCTGGAATCAAGTATCTCCCTCACACTTCCCGTGACGACTTCATCCCATTTGTCAGCTTGTTCCCTTCGTTCAACAAACCACTTGCACAAGGTATCGAACATCTTATCAAACATGGCAACAATAGGCCATGCACGTTCCTCTTTGAAGACGAAGTTCATGCATTCGGCGTTGTTGGTCGTCATAATGCTAAATCTGTTTGAGGTAAAATGTGCCCTGGACCAGTTCTGAAATCCTGCTTCTTGTACCTATTTACCAATCTATGGTGACGAGTTGCAAAGTTCTCTAAATTGATTATTGAACTCTTGAATGGTATATGCCTTCGCAACCCTATTCCATAGGTCAAGCAGGTCTCCTTTCCCATATTTGGCCTTCCAGTTTTGGTATATATGGAAGATGCAATACCCATGAGTAGTGAATACGTAGTTGTTCCTCAACGCCCTTGTAATGCTTGCATGACGGTCAGAGATGAACACTAAGTCATGACTGTCTAGTACAACAACTTTCAATTCGTTGAAGAAAAACAACCAAGAGGCATCATTCTCACTGTCAACAACATCAAATGCAAGTGGAAAAATATGTTTGTCTGCGTCTTGCGCCGTATCAAGAAGAAGAACACCCCTGTATCTGGCACTCAAATGAGCATCATCCACCGATATCACCTAGAAAATAATAGAAAGAATATGTTGTGAGGCAACTATAAAATTTGTCAAAAATGTTAATAACAAAAGAGTTGGTCAGTCATCAATATTTATCCTGTCATGTTCAAAATTTTATCTCCAGAACTAATTAATCACATAGTATTTAAGACAACGAAATACCTTTCTCAAATTGGGAAATGCCCTGATACCTGCACCTAACGCCCAAAACACATATTTGAATCGTTGGTTAGCGTCTCTTACAATAGATGTGTGAGATCCTGGATTTGAGTGCTTGAACATATACAACCATGAATGCATGCGACTATAACTTTCTTCAGCTGAACCTCTTACTAAGTCTTGGGCTATCAAGCGCGCTCGACTTGCCTTATAATAGCTTGCATTCACACCCATATCTTTCATGATTGTTTGGATCTCTCTTGCTCTTACGCCTTTATTTCCACCAACAAACCTATGAGACAATAAACATGTTTCTTACAATGTAATCATGAACACAATTATTCAGTACATCATATTTGTTTTCTTACCTTGTCCGTATTTTCTCGACAATCATGTGTGCAGTTGCTAGTTTGTGGTGGTTGTGCCTTGATCTCATGACGCATGTATGCTCTCCAACAAACTTTCGCACGACAAACAGATTAGTTTCACGTTTGATAGAGCCACGACACTTGAGTGAGCAGTTATTGTCGATGCACCCTACTACGTAAGTGCTTATGTCAGACTTCTTAACATTCAACTCGAAGCAATCACGCAAGTCAATGGAATTTAACACATCCTTCAACTCCTTTTTCGAATTGAAATATTGTCCAACATGGATGTGCATCGGGTTATGAACCCCATTATCGTCGTCTTCAGCATTCAGTACAACCAATTATCTAGCACTGCCTTGGTTTCTGTAATGCTTCTCTTCCACTTCTTGCAGAATATCCTCATCAACATGAATAAATTGGGAATCAACATCATCTACTAGATCCTCACAACCATCCTCTTCATTTAATTCCTTGTTGCCAAGGCCATAACTTGCAAAATCCTTTCCCGCAAATGCATCCTCGTCTTCACCAAGGTCTACAAAATCATTTTGTTCATCATCGTTGAGCACTACTACCACTTCTTTACCTTTATTCCTTGATGCAGACATAGTGGTCTCTTCATCATCGCTGCATAGTGAAACGACATTTGTTGGGAAGTTGTTCCTCTCTATTTTCATGTCACAAGAGCCGCTTGCCATGGGAGCAATCTTCGGAGAGGAATTATTATCATTATCGATGATTTCATCCAGAATCCTGTCAGTCTTAATACGTACCCGGTCAGTCTCCCGAGCAGGACTGATATTCGACACAACATGTGGACTCTGTGAAACATGTGGTGCAGTTGCCGGGATTCTCATGTCCCGCACTAGGTCTGAATCCTCGATAGGAATGGATTTCCTCTCAAATACTTGCTTCAGAAATGGGCTCTTTTCTTTCAGTACAAGGCTTGCATAGAGCTCTATAGGCCACACTCCTTCTTTTGATGATTTTGTATTGAGAAATTTGTAGGCTTCAAGATCGTCATCATCACTAACATCGAAAGGTGGAAGCATTCCACTCATTGGAGACACATACTTCAGTTGAAGATTGTAACATTCAGAATCAAAGGTCATCTTCTCGACAATCTTTTTCTTAAGGGCCTCAAATTTTATGCTTTCCGACACTACAATTGCTTTTGGTTTTTTCTGTCCTTCGTAAGACCACTTATCTCCAAAAACCTTCCATTCACCATCGGTAATCAGAGTGAACAAGTAGTTATTTCGAACTAAAAAATATCATAACAGAGAAGACATTAATACTACATGTAAAACATACAAGACCGACATGATAGAATATGCAATATGACAAGAACGAAACTTACCCATGTTGCCTTGCGAAAATGAAAGATGACGACTTCAGTGAAATAACGATGATGAAAAAATGGAGTTGGTTAGGGCGGAATCAGCATACTGATGAGGGTGAGTAAAGATTGCAAAACAGTTGAGGTTTTTTTAGGAAAACTGTTTCCAAAAAGATCTCACAAAATCTTTTAATAACCGTAATTATAGGAGAGAGAATAAACGCGATTAGTGATAAATATTTTGGGTTTTTTCCTTAAATATGTCATTTTTCCAATTTTAATATATTATTTGTTGACAGGATAAATATTGAAGAGTGACAGGATAAAGGTGGAGGCCGACAATCTTATTCTTAAGGGCGTGAAACTTTACTCTTTCCGACACCACAATTGCTTTTGGTTTTTTGTGTCCTTCATATGACCACTTATCTCTCGAAATCTTCCATTCACCATCGGTAATCAGCGTAAGTAAGTAAATAGTTACTTCGACCTACCAAATACACAAACACAACAACTTATGAATATTACGCCCACAGTAACATTGAAAAACAATCTATCAGGACAATATATATAGTACGACAGGACCAAAACTTAACCATGGATGCTTCCATGGAGATTACAACACTCGACTTCGGGGAAAAAATAGTGAAAAAATATGATGAAATCAATGGTGTAGGAGGAACGAAGAGGAACAAATTAGGGTTTTAGGGTTGATTAGGGTTGAATCGATGACTGTCAGAATTTAGGAAAAACGATGACAGGATCGTTACAAAACGTTTGATAAAGATTTCACTATATCTTTAGTTTCCATCTTTAATACTTTTTAGTTTCTATCTTTAATCAAAAAACGAAAACCAATTTTTACGATTTTGTTTACTACTTTATAATTTTCATTTGAGTTTCTTTTGATTAAAAAAAAATTCAGATTTTTTGTTTTAAAAGAAAAAGAAGATAGAATTTATGGCAAAAATACCCAAATAGGCATGCTTTGCTATTTTGTAATTTATGGGGTATTTATACAAACTTTATACAAAAGTAAGGTACCCATGCAAATTCGCCTAAAATTTTATTAAATCGACAACCAAGACGCCTAGAAAACTCAAGTATACTTTTGATTTTATAAATTAATATTGGATATGTTGAGTGAAAAACTATAGGTCTTGCTTATAATGTTGTGAGTTTTCAGTTTTATGTCCATAAAATTATTTTTGATAGAAATAATTTGTATTCATGTAAAAAAGTAAGAATTGTAAATATTTGTATTTGTTGGTACAAATCTTGTTAAGGCTTGTTAATTTATATTTTTCTGATTATTTAATATAATAATAAATAAAAGAATATAAAAATACCCAAAAAAAATACCTTAACTACTTTGGCTAAAAACACTCTTGAGACTTAAGATGAGCAAACTTTAATATATATAACTAGCATAGTGCCCATGCCATGCACGTCACTACTACAAAATATGGCTTCCTAAGCGTTTTTTTAAATATAACCCGGATATATGGTAAAATAGGTCTGGGTATCATCTTGAGGGGATAATATATCAAATAACTCGGACGTAAAAAACACGTCCGGGGTTATATAGGGGTAACATTTTAACCTGGACCTATACACATCCGGGTTATAAAGTGTAGTAGGTTTTTAAAAAATGAGGACTTTTAAACCCGGACGTTTAAATATCCGGGTTATAAAGTGTAGTGGTTTTTTTTAAAAAAAAGAGGGGACCTTTTAACCCGGACCATTACAGGTCCGAGCTAAAAAATCCCATTTCTTATCACTACTACAAAATCGTCAATTTAACCCGGGCGTTTTTTCCAAAAAATCTTATCTGAACAATACACACACACACACATTGATATGTATATATATCTAAGCTGTCTAAATGATCAATTTATTTACACATCCTCATAGATTTTCATTTACACAGATTGCACTATAACTATTGACCGACAACACTTACAACACTCTTCAAATAAAATTGATGAAGCTTGAGATGCAAGAATGTATGAGAATACTTCATATATATTTGCCGATTAAAAAGAAATATTGATGTTAGAGGCACATAAACTAAACATTTCTATAGAACTATAGAAGAGTGGCACCTTAGGCATCATTTCTGAAGAAGCAATTAATTTATCAAAATCCATGACTCCACCCTTTATTTGCTCTATGAAGTCATCTGCACCAACCAAATCTAATCCTGTATCTTTTACATCGTCAATCTCTTCCCTGAAAAAAGTAAGTAGGCTTTGAATTAAGAGCACCAAGAGAACGATACAAGAAATAAAAGCCCATGTGTGAAAGGAATTGTTAGGTTCTTAAGATCCCTATTTCAAGAAATTAGTGAAGGAAGCTCCTCTAGATAGACTTTAAAAAACATACAATGGATCTTTCTTATGTGCATATTGTTCTAAGGATCCCATACAATACAAGAAACTCAACTATAGAGATTGTTGTCAATATGCCTTCAGAGTAGATATAGAATGATGGCTTTCTCTACCCTCAGATGCAAACAAATATGCAAAACATTGGTTAGTAGCATAAACTTCCTCATTAATAGAAAACACTCCCAAAAACCCCAGAAAAGGATGAAAGAGAAAAGGGATGCATCACTATAAACAATTCATGACAAGAGTACAAGACGATAAAAAAAATAAGACAACCACCAACACAGAAAATTCAAGAACTTCATACTGAATAACATGCTTACTTGATTACTTGTCACGCTTTATCATCTCATAGTAGCATTAACAATGCATTGTGTGCCCACACTTTTTGATAATTCTATCCTTTAATGAGTCAAAGACAAACTGTAAAATAAACACATGAAAAATAGATTAGATAAATTCATGGTATTTTTCAAAGAATGAATCTCAAGTACAAGGAGGTGGTAACACATTTTTTGCAGTGGAATAAATTCTCAGAGCCACCAATCCTTGTTGAACATGGCTGATAAATTAATTGAGATATAAAATATCCTACCCATAGATCAACTTTTGTAGATATAAATGGAGGAGGTTCAGACTCAACCAAATTTGTTGACTCCGACTCTTCTTTCTTCTCTTTTGACTATTTCTCTTTCTCTTCTTCAACTTTTTCATGCACCTCTTCCTGTAATTCTTCTTTGTGAGGTGATTGATCCTCTTCATGATACTCCTGTATTCAGTCTATCATTGTTAAAAGGCCTCATATTTAATGTAGCTAGTTATCTGAACCTAAGTATCCTTAGAATAATAAGTATAACAATGATGTAAAATATATATTGTAATATGGGTCATCATTAAATTGCTAATTTCTTCACTTAGCACTTGATCACTTTAGGGAAATTTATGCCAATTGCGTAGCTAAGGGTAAAATCGATGTATTTTACGTAGATGATGGGTACTTGGTTAATGATGTAAAATTGTGTATTCCCTATTCATTCATTCGTAGGTTGCTCATCCAAGAAGCTCATGACAGTAGAGGAAATTTTGGGATAGCCAAGACCGTGCACTCACTTAAGGAACACTACTATTGGCCTAAGATGGCCACACAAGTGACTAAGTTTTGCAGTGGGTTTGTGACTTGTGATAAAGCTAAGTCTAGACCGAGTCACAATAATACACCCCTTTGTCGATTCCAGTAGTCTTTGGGGAGGACATTTCTATAAATTATATTATGGGGTTGCCCAGTTTAAGAAGGCGATGGACTCTATCTTTGTGGTTGTAGATAGATTTTCAAAATGGCTCACTTTATTGCATGTAGGATGACTAATATTGCTTTGGAGAATGCTAGTCTATTTTTTGAGCATGTGATTAGATTACATGGTATTCCACGCACTATAGTATCGGACATGGATGTTAAGTTTGTGAGTTATTTTTGGAAGACCTTATAGACCAACTTGGGGACACACCTACTTTTTTCCACTACTTGTCACCCCCAATCTAATGGACAAACGAAGGTTAATAATATGACTTTAGGTGTTTTTTTTTGCGCACTATGTTGAAGCCTAATCTCCACAAACGGGGGTAGTGTTTGCCTTTGGTTGAGTTTTCTTACAGTAGGTCAATGCAATATGCCACAAAGACGACGTCGTTCGATATTGTCTATGGCCGCAACCCGAAAATCTGCTTGACTTGACACCGATACCGCTGAATGCAACAAAAAGCTTCAAGGATGCGCAACGTGCTGACATTTCAAGGTAGTTGCATGAGCGCACCCGCACCCAACATGAGCCTTGCGCCACTCAATAAAACGGACATGGGCCGCAAGCGTCTCATTTTGTATGTTGTTGACTTAGTGTGGTTGCATATTTTTTGTGATCGAGTCCCAACAAAGAGACATTGTATTTCGTTTCATAGATCGCCTTAGTGACAACACATACACTATGGAGTTGCCAAGTGACTATGACGTCGCGCACGCAACTTTTTTGACGTCGTTGATCTCTCTCTCCCTACATCGCCCCTAAGTAGGATAAGGATGAATCAGGGATGATTTGAAGCCAAGAAGGGAAGAATGATAGCTCTCTACCTACCTAGATGTTGAGGGAAGATGAGGAGATGATGAGCATCCATACCAACGGACTCGTGACTATGACGTGCTCTCGGAGTATTGCACAAGCCTCCCAATCCCTTCTCACAAGGGTGCTCACCATTTGTGGATCTTTATCAAGCCAACCTCCATTTGTCACACTCTTGACTATTGGGAATGAGGTTACATAGGACTAATACCTAGGCTCTTGTAATCTTATGACTTATAAGAAATTAACTACCCAATCTTGTAATTTGATAGACTTCTTAATCTAATAGAACTATTTAAACAAGGTATTCATTGGCAGCTAGGAAATGATGATAAGATCAATTTATGCGCTGATAAATGGATTAAGGGTTTTAACCTATTTCCCCATTTTGATCAGACAAATATTACCACAAAAGTCTATGAATTTATTAGCTACCACGCATTCAGATTTTCATAAACTAACCTCGATCTTTCCTCCTCATATTCTCTCCAAGATCATGGCCATTCACATCCCTACTACAAATATCACAGATAAAATCATTTGGAATCCTTCTACTAATGGGAACTTATTTGTCAAATCAGCCTCTAAGCTTTCAACTAAAACCTTGATAATAACATAGATAACTTCTTTTGGATATGGAAGAAGAACCTTCCTCCAAAAATCAAAAAAATCATCTGAAAAGTTTGCTCAGACTGTTTATCAAGTATAGAAAGACTAAATAGATTCTATAGTCGTGTACCCTCACAATGTTGTCTTTATAATGAATATGACGAAGATTTTAGCCATCTATTTTTTTAATGCACTTTTGCTCGTAACATTTTTGCATTAATTGAGAAGGAACATAATATTAAAAAGAATACCTATAGTAATGGTAATTTTATAACTAACTAGAGGTTTTTTCTCAATAATTAATGTAACACAAATTTATGCTATTTTATTTGGTGGAACATTTGGAGACAAAAGAACAATATCTTCTTAAGAAATGTAAAAAACTAAGAATTACGCCATTCCTTTTGAAGCTAGTTGTCACCAATATACTGAATCAAATAAGTCGGTTACATCCTCTAAAGACAAAAATAGGAAAATAAATAATAAGCATTGACATTGGATCAAACGTGACCCCTCCTCGATTAAACTCAATTTCGATGGATTAAAATGCTCAGACCAATCGTCTCATATAGCGTTTATCATGCGTATGATTCATCCAACATCCTTGCAACACTAGCTAGAACGAAAACGCATTCCCGATACATCTATTTTGCAAACGGAAGCTTATGCTCTACTCGAAGGATTGAGACAGGTTGTCAGATTACAGATTAAGAAATTGCTATTGAAGATGATAACTTGATAGTTATTAGTAGTATGAAACGTTTCATGGAAAATAAGGACCATTATCCTTGACATTATTTTCCTATTGAATTACTTTGATTCTTTCATTGTCTTCCATGGTTACACGGGGTATAACTCGGCTGCTGATTTCTTAGCAACTAGAGATCTCGATGTTGAACAACTTCATGAATTTATTAAAGAAGTTTCCTCTCATAAATTCAAGAGATCAAGATTGGATTTGTACTCAAAGAATTTTGATCTTTCTATTTTTAGATTATTCATGAAGATCATCTATTGTGAATTGTGATGATTTATGTATGCCTTGTACCTAGTAAGGGACCTAATGTTTGCTTTGTTAAAAAAATATTTCTTTATTGGAATAAATAGCATATATTATTTTATTTTATTTTTTCTCTTCTTTGATGAAGTTGATTCTATTTGATTTTTTTCCCTCGTTTAAAGGCACATTCTAAGAGAAAAACTAATACAACTAGTTCAGTGCCCAAGCCATTCACGGATATATATATATATATAATTTTTTTAGTATAGTATTAATTTATTTTTTCATGTATTTCTAATAAACCTATATATCATATCACAAAAGATATTTAAATTATGTGTTTACTTCATATTAGAAATATTACTCACAATATTAGTGAAAAGGAAAAAAATGGATGAAAATATTATTTACATGTATTGTAAAAATATTTTAATAAAATAAAAATGATATCTTGAAGGCTATATATAAAATCATCCACGAATTGTAATTTTAAAACTCAACATTGTTTGTAACTTTATAATCGATTTTAACAAATTATTAATATGATTTCAACATTTTTTTTGTTTTGCATTTTTTTTTCTCTTGAAGATGAGAAGTATATATTTCCTTGTATTACTATGAACTCAACAAATTTAAATGAAATAAATTCATTCGCCGTAAAATTGGTTATAAAATATTAGGCTAAAATAAGAAGCATATATTTTCTTGTATTACTACGACCTTAAAAAAGAAAATATATAAATTCAAAGACCATACAATTGATGATGAAACATTGGGCTAAAATGAGAAGTATATATCTTCTGTTGTTTGGTAAAAGAAGTATATATTGTCTTATATTACTACACACTCACAAAATTCTATAAAATAAATAAATTCCAAGGCCACATAATTGGTGATAAAAAATTAGGCTACATAAAGTTTTCTTATTAAATTTGTTTATTTTGGTACTTAAATATTTGTTTTTTAGTATAGTAAATCTTTCTATAAGTTTAACAAATCAAGATGTTAAACTAAATCATATATAACCTCAATATCTTTTAGTAATTTGAATTTTTACACTTAAACAAAACTGAGATTTTTAGGATGGTATTTAAATTTATTATTTATAAAAAAAATAGAGTTATTATGGAGGTTAATATCTTCGGACAAAAGTGGAGGAATATGATAGGAATACATGGAAGCTATATTTATTGCATTATTAGAATCAAGTTTTTACAATATCCAATCTATTACAATTGAAGATTTTTTTAAAAGGGTTTGCTATTGTCTTGATTTATTATATTTTAAATAAATTATTATTGGATATGTTGAGTTAAAATCAATATTTGTCAATGTTTTCTACTTTTTAAAATATATAACTAAATTATATATTAATACATACAATTTAAATAAAATAAACAATATAATATGTTATTAATTTTATATTTATTTTTTAAATATTTATAAAATCTCCAAATATAAACTGTACTTTTTGGAATATTATAAAATGCAACAAATTAAAGAAACTCAAATTTTGTTTTTGACAAAAGTAACAATTGTAAATATAACGTATATTAACAAATTAATCCATATAATACATAAAGTTACATATGGCGTATATTAACAAATTAAAAATTTAAATTATTTCATATTTTGTTCTACCAAAAAGTAGTTTTAAAGTAACTCATTTACATTGTTATAAATATATTCAAGTAACCAAGATGCCTAGAAAATTAAAGTAGACTTTTGATTTTATAAATTAATATTAGATATGTTGAGTTAAAAACTATAGGTTTTGCTTATAATGTTGTGAGTTTTCAGTTTTATGTCCAGGAAATTATTTTTGATATAAATAATTTGTATTCATGTATAAAGTAACAATTGTAAATATTTATGTTTGTTGGTACAAATCTTGTTAAGGTCTTGTTAATTTATATTTTGCCGATTATTTAATATAATAATAAATAAAAGAATAGAAAAATCATTAACTACTTGGCCTAAAAACACTCTCGAGACTTACAATGAGCCAGCTTTAATATATATAACTAGCATAGTGCCCCTGCCCCCTACCATGCAGGTCACTACTACAAAATATGGCTTTTAACCTAGGTGTTTTTGAAATATAACCCGGATATATGATAAAATAGGTCCGGGTATCATCTTGAGGGGATAATAGATCAAATAACCTGGACATAAAAAACACGCTTGGGTTATATAGGGGTAATTTTTTAACCCAGACTTATACACATCCGGGTTATAAAGTGTAGTAGGTTTATAAAAAAATGAGGACTTTTAAACCCGAACGTTTAAATACTCGGGTTATAAAGTGTAGTGGTTTTTTTTTTTAAAAAGAGGGGACCTTTTAACCCGGACCTTTACAGGTCCGAGCTAAAAAATCCCATTTTTTATCACTACTACAAAATCGCCAATTTAACCCGGGCGTTTTTTCCAAAAATTCTTATCTAAGCTATCTAAATGATCGATTTATTTACATCCTCATAGCTTTTCATTTACACAGATTGCACTATAACTACTGACCGACAACACTTACAACACTCTTCAAATAAAATTGATGAAGCTTGAGATGCAAGAATGTATGAGAATACTTCATATAAGAGTCTACATGTATGTATAATTGCCGATTAAAAAGAAATACTGATGTTAGAGGCACATAAACTAAACATTTCTATGGAACTATAGAAGAGTGGCTTAGGCATCATTTCTGAAGAAGCAATTCGTTTATCAAAATCCATGACTCCACCCTTTATTTGCTCTATGAAATCATCTCCACCAACCAAATCTAATCCATCATCTTTTCCCTCGTCAATCTTTTCCCTGAAGAAAGTAAGTAGGCTTTGAATTAAGAGCACCAAGAGAACGATACAAGGAATAAAAGCCTATGCGTGAAAGGAATTGTTAGGTTCTTAAGATCCCTATTTCTGGAAATTAGTGAAGGAAGCTCCTCTAGATAGAATTTAAACAACATACAGTGGATCTTTCTTATGTGCAGATTGTTCTAAAGACCCCATACATTACAAGAAACTCTACTATAGAGATTGATGTCAATATGTCTTCAGAGTGGATATAGAATGATGGCTTTATCTACCCTCAGATGCAAACAAATATGCAAAACATTGGTTATTAGCATAAACTTCCTCATTAATAGAAAACACTCCCAAAAACCCCAAAAAAGGAAGAAAGAGAAAAGGGATGCATCACTACAAACAATTCACGACAAGAGTAGAAGACGATGAAAAAAAATAAGACAACCACCAACACAGAAAATTCAAGAACTTCATACTGAATAACATGCTTACTTGATTACTTGTCACGCTTTATCATCTCATAGTAGCATTAACACTGCATTGTGTGCCCACACTTTCTGATAATTCTATCCTTTAATGAGTCAAAGAAAAATTGTAAAAGAAATACATGAAAAAATAGTTTAGATAAAAGCAGGGTATTTTTCAAAGAATGAATCTCAAGTACAAGGAGCTGGTAACACATTTTTTGCAGTGGAAGAAATTCTCAGAGCCATCAATCCTTGTTGAACATGGCTGATAAATTTATTGAGATATAAATTATCCTACCAATAGATCAACTTATGTAGATATAAATGGAGGAGGTTCAGACTCAACCAAATTCGTTGACTCTGGCTCTTCTTGCTTCTCTTCTGACTCTTTCTCTTTCTCTTCTTCAACTTTTTCCTGCACCTCTTCATGGAATTCTTCTTTATGACGTGATTGATCCTCTTCATGATACTCCTGTTTTCAGTCTATCATTGTTAAAAGGCCTCAAATTTACTGTAGCTAGTTATCTGAACCTAAGTATCCTTAGAATTTAAGTATAACAATGATGTAAAATATATATTGTAATATGGGTCCTCATTAAATTGCTCATTTCTTCACTTAGCACTTGACCACTGGATGCTTGATAGTTGAGATGATCTTAAGAAGAGCCTAAATTTTGTTGCTAATCATGTTGAAATACAATATATATTTAGTAAAGAAACAACATGATAATTAATGTCAATTTTACACAACAATAGTAAATGAGCTTCCTTACCAATCTTTTTTTGTGAAGTTGAACCTGATTGTGGTGCTTCTCTTACATACTCTTCCATCGTTGCACGAAATGAAGGGGGCGACTGTCAATAGAAGAACAACATTGCTTAAAAAGAACAAAAAACTTGCCCACAAGTTAGATCCTTGCAATAGACTAGCTCTCATTCTAAGTGAAAAACCTGTCTCAATATTGGAAACTGGAAATTCCGACCAAGCTCCAATCGTTTGCAAAAGTCGTAGAAGTCTGAAAGCATCTCAGTCTGTATTTCGTATAAGAAGAGGTTAAGGAAGCTAGTCTTGAGGGGATAATAGATCAAATAACCGGGACGTAAAAAACACGTCCGGGTTATATAGGGGTAACGTTTGAACCCGGACCTATAAACATCCGGGTTATAAAGTGTAGTAGGTTTTAAAAAAAATGAGGACTTTTAAACCTGGACATTTACATATCCGGGTTTAAAAATTAAAAACTACGTTAAATTTATTTGATTAAATGGAAAATGTTACATATAGCAATGGTAAATGGGAATTGTCACACTCAATTTGATGTATAAAACATTATTCAAATTACCATCATAGCCATAGGTAAATATTGATGTATCCTTCTCATTCTCATCCTCCAAATCTAAACTAATTGGCAAGATTGATAAATTCATAAATGCTAGAATTTAAGTTTAATATGTAAATATATTTATGTTTACAAAAAGATAAGAATTAAAAAATATAATTAATAATGAAGTAAAATAACAATTATAGAAATAAGTATTTATATAGGGAAAAGATAAAAAATTATGATAAATTTTTATATCGTTATCAAGTTTTATAATGGATATGTTAAATATTTTAATCTAACTATTTTGCCATATTATTAGTTATTGTGAACGGTTTTACAGATATATTTTATTAAAGGTCCTTTTTTTGACAAAATATATTAATATTAATTATTATTTTTTATATCTTTTGAGAACTTCCTCTCACAGTTTATAATCCAAAAATCATAGTTATTGAGTAAGATTGGATAATATTACAAAATAGAGTAAAACCTTCTCATGATCTCAAAATTTAACTATATCTTATCGGTCCAGTCCGTCTAAGATCGGATTTTTTTAAAAAGATAATAATATTTAAACTCTTATTTAATATCTAAAAAAATATGTAAAAAATAATTAAACTCCTCACTTATTAATTTAAAGAAAATATCTAAAAAAAAACATTCAAACTCCTAACTTATTATTTTTTATTTAAAAAAAAAACGGTCCAACCGGTCTGGACTGGTTTTTTTCCAGGTTTGGACCGGACCGGACCGGAACCGGATTAAGGAAAATATCCGAACCGGAGACCGGACCGTAATTTCTCCGGTCCGGTCTTTTCTGGTCCGGTCTTTTTCGGTCCGGTCCGGTTTTCCAATCCGAGCCACTTTTGAACAACCCTACCATTCGGTATTAAAAAGAAAAAAAATCAAGGCCCGGTTTACTCCAATGTTAGTGGACTGCTTATCGCTCTCTAGAACGTTGGCCCAACCCAAAACTAGCGGCCTACCTATCTTTTTCTTATTTTTATTGGTCGAAACCTTTTTCTTATTCTTTATTTGTGAGAAAAAAATCTCACCTTTTTTCCCAATTTAGAAATTTTTTGTTTTTGTTTTGAGTTGACAACTATGAAAATTAAGTTAATAAAAAATTTTAAAACATTTTTAATAATGATAGAAAAACTAAAATACATCAACATTATAAAAAACTCGATAATATGTGTTTTTTTATACAAGGCAAACAAAAAGCATCTTTACAAGAGAAAGGGAATGTCTAAATCATCACATCAAATTATTTAACATATTTTTCACAAGTGGAATCGGGTTGAGAGTTATGAGATGTGAGTTGCAAGCGAGATCTTAGCAGTTGCTCACAAGATGTATGATTTAACATGTTTTTCACAAGGTGGAAGACACATCTATTATGGCCAGGAAATGTACAACCATATTAGATTCCACGTAGCAATGAGTGACATAAATGATAGTGAAATGTTGTAAGAGAGGTTTGATGTCTAGTATAGTAGTCATGATCTACCAACGAATCTTCCAAATTCCTTTAATTGAGTTGGTAACGGTGAGATTGCCGCCCTCAATAATCAAGAACTTGATGTTAAGGAAAATCACTTCACGGATACCTTCAATCATTGAGTATGCCTCAACATATAAAATTGAAGGACATATAACTTGCTTTCTATCTAAAAAAGTGACTTCCCCAAGGTAATATTGTAGGATATATCTTATGTGGGTAGAGAGATCATGTTGTAGAGATCCATTAAAGTTTAATTTATATCACTGGAGTGGTGGTTTTCTCCAGCTTATTGATTTTCGGGTAGCTCTGGTTGGATGTCTTGTAGATTTAGGATGGTGCTCGGTTTAAGATGTCGTCCATTCTTTGAATGCGAGAAATGTTAATTTCTGGTGAGGTGGCTTGTTGTTTGAAAAACAATGTATATTTTGTTTCCAAATATTCCACCAGAAGAAAAAAATAATGTCATTGTTGTTGTTATTGTTTTTAAAGAATTCCAAGTTACTCCACAAGAAGATTGTCTTGGATATTTGACTGTGGTATAAGAATGTGTAATACTACATTATGCAATCTCAATACGTCCTAATGTTTAGTAAGAGTTATGAAAGAGGAGACTTTAGTAGAGAGATCATGTTGATTCGAGTAAGCATGCATGGGGCGATTAAGTATCCAATGATCAACGCAGGAATTGATTTGGCTCCCATTTCCTAGTTGCCATATAATACCTTGCTTAAAAATGTCATGGATCTATAATAAGCGCAAAAATTGCCAAGAATCGACATGCTTCCTATTGTAAGCAAAAAGTTCAGCTGAGCCCAAATATTTTTCAGTAATTATTCGAACCGATATATTATCAGGTTCAATGAATAGTATTCAAAGTAGTTTCATTTGCAAAGATTTATTGATAATTTCAAACGTTTGAATATCCAAACCACCCACATATTCAGGTTTACAAATCTTATCCCAACTAATGAGGGGTGGTGATTTGGAGCAAATTTGTTCTAGAATAACAAATTTAAATTACCGAACATGTAATAACTAGGCTAATCTAGATCACTAAAACGCGTCTTAGTGAACCAAATCAAATTAGACCAAACCGAATTTGGTCAGAATTGAACCGAACTGGTCGATTTGAACCGAATTAGACCAAACCGAATAAAGGTTAACTAATTTATCTAAAATTCTAGGATTTTATTTTTATTTATAAAAATATTCGATTTTGACCGAACCGAAACGAACCGAGCCGAAAACCGATTATAATATTTATGGAAACCGAACTGAATATAATCGGTTCGGTTTCGATCTGATCTGTTTGATTCGGTCCAAAACCAAATATTGGACCGACTGATGAACAAGCCTATTACACAATGACCAAAGGTCAAGCTATAGCCAATACAACATATTAAAGGAGTAGTCTTATGTTTGCATACTTCAATATTTATGGATCCGGTCGGGACAAACAATGACCAAAAGTCAAGCTCGTTTATTTGGACTTGATTTGGGCCAAGTCTGAAAAAACTGGCAAGGATGTCTTGTTCAAACCTGCTCGAGAGCTTAGGCTGGATTCATGTGAGTACTCGTGTTTTTGTTAATAAACTTGTATTTCTAATATCTTATTGAAGCATATTGATAGTAAGATATAAAATTCTATGGCATAATTATATCGTCGATTACCAAAAAAAAAATTGTAATGATTTTCTCAATCATACATTATGAAATGTTTTTATAATATAAATCAATTACAAAGCATATTTTTTAATTGAAATACAAAAAATATTTATATATTAGATGACGGGATATATTATGGAAATAAAAAATGTCATAGATAATGATGTGGTTTAATCAGGAAGGGCGTGTGACATTCGTGAATAAATACTTTAGTATTATAAAATATAGATTTTCATATAATATATGTACATATTATATTTAGGTAGGTAGAGAAATAATCCAAATTATATATATTCTTAACTTATTAAATAAAAGGGGTTTTTGCGCCAAACCACCCGTTATATGGTCCACATGAAATCACCCATTATATCGATAATTAATCTAAACTACCCATTAAAAGGCTTCCGTTAACAAAAAACCACCCAAAAGATTATTTCGTTACTTTTGCCGTTAAATTTTGGCAAAAGACCCTTATACCCCTCTTTTTTTTTAATTAGGAGTAATACTATGTTTTTTTACATTTATTATTATCTTTTTTTATTTTTACAAAAAATATTTTCTTTTGAAAAAAATATTTTTTTCAAAATATTTCCCCCAAAAATACTTGTTACGAAAATTGTTTTTTTTTTCCTGAATTTCCCCCAAAAGTTAATACAATGGACGTTAGAATTTTAATCATGCATCTCAAGATAGTAACTCATGCACTTTATATGTTTATATATGCACTTAATTTTATATTTATAATTATCTACTATTTATATATTTTTCAAATAATATTTTTTTCTCAAAAATTAATACCATGCACTTTTTCATTTTAATAATGCACATTAACATACTAACTCATGCACTTCATGTGTAAAAAAAAGTGCATACTATGCACTTTAGCATTTTAAGCATTTTAATCATGCATTTGAATATAATGATTTTCGATAATACTTTTGAAAAATAAATAAATAAATTGTAATAATAATAAATATAAAAAAAAAGTATTACTCGTAATCTTAAACAAGAACGGGGGTTTAAGGGTCTTTTCACACAAAATAACGGCAAAAATGAAGGAAGGATCTCTTGAATGGTTTTTTATTATTAACGGACGCCTTTTAATAGGTGATTTAGAATAATTATTGATATAACGAGTGATTTCGTGCAAAATGGGTCATATAACGGATGATTTGGCGTAAAAACTCCTAAATAAAAAGTAAACTATGAAAATTTTAATGACACTAAAAATTGACATAAAGATTTTATAGTAAAACAAGATCATATATGATGACATGACTTAATTTAAGGGTGTCATGTGAAAAATGATGACATGACTTAATTTAAGGGTGTCATGTGGCTAAGTGAGATTCCACTTTAGTATATATATTAGATTATTTTTCAATATACTGAAACTAAAATAAAATCATCTTAGATATATTGATATAATCCTATATAATAATGACCTTTTTGCAAAGGTACCCCAAACACGTGAAATTAGCAAATTTACACTTTTTTTTGTCAAATAGCACGCATACCCAATTTGGACATTTGGTTTTTTATTTTTACCTTTTCTTATAAATCCATAAACGTGAAAAAGGGTTTTGTTTTCAGAAAAATAGGTAAAAGAAAATATGAAAAGCAAAATAAAAAACGGAGGAAAATGAAACAAATCTAAAAAAAATCAGAAAGTATGAAATCACATCCCATTTACCAAATTCCGTCAGATAACCGTATCGTACCTGTTTTCTTTTTCCTCCAAGTAATTCTATAGACCTTTGGACTTTCCCTAAAACAATAATAAGACTTCCCTCATTGTTAGATAATCGTACTTATAATCTCCCATTGTTGCGGAGAGATGTCCTTTTGGGCCCAACTGTCAATCACAGCACATAAGTCCAACGAGGTTTCATTCTAAAATCAATTGACAGTAGGAGGAGTAGCTCATCTACTTATATACTAGACTTGGATTCTTCACAGTTTCGATGTGGGATTCCCAATTGATTCTCAACAATGTCCATCTCACTTGTGAATCTCCACAAACTACGTTCGGGCCCAAGCCAAATTGTCCGCTCTAATACCACTTGTTGCAGAGAGATATCTTTTTGGGCCTAACTGCCAAGCCCAACACATAAGTCCAACGGTGTTCCATCCTAAAACCAATTGACAGTAGGAGGAGTAGCCCATCTACTTATATACTAGGTTTGGATTTCACACAGTTCCGATGTGAGATATACAATTGACTCTCAACACTCATGTTAAGCCTAACATATTTTAATTCATGTCAGACATCATTAGTGTTCTTCCTTATGTATTTGGTGGTTTATCAAACAACAATCTTGCCACGGATCTGTTTCGTGCTTGAACGAATTTGAAGACAAAAAACTTGAAGTTATTTATTATGAACAACCACTTCGAATCTGTAGACGCCATGGGTAAGCCGTTGAAGTTCTCTATACTTTTCATGTGTTGTGATAAAGTAACGGTATTATCGCTCATGTATCCTTACATCGTAGCCATTTTATTTTCCTGTAGATCGATCAAGCTTTATGATGACATTGATTAGCAGCGAAGATTGGAGGATATATGGTGATACTTGGGCCTATGAAGGCTTGAGAATGGCAAAAGGAGTTATGGTTTCAAATACAACAATTTATGAAGATTTTAGGCACAAAATATCCGAAAAGTTATTGGTTGATAATGAAAGGTTCAAAATTAAGTTGAGGTACACTTCACCACATAGTCCCAGATGATCTCGATGCATACAATTTCTTGAACCTGAAATCTGCTAAGGATGGGGTCTGGCCAATAGAACTTTATGCAAGCTTGACAGTGAAGGGGTCAAGAACTTTGCTGTAGAGTATTTTGAGAAGAAATCTTATGTGGAGAATGTATATTTCAATGAGGCTCATGAAATGGAAGTACCGTGAAGTGCACCAGAGGTTGCATAAACTCAACCTTGTGTATAGAATTCAAGGATGATTGGTGAAGAAACGAATGGTGACAGGACGTGAACACCTTACACAAGTCGATAGTGAAAAAGTTGGTGTGTCCGCAACGAAGCACAGAGGGCACGACCTAGTTGTACTCGATGACGATGATGAAACAAATTAAAATGTAGGCGGCATAGATACAAACCTTGGAGATGGTCACACAAGGAATGAAGAATTTTAAGGGGGTATGGATTCAAGGAGGGTATAAATTCCGAATTTATAAATGTTGTAGATAAGGAAGAAGAAAGTATAACCAATTAGTGGATGAAGAAGGTGAATGGGATAATTTTCAGGATGTAGAAGTCGATCATGGGGATGAGAAGGTTAGAGAAATAAGGGTTGGAGATACTTTTGATACCAAGAAAAAGTTGAAGGATACTCTAACTGCAATAGCTTTGTAGGGTTGTTTCTAACGGAATGTGAAAAAGTCTAATAAAAAGACATATGCAGTAGGGTGCATGGATAAGGCATGAACATTCAGTTTCTGTGGTTCAATATATCATCAAACGGATATGTTTGCGGCCTGAAAGTCTATTTGGGACCAATAGATGCAGGTTGCGATTTAGACATGACCACAAAAAAATACCACTAGATCCATTATTGCCGAAAAAATAATTCCAAGGTAAAGAATTTAGTTACTAAGGGAACTTGAAGACATATTGTAATGTGACTATGGAACAAGACAACATTGTTTAATCCCGTGACATGATTCGAGGTCGCAAGGAAGGCCCAAGGGCCAGAGAAATACAAACAACCATGAAGGATGTAATATCCCTCATTTTGTAAGGGTAATTTTGAAATTTTCTCTTGCCCATATTACAAGTCAGATTAAATTCAGAGAAGTGCGGACATTCTATGAGATGTTTGATCTCTGTAATATTTTTCTGAGTAATATAAAATACAGTTAATGTATTTTTGGGTTAAAAAGTCGTTCGTGTACGAATATATTTAACCCGGGGTTAAGAATATTTAACCACTTGGTAAGAAAAGACAAAACGGACAAAAGGGGGCAAAAATGCCCTTGACCGCACCCTGGTCGCACCCTGCCGCACCCCGCCGCACCCCGCGGACATCGTCAGCTCCGATGTCATCGCGATAAGTCACAGGCCGTAACTCGCCTTAGCTGGCTTCTAGCCTATCTATCTGGTCGGGCCACCTCCTCCTTGATGTCATCTGTGGGTAAGCTCCTTGTTTGGACCATAAAAAGGGAGGAAACCGTAGAGGAGAAGCCATAGCTGAGCTTCATCTTCTTCCTCTGAAATTCCTCTGAAATCTTCATTGTTGGCAAGCTTGTGAGCTTCGTTTGAGAAGAGATCGAACCCCTTTGAGTGTTTACAAAGGTGCTCTTAAGTGTTAATCAAGATCTAAGGTGGTGGGAGATCAAAACCACAACGAATCGAAGTCGAACAAATCGATTTGGGTGAGTTTCTCCCCGAAAATCTGTCGAAAAACCCTCGCCTTTGTCATCTCGCCGCACCCGCGGCAAGGCACCACTGCACCCCGCGGTGAGGGCCGACCGCACCCGCGGTAGGCTGGGTTCGTGTGTGTGTTCTTGGGTGTTTGGCTTCGAGCGAGGCTTGGTTCGAATTCCTTCGATTCTTTTTTGTATTCTTTTAGATTCATATATGTGGATATTGGATCTAACTTAGGGTCTCGTTATGGGTAGTTCCAGAGGGATTTATCGTCCATGATTTGTCCCAGTTTCGAACCCAGATACATCTTGTTGCTAAGCTTTGTTCAAGCTCGACTAAACTAAGGCAAGTGGCGGTTCGCTCTTGCTCATCATTCCATACTTCCATTAATTATCAATTGTTAGTTGTTAATTAATTTGGAATGATTTACTGTTTATGTTGGGAACAGTTTTGATAAATTATATGAGGAAAAGAATATGATATTATAATAGGTTGTATATCTGCTAGATCAACGCTATTATAGATATATGGTTATGATAATTGCCTGGAAGGCTTTAATATGGATTATTACTGTGTTGAACTGTTAGTTAGCACGAGTATTCGTAGGAACGCCTGGATTCTGTGAGGTCCATTCGTTTCTTTATAACTTGGGGAAAAGGGAGATCAAGACCCTACGGATGTAGAGGCTTGGACTCTGCGAGGTCCATTCCTTCGATATAGGTCCAGAGGCTTGGACTCTGCGAGGTCCATTCCTTCGATATATGTCTTGCTTGGCGGGACATATATTTAAAAGCTTATAACGTGATGTGGGTTTTGGAATTAAATCAGATAAGTGCTCTTGACGCACATAATTAAATATACCCTTTGGCGAGTAGTGCAACTAGATAATAGTGCAGTTAGGAATGCTTGTCTTGACTTTGATCAGAGTAACGTTCTCTTTCCAATCTGGATTCGCCGTGAGCGGTGAGGTTGGTCGTGAACCGAAACATCAAGTCATTTTTGAACGCTTGTGTGATTATTAATGTTTCCCAACATTTGTCATGTTTCCAATAAAGCTCATTTCGTTGGAGTCTTCTTTTGTGATTGATTGCTGTGAGACTCGGTCTCCAGAATCTTCTCTTGATCATGTCTTTTCATATGTTTCAGTAGAGTATGGTGGTTGACTATCGTTATCGGTTTTGATTCGAGGACGATGAGTCTAACCTAATATGACTACTTCGAACCACTCTGCTTTGTACCCTTGCATAGTCTTTCATTAGACTAACCAACCGAAATTGTTCTCTGCATGGTTGGCTGGTGTCATCCGTTCGATTTGTCACATCAGATATGTTACAGATCCAAGAAGGCTAGAACGACTGTAAAGACAAACGGTGTTTTTGACAAGTTTATTTAGGTTAAGATCCTTGACGGGTGATCCTTTCGATCAAGACCCTGTTGTTATTTCAAAGACTTCCGCTGTAATAAATCTGATTCTGTATTTTGTTGAATTTGGAATTATGTTATAATTCTGAGACTTTGGTTTTATAAAAGTTATTATATTTGGTATTATAACTGTGGTTTGATGGTTTATATCAACTGGAAAAGCCTGGGGTGACTTCGAGATGTAATATCTGAGGTCATTGACAGTAATACTTTCAAGAGGAGATTTGGGGGTGTTACAAAGGATATGTGAAATAATGCTAGTTATTACAAGGTGAATCAAGCACGCTTGATAGCCAAATACATAATACGAGGTACTACACAAGAAAGTTACAATAAACTGCACTCGTGGTTGTCCATGCTGGAAAAGTTAAAGCATGGATCACACACAACAATTACCACACACTCCAATAATTTTTTCAAGTAGTTCTTCTGGTCATTGGATGCTCGGATAAAGCACATCCCAAAATGAGGAAGGTATGTTTGTTATATTACACTTACATAGTACAAATGCCCTGGCAGGATAAATATGCATATATGCAAGGATATGAAACATGATTTGGGTGACATGATAAGGGTGCATAGGTGAAAGGATATGATACATATTTCATGTCACTTGCTATATCTTTAAATGTTGTTTTCTCAATTACGTTCGCATGTTATATTAGTGGATGGAATGCATCTAAGTGGAAAATATTATGGCCATCTCCTTCTAGCTGTTGTTCAAGATGGAAATAAAGGCATTTATCCTATGGCATTTAAAGTGGTTGACAGCTAGAATGATGCGTCTTGTTCATTTTTCTTCAGGTAGATGAAAGTTGGTATACCTGACAACCAAGTAGTGTTCGTATCTGATCGTCACACGAGCATTTCCAGGGAGTTGCGAAGAGACTATAATCTTGTTGGTTAAGTCTTTTACATCTACCATATATACCAAAATTTCAAGTCAAAATACCATAAGGGAGACTTGTTGTTGCTTTGGAATCAGGTAGCAAAGGATTGCACCGTTGAAGAATATAGGAAGGAGTTTCGAAAACATTAAAAGGACACTCATCCTAGGTGGCGAGATATATCACAACTGCAGGCTTATCCACATGGTCGAGGGCACATTTTCCGACAAACAGGTTCAACATATTGACAATGAACAATGCCAAATGTGTGAATTTGATGTTTAAAGAGGAGCGTGTTTGGCCATTTGTTGTATTGTTTGACACGATATTTCTGACTTTTGCAAGGTGGTTATGTGAATGGAGGGAACATGCTTGGTAAATATGTTGAGGTAGTTACGAAGGAAATCATAAACAATTTGGACTCCAAGTACCTAATGACTTTGATAATGAAGGTGTGTAGGCTCAATCAATTTAAAGCGGACGTAACCGATGGTAATGTTATGACTGGGTATGACCCTCTTGGGTGGGGGGGGGGGGTGCTGCAGTTTCTTCATACTCTTTCTAGATTACGGCTTTTCCTCCTTAAAATTCTTTGTTACAATAGTTGCTTCCTCAGTTGGGACATGAGTTGCCAATGAAAAAGATTCATCTACTTTCCTTTCCTGTTGTATGGCTTTTGTGGTTAGCATTTGAAGTCCTTTTGTCGGCTAGGTTACCTCTTCACATGAGACTCTTCAAAGATCATCAATAATAGTTCTCTCACTATCACCTTGTCTTTGTTCATCATACTTGACTTCATCTCCATGGTATTTTTCTCCAAGCTTTGCATTTATGTCTTCAACAACAACCATGATCATATTTCCTGCACCCATCACAATTCCGCATTCAACAATGTTTTCATGTTGACCAACATCATGTGAAAGATTTTCAGCTTTTTCCTCTATTTCATCTTCTGCCTTCTCACCAAACACGATTAATTGGTTATGTCCTGAATGTTGATTGGACTCACTAACCTCTCCTGAAATATTCTCAACTTTGTCCTTAAATTATTCTTCTGCAGTCTGCTCAAACTCTTACTCCAATTTCTTCGGTGATAGAAGATGGGATAGACTAACATCAACACCCATCATGTTTTCCTGCAATAAAACAAAAAACTTTTCTCATTATTCAAGTGGTTTCCATAATCATACTAACCAATCCTGACATACACAATAAAGGATCATGTCACAATGTAGAAAAATTGTCTTATAGAAATTACAAGTATTATTTTATGGCTAACATATGTCATTCCTCTTTTTGGCTGACTTCAACCTCCTTCTCACCATTGTCATCACTTTCATCCGAATTGTTACCAAAACTCTCAGCCTACTCCCTAGAAATGACATCACTTGTTTCCACCAATTTCTCACAAATACCCTTATAAAGTCCTTCATTCTTGTCACCCGCATTACCATCCTCATCATCATCATTGTCATCAACTTCCTCATCATCTTCAACTTCCTCCTCCTGCTCAAGGTCCTCATCCTCTTCTTCATCACCGTCTTCACCTTCATCATCATCCTCAACTTCCTCATCCACATTAGAGTCGCCACCAAATGATGCAAAATTCTCCTCATTCTCATAATTCTTAACTTTCTCCTTAGCTTTTCACAAGTTTTCCTCCTAAGCGCCTCTTCTGGTTCAGTCCTCTTTTCCAGCCTTTGTATCTCATAAAGTATCATCGTTTCCATCATCTCCATCATTCTAAACAATTCTTTCACATCACACATCACCTTTGTTGAATCAATAGAAGCAGTACTTGGCCCAACCCCAAAATCACCATGGTTTGCTTCATTTTCCCTTTTTCATTCATTTTCATACTTGTCATTGCTTCCTTCACTATTTTGTCAAAGTACTCATCATCCCTTTCATCATCATGGTAACCGTTTGACAACATATTCACCTTACCTTCTTTTGGTATAAGAATGGATCTAACCTCCTTGGCAGGATCATAAAAACCCTCTTCCAACACTCTGTGTTTAAGGAATTTCTTTAGAAAACCAACACAAAACCTGTGGCTTTGTAGACAACTTCGACTTTGATGCAAATTGCATCCCAACTGTAGACATGACTTCAAATAACCAAATATGCAATAATAAGTGGTTTTAGTGGTAGCCAATAATCAAACCACACAATCAAGGTATATATCTTACAAAACCACATCATGTCACCCTAAACTATAACATCTTGTCATCTTATATTATAAAATCTCACTCTAGTGCAGACTACATCATACAACCAAGATGCAACACACCACAACTTGATTGTTCTTTATGATTACTTTTCCCTCCAAGCAACACGACTCAACAAATCATAATTGAATCAATAATAAACCAATCCAAGTATGATAGTTCATATTCTAAATAAGTCATCCTGCCACATATAACCCTTTACACCCGACACCCATCTAATGTAGAATAAAATTATCTAAAACACCAATGACAGTCCTTGAATTCAATATGGACGTCTTGGTTGGTTGGACAATAGATTTATCTTCTCTAATATGTCCATCCTTTTGGTCAATGAGTTTGTCAAAGATTTGTGTAGCTCTTGATAAGCAAGCCTTTCCCAGGGATACTCACAAAACCTATTCGTGTTCTCTAAACGTTTCACACGTTGAGCCTTCACAAGCCTTTTCTTATCCACCTCCCAACAATAACTTTACCACTATCAACAGGGGTGCCAACTTCAATTTGTAATTGTCCATCGCATGATAATTGTTGAATTTGTTGTACAGGTCTTGTACGGTTGTCTTACGACCAGCATGTCCACCAAAAAAACGTTCCATCACTAGCTTGTCTCCTCTAGTATCAACCCTTAAATGTTCTCCACAGTTCATACTAATGATCACAGAGTACTCCTTCAGAGAAAACATCAACTCTTTTCTTGCAACATCGTACTAAGATTCCCAATTCTTATTTGTTTCAAGTTGCTTAAAAAGAACATTGTGCAGTGTCTACGATGGAAATGACACTTGTTGTAACATTTGTAATACGTTCCTAAACGAGCCATCAAAAACCCTCTGCCAATCTTCGGGGGACAATTTGTTCTCGATCTCACAAACAAAAAATAGCCTAGAATTAATATTACTTTGGCCGAAGAAGGGAACCATTTACAGAACTTGACAAGATTTGAGATATACAAAAACATACATCCCCATAGACTTTCCCTTAACATGTTTTGTTGTCGAATTGGCCACTTTTGGACTTCACCGGGCTTATGGATGCCAGACGCTTCCCCGATTTCTCTTCTCTGTCAAATTTTACATTTTCCCTTTACTTTATCTCTTTGCTTCTTCTTCTTCCGCTCTTTCGCCTCATCATTTGTCACATTCCTCTTCTCTCGATCTGCCTTCCTTGGACTACAATCTTTACCACCTCTTAGAATCGTTCATAAATTTCTAGGGTTTTTGCACATGTAGAAATTAGGCCGAAAGTGAGGGACGATCATGAATGGAAACACATAAAGGTTTCAGAGGTTCATAGAGCGGATACCGAGGCATGTTTACAAAGCAAGATTCTTGATGGAGAATGGAGGGAAGTTTAGAGCGGTTTGAAGCTTGATGTAGGATGGAGGGAAGTTGATGGAGAATGGAGAGAAGCTTTTGTGTTTTCGTGAAGAAATGATTTTTAATTTCCAATTTCAGATTTTTTTAATTGTGTTTAATTAATATAAAGCAAATTAGTTTATCTATTCATAATTTTAAAACAATCAAAATAAAAGATAAATTGAAAGAAGAATTTACCTTTTTTTTAAATTGAGGGATTTGGACACTCATGCTATTTATTTGGACTATTTTGTCTCTAAGAAGAGTACTTATGTAATAAAAATAATGGTTGAGTGCTATTTGGCAAAAAGTGGGCCTAATCTTAAATAATAGGGTTTGTTTTAGGGTAAAAATTGTCAATTCTTCTACAATAATCTATATACACATACAAAAGCCCTAATTCTCTCTCGTATGTGTCAACTTGTGAGTTGTACCACATAGGCAAATTATTATGTTCTTTTACATGTTTATCCTTTTTTTTTAAATATTACATTAACTTATTCCTATACCATTTTTCTTATACCAAACATAACTTACCATATATACAGTTAAGGATTTATTTAGTAGAATATGATTAATTTTTCTTATTTACAAAATATAACTTACAATATAAAATTAAGGATTTTTCGATTAGGATATAATAAAAAAATAGGGTATATGATAAATTTAAACAATCAAAGCTTAAGATTTGCAAAGTACATAACCTAAACATCACAAATATGTAATTTATCATATTGGTGAATTATACCAAATATAATTATTTACAATTACTTTGTTGATTTATTTAGGGACATGTACTATACAAATTTGATTGTAATAATTTCTAAGCGTAGGGTATGTATGATTCGGAATATTAGGTTTGTTTTCTTCGGTTTACATATACTTTTTTGTTTTATATTTCCATTTAATACAATTCTCTTCTTATCCCAACAATTGTTGTGCAATTTTATACATAAATTCATCTTACAATTTATATTCCTATTATATTTTTAATTTTCTTTAAATTTTCTCTAAATACACAATACTAGAGCGAACTAATTTGTCCTATGTGTCATCCATTTATCTATGACGCATATGCAATTTTTTTTACTAATTACCTATTCACAATTCACATATATTGATTAATACTTGATTTTTTCACATTTATTCTACAATATTATCTTTATTCTATGTATATTATATTTTTAAAGATTAGATTTTATACGATAAGAAACATAATTTGTGACACTAATTATTATAATATTTTACATGCCAATAAAATTTATCTTTATATTAAATATAACATTTTCATATTTGCAAAACAAACTTCAAATAATTTTGAATAGTCTAGTTCTTACTTTAATAACATATAATATTTTTATTTTTAAGGAATCTAACCATTCTCATATTTTTTAGCTTCCTAAATCAACATAATTACAATATTGTATTAACGTAAAGCAATAACATGATGTACAGTAAAATTTGTTCATTGGTAAATTATAGTTTATATTTATCCAAACCGTGCACGGTATGGAAAATGTGCTAGTATATACTGAACGGAAATCAAATCATTTCAAAGATATTAAACCTAATAACTAAATTAAGGAGATGATGACATGTGGCACAACATATAATGGCACATGTGATAATAAGTAATGTTTCTTAATATGAGAATGACATGTGGCTTTAATCCTTGTTACTCTAGTATTATATAATAGATTAATATTATATAAAAATTGTCTTCAAAGAGTAAAAGTAGTGTATATACTCCATATATCTATTCCTACATATATAATATTAATTACATTACCACATTTATTGTCTTTATTAACCATGTACTCACCAATATCTATGTACAACTAGTCTTTCTTTCCAAAAACACAAAATAAAGCGGTATCATATAACAAAAACCCCTATCGTGAAACACTCTCTATGAACCATCCCTTTTCCCCTTTTTTCCACTGAAACCCTAGCTTCGCCGCCGTCAACACTTTAGCCCTTTTCAACCTCCCTCGTACTTCTCCGGCCTCACTCTGCACTCTTTGAGCCACCCGAGACCACTCTGAGATGGAAAGATCATCCCCTAACCTACAAAGCAACACCCTAAGCCTTTGTATTATACTCTGTCTGATAAGACTGTTCAAGCAAAAGCCTAATCAATTTCAGCTAAAGGAGAAGAGAAGAGAAGTCTCAATGAATCATTCGAGATCTATAGATCCTGTGAAGCACGGGTCTATGGGTGGCAGACACGCAAAGTGGAGAGATCCTGGCCCCCTCGCTCACGAAAGATCTCTGGAAAAGAAAGGGATGAATCGAAAGCATGGGTATGTCTGGCCCTATGTGGCTGCGCCGAGAAGAAATGTGCCTAGAAAAGCCGACCTGACTGAGAAGACCTCCCCCTGGCGCCAGTGGTGGTGGAAGGTGCATTTCCTTCCCCCTTATCAGAAGACGGTGTCCCCCCCCCCCCCCCCTCAAACAAGTGTTTCCTTCCAATATCTCACTCCTTCTCTTATCATCTCTACTTGCATCATATTACCATCTATAAATATTGGAGTCTTTGTTTGAAATTACTTAGACTTGCCTACTTGCAAACCCTCTGTAAAACCTCTAAAACTGAGTGCTCTCTGAACTGTGATACTCTGCTGTGTGCTTTTGTGCTTCTCTTCATACAACTGCTTGCTTGCTTGCCTCCATCTCTGATGGAAAAAGGTAAACCCACTTCCTCTAAAGTCCTTTGTTCGGATGAAACCCTCACTTCTGCTTCATAAGCAGCCCCATCTGGTACCCCTTTTGTTGTTATCAACAATAAGAAACCACCTACCCCTGCTAATACAAAAGATAACAACCAAAATAACACCAAGGCGAGAATCAAAGAGAAAACCAAAATCAACACTGAAACCTACATATCTAGGCTATCAAAAATTAGAGCCAATGTCCAAAAACAGAAAGAATCTGCCTTAATGGGGTATCTCATCGGAAACCTCATAGAATTCCCAAAAATCTTCACCAAACTTAAATCATATTGGAGATTCCTTAAGGGTGAAATCAGTTTCTTTGATAGCCAATTTGGCTGGTTTGAAATTAATTTCTCTAATCCTCTGGACCTCAAGAAAATTTGGGAGGGTAGACCATACCATGTTTTTGGCCAACTCATCCTACTTAAACCCTGGTACAATGGCTTTGATCCACAAACTGAGCCCTTTTCCAAGCTAGATATCTGGATCAGAATCCCCTTGCTTCCTGCAGAACTCTGCAATACAGAAGCTATTCAAACCATTCTGGATGAAAATCATATTGGCACCTTCATTAAGCTTGATCCCCTTGCCTACAAAAGGAAATGGGCTAAATTCGTGAGAATCTGTGTGCAAATGGATTTCTCTGAAAAGATAAACAAAAGCTATGTCCTCATCCCTAATGCTAAGGGAGAAATGGAAAGATTCAACATTTGGTATGAGGATTGGCCTGAGGGATGTGGTAATTATGGGGATCCTCACCACATCTTCACCACCTGCCCCCTTAGGAATTTCACCCCTCCACAGCTCCACATTTCCATCAAAAGAGCCCCCTTTCATCACAAAAAAGACCATACACCAAATGCTGAAAACCCCTCTGAGGCTGAGGATTGGGTTACGGTTACCTCTAAGAAAGAGAAAAAAGCTGGGAAAACCATTGCTCTTAACCATGGCAATAAACCTTACCTCTCTACTAATGGGGGGGGGGTCTCAGTCACATATGAGTCAGATGACTCACTGGATGAACCTGCTAACCCCTCTCCAATTCCCTCAACTGAAGCTGCCCACACTCCCCCTCCTACAAGCACCCCCCCTGTAAAGGAAGCCAATATACAAGCTGAACTTGAGTCTACAAAGATCTCTCATTCCTCACCAAACACAAAAGACCCCCCTACTGATAAGAACTCTACTTTGCCTCAATCTCAAAAGGAACCCAATGCCCAAATAGCACCACTGCCCCACACCACAATTACCCCAAATGATGAAGCTAAGGTGGAGCATCTACTCACATCCCCCTCAGCTGCTCCTGGGCCTCAGAAGGAAGACACTGGCTTGGAAATGGCTGATCAAGCAAATGAATTTGATATGGATGAGGATGATCTCCTTGATGAAGGTGATGACCCCTATCCCATCAACAAAAGGGAGAACAATGAGAAGTTCACTGAGGAGGAGATCAATGATCTCCTGAACTCTGACAAGAAGCTTGACCTTGGTGATGAATTACTCTCTGATGAGGCCTTTTCTAAAGGGTCATACCACTCCACGAATTCTGTGAAGACCACAAACTCTAGCTCTTCCATGGCAAACAAGCTAGGCACCTTGACTGTTCAGAATGCTGCTCTGTCCACTTCTGGATCCAGTAAGAGGAAAGATATTGAGGGGGGTGATGACACTGCCTCCTCCAACCTGATGGGGACCAAAAAACCCAAAATCTAAATCCTTAGTTTATTATGATTATGCTGAGAAATCTCTCACTTTTGGCCACTAGAGATCTTCTCTACAATCTTCTCTGGTGTGATGATTTAGCTCTCACAAGCTTCAATCAGAAGGTGTCTCACCCATGGGAGTTTTCCCCTCATAATCCTTTGTACTGGATGTTCTGTTTCTGTTTTTTACAAATTATGTGTAACTCCCCCACCTGGTTTGGTTGCCTTCTTGGTGATGGACTAGGCCTATCAATGAATGTTGCTATGTTGTTGTACTCACATTGTGATTCTAATTACAATTGCTGTGTTTGTGTGACTGATTGGATCTATGGCACCAATATTACAATCCTTTGCTCTCATAACAGAAAATACCACCTGCTTCAGGACCAAAACAATAAAACCAACCCTAATTACTGCTCCCATGATCTTCTCCTATACACAAATGGAAAGTATATAGGGGATAACATTCCCATATGGAAAAAAGGCTTTAGCCTAGCAAAGCCATATTACTCACCAAAATCAACATTGACAAGGTTCTTATGTACTAAATGTTATCTAACTACCATTATGATTGCACAAGCTTTTATCTCTGAATGTTGCAAACCACTAACCCTTTACAAGACCTTGAACATGTCACTCTGCATGTGTGGATATGCTTGGCTGGACTTAACATCCAAAATCTCAACAACACGAAAACACTTAGCATGCCTCTGTTGGTCCCAAATCCGGATAAGGATTGCTGCTCCACTACACTCCATTACTCCAAGGAAACCACATAGTGATGAGAGCTCTATATTCCATTTCCTTGCCTTTTCTTGGAATGGACTAGGGGGCTTTCCTTGTGTAATCTTCTCTGTATCAAAAAATAAATTTATTCTGAGAAATTGTACTACTCTTCCCAGACAATGGATGTGTACTAACATGTTATGTAACCTGGAAACCACCCCTTGGCATGCTTATATTTGGCAGGTGGAGCTACAGGGGCTGCAAAGCCTTGCGATAAGCAAATGTTTACCTAAGTTGAATGTGTGTTTCACCTTTAACTACGATCAGGTTAATGACAAATTTAAAATGCGTCATCTTGGCAGGGGTCCTGTTAAGCATGATCAAGGCATCATCGGCATGCACAAAATGAATAAACCATGGAATCTTTCACCCAATACCTCTGATCGCAATAAGATCAATCTCAATAACACATTGCAACTAGACATAAATTCTATTAACTCCAAACTTGGGGTCCATCCAATCCAGAATACCCTACCTAACTTATTTGACAACCAAGGAAAGCCCAAAATGAACACATATTATATAAACCTTGAGTCCCTAGTTAATGAGTGTAATTTTACTCTCTACGAACCACCAACATTGGTACAATTACCACCCACCCACAATCTAGCAAGACCAATATACTTGCAAAACAATTCCAAAGTGATTATATGAAGATAAGCCTTTGGAATTGTAGAGGAATTGGTCGAAAAAAACCTTTGGACCGATATCGAGTCCTTCTGTAAAATTGAAAAAATACAAATTATGGCCTTAGTTGAAACAAGAACTAACCAAGAACCTATTAAAAGTCTTTGGCTTAAAGCCGGTTTTGACACCATCCACTCGTCGCCTGCTTCGAGTTTCTCTGGCGGACTATGCGTCATGTGGAAATCATACCAATTCTATAATGAAATTTGCGAACTAGCACATATCGACAACAGATTTATAGCAATCAAATACAAGATCATTGATAAAAACTACACTATCATTATAATTTTCTCTTATGCACCACCAAAAAAGAAGGAAAAAAATGAATTCTGGAACACACTTACTAAATTCATCTCCCAAACCCACTTGTCGTGCATCGTCATTGGCGATCTCAATGAAATTGAGTCTCCCCTGGAAAAAAAAGGTGATAGTAGTAATATTTACTCAAGATTCGAAAGACTTCACAATTTTAGAAATAGCTGTGACCTCCTTAATATCCCCACTAAAGGAGGTGAATTCACCTGGCGTAAAAATCATACTGGAATCAACAATATTTATGAGAAATTAGACAGGGTCCTTGTTCACGACCAAATCATCAAATGGTTTCCTGGCATTTTTACCAAAAATCATGCATTTACTTCATCAGATCACTGCCCCATCTCGATGGAGCTTGAAAATCCTAACCCTATAAAGGCACAACCTTTCAAATTTGAAAGAATGTGGACAACTAGAAAAGACTTCGAAAACTTAGTTAAACAAGCATGGCGAATTGAATCCCAAGGTTCCCACATGTTCAATCTTGTTAAAAAAACCTTTGCTCTTAAAGTCTCTACCAAAAAGTGGAATAAAACCACATTTGGCAACATCTTCAACCAAATCAAAGAAACTGAATTGGAGCTACTAGAGATCCAAAAAGAAATCATTTCTAACACAAATCAAACCTTAATTAACAAACAAAATAGACTTATCAATAAAAAGGAATGTCTACTCTCCTTTCACAAAAAATACTGGAGTCAGAGAGCCAAAACCAAGCATATTAAATCTATTGACACAAATACAAACTACTTCCATCGCATAGCGAATGGAAAAAGAAGCCGTAAAATCATACGTGAGATTAGAACTCAAAAAGGAACGATCATTATTGGTCTTGAAAATATTAGAAATGAAATCCGCTCAGATTTCAAAAAAAGATTTAAAAAGGGAACAATTAATAATCACAACCTTCACAAGTTGGTTGGAAACATAACCAAAGAGGTTACGGACCAGGATAACTTATCTCTGACAAGAAATGTGACAAACGAGGAAGTCAAGAACGCTATCTTCAACATTGGCAGCGATAAATCACCAGGACCTGATGGAATGTCCGCTCTGTTCTACCACAAATATTGGCACATTATTGGACCACTCGTCACTAAAGCGGTTAAAAGCTTCTTTCATTCAGGTAAACTTCTCAAACAAATAAACCACACCTTCATTACTCTAATACCCAAGTGTGATAATCCCAACTCAACAAACCATTACCGACCGATTAGCCTTTGTTCCACAATTTATAAGGTCATCTCTAAAATCTTAACAGAAAGATTAAAACCCATTTTAAATAAGCTCATTCACCCCCTACAAGGTGCCTTTGTTGCAGATCGTGCCATACAAGACAATATCCTAATAGCACATGAAATTTTTCACTCATTTCGGGCTAAGAAAGGAAAAGAAGGATGTATTGCTATTAAACTGGATATGGAAAAAGCTTATGACAAAATAGAATGGGAGTTCATTCTGAATGTACTCAACAACTTTGGCTTCTCTCCAACTTTCGTTGCTTGGATTAAAGAGTGCATCGAAACCGTCTCTTTCTCAGTACTAGTAAACAACGGACCAACCGACATCTTCTTCCCTAAAAGAGGACTTCGACAGGGTGATCCCCTATCTCCTTTTCTCTTTATCTTAGGTGCTGAAGTCCTTTCTAGGCAACTTCAACATGAAGCCAACTCTAACACCAAACAACTAGGCTTTAAAATCAGTCGATTGGGCACTAATATCCCCTTCCTGGCCTTTGCTGATGATATTCTCAGTTTTGTCAAAGCGAACCAAACATCCTGCCAGAAGGTTAAGACAATAATCGAAGATTACTGCTCTATATCGGGACAATGTGTAAACTACCATAAATCGGCATTTCAAACAACACTCAACACATCGAACCATACCAACTTATTGATCCAATCAATACTTAATATTCCTAGTTCAGTCTCACTAGACAAATATCTCGGTTGTCCTATCATAAATGGGAAAGTTAATCAAAACACATTTCAAGACACTATTATTGCAACAAAAAATCAACTCTCCAAATGGAAAGCTAGTTCTCTTTCCCTTGAGGGAAGAGCTACCCTTATCAAAGAAAACTTAGCTGCGAAACCTAATTACACCATGCAATGCTTTATGCTACCAGCTTCCCTACACCAAAAACTTGATAAAGCTAATAGAAATTTCTTATGGAACAAAGAGCCATCATTTAAACCACTTATCGGGTGGGATAAAATTTGCAAAAATAAAGGAAATGGAGGAATAGGAATCCGTAAAACGGAAGACATGAACAAAGCTCTTCAAATGAAACTCATTTGGAAAATATTTGCAGAACCAAATAACATTTGGGTCAAAATCATCAAAGAAAAATATCTCAAAAATGATAATATCCTTAACTATACTAAAAAAAACGAACCATTATTGGCCATGGGGTCACCTCCTCAAGCTTCGCAATGACTTCAAAGCTGGTCTGCAATGGATTATAGGCGATGGCCACTCTATCAACTTTTGGGAGGACCCATGGACCCCCAAATTTACCCTTAAAGACTACGTTCTCCCAAACACTTACTTAGATGACCAAACCAAAGTGAGTGATTTCATTACTAACAAAGAATGGGATACTCCTAAACTAAAAGTTGTGCTTGAGGATGAAGCTGTTGAGTTTATTAACAGTATCCAAATACCACACAACAACATCCCCGATCGACTCTATTGGGCTTCAAATAAATCCGGATGGTTCTCCACGAAAATAGCCTTTGAATTAATAACCAAACAAACAAACCCTCCTACCAATGACCTATCATGGGTCTGGAAACTTGATACCTACCCAAAAGTGAAAATTTTCTTATGGAAAATATGTCATGATGGCCTACCCACGAAAGCTAGGCTATTTCAAAAACATGTCTCAGTCCCACTAGCATGTGACGCGTGCAATAATCCGCATGAGGACCTAAACCACTTCTTATTCAAGTGCCCCAATACACTGGAACAAATCAAAAAACAAAATCTTCCTATTGATTTCATCAGTAGAAGATTAAATACTAATAACAAAAAACCTATTGACTTAATCCGTGAATTGCAGTCCGTACTTACTAAAAATGAATGGGTTTGTCTTGCTACCACCTGGTGGGGCACTTGGATCAATAGAAACCAAGTAATCTTCCAAACACCTAACCCGAACAAAATTAAAGATCTCATAATATATATCGAAACCCTAATCCAGAATTGGAATAAAACCAAGGTATCAGATACAGATGAAACAACAACTAAAAAACCCAACCCATCAATTAGACGGAAGACTAAAAATATTAAATGGGATAAACCAAAACCAGGATTTTGCAAAATAAATTTTGATGGTACGAAAATACCAAATGGTAAAACAGGTACGGGTTTCATCATCAGAAATGAATATGCTGAAACAATCCATATGTCCAACAAACAATACGGATGCCTCTCCGTCCTAATGGCAGAAACCCTAGCCCTGAAAAACAGTATCAAAACAGCCGTTTCCCTTCGTCCTAATAAAATCGAAATCGAAGGGGACAATTTGTGCCTTATCAACTCCATCTTAGGCACTTGGACTTGCCCTTGGGAAATTGAAATGGTCATCGCTGACATCCTCATCGATCTCCGTTCTTTTCAGGAAGTCCTTATAAGGCATATTTTTCGGGAGGTGAACCGCTCTTCTGATCAAATTTCTAAACTCAGCTTCTCACCTTCGAGATTTGCCTTGGATTCAAACCCAGAACTCCGTGTTCTCATCCAATTGGATGCTCTAGGCCGGACCTTGCATCATTGTTAGGCCCCGTCTAATCCTTTCCTCATCAAAAAAAAAAAACTAGTCTTTCTTTCCGTGCTATGCATGGTACATTTATTTTACTATTTTAATAAAATAAAATAATTATTTTTTCTTTCATCAATTTTTACAATAATATCATTTGTTATTCATTTTTTATTTAAATGATTAAATCCAAATTTATAACATTGTAACACCCCCGACTTATGTCGGTAGTGCCACACGCCAGTGACCTCAGACGTTAATGTCCAAAGTCACCCTAGGCTTTATTCGGAACAAATAAGCTTAAATAAATACATAAATACTAAATAACGAAAGAATAATCAGCGAAAGACATTTTAAATGAATAAAACTCAACCTTTTATTAAGATTCCTCTCGTAAACTGAGAAGGACGGTTTTACAACAAAGTATAGTGACAGCGGAAGACTTATAAATTGCAGCGGAAGACTCTTTTAAAGTAGTCCTAATTACATGACTATGTATTACATTTATTTCCTTGAAAATATTACTTCTTAAAATGCAAACTTCAACTGCAAGCCTTCTCTTCGATTGGTTACTTCAATCGTCGGGGACCAACCTCTGATGTGCCGTATAGGACAGATGACACCAACCAACCATGCAAAAGAAAAATAACGGTTGGTTAGTCTAATGAAAGACTATGCAAGGATACAAGCAGAATGGTTCTAGTGATCGTAACCGTTTACTATCATTGTCCCTCGAATAATAACCGAAGGAATGATACATAACCCGGAACTTTCACGGAATGATAGAAGAAGATATGCATCGAAAAGAAGACTCTAACGGAATTGAGTCTTATAGGAACATATGCAATTGTTTGGGAACGCTAAGTTTTCACACAAGTTTATAAAAACGACCTTGATTATTTGGGTCCACGACCAACCTCACCGCGTACTGCGAATCTAGATTGGAAAGAGGACTTACTCTAACAAGAGTTCGGGCGGGTTCCACGTTGTACTTCTCGCCCGAGGGTATATTAATTATGTGCGTAAAAACACTTATCTTATTTACTTTCAAAACGTACATTCACGTTAAGGCTTTTAATTCACATCATCTCGATACGAGAGATATCCTTGGGATGAATCCCGAATATTGGCACAGTTAAGTGCACCTACCACTTATATCCGAATAAGGGTATAGTCATGACCAGGAGTATTAGGGCAAAAACCTCCTAACACTTGTTATAAAGAAACGACTAGACCTCGCAAGGTACATATCATTCCTACGAATACTTGTGCTAACTAAGCATGTAAGTTCACACATAAATCCACACCAAAATCCATTTATCACTTTATGGTAATATCATATAGAATTATATATAATAGCGTTGTTTCTAGCAATATATACAACCTATTATAAATTCATATTTTTAACACAACATTTTATCGTTTAAGTTCCCAAACACAAATCAACAACTTTATTCCAACTTAATTAACCAATTAAGTAATTGATAATCAAGAAAATATGGAATAAACCAACAAGAGCGAACCGCCACTTGCCTTAGTCTGGACGAACGAAGAGTTGGGTCCGAAATCCGGGAACTTGAACTTGTGCACGGCTGCCTACTAAAATTCCCGTTGGAATTTATCATCATTCAGTAGGGTCGGATCCCAATCCGTACATTCAGCCATGGAGACGAGCACAATCCAACACCGACGAAACAAAACCCTAATTATTTACGGGTACGAAGGAACAAAAAGATGAAAGAAAAGGTAGTGCTGCGATCGTGGTTTGCATAGCCGCGATCGCGGCTTTGTTGGGCAAAACCGTGCCCGCGGCAGATAGGCTGCGATCGCGGTTCTATGCCTAGCCGAGATCGCGGGCCTCTGCCCAACCGCGATCGCGGTATTTATGCCGTGATCGCGGGATCCATCGTCGACGACAAGCTAAACGAACACAATCGGAGCCATACCGAGGGAAGACGAGGCTCAGACCTTGCTTCTTGGACAAGCGCGCACCACCACCACTCCTGGCTTCGCTTTGATGGAACTCCGACTCCGACAACGAACGACGACGACCAAAACTCCGACGACAACACCAACCAAGCTAGAACGAGAGGAAGAGGATGTGAAATACCCTCGAATCCGCCCCTATTTATAGGGCAAGGGTGAGCTCCTCCACTAAATGAGAGGAAGGACAACCGATTCGCCTCCCTCAACCGGCCGCTCGGAGAAGAAACGCCGGATTCTCAATCGTCGGCGTCACAGGGAAGACGAGGAAGAAGATGAAGCAATGGTGCCGCGATCGCGGTTTCATAACCGCGATCGCGGTTTGGCCTTTGGCCAAAACCGCGCCCGCGGCTCTCGGGCCTTGATCGCGGGTCTTGCTTAATTCCGATTTTAGCAATCCTCCAATGATTAGAACCCATATATTTCATTAAATGTGTATTCATACATTCATATGGTTCTTACAGGGTTACAGAACATGCCTAACACGTCTTGCTTACAAAATGAAAGTTTGAAAATTACACAAATACCCCTACTAAAATTGAGGGTTATTACAAACATATGAAAAATATTACAGAATTCACATATTTGTTGTATCAAATAATTGTTTAGAACATCTTGTTTGAGATATGCATAGTCTAGTAGTTAAATCTCTTCAATAATACTTATGGAAACATTAAACGTATTTGAAAAATATTGACATTTAGTTCTATAAAATAATTATATAAGAGCATTTGGTTTAAGATAAGCAAAAAAATGCATGTTTTATTGGACAAACACGTTAAGAGATTTAAAAATACGGTTGCATGCACATGCTATGCACATGTTAAAAAATTAGCCTTTATATTGTAGTATATTTGTTATACTAAAATGTAAGAATTATTTTAATTTCAAACCTTTATTTTAGTTTTAAAATAGAATTAAATAATCTAGGTTTTGCATGTGTTGAATATATGAATCTTACTACCTAACAACTTCTCCACAATTGATTAGTCATTACAACATAACATTTTTAGATATGTGTCAACTTCTTAAGAGATTAAAGTGAACTTTTAACACAAAACGAATATAATTATGACTTGAGATGATGGTTTTGTTTTGCATTTAATAATTATTAAATATCATAATGACTCTACTGATTAAGTATTCTAAATATGAATCTAACTCTTCTTTTATAAATATATTACATTGTTAAAGATAGTGGTGAAAATGTTATTTGCATGGCTTAAAAGAGATGTGTGAAAAGAAATTGAAGTTAATATTATATAAAAATTCTAAACATGCTTAGAATGATTTATTTTCTTTATAAATATAATGTTTTACTTATTGTCTATTTATTTTCGTATAAGGACTTATTGTCTATTAATTGAATCTTCCTATGCAGTTCTTTTTTCTTTTTGTGTGACGAAATTTAGCTATTCTTCTAATACATTGTCATTGTATTTTATAATATTTAAAAAAAAAATCAAAAGTGAATTTTGGGTTATAGTTTTATTAAAATTCACAGATGTAATTGAATTGAATCTTTTACTATTACTATTAAATAGAAAAGAATTATTTGACTAGTGATTCTTTTCAAATGCTTACTTGTGTAAGGTTCAACCTTATAATAATTATGATTAGTATTGCTCTTTTCTTGTAAAAGGTGACATGTAATGATTTAATTACAAAGGAAAATTAAATCATAGCCATAATAAATCAATTCACAGATGTAATTGAATTGAATCTTTTACTATTACTAGTAATGAGCTATAAAAATTATGTGATATTTTTAGCAAAGCTGTATTCTTTTTGTAACGGTTGATTTAGGATGTTTCATTCTTTTGTAACGGCCATTTGTGGTGTTCTTTGTGTTTGTTTCAGAAATTAAATTTACCCAATTATTATGTCATGATCAATAATTCAACACAACATACATTAAATCATAGCCATAATAAAATAAATCAATTTATAATCCAATTGTGATTTGAATATGTAACCTATAGTAAAAACAGAAATCGTTTAGTTAGGCCTGAAGAATGCAAAATAAATATATCCTGAAAAAGGATGTAAATGTTATTTAAATTTCTTTGTTACGGTTGGTTGACACTTTTTGATCTTTTTGTAATGTAAATTTTAGGCTGAATTATGAAGATGTACGTTCGTTGCCCAATACAATATGGAATAAAATCATATAAGATATTTTAATAATTTTAACAAAATATATATGAAACTAATGTGCAATAAATTATCCAAAAGTCGTATAAATCTACTTTGAATTTTCAAAGATTTCTTGTTTTGGTCTTTTTTGAAAGTTATTTAGATGTTTTTGAATGTTATTTAGTCTGTTATTGCAAATTGTCCTAAAATATGAAGTTTATTTGGTCAAAATGATTCCAAGAAAGCTTGAACCTTTGACCTATAGACTATTTAGATAGCCTCTAACCACTAAGCTACACACAATTCTTTGATTTAATTTTCACTATGATGATTATAGGGCCTTATTATTCGGCGCATAGGCAAAATTGCCTTTCAGCGCATAGGGTCGTCACGTTACGTGTGGAGTGGCTCCACACGTAACGTGGGGTACATTTTTAAAATTTTTTTTTTTAATCCACACGTTACGTGTGGAATGGATCCACACGTTACGTGTGGAGTGGCTCCACACGTAACGTGTGGTATTTTTATTTAAAAAAAAAAATTAAAAAAATTAAAAAAAAAAATAATTTTTTTTTTTTTTTTTAACATCACGTAAAAAAATGTCTAAAACTTATATTTTTTTTATCAATGTTAAAATGTTAGGAAATTAGTCATAATTGGATGGAGGATGCTGGTTTGAGAACGTGAGCTGATTTTTTTTGTCTCCATGAAGGTTCAAGCTAGCGTACTTTTTTATCTGACATTTGATCATTTCAAGGCTTAATACATCATTGCTTATACGCCCTGCTTATTGCTGTGCACATCTTAAGCATTCATTTTTTGTTCATGTATGTAGTATTGGGTAAGTCTGACACTGGTCAAGCTTGGAGTATTAAAAATTTGAGGTTATAGAAAGAAAACTTCTTAGTAAAATATATATATATTTGTTTAGAATTGACTCTTAATTTTTCAGCTAAGATACTTCATATTACAATCATTGCTCATACCACTTTTTGTCTTTTTTGGGGTCCTGTGACACCCTAAATCTCATGCCCTAGAAAACCCTAGGGTAAGTAGGGTTTCAGATTTAGGGTTTTCAAAACCATATTATTTTCATACCCTATCATGCTTGTAGCACATAGGGAGTTCATACCACTTTTTGTCTTTTTTGGGGTCTTGTGACACCCTAAATCCCATGCCCTAGAAAACCCTAGGGTAAGTAGGGTTTCAGATTTAGGGTTTTCAAAACCATATTATTTTCATACCCTATCATGCTTGTAGCACATAGGGAGTTCATACCACATTTTGTCTTTTTTGGGGTCATGTGACACCCTAAATTCCATGCCCTAGAAAACCCTAGGGTAAGTAGGGTTTTGGATTTAGGGTTTTCAAAACCATATTATTTTCATACCCTATCATGCTTGTAGCACATAGGGAGTATACCACTTTTTGTCTTTTTTGGGGTCCTGTGACACCCTAAATCCCATGTCCTAGAAAATCCTAGGGTAAGTAGGGTTTCAGATTTAGGGTTTTCAAAACCATATTATTTTCATACCCTATCATGCTTGTAGCACATAGGGAGTTCATACAACTTTTTGTCTTTTTTGGGATCCTGTGACACCCTAAATCCCATGCCCTAGAAAATCCTAGGGTAAGTAGGGTTTCGGATTTTGGGTGTCACAAGACCGCAAAACAAGACAAAAAGTGGTATGAACTCCATATGTGCTACAAGCGTGATAGGGTATGAAAATAATATGGTTTTGAAAACCTTAAATCTGAAACCCTACTTACCCTAGGGTTTTCTAAGGCATGGGATTTAGGGTGTCACAGGACCCCAAAAAAGACAAAATGTGGTATGAACTCCCTATGTGCTACAAGCATGATAGGGTATGAAAATAATATGGTTTTGAAAACCCTAAATCTGAAACCCTACTTACCCTAGGGTTTTCTAGGGCATGAGATTTAGGGTGTCACAGGACCCCAAAAAAGACAAAAAATGGTATGAGCAATGATTGTAATATGAAGTATCTTAGCTGGAAAATTAAGAGTCAATTCTAAACAAAAATATATATATTTTACTAAAAAGTTTTCTTTCTATAACCTCAAATTTTTAATACTCCAAGCTTGACCAGTGTCAGACTTACCCAATACTACATACATGAACAAAAAATGAATGCTTAAGATGTGCACAGCAATAAGCAGGGCGTATAAGCAATGATGTATTAAGCCTTTAAATGATCAAATGTCAGATAAAAAAGTACGCTAGCTTGAACCTTCATGGAGACAAAAAAAATCAGCTCACGTTCTCAAACCAGCATCCTCCATCCAGTTATGACTAATTTCCTAACATTTTAACATTAATAAAAAAAAATATAAGTTTTAGACATTTTTTTACGTGATGTTAAAAAAAAAAAAAAAAAATTATTTTTTTTTTTAAATTTTTTTTTTTTAATAAAAAAAAATACCACACGTTACGTGTGGAGCCACTCCACACGTAACGTGTGGATCCACTCCACACGTAACGTGTGGATCCACTCCACACGTAACGTGTGGATCCACTCCACACGTAACGTGTGGATCCACTCCACACGTAACGTGTGGATCCACTCCACACGTAACGTGTGGATCCACTCCACACGTAACGTGTGGATCCACTCCACACGTAACGTGCGAGCCTATGCGCCAAACGGCAAAATGCCTATGCGCCGAAAAGTAATCGTGTAATTATATTAGTAAAATTGTGAACATAGTTAATGATATCAATAAATGGGACAATAACCCAATCTTATATATAACTAGAGGACATACCCGTGCGTAGCACGAGTCATATGTTATATATATATATTATTATTATTTGTTTTTTAAATGAGAAAAAAATAATTTATTTAAAATAATTTCAGCTTTAACAACATAAATATTCATATAAATTTGAACATTTTAATATGGCAGGTACACAAATAGCAACTCACTTTTGTTCACCGAGCTAAGCTGAAGAATTTGTCATTTTTATGGACAATGACACACTTAGATGCTATTGTAGAGAATAAATAACAATTTAGAATATGTTGCATTCTTATTTTGTCAATCACCATGTTTAAAACGGTTTTTAAGTAGTTCAAACATCTTATCTGTAACTCCTAGATGGATCTCAAATATCGTTTGAAACTAAGAAATTTATTTATTCGTGATAGCATTGTCTCACTTTGATTGTACATAGTAATAAGCAATAGTAGGTTATGATCTATTATATTTGATTTTTTATGTCTTCATATTATCCACACCATTTGCAAAATAATTTTTTTAGATATGAATATGCATTTGAAAGGGTTATTGAACAGTTAAGTTATACGACAATTAATTGACATATAGAATGTTGTTAAGAAGTTATGATCATAGTTTTTATTACTTATATCTATTTATGAAAAGGGGTTACATGTTTCAAAAGTAGCAAATGAGTCACAAAGATAGAGAATATTATAACAATCATTGATGATCAATTATGTATATATACGAATACAAACTTGTACTCCTGTAAAGTATGTAGTAAACATATAGCAAGCAAAAATGCTTATTGCTTAATCTATTATTCAATGAATCTCTTATTTTGCATCAAAAAATATAAATAATTAAATAATATTATAATATAAGTTAAATTTAACTTTTTTATAGTACGTATATTGTAAAAAAAACTCTTCATTTGTAGTGGACAATTCCATCGACCACGATAATCATATATATACTCATGATCTCAATTATTTCCGTCACTTTAGTAAATTAATTGTAGTTATTGTATATAGCCATGTAAATAATTCAACGATTAGTTAAAACTTTCTCAATTAAGAATAAAAACATATTGCTCTTTTCTTTACTAATAGAAGTTTACCAATTGATCACATATACAACTTTGTGATACCGGTAGGAAATGACCTCAGGGAATGCAAAATCACCCAAAAATCTACATTTGACAAATGTATATTTTTAGTTTAAAGTTGTTAAAGAGTAGTAATAATTGGCTTTGTTATTATTATACAAATTTTTTTAAAAAATAATTAATTAAATATTATCATTGTGGCTTAAAGCTAAACAATTTATGGGAAAAAGTTGCCTGAAAAAAGAACATAGCTAATAAAATAGCTTAAGCTTTCAATTTGGCTCATGTGAATGAGCATTAGTAGTCCATGAGGATTGTGATAATGTGCTCAATAGATCGAGATCATACTTGCCACTAAACAAAATATCAACAACAAAAAATACACAAATATCAATTCAAATTCCAATTCATAAAATGGGGAACAACAAAACATACAAAATGTCAATTACAACTCATAAAATAGATATCAATAAACTAACCACATAAAAATCTAATCCAAGCAATTATAGGAATAAGGTGTAAGAAAATCATACAAAAATGGATATGTGGATTGAGATCTTTTATTTTCTTGAATGGATGTCTTGTATCTGTATGGCCTTTATATAGAGGTAAATTTTCTCTTTATAGTCACATTCATTTGTCATCTACATTAAACCAACCTCTAATCAATTAGGAATTTGAAATATGAAAAGAAGAAGTTACGATCTATAATTTAAATGTGATTAATTGGCATTAGAAACATGTAATGAAGATGTAACAGTACAACAAAATATATTACTATAAATTGAAATAATGTTTTAATCTAATATCTTAAATGAGATCATTTTTTTACAAAAATGAAATAAATTTTCGTATAAAAGCTATGTGCAAGTGAGTTTAAACGACCATGCAAGCGTTTTTAAATATATTTTTTCCAGTCAAAGTTGATGTCCGAGTGAGTTTGAATGACCCGAACGTTATTAAGTTAATCACTAATTAGTATAAATGAACTTTTCAATTTTTTGATGTTGTAATTCAATGGTAACTTTTTCATGTTCTAATCATCTTCTTAATTACTTCTTCTAAAAATGTATACTTTTATTGATAATATTTTTTCTCAAGTGACACATTAATTATTATTTATTACAGATAATTTAATAGGAGAATATGTTACACATTTTTCAAATCAATTACATTACTAAGATAATGTTTACGACAAATTTATCCTGCCAAATAATCTTCTTTTAACTTGGTTTTCTCCCTATATTGAATTTGATAGTTGATCAATATTCATTGATTTTATATTATAAATTGTTCTGATTTACACAAAAACAATTGAAGGGTTTTAGAACTAAATTGGGTTTGTAACGTCAAAATTGAAAAGTAGTTGTTTAGAGTTATGGAATTAGGTGCTTAAGTTTGAATGTTGGTAATGGATTTGAGAGTTTTATGAAGACTATATTAGCCTGTTTTAATTTGAATGAGGTAAGCAGTATTTTAATTTTTAAGTGATTAGTTAAATTACTACATTAAAATAATTTGTAATTGAATCCTAATAAGGTGGATACAATATTTGTTTTGGTACTCAAGTGGATACAATTTTTTTATATTCGATTTATGTTATTTAGATTTGTAATGTTTTAATTTTGATATATTGTTTTACATTTAATTATGTATTTTTATTTTGTATAGAGATTTTGATTTATATATGTAACTATGAGTAGTAAAAAAAAAGAAATTGTTTAGCTAAGCATGAAGAAGACCATACAACAAACAAACCACCTCAAATTGTTTATTTTTTGGTAGAAATCTCACATTGTTTCCTTAGGTATGAAGAAGACAATAAATGTATTCGTATTTCTTTTTTAGGTTTGTTTTCTCTTTATTCGGTTTTTTAATGTTACCTTTAGGTTTACTTATTGAGATAATTGTCAAGTACTATAGATTTTAGTGGTTGATTTAAATAACTCCTTAGGTTTAGGAAAAAATATCGAAAATCAAGTTGTTTCAAAGAAGAATTGAACTTTCAACTTTTTGTTTTATGAAGTCCTTTCACTAAACCATTGAGATAAAATAAAATATTTGACTTCTAAAGGAATGTAAAATAAAATGAGATGGAATTTATGAGGCATTAAATGAGTTGTCTACTTTATATACTTATAGATAGATAGATAAATAGATAGATATAAAGATTTGAGTAACTAATTAATATAAACAAAAAAATAATGACAGATAAAATAACAAAACAAAGTTGTTAAGAATGGGGATTGAATCCTAGACCTCTTGTATTAAGAGAGTGTCTTTAAGCATTGAGCTGTATTAGATGATTTAGTTTGTATTGAAAGATTAACAAAAAATATGAGATAATTTCTCATATTTATTAGGCATTAATTACACCCTTAGTCTACTTTATATATTTATAGACTAGTATCTTAAGCCCGTGCTTCGCACGTGCCATGATGGATGATTTATGATAAGTTTTTTAGCTATGTCTTATAAACATGTTTTTGATTATTTTAGTCATTATTAACTTATACAAATTTTGAAGGTGATTCATTTTTTTTTTACAAATAGTATAATTCATTTTATTAGGTAGACAATACACAAAATACAGTAAATACCACATTTTTTTATCATAATATATTAATATTAAGTTTATATGATTGCGTAGAATTCAGGTTTTGTCGATACAGATTGTATTTTTTTTTCTATGGGAACATCGATGTATTTATAATCATTTTTTGTTGTAAAATATTGTAGTTTAATTCATTTGAAAGTTATATAGTTCTATACGTGATTCGAACATGAGGAAAATGTTATTATTTTGTATTTATATAATACGTAACATTTCATTAGTTATGGTAGGTCGAGTCCATGCTTCGCACGTATCATGATGGATGCATTATTGTAACTTTTTTAGCTATGCTTTATAAATCATGTTTTTGATTATTTTAGTTATTATTAAGTTATACAAATTTCGAAGGTGATTGATTTTTTTAGTAGTAAGTAAATCGTATAATTCATTTAATTATGTAAAGAACACGCAAATTATAGTAAATACCATAATTTTACTCATAATGTATCAATTTTACGATTGCGTAGAATTCAGGTTTACTCTTACCAAATTGTATATTTGTTTATTAAGGAATGTTGGTGTATTTATAACTATCTTTTGTTGTAAATGTCGTAGTTTAATTTATATGAAAGCTAGATAGTTTACTATGTGATTCGAACGGGGCAAAAATATTATTATTTTGTGTTTGTATAACACATAAATAATTAATTTACATTAGTTTGTATTTGTTTTTTTATTACATAAAATATGTATGCTTTTTTTAATAAGATTTATAGTTTATATATTAATGATTTGTTATAATATGATGTAGTTTTAATTTTATATTTATAGTAAAGTTTTATTTGGGTAGGTTTACCTCGTACTTCTCACGGGGAAGAATGCTAACTTTTTTGATGTTTTTCATCTTTTATATCTTAACTTTTTTTTTGTCATGGTAGGTTTGTTTTGTGTGTATATCTTTGTGATTTGGTACGTATGTTAAAGCTTCTAGGAATTCTGACATAGTAAGGTGTCAATTTTTTTACACGATTACTTTTCGGCGCATATGCATTTTGCTGTTTGGCGCATAGGCTCGCACGTAACGTGAGGGTACAACCCACACGTTACGTGTGACAGTGCTCCACACGTTACGTGTGGGACAATTTCACACGTTACGTGTGGTTTGTACCCTCACGCTACGTGTGGGTTAGTCAATATGGTTTAGAATGTTTATTTGTAGTATTTATTTGTTTATCTAAAACCCTACAAAAAACACCCCAAAATAATCAACATAGAAGATAGAATAGAATTGTTCATTACGTTGGATGAATACAATCACATACAAGAAATAATACAAGTTCTTCATAAACTTAGAAAACCTAGCACAAAATAAATGACATCGTCTAGTTGCGTTTGAAAAAATTAGGATAGTCTCTTGTAAAACTTCGCGATATATCATGTCTCTGCTTTGATAAAATTGCTTGCTCCCTACAAAGGTTGATAGTACGTAAACAACATTACACAAAAGATATGACATCAAGGCATTATATGATGTACATCATTATATAGATTGAGGTTATACCTACGCATCTTATCCATATCTTGTAAAAGTTCTTGCTTAACAACATCTTGATTCACCTTAATAAGATCTTGTTTTTCCCGCCATTGTTGTCGAATAACCGCGTGTGCCCTCTCCTCGTACACAGGATCAATCCAATTCCTGTATAAACACCCTAGTCTTGGGCATCCCCAATACCTCCTTCCGTAGTTCCACTGCAAATCCCAAGTACGGACAATGGTTTTCAAATTACACTCGCATTGTGGAGCACTTATTTGTTGATGGTGCCTATTTAGGTTTGATGATGATTCGGATGAAGATGTCATTATTTGATGTAGTGCTTGGTTTCCTACAAATCCATTAATATGAAAAGGCCAATTAGGGTTACTAAATCGAAAGAAACTGGAAGAAGAAGCTTACCCACAAATGAATCTTCAATCTCGCTTGTGTTGGAAGTGTTGTAGTGAACAAACAACCCTAATGCCTCTTATATAGTGAAATGATATATACAGCTGTAGTAATTAAAGACCACAACCACAAGAATTAAAGACCTCAACCACTAGCATTAAAAACCTCAACCACTAGCATTAAGGACCTCAACCACTCTTACCCTAATAACCCTAAACGTCAACCACTCTCATAAACAATGTAACTCGCATACCCAAATTCACCCTTAATAATTAAAGATAAACTCTAAACTCAAACCTTAATCATAACACTAACCCTAAGACCTAAACCCTAACCCTAACCCTAACCCTAACCCTAAACCCTAAACTTAAAACTCATTATTTTAAACTCTACCAAAATGCCATAACCCTATACCACAAAAAACCTAAACCCTACCCCTATCCATCCTATCCTACCCTACCCGACATACGCCTAAACCCTAAACCCTAGTAATCACACGTTACGTGTTAATGTGTTTCACACGTAACGTTCTAATATACTTCGCGCGTAACGTGTGGAACGGTTTGACACGTAACGTGTGGTTCAGTCTGTTGCAAAACGCATTAAATTAACCGTCTTGTCCCCACCTAACTGTAATAATGACCCATCTTCTTTGTCCGCTAACAACCCATTTTGAATCCATTTCGAACCTAAACCCTCATCCTAAACACTCCCAAAATCTTGATTTTCACTCACATTTTTTGTACAAAAAATGAACAATCCGAACAATAACGAGTATTGGAGCAACAATGGGGAAGATATTCCACTTTGGAACAAGGTAATTTCTATAAGTAACCCTAAAGTTGTCTTTTTTATTTCTTGATTTGAAAATGTTTAAAGTTCTTAGCTTCATGGTTAGGGTTTAGAGAAGTTATTTTTGATGGCCCATTATATTTGTTGTTTAGGATTTAGGAAAGCTATTTTTGATACTTATTGTTTAATATTAAAGATCTCATTTTATTGTTTAGGGTATTAGAAACAAAGATTGAGCGTTGTTTAGGGTTTAGGGCTACGAATTTGCTGTTATATTGAAGAACAGTTTCACATGTTACGTGTGAAGAATGTTCACACATAACGTGTGAAGATGTTCAACACGTTACGTGTGGGTGTGTTTCACACGTAACGTGTGGACACTCTTCACACGTTACGTGTGTAATCACCATCCGAAACCAGGTTTCATTCTGTAATATGGCACGGTTTGACAGTAAACGTGCTTTTTTATAATCAGTGCACTAATTGATGACATGATTTCGTGTATGCAGACGAACTATCATTTATACGAGGGGTTAAACAATATCTCCCTCAATGACTGGAGCACTCCACAGAAGACATTTCCGGTTTGGGAAACGCCTGAAAAACTGCAGGATTGGAGCACGCCTCAGAAGACATTTCCGGTTTGGGAAACGCTGGAAAAACTGCAGGATTGGAACACGCCTCAACCAGTTATTGATATACCATCATTTGATGTTGGGATACCGTTTCCTCCAGAAGCATCTTCATCTCATGCTACCCCACAACTGTGCTTTCCATCCCTACACACACAGCCTCAGTTCAGTGTACTACCGGAGGAGGATGTGTACGTCTCGGCCGATTATTCAAGGTTCTTCACATCTGATCAAATCTGGCAGTCTAGAGAAGAAGCCTTTTTGTGGGTGCGGGAGATTGCTATGAATCAGCAATTCTGCATCAAAAAGTGGAGGAATAAAGCTTCCACCCCTTCGACCCTCGGGGGGACTTGGTTACCGTGTGATAGGCATGAACAAAACGTCCCTAAAGGAGCTGACCAAGTGAGAGACATCACAAGGTCGAAGAAATGTGGGTGTCCCTTCATGTTGAGGCTGAAAGAAAGGCCGAAGGGATTGTGGAGGATCACTGTACAACATGGAACTCACAACCATGTCATATGAGACAATTTGTATGGTAGTGCATTAGCTGGGCGACCAACTGCTGAAGAGAAGGAGATTATAAGGGTGATGACGGTCAATCATTGCAAGCCTCAGAAGATTCATACTACAATCCAGTCGTCCCCTGGAAATTTGACCAAGATGAAGCAAGTATACAACATCATGCACGAGATAAGAAAGAAGGGCATGGAAGGAAGAACAGTTGTACAACAGTTCTTGTATGAGTGCAATGAGAAGGGGTACTTCATGGAGTATAGATTCAACAAGGAGACCAACAAGATAACGGATATCTTCTTTGCAAGCCAGGATCAGTTGCGGTTGCTGAAGGCATTTCCGTACATTGTGTTGCTGGACTCTACATATGCAACTAACTGGTTAGTAACAAACATATGAATTATACTCTTCATTTGTTCATGTCAAGGTTAGGACGCCATTGTATTTTATATATGATTATGTGTGCAGCTACAATTTGCCCTTCCTTGAAATTGTCGGCATCACATCAGTTTGGAAAAACTACAATATTGCCGGGGCGTTTCTGGAGAAGGAGGACGAAGACAGTTACAAATGGGCCATAGAGCAACTTGCTAAGATGTTTGCCAAGGTGCAACGAGCACCCACATGTGCGGTCACTGATCGGGAGAAGGCGTTGATGAACGCATTAGAGAAGCAGTTTCCAGAAGCAAAATTCCTCCTATGTAGGCGACATGTGAGAAAGAATATTGAAGACTTCGGGAAGAAGGCCATGGGCAAGTTTAGGGGCACAACGTTTTCCAACGACTGCATGAAGCTCTTTAAGGAAACGACCATACAAGGGTACGAAAGATCACTCTGGAAGCTGAAGTGTGATTGGAAGAAAGCTCCAAAATGTGTTCAGTACCTACAAAAAAACTGGCTTGACCCCTACAAGGAAAGAATCGTCTCTGTATGGACAGATACAGTGTTCACGCTCGGTACTACCACCACTAACAGGTATGTGCATCAATGGTTTATCTAAATTTAGCTAGTTATTTGAACTTAGTTAGACCTTTACAACAATCAAACAAATTTTCGAATTCTTGATTGTAATACAGGGTTGAAGGGGCCCATTCCAGTCTGAAAAGCTTCTTCACAAGCAACGATGGCAACCTTTGCACTGTGTTCGATCAATATGATACACGGTTGCGCAATCATATTACTGAGATTCGGGGGGCATTGAATGAGAGCATTGGGAAGAGATATACGCTGCTAACAGACACACATCTTTTTCGTAAGCTGCACTTCAAGGTGTCTGCGGTTGCACTAGCTCGTTTGATTGAGGAATACAGGAAAGGAGATGCTCCAGTGTGGAGCACTATTACGTAGATCAATGGCTATTAGATCGTTCGTTGGAGTATGAACCAGACAAGGACGAAAAGAAGCCAAAACGAAAGAAGAAGGTCGAAACAGTCGATTTATGTAATGAATGATATGAGTACGACATTCGTATGGGATCGGCTGTTGTGGGTCCCAGTAAACACTCTGTGCAGGTCTAAACATGGGAAAGTACTGATATATCCATGACTACAAAATAATTACACATATGTCAATTCCCTACATAACAAACATATAATATATCTATAACAAAAATTTAGATATTTTTATTCAAGCCATTTAATACCTGGATCAGAGTGAAACATGTGGACATGACCCGTGCCTCTTTTCTTGTGCACTCGCCCAAGCTGCGGTATACGTGTGCAAGAACACCGGTACCCCATGCATAGTTCGTGACTTTTGTGAGATCAGTCACGAACGGAGTGTAATAAACGGGCAAGCGATGCTAAGACTTGTCAGGAAAGAGGGCAGACCCCACCAAGTACAGCAAGAACCCAGCCGCCAGCTTCTTCGACGCCAACTCCTCGCAATGAGTCTTAAAATCTCCCGCGTGCAAGTTACCGGCGACGATAGCACCATCCTCCAGCTCAAAAAACTCATGCGTCTGCTCCATCAACGCCTTCTTCAAATCATTGCGGCTCAGCTGCTCGTGCCATTTCTTTGGGGGACCCATGTCTTGCCCTTGTATGTTAAGCCCAAGGATCATCCACACATCATGGAGAGTTATAGTCATCTCTCCCCATGGCATGTGGAATGAGTTGGTTTCCGGTTGCCAACGCTCGACGAAGGCACCAATCAGCGTCTCATCCACATGCTCATGCATGATGTCCGATAGATGACATAGCCCGGACGCCAACGCCATGCTACCCCACGCGTCTTCCGTTGTGAGACGCCATGAGTGTAACTGCTTGCCTCGCTGCTGGAACCTCAAGGGTTGCACCGACTGTATATGAACATAATTAAGCAATCATACAGACTTATTTAAAACAAGATTAATAATTAAAAAAATTGTGTTACGTGCAACTTACAACGCGCTGGTAAAGGAGGTACGCCACGTGGTTTACAAAACTCTTTAGGAGTTCAGGTCTCTCCGGACCTCCAGGAACGCTCACCACCAGTTCAGGGTCGTATCTGACATTCTTCTTTGACCGGGGTGGTTTTCCCCGCGAAGAAGAGGCTTCCTGAGGCTCCTCGCCCGGCTCCTCGCCCGCCGTGTTTGGGGCGTCTTCTCTTGGAATCCAGGCATTGCTGGACTGGGCCTGAGTCCCCTGGTCCTGAGTCCCCCATGTACATGCATGATCCTACATTTATTAAATAGATCAGATGCAATAATGAATTGTAAACAAATGCATGTTATACTAAATGTACTTACCATAGGCTGATGATAGGCAGCGTTCGGGTACACCGCCGGGTTCTCCCACGGGTTGTCCTGCTCCTCATCTCCCTGATAATAATCTCTCGGGCTATGATGAGGGCTCACATGCGGCGGTAGTACCGGCAGACTAAAATTCCGCCCGTAATAGTTATTCTGATCTATTGTATCAGAATAACAATGCAGCGGACTTCCTTCATAGTCTGGGTCCCTCGGAGGCTCAGAGCCTGCTCTACCCCCAATAAACGATGGCACTGCCATTAGGCTATGCACTCCTATCATGCCAGTATCGCCAGCAGCCCCACTACTGCTACCGACTCCAGTTTGAAACCCTAAACCAGCCCCAGTACTGCTACCTGCTCCAATCTGGTATGCGCCGGTCTCATCATCCCGGTAGCACACATCCCTCCGTTGCCTCCTTTCCGACCTTTTGACCTCTTCGCCAGTCACATACGACTGTTGGCGTACAAGGTTGCGACGTATCCTGCGTTCAGTTCTTTCCCCAGGTTCCATCTGCGTTTACATATCAACACATTTTAATCAACAAAAATCAACAAACAGAAAATCAACGTTCCAGATATCAAAAAAAATGCAAATTCACACGTTACGTGTGACTTGTTCTCACACGTAATGCGTAGTGCACATTCACACGTTACGTGTGAATGTGCTTATTCCAATTTCACCGGCAGGCCGCCGGCGACTTTCTGGCGACTGGCCGGCGACTTTCCGATGATATTCCGGTCGACTTCTCCGGCGAGACAGTCCGAATTTTAATGAACAAAAATCAACAAAAATCAAAAAACAGAAAATCAGCGTTACAGATATCAAAAAAAAAGGAAATTCACGCGTTACGTGTGACTTGCTCTCACACGTAACGCGTGGTGCACATTCACACGTTACGTGTGAATGTGCTTATTCCAATATCACCGGCAAGTCGCCGGCGACTTGCCGGCGATATTCCGGTCGTCTTCTCCGGCGAGACAGTCCGAATTTTAATCAACAAAAATCAAAAAACAGAAAATCAACGTTCAAGAAATCTAAAAAAATGGAAATTCACACGTTACGTGTGACTTGCTCTCACACGTAACGCGTGGTGCACATTCACACGTTACGTGTGAATGTGCACATTCCAATTTCACCGGGAAGCCGCCGGCGACTTTCCGGCGATATTCCGGTCGTCTTCTCCGGCGAGACAGTCCGAATTTTTTTTTTTTTTTCAAATATACCCAAAATTCAACAACAAATCCACAATTTTTACCAATCTAACAATATCATCACTTCCACTTTCATTTTTCCACACAAAATGTCTACAAACCTAGATCTACCTAACCAAAACCCTAAACATCACAAAAACTTCTACAAAACCTAGATCTACCATCCAAATCATCTCCAAATCGTAGATCTATCATCCAAACCTAGATCTACCTAACCAAATACTATGTGTGGATTTAAATTTATTAAAAACAAAATCAAATAATTATTTCTATGAACTAACCTTACGCGGGAGGGGCGAGGAGGCGTTACGCGGGAGGGGCGAGGAGGCGTTACGCGGGAGGGGCAAGGAGACGTTACGCGGGAGGGGCAAGGAGGCGCAGCGGGAGGGGCAAGGAGGCTGAGTGCTGATGCTGAATGAAGAGGAGGAGCCGAATCTGGCTTTTATAGCCAGATTCCCACACGTTACGTGTGATACAATGTCACACGTAACGTGTGAACCGATCCCACACGTAACGTGTGGAACCAATTCACGCGTTACGTGTGGGTCTTGAATGGGTCAGTATCGACGCGTAACGTGGGAAGTCTATTCTCACGTTACGCGCGGCCCTATGCGCCAAAAGGCAAAAATGCCTATGCGCTGAATAGTTGAGCCCTTTTTTTATTGTTTTCTAGTACTCAATAGTGTATTAAAAACAAATAGTTTATTATTGAAAAAGGAGTAAAGAGTTTGAATGTATATGCTCCTATATTTTTAGTATTCAAACTAACTTGTGCTTAGTTTGATTGTTGACAATTTACATTTGTACAATAATTTTGATCGTTTTAGAAGACCAAAAACAATTTTGTCATATAAATTACAGATCTTGAATGCATTATACATTCTTGTTTGTAATGTGTTTTTTGACACCATTTTCACTTTCGTATATGAGTGTCTTTTATTATATCAAAATATTTACAGATACAAATTTTATTAACATAATTATACTTTGAATGTATCAATTTCTTAAATCAGTTTACATGGATATTTATATTAAATTGTTTATGAATGTAAGTCATAAGTCATAATGAAAACCTAATAGGTTAGAATAATAGAGTTTTTAAAATAATACAGAGTAAACATTAATTCCACTATATATTATATTTGCTTCATTTGCCAATATAATTTTATAAACATTGTTTTATGAACTGAGTTTAAAGCTTATGCAGAATTTGGGTATATATTTTTTTATTTTGGAAATATTGGATCTATAGTCAGTAAGGTGGAAATAACATTATGTTTGTAAGAGCAAATTATGTATTCAAAGATTTATTAATTTGTTTAAAACATTGTGTTCATTAAAACTCTGGAGTTTGAAGATAGAGATATTTGATATTGAATTGTATTGTATTGATGGTATAATGTTTTCAAAATATTACTCATCAGTCTTTTAAATTGTGTTCAAAAAGTGAATATAAAAGACTGAAAAAATTTATTTAATGAACGTACAACCTAGAAAAATAAAATATTTTTTTTTATCATCACATCTCTAATCAAAAATTATATAGTTATCTATTTAAAAAATAATGTTATTTATTTTCTTTGATAAGGGGAAGTGATTAAATATTCTAGGCAGTTGTTTCGAAAGACAAAAACTCTGAATAATCAAATAGACTTATGTATAGAAAAAAAAAAAAAAACCCTAAGTCAATATAAGAAATATTTATTTTTAAGTAGACATTAATAACAGACTAATTGTTACTCCATTAAAAAAAAATTAATAACTTGTTGATGAGGGAGAAACAAATCACTAACTAAATTTTGCCATTTCTTTATGCAATCGAATTAGATGAACTTGCAAAATAGAGTAGCCTTTCTCCAAAAAAGTTGTCCAAATTTGACTAAAATATAAACACGGGTGTATAATTCAATTAAGAAATGGGCCTCACATCCTTTTGTTAGCTATTTAAAGGCCCATCCATGAATATTAATACAAGCCCAAATATAAACCTTCTTTCCCCCCTTCTTTGACCTAAAAAATCCCTCTTTTCCTCATCTTCTTCTTCCGTCATTTTTACAGACAAATTTTGAACATTTCTGTGCATGACAATTAGCTGAAACTCCCATGTCGTCTCGGTTTTGTGATTGGGAAAGCCAGCGATGAGGTGACTCTCTCTCTCCACCTCTGTTTCTGACGCTTATGCAACGCTCTGGGCTTCCGGCGTCAACTTCCTCACCATCTGGACCTGTGACCACCCCCACCTCCACCGCTGCACCGCCGAGTTTGAGTGTAGATGCGTCACGAAGATTTTCATGGGAGATGTGCTCTGTTTCCTATGTAAAGAAGACAATTTGGAATGTCTTGTTTCTCTTATTCTGCCTAAACTCTCTACCGTGAATCCATGTATATATATGAGAGGAAAGGAGAGGCCTTCCTAAATCAGAGTAGTCAACAGTGACTCATTTGGGAACTTGCTTTTGCTTTAGAAGCATCTGAATCATCCTTTACTACAGCAGACCCGTTCTTGTCTGTGGAAGAAGCCATTGTGTATGAGAGGGGGGGAAATAGAAGTGAGGGAATATGAGGTAAGGATAGGGGCAACCGTATTTATAGTGGCAAGGATGAGGAACACCATTGATGTAGGCCAAGTTGAAAGGTCGATAGTTGACTAATTTCCCTGCCTCTTCATCCTCCCTGCTTAAATGTATTAATTATATGTATTTAACTGAAGGCAGGTGTAGGGTTAATGTTCTTTGAATGTTAATAGAGATTAATCACATAATGGTGGGCTTTTGGCCCAATTAAAAAATAAGACATTTGGGTCCATATATAATTTTCTCTTGTGTATGCGGGCCTTACAGGTATTTGGGTTTTGCCCATTTGTTGTTTTCATTTTCAATTTAAAAATGAGCCTTACATGCATTTGGGTTTTTCCCTTTTTTGTTTTGATTTTCTATTTAAAAGTTAACATTCAATGCACAAGAATGCTAACTTTTAAATAGATATAGATGATGATAATTACATTAGTCAGATTGTGAACATAGTTAATGATAACAATAAATGGGGCAACAATCCAAGCTTATATGTATATATAAGATTATAACTAGAAAAAAGAAAATGACAAAAAGTTGCGTGTAGCTTAATAGTTTGGGAGCCTGAAAATGATCTATAAACTGTAAATAATAGGTTTAAACTTTAGCAACAACTTTTTTAGCCACTAGTTATAAGTATATATATGTTCATGCTCTTTTAACTAATTATGAGTATATATACATTCATGAAATAGATTTTTACTATGTTAGACTATTTTACTAAACTATGAACTTCAAGTATATAAGGTTGTTGCAGCGCAAAATAAAATAAAAAACCGAATTTTCTTCAAATCAAAAGAAATCAATTTTTTTAAAACAAATAAAATTCGCATTATCCACTACTTTTTCACTCTACGTCTTTTAATCCTAACACTCTATTTCTCTTTATCTAAAGGTCATAATTGCTTCCCACTATGATTGGTTGATCAAAAAAAAATATTTTTGATCCAAAGAGATTTCTAAAATATATGGAAAGGTTATGATATTTGATTTTTAAATATCATATGTTCTCGTGCCATGCACGGATTTGATTAAAAAAAATATTTTTTAAAGAAATAATTGTGTAATTATATAAAATGAAACTGTAAATAATGAGTAAAATTAAAAACAAAGCTTTATTGTACAAACTAAATAAATTAATATTTAAAAAATCTCATAAAACTCCAATGAAACATGATTTGTTGATCAACATGCGGAATTTGTAGAAAAAATATAAAGCATCTCTTGCCCACTAATATTTTGTAAATACACGACTTTAGACAATCATACAAAATGACTATCAATGCTAATATCATTATCACATAAATTTATGAAAATGAACTGATTTAACAAATTATTAATTGGAATAAATGTTGCCGAGTACATTATTGAAAATACCTCCATACTATTTATTTTAATTTTTGTTTTGATAAGGAAAGGAATTAGGGGGACCTTGTTACCGTGCACTGGTTGATTTTGTTGTTTGCAAGGATGGTCTCAGGGTTGATGAAGAGAAGATCAAGGCCATTCAAGATTGGCCCGTGCCTACTACCCCTACAATGGTGCGTTCTTTCCTTGGCCTAGCTAGCTGGATTTTATATGCGTTTTGTGCCGACTTCAGCTCCATTGTAGCCTCCTTGACCGAGCTTACCAAGAAGACGACACCATCTGTGTGGAAGCAGTCCCATGAGGAAACCTTTTGTGCCCTCAAAGATCGCCTATGTCGTGCCCCATTGTTGCAACTTTCGGACTTCACTAAGACATTTGAGGTGGAGTGCGACGCTTCTGGGATTGGGATTGGAGGTGTCCTCCTTCAAGAAGGGTGCCCAATTGCTTACTTTAGTGAGAAGCTCAGCGGTGCCGAGCTGAACTATCCCACTTATGATAAAAAGCTATATGCTCTTATTCGGGTATTGAGAACTGGGCTACATTACCTTTGGCCCAAAGAGTTCATCATCCACTCTGATCATGAGGCGTTGAAATACTTGAAGGGGCAAAGAAGCTTAGCAGGCGACATGCCAGATGGGTCAAGTTCATGGAGACATTTTCTTACGTCGTTAAACATAAGAAGGAAAGAGAGAATGTGGTAGCTGACGCCCTTTCTCGGAAGTATGTTTTCTTGAACCAATTGGATGCTAGGTTACTTGGTTTTGCTTTGATTAAGGAGCTTTACGCGCTTGATGTGTTCTTTAAGGTTATTTATGATCATTGCTGGACTAAGGGAGCCTTGAACAACTTTTATGTGGACGATGGCTACTTGTTCAAATCTGTAAAATTGTGTATTCCTAGCTCATCTATACGTAAGTTGTTAGAATAGGAGGCCCATGAGGGAGGCCTTGGAAGCCATTTTGGGGTTACTAAGACTTTGCATGCTTTACATGAACATTTCTTTGGCCTAAGATGAGTCACTATATGCTGTGTTTTTTGCAATTCTTATGTGCCTTGTTTGAAAGATAAGTCTAAGTTGAATCCCCATCAATTGTATACTTCTCTTCCTCTCCCTACGGCCCCATGGGAGGATATTTCGATGGACTTCATTGTGGAATTGCCAAGGACTAAGAATGGGGAGGAATTCTATATTTGTTGTAGTCAATAGGTTTTCTAATATGGTTCATTTCATAGCATGCCATAAGACCGATGATGCAATGGATGTGGCTGACCTATTCTTTAATGAGATAGTTAGGTTGCATAGTGTGCCTTGCACTATTGTTTCTGACCGTGATGCTAGGTTTTTGAGTTGTTTTTGGAAGACCTTCTGGTCTAAGTTGGGGAGTAAGCTACTATTCTCTACTTCATGTCATCCTCAAGGAGACGGCCAGACGGAGGTAATTAATCGGACTTTGGGTACTTTACTTCGTACCAAGCTTAAGTCTAACCTTCGAAAGTGGGAGGATTGTTTTCCCTTTGTGGAGCTTATAACTGGTCAGTTCACTCTACAACGAAAATGAATCCTTTTGAAGTTGTCTATGGTCGCAACCCTCACATTGTGATGGACCTCACGCCCCATCCCATGAAGGAGAAGGAGCACTTTGATGGCTCGAAGCGGGCAGAGTTTGTGAGAGCACTCCATGAGCGTACTTGGGTGCAACTAGAGAGACGTGCCGAGCAATACAAGCGCCATGAAGATAAGGGCAAGAAGAAGGTGATTTTTTAAGCTGGTGACTTGGTGTGGTTGCACTTGCGAGATGAGAGATTCCCCAACAAGCGGAAGTCCAAGCTAGATGCCAGAGGGGATGGACCTTTTCGGGTTGTCCAACCCTTTGGGGACAACGCTTACCGTCTTGAGCTCCCCGGTGACTATGGCATCCATTCCACCTTCAATTTCGCCGACCTTTCTCCCTTCATTGCCGATGACTACTTTGATGACGTGTAATACCCCTCATTTTTAGTAAGGGTATTTGGGTAATTTCCCCAACCCTCGTTCTGTAATCGTGTCGCATTTGGCGAAGTTCGGATTTTCTGTAACTCGTATAATCTCTGTAATAATTCCCTGAGCATTATAATATACATTCGATGTATTTTTTAGGCTTAGAATATTTGTTTGGGTACAAATATTTATTTTCCGGGGTTTAATCACGTGTAAACCTTTTCCCTGAAGCAACGGCGTGAACGTGGCATTTTTCGCGACCGCGGAAAACTGTTCAGCGTCGTCTTCAATGTCTCTGCGCGTTTCTCCGGTTGGGTCGCCGTCGATTCGCAGGGGGAGGGAGATGGATCGCTTCGCCTGGCCACCGTTACTCCTCTTCGGCGGCTATAAAAGGGGGGTCGAGGTGGGTGGCTCAGCATCCAATTCCGATCTCCATCTCTCAATCTCTCGCTCGTGTTCGTTTTGCTCTCGCCGGAGTCGCATCGTCGTCGGAGCTGCTCGCCGGTGTGCCCAAGTGGTGGTGGTGGTGCTTTGGAGGTCTCGTGGTGGTAGGGGTCGAAGCCCCCTCATCCAAGCCGTTGTCATCGTCGTCGTCGGTGAGCTGGTTCGATTTAGGGTTCGTCGGAGGTTGATCCGCGATTGCGGGCATGAACACCGCGACCGCGGATGGTGCCCAGATATCCACGACCGCGAAATCCAAATCGCGACCACGGTTTGCCTTAGCAAACGCGATCGTGGCTTTGGACGAGCCGGTCACGGATGGGACCCTCGTTTCTTTAGATTCGTATTATTGTTTGTATCGAATCTAACCTAGGGTTTCGTCGTGGGTTCGTTGTCATCGTAGGAATCTGTAACCCGATTCCAGATTCCAGTTTCTGGACCCAGAAACCCTACATCGTTCGTTCGTCTCGATCAAGGCAAGTGGCGGTTCGCTCTTGCTTATCACTCCATGTTTTCATTAATTATCAATTGCCTTTAATTGTTAATTAAATTGGGATGATTGTTGTTTTCGTTTGGGAACAGTTTTATAAATGGATGATTTAAAATGTGATATTATAATAGGTTGTATATACTGCTAGAAACAACGCTATTATATATGTTATTACCATGATGGTACTGGTGTGGATTATTGTGTGGTTTTAACTATTTAGTTAGAACGAGTATTCGTAGGAACGCTATGTATCTCGCGAGGTCTAGTCGTTTCTTTATAACTGGTATTAGGAGGATTTTGCCCTAGTACTTTCCCTGGTCATGACTGTACCCTTACTCAGGGTAGGTGCACACAACTGGTGCCGACAATCGGAATTTATTCCTTCGATATCTCTCGTGAAGAGATGATATATCTTAAAATCTTGTAACGTAAATGTACGTTTTGGAATTTAATAAGATAAGTGCGATAGTGCACATAATTAATATACCCTCGAGCGAGGAGTACAACGTGGAAACTGCCCAGACTTCGATTAAAGTAAGTCCTCCTTCCAAATCTGAATTCGCATTGCGCGGTGAGGTTGGTCGTGGACCCAAATGGTCAAGTCTTTTTAAACGCTTGTGTGAAATTATAACGTTCCCAAACACTTGTCATATTTTCCGATAAGACTCAATCTTTTGGAGTCTTCTCTTCATACATTTCCCCTAAGACTCGAACTTTTGGAGTCTTCTCTTGATCATACTGTTTCGTATCTTTCCGTAGAAGTGTTGAGGCTACTATCGTCATCGGCTTTCATTCGAGAAACGATGGGTCTAACCTAATACGACTACTTAGAACCTTTCTGTTTTACCCTTACATAGTCTTTCATTAGACTAACCAACCGGTTATTTTCCTTTGCATGGTTGGCTGGTGTCATCCGTCTCATACGGCACATCAGGTAAACTTCCCTTCCGTGAAGGCTAGTACGCGACGATGAAGGCAAATGAAGTTTTTAAGAGTTTTCTCAAGGTTGAAGATCCTAGGCGTGAGATCGCTCCGATCAAGACCCTTATGATATTTAATATTTAAAAGACTTCCGCTGTATTGAAACGAATTCTATATTTTAGATGTATTTGGGATTTTACAGATGTAATCCGAGACTTTGGTTGAATAAAGTGTTATGATATTTAATATTATCGGTGTTATTTTATGGTTAGTATAAAATGGTTAAGCATTGGGTGGCTTCAGATGTGTAATCTGAGGTCACTGGCGGTAATACTTTCAAGGTTATTTTTGGGGGTGTTGCATGACGAATCGAGGGCGATTCGAGTTTAAGAAAGGGAGAATGATGACACCCGCCCGACGATGACTACGAGGGACATCGAGGAGATGATTTGAGTGCCAACACATGGTCTTCTCACAAGGGCTTGAGCTAGAAAGATCAAGGAGGCGCCAACCAAACTCATCAGACGCTTGACCGACACCGTAGACGAGCCCCCGGAGGAACGACTCATCACCCTACTAGTCCAAGAAGATGCCACAACCTTCTAGCAAGAGTGCATGGACCGTGTGCTAAAGCGCACAGACTGTGCAGTTAAAATGCACATTCGTGGTGTCTGGGAGTCTAAAAATAAATCCCACTTTGAGAGAAACGCATCGGCCGTGCGGTCGAGTGAACGACCGTGCAGTCGGGATTTTTCCGAACTTATCCCGGGTTTATTTTTAAACGGTTTTTTTTAAAATAATTTTAAGCCTTTAGGACTTTTATGTTAGAACCCTAATACTATTTAAGTGGTTTTCTCCATCATTAGCAGTCAGATTTGAAGACATAAGATTTGGCTAGGTGCTTGGTTTGTTTCTCATCCCTAAACTATTAGTGATTTCTCTCGTTCGTATTTGAAATTGAATTCTTGTGTTCTTCCTTCAATGTAGTTCTTCCATACTTGAATTTGAGTTCTTGGTTGAGTTGAGAATAGCAAAGGAACCCAAATCCTATCTCCAAGACGAGACCAAACATCAATCGTGGTGAAGGGAGTTTGTCACGTATCAGAAAGGCATATTTGTGGTAGTTTACTAGTTTTCGACACCTCGCAGTAATTGTCTACTATATTTTTTTATTTTGGTGCAAACAATGTGAATGGTTGGTGCAAATATTATGATATCATCTGCGAATTCCAGAAATGGAATTTCGGTACCACTTCTAGTTATCTTAATTCTGATGGAGTTTTTCTTATCGAGATATGCCTTTTGTAATGTACGAGATAGGATTTCTGCTCCTAGAATGAATCGAAAGGGTGATAGTGGGTCCCCTTATTGTAATCCTCGTTTGGGAAAAAAATTGGTTTGTTGGTCCATTGTTGACAAGTATTGAGAATAATATTGTTTGGGTGCATTCCTTGATGGAGTTGCGAAAGGCGAAGGAGACCAGATCATGTCTCCAAGACGAGACCAAACATCAATCGTGGAGAAGGGAGTTTGTCACGTATCAGAAAGGCATATTTGTGGTAGTTTACTAGTTTTCGACACCTCGTAGTAATTGTCCACTGTGGGTTTTATTGTGGTGCAAACAATGTGATTGGTTGGTGCAAATATTATGATATCATTTGCGAATGCCATAAATGGAATTTTGGTACCACTTCTAGTTATCTTAATTCTGATTGATTTTTTCTTATCGAGAGATACATTTTGTAATGTACAAGATAGGATTTTTGCTCCTAGAATGAATCGAAAGGGTGATAGTGGGTCCCTTTGTTGTAATCCTCGTTTGGGAAAAAATTGGTTTGTTGGTCCATTGTTGTCAAGTACTGATAATATTATTGTTTAGGTTCATTTCTTGATCAAGTTTATGAAGTTATAATCCAAAATTTTATAGTGTTTGAAGTAGGAATTCTCACTCTATTCGATCATATGCTTTTTCCATATCTAGTTTTAGTGCAACTCATCCTTCTTTTTGTTTTTTTACTTCGAAAAGAGTGGAAAATTTCATGTGCAATGAGCATATTGTCATGTATTATTTTTGTTGAACAAACGCTCCTTGTAGTGGGTGGACTACTTTAGGAATTATTTGCTTCAGCCTTTCTGTTAGAATTTTAGAGATATCTTGTATATTGTATTGCTTAGGTTTATTGGTCTATAGTGGTTAGTGAGGTTATATATATTGTATTGCTTAAGTTGATTGGTCTATAGTGGTTGAGGAGCTTCCCGGAATGGAAGAAGGTTTTGACTACTCGGATTATATTTGGATCAATGATGTCAATATTTTTTGTAGAACCCTGATGGCATTCCATCTGGTCCAGGTGATTTATCTTCTTTAATGCCTTCAATAGCTTTCTTGATTTCCTCGTTTGCTACTACTTTTGTTAGAAGGTGTTTGTCTTCATCACTTACCTCTTTTTGTATTACATCTAGTGCTTCTTCAATTTTTCTTAAATCAATACGATGTTTCTTGAATCGCTTCTCAAAGTCTCTTTGTATTTTTTTTTGTTTATATTCTCTTGTCCTATTATCGGTGTTCCTTCTGCACTTGTTATTTCTCTTATGTTTTTCCTATTTCTTCTTCCTGCCGCAAATGTGAAAGTATTTGCTATTGGTGTAGGAGGATCTGATATGTTTGTTTTTTGCCCTTTGCCCCCAGTAAGTTTGTTTAAAGGCTAGTACACATTTTTTTCTTAATTAGGTTAATCTGTTTGGTTATAGTGGTATGGTTAGTGTTGTTAATATTGCTACTTTGTAATATCACTAGTTTGTCCTCTACTTTCTTAAGTTGTTCAAAGATATTCCCAAATCTGGTTTTATTCCATTCTTTTAATTTTAATTTTAGTAGTTGGGTTTTTTTTAGTTAGTTTGTACATATGTGTTTTTTGGATTTCAACTCTCCAAGTTTGATTTATTTGATTTGCTAGATCTTTCAATTTTGTCCACATCATTTCGAACATAAATGGTTGTGTTGATTGTGAGGTTGAGTTATTTATTTCAAGTGATATTGGGCAATGATCTGATTAGTAAAGGCATGATATTTGGTGACTAGATTTGTATAGCATTGTTGTAATATCCCGTATTTTATAAGGGTATTTTGAATTTTTTCTTATGCCCGTTTTGCTAGACGGATTAAATTCAGGGAGTTTCAGACTTTCTGTAAAGGGTCTGAGCTCTGTAAAATTTTCCGAGCATTATATAATACAATTGAAGTGTTTTCGGGGTTAATTTATCATTAGTGTACGAATATATTTAACCCGGAGTTAAGAAAATTAAACGAAATCGAATTCGGACAAGAGTTAACGGATTTGGCCTTCACCGCACCCGGTGGCAAGGAGCTGGCGCACCCGCAGCAAGAGCCAAATCCCTGAGCAGTGTCGTCTTCCTCAAGGGCGGTTACTGTAGCTCTGTTTTTCCTCTGTTTTGGGCAGTCAAGTGGCTCGTTCCAGCTGGCTTTGGCTTGTCCCCTTGTCCCCATCGTGTTTCCCATGAGGAGGCCCAGATTCGAGCTATAAAAGGGGGGTCGAACCGATTGGAAAAGCCTTCGTCTTCTTCCCCTGAGCTCTCTCTTTTTCCTCTGTTTTTGCCCACTGATTTCTCCCTTTTTGTGGCTGTTCGAGCTTGATTCGAGTGATCTCGCGAGTTGGAGAAGGTTGCCCAGGTGTTAGGTGAAGCTTAGAAGTGTTTTGTGATCGATTCGAATGCAAAACAAAGCCTTCACGCATTGGGTAAAATTTCTGTCTGCCATGGCTGTTCTTGAAGCTTGCTCTGCTATGTCCACCGCACCCAGCGGCACGGTCTTACCGCACCCGCGGCAGGCCTTGTTCGTGAGGTTGTGTTTGGATTTTGGCTTTGAGCAAGGCTTCAATCCTTTGATTTCTTTTCATATTCTTTTAGATTCATATGTAAGTGTATGGAATCTAACTTAGGGTCTCGTTTTGGATCGTTCCAATGGAATTTTTATCCAGGTTTCGTTCCAGATTCAAGATTCAGGACCCGTTCTTAAGAGTTGTCTTAGTAATCGTCTTTTCTAAGGCAAGTGGCGGTTCTCTCTTGTTCATCATTCCATACTTTGATTATTTATCAATTGTTTTGTTGTTAAATAATTTGGGATGATTCTGAATTATGTTGGAAACTGTTTTGATAACGTTATGTGTTTAAAAGAAGATATTATACTAGGTTGTATATTCTGCTAGAACCGACGCTAATATATTGTAGATTTGTGCAGGTGAAGGCCGTAAGGGACTTTGATTTGATTTATTGTGTATGTTTAGATTATTAAATCTAGGATGATAGTTGTTCAGGTTGGGCCGTGATGGTCCTGTGTGTGGTTGTTGTGTGTTTAACTGTTAGTTAGCACGAGTATTCGTAGGAACGCCTGGATCCTGTGAGTTCCATGCGCGTTTCTTTATAACTGTTAAGGGCAATTAAGACCCATGCGATAGTAAGAGGTTTGGATCCTGGGAGGTTCATTCTTCGATTATATGTTAGAGGTTTGGATCCTGTGAGTTCCATTCCGACTCCTATGCGATAGGAGGTATAGGTTAAAAGCTTATAACGTGATGTGTGTGTGTGTGGTCATTTAATTCAGATAAGTGCCTGAGAGCACCTAATTAATGAACTTTGGCGAGTAGTGCAGCTAGGCTTTAGTGCAGCTAGGAAAAGCTCGTCTTAGTTTAGATCGCTTGTATGCGATATTGTGATGTCGTGTGTGTGTGTTTGCATGAGTTTCCCAACATTTGTCATATTTTTTCCTATAAGGCTCATTTCATTTGGAGTCTTCTTTTGGGATTGATTGCTGTGAGACTCGATCTCCAGAATCTTCTCTTGTGCATACCTTTTGTATTCCAGTAGGAGTATGGTGGTTGACTATCGCTATCGGTTGTTATTCGAGAGACGATGAGTCTAACCTAATACGACTGCTTCGAACCACTCTGCTTTGTTCCCTTGCTAGTCTATTCATTTAGACTAACCAACCGTAATTTTCCTTGCATGGTTGGCTGGTGTCATCCGTTCGATTCGGCACATCAGGTGTGTTGAAGATCTGAGAAGGCTAGAACGACTATGAGAATGGACGGTGTTTTGACAAGTTGTTTTATCGTTGTATTTAAAAGTCTTCCGCTGTATTTATTTATGATTATGTATTTTTGATGTTTTTGGTCGTATTTGGAATTGTGTTGACATTCCGCGACCGTGGTTTAATAAAAGTTACGATATTTGGTATTGTAACTGGGTTTTGATAGTTATATCGTTTGGAAAAGCCTGGGGTGACTTCGGGGTTTTCGTCCAGAGTCATCGGCATTAATACTTTCAAATGGGGTGAAATTTAGGGGTGTTACAATTGTATTATTTGGTTATGGATAAGGACTCTATCGAGTTTTTCGTAGATAATATGTTGAGAGTTCCTCGATTTTCTTCATGTGAATGGGTCGCCCATCGTGGGCATGTCTTCTAGGTAACAATTATTTTTGAAGTTATTTAGTCGTTGGAACTTACTTGGGTGTGGGGTATTGCCTCATTTTCTTGTTGATTTTGGATCTCATTTAGGTCACCTATTATTATATTGGGATTCTTTGTTGATGATATGTAGTTTTGGAATGAAGCCGTTTTTGTCTTTCTCAAAGTCCTTGTATTCAAAGCTTATAATTTTTTTTTTCTATGGTGTGTATTAATGTCATGTCTTCATTCTTTAATTGATGATTTTTCCATAATACAATTACTCCGATCCTCATGTTGTCCCTATTGCAGGTGAGACTGCAATATTGTCAAAGCTTGATTTTTCCATTGTTTGTCGCATGGGATTTTGTCAACTTTTATTTCTACTAATGCTATGATTTGTATATAATTTCTTTTTACAAAAGGTGTCTATGTCAATCCAGATATTTTTCTTTCGCATGCCTTTTATATTCCAAAGTGATTACTTCATATATAACTATCTTGAAATGGAGGGTTGGTGGTAATATTCGTTCTTTTGTTAGTTTCTGGTATATTCTACAACTATTCTTTTATTTTGTGTTGTGTTTATGTGTTCAAAATCTTGCTCTAGTATCCTCGGCATTATTGTTCAGGGCTAGTATTATGTTTGATAATCGAGTTTCTTGTGGCATTTCGGATTTGGTTTTGTTTTAGGGTGTAGTTATACGCTTTTGTTGTGTTTACGCTTTTTAGTGTTAATGTAGGATATTGAGTTTATTTTTTTAATGTTATTTTGCTTATTTCGTGGGTATATGAAGTTTTGGTCTTTTTTCTTGCCCATCAGACGTTCTGTATATATATATTTTTCCTTATAATCCTGATTTTAATGAGTCTAATATATATAGTTATTGTTTTGTTTGGATGTTGTTGTTGCTCTTTGTCATAAACGGGGTTGGTATTATCACATTTTCCTTTTGTGGAGAGATAGTTATGATTATCAATGTCATATTTGTAGTTGGTGGAAAAATGTCCATATTATTAATTCCCTTGTTATTTCTAAGAGATCATTACTTACGATTTTTTTCCTTATTAAGCCATTTCTTTCTTCCTTGATTGTCACTTATAAATGGATGATCTTTACAAACTTTGTCTCAAAATTATCAAAAGTGGTATATTACATGTTGACGTTTGTGTTATATATTGCTTGATGGACATGCATTGTAGGAGATACTTCCATACTATGGTGTATTACTAATATATACTTATAATTACAATTAACAAATTACCTAAATTGTGCAATTAAGGTCGTTACTTATACTAAGCAAGTAATAAAAACAAAATTTATATTCGGTAAGTTATATTTGGTAAAGAAGGAAAATGATTGATGTAAGAAAAAAATAATGTAAATTCATGCTTCGCTAAAAATAGGAATAATGCACCCGAGAGAAATGCCTGAAAAATCTACATGTGCTAATGTGCCTTCTTGTGGGCTTGCCACCCATGCATCTTGTCGTGCGTGTGTCGTGCGTTTCGTAACACCCCGTCCAGAAAACTGGGGTATTACATGGTAGTGGACCACATCTGGGTTCACCAGACCTAGCATGACAACAAATTCACTACATAGGACATTCCAACAAAGGCACGACGAGAAAATAATGAAAACTATCCAACTCTTATTTATAAGAAATATGTCAATGAAAATCAACATGTATGCAATAACCAAAGTGGAACTAAAGAAGCGATACAGAAGACTGAAAATATCTAAATTATTACTAAGACAAAGTAAAGGTTCCTAGACAACCAAATAAACACTAACAAACTCAAAACAATCCGAGGAATCCATCCTAAGGCACATCATGTTGAGGTTGGACACCATCATTCGGAAAGGGTACCCCTGGATCACCAAACACACCAACAACATTACCTAAAAACCAAAACAATTATCACATTAACTAGCGATTCTGATATGAACCAAACAAGCAGAAGAAAACATGCGAAGCAAAACCGAAATACGAGAAATCTATATGAACATATATAGCTTTAGTAGTAGTAGGTAGTCAAGCTATCAATATACTCAATAATCGACCGTGATAACAAAGACGAACATTAATAGTACAAAAGTTCACAAGCATATATCAACTTGCATTCATCGATAAACATATCACATCTCCAATCAATTAACAATCATATTGTAACATAAATCGACCTAATTACATCATCAGTCAGATCATTCATCAACCATCTCATAACTCGGATCAATCACGATCATGGCACCCTCCGGCCTCAATATCTGCACAACAATGCACAACTCTACTCATTGTTTGTTTCCAAACATTTAACTTCTCTCCCTGGCTAAGTCTCTACTAGAGCACTTGCCAAAATATTTAATATTCCGAGAAGAGGCCCCACCTCGCCGTATGGTTATACCCGGGGGTCACTTCCTCAACGACTTACCCCATGCCCAAAACCATACCGGTAAAAACCAAACTGACAACAATTATAAAATCATTATAAAACACAACTTAAAATTTATGGTGGTCTCCCAAAATACGACACCACATACCCCGTCTACAAGTCTAGCGCATATAAGAACTAAAAGCTAAGTAAGTCCAGAATAACTTACGTTAAGAGAGAACTTCCGACACCAAAAGAAAAGGAGTAGGAACGAACAAGATAAGGAACCTAATGAATATAATAGAAATCAATCACAATTAAATACTGAGGACACCCAAGCATGGACAACTAATCAACAACTTAGAAATAAGTTAAGATCTTGAATTTCTAAACGCTGTAATTTCCTTATAAATTTTCAAACAAATAGATAACGACTTCCAAAAATTACATAACTAATTTTACCATAAACTTAACTTCATTAACTTTCCAATGTCACAAGTTTCATATCATTTCGAGTTCTAACTAATACCCAAAAATGTATGCAAATCAGGATATTTCAGGATCTAACATACAACCCTAATTCACGGTTTCCTCAATTTCACCATCTTACAGATCCCATAAAACTCTACCAAAAATATCATGATATATTACATAGCATAAGCTTTCTAATGACTACTCGTGGGTTTCGTAACTTCTTACACACACATAATTATGAATTTTTAAAGTTCTCCATTTTAATTATTCACCTATAAATCCATTGATCTCATTTCTTAACAAACCACTCATATATTAATCTGTAACCATATAAAAAATCCTAATAATTTTTAGAGGGCATTAATTTACCGAAAATTTTTACGATTTTCATCAACACATATATTACAGTTATTACCAATTTTTCAAAGCAACCTAATCGAAATTAAACTCACCGAAATCACATATACAGCCACCGAATCAGTTCCTAAACCTTATAATTAATAGTATAAAACAACTAATACAAAAAGAACTTAAACATACCAACCAAAGGTATCAAGGAACGGGCTGAATGTGCATACGAAGGGCTAGATTGAAGTAATTAAGAGGAAGGAATATAAAAAGGAGATGGTGAATTGGTATGAGTAGTAGTGGCGGTGGTGGTACACAACAATACCGAATTGTATGGTTGGATTACTAGGTTTTGGAGTTAGTGAAAATCTAATAGGATAATTAACAAAATAGTCCCAAATAGAATAAGTCCAAATTCTAATAGCTAAATAAACCCAAATAGAATAAGTCCAAATCTTCAATTAGTTACACGTTACATAATCAGGAGTACCCGTGGAGCAATGTCGAATTACTCCTAATAAACTCCTAAGCTCGTCTCACTATATATAAAAACGTTGGAATTATCTAAAGGATAAACTTGCTAACTATAAAAACATAATATATAAGAAGGAACAAATTCCGGATATTACACGTATTGGGTTGGGTAATTTTGGGTTTTAACTTTTTTCTATTTTTATTTCCTTTTTTCGATTATTAAGTTTTTGCCTTTCTAAGTACATATGTTATGCCATGATAATTATTGGTATGTCATTATCATTTGGTAATATGGCGTGGTTTTCCTTGTTGTTACTCCATGTGGGGATATGTGCGTTGACCCCTGTTTTATCTCCTACTTGTGTAGCTTTTAGTTTTATCATCAATGTGTTATCACTTGTCTTGTTGAGTATAATTTATGCCGTGCTAGGATTTACAAGAAGGGGTGCCTTTTCGTGGTTCGGGTTGTATCGTGGTGTGATAAGATGTGTTCGGTTGAAATTTATTCCATGCACCATTACATACACGTTTCGGCTGCATGGAATCGTTGTTCGTGTTGCTACTACATATGAGGGGGCATTTGATGTTGCACTGGGAAGGTATTCTTTTTCCTTTTGTCGTATTGAACGTGGTAGTTGTTAAAGTGCTCGGGTTGATTCTACTGTTGTTTATTGAGTCATGTTTTCTACATTGCAATGAACGCGGTGTTTGCAATAAACGCGGCACCGTAAATGACATTAATAATTGTGGTTATTGTCGATGTTAAACTGTCAAGTGATTATAATGTTGTATTTTCATTTCATTTTTGTGGTTTATCTCGTTGTTGATTAAACTTGTGTGTGTGTTTGTGGAGGGCGTTGTCCAATAGATGATATAGGGTTTTGCCATCTCTAGTGCGCTTTGATTTTATATCGTTTGTTTTTTTCTGTATTGTTTTTGTTGTTTTGGGGCTTATGGGAGGGGATACCTTTTAAGGTTTCCTTGCTCGTTGTGCCTGATATTGTTTTTGTAATATATCTTTTTCTGGGCATTGTTTTTTGTCATTTTGGGGCTTGCGAGAGATCGAGTATACGTGTTGAAGCTTCCATGCGCAACGTTCCTGGTTCTGCGATTATTTCACGTAGATTGTGGTACCTTTTCATCATAGTTGAAATTGGACTATTTACAGGTTTTCCAATGTCGTTTGTTCAGAGCAAAGGGTGTTGCATTTTGTTGGGATTGGGTTCTTTGCACTGAAGTTTTATTAGCATTGATTGCTTATGAGGACATCCTATTAGGTTTGGTGTTTGCCACGGGGCGTTGTAGGCTTAATAGTGCATGTTGGACTTTGTAAATACCGGTAGGGCCAATACTTGTTGTTGTATGTGTCTTGGGTTAGTTGGGTTTAGTGGTATTTGTTGTTATCCTTTTGTCGGGTTGTCGACCTTTTATTGGGTTAGGTGTTTTCGTGTTACTATACATGTTGGTAAATGCAACTTATCAATTGGAAAACACTATATTACGTCCAAATATACTAGACGTGAATAAAAAGTTTTAAACACATAAAGGTCATTTGAAATGATCGTTATACATATCAATATGATTAAACGGGTTATCCCATACATCAGGTTTAAACTTTGGGTCAACACTAATTCACCATTACAACAACATGTTTTTAAACAATTGTAACGAGATAACAATTTTAACACAACAGTGATGTACTTTTAATTGTGCCATTTCCATTGTTTCGTCCATACAAAACAAGGTCCAATTGCCTTGAAAACAATATGCCATTGGGCACCCTCCCTTTTGTGTCTGATAAATTGCCTACATTACGCTGAGGGGCTGTCGCCTTGGCAACCACTCACCATTTACCAACAGCACACCATATAAAGGCAGGATGGGGGTGACCACGGGGAAAAATTACCCAATATCATACACTTAAACCATTCATATGCTTCACCTAAACAAGTTTTAACATGTGATGGCTTGAAGGATCAATCTTTAATTTCCTATCCACACCTTATAGTTCTTAAAAAGGGCATAATATTGATACAGAAAAGGTAGTCTAAAGCAAGCCTCAAGATTATCAACGTATGCCACCATATAGTTCTCGTAACACAAAATGGATACCCATTGGTTTTCAAACCTAACACTCTTCCTTTTGGACACAGATGTCTATCCGTAATGTTCTTTAGAACATGTAGGGACAAAGGATATCCTACATATTTTATTTGGTTAATATCATTTGGTTGTTCCAAAGAACAAGACGGTGATCCATTGTCTCTCAACAGTTATAAGAAACATGTAGGATATCTAAGATTGCATTCTATCTAGCCACCTAACTAGCGCGTTGAATAATATTCAACCATACGACATATTGCATGATATGTACTTTATTCTTTGAATCTCTAAAGATGGTAATCTATTGCTAACTCCAAATCCAGATCCATGTAAGCAGAAAGGGGAGTAAATTGATATATGTGTAAAGATTTTTTGACTGATCATCGGAAGACTTTAGGTCAGACCATGGGTATAGAACTCTGTCTAGTCAATCAATAAGACAACATCTTTCTCATTTTAACGAACAAGGAATTCAACAGTCGCCATTATCTGTGTGCGTAAATCGTCGAAGAAGATCACAACAAAAAACATGACAAATAGAATTCAGATTCTAATCACGACATAATAAATATGTTGCAGCACCGCCACTGCAATTGTAAATCTAACATTATTTTTAATGTATGCAGCATATGATCCTTTGGAATTTCGATTTTAAAGGATTTATAATATTACACACATTCCTTATTCCTTAATCTAATACATACGACCTCAAGTACCATATATTTGAATATTATTGTACTTTTACTCATTTGTTGCATTGTTATCATCTGTCATTAGAGTTGGAAAATCTTTCAATTATGAAGAATGCAGTCCTTTGACAGGACTGTCAACCAAAGGAAATATTCGCCTCGCCTTGTCAAGCGTCAATAATGTTGTCGTTATGTAATCAGTGTCCTGTAAAGAAATAATTTCCTTTCAAAGTCTACCGATGTGCATATAACAAATTTTAATATTGATGAGTTTAGTATAACTTAAAATAAGATTGATGAATAGTAGATCGTAACTACTCCAATTTACTCAAGTTTTATTTTTTTAACTCGTCAAGGGCAATTAAGTTAAAAAATTATAGATTCGAATTTGTAATATCTCACTTAAATTAGAATGGTAATATGATAATTTCAATTTGATAAAAATAAAGTTATAAATTGATTTTATTCCTTTTAGAGGAGCAATTTAATTTTTTATTAACTTAAGTTCAAATGTTGGGTTATGATAATTTTGGGTACAAATTATCAAATGGATTATAATAGTATGGTGTAGAAATAAACAAGTATAGCAATGAATGTAGTTTTAGTGTTTTAAATATTATAATAAAGGTGGTAAGAATTATTATGATATTCCATGAAGGAATAAAATAATACTTAACCTAAGTAAGTTATCTCTTTAAGTCATGAATTATTTAAATTATATTAACCTATGTTAATATTAATTTAAATAAAATTATATTGTTAAGCATAAAGTATATAAAGTAAGAATAATAGAATTTTTATTAAAATATGGTTAAGTTTATAAGAAAAGATTATTTAAGCTTAAAACTAGCTAATTTAATATTTCATTTATCTTAATTTTGGGTTCAAATAATTATATAAACTTAGAATAATAAAATAAATAAGTTTGGGTAATTTACGTAATTTTTGAAAAGTTAAATAAGGGCATTTTTGCCACAACTTGAAAAGTTTGGAAAATATGTGAAAATAAGGCAAAAATCCGGGTGGGCCGTGCGTGAACTGTGGGCTTTCTTCTACCTCTCGACCGCGGTTGCCCAAGCTCCATCCATGGCCGATTTAGACCCAAAAACGAGCTCGATCTTGACAATTGAAGCATGGGTTTTTTAGATTGTACAATGATGTGTATAATTACCTTAAAATCGGGAAGTATTATCCCCATACATGATCGAGTTTTCACCCGAAAGGCAAGAAATTATTTCGAATGTGTCGTGCAAGAATTTGGCAAAATTGGATCCGATTCGGGATCGTTTGGCCCAAACTTGTGACGATTCTGTAGGGTTTTTCGAGACCTATCTAAGTTCTATAAATTGAGCTCTCGGCCGCGGCTGTTCCTCGAATTAATTCGACCACTACCGTGCTTGGTTGTTGCAATTGGCGCTATCCCTAGATCCACCAATTTGTCCCCATTAAAAGCCCTTTGGTCCCAGCCCCGGTGGTGCTCCGACGAGGCACAATTTTGCCATTTTCCGGCCGGTGTCGTTCGTGTGTATCCGGTGAAGCTTTTCATTCAATTTCGGTTATATCTTTTATTTTGATTTTGATTAATCTTGATTAATTAAACTAATTTGGATTAATTAAAAATTATGTTAGGTTAATTTTATTTTATTAAAATTAAAATAATTATATTTTTTTGGGCATTATCTTATATTATGAATTGTTAGATTATGATATTTCATCTAGATAATATGTTGAGTTAGAAATTATTAGGGTTATAAATAAATTATTGGATCAATTTATTTATGATATGATTATTTAGAATATACGGCTATTGATTTTTAGGGTCGTATAAATAATAGCTTTATCAAAAAGCCTTAAATTGATTTATTTAGAGTTAAATAAATACAATTAAAAATCGAGACTTGTATCCTTCAAATATCATTATTGAATAAATTATCTAATTATAGATTATTTATTTTGTGTGATTTGGGTACATCTCGGAATCGCTTTTGAAACGGAAATAAAGTAGGGAGCCCATTTGCTTTTCGAAAGCAACCATCTCTGTTACGTCGTTCAAGTTCTTCGTGATTCAAGGCAAGTGGCGATTCGCTGTTGCAATTTATTCCGTATTCATCTTAATTGAGAATGAATCGATTGTGCTATTAAGTTGGGATATATATTCTTAATTTTCGTTTGGAAACTTGTGTGTTAAATTGGGTGTAAATGAACCTTATTTATTAGGTTGTATATTTGCTAGCAACGACCCTCATACATACATATATACATACATATATATATATATATACTATTGTAGGGTTCTAGATGAACTTTGGAACACTATTCGTAAGAATCCTATATACCTTGCGAGGAATGCTAGTTAGCACGAGTATTCGTAGGAACGTTATAAACCTTGCGAGATTTAGTTATTTCTTTATAACTTGGTATTAGGATGATTATTGCCCAAATACTTTTGGTCATGACCTACCCTTATTCGAATATAAGTGGTGGTGCATGATAACAAGTTTTTGTCGTTCTAAAAACTGTTATGCAAAGTATCCAAACAAACCTTAAACCGTAGTCCTAGGTAAGTACAGGTCGAATCCACAGGGAGGCGAATTCTATCTTAATATGCAATTTGTATGTCAAACCAAAATAACCAAAGGGGGGTTTTGTGAGTTTTAGTAACCTAAGCACACAAAAGTAAACAAAGTAAAATATGATGAAATCAGTGATGGGGAAAAGCACTTAGTCAAACAACATCCACTATTCGTATGACAAGTTGATCATAGATACTCATTCAAAATCTCATGCAATGGTGATTCCAATTCCTTTTCAGATATAACTAATAGCACAACCAGATACTATTAGCACTAACTAATTAAACAACCTTGAAACTATCAAGATTCAGTTTAACAACAGCCTTACGGATAAGAATATAATTGGATACAATTCTAGCATAAAACAACCAGCTTTTATCCTAGAATGTAAATCAATTCTCTTCTGCATAAGACTAACACAACCAGATACTAGTACGATGCAGTTGCTACTCTGAAATAGATATGCTCAACCAGTAACAATCTAGATCTAGCAATAGACCAATAACAACAAACCCTAGATGATCAGACTAGAGATTATCAATATCAATCATAAGCAACTTAAGCAAGAGAAGAGATAAAAACCATGCAAGAGATTAAGAACGAGAATCTCACAACTGAATCAAAACGAAAGCTTCAGCGTCTGACTAAGCCAAGGAGGCTTAGTTCTTCATAGAAAATACGTAAAGACTAATTAGGGTTCGAGAGATAATCCAAGATTTTCAAACAAGCCTTTTCTCAACCCTTAAATACTAAAGGAAATAAAATCTAAATTGACCTAAAATGAAATAATAAAATAATAATAATTAAACAAACGAAAGCAGGGAAATTAATCCCTTTCTCGGCCTTCAATTCTCGTTCAGCACTTTGCTTTCGGCCTCCATTTCATGCGAGCAGGCACGGCCCAATTTCGGCCCATCATCCTTTTAATTCCAGCTTCACGTGGCCTGTTAATCTCCAAACTTCGCCCCCACACGCCATGCACACGAATGTGTCTAAATCTACCCGAATAGCACCAATAAAACCTCTAATGACTCTTACTTAAGCCCTACAAAGTAGTGCTTATCAAACAATCCCATGCTTAGACCTTTGCTCGTCCTCGAGTAAACTAATAAAGAGTCTACTCCTCCAATGTAGCATCCAAGGTCTCAGGAAGCATATCCTCCAACTAAGAGTCACCTAACCCATGCCAAGCTTCTAGCACCAATCTCATTCACAACACATCCACAACTCAACAAGCTTAAGGGGCAAGCAGAGTACTTCCCCCAAGCTAACCCGGACATCCAAAAGTGTGAGTAACCTCTAATCCTAGCCTCCATCTATTGCTCCTTATGTCTCCCAGAGTGACCTACCCGACAATCCTTCTTTGACTCCTCTTCTTATGACGCCTCGCCAAGAATAGTGAGAAATCCTAAAATCACTCTTCTTCTTTTTCGCTCATTTTGCCAAGGCGCCCTTTCGGGTTTTCACCAAGCCACTCATTTCATTTTCCAATAGATGTGCTCACATAAGCTCACGTCACTCTTGGCTACATATTACCCCAACCTAATGTTGGTCCAAGCCACCTGCTTATTACCTAGGCCGCCTTTTCGGGTTTTCGACCTATCCCAGGATTTTTATGATAGCCTTTTTTCAATTTTTTGGCTCTTTTCATTTTTTTTTCATTTTTCTCCTCAGCGACGTAGCAAGTGTAAAACTCCACCACATGCTTAAACATTGCATTGTCCTCAATGTAATGAAAGACAAAAGAATAAAGCACATGGAAAAGCAAAAAATAACTCACAACGTTGCCGAGTTGGCTTGGACACTTCCTTGTCGCTGGCGGTGTACTCATGAAAGTTCATGTCCTGGATGTCTGCATCAACGCTATAACCTTCATATACCGTGCAACCATAGGAAACCACTATGAAGTGCGGTGGTTATTTAGGAAAGCAGGGCGGCATGGCCTTCAACTCCATCAACTCCTACCATGCAATCAAAAGGAACCACTCTGGGGAAGTAGTGGTCAATCAAGGGAACAGGGTTGCATGGCCTTCAAAAATGGGCCCAGATGACATCGTGGTTGGGCCCTGGTATTCCTCCTCTCCAACTGTCGACTGCAGGGCCATCATCGTTGCCAAATGAATGTAGGGTGAATGTATTCCTCCGTTAGCAACATGATGCGCATCTCTCGTGGGAAATCTGGACAGCCCGGTAAAACTTTTTTTTTTTTTTGACTTTTTTCTCCCCGTTGAAGGTCTTTTCAGAGTATTTTATTTTCTTCTTTTGCTCCCCGTTTAAGGTTTTTTCGGGAAGTTTTTTTTTTTTATAGATAAAACGAAAGAAAACGAACCTGAAAATGACGGCGATCGCCGTAATTAAACGGCGGTCGCCGTCATTTGCCACAAGCGAAGTGTCGAAGGAGGTGAAAACGGCGGGCGCCGTGAACTCCTTCTTCACTTTGAAACGCTTCCTGTAGGTTAGTTCGACACAGAAAGGAAAAACTAAAAGGAAAAACAAAAGAAAATGACCAAGGGAAGGAAAATAAACTACCTAAAATCGGGTTGCCTCCCGATCAGCGCCTTAGTTAATGTCGTTGGCTCGACATACTACTCGAAAATCCTCAATCCATATCGTCAGGCTCCTTAGGAACCTTCTCAATCCATACCTCCTTCCTGAACCAATCATGGAAATGTTTGAACCTTAGACCATGCTTCCTCTTCAGCGGCTTCTCCATCTTGACCTTCTTAGTCGCGTCTACCCCATGCTTAGATCGATCAGGGGGGTGTTTAGCCTTGACTTCAGAGACCTGCACTAAAGAGGGAACGAGCTTCTAGCTCGGAGTTAGCAGTAAAGGCGATTTGCCTGGTAGCTCTGGAGGGAGTTTATAGTGAACGTCCCACTCATCAACACCTTCCTGCAAGTCAGCAGATATAGCAATATCCAAGCTAGAATCAACAATAGGTGGTGTGTCATCTAGGTGGTCCTCATCAAAAACATCTTGCACCACAGGCTCAAGTACATCAATTGCACACAAAGAAAGATCATCAGAAGGAGATTTCATGGCTTCATAGATATTATAATTAATGGTTTGGCCATCAAATTCCATGGTTAAAGAACCAGTACTCACATTAATCTTAGTGTTGGTAGTTTTCAGGAAGGGCCTCCCTAACAGAATAGGGGCTACATGCATATCATGTTCCATATCAAGCACATAGAAGTCAGCAGGAAAAGTAAGATCACCAACCCTAACCAAAACATCCTCCACTATCCCTATAGGACGCACACTAGATCTATCAGCTAGCTGAATGAAAATTTTGGTCGCATGTATGGGTCCTAATCCTAAGGATTCACAAAGAGATGAAGGTAAAACATTTATAGAAGCACCCAAATCTAACATAGCTTTATTGAACTTGGTACCTCCAATGGTGACGGGGATGGTGAACATACCTGGGTCACCACACTTCTTGGGTAAGCACTTCTGAAAAATAGCAGAGATATGTTCGCTTACCTTCACCTTCTTTTTGCTGTTCCTATACTGATTCCTCTTTGTGGTGCACATCTGCTTCAAGAACTTCGCATAACGAGGGACAAACTTGATCAAATTTAGGAGAGGCATGTTGACCTCAACGTTTCTGAACATCTCAAACATGTCCTTGTCCTGCGCAAGTGGCTTGGTACGCTTCAATGCAGATGGGAATGGTGCAACGGGCTTCCACTCAGGAAAAATTGGAGGTACATACTCCTTCTCAGCATCGGCTTCAGAGGGGCGGCGGGCGCCGTAGGAAGTACGGCGGGCGCCGTGAACATCATCAGAAAGTTCGAAGTTTGGCTCACCGTCACGGCGGGCGCCGTGATAAGTGCGGCGGTCGCCGTAATTTTTATCAGACAAGTCGAGAGAAGGGTCATTTTCACGGCGGGCGCCGTGGTCTTCATGGCGGTCGCCGTCGATGTCACGACGGGTGCCGTAAGTTGCACAGCGGTCGCCGTCGCTGTTCTGTTCCAGCTCCTGATCCGCTTCCTTGTCGACCTCAGAATCATCATCTTCGAGTCTCTTCCCGCTCCTCAGAGTCATAGCACTGACATTCCTAATGTTCGGGTTCACTTCCGTTTGAGATGGAAGTTTACCAGAAATCTTCGCGTCAAGCTTGCTCACCACCTGAGAGATCTGGCCAAATTGCCTTTCCAAGTTCTGAATGCTGGATTGTGTAGTCTCTTGGAACTGCAACTGGTTCTTACTCAACTTAGCAACATTCTCATTGAGATTGACGTGGCTCTGCATCAACATCTTCATCATATCCTCCATAGACGAGGATGGGTTCGAACTCTGCCCTTGAGGATTTGGCACAAATGGTTGCCTAGGTTGTTGAGGATGACCCTGTTGTTGCACTTGGCCTTGATTCTATTCTGGGTCTCTCCACCTGAAGTTGGGATGATCCCTCCAACCAGGGTTGTATGTACTATAGTAAGGATCATGCATGGGCCTCTGCTGATATCCTCCTACTGCATTCACCTCCTTTTGTAGAGTAGGACATGAATCAGTAGGATGCAAGTCGTCACGACGATCTCACATGCCTTAGCCTGTTGAGGCGTACCTTTCAGTTTCAAACGCCTCACCTCCTCTCTCAACACATCAAAATCAGCCTGATCAATTTTCGCTTGAGAACCAGCAACAACCAAGCTTTGGGAGCCTCTCCCACTGTATTGCCTAGAGTCATCAACCAGTGTAGCAAATACCTCCAGAGCTTCCTCATAAGTCCTCTTCAGAATATTTCCACCACATGAAGAGTTTACCATTCGACGATCATCTTCACGTAGTCCTCCATGTAAATAGAGAATTAGATCATGTTTTTCGTAACCATGGTAGGGACAACTCTTTACCAGTTTCTTGAAGCGCTCATAGTAGTCATAGAGAGACTCATTAGACAGTTGCTCCATATTGCAGATTTTTTTCTTGAGTTGATTGGACTTGATAGCTAGAAAGTACTTGTCAAGGAAAACCTTCTTCAAATTCACCCAAGTAGTGATGCTCCCTGGTGGTAAAGAATGATACCAGTCTTTAGCAGAGTCCTTCAGAGAAAAGGAAAAGACTCTCAACCTCATCTGGTCTTCAGTAATCTCAGAGGATCGCATACTGGTGCAGACCTCAAGAAACTCATCCAGGTGCTGAATAGGATCCTCAAGCGGGGTTCCACTGAATTTCGGGAGTAAATGGACTACTCCTGTCTTGAGCTCAAATTTAACCCCATCACCCAGGGCAGGGAATTGCACAGCACGAGTTGGTTGCTCCAAGTTAGGAGCTGTAAGGGACTCAAGAGTAACACGGGCTGCCATTCTTTCAGCTTCCTCAACTAGTAAATTCGCAGCCCTGCGAGCCTGAAGAAAAGTTCTTTCGATTTCTGGATCAAAAACTAGAGGTAGATTATTAGTAACACGGGTGTGAACCATAAGATAGGTTCACACCAAGATTGGCACACAAAACACACACACAAAAAAGATTATTGCCTCCCGGCAACGGCGCCAATTTGATAACATGTTTTTGTCGTTCTAAAAACTGTTATGCAAAGTATCCAAACAAACCTTAAACCGTAGTCCTAGGTAAGTACAGGTCGAATCCACAGGGAGGCGAATTCTATCTTAATATGCAATTTGTATGTCAAACCAAAGTAACCAAAGGGGGGTTTTGTGAGTTTTAGTAACCTAAGCACGCAAAAGTAAACAAAGTAAAATATGATGAAATCAGTGATGGGGAAAAGCACTTAGTCAAACAACATCCACTATTCGTATGACAAGTTGATCATAGATACTCATTCAAAATCTCATGCAATGGTGATTCCAACTCATTTTCAGATATAACTAATAGCACAACCAGATACTATTAGCACTAACTAATTAAATAACCCTGAAACTATCAAGATTCAGTTTAACAGCAGCCTTACGGATAGAAATATAGTTGGATACAATTCTAGCATAAAACAACCAGCTTTTATCCTAGAATGTAAATCAATTCTCTTCTGCATAAGACTAGCACAACCAGATACTAGTATGATGCAGTTGCTACTCTAAAATAGATATGCTCAACCAGTAACAATCTAGATCTAGCAATAGACCAATAACAACAAACCCTAGATGATCAGACTAGAGATTATCAATATCAATCATAAGCAACTTAAGCAAGAGAAGAGATAAAAACCATGCAAGAGATTAAGAACGAGAACCTCACAACTGAATCAAAATGAAAGCTTCAGCGTCTGACTAAGCCAAGGAGGCTTAGTTCTTCATAGAAAATACGTAAAGACTAATTAGGGTTCGAGAGAGAATCCAAGATTTTCAAACAAGCCTTTTCTCAACCCTTAAATACTAAAGGAAATAAAATCTAAATTGACCTAAAACGAAATAATAAAATAATAATAATTAAACAAACGAAAGCAGGGAAATTAATCCCTTTCTCGGCCTTCAATTCTCGTTCAGCACTTTGCTTTCGGCCTCCATTTCATGCGAGCAGGCACGGCCCAATTTCGGCCCATCATCCTTTTAATTCCAGCTTCACGTGGCCTGTTAATCTCCAAACTTCGCCCCCACACGCCATGCACACGAATGTGTCTAAATCTACCCGAATGGCACCAATAAAACCTCTAATGACTCTTACTTAAGCCCTACAAAGTAGTGTTTATCAGTGCACTTAGCTAGTGCCAATATTCGGGATTCATCCCATTCTATATCTCATTGCGAGATCGGTTGTGGAATTAAAAGCCTTAACATTAATGCACGTTTTAAAATCAAATAAGATAAGTGTCATTTTGCACATAATTAATATACCTTCGGGTGATAAGTACAATGTGGAACCCGCTCGGGCTTCTGTCTATGAAGGTCCTTTTACCAATCTGAATTTGCACAACACGTATGCGGTGAGGTTGGTAAATGACCCGATTATTCAAAGAAGTCATTTTTAAAACTTTGTGTGATAATTGTAAATGTTCCCAAACAAACGTACATAATTCCTATAAGACTCAATTCCTTTGGAGTCTTCTCTTGGCGCATATCTTTTTCTATCGTTCATTGATAGTATCCGAGTTATGTATCGTCTACCGACTATTATTCGAGAGACAATGATAGTAACTGGATACAATTACAAGAACCACTCTGTTTGAGCCCTTGTTTAGTCTTTCATTAGACTAACCAACCACTCTATTTCCTTGCATGGTTGGCTGGTGTCATCAGTCCTATACGACACATCAGTGGTTGGTCTCAGACAACCTTGAAGTAACAAATCGAAGTCGAAGGCCTGCAGTTGAAGATTGTGAGTTAAAGTAGTATTATTTAAAGAGTTTTCTAGTATTGATTTAATCTACTTAAATAAGAGTAATACTTAGATAAGTTAGTCATTTATTTAGGGTTTATTTAAAAGTCTTCCGCTATATTATAATTTCGAGTGTATAACTTTTCTCCTCAATTTATGAGGAAAGATTTAATAAAGGTTAAGTTTTTGTTTCAAATATCTTATGCTATGTACTCTGTTATTACTTAACATTTATTTATTTATTTAAGCATAATTGTTCTAATTGATGCCTAGTGTGGCTTTGGACTTTATAGTCTGAGGTCACTGGCGTGTGACACTACCGACATAAGTCGGGGGTGTTACAGAATTACAATTGTAAAGTACCTACTATTCAAATTTCGTTTTCCTTGAAGTAAGTCTAGCTCCCTTGATTAAAAAATAAACAATATCTTCACATAAAAGAAGGCCCGTACTTTTTAACACATAGGCATTTTTGCTGTTTAACGCTGTAATATCCCAGGCCAAGCTACCCCAGCCACCAAGCCGCCCAGCCACCCAACGGTGTCGGCGCCGGTATTGGTGCCGCCTGGTTGTCCAAGGGCATGCAGCCCACACACCCAACCCTTCCCCCATTTAAATGGGTAGGTTGTTGCCCACGGGAATCGAACCCGTGACCTTTAGATACAAGGGCAATGCCTTACCACTTGTATCACCAATTGCGCTGTAGCACAATTGGTGATACAAGTGGTAAGGCATTGCCCTTGTATCTAAAGGTCCCGGGTTCGATCCCCGTGGGCAACAACCTACCCATTTAAATAGGGGAAGTGTTGGGTGTGTGGGCTGCATGCCCTTGGACAACCAGGCGGCACCAGTACCGGCGCCGGCACCGTTGGGTGGTTGGGCGGCTTGGTGGCTGGGGTAGCTTGACCTGGGATGTTACAAAAAAAGTACACTTTATGTTGGTGCCTGACCTTGCCGACAACGAGCCTGACAGACACCATGGCACTGCCATCCTTAACAGGCCTGCAGGCCGTGTACCCCAACCCATCCCCCAAACACGGGGAGGTTGTTGGCAAGAGTCGAACACGCGAACTCTCCACCCTTTATCAAGCGCCTAAGCACCTTGATACCAATTGTGCTGCAGCACAATTGGTAACAAGTGGGCGTTAAGCCGTTTGTTAAAGCGGGAGGTCTCGAGTTCGAGTCTCACGAACAACCTACCCGTGTTAGGGGGATTTGGTTGGGGTACATGGGCTGCGGCCCATGGATAGAGAAATGGCTGGCCCGATAAGGTCGAAGCCCCTCTCATTCAAAGTGTACTTTTTTGTAACATCCCAGGCCAAGCTACCCCAGCCACCAAGCCGCCCAGCCACCCAACGGTGCCGGCGCCGGTACTGGTGCCGCCTGGTTGTCCAAGGGCAAGCAGCCCACACACCCAACCCTTCCCCCATTTAAATGGGTAGGTTGTTGCCCACGGGGATCAAACCCGAGACCTTTAGATACAAGGGCAATGCCTTACCACTTGTATCACCAATTGTGCTGCATGGACAAATGCATAGGGCTGGGCGGCTTGGTGGCTGGGGTAGCTTGGCCTGGGATGTTACAAACGCATAGGGCTGGCACGTAACGTGGGGAGCGGGTATCCACGTTATGTGCCGATTGCGGCTTTTAAAGCCTCCACACGTAACGTGGGAAAGGGATCCCCACGTAACGTGGGAACCAGCTCCCCACGTTACGTGTGGAGTGTAAGTGGCTTTAAAAGCCAAAATCTTTGAAGGTTAGTAAGTAAACATTCTTGTTTGAAGGTTAGTAACGCACCTCGTGGATCTCCTCGTTACGCGTCAACAAACTCCGCACGTTACGTAGAATCAAAATCTTTAAAGGTTAGTAAGTAAACATTCTTGTTTGTTTTATTTGTTAATTTTGTATTTTTTTTGTTAGTATATTGTAGATCCATATTGTTTATGTGTTTTTGATGTTCTTGTAGTTGGTTTTGTGTAATTATGAAGTAGTTATTTGCATTTGTTGGTTAATTCGATAGATATATTTGTATGAAATGGTGGAAATTTGTTAGATTTCTATGAAAGGGTGTTTAGGGTTTTTGTTGGATTTGTATGAAAATAGCCAAATGGAAGTGGTATTTTTGTTAGATTTGTAAAATTAGTGTGATTTTCTTTGATTTTTTGAGCATTTTAATGTGGCCGGAATCTGGAAAAGTCGCCGAAAAGTCACCGGAGAGGTCACCGGAGAAGACGCCGGAAATGTGGAAATGGATATTCCACACGTTATGTGTGGAATGTCCATTTCCAGATTTCCGGTGTCTTTTCCGACGACTTCCCGGCGACCTCTCCGGTGACTTCTCCGAGGATTTTTCCAGATTCCAGAATTGTATTATTTGAAATAAAATGTTTTGATATATTACTGTAGATGGAGCCCGGTGAAAGAACAAACCGAAAGAATCGAAGAAACCTCGTATGTGACCAATCGTTTCAGACTGAACAGGAGGTGACCAGGTCACCGTTGAGGTTTCAGCAACGAGGCAAACAGATACGCTCATGGCCTTTGAAACGAACAACATGGGGTCATATGGCATCTGCATCAGGGTTGTGTCATATACCGGACGTGATGCATGAGCATGTGGATGAGACGCTGATTGGTGCGTTCGTTGAGTGTTGGCAACCTGAAATCAGCTCGTTCCATATGCCATGGGGAGAGATGACCATAACTCTCCATGATGTATTGTTGATCCTTGGGCTAAACATCCACAGAAAAGACATGGCACCTCCACAGAAATGGCATGAGCAGTTGTGGGTGAATGATTTGAAGAAGGCCTTGGTGGAGGAGGCAGAGGAAGTCTTTGAGTTGCCTGCTGGGGAGGTGACATCTGGTACCATACATGCTCAGTGGTTCAAGGGGCATTGCGAAGAGCTGAATGACGAGCAGTGTGCGTCTGGGTACTTGTACTTGTTGGGCTCTTGTCTCTTCCCGGACAGGTCTCAACACAGATTGACAGTGTACTATATGGGATATGTGGCTGATCACTCGTCTACCATGGATTATGCATGGGGTGCTGGCGTTCTTGCCCACGTGTACCGCAGCTTGGGCGAGTGCACAAGAAAAGAGGCGAGATTGATGTCCACATGCTACACTCTGATTCAGGTATTTTTTTTTTGTATAAAAACTATTGTTTATACCAATTTTTCTTGTTGTAAATGTAATTATTCAATAACATGGATTGCTTACGAAAATTGCCTTTCAGGCGTGGATATACCAATATTTCAACATGTTCAAACCTGCACAGAGTAGAGACTGGGACTTTGAACATGCGATCCCATACGCTCGTAGATGGGACCTTTTAGAGAAACCCAACCCCATGAGAAATTACATAACGGAGCTCGATATGATGATTGTGGACATGATAAGTGCATATACGGTCTATCTCTATTAAGTTAGAAATTCGATGATAGGTATTTTTAATTCTTTTGCATCCTATTATGTTTAGGTTGATTGGATGTCATTCGGTCCGATTGACTTTAACGATGTGAGCTTCGCTCTATCGCGCTTCCATGGAGTTATCTCGTGTCTTTGGATAACCGAGCCATACATGCCAGACCGTGTGGTGAGACAGTTTGCCCGTGTACAACAGGTTCCAAGACCGCCTATAGTGCCAGTCAGGGCATTGAGGGGCCCCAAAATCAGCACATACATTGTGGAGTACGACAGAGCTCAATTTGTCTAGGATGCCCAGAATATACATTCCATGAGTCTAGATGCGATGGGCCCTCTTGTCCAGCAAGGGCATAAGTGTAGCGGTGATTATATGGGCTGGTACCTCCCACGTACACACCCATTCATCAACCCCCCGACCATTGAAGACGCGACACAGGTATGAAATTGACTAATTTGTAGGTTGTTTAATTTCTGGTTAACTCTATCTATATTTATTGTACATATCAACGTTTTTGTGTTGTGTTCAGTCCTTCGAATATTGCTACAATGATCTTCAGCCACATCGCAACCATGAATGTGAAGATGTAGCAGAGGCGCTACGCCGGTCATTGGAGCGAATGTATCCCTTCCTTCCCAATCACTGAGGAAGTTGTGGAGACTGTTTTATGATTAAACTTGTTTTTTTTATGGATTTGATTGAACTTTGGATTATGGCAACAATGAATGTTATGACTTCTATTTGAATGTTTGTTATGATATTCTTTAGAGTGTATTGCCAAGTTTCAGATGTCTTCATTTTGTATTGTGTATGAGACCGTATTTTAATTCACATGAAGCTAACAAACTAGATGAAATTTAACGAACTAAAGATTAATTATAAAAGTAGGTAAAATACTTCCTAGTGAGTATGTTAACAATCCGAATTCAAAACCAAACAATAACGTAATTATGTGTAAACCGCCATCAAGATAAACAGTAGATCATACAGATAGGAGCTTAATCGCTTCGAACCATTCTGTACTTTTTTGAATGTAAGCTACTAACACAATCCCAAGAAAAAAATTCTAGTCCATGCAAATGACATGCAAAAAAATTATATATGTGAAACACGCAACGCGCACTACCTACAAAATCAGAAAAGAAGAGTACAGAACTATTGTTTAGAAAATGCACAGACTATAACCAGGCCGTGCATTTCAATTCTGCTAAAAGTTGTAGTCTGTGCATGTCATCTGCATGGACTAGAACTTGAATTCCACACGTTACGTGTGGAACAGAACAACACGTAACGTGTGGAACCTTTCCACATGTTACGTGTTGTTTGGATGTAATCTGTGTAAAACGCACGGCCGTGCGGTGCTCTCGGCTTTTCACAAAAATACAGCGAAGACCGCAGGGCCGTGCATTTTACCGCACAGGCCGTGTGGTACTCTCGGCTTTTCATCCAAAAAATACAGCAAAGACCGCACGACCGTGCGTTTTACCGCACAGGCCGTGCAGTGCTCTCGGCTTTCCGGTTAGCAAAATGATGAGGGATGAGGGAAAATCTTTCAGATGACACAAAATCACCAACATGTCATAAATACAACGAACATGTGTCTTAACATTACATCAAAGTCATTGCATCATACATATGTCTTAACATATGATAGTTTCAACTTTTTTCTTTCTGCGACCCTTTGGTTTGTGTGCTTGGTACTTTTTCAATCGTTCAAAGAATGGATCTACCAAGGTATCCGCAGACGGGTCATGGAATCTCACCCACGCGGTGTAAAGGTCCGGCAAGGGCGAGGTTTCGACAAGGCCAATCTACATCAAAGTCATTGCATCATACATATGTCTTAACATAAGATAGTTTCAACTTATTTGATTGTATTAACGTACCGCAATAAAATGTTGCTCTTTCTCGACATGGCAAATGCATATTGTCTTAAGCTTCTCTACAACAGCTTGGTTTGGATTCGCCCTCATAGGCATGTATGCCGTTCCCACACCAGTATTGACGGAGACGAATACACAGTTGAATGCAGTTGCCACCAAACATCCCATATCCGGGAGGTCCAACCACGTCCCCGGTGGGGCAAGCATGTTGGGCGCATGAAACCATGCAAGCTTCGCCTCCATTGCCTCAAGTGTCATCGTAGGCATCCAAATTGGCACGAATACGTCATACTCTTGTTTCAACGTAGCGATCATGGTACATCGAACACAAGCCCACTACTCCTGCGCTAAACCCAGACCATGTTGTATCCGCAGTTTCCATCACCATCTATTTCCCACCATCCTCCCACGTGAGGTTTCATACACTTGGGAAACTGGACAATATATTGCCTAGGGTTCTTGATCAACGTCGTGTGACCTGAAGGCATAGGCTTCCATGGTTGCCATGGCATGGTTGAAGCTTCCTTAGGTGGTCTTCCTTTTTGCTTCTTCAGAGGTGTTCCCTCCATCTCTTGGTCAGTGTATTCCCATGCTGACGATTGCCTTTTGGTGGGAATGTTTAGAGCTCCTTGAGGCCAACCCTTATGCCTAACTTTAGTTGGCTCTTGCAGAGTAGTCCGTTCGGGATGTGCTATACTTGTTAGTGTAGAGACAACTCTGTGTTGATCATAAATTGTCAAATTGGGAAAGACACTTTCAGAAAAATCTTGAAGCAATGACCTGTTCAATCTACGTGGTCTAGCTTCTTCTTCTTCATCCGTCCGCACTTCTGACAAGGTCAATTGCCTCCAAAACGGATGCAATGAGCTAGGTTCAATTGGTTCTTGGTTCATCACATTCCGCGCCATGTCATGCACGCAAGGCAAGCCATCTCTGACCCTCATCTGGCATCTGCATGTAGTGTTCCACATTAGATCCTTGCCTTTCTTGTATTCCTCAATCAGTCGTGCTAGTGCAATTGCAGAGACCTTGTAGTGCATCTTGCCGAAAAGATGTGATTTGGTTATCAGCGTAAATCGTTTTTCAAAGCTCTCATTCAAGGCCCCCCTTATCCCTTAATGTGAATGCGCAACCGTGCATCATACTAATCGAATACAGTGCAAAGGTTGCTATCATTGCTAGTGAAGAAGCTTTTAAGACTAGAATGGGCCCCTTCAACCCTGTATTACAATCAAGACTCTAAACTCAGTATGTTTTTGGTAAAAGTATAAGTTAAAATAACCATGCAAGCTTTAAATACATAATGCACAATCTTGTTAGTTGTGGAAGTTCCAAGAGTGAAGACTATATCTGTCCATACTGACACGATTCTTTCCTTGTATGGGTCAAGCCAGTTTTTTTGTACATACTGAAGACATTTTGAATGTTTCCTCCAATCTTGGTGAATCTTGCTAAGTTTTGCTTCATATCCTTCTATGGTTGTTTCCTTGAATAGGCTCATGTAATCATTGGAAAACGCTGTGCCTCTAAACTTGTCCATGGCCTTCTTGGCAAAGTCTTTAATATTCTTCCTCACATGGCGCCTACATAGAAGGAATTTTGCAGTTGGAAACAGCTTCTCTAAGGCGTTCATCAACGCCTTCTTTCGATCTGTGACCAAGCATGTGGGTGCTCGTTGTACCTTCACAAACATCTTTGAAAGTTGTTGTATGGCCCACATGTAACTCTCTTCGTTCTCACGCTCTAGAAACGCCCCCGCGACATTGTAGTTTTTCCACACAGACGTGATGCCGACAAACTCAAGAAACGGCAAATCATAACTGCACACATAATCATATGTTATGGCATGTTAATTATTACATGAACAAGTGAAAAATATACTAGATATGTGTGTTACTAACCTGTTAGTTGCGTATGTAGAGTCCAACAAGACAATGTACGGGAATGCCTTCAGCAGCGACAACTGGTATGGGCTTGTGAAGAATATATCTGTAATCTTATTGGTCTCTTCATTGAATCTATGCTCCATGAAGTATCCATTCTTCTTACACTCATAGAAAAACTGTTGCACCACTATTCTTCCTTCCATACCATTTTTTCGTATGCCATGCATCATGTTGTACACTTGCTTTAACTTGGTAAGGTTTTCGGGGGACGAGCTAATTGTGGTAAAAATCTTTTGAGGCTTGCAGTGATTAACTGTCATCATCCTTATAATCTCCTTCTCTTCAACGTTTGGTCGACCAACTAATGCATGACCGAACAAGTTATCTTTGATCACATGATTGTGAGTTCCAGTATGTACTTTGATCTTCCATGATCCCTTTGGTCCTTCTTTCAACCTCAACATGAATGGACACCCACACTTCTTCGACCTTGTAATATCTCTCACTTGGTCAGCTTGTTTACGAATGTTTTGTCCATGCCTTTCGCACGGTAACCAAGTCCCCCCAAGGGCTCCTCCTATGGAAGGTTTATTCCTCCACTTTATGATTAAGAAGTTATGACGCATTGCAGTCTCCCGCGCCCATTCAAATGCTTCTTCCCTAGACTCCCAGATATGGTCTATTGTGAAGAACTCTGAGTAATCAGTAGAGACAAAAACATCCTCTTCTGGATCATTGTTGAACTGTGGTTGTGTGTGTAGGGACGGAAAGCCGAAATATGGGTTAGCAGAAGCCAAATTCTGAGTCTCTTCATAAGATACATATGGTTCTGGAGGCGGGCAAGTCTCGTCAAACACTCCAAGTGAGAAGGATGGTATCCCTTTCTGGTGTTTTCCACTCAGATGGTTGTGGGGTGCTCCAATCATCGAGCGAAATATTGTTCAGCCCATCGTACAAAAAATAGTTTGCCTGCATACACATGGAATCATCTCATCAAGTAGTGAACTAGTGAGGAGCAGCACCCTAAACAAGGTAAGTGTGGAGCTATTCCGCACGTTATGTGTGGAGCAGATCCACACATAACGTCTGGCGAAGCTCCACGCATAACGTGTGGAGTAGCTCCACGCATAACATGAGGAGTAGATACACACATAACGTGGGGAGTAGCTCCACACAACGTCTAGCGTTGTTCCACACGTTATGTGTAGATGTGTTCCACACGTTGTGTCGCTATTTTTCATTCTTACACATGTATGGATCTTGCATTCTTACACATGAATCCCTCCAATGTAGTTAACAACAAACCAAAAACCTTAACTTTGAAAATGTAGTAAACAACAAACCAAAACCTTAACTTCAAATATGGAAAAATAAATAAAGTTCATGTATGGTTTTCAACAACTAAAGATCAAAACTTTGAACTTGTACATAACAAAAAATTAAATATTTAGCTTCAAACAAGGGATATTACCTCATTTGGAGGTGGATCGACTTCCTCATTGTTGTTCCAATAATCATTGTTATTCATTTTGTTCTACTTTTTGAAAAAAATTGATAGTGTTTCAAAGTGATGGAGCTTGCTTTGTTTTGGCTCGAAATTGTGTGCTTAGCTAGAGAAGATGAAGATAGGGGACCATTAATTCAGTTAGGTGGGGACAAGACGTTACTTCAATGCATTTACATCTGCCATAACCACACGTTACGTGGTGAGTCCATTTACATCAAGCCATTTATAATTTAGGGTTTAGGGTTTATGAATTAGGATTTAGGGTTTATGAATTAGGGTTTAGGGTCGTGACCACAGTTGTATACAACTATATACAACAGTTGTCAAACACGTTAGTCAGTGTTTTCCAACTGGTTATTAGCTATCAAACACATTGCCTGTTTTTTTCACTATATAAGAAGCATTAGGGTTGTTTGTTCACTACAACAATTTCAACACAAGCGGCGGCAACATATAAACATTTTGGGTAAGCTTCTCTTTCCAGTTTCCATCGATTTCGTACCACTGATTTATGATATTAATGGATTTATGATATTCGTAGAAAACCAAACACTATAACACATAATGGCATTTTCATCATAAATCATCAACAAACGCAGATAGGCTATGCTACTGTCATTTCAAAGCCATTGTCTGAACTTGGGGTTTCCAGTGAAACTACGGAAGAAGGTATTGGGGATGCGCAGAAATGGGGTGTTGTTTCAGGGAGTGGATTGATCCAATGTACGAGGAGAGGGCACACGCGGTTATTCGACAACAATGGCAGGAAAAACAAGATCTTGTTAAGGCAAATCAAGATCTTGCTAAGGAAAATCAATATCTTGTTAAAGATGTTGATAACATTCGTAGGTATAACTTCAATCTAATCAGTGACATAAATCGTAAGGTTTAATTCGTATCTTTTGTGTAATGTTGTTTATGTACTGTCAACCTTTGTAGGGAGCAAGCAAATTTATCAAAACAGAAATATCATATGAAGCGAACGTTCACCGAAGACTACCCTAATTTCTTCAAACGCTAGATCATTATCATATCTTTTCTCTATTTTTTTCTAAGTTTATGATCAATTTGTATTGTTTTCTGTATTGCGTACTAAATGTGATTGTAGTCAACCAGCATAATGAACAAGATCTTTAGTCAAAATATTGTTTGTTTTCTGTATATATAAGAAGCATTAGGATTGTTCGTTTTCAGTATTGTATTGTTCTTAACATTAAAATTAATACAAGTTGGGCTACACAATGGGGGTAGCCCTCCCCTAATGCCTATTTAAAAATAATCTTATGGTTCATACACAACATTAAAACACAAATAAATACTACAACTAAACACAAATAACATTACTAAGTATTACATGTCATAAACCATAAACTATAAACATACGCTATCTTCAGGTTGGAAGCAGCCCGGTGGCTCGATCGAGAAGTTTACATTGGAAGGGCAGAATGGTAATAGCAATGTAAATGACTCAATACGATCGTAACTCAAATCTTATTGTAAAACTCGATACTAAGCGAAGAAGACCGAAATACTATGTATTACGTTACTTAATGAAAAAAATAGGTCTACTTAACGTGGGGACCCTATCCTCACGTTAAGTATAGACCTCTTCGTGTGGACCATCTCCACACGTTGTGTGGTGAGATGATCCACACGTTACGTGTGGATCGTCTCCACACGTTATGTGTCGTTACGTGCTAGCCTATGCGCTAAAAAGTAAACGTGTAAAAGAATTCTATTATCCAATTGTCGGGTTTCTCTTCATCTACATTTAATATCAATGGTTCTTTCCCCAATTTTACATCTAGACCAACTCGACCATTTTCAATATGAATAGTATGATAAGTACTCATTACATCTTCCAACAAAATTTCTTGGCCCAATGCATTCCTAATGGTCTCCGAACTCTCTGTTTAAACAGAGAGTTCGAAGGAATTTTTTAGTAAAAGGAGGAAAAGGGAATTTGTACCCGATTGTGAATGGGTAGATGTACATACAGACCCACCCAAGACAATAACCGTCGGTCTTGTCATCCAGATTACTAGGCTATCCTTTGGAAGATCTGCATGTTTTGTTTATTTTATCAATTTCTTCCTTCTGAAACACTAGGGTGACAATGTGTTCGCTCTTTAGAAATTTTTGTGAAGGAAAACGAACTTTGCAAAATTCGTTGTAGTACGAATCCATTGCTAAGGACTGTAGATGTTTAGCGGCGATGTATTGAGAGGGGAAAAAGGAAGATGGACGATTCAGTTGTAGGATTAATTTGGATATTGAGATATTTGAGATAGTGGAATTCAAAACGAAGGTTATCCTACACGTTTTCTAATACACTTCGGACTTGGGTGTGAATGTTCGAGGGTAAATTTGATTGCAATGGTTTGATTAAACGGATCAGTTAAATAATTCCTATAGCATTGTATGATGTCTATTATTCAATCCTATTACCTCTATTTTTCATGTCCTACGAAATTTAGTATGTTTTCTTATCTTCCTCCAATTCTCGACCTTGGCATCGTCGATTATACTTGTATGTCACTCTTCGGATGGTCCAGGTTTTGATCATCTACACACACCCTTTCTAACATTTCCTCTAGCTATTTACAACGAAGGAAACGGGAAGTTGTTATGAACATCCTTGATCAATAAGATCTTGCATAAGTGACATTGTGAATGTGTGTGATCATCATGGTTGGTGAGTGGAAGAAGTTACAAGAATTTGTACATGGATTAGTAAATTCGAGGTCTCTTTTGTATCTAAAAGGACTTGTAGAAATTAAACTTTTCAAGATAAGACCTGATATCACATGATAAAAATATACAATAAATAAAACATCTAAAATTGGTTTATAAAATATTCAAACCCAAATTTTTAGTTATTTGCAAATTAATTACAACTCGTCAATCATATTCTTGGACATACTTAATCTAGGCGAAGGATTACTTCAAATGTGTCTTAAACCCTTTTTATATTTTACATAGTGTTCCTTTATTATATGGATACCGAAGTCCAACAAGTTCATACAATAAAATAATTATATACATCCTTTTGGGCTATTTTATAAACCCTTTATATAAAATTCACTTGTGCAGATCTACCGAGTACTTAGGGCCTGTTTGGCCAAGAGTTTATAAACTCGTTATAAACAAAATTTACTTTTTTACATCCCTTCACATTTTCCTATAACATCCAATATTCAAATACTACTTTTTTAAAATAAACTCTTTATAAACAAAAAACTATTTATAAATACACATACTAAACAAACCCTTTAGCCAATTGTTGTTTGTCAACTATTTTGTAAACCTTTTTTTTTTTTTTTACATAGTGTACGTTTTTTTTTATGAGGAAAAAATTAGACAGATCTACATACGCATAGTAGGCCGGTCTAGAGCATCCAAGCGGATGAGAACTCAAAGTTCTGAATTGGAATATAAGTTGGACATATGAGGTGATAAGCTGAGTTTAGCGATTTTGTCAGCGGCCCGGTTCACCTCCCGGAAAATATGTCTGAACTGGACTTCTTGGAAAACCTGGAGGTTAAGCAAGATATCTGCTACCACCATTTCAATTTCCCACGGACAATCCCAGATGCCTTTCAGAGAGTTAATAAGGCAAAGATTGTCATCTTCGATCTAAATTTTAGGAAGGTTAAGTTGTGCAGCAGCAATGATACTGTTTTTTAAGGCCAGGGCTTCGGCCATAAGAGTTGAGTTGTGACCGCAAGATGAACCATTCATAAGAATCAAATTTGCATTGTTATCTCTAATGATATAGCCAAAACTAGCCATCCCATTAGTTAGTCTAGCTCCATCCAAGTTTATTTTATGAAAGATAGTATTAGGTTTTTTCCATTTAATGTTTTTAGGTTTCCTGGTTTGGTGTGGGTTTTACATAGTGTACGTTGTTTTCAAACTTCCTATGCACTTGTCTTGAAAAATATCAAGAATTCTGTTTTCTATATATAGCCCCTATCTGACAGTGTTTTCCTTATACCATTACGGTTCTTTTTCGTTAATATTCACCTTGTACCGTTTCTTTCTTAGCTCATAATAATATTCCTTATTCTATTTGTCAAGAAAATGGAACAATAGATATATTTATTATAACAATCATATGCTCTAAATATAACTCAATTCCTTCACTTCATTAATTAAATTGAAGGATCAAGTTATTTTGGACCATATGTTTGTATATTATTTTGTGTTGTATAACGATGTATTCAGTGCAGTCAGCCATATCCAAATTCATTCAAGCTACTGTGATGTACATACATCGACAAGGTAAGCAAGAAAAAAGACACGCTGTAAAGAATAAGTAGTTTTTTTTATCTTTCTAAAGTAAGAAAAAAGAATGTAGTTATTTTGATCTGCCTCATTACATTCTCGTTAGCTAATCGTTCTCACATATCAAGCATCGTTTTTTCTCGTTTACGTATATGCTACTTGCAAATCATTGGAAATTTAGTAAGTAGGACTTGTTAAGAACATCTTGTGGTGTATCGTTGCATTCTTCTATGCATTCCTTCCAAGAACATCGTGTGTCTCTTCTATGTATAAATGAGATTTTCTTGGGTGAGGGTACATACTTGTTCTTATTTCATATAATGAAAATGAAATTTTTAATGCTAGGAAGTCGATTAGGTAGGAAAAATAATAAATTGAGATCTTGTTGCATGTACATTATCATGTCATAAATATTACACTTCTAAGCCATTATAGTATGTCCATCTATAAATTTGCACTTCTTTTCAATATTGCAGTTTGAAACGATAATGAAGTTTGCTCGTACTTTACAATATATTGTTTTATTAAGCGCGAATCAATTTTCATAAATTCGTATGCTTTGATTGGACCCTCAGTTTGATTGATACACACTACATAACTATCAACTTTACCTCGGATGGATCTTGCATTGGTATTATATCAACGTCGAGTACCAATGTATGGAACATTTATTGGCCTTTTTTTGTTTTTGTTTTATATATCGTGGAAAATCCAAGAAAATCTTCTACATTTATATCAGTTGAGTAGATTGATTGATATGTTTGACAACACTTTCTTGAATTTTTTACACACCTTTTAAGCACTGCACTAATTTTTATTTAATTATTTCTATCACACGGATATCCAAACAGCCAATTCAAGTTATTCTACACATTTATACGACGAACCTACGCGAAGAATTTGCAAATCTCAGTTATAAACTATACCAATTTCATTTAGCTTGTAAATATCGCCTTGTTTTTGCTTTGCCTCAATGATCAACATAGAAATACATTTATTTAGGTAATTTACAAAATATTTAATTGTACATTGAAATTTGTTAGTGAAAAAACACCTTCTAAAATTCTTTTCAATTTTCATGACTCTTGCACTAAATTGAGATTGTAAATAAAAAAAATTCATTTACCAATAAAGAGATATAAGTTGGAATATGGGTTACATTAATAGTAATAATTAAAACATGCATGTAATGACAAGTAATATAGAATAAATTAAATTGTCTAAAACGTCAACTAAAAACAATTGGAGGTTAGCAAATGTTTCATTTAATATATGAGATTGGATTTTCATTAAATGGAATGAATCGAGTGAGAATGATTATTAAGTTGTGAAATGAGAATGACCCATAGGTCATAGCCCTTGGATGGAGGTAAATTCAAGGGCTTGAAATTACACTTTCATTAAAAGGGGCATGTTCCATGCATATGACCCCTTGGTCAAACCTCCCCTTTCCAGTCAACGATGATCTCTGACGGTTAACACTGGCGACGCCGGCGTTAACCGACTAATTTAAATTATTTCTGAAGGTCAATTTTTTTGGGCGAAAATTTCTTTTCTAGGCCAAAATTTTCTATCCACATTCGTTACAAATGGTATGCATATTCAAGCAGCATTTCATGAACTATTAAAAAGACCCAGTACATGTTAAAAAACTAAAGAAATTTCACATCTAGTACAAAAATAGATGCACATATGGACTAATTTATGCGCATATACATGCAAAAACGTATGCACTTGAACATTCATTCACACACGGTCTAAAACTCATGCACATTTTCAATACAAACCCGATATATGCACACCTAGTATAAATTAGGTGCACATATAAGCCATTATACATGCATATACACGCATCAACGTATGCATTTCACACGTAATGCATTGAATGTGCATGCAAATTGGCTTGAATGTGCATAATATTTGCACTGTATGTGCTAGTAGAGATCAAGTACACATACAATCCATTATCTACATACACTCACATACATATGCATTGAATGTGCATGCAAATTGGCGTGAAGGTGCATAATGTTTGCATTGTATGTGTTGAAAAAATATGGCCTCGAAGAGAAACATTTTAGGAGTGAAAAAAGTTTGGTCGGTTAAAAGTGCATGATTCTTGGGTGAATGTGCATATTTTTTGCACTAAATGTAAATAGAAAATTTTGGCCCGGAAACAAAAAAAATTCACCCGAAAATAAAAAATATAGTCCCGGAAAAAAAGTTGACTGATCAACGCTAGTTAAAAGTGCGTGAAATCTTGTGTGAATGTGCATAGAAAATTTTGGTTCGGTTACAAAAAAAAATCGCCCGAAAAAAAACTAAGAAAATGATCCCGAAAAAAAAATTGGTTGATCGGTCAACACCGGAGTTGACCCACATAAGTGGTCATGTGCAGGGAACATGACCACTTATATGAAACTCTAATCTCCACCCTTGGATGAGAGCGCATCCAAGAGTAGAGGTTCATTTTTATTTTACACCATAAGAACCATTTGCACTTGATCAAGCCCCTTCATTAAAATGGTCATTTAATTACCACATGTTTCATTCAATGTGGTATTTTCCTATTCAAATGCAAGTTAAAAACACAAAAGTCATTGTAATTTAAAATGTGCACCAATATGTATGTGATGCACAAACACATGACATGTAGTGCACATAATAACATAAATGTGGTGCAATTAATAACATAAATATTATACACACAAACATGCAATTGTGATGCAACAAACACATGAAATGTGGTGCACACAATAACATAACTACTATATGCACAAACACATGAAAATTTGGTGCATAAATATAGAAAAATATGATGCACAAACACATGAAATGAGGTGCACAAACACATGATATATGATGCACATACTAACCTAATTGCGGTGCACAAACACTGTAAAATGAGATGCACAAATATAGAAAAATGTGATGCACAAACACATGAAGTGGCACATACACATGAAATATGGTACACATAATAACATAATGTGGTGCATAAACAAATGAAAAATGCGACAAATATAGAAAAATGTGATGCACAAACACATGAATTGTGGTGCACATAATAACATAATTGTGGTGCATAAACAAATAAAATGTGGTGAACATAGTAACATAATTGTTATGCTAGTGCACATTTATTTTTTAAAACGCTCCGGTAAAACGGGAGTTATGGTAAAACGAAATTATTAATCTAGAGCGTTGGATTGATGGTGATGGATGGATAGATGATTGGGTCTTACAATAGATATGATAGGGGTGTAACCACCAAATCTACTCTAATAAGACAATTAATTAATTTTTAATTAGCAAAAGATAATTAAGGAGGTTGTTAGATGAGTGAGAAACACAATATTTTCTCTTTCCTAAAACGCTGCTCCATTCACAATCTCCTGCTTCTCTCCATTGACGTTCTTCAAAGCTCAATCCGGTGGAAGATCCATCAATTGCCTAGTTTCATCTACAAGTTCGTCTAACAAAGAAATTTTCGAAGCCTTCGAACATCCCAGTTCACGGTTTGAACGACAAACAATCAATCAGTCTACGTTGGGGATTGATCAACATGAATCGATATGAATAGAGGTATGAATTTCTAGTTTCAATCATATCAAAACCCTAATTCCTCTTCCTACGTTGGGGATTAATCAACACGAATCGATATGAATAGAGGTATGAATTTCTAGTTTCAATCATATCAAAACCCTAATTCCTCTTCCTCTAATTCATGCTATTTTGATCTTGTGTTTAATAGGCGATATTCATAAAAGATGTGTTGATATTCGTGTTTTACGCTCATCAATTCTTAATTAAATAATGTTATTCAAGCTTTAGTTTGCATATGCTGGATATCTGATAAACGAAATTGAACATCTTGTTTGGTAATAAACTGATTACAATGAAAGGATATTCATGGAGTATGTACGCATCTTCACGCAGAGATATTGGAGATATTCATACAAATTATATTGATATTCGTGTGTTAATCTCAAGCTTTTTGAATCGATTCATGTATCTTCGATTTTTTTTGGTGAATATCGCATATCCAATTTTGAATAACCTGAATAATAGTAACCCGATTATGATGAGATGATAGAGATATTCATGTACAACGCATAAATATTCATGAACCATAATAGCGATATTCATTCAAAATGTTATGATATTCACGTACTTTTGAAATCGATATTCATAAAAACAATGTCGATATTCAGATTTTAATTCGCACATGATGATTATCGGTTATATGAATTAGGCGATATTCATACAAACTGTATTGATATTCGTGTGTTAATTTCAAGCTTTTGGAATCGATTCATGATCTTCGAAACTTTTTTTTTTGTATTTCGTGAATATCGCATATCCAATTTTGAATAACTTGATTGATTGTAAACTGATTATGATGAGATGATATTCATGTACAACGCATACATATTCATGAACCATAATAGCGATATTCATTCAATATTTTATGATATTCACGTACTTTGTACGCATAGTCATGCAAGTAAGTAGACAATATTCATATAAACTGTAATGATATTCATGAATTTGTGTGTTAATATAAGGGTTTTGGAATTGGTTTATGTTCTTCTTGTATTTGATGAATATCGCTTATACAATTTTGAACATCCTGTTTGATAGTAAACTGATTATGATGGAATGATATTCATGTATCGATTATAAATATTCAAGAACAACAATATCGATATTCATACAATATTAATGATATTCGCGTTATGAATACGCATATTCATATCGCTTTAGGCGATATTTATATAAATTGTACTGATATTCATGATTTTTTGTTCGATATTCAGGTGATAAAAACACCAGTCTTTGTAAAACTTCTAGGATGATGATATGAACAAGAAATGTGTGCGCAATTGCATCTATTTTTGGGAGGTGGCATTAAATCGGCGGTTGGTCTGTGGTTTCGAACGGTCAGGAACAGGATGAACCACATATTTATGTATCCATGTTACAACCATGCCGTATGTGGGCTAACCATATATCCATGTTACCACATAAATTCATCAGAACCAAAGTTCATTAACATGACATAAGAACTTAAATCGGTATTTAGAACAAAAGACTAAACACTAATACAGTCAATGGTCTCGCTAGTTTTAGTGTTTAAACATACTTGAAATTTCTTTATGGTACATAATGGAAACATTTAGCTCAATGTAGTCAGGCTTGGAGGAAGCTTAGAAGGCTACATTTTTCATTTGCCCTTCCCCTTACCTTTGCCTTGACCCTTTTTAGCCCCCATCTTGGCCTGAATACGGGCTACTGCATCGGCTTTTGCTTCTTCTCGCTTCTTCTTTTCTTCCTCCTTTGTTGCAGCTGTAAGTTCCCTTTGTTTCCTTAGTTCCCTAGTGAACCCAAAAGCAAGCTCAGAACAAGAACAAAAACCTCCCTTTCTCATTGCAATAATCTAGGGCTATGGTATGGAAATCAGCTTACTCGAGTCTCGCCCTTTCATCTACAACACCTTCAAGGCTCAAACCTTTGCGAGGTTTGCAGGCCACCAACTCCACCTCAAATATGAGATTTGAACTACAACACAACACATAGCAACAAATGAAGCTCAAATATGATAGTGACACTACTTCGCATGAAACAATTGAAGTGTACAGTGTATATAATATAATAAAGAGTTAGAAGTTCCAAGACTTTACTCTGGAGGAATCTCAGGAGGGGAACCTGCACTTCCATATGCATATTCAGATTTGCAGATGATCTTTGCAATTTCTCCAACCTAGAAAGATCAAAACAATGTTCATCACACAAATTCATAACATCTTGAGAAGGACAAAATGCGACATCAGAAAATGAAAAGTGGCTAACCTTCATAGTTTTCACGACAATCTCCCATGCGTTGATCACGCTGCCCGTGCCAATCTCAAAAGAGAATATAGTATTGTCCTCTCTTGTAGTATCAAACACTTCACCGTTTTCAGCCAGAACACCTTCATAGTGTACGGATAAAAGCAGGAAACAAATTATAAGAAAAAGCTCCATCCACATGAACATATCATATAATTCAATATTCGTCAATGAGCAAAAAACATGAACCTTCCTCCATTGACCACGGGAAAAGTAGAGGTCGGGACACCATATCAGGAATACCAATTCACAATCAATCTCAAATGCTTGCTCTAGTAACCATCAATGAAAATTAGGCTTTAATCTTAAGCGTGTAATCGAAATCAGTCACGATTTAACTAGAATCCAGCACGCAATTCCAAACAATCGGAGGGTATAACGAGATTAGGGTTTTAGATAAATACATTTTATTTCAGGGAGGGAGAGGTGGGAATGCCAAACCTATTAGGAGTGCTTCAGCTATGGGAAGGTAACGGCAGAAGACGAGACGGCAGCAACGAAGACGGCGGAGGAGAAGCAACGGTGGGAGGATCTGCTGAAAAATCGATGGCCATAGCAGTTTTACAAAGACTGGTGTTTTGATTCCGAATTCCAAATTGGCCAAATTTTGGTTAAGAACGAACTGCAAAAAGAAGAGATTTTTAACAAATAGACCTTCGATAATAGTGTTTATAGAGAAGAATGGAGAGGAGAACGAAGATGGCGATGTCGGAGATAAGCTTCAAGGCGAGACAGAGAAGTTGAAGACGACGAGAATCTTCACGGTGAGACAACGAGAAGCTTCATGAAGAAGAAGAAGAAGAGTGAAGAGAGGACGATAGGTTGACGACGGATTTTTGAAAAGAATGAAAAAGAGATTCGTAAAAAGTAAAAAGGAAGGTGAAGAGTCAAAAGATTTTGGGGGTAAAAAATCCCTAAAATGATGTGAATAAATTTCAATCGGGTGTAGTGCTTACCACACTACCAAAATACACCTTTTAAAAAATAATCATGACCCTTGATTTACTTCTAATCTAAGGGGTGTAATTTGTACTACCTTTTCACCCTAAATCCCTGTTTCACCAGAACCAAATTCTGCACATCTATTTGTAACATGGTGTACAAACTTACGTCGGTGCACAATTATTTTTAACTCTATGCATATTTATTTATAACATGGTGCACATTTATTTATCACATAGTGCACAAACACATGAAAATGTAATGCACAAATATAGAAACATGTGATGCACAAACATATAAAATGTGGTGTACATAATAATATAACTATGGGGCACAAACACATGAAAAACGCGATCCGTAAACACATGAAATGTAATGCACATTTATATATGACATGGTGCATATACATCTCAGTGCACAAACAAATGAAAAATAGGATGCAAAAATATAGAAAATGTGATGTACAAACACATAGTTGCGCACCACATTTCACATTAATTGTGCATCGGTCAACACAAGCCAACGCTCGGTCAACGCCGGAGACCGGTGGGTTAATGTGGGAGATAAATTGTACACTAATATAGTTATGCACCACATTACACATTAAATGTGTACCACCTATTCTTGTACACCACATCACACAGAAATTGTACACCTCTATGCGCTCATTCACACGAAAACGACCGTGTGTACTCGACACAATTCCTATATATATATATAGATATTTAATCATTTAATCGGTGGCGAGGCCTCCGCCATCGCGTCCGAGCCGAGATCGCTGAAAGAGTTCTCTAGCACAACATGGTCCAAGATAAGCATTAGAATCTACAGCTCAACGTGTGAAAAACCATAGGATAATAAGCTTGTATAATTGTTGGTAAATATCAAAACAGTTTGTCTATTAATTTACAAGTTTCTAAGGTTGTTATTTTTTTTGTTTTAGACTAGAGCTGTCAAAAAGTGACCGAACCCGTTTTACCGACTTGATCGACCCGCTTTTGGACCCGACCCGATATGACAAAAAATTTTGGTAACCCGGATTTCCCGACACCGAACTCGACCGATTAACGAATAATGTGGAGTATTAATAAAATATAACATAGAATATATATGATAAATGATATATAAATAATGGTAATATGCTTAATTATCCTAAAAAAAAGAACATTGTTGTACTTATATAATTTTTTATAATGCAGAAATTTATAAATTAATATAATATAAATTAAAAAATAAAATAAAATGTCAATTACATTAAAATAATTAATAATAATATTATTATTTTAATTCATTTCAACTTATTTTGACATATTTAAATTAGTTTTTAACTATTTAATAATATTTGAATAGTGAACAAAATATTTAAAAAATGACGCTCTTGACCTATTGGTCGACCCGAACCGCCTGTTGACCTGTAATGACCCGACTTGACCTATTATCCGAAATGACCCGACCCATTCTCAACCCGAACCCGAAATAACCAAACCGAACCCGACTTGACCGACCCGATTAATAGGTCTATTCTAGACTAATAGTTTGTATTAATTTTTCTTCTTAATATCAACATAGTTTGGGTATGGTTTTACATTTCTAAAGTTAGTATTATTTTCGATTTAAAGTCAATAGTTCGTATTATTTAAAGTCGTTTTTTCAATAAAAATTCTCAATATCATAAGAAACATAAGTACAACAAGTACTTGTTTTACAAATAATAGCATATTAAATTAGAAGTCCTCAAATACCACACAAATTTAAAATTTAAAATACCACTAAAATTCGAAAATATCAAAATTAAATTTTACCATAAAACCACATTATTAATAAAAATGTCACTATAAAATGGTTTTCAAACAAACCCTAAATTGATAGATGGGTAGACAATAGCCGTAAAACTGAATAATTGTTAGTAACAGAGTAACATATACTTATCATTAAGGTACATGCTTTTTTGTTTGACAAGAGTTTGATAACTCAATCACATTTAAAAAACACCTTCTTCTTTTTTGTTACAGAAAAAAACCCCTAAATTATTGATTATTTATTTTTAAATAGCCTAAAAATATTTGGTATATTATCGTTTTTGACCGGATCGTGATTGAGTAAGAAAATTTAAGCCAAACACACCCTAAAAGAGAGACAGATTGTCATTATTTCCGATTTTAAAAACAATTGATGTAAAAATATATTTATATAATATTTTTAGGTTGAGAAATTTAAGAGATCGGCGTTGTCCATATTCTCAAGACTATTTTTCTAAACCTACTTACTTATAGGGTATAATGACCCTTTCGTAAGTCAATATTTTAACTTTAAAGTAGATAGCAAGTGTTTTTTCCAGTGTAAATCCTTCTATAAGTTGGTAATGACTAATCTTAATTTTATCAACACAAAAGTTTTATAATGAAAACCATCACATATCAATAAATCTCAAGGTTAAACATATGTTTTGCGTCTATATTCATTATATTTGTTTTCAACGTCACTGCATTATTACATGAATTGGTAGTAGTTTGTGAATTGTGATGGTAATTGATAGGCATGGGGCCAATTCCGGAACCGACAACGATTTTGGACAGTTTCAGCGCAGGTTTCATCCGGTTTGGATACGGTTTAGTTAGAATAAATGTAAAAATTCTAAAAAATAATGAAAAAGGGTGGAATTGACGGTTCTGAATCGCCAGTTTCACGTTCATGTGAAACTAGCCTAGACCAGTTCCACTCGATTCTAGTCCCAGTTCGATTCTGGTGCCTGTTCCGGCCAATGTTATCTAATTTCTAGTTCGAATCGAACTGGTATCTCTAGTAACAGGTAACTATATAGTGTCATTTCTAGAACATGCATTAACTTTTGCTAAGTAACTTTAACAGTCCCATATGATTGAATATATAGATCAAATAATCTTTTCATTTGAAATACTACATATAAAATATGAATGTCCAATTCTGTTATCAATTATTATGACAGGATTGATGAAACCCTAATTGTACCTACACAAGCACTTCACTAAAAAGTCTAAGCGAAAATCAAATAGTTTAATTACTTTTTCTTACTGTTACACCTGCAGCTGTTAAAAATTACAATAGTTTTTTAACATTCTTTTCAACCTTTCGTTAAGAGAATCTAGGGCTAATCCATACCTTTTTCTACAAGGAGCATAACACAGTGGCTGCAAACCCCATTTTAAGTTCAATAAGTTAAAAAAAGGGGTGAACAAAGAAATATCAACCAATAAAACATTGAAACGTGGGAGGGAAAACAATTAAGAGATGAAGTTTCCACATATAGAAAGCAAGGATTTGACAATGAGGGATTTGTTGTTCATCATCACCTCTTTTGTGTTTCCCTAGCTTTCTTCCAAATTTTTATTTTCGGCCTCTTAATTTTTTTCTTATTGTAAATTATACAATAAAGATGTGATTTAACATCACACTAATGAGATAGAGAGCAACCATGTGGCTATGTCTTGTAATCCATCTTCTAAATGGGCCAATTAAGTAGGACAAACCCATATTTTTTCAATCAAATAACAAAATCAATTTAATTAAGATTCCTTCTCTTTCTTTCTTAACACTAACATGGGTTGTTTCCTACTAGTTTGTACAAGTAACATTTCTATGATACATTATTTTCCCCTTGGTGGGTTGTAAGTTTTGTTTTCTAACTAAATCAATAACCTTACCATTTGGACTACTACTCTCTTCGTATTGATAAACAATTTGTCATATTATTCATGATATATAAGTTTAGATATGAAATTTCGTAGCATATATAACATTTTATTAGCCGATTATACTTTGGGATATTATCTTTTTAGATATATTGTGTATATGGTAGTTACCTTGTTTATAGGATTTGATATCTTTTGGTATCTTGATATCCAAGATCTCTCTCTTGTATATATTGTTAATCATCTCTAATGAAAAGCAGAGAAAATTACTTGAACTTACTGCTCTTCCTAATTCTACATGGCATCAGAGCCACATACCTAAACACTACCCTACCCCTGCGTCTTTCTCCGCACTCATTCGACCCTCTAAAAAAAAAATTTCTCATTTTCTGTGGGTTTCCTTCCTCTCCTTGATTCATGACGAACACCGACCAACACCAGAATACCGATCTAACTACGAAGCAAGGAAGTCTTGACATGACTTCTCCTTATTATCTTCACCCGTCGGACCACACCGGCATGAAGCTTATTCCCGTGGTTCTCAAGGGCGACAACTACCAGGAATAGGAGCAAGCCTTGTGCAACGCCTTCCGTGCGCGTCGCAAGCTTCCGTTCATTGATGGCCGAATTACTCAACTGGTTGAAACTGACCCGAGATATGACGATTGGTGCAGTGTCAACTCCATGATGGTGGGGTGGATTCTCCAATCGGTTGACTCCTCTATTCACTCTTCCTTGTCCTACTGCGATTCAGTGAAGGTTCTTTGGGACGAGATTCAACAACGTTTCTCCATTGGAAACGCTCCTCGTGTTCATCAGCTTTGAACCGAACTTGCCCGTTGTCGCCAGAATGGCCAGGCTATTGCTGTTTACTTTGGGCGACTCAAGCATATTCAGGATGAACTCCAGACGTATGTCAAGCCGCGTCACTGCACTTGTACTGGTTGCAAGTGCGCTTGGGTCATTGAATTGAAGACCGAACGCGAGGAGGAGGCCGTCCATCAATTTCTGATGGGGCTTGATGATGGCGCCTATGGGACGCTCCGCTCTCATATTCTGGCGCAAGACCCACTACCCGGACTGAATCGGGTCTATTCTCTTGTTGTTCAAGAAGAGCGTCACAAGACGATATCAATTGAATGGGCTGCTACCCCGGACGTTGTTGCATTTGCTGCTCAGCGCAAGAGTTCTTTCACCAAACCTCCTTCTGTTGGTCATACCGAGTCTTCCAATCGGACCGACAAACCTTCCTGTACTCATTATGGCCGTCTTGGCCATGAAGTCTCCTCGTGTTTCAAACTCCATGGCTACCCGGAATGGTGGGAGGAGCTTCGTCAAAAACGTGGTGAGACTCAATCGTCTTCTACTGGTGTCGGGCGAGGCCGCGGCTCTTCGATGGGGTCATCTTCTCGCTCACCTGCACCTGGCCGTGGGCCACCGGGGCTAGCTAACACCGCTCAAGGGTCCACGACATCGAACTCTTTTCCTGGTTCTCTGACTTCGCAGGACCGCGCCACTCTCACTCCGGCTCTTACGGATGATCAGTGGAACTCCATGATTGATTTGCTGAAAAATTTCAAAAGCTCCTCTGATGAAACGTTGATGGGTAAGCTTTCGGGTTGTTGGATTCTCGATACGGGCGCCTCGTATCACATGACCGACAACTCGACCATGCTTGAAAATTTACATACTATCTCTCCTTCTACTATTATTTTACCTGATGGTTCCAGTTCGGTTGCCTCTCAAGCAGGGACGGTCGTCTTAGGAGACTCCTTGCGTCTTAGCAATGTGCTGCTAGTTCCGAATTTTCATTGCAATTTGATATCTTTTGTTCACCTGCTACGTGAGTTATGGCTTCTTGTCACTCTTACTGACAAACTCTGTGTCATTCAGGACCGCACTTCGAGGATGGTGATTGGAGTCGGTGAAGCGAGGGATGGGGTCTTCTGGCTTTGCTCGGACGTCGGCAAATCTGGACGAGTGGCTGCTGTATCTACGACGTCCTCAGGGCTATGGCATCAACGTTTGGGTCACCTTGCTTATCAATCAATTTTTCGCTTACCAGGAGTTCTTATTGATAGCAAGCATTTAGTAGATCCTTGTTTTGTTTGTCTTCAATCCAAGCAAACTCGAGATTGTTTTCCATTGAGTAGTAATAAAGCAGTTGATTTATTTGAGCTTATTCACGCTAATGTTTGGGGACCGTACCGTGTCCCATCTACTTGTGGTGCTCGTTATTTTCTGACATTGGTTGATGATTATTCTCGTTGCGTTTGGGTTCATTTGATAGCCACCAAGACCGAAGTAGTTCATCTGGTTCAAATTTTTTGTGTTTTTGCTCAGAAACAATTCAACAAGCACGTGAAGCGTTTCCGACCCGACAACGGATCTGAATTCTTGCCTCTTCGGCGTTACTTTGATTCAACTGGTGTTATCTTCGAGACCTCTTGTGTTGCTACTCCTCAGCAAAACGGTCGCGCCGAGCGCAAGCATCGTCACCACGCTCTTCGGTTTCAGGCTTCTTTACCGGTTCGTTTTTGGGGCCAATGTGTTCTCACGGCGGCCTACTTGATCAATCGAACGTCGTCCACTGTTCTTCTTGGCAAGATGCCTTATGAGCTTCTCTTCGGTAAAGCTCCTGTCTATGCTCATTTGCGTGTTTTCGGGTGTCTTTGCTATGCCGCTGTTATTCCCCGTGACAGCGATAAGTTTGCATCTCGTAGCCGGCGGTGTGTGTTTCTCGGCTACCCGTATGGTAAAAAGGCTTGGCGCCTTTTTGATCTTGATTCAGAGACTTTCTTTGAGTCTCGCGATGTCGTCTTCCATGAAGCTACATTTCCTTTTGGCACCATTACACCTCTTCCTGATGCTTCTATGGTTGAAATATCAGCACACCCATCCGTCTTTGATTTGCTAGCCCCATCCGGGGTAGAACCGCATGATACCATTCTTGACAATAAGGGGAGTTCGTCTCTTACTCCTTTGGCTTCAGATTCGGCACCGGCAGCACCACCACCTTGTGTTCCGCCTTTGTCTACTGCTTTCGCGCCTATCGGTTCTTCTGAGCAGTCCGCTCGTCGTAGTGCACGCCCCCGATAGCAGTCATCTCGTCTCCGTGACTTCGTTTGCAATACGACTACTTGCCACCCCCCTCCCTTCGCTGCTCACTCTCCGACTCCGACGCCCTCCTCAGGTACTCGTTACCCAATTGTCAATTTTGTTAATTGTGACAAATTTTCAGATTCTCATGTGCAGTTCCTTAGCCGCCGTCACTGCGTCTTATTTGTGATAGTCAGGCTGCCCTACATATCTCTGCTAATCCCGTGTTTCATGAACGCACCAAACACATCGAGATTGATTGTCATTTTGTGCGGGATCTCATACAATCCGGCTGCATTGTCACTTCCTACGTGCGTTCACAAGATCAGTTGGCAGACTTGTTCACCAAGGCGTTAGGCAAACAACCATTCTCATATCTTCTTGGCAAGTTGGACATTCGGGACTTGCATGCTCCAACTTGAGGGGGAGTATTAGCAGATTATACTTTGGGATATTATCTTTTTAGATATATTGTGTATATGGTAGTTACCTTGTTTATAGGATTTGATATCTTTTGGTATCTTGGTATACAAGATCTCTCTCTTGTATATATTGTTAATCATCTCTAATGATAAGGCAGGGGAAATTACTTGAACTTACTGCTCTTCCTAATTCTACACATTTACATGCCATATAATTAATAAGTTTGAATTGTTTATTGTAATGACCTAAAATCTCTTTCAAAAACAAAAAACAAAAAAATCAAACCCTTTTTTGCCGAGAAACTCCAGGAAATGTGATTGGAACACCTAACGTGCAATGTTATGTTTCTACTTGATCAACGTATCATGATTGATAGATCGACATATAATCACATCGAAATAATAATTAGTTAGTTTTCACATAGTGTCATTAGTTAGACTCGTGCTGAAATTAGGTTATTATATATAATTTTCTCTTTTAAAAAATTGCAAATTAATAAGTATCAGAATTGTTTTCTTAAGTTAAGACTTCTTGAATCATAGAATTAGAATGCGTTTCTGGTGCACCGGAGTTGGAATACAACATGTGGACCGACCATTGACCACATGATGGAGGGAGTCCAACGACCCAGATCGAGCGACTCCACCATGTCTACAATAGAGACGTGCGCATCGGACAGAAAAATGGTGGTATTGTCATAATTTTGATAAATCGAGAGAAAGAATGACACACCTGCCCTTAGCTCGCTTAACTCACGAACTCTTCGACTGACAACATCCTCAAAACACTCTCAGGAACTGATTGAAGTAAAAAAACCGCAAGCAAAATCTCGTGTTCATACTCCATGCAAAAATCAAACAAACAAACGACGAAAATCGGGGTGGAAACAACTTGGGGAAGCAATCGAAAGAAGAATATCATGATTCTCATCACATTGGAGAAGCAGTGGCGAAGCGTGTTCGTGGAAGAAACATTAAAACACCTTCAAAGCAAAAAATGTCAAACAATGAAGAGATCAACCAAAGGAGTAACACCAAATCAAAACCCAAAGGTAATATCACACCACTTCTTGCCTTCTATTAGTTTGAGTTTCAAATTTTAACCAAAAAAGAAGAAGTTAGATGATATGTCCACGGAATTCAAGGTTTACTAGATTATTTTGACATGGACACTCATGTGTGAGTTCACATTTGAGAAAATCAAAATGTCTAGTGTTAGATGATAAATGAATGAGTTCGAGAAATAACAAATCTAGGTTTTAAGATGTGGCATGTATTAGGTTGAATGTGTAGCATGTATTAGGTTCATGTGTAGTATACAAAAGGTTCATATAGTAGCGTATGGTATTTGAACCTTGTGTTATGAGGTTTATGTATTTTGTGTGTAAAGTTCATCTTATTTTAAGATGTGGTTCATTTGTGTGTTCACCTATGATTACTTATGTTATTAACTTGTGGCTCATGGGGTTAACAATATGGGTTCATGTTTACTTAACAATTGGTCCATGCATAGTGTTAATGATTATGTACCTTCTATTATGAGGTTCATACACTTTATATATCAAGTTCATGTGCAAGATTCTTATCTAACACAATTCTATAAATATGTTTGCAGAAGACATACCACAAGCTACACTAGCTTTGAAAAAAGCTAATTTGAATCCTAAAAAATGAGTAAGGGATGAAACAAAGGTTGTTGGGAAAAGACGGAGAAGCTTGTGCAACAAGCCTGGCGAGGAGGAGGCATAGAAGGAAGCGTCATCAAAGGCAACCGAAAGTGACAAGGAGGAATCCGCTGAAAAGACAATTTCAGAGGATGTGGAAGGCGACGGTGATGATGAACAAAGTAACAACTACAATGATGAGGATGAGGGCGAGAGTTCGGGGAATGAGAGTGTGGGAAGAACAATAAGGGTGGGACGAAAGAAATCCTATGCAATAACGAGAAAGGTCACATCACATCCTCAAGTAAAGAAGCAAAAGTTGTCGTCGAGAAAAAGAATGCACAAGAGAGCTGTAGAGCAAGGATCGGCTGGAGGCGGGAGCTCAGCTGAGGTTGAAAAACCTGATCCGAAGAAGTGTAACCCTAGGTTAAAGACAGTAGCTAAAGTATCAAAGGAAAAAAGGAAAGAGGTTATGACAGTTCAAGAGCGCGACGCTAACAAGGAAAAGGGAAAGAACAAGGTACTGACTTGCAAGGAAAAGGGCAACATGAAGCTGGTGATTTCAAAGAAAAAAGAGAAGGAGCAGCTGCCAAGTCCGAAGAACAAGGAAAAGATGTAGTTAGTCCCTGCGAAGAGTAAGAAAAATCAAGCCAATAAGGAGGAAAACAAGTTTGAGAGCTTGAGCACGAGGAACATGCCAATTCTGTTTGTGGAGATGGTGGAAAAGCTCCCTGAAAACAAGAATGATTGCATCAGAAGCATGGATTTTGGTAGTCTACTCGAGTTAAAGTTGACGGAAATACCTAAACAGCTCACCTATTGGGTGGTTGACCATTTTGATTCGGTCAAGTGTGCGATAAAGATGGAAGACGGAGGGTATATAGAGGTGAATGAGGAGGATGTCCAACGGGTTCTCAGGATTCCTAGAGGAGATACACCCTTTGTCAAGCAAGGGAAGGAGGAAAATGATCACATTATCATCGACGGGTGGAAGGAGTACTTCAAGGATTACAAACAAATTTGGCCAATGAGTGTGGAAGAGATGGTGATGCAGCGCACATCTGAGTCATGGTTCAAGAGGCTTTTCTTGATGCTCTTCATGTTTGTGCTTGTTGAGAGCAACCAGAAAGGCACTGTCATGCAAAGTTTGATGATTAACGACGTCAGCAATGTGCAAGGCATAAAATGGTCTCAGTTTGTAGTCAACAACTTGATACACACCAAGCTGGAATGGAGTGAAAAGAAGGATAGGTTCTTCAGAGGACCCATTCTATTCCTGGTGGTACGTACCGACATCAAGAAACTTCTTTATTCCCTATTATTTTCATATATCCGTACTAACTACGTGTGTTGTCTGTGTAAATAGTTGCTCTATGTTAACAGAGTATCGATCCTAGGAAAGGAAAACCCAAGCACTACCCCGGTCTTCTTGGGGTGGGAAGATAAGACCTTGAATGACAAGCAAAAGGATGAGATAAAGATGAGAGGGTTTGGCCAAGGGAAGATAATACAAAAGGACAAGGATACAGTGGAAACAAGCAATGAAAGAAGCATAGGTTTGAAGCAAGTATGCTATAGGTAAGATCAAATACTGGCACAAATACATGAAAACAATTTCATATATTTTTTTTTGTCTGTTTCATGTGCTTAATTCGGGAAGTTCATGGTTATTGACATTCAGTTTCAGGTTCTTACAACTGTTAGTTCATGAAAATAAAAGGTTCATATACTATAAGGTGTGAATTCAAGTAGGTACTATGGTAGGTTCATATGTTTTGAGTTGTTGGTTCATGAAACTCAACTTAAAGGTTCACATTATTTAGCATGTGGTGAATGGATTAAATTAAGTGGCTTAAAAGGTTCATGTAGTTAAAGTATGAAGTTCATGTTTTCTAGAATTCAGGTTCATGTGCTTTTAACTGTGGGTTCATGTGACTTAAAGGTTCATAAAATTTAATGTGTTGGTTCAAGTAGCTACTGTTATAGGTTCATAGGTTTTAAGTTGTTGGTTCATGAAGCTCAATTCAAAGATTCATATAATTTAGCATGTGTGGGTTCATGTAAATTTACCTATAGGTTCACACATATTCTAAGACAATGCTTTGACTGACAATGGTACAAGGTTCATGTGCAATATGGTGTGACAATGTTTTGAATGTAGGTTCATATGTTCTTAGTAGTAGGTTCATATTTGTATTGAATAGGGTTCATATGTTGTAGTATAAAAAAGGTTTTAAATAATAAGATGGTTTTACTTATAGCTGTTGACTTGTTCTTATGAGTAACACAGTGTATTGTTTTCATGAATGAAAGAGTGGTTGCAAGCCTTTGCTGAAAAGTCAATGAATGTAGCAACCATGATCATTGAGCTTGCTACTGTGGTTGATAAGATGTCGGAATAATTCAAGGTAAGTTCGGTGGTTAAGAGCATGCTTAAGATATCACAAGCACTCATCGGGAAGAAGGAGGAGTAAGCAGAGCTCGAGGCGGACATTGAGATCGTTTGGGAAGACTCAGATGATCCTTTCTAGTCTGACCCGCAACTCATTGAGTGCCTCAAACATATAGAAAAAACTGAAGCATTGATGGCAAGGGTGAGGTTTTCTGATGGTGTCGCTGCACCAGCCAACAAATCCGTAAATGTAGATAATTCGGAGGGTGTGAATGAGATTGCAAGGGAGTATAGGGATGAAAGGACAAGAGTGACTGGGAGAGAAGAAATGGATGTTGGTACACAAAATCAACAAGAGGACGCAAATGGGGTACGATAGGAGCAGGCTGCTGGTATGGCAGAAAAGCCACAACACGATGAAGCGGGAGATTTGACGGGAGCAATTGAGCAACCAACAAAATCACAACAGGGGAACACTAAAGAAAATGAAGAAGAGGTTCTTGCTGAAGAACAGACAAAGTAGGGTGGCAGTGATGGGAATTAAGGGGCTCCAACAACTGAGTAAAAACACAAAAAAAAGGCAATGGATGTGGAGATTTCACACCTCCCAGTTTCAAGATCATTAGCTCGAAGGAGATGGATAACATGGAGATAGGGACGATGACTCAGGAGGAAGGCGTCGCGACAGGAAACAAGGACTCGCCACAAGAAACACAAGAAGATGATGAACTAGAAAAATATCAAGTAAGGATTTTTTTTCTAAAGTTAATGCAGAACCATATCCATTAAAAATATGAATACATGAAATATATATGTAAAGTGCACGTGAGTGATAGCAAAAAGGAGAGGTCAAAGAAAACAATAGGTAGCACCAAGGTAAATAAGGTTCATATATTGCAAATATGAGGTTCATGAATGTATTCTTTGGGGTTCATACTGTAAAATAATTAAATGGGTATTTTCCCTCTACAATATGATAATGTAGTATTTAACTTGTTGTTCTCTTCAAATGAGAAAGGAAACGGGCAAGGGAAATGAGAAAGTAGGTGAAGCAGACGGACAACCGATGGAAAATGTTAAACAACAAAAGGTTGGTGAAGCACAGACACAAAAATATGTTTCTATTAGTGTGCATTTTCATTTTTATTGGCTTTAAACACCTAACATGATGCAGGTGAAAGGGAAAGGCAAGCTCACAAGTACAGAGATGCAAGTTGACGCGGTTACAAGACCAAGGCATAAGAAGATGGCTGCAAAACTAAAGCGCCCGTACAAAATTAGAATCGTAGACATATTTGTGAAGCACACTGAGGAGGAGAAAACTATTTGGGAGTATGTGGACTGCAAGTGTTTCGATGATTGGTCAGTTTTTTTAATGCTCATCTCAATTTCAATAACTACAACGTAAACACTACTGTCGTAGGAATAATTTGTTTTTTCAATACTTGAATAGTGAGGTCATGTTCAACCACGAATGCATAAAACTACGAGGATTCAGTTTAGTACCATGGAATTGGATGTGAACAATAAGGTAGTTGATACTTGGACTAGTGTTTTGAACTACAATGAGCAAGCAACAAGCAGCAACAAGCCAAACAAGAGCTTCATATACGTCTACCACACGGTAAGAGTTCGTACATCGTAATCTTTTAAGAAATATTAAACTATTTCTATTTGGTTTATATATGTATTCACGTAGCATTTTTTGATATCATGAAAGTGAATGACTTGTGAAAAGACTGAAATTGGAAACTAGAAAATTGTGGCTTAGTGAAGTTGTTGGAGTGACGAAAAGCTAGTAAGGGAACGAGAACATTCAAATGGTTAGTTTATCAGTTTGTTTGTCTAACCATGCAAGTGAACTAATGACCACAAATTCTTGCTATTTTTTTATTCAGGCATCACTGGTTGCGGATTACCTAAGCACGAAAAGGGTGTACAAGAGAGCCCAGACGGTGTTAGCTACTGAGAAAAAGGCATAAACGGTTCAACTACCATGGGTGGAATCGGGTGACAAGATAAACTTTGGAGTTTATGCAATGAGGCACACGGAGATGTTCATGGGAACACCAACTGAGTCATGGAAGGACGAAATGGCAAAGAAAAACAAGAAGAAGTGCATCGAAGCATTGGGGACCAAATACGTACATGCCATTATTACCTCGGACGTCAATAACATTAAGACTAAGGCGATGTAGAGGATCAAGAACAACAAGATGAAGGAGGAGGCAAGGAAAAGGAGGGAAATGAGGGAAGTACCAACTAGTGAACATATTAATGCATGGTTTGTTTTTTATGTAAGAATGGTTATGCTGGAATTGTTTTCTACAAGGGTGTTGAACTGACTAGGGAAGGCAATAAGATTAAAAGGATTGGATTACTTGTGGTTAGTGGTACAACTGATTGATAGAAAGTAGGTACCAAGGTTGTAAGACAGGTTAATGTGAGTTCAACACACAAGTTCTTCAAGTAAAATGTAGGGTGTTGTGCTTTTAAATAGCAAACTAAGGTTGTACAGGGAAAGATCAAAGAGGTTCATGAACGGTATCAAGCAGGTTCATTGATTAACTCATGCAGGTTCATGTGTCAAATTCATTTGATGGTGTGAACCTTGTGTATAACTTTATGCATCTTGGTATAAAAAACGTGAACCTACAAAACTAAAAAATGACATCGTGAATGAAACAACAATAAAAAAAGAATAAATAAATGAAAATGTCATCAAGTGCACCAAAAAATAACAAATGCCCCCAAAAATTAAAAAATCCATACATGCAAAACAATTAAAAAAATGAAGGAAACATGTTCCACACACTTAGTACGATGTTGAGAATTGTGTTTAAACAAGGTAAAAACTCAACTTAAAGGTTCATATGTTTTGACTTGCTGGTTCATGAAACTGGTCCTAAAGGTTCATATAATTTAGCATGTGGGGATTGGATTCAAGTAAGTATGTTAGAAGGTCCATGTAAGTAATTTATAAATTTCATGTTTTTTGGTCTTCAGGTTCATGTGCTTTTAACTGTCGGTTCATGTGACTTACATGTTCATATACTATGAAGTGTAGGTTCAAGTAGATAATGTGGTAGATTAATAGATTTTAAGTTGTTGGTTCATAAATCTGAAATTAAAGGTTCATATAAATTAACATGTGTGGACTATGAGTTAAAGTAAATGTTCTATAAGGTGCAGTAAAAATGAACAAATGCCCCCAAAATCTATAATCCATAAGAGCAAAACAGTAACAAAAAGAATCATGTTTCACACACCAAGCAAAAATGCTAAAAGACATAGTTCAAAACTTCGAAGAATCTAGCACTTTAGTACAACTACTATTGTGAGTGGTAAACTTCTGGCATTTCCCGCAACGCCGTTTGCCGGAATGACTAGCAACCATGGATATCTCTCTGCCACTACAAATACATTGGCCGCTTCCCTTGTTCTTAGCTTGCTTCGGTGGTAGAATGTTAACCTCAGCAGGGATTTCAACTCATGCGTATGACTCCAGATTATGCCGGTTCGACGTCTCACCGCTATAATCATCCCCGCATACACTACGAAAGGACGCCTTTTTCTCCTTCAAAAAGGATGAAAATTGTTTTAGCAGCTTTGGTTTGTCTTCTAGAAGCCTAACACAGGTGTCAAAGTCGGAAATCAGCCCACTCATTAGCACCTCCCTCTCTTCCATGGCCACACACTGATTGACAACAGTATCATCGATTGTGAAAATCGGGGTTATGGTTGCGTCCTTTGTCCAGCGCAAGAGGACGAATTTGGTCGGGATCCTCTCAAAGCCATAGTTTCTGAAGAAAAAAAATTCAAGTGATGACAAGGCAATCCAATGCATTGAAACGTCCTAAAGCTAAATGAGAACCCGTCGTCCGTTACCAAATGCTCCACCTCCACTTCTTTTAAATCTCCTTCCTTGATGCCATATACTTTTGTACCATTGATGTCGGACATGGTGACTGTGCGACACGAGTAGCAAACAACACAAATCTCCTGGTGAAGCTGTAAGAACATAGAGAGTATGCACAAATCTGTCTGTCTATAGCAATATCAAAATACATCACCAGCTCAACAAGACAGTAATATATGTCTGTAAAGTGTTTGAAATAACTGTTTGCAGACTCGAAAATGGATGTCATCCAGACCAAACCACCAAACATGATGTCTCTAAAGTAAGTCGAGATGCAATGGTGGCAAATCGCAAACATGTCGTCGAACAACCTCCGATTTAGCAATGGGTATTCGTCCAACAAGGTCGTCCATCACATCCCCTACGGTAGTATTGTATTTCCTCTTTCCCGAGACTTTTCTCATGATATGCCACATGCAAAGCCGATGGCGAGAGCATGGGAAAACATGCTTAATTGCTCCCTTCATGGATGCGTCTTGGTCCATCACAATAATCTTAGGCTCATGTACCATAGTTTCCTTGAATTTTTCGAGCAACCACACGTACGATCCAGAGTCCTCATTGAATATTAATCTAGCAACAAACGTAACATTTGTCTTGTGGTGATCCAACCTGGTGAAAAGAACAATGATCACATTGTACCTATATAGTGTTGATTAACAAGAAATCAATAGCTATGAAACATGTTCACAGAGCTGAACACTAAGTTCATAAACATTAGTATGATGGTTCATAAGAAGTATGTATCAAGTTCATGAACAATAAGATGTCAAGACCAACAACTAACATTGTGATGATAAGGTTCATGAATACAGGTTGTAAGTTCATAACAAACGTAGAACAAGTTCATGAACCAATAAGAATTACAGAATGAAATAAAGAGTACAAGGTGAGGGACCAAAAGACAAAAGTGTACCAAATAAATAACCTATTGGTACAGTAGGTCGCGTCAAATGATACAACATCACCAAAGAGGGAAAAGTTCTTGTGCAAGACGGGATAACACCAAAACAGCCGGGTCAAGCGGTCCATCGAATCGACGTCGTAATCGAAGAAAAACGCATAAGATAACTCCTTTTTTTTTGAAAACTCTGTTAATCGTCATTTGCGCATCAGAGCCGCCAATGTAAGCCAACATATCTCGTCGATAGTTCTTCAAATCAACGAATGAAGCGCCAATATGTAAGTAGCCGCCGTTAATCTCCTTGAATATGCGATGGCACCTCACTAGACCAATGCTCGCTTTTTCGCAATTCATAACAAACTTCTTGTGCCCCAGATCCATCTTTCTACTCATCTTCATAAACTTCCTATGGTTGTCGATGACGAGTTTGTGAGTGTGGTGTTCTTTGAAAGACACCACTTTATAACCCAGGTTGCCAGCCAAACGAAGGGTGAACTTGGCCTTACAACCGACCCTATTCGACACCCTTGTAAGAAGAAGTTTGTTGTTTGTCCTCGCTTGAAACCTTCCAAGCTGCATAGAAGATACTTCAACACAACCACTGTGTCCTTTTTATGCAAACGTCCATTTCGAAAGTCAAATCCGCATTCAAACGCGTATTTCTTATAAAACGCAACCCCTTCATCTACCATACTAAACTACATATCTACGACTGGTTTGACATCGTCGGGAAAACTGGAACATAGTAAATCGAACCCCCTTGAGATAAGAGAGTCTCGTAGTGAGCACTTGAATCACCCTCATCTAATGGCATGTCATCATAACTGGGACAACTAGAGCCATGAGATAGATATCAGCTAGGTGCAATAGAGGAAAATGAAGACACTAGTAGCAAGAGACATGGTATTAGTAATAGGTTTGCAGTGGAATAAACACAAGTTCATATGGTATAAACGACAAGTTCATGAGTTTAGAACAATTATATGGTATTGCTTATCTGCATTAATCTTGAATTGAATCCAATGGCACAACCAAGCACACAACAAAGGATGTAGAAGGAACAAAGGAAACAACACAAAAAACAAACAAAGCATGAACAATTTGAAGAACAACACTAGAAAAATGAAAATAAATCAATCAAAGAAAAAAGACCTATTTTTTTCAAAGGTGCACCAAAAATGATTATGGCTGAATGAAAAGAAGTAATTTGTGAGAAATCGAAACAAAGAATCAATCACAAACAAAGAACAACCACATTACATAGAAGAAGGGACGATTTAAACAAGCAAAATCAAAAAGAAAACACGAACAAGCTAGGGTAAATCAACATCAACTTACATGAATCCATGCCGGTTCACAGAATTGAAGCGCGGATTACACAGATTGTGTCTTACTTAATGGAAACCAGCAAGGAATCAAGTGAAAAAGCAAGGAAAATGAGAAGATGATGCTCTGAAACAATGGCGATTCTCTGGAGCACAATCGCCAGGTCAAGAGCGAAGAAGCGGAGAGGAAACAAATGAAGCGCGAATTGACAATTCAGCCCCTCCATGAAGCGCTTGTGGACCGCAAGATGAAGCGAGAATGACGGCCCAAATGTTGTCCGCATTTTACACAATATGGAAGCTCCGCATCTGATCCCAATTCCATAGAATTATATATTTGGATGGCATGGCAAGGTAGCTAAAGAAGATAAGGTACTTTATTCCCAAACTTCATAAATTGAATTAATTAGTTATAAACCCAAGGGGAGAAAGTGATGTATTTTATAAAATATAACCATGAGGTATTATTTAATTCACCTACTACATCAAACTTTGTCATATTTCTAGAACTCCGAGATTTATACTTTTTCGCTAAATGTCCAAAACCGATAACTTTGACCTTTAACGTTAAGTTTTAAGGAAAAAAATTTGAAATTGAAAAAAAAAGAACACGCCCTTCTTTGTGTTCGTTCTCCTCTGAAGGAGGTCACTAGGAATCCTCTCGTTCTCCTCCTGACGACGCCGACAAAGGCCTCATCTCCCGTTCTACTCTCCTTCTCCTAAAGTCGACGACGACCGTTGGCTCTTCTCTCGTTCTCTTCTCAATGAGGTTGGTAGTCTCACCTCCATTCCTTCTTCCCTAAAACCCAGATTGAGTATGAACATGCTCTGATTCTCACATTCCACCCTAATTTGGGCTCCTATATCAGTGTACATATGAAGCCCTCTACCAACTTTAACATTTCAATGGCGATTTACCCCATACGGTGTTCATCTAGACATTGCATGCACTCTGGAATTCGGCTTAATCCTCTCGATGTGTGCAACCATCCTCATCACAGTTTCTCTATTATGGGTTTTCAAGTTAAAGGTAAATTCTTCCCTTTACGAATTCAAACCCTTACTCTGGGATGCCTTAGGAGGATGCATGCTCTCCCACTAGATCGTGATTATGTCTTGTGCCTACGGTGAGATTGAGGGACCTCCCAGAATATCCCATGTAATCAAATACATCTATCAACATCTAAACGTACCCAGAAGCTTCGGCTTCTTCCATAATTTAGAATACACTTTGATAAATCAATTTCTTAACTTGAATTCTACAATTCCCATGACTTGCACAAAGTTGAGGTATGTTGCTACTTTCGCTTTAGTTGCATGTCGCATTAATGAACCCATATTCCATATAAATTGCATGCTTACTACTTTGTCTTCCCTTTTTAGCCATTATTGTCATAAATTTATTCTGTGTGCTACTCTTTTTTTTATCATACGCATGACATTTTCCTTAACTTCCTTAAGTGTGAATTGCTTCTCTATTTGTGTACCTTGTTCTTATAGCTCATTTTCCAGAATTAAATTTACTTACAACTTGGGTTACATAAATGTAATGATTATATTAGACTCAGCTAATACAATGATTACTCTGATATTAGGCTTTACGTGTGGTAGTAAGATTTTTATTTGCAAGCAAGTTTATTGGTGCTTATGTGTGGCTAACTATCATTACACCCTTGCTTAGATCCTTTTAAATTCCACTCCTTACTCTGAAGTTGTTCATCCCTTTTTCCATACTATCTACCTCCAGCTCTTGTTTACCTGAGTATTTTACCACTTGCTCTCTGTGCTTTGTCTTTGCTTCCATGGAGCCCTCTAAAAGTTTAACGACAACCATGGTTCATAACAAGCCTTCTTCCTCTTCTCTTGATCACTCTTCCAATCTCCCTCACATGCTCTTTATACCTTGCATTCAACCTGTGAATTTAACCTATGTTGGCCCTTCCCAGCACCATGGTGAGCCAGCCCACAACTCTTTCACTGCTGCCCAACCCCATAACATTTCCCAGCTTAGTGATGACCCCCACTCTGCCCTTGCCACCATCAATGATCTCCCTATTGTAAGGAGAGAAAGAAATGGCCTTGCTCATTTTGGCATCCTTGTCAAAATAGTTGAAGCCCCTATTGACCCTAAAGTTATCATTGGCAAGATGAAACTTGATTGGAAGAATACAAAAGGTTTTATCCAGTTCCAAGAACTAGCAAACAACAGGATCCTCTTCAGGTTTGCAAACCAAGAAGATAAGGATTTAGTCTGGAGTAATAGACCTTACCAGGTTCAAGGTAAACTTCTAGCCATCTTCCCTTGGATTGATTCCTTCCAACCTTTAAAAGATGAAGTGACCACAGCTGACCTCTGGGTCAAAATACCTTTCTTGCCTGCCCATCTCCACAATCAAACTGCTATTGACTTTATCCTCAGGGATAACAATATCGGGTTTTTTATTAGACTTGACCATTCCTCTACTGTGAGAAACAAAATGAAATTTGCAAGAATTTGTATCAATGTTGATTTGACTATCCCCTTAGTTTCTGTTGTTACCATGAATGCTCAAGATGGCTCCATTATGGCTTTTAAAGTGTGGTATGAGGATTTCTTCATTGGGTGTGACCATATCTATGAAGCTTGTCCCCTTAACAATGCTCAACCTAGAAGGATTGTCATTACCATTGCCTCTGTTCCTGAGCAGGGTGCTCTTGAGCAGCAAACTAGAAGGAGGATCATGCATTCTTCTAGGCCTTCAAATGATAGATCTTCTAGCTCTAGAGGTCTCACCTTTATGAGGACAAATTTTCAATCTGATGAAGGCACTAGCAACAACAAAGGGAAGGGCATTGCCACTGATATTGCCTTCACCTATGCTCATAGTGTTGATCTCAATCCCCCTGTCACTCATACCCAGATGCTCCCTCACCAATTTAAATCCCTTCTTAACATTGAACTTCTTGCCTAAATGGACCCTAACTTCCCTATGGAACTCACCAGGCTTCTTTTCATGGCCCCTACTCCTTCTTACTCAACCTGTCCTATGCCATCCACTCATACAGAGACTATGATGACCCTCCATGTTGTCTGTGTGTCCCCTATGCCTCCTAGGTTGGATGTTACCATAGCAGATGTTGTTTCCTCTACTATGGTGCAACCCCCTAGCAGACACTGGGGAGTTGAATGCATAAAGAGTTTTTGAGTCCTCTAATTATGCTGTTGTTAGACAGATTGAATGTATTACAGTTCAACCTACTGGTAAGGATGTGTCATCCTTTTCTGATTCCACTAAATGCAAAGATGATGATCCAGGAACTTCTACCACTCTGAAGAGGAACAAGAAGAAAAAAGTGTATTACTAATGATTAGTCCTCCTATGATGCATGGTGGTCTTGTTGTGATTAGCCTTACCAGTAGCTATGTTATGTGTTTTTCTATGTCCTATCTTTGTACTTCTTGCTATGTTATTTATCTTGAACATAAGTATCTCTGGCTTGTGACATCATTTTGTAAACACCTAAGCTCCAATTAGTCCGTGCCTTGTCACTCTACCTGTATTAATCATGTTCAATGTATCCTTGCTCCCACTTGCTTCAATGATAGGGACAATCTTCTAATAATGATATATTTTATTTCCTACATTATTGTCAATATTACTATAATTTCCTTGCTTTTAAGACTTCTCAAAGATAAGGTCAAGCTCCATCCATCCCTCTGGAATCTCCCTATTGTCAGACACCACTACTTGATTATAAAAGCTATGTCTACTGGTGATATTCCTCTTTGTCCTTGCAGATTCTTCAATCTTAATGTTCTATATAAATTACTAACTTATTCCATATATGATTTGCAAATGCATGGATGGATTGCTTTGTTGAGGTTTGCCAGCTTTTGGCTAGCTGCTCTCCAAGCTTTACAAAAAAGCTATGATTTAGTGCTAATGGAAATCTGGAGCATTTTTTAGATGTTTAGCTCCCATACTCGCCATTTTATTACAATTAGTCATGTGGTTGCTATTACTTGGATTTGTGCTTTTCTGTCCTATTGTGACCATGTCGTGTTAGCTACTTTATACAATCTTCTTGTCCCCAATCAGTCTGTATACATAGTTGTAGTCTTGCTGCCCTTAATTTTTTCTTTCTATTGGTTTAGTGTAAATTTAGTTATCTTGGTAGCTTCTACAGTTGCTAGACCTATTTCAGCTTGTTTGTGCTGCCCGGATAGACTCACAAGGTTTGCTTACAGCTTAACACTACTCTCTCCATTCTCATTCTTTTTGGCTCACATACCACTGCATATTACCTCACCTCTTCACAGGGGTGTCAAAACATACAATTACCAATACCTAAACACATAACAAATTACAAGTCTTTATACATCTCATATGCTTTGTCTATTCGCAATCTTGGCACTAATTTATAACTCTAGAACTATAACTCAAACTCATACAAAAAAGGTGCCATAAATTTAGAGTATATATATGAATATTGGTTATTGGAACATTAAGGGTATAAGACGCCCAGGTTTCCGTGAAGAATTACAATTCATACAGAAATCAAATAATCTGAATGTACTAATCCTTGTAGAAACAAAATGCAATATACAACCAAGTGAAAGATCATTTGGGAAATTAGGATTCCAAGAGCTTGTGTTTATACCATCAAATGACACAAAAGAAAGCTTGTGGATTCTTTGGAACCATAATCTTGAAACCTGATGTCCATAACTACAAATAAAAAACCGAGCCAAACATGGCCATATATAAGTCAGACCATGAATCAAATCCTTATATGTGTATATTCGTCTATGCTCCATCTCGCGAGGAACACAAAAATGTTTGTTGGCACCACCTCGAACAATAAATCATTTCGTATGGCCTACCAATAATGTTAGTAGGAGACTTAAACGAATTAGAAAACGACACAGAAAAGTTAGGAGGAGCGATCACAAATATTAATAGATTAGAAGACTAACTGAATTTCGATGCAACTTGGGACTAATAAACACTAGAACTTGTGGTTTCCCTTTCACCTGGAGGAAAAAGACTAATGGTGCTAGTAATCTGTATGAGAAACTTGACAGGGTAATCATATACCCGGATATCCTTGACATAGCACCAAACTTAATCATAAAACATCATCCTATACTACTTCTGACACTGCCTAATTTCCTTCAGTATTGGGAAAACTACAAAACAAACGAACCCTCCTTTCAAATTTAAAAACACATGGACTGAATACATAGACTATGAAAAATTAGTACAAAAAGTTTGAAAATATAAATTACAAGGTTCTTATATGTTTACATTACAACAAAAATTAAAATTACAAAAACAACTCCAAAACATGGGCAAAAGAAACTTTCAACCACAATTTTTGCTAATTACAGCTTTCGGAATAAAAAATGGAAGATGCCCAACATCAACTAGCACTAACACCTAACTGTAATAGAATTATTAATCTCTTACAAAGATTAACAAAATGACATCAGTGCATCCTTAAATTCCAACACAAATATTGGAAAAAGAGAGCAAAAGCAACACATAAAATTGGCAAATCAGAAAACAAAATACTGTCAAACAATAGCCAAGATTCGATTCACGAAGCAATGCATAAGAAAATTCCAAAACAATGATGTGCTTATGATATTTGATCTTGATCAAATAAAACATGAAATCTCAAAGGAAAAGCGCACAAGATTTATTAACAACTATGGATATAGCACCCCGACACTACACATAATACATAAAGAAATAACAGATGAAGATAATAACAAACTAACAAAACTACCAACAAGAGAGGAAATTAAGTCAGCCATAAACAATATTAGAATATTGTGGGCAACAGTGTTGTAAATGCAACAAGAGCTTTTTTTTCATTTAGGAAAAGTGTTAAAAGAAACAAACCATGCATATATTGCTCTCATACCAAAAGTGGATACACCACTCAATATTAATCACTTTAGACCCATTAGCCTATGCAATAAAACTTACAAAACAATTACAAAAATATTTGTAGATAAAATAAAACCACTCCTCCCTCGATTGATCCATCCTTTACAAAGCACTTTCGTGGAAGGTAGGATAATCCAAGACAACATACTCGTAGCGCACATTTTCCACTCTTTTCACCAAAGAAGACATGTAAAAAATGCTAGATGGCAGTCAAATTAGATTTGGAGAAAGCCTATGACAAGATAAGATGGGACTTCATTGAAAATATACTTCTTGCCTTTGGTTTTCACGCAAACTTTTTAAAATTAGTTAGGGCTTGCAATTACTACTGCACCATTCTCTATTATTATAAACAACGAACATGGAAACATCCAGACACCTACTTGTGGCATTAGGAGACCCTATGGCTCCTTACATTTTTGTACTTGCTATGGAATGTTTAGCAAGAACACTAGCAACTGAAGCATAACAACCAAAACCTAGGATTGGAGTTAAACTGGTCAGAAATGGAACCCCTATACCTTTTCTAACATTTGCATATGACACCCTCATTTTTGTCAAGGCCAACGCCTCATCAACAATGTATATCAAAACATTTCTAGAGGATTTCTCCGATAAAACAGAATTGATGATAAACTTTCACAAGAGCTCACTACAATTCTCATCAAACATCTTTACACAAAGCTCCTCCCAATTAGAAGGAATTCTACATGTCCCCATAACTAGAAATCTCGAAAAATACCTAGGCATCCCAATTATAAGGAGACGTGTCAACAATGTCATTTTCCAGGATGCTATCACTTCTTTAAGAAAACAACTATCTAAATGGAAGGCGAATTCACTTTTGCAAGTTGGGAGAGCTACTCTCATCCAAGCTAACCTAATCTCCAAAAGTAAACTTCTTAATGAAAAGCTTCCTTCTCCCTAAAGGTATTTTGGATGAAATAGATAAAATTAATAAAATCTTTTTTTGGAACAAAATGGACTCTTCAAGATACCTCCCACTTATTAGTTGGGATCACATTTGTACCCCTAAAAAAGATGGTGGTTTGGGCTTTCGTACTGCTGAAGTCAATAATAAAGCTCTACAAATGAAATTACTTTGGAAACTTATAACTGAACCAAATAATCCTTGGGTCCAAATCATCAAGGAAAATATATAAAAGAAGGGGTGTTTATTCTCTTTTCGAAAAAAAGAAATGCTCTTGGCAATTTACGAGATTACTTAACCTTATAAATGAATTCAAAACTCAACTTCAGTGGCAACTAGGAAACGGCCAATCAATTGATTTATGGAATGATAAATGGCTGGGTAACAAATCTTTGAATGAACTTCTGAACCAAAGTAATCCAAGCAAAACAACTGCTAGTTTTATGGATGAAAATAATGAATGGAATGAACAACTACTCCTCAATACAATACAAAACAACTTAGTTGATATGATTAAACAAATACAAATACCATTACATAATTTGGAAGATCAACTCGTTTGGAAGCCTTCACCAACTTGAAAATACTCACTCAAAAAATCTGCACAATCTCTACAAAACAAAAAAAGGGAGGGGGGGGGGGGGGGGGGGGGGGGGGGTTCCCAGAGAAAACCTATCCTGGATCTAACACTTACACTTGCTACCTAAGATAAAGCACTTTCATTGGAAAGCTTGTTTTGATTCACTAACGACAAACAAAACGTTTAAATAAGCACTATAATAGAGTTCTTGCTGAATGTATACTATGTAAAGAATTAGATGAGGATATCAACCACCTATTTTTCAAAAGCAAATACACGTCCACAATACTTAATGAGACATGGCACATCTTTAATGAATCCTTAAATCCGTACTTATTCAATGGAAATTTTAATGAAAATTTAACATATAATAGATGAGTGATATCTAATTTTGAACTTGCCTGCTTTGCTTAGTGGCATATATGGAACTTTAGAAACGCATTGATCTTCCATAGTGTAATCAACGATAGCCCTAGATGGGATCATATTTATGCATCTAATAGACCTTTTAAAAATCTGGAAACAGAAAAAGCATAGTACAAAAATTCAGAAGAGGGACAGGTGTGTTGTCTGGTCAAAACCAACCCATGACCACATCAAACTCAATTTTGATGGTTCTAAGAATACAAATGGCAACACGAAAATAGGTTTATTATGAGGGATAGGAAGAGTAACGTAATATTTATGGATAGTCACATTATACAACCTATATCTATGTTACAGGCTGAAGCGATATCGATGTGGTTGGGCGTGGCTCAAGCGCTTCAGTTGGGTATTAAGAAGATCACTATTGAAAGGGATAATCTTACATTTATTAATGTTGCACAAGGAGAATGGGAAACACTATGGGAGATTAATATGATCATCAAAGACACTTGAAGATTTCTAGCCTATTTTGATGATGGCAAAATTCGTCATTGTTTTCGCGAAGCAAACCAGCCAGCAAACTTTCTTGCATCAAAGGACTGCGATTTATTCACTCTACGTAATTCTATAAGAATGACAATATTATCCATAATGGAACCTTCACCCGATATTGAAGGATTTTTGTATGATCATTCGTAATGATGATTTCAGTTGGACCTTTCTGAAACAGACAACCTAGTTTTTAACTATGAAAAAAATTAAAAAAACTAAGAATCATGCATGATATATATATATATATATAGATTTAGGATCAAGTAAAACAGACTCTTAGAGTAAAACGGGAGTACAAATAGGAGCCTTTAGATTAAAATCGAATCAATGGTCCATATTGAATGTAAGAGGGTGCACATTAAGGAAAATAGAATGCACACACCTAATCCACTCAAATTAACATAATTATAGGGATTTGATTTACCAAATCTGGACTTTCCAAAATCACATCCATATTCAAAGATCCGCTCTCCAGATATCTCAAACCTCTATCATCTTCCTCTCACGTCCCACTACACGGCCTCTCTCCAGATCTCCTCCAAAGGGAACTGTCTCTCGCAGCGGTGGATTCCTTCCCGAAAATCTCAGCAATCTCTCAGTTAAAATGTCATATCTTTTGATTCACAACTCAGAAAATTGTCAAATTTTGAGAGGCGAAATTAGACTTCCAGATCTAACTCTGGGAGTTGGAATCATCCAATTCCGAGTCCAAACGAAAGAGAACGATCCAGTTGAATTCACGGTGGGTTCCTACCCGAAAATCTCAGCGACCTCTCAGTTAAAACGTCATATATTTTGATTCACAACTCAGAAAATTCTCAAATTTTGAGGTACGAAATTAGACTTCCAGATCTAACTCTGGGAGTTGGAATCATCCAATTCCGATTCCAGACGAAAGAGACCAAGCCAGTTGAAGTCACGCTGGATTTCTTGAAATTTGCTGTCAATTCTTACAGAAGTTGAAGAGCAATTCTTTGCACCAGCGTCAAGATCATCCACGCCAGGTACTTGAACCTCTTCATAACTTTTTCATTCTAAGTCAACAAATCGCCGTTTCCTTTTAACGTACAAAATTAGAGTTTTGATGAGAATTTGACATATTTGGCATCGATTTTTGGGCTTTTGGATTTTTTTCTAGATTTGAACCTTGAATTTGTCCAAATTTTCATTGTTGAGGTACGAAACTGGATTTAGTGCAATTTGCTGTTTTTATGAATATTGACTACTTACTTGTATGACTATGCGTACAAAATACGTGAATATCATCACATATGAAATGAATATCGCTATTATAGTATTCAAATTGCTTGTTGATGGTGTTGTTTGTACTATTTGCAATTGATATTCAAATTGTATGATGTGATATTCACTATAATGTTGTTCATATTCATGAGGTTTCATGCGTTGAATAGTCGATATGCAAATTTTATGATATGATATTCAATATAATGTTGTTGATATTCATTATAATAATGTTGATATTCAGGTTGATCGTGTGACTGTGCGACCCAAAATCGACGCGACAATGTCATTGTTAAACCTTACCGCCATGAATCGAAGCTTCGAAGATATTGGGTGGTGATATTCGTGTAGTTAGGTGATGTTATTCATATACTTGGTGACTATATTAATGTAATTGGGTGGTGGGCGATATTCACAAAATGGGCAGTGATATTCACAAATTGAGTGGTGATATTCATGTAAGTGAATTTGATATTCACGTGATTAATTGAGATATTCATGTAACTTAGTGTGATATTCATATTATCAAGTGGTGAAATTCATGATTTAAGTGATGATATTCACATTTTAAAGATATTAAATATTCACTTATTAAATAGAAATCGATATTCAAACAAACATGAACGATATTCATTAACAAATGATTGATATTCGTGAACACACTAACGATATTCACGAACGTTTTAAAGTGTTCTTCCCATTTAAATTTTAAATATTCGAATGGGAGCAAAATCGATTTAGAAAAAGAATATTATCTTAATTTCTCTCTCTTGTAACAACCAATTTTTTATTATTAATAATATCTATATTTGGTTAGATTTGGTGGTTAGGGCTCTACCATATCTCTCCTATAACCCATTAATCCAACCATCCATCAACATCAATCCGATGCTCCAGATTAGTACTTCCGTTTTACCACAATTCCCATTTTACCGGAGCGTGCCCCTATATATATATATATATATATATATATATATATATATGATGACCCTGTATCGATCCACGTGGTGATGAGGCCCCTTAACTGGCTGGGGGTATAACATACACAGTGTATATATTATATATATGCACCGGCTAGAGAATTAAATTCACATATAAAGTAAATAATTTTGATCATTAAGTATATATACTAGTTATATGTATGTTCGTGTTACACACCGGTTTATTTCATGTTTAATTCTACATTTTTTTATAACAAATTAGTTGTTATTTTTATATATAAGTTAAATTTATAAAATTTCTAAATCAAATTTATCAGCAAAAAGATATCTATGAGGTATTTTATTATACTTTACCAATTATTATGTTATTAATGTGAAATGAGATGAAACAAAATCACTTTGTCAACATTATAACAACAACAATTGCATAATTCTATCTCACATCAAATTAATATATAAAAGTATATTAAATATTCACTATTTAGTTGTTATTTCAAAAATTATTTATAGAGTTGCTTTCATAAAAAAATCAATGTACTTTTACCATGCTTTTAAGATGTTTTATTAAATTTTTATTTTTTTATGATTAGATTGGTTGATCTTTTTGATATATTAGTGTAACTTCATAAAAATATGTATAGTCAATATATTATCATATTACAAAAATTGTATACTTCATCTCATATTCAATCACTTACTATCTATAACTTTGTAATAATTCTACATTGTGGTGTTATTACAAATATTATTTAAAAGTTGTTTTAAAAATCAATATACGTACCCTTATTATGTTGTTAGGATTTATATACATACGTTCTTAATTGACAATGCAAGTATGTAATATATACTCAAATTTTGCAAAATAGTTGATTATGAAAGAGTTATTAATATTTTTTGAAATATTGTCAATAAAGAACTGATATGTGCGCATTACACATATCAAAAACTAGATTAATGTATATATACAATAAAATTAAACAATTATAGCACCCTATTATAGGTGAAAATTGCTTATTTATTTTTTTATATTTTTTTATATTCTTATTCATGAAATCTAATGTAAATTTTGATCACAAGACAAACTTTACATTAACATTCAAAATTCTAAAAATTAAATTATGAAAAAATTATTTTAATAAATTTAAAACTTTTCATTTATTTATCTTCGGATAATTTATTTTATAAAAATATTACTTTTTCATAAAAATTTATAATTTATTAAATTTAATTTCATATAAAATAAAACTAACTTTTTATGTATTATAAATAAATAGATTTACCGAAAAGGATGGAAATTTTAGACTATTACTGCAATCATGTATAAGAGTCGATCATTTTTCTAGTCTATTATTTAACTAATATCACAACTTCTTCTTCTTCTTTTGTATAAAGGAAACCAATATAATAACTTAAAGGTAGTTTATTTTGGTACTTTTCCATTCCATCAATGAACTAACAAGTTGTGAGTGGATGAAACTTCTGGAGGGACTCCTCTAATTGGTACGTAACCATGCATGCGTTTGTCATATATAAGATCTTAATCGAGAAAGGTGGTGAGAAGATTTGGATTGAGAAAGCATTGAATTAAATCGATCGACCTCTCTCACTCTCTATATATAGCTAGCTAGTATATATAGTAAGTATATTTGTTTTTGTGTATTGTATATAGTAGTATATGTATGTGTAACGTCGGTCAAGGACTCAAGGCTTTATGGTCTTGGATGGGAAATAGATAATGGACATACATCTAAGTTTTGGTCTGATTTCTGGATCCCAGGTTGTGTTCTATTTTCTTACACTAGTACAGATTGTGCTTGGCATAACAATTTTTTTCTTATACGGATAGCGCTTTTCGAAGCGGTATCTAAGCGTGTGTGTTAATATTTAATTATAGCGTTATTTGATGAGCGCTATAAAATATACACGCATAGCGCTTTTCTGAAAAAAAACGCTATAATTTTCATTTTTTAAAAATCTGGAAAACGCATAGCGTTTTTAAAACAAAAGCACTATAAATGCGGTTTTACCTTACAACGCTTTTTTGTCTAAAGCGCTATGAAGATTATGAAAATTATTTGTTTTATTTTGTAATTATTAAAGCACTGTATTGTAAAAAGCGTTGTAATTGTCTTTCTTATATTTCACGCATTCATTAGCCTCTAGAGCCGACCATTTACAATTAGCTAGCAACTTCAAAAGAAGAAAAACTCCATCAAATCCAACCCATACAATTCAATAAGAAAGTGACTCTAGATATCAAATACTCCAAAATAGGAGTTCAATGTACATGGACCCATTATATACAAAACCTTACAAAATAAAATATACAAAAAACCTACATCATGTCAAATACTTGACCTATACTCTCTCTAACAAAATGAAGCATTGTATCTACAAAATCAGTCCAAGTACTGTCAACCTATTCATGATTGACAATCATGTACTAGCCTAAGCCACTCTTCTATTACCTCGTGAATTTGTTCTTGTGTGTACAACTTTGTTGAACCCAACAAGTAGTGCATTTATTGGAGGAAAAGGCCATGCATGTAGGTTGTTTCTTGTGATGAATATTTCTTAGTTCATCACCTGCAATATTAAAAATAGCCAACCATGAAGGTACACAGAGAAATTAACATAGAATATAAGAGTGGAAACAAACTTGTTGTAAGCAAGGCTCTCACCCATGTTCAACTTTTAATTTGTCATGGAAATCCTGGACATAGACAAAAAAAGGGTCTTAGACATATATGCATTTTGCAAAACTCACTTAAGTGATCAACCTTCACCCAACATAGAGGACTTCACATGTGCTATGTCATCTGATCATGCTAATATGGTTTACAAGTTCAGAATAATGCATGAAACAAATATTAATGCCAATGCTAGGATTTTAAGTATCAATATGTATAAGTCAAAGACAAATACATTCTACTTTCTAACCAAGTCACAAAAGGCCCTGAGCTCCCTTGCACTATGCTGGGTAAGCTTTGTTTTCTTGCCCTGTAGTTAAACTGAATAATTACTCAAAATCTAAACTTACAAAGAGGCTAAACGAAGAGAAGAATATAGCATTTTATCATATCAACTGAATTTAGACAAACAAGCTCAGAACAATAACTCATGTGAGCCTTATACATGTTCTTGGTGTTGTAAAGAGAAAACTAGTTAAACTGAATTTAGATAAACGCTGAATTTAGACAACTGAATTTAGATATTGAATTTAGACAAACAAGTTAAACTTAATATAGATAAACAAGTTAAACTGAATTTAGACAAACAAGTTAAACAACAGCAAAGCCAAAACTTAGACAAAAAAAGTTAAGTGGAATTTAGAGAAACACTTGCCAGAAGTAGAAGAAAACTAGGCTAGACAACAATTCAGAAATTAGACAAAAAAGTTCAGAACAATACAAACCGGTGAAATTTTACAAAATCATTATTATAGAAAATTGATTTTGCAAAGACCTGAAAATGTTTGCACATATTCAGATTAAGTAGCCATGACACACGAGTTTCAATGGTATATAACCATTACTAAAAGATAGTGTTAGGAATCCAGCTGATAGTACCTCATTCAGATTCTTGTCAACAATATGTATGTTCAATGTCAAGGTCTCAGAATTGTTGGCACAGAAAGATGGTAGAAGACAATGATGTGAAGTCACTCATTCTGAGACCTGCAGTCACAAAAACTTTTGCACTATAGTACTTGGCTATCTGGATAGTGAATGTCCCAATTCCACTAGACCCACCATGAATCTGGAAAATTGCAGAGGCAAACTTGTATTATAAACCAAAAGAGATAGAACAAATGCAATGAATCAAGTCGGAAAATATTACCAAGAAAGTTTCTCATGCTTTCAGTTATGAAGCATGCAAACTCTTGACCAAGCAGTGCACGCCACTTCAGGGAAGCTAGCGGTGTCTTTAAGAGAGATGCCAGGTGGGATTGGGAGAATGTGTCCTACATGCACGACTACTTTTTCAAGATATCCTCCTCCAGGAAGAAGAGCACAAACCTATGATATGTCAGAGAAGATTACAATGTCATTTAATTTCGTGTCAAGGTCAATAACTTCGCCTTTCAATTTGGTCATATCTATTATACATCTAACTATTTCAGGTGTTTGGCTAAGAAATTACATAAAATTAGAAAACAAACAAACATATAAATTATCAAAAAGAGTTGTTAAACACTAAGAAAAGTAGAAGTAGACACAGATTCATATCCATGTATTGTACTCCATGAATTCATATTCTTCACATGGCATGAACCGATTTGATGACACAGATTTGTGCTGAAGCAACAAATTTTTTGTAAAAAGTAGCGCAGACTATGATTATTAAACATTATGAATATTGACAGCAAATCAGAATCCTACTATCTATCTCCATGAACTGAGACCACTAAAGAATACTAGTTCTGCCCAAATTTTAGATGCACAAATAAAGAGAAGTAGCTCTCAATTCAATTCACAAAGGTGATCAACCAAGTTGAAAAGAAGTAGAGGAGCGAAATCCAGATTAGGGAACCCTAAAAGTAAGAGAATTTAGTAGGAAGGAAAAAAAAAAAGATAGCAATATATAATAACAATAAACATAATTTACTTGATTGAATTCGATAACATCGGATTTAAACATGAACATCTCGCCCTTATTACACCAAATATCCTCTGAAACGCCACGTATAACAACACCTATGGCGATGCAGCAGGAAGGCACTGTAACATTCCCAGGCCAGCCACCGCGCCACCAACCGGTGTCGGTGCCGCCTGGTTGTCCACATGGGCCGCAACCCATACACCCCAACCCATCCCCCAACTGGGGAGGTTGTTGGTGAGAGTCGAACACGCGACCTCTCCACCCTTTATCAAGCCTCCGAAGAGCGCCTTGATACCAATTGCGCTGCAACACCATTGGTATCAAGGCGCTCTTCGGAGGCTTGATAAAGGGTGGAGAGGTCGCGTGTTTGACTCTCACCAACAACCTCCCCAGTTGGGGGATGGGTTGGGGTGTATGGGCTGCGGCCCATGTGGACAACCAAGCGGCATCGGCACCGGTTGGTGGCGCGGTGGCTGGCCTGGGGATGTTACATAAAAGTACACTTTGAATGAGAGGGGCTCCGACCTTATCGGGCCAGCCATTTCTCTATCCACGGGCCAGCCATTTCTCAAAAACACTGTTTGCCTTCATAGTCGTTCTAGCCTTCACAAGACGGCAACTTATCTGATGTGCCGAATCGAACGGATGACACCAGCCAACCATGCAAAGAACAATTACGGTTGGTTAGTCTAATGAAAGACTAAGCAAGGGTACAAAGCAGAGTGGTTCGAAGTAGACGTATTAGGTTAGACTCATCGCTCCTCGAATAACAGTCGATAACGATAGTCAACCACCATACTCCTACTAGAATATATGAAAAGGCATGATCAAGAGAAGATTCTGGAGACTGAGTCTTACATCAATCAACCCAAAGAAGACTCCAACGAATTGAGACTTATCGGAAGCATGACAAATGTTGGGAAACATTAATTAATCACATAATCACAGTATCGCATACGAGCGATTTAAAAGTTAAGACGAGTTTTCCTAGCTGCACTATCGCCTAGCTACACTACTCGTTCAAGGGTATATTAATTATGTGCGACAACGGCACTTATCTCATTAAATTCCAAAACACACATCACGTTATAAGCTTTTAGATATATGTTTCGTCATGAGGGACATATATCGAAGGGAATCCTTTCCAAGGTTTGTGACACTAGCTAAGTGCACCACCTCTATACTCGGATAGAGGACGATCATGATCCGCCAGTTGGTGTCAGGGTCTCCGATGCCCTCTCAACCAATAATTATCAAGAAACGACTGGACCTCAACGAGTCCAACGTTCCTAACTACTAGTGCTAACTCAACAGTTCAACACAACAATAAATCACATCAAAGCCATCAAGGCCCACATCTACAATATATATCTATAATAGCGTTGTTCTAGCAGAGTATACAACCTATTATAATATCATCTTTTAATCAATTATTAACAAAGATGTTCCCAACGAACAATAAATCAGTAAATCATCCCAAATTAATTAACAACTAAACAATTGATAATTAATTGAAATATGGAATGATGAGCAAGAGCGAACCGCCACTTGCCTGGAGTAGATTCGGCGATGAATCTAGACGAGACGACAATTGATGATATCTTTTCCGAGGATATGACCTATGCTTCAGATAGCTCGCTCGATCGATTTCGGGTTAAATCTGGACAGAAGGGCTAAATGGGCTTTACGGCCCATCAAGAAGCTAATTAAGGAGAGGGCCCCACCTTGCTTCTTCTTCCCCGAATAACAACAACAGCACAACGGAGCAATGCAACAGCACAACAACAACAGGAGCTGATCGGCGGCGGAGCTCTCGCCGGGTTGTCTTCGCCGGCGTCCACCTCGTCCTCGTCGTCGGGAGGGCAGCAGCTATCAGCGGCGGAGCAGCATAGCTCGGCAGCCACAGATCTTGTCATCGCGGTCCGAACCAGGGGAGGGAGGCGGTAGTCATCAACCGGGGTTGTGCCCACCGGCGGACACGAACGACAACGGCTCGACGGAGAAGCTCGGCGGAGCTTGGCGAAGCACGACAGCACAGCAACAACAACAAGGCACAGGAACTCTCGCCGGCGGGAAGGAGGAGGAGCTCGCCAGACCTTGGGTCGCCGGCGGGAAGGACAACCGAGAGGAAGGAGTTCGGGAGAGAGAGAGAAAAGACGAGAGAGGAGAGAGAGAAGGCTCCCTTATATAGCCAAGATATTTTGTAGATATTTGTACAAATATCTTGTATAAATATCTTGTACAAATATCTTGTACAAATATCTTGTATAAATATCTTCTACAAATATCTTGTATAAATATCTCGTACAGGGAAAGTTTGGTATGAGTTTTAAACCCCGAAAATTATATGTTTGTATCCAAACAAATATTCTAAGTCCCGAAAATACATCGAATGTATTTTCTACCACTCAGGGAATTATTACGGAGATCATGGATATTAATGAAAATCCAAACTCCACTGAAAGCGAAAAATTTATCGAACGAAGGATGGGAAAAATTACCCAAATATCCTTACTAAAATTATGGGATATTACATTACTACCCCCTTAAGAAAAGTTTGGACCCCGAAACTTGCATTACTAACGAGGAAATGGTCTATCTACCAACCTTACTACCTGAACTTGATATCCTTAACCACTTCATCATCGAAATTATTTCTAGAGAAGTCAATCTGTTTCCTTAATCATGACATCATCTCACAACCTTATCTCCATACAACATACCAGGTAATTGTAATATCCCTCAATTTTTCGTTAGGATATTTGGGTAATTTTTCCCAACCTTCGTTCAGTAATTATTTCGCTTTCAGTGGAGTTCGGATTTTCCGTAACTTCCATGATATCCGAAATAATTCCTTGAGTGGTATAAAATACATTCAATGTATTTTCGAAACTTAGAATATTTGTTTGGATACAAATATATAATTTCCGAGGTTTAAAACCCATACCAAATTTTATCTAGTGCAACTTGTGTCCACCGTCTCCACGTTCCACGTTCAAATCTTACCCCTGAAGTCAAATCTTATCAAGTTGCAAACTTACCTTGCAAGTATATTTTTATCCTGTGCAAATGGTGCCACGAGTTTTCTCCCTTGTGCTAAACCTTGGCACGATACTACCTCCGTGTAAACATGTCTGGGCAGATGTCAATTCTTTTGACAGCAAGCTCTCCCCTTGAGCTATATATATAGTTGGACGAATGGAAGGCTTAAGGACAGCCAACCACTCCCTCCTTCCTCTGTTTTTCTTTCCTCCATTGATGAGCTTTTTGAAGCTTAGTTGAGTGAGATTTCGAGCTCCCTCTTGAGTGTTAGGAGGTGTTCGTGAGTAGTATTAGGCAGCTTAAGGAGGTTGGAGATCAAATCCCTCTTCCTCTTGTCTCTCCTCTGTCCGAGCTCCCTGTCGATCTTCTCTGTCTCGGCTACCGCACCCCGCGGTGAAGGGAGTGCCGCGCCCCGCGATGCTACTGCTTGGTGGCTAATTTCGTGTTGCCTTCTTGGTTTGGTGTGTTGATGATATTACAATGGTGTGCTGCTGTTTCTGTTAAATTCGAATTGGTAGAGATGGTGTACAATGACCACATGGGTCCCTCTCCTTTGTTTTATTTGTGTTGGGCCGTAAGCCCATAATCCTTTCCCGTTCAGATTTAACCCGGAATTATTCCAGGCAAGTGGCGGTTCGCTCTTGCTTAATTATTATATGTTTCATTAATTATCAATTGTGTAGTTGTTAATTAATTTGGATGATTTCTTGTGCATATTGGGAACAGTCTTGTTAATTAATATGATTAAAATCTGATATTATAATAGGTTGTATATCTGTTAGTATCAACGCTATTATAAATATTTATTCTGGATATTAGCTTTGATGGCTTTAATGTGATTTGTTGTTGTGTTGAACTTCTTAGTTAACACCTGTAACTTTGATATGATTTATTGATATGTTGAACTGCTTAGTTAACACTTGTATGAATTGATTTAATGCTCCCCGCCCTTGCTTAGTCTATTCTTTAGACTAACCACTTTTTTTGTTATCTGCTTTGTTGTTTATTTATCTGCATCGTCATGGTGGTGTCGTCCGTCCGTTTCGCCACATACAGGTCCCAAAAGGCTAGAACGACTATGAGGATGAACGATGTTTTGAAAATGTTTTAATCAGGCTACGATCTTTGGGCATTGACTATTGAGATCAATACTCTTGTAAATTATTTTAAGTCTTCCGCTGTATTGTAATAACTCTGTATTTTGTCGCATTTGGAATTGAGGTTCCGCGACAATGATTTAAATGAAGTTATGATGTTTATATCACACTTGTTGATTATGATTTGTGTTTAAACCGGTAAAGTCTGGGGTGGCTTCGGTGTGGAAACCGAGGTCACTGGCGGTAATACCTTTCCAAATGGGTTATAAATTTGGGGGTGTTACAGTAATAATTCTTACTACCTCCACAAGATTATGTCTACCTTAGAATAATGGTCTCCCATCACCATCATAACTATATTAATGTACCTTTAATAGGAGAACACACATTTTTCCTCCAATCTTCTTATAAACAACCTCAAGGTTTACACATTAACTTCTTGAAACTCAGATAAATCTTAATAACCTCGAATCTTACGACCTCAATTTCCTTAAAGATACCTTACACAATCCCATCATTTATCATCATCGAATTTGGCCCTTATGCCATATTCTAACTTGGGATCCTTTCGGTAATGACTTAACTGATTCCTTTAATCACTTTATAACTTAAACTTTCAAGATTCCTTAATTTTCCCCAACATAATCACCACACTTTATATTCCTCGAAACGGATCACATGAGATATTACTCTTAATTCCTTAAGATATCATTTTGAAAATGATTCATCCACATTAATCCTTATAGCACGAATCCACATACGATACTACTCCTATTTCCTCAAAGAGAGTGATACTATAAGCCTTATAGATGACATACTCACAAGATGTCAATCTTTGACAATTCCCAAGAGTCATAACTCTTCATCCTCTGAAAATTCCACTTATCGAGTCCAATGACTCGTACTGTCTTAAATGACTTATTTCTAACTTAAAATCCTTATATTCACACACAATCTACTATCCATCCAGGACTTAATTGCATCATTTCCTTATATTACCTCAAACGAATCTCAAATAGATCTCCCCAAAGGACACCTATGATTTCGTACACTTGGCTTTTCCAAAAGCTTTGACCATTGGTCCTACATGGGTCATACTTACTGATTACCAAACTACGGAGATTATCGACACACGTCGTCGCTCCTGCACCAGCATGAACCGTATCTCTTGTGTTCACCATCAACTGATGAACTCTAACCAAGTTACTAGGTTCTACAACCTCAAATCACGACGAGGGAACCGGGAACTCAAGCCTATCTTAGAGATGGAGGAGCCATCTCGGCTTCTTCCGAGTCCCTCTGAATAAAAAGGAATCCACCCATATCCTTCGGACGACGAGAAGAGAGTTAGTCTTTCTAAATATGGAAGTTCGCTTCCCATATCAGACTAAAGAAGAAGGCACGACTATGAACGATGTCATTTCAAATTCTTTTCATTTTTTTGAAAACTCAGAGCCCTTGAAAACATTTCACAATTTAAAACGAGTAAATGATTTATAAAATCCCAACCCGTTTTTAAAAATTTCGGCACTGATACCAAATCTGTAACACCCCCAAATCTTAACCCATTTGGAAAGGTATTACCGCCAGTGACCTCGGTTTTCCTCACCGAAGCCACCCCATGCTTTACCGTTTAAATACAAGTCATGAAACACATATGATACAAAATTATCATAACTTTCATTTAAAACATAAGTCCCGGAATTACATCCCAATTCCGAATAAGACTAAATGCAGAGTAAACAAATTACAGCGGAAGTCTTTAAGTATAAAACATAGTTAACATAGCGGAAGACTTTAAATAATCAACAAAAGGGTCTTGATCGCAATGATCACCCGCCAAGGATCTTAACCTGAATAAACTTATCAAAAACACCGTTTGCCTTCATAGTCGTTCTAGCCTTCACAGGACGACAACTTATCTGATGTGCCGAATCGAACGGATGACACCATCCAACCATACAGAGAACAGTTACGGTTGGTTAGTCTAATGAAAGACTAAGCAAGGGTACAAAGCAGAGTGGTTCGAAGTAGACGTATTAGGTTAGACTCATCGCTCCTCGAATAACAGTCGATAACGATAGTCAACCACCATACTCCTACTAGAATATATGAAAAGGCATGATCAAGAGAAGATTCTGGAGACCGAGTCTCACAACAATCAACCCAAAGAAGACTCCAACGAATTGAGTCTTATCGGAAGCATGACAAATGTTGGGAAATATTAATTAATCACAGAATCACAGTATCGCATACGAGCGATTTAAAAGTTAAGACGAGTTTTCCTAGCTGTACTATCGCCTAGCTACACTACTCGCCCAAGGGTATATTAATTATGTGCGATAACGGCACTTATCTCATTAAATTCCAAAACATACATCACGTTATAAGCTTTTAGATATATGTTTCGTCATGAGGGACATATATCGAAGGGAATCCTTCCCAAGGTTTGTGACACTAGCTAAGTGCACCACCTCTATACTCGGATAGAGGACGATCATGATCCGCCAGTTGGTGTCAGGGTCTCCGATGCCCTCTCATCCAATAATTATCAAGAAACGACTGGACCTCAACGAGTCCAACGTTCCTAACTACTAGTGCTAACTAAACAGTTCAACACAACAATAAATCACATCAAAACCATCAAGGCCCACATCTACAATATATATCTATAATAGCGTTGTTCTAGCAGAATATACAACCTATTATAATATCATCTTTTAATCAATTATTAACAAAGATGTTCCCAACGAACAATAAATCAGTAAATCATCCCAAATTAATTAACAACTAAACAATTGATAATTAATTGAAATATGGAATGATGAGCAAGAGCGAACCGCCACTTGCCTGGAGTAGATTCGGCGATAAATCTAGACGAAACGACAACTGATGATATCTTTTCCGAGGATATGACCTATGCTTCAGATAGCTCGCTCGATCGATTTCAGGTTAAATCTGGACAGAAGGGCTAAATGGGCTTTACGGCCCATCAAGAAGCTAATTAAGGAGAGGGCCCCACCTTGCTTCTTCTTCCCCGAATAACAACAACAGCACAGCGGAGCAACGCAACAGCACAACAACAACAGGAGCTGATCGGCGGCGGAGCTCTCGCCGGGTTGTCTTCGCCGGCGTCCACCTCGTCCTCGTCGTCGGGAGGGCAGCAACTAGCAGTGGCGGAGCAGCACAGCTCGACAGCCATGGAGCTTGTCATCGCGGTCCGAACCAGGGGAGGGAGGCGGTAGTCATCAACCGGGGTCGTGCCCACCGGCGGACACGAACGGCAATGGCTCGGCGGAGAAGCTCGGCGGAGCTTGGCGAAGCACGACAGCACATCAACAACAACAAGGCACAAGAGCTCTCGCCGGCGGGAAGGAGGAGGAGCTCGCCAGACCTTGGGTCGTCGGCGGGAAGGACAACCGAGAGGAAGGAGTTCGGGAGAGAGAGAGAAAAGACGAGAGAGGAGAGAGAGAAGACTCCCTTATATAGCCAAGATATTTTGTAGATATTTGTACAAATATCTTGTATAAATATCTCGTACAAATATTTTGTACAAATATCTCGTACAAATATCTTGTATAAATATCTTGTATAAATATCTCGTACAAATATCTTGTATAAATATCTCGTACAGGGAAAGTTTGGTATGGGTTTTAAACCCCGGAAATTATATGTTTGTATCCAAACAAATATTCTAAGTCCCGAAAATACATCGAATGTATTTTCTACCACTCAGGGAATTATTACGGAGATCATGGATATTAATGAAAATCCAAACTCCACTGAAAGCAAAAAATTTATCGAACGAAGGATGGGAAAAATTACCCAAATATCCTTACTAAAATTATGGGATATTACATTACTACCCCCTTAAGAAAAGTTTGGACCCCGAAACTTGCATTACTAACGAGGATATGGTCTATCTACCAACCTTACTACCTGAACTTGATATCCTTAACCACTTCATCATCGAAATTATTTCTAGAGAAGTCAATCTGTTTCCTTAATCATGACATCATCTCACAACCTTATCTCCATACAACATACCAGGTAATAATTCTTATTACCTCTACAAGATTATGTCTACCTTAGAATAATGGTCTCCCATCACCATCATAACTATATTAATGTACCTTTAATAGGAGAACACACATTTTTCCTCCAATCTTCTTATAAACAACCTCAAGGTTTACACATTAACTTCTTGAAACTCAGATAAATCTTAATAACCTCGAATCTTACGACCTCAATTTCCTTAAAGATACCTTACACAATCCCATCATTTATCATCATCGAATTTGGCCCTTATGCCATATTCTAACTTGGGATCCTTTCGGTCATGACTTAACTTATTCCTTTAATCACTTTATAACTTAAACCTTCAAGATTCCTTAATTTTCTCCAACATAATCACCACACTTTATATTCCTCGAAACGGATCACATGAGATATTACTCTTAATTCCTTAAGATATCATTCTGAAAATGATTCATCCACATTAATCCTTATAGCACGAATCCACATACGATACTACTCCTATTTCCTCAAAGAGAGTGATACTATAAGCCTTATAGATGACATACTCACAAGATGTCAATCTTTGACAATTCCCAAGAGTCATAACTCTTCATCCTCTGGAAATTCCACTTATCGAGTCCAACGACTCGTACTGTCTTAAATGACTTATTTCTAACTTAAAATCCTTATATTCACACACAATCTACTATCCATCCAGGACTTAATTGCATCATTTCCTTATATTACCTCAAACGAATCTCAAATAGATCTCCCCAAAGGACACCTATGATTTCGTACACTTGGCTTTTCCAAAAGCTTTGACCATTGGTCCTACATGGGTCATACTTACTGATTACCAAACTACGGAGATTATCGACACACGTCGTCACTCCTGCACCAGCATGAACCGTATCTCTTGTGTTCACCATCAGCTGATGAACTCTAACCAAGTTACTAGGTTCTACAACCTCAAATCACGATGAGGGAACCGGGAACTCAAGCCTATCTTAGAGATGGAGGAGCCATCTCGGCTTCTTCCGAGTCCCTCTGAATAAAAAGGAATCCACCCATATCCTTCGGGCGACGAGAAGAGAGTTAGTCTTTCTAAATATGGAAGTTCGCTTCCCATATCAGACTAAAGAAGAAGGCACGACTATGAACGATGTCATTTCAAATTCTTTTCATTTTTTTGAAAACTCAGAGCCCTTGATAACATTTCACAATTTAAAACGAATAAATGATTTATAAAATCCCAACCCGTTTTTAAAAATTTCGGCTCTGATACCAAATCTGTAACACCCCCAAATCTTAACCCATTTGGAAAGGTATTACCGCCAGTGACCTCGGTTTTCCTCACCGAAGCCATCCCAAGCTTTACCGTTTAAATACAAACCATGAAACACATATGATACAAAATTATCATAACTTTCATTTAAAACATAAGTCCCGAAATTACATCCCAATTCCGAATAAGACTAAATACAGAGTAAACAAATTACAGCGGAAGTCTTTAAGTATAAAACATAGTTAACACAACGGAAGACTTTAAATAATCAACAAAAGGGTCTTGATCGCAATGATCACCCGCCAAGGATCTTAACCTGAATAAACTTATCAAAAACACCATTTGCCTTCATAGTCGTTCTAGCCTTCACAGGACGACAACTTATCTGATGTGCCGAATCGAACGGATGACACCATCCAACCATACAGAGAACAGTTACGGTTGGTTAGTCTAATGAAAGACTAAGCAAGGGTACAAAGCAGAGTGGTTCGAAGTAGACGTATTAGGTTAGACTCATCGCTCCTCGAATAATAGTCGATAACGATAGTCAACCACCATACTCCTACTAGAATATATGAAAAGGCATGATCAAGAGAAGATTCTGGAGACCGAGTCTCACAACAATCAACCCAAAGAAGACTCCAACGAATTGAGTCTTATCAGAAGCATGACAAATGTTGGGAAACATTAATTAATCACAGAATCACAGTATCGCATACGAGCGATTTAAAAGTTAAGACGAGTTTTCCTAGCTGCACTATCGCCTAGCTACACTACTCGCCCAAGGGTATATTAATTATGTGCGACAACGGCACTTATCTCATTAAATTCCAAAACACACATCACGTTATAAGCTTTTAGATATATGTTTCGTCATGAGGGACATATATCGAAGCGAATCCTTCCCAAGGTTTGTGACACTAGCTAAGTGCACCACCTCTATACTCGGATAGAGGACGATCATGATCCGCCAGTTGGTGTCAGGGTCTCCGATGCCCTCTCAACCAATAATTATCAAGAAACGACTGGACCTCAACGAGTCCAACGTTCCTAACTACTAGTGCTAACTAAACAGTTCAACACAGCAATAAATCACATCAAAGCCATCAAGGCCCACATCTACAATATATATCTATAATAGCGTTGTTCTAGCAGAATATACAACCTATTATAATATCATCTTTTAATCAATTATTAACAAAGATGTTCCCAACGAACAATAAATCAGTAAATCATCCCAAACTAATTAACAACTAAACAATTGATAATTAATTGAAATATGGAATGATGAGTAAGAGCGAACCACCACTTGCCTGGATTAGATTCGGCGATGAATCTAGACGAGACGACAACTGATGATATCCTTTCCGAGGATATGACCTATGCTTCAGATAGCTCGCTCGATCGATTTCGGGTTAAATCTGGACAGAAGGGCTAAATGGGCTTTACGACCCATCAAGAAGATAATTAAGGAGAGGGCCCCACCTTGCTTCTTCTTCCCTGAATAACAACAACAGCATAACGGAGCAACGCAACAGCACAACAACAACAGGAGCTGGTCGGCGGCGGAGCTCTCGCCGGGTTGTCTTCGTCGGCGTCCACCTCGTCCTCGTCGTCGGGAGGGCAGCAGCTAGCAGCGGAGGAGCAGCACAGCTCCTCAGCCACGGAGCTTGTCATTGCGGTCCGAACCAGGGGAGGGAGGCGGTAGTCATCAACCGGGGTCGTGCCCACCGGTGGACACGAACGACAACGGCTCGGCGGAGAAGCTCGGCGGAGCTTGGCGAAGCACGACATCACTACAACAACAACAAGGCATATGAGCTCCCGCCGGCGGGAAGGAGGAGGAGCTCGCCAGACCTTGGGTCGCCGGCGGGAAGGACAACTGAGAGGAAGGAGTTTGGGAGAGAGAGAGAGAAAAGACGAGAGAGGAGAAAGAGAAGGCTCCCTTATATAGCCAAGATATTTTGTAGATATTTTGGAGATATTTGTACAAATATCTTGTATAAATATCTCGTACAAATATCTTGTACAAATATCTTGTATAAATATCTCGTACAAATATCTTGTATAAATATCTCGTATAGGGAAAGTTTGGTATGAGTTTTAAACCCCGGAAATTATATGTTTGTATCCAAACAAATATTCTAAGTCTCGAAAATACATCGAATGTATTTTCTACCACTCAGGGAATTATTACGGAGATCATGGATATTACTGAAAATCCAAACTCCACTGAAAGCGAAAAATTTATCGAACGAAGGATGGGAAAAATTACCCAAATATCCTTACTAAAATTAAGGGATATTACAGGCACAACCACATCTCTCTCCGGCTCCGTCGCTAGCGCATCCCTTCGCGAACCTCAACCGGAAATTGAAGGTCAAATCAAATCCCGATCCCAACGCCTCCACCGCCCTAACCTCAATCGGTTTCTCCACCTCCATCGAAGCCGAAAGTCACACGAAATTCGAAAGAGATGATGATGTCGCAGGAGACTACGATTGAGAAGGGAAAGATATGATGACGGAAGAGAGCAATCCAAAGAGAGGCGGCCAGACAGAGGAGAAGTGGCTAGGGCACGCTGATAGCTACACGCAAAAGATAGGGCATTAATAAGGGTTTCATATTTTACAGTGCTGTTCTTTGAAAAATCATTAAGAGTTTTTTTTTATATATTTTATAGCGCTTTTAAAAAAAAGCGCTAAGAGTTTCTGTATATAAATTATAGCGCTTTTTTAAAAAAAAGCGCTAAGAGTTTCTTACATGTTATTTCGCAAAAAAAAAGTTATATAAATTATAGCGCTTTTTAAAAAAATGCGCTAAGAGTTTCTTACATGTTATTTTGCAAAAAAAAAAATTATAGCGTTTTTTTAAAAAAGCGCTAAAAGTTTTTTTAATAATTATAATCCGTAATAAGTTATAAAGAACTTATTTTTCTTAGCGGTTTTTTTTAATAAACCGCTAAGCATTTCTTTTCATAATTACGCTTTTTAATAGCGCCTTAATTATACTGCTATGTATGGGAAAATATGTACTAGTGTTAATAGCCCCAAATTACAATCCCTTCTACCCCGCATATTGTCACAAAAATTCTCTCTGTTCATATTCCTATGCCGGACACTTTTGATCGACTAGTATGGATCCCAAGCTCTGATGGCACGTTTTTAGTTAAATCGTCCCGTAAAATCACACAGGCCAATACAACCGTTCCCCAAACTGATTCTCTTCTATGGATTTGGAAACTAAAACCACCACCAAAAATTCAAAACTTCATCTGGAAAAGTCTGGTAGATGCCCTGCCAACTTCTGAAAGCCTCAACCGATATTATTTGATAGTTCATTCAACATGTTCTCTTTGTACATCCTACAATGAGGACCGCAACCATCTATTCTTCACTTGTTCCTTCACTAGGTCCATGATCCGCACATTAGAATCTAAATTGACTTACTCATTCCCACTCCCCGTTTCTGATAATTTCATTCAAAACTTCGACTTCTATTGCCATTCCAATTCACAGCCAATCCCACTTCTTTTTCTTTTGTGGTCTATTTAGACTTACCGAAACTCAAAAAATTTCCAACCACAAAATACATACCCGCATTGTCCAGTCACCCAGGCTTTCTACTATCATCAAGACTGGCTTACTCTTACCGCCCCTTCTACACCAACACCACTGCGGCTCAACCGCTTGCGACCGACCAATTGCACTTGGAAGAAACCTCCTCCCCATTGGCACAAGTTGAATTTCGATGGAGCAAATATACATGATGCCAGCTCCCACATTAGACATCTAATATGTGACGCTCGTGGTAAATTAGTCTCCTTCTATAGACAAAATGTTCCATCTACGTCTGTCCTTCGCACTGAGGCCCTTGCAGCTCTTTGTGGGATTCAGCAAACGGCTAGTATGCATATATCTCACCTAATTATTGAGGGTGATAATTTAGTTATTATTAACTCCATCAGAGGGATTTGGAAAATCCCATGGGAAATTAATACCATTATACATGATATTGTTACGCTTTTGTCATCTTGTGTCTTTTCAGGTACATCACTGTTTTCGCAAAGTAAATCGCATAGCGGACCTCCTTGTTGATCATACTCTTCCTTCCTCCGTCTTCCACATCTTCTAACGAATACTTATCTCTGCTCCCAGTCAACCAATTATCGTCTCTTCTAAATGAGACCCAGTATGAGCTCACAAATTTGAACTCTGACTTTAATTTCTTTGGTATAAAGTTTATAAAGATCATTCATTGGGATGATTTATGATTGTCATCTGGTTAAATGGATCCTATAGTTTGTTGTAATAAAAAAAAAGACTTAGGGGGTGTTTGGTAAGAGGGATAGTGGAATCGGGTTTGGGTTGAGGAGGGTTGAGGAATTCTAACCCCATACTTATTGTTTGTTTGTAAGATTTTGGATATCACACCCATTCCCCAACCCCTTAAAGTATGGGTTTCACAAACCTCTCAATTTTCCAAGGGTTGAGTGAGTTTGAAAAATTAAGAAGACTTTATGGGTTAAATTCTCATCCCTAATTACAAAACTAACACCAAATTAAAATCTATCATTCCCAACCCCATACCTCTTCAACCCGATTTCTCATTCCAACCCGATACTCCAATTCTACCAAACACCCCTTTAAGGCTTTATACTTTGTGGGGTCCAAAGAGCAATAACTTGGGAACCCATATGCCACGTAGAAACTAGAAAGCGGAGTAGCTAGTTTGACAAGGGATGGATGGGACCTACCAAGTTAACATGGCCCATTTATTCATTCCATTTAGACGTGGCAAAACATGACCCGATCCGACAACCCGACCCGACTCGTCTGATACTTTTAGGGTTGAGATCCAATTCGAAAATCAATGGGTCAAGAAAGACCCGAACCCGATTATTCGAAAAATTCTGGGTTTGATATGACCCGACTCGTTAGGTTAATCGACCCGACCCTATCATATATATGACCTCATTTATAATGAATATTATACTACTTTTTACTAAATAGTGAAATAATATTCATTATGTTATTATTAAAAATATTATTTTATTAGTAAAAATAACATTTTATTATTAAAAGTATTATTTTATTATTACAATTGTGATTTTATTATACAAGTAACTGTAAAAACTCATTAAAAAAATCGACACTTTGGACCCGTTGGGTCGACCTGAACCGGCACCAAACCTGACATGACCCGATCCAACCAACCCGTACTTGTTAACGACCCGATTGACCCGAACCCTATTTAACCAGAATCCGGTTGATCAAAACCTATTGGGAGATATAATCTTAGACTATCCTAGAATAGTTTGGTAAATATTAGCTTATCTTTATTTAGAAGATTTCCTTGTAAATCTTATATATATGCTGTACGTAATCTTTCCTTGACATCAAGAAAATCAAATCAGTTTTTCTCCCTTCTCTATCTTCTATCATGGTATCGGAGCATATCGATCCTAAACCCTAAAACACCAAATTTTTTTCCGGCCTGTTTCACGCCACCGCTCGCTGCTGCCGCGTTCTTCCTCGCCGATTTCGCCTGCCACCGTTCGCCCTTCATGGCTGACGACACCACCAAAACCACCTCTACCACCCCCAACTTTAAATCTCCCTACTACCTTCACCCCTCCGATCATCCGGGCCCTTCCATATGCCCCGTTGTTCTGAAGGGTCCTAACTATGGAGAATGGTCCTCTTCTATGATGAACTCGCTTATGGCCAAGCGCAAACTCGGGTTCATTGACGGTCGCATCACCAAACCGGCCGCCGATAGTGACGAATTGGACGATTGGCAAGCCGTCAACTCCATGCTCGTTGGATGGATTGTCCAGTTGATCGACCCTCCTCTTCGTTCCTCTATCACTTATTTCCCCATGGTCAAGGCTCTTTGGGATGATCTCAACCAACGATTCTCCATCGGCAACGGTCCCCGGAAGCTTCAACTTCGCCTTGCTATCGCGTCTAGTCGCCAACACGGTCAGTCCATTTCCGACTACTATGCGGCCCTCAAGAAACTTTGGGAGGAACTCGCCACTTATGTTCCTCCAAAGGTGTGTTCTTGCGGTCTTTGCAAGTGCACATTGTCTGCTGATCTCCTCAAGGAACGTGAAGAGGAGCAAGCTCATCAATTCCTCATTGGTTTGGACGATGCAACGTTCAGTTCGCTTTGCTCCAACCTTCTTGCGCAAGACCCGCTCCCGCCGATCAGCCGGATCTACTCGCTTGCGGTTCAAGAAGAACGTCTACGCACCGTCGTCACCGATCGGGACTCTACATCCGAGAGCCATGCTTTTGCGGCTCGCAAACCAGAGTCTTCACCAATGGCTGGTAAACCCGTTGACAAGAAGAATTTATTGTGTACTCATTGCAGTAAAAAGGGACACGATAAGTCGACGTGTTTCAAAATCCACGGGTATCCCGATTGGATGAAAGAGCGCCTTGCCGCGAGTCGCGTCTCTGCGCCTGTCACTACTTCGACTCCTGCTCCTGCTAGCCGTAGTTCTGGGCCTGCTTCCAGGTCTGCACTTGCTGCTCGCACTACTCCTGCGCCGGCTCCGTCCCAACCGCTTACTTCTCAAGATCGGAGCGCGTTCGGACCGGCATTGAATAACGAACAGTGGACCGCCGTCATGAATCTCTACAACTCCATGAACACCGCTCCGGACTCGTCAAGTAAGGCTCTCCACTGGATCCTTGACACCGAAGCCTCTTATCACATGACCGGTGTACCTGGTCTGCTTCGTGACGTTGTCAACATCCCTCCAGTTGCTATTAGTATGCCGAATGGCATCATATCTCATGCTACTATGGTTGGCTGTCTTTATTATGGCTCTTTTTGCTTATCTAATGTTCTGTTCATACCGGATTTGCATTGCAACTTGCTCTCCTTTGCTCAACTGACTCGCGATCTGCGCTTACTTGTTCTCATGACCGATCGTCTTGTTGTTTTACAGGAAATCAGTACGAGGACGGTGATTGGCGTGGGTAAAGAACACAATGGGGTCTATTGGCTAAAGACGTTCGCTCTATCTGCTCGAGCTTCATCTGCTCAGTCGGCTTTGCTCTCTGCTCAGCTATGGCATCGACGTCTCGGTCACCCTTCAGCTTCTATTTTGTCTTCTATTACTAGTCTAGCTTCAGAAAGTTCTAGTTTATCAGTAATAAATCCCTGCGAGGATTGTCATCGTGCTAAGCAAACACGTTTGTCATTTGATTCTAGTATTAATAAAGCCGATTGTTTGTTCGATCTCATTCATTGTGATGTATGGAGGCCGTATAGCACTAAGTCGTCTAGCGGCGCCTCCTATTTTTTAACCATAGTTGACGATTATTCTAGGGCTGTTTGGGTGTACCTGTTTTCGGTCAAGACTGAGGTATCGACGCTGCTCAAGAACTTCTATTCCATGGTCCACACGCAGTTTCGTCGAAAGATTCGTCGTGTTCGGGCTGATAACGGCACGAAATTTCTTCTGCTCCGTCCTTTCTTCAATGAGACCGGTATCCTCTTTGAAACGTCGTGTGTTTCCACGCCACAACAGAATGGTCGGGTCGAGCGCAAACACCGGCATCTCCTCAATGTTGCTCGTGCCCTGCGCTTCACCGCTCATCTTCCTTTGGATTTTTGGGGCGAGTGTGTCTCCACCGCTGCTTATATCATCAATCGGACGCCAACTCCTGTCCTTGACGGCCGATCCCCTTATGAGTTGCTTTATGGCCGGACCCCCGTCTATGATAAGTTTCGAGTCTTTGGGTGTCTCTCATTTGCTGCTCAAAATCCGAAGCATCGTAACAAGTTTGATTCTCGGAGTCGCAAATGTATTTTCGTCGGCTATCCTCAAGGGAAGAAGGGTTGGTTGTTGTTCGACTTAGAGAGTCATACCATCTTCACTAGTCGCGACGTCGTCTTTTATGAAACCCACTTTCCATACTCTTCGATGACTTCCACGGAATCGGCGCCGGTATCTGCGCCTTCTCCTCGGCAGGTCACCGATTTTGATGATGACATACCTCCTCCTACGGCATTGCCATGTACTGCGGACACTCCGGCTCCTTTGACACCATCCGACGACAGGGGGAGCTCGCCTTCTTCTCCTGTCGTGTCACCGCCGCCTGCCGAGCCTGACTTGGCTCCGCCATCAGCCGAACCACCTGTCGCATCAGCTCAGTCGGAACCTCCGGTTAGCCGCCAGGGCACTCGTGAGCGACGTCCTCCATCGCATTTGAAAGACTATATTTGCAGCACGGTTCGTCAAATAGACCCCCCTGTTGTTCCACCTACACCCACACCAGCATCCTCCTCCTCAGGTAATCGGTTTCCCCTTAAGAACTATGTTGATTGCACTAATTTTTCCGCCTCCCAGCGCGGTTTTCTTGCAGCCATCACTGCCGGCGATGAGCCCACGTCCTTCCGACAAGTGGCCTCTCATCCCCATTGGCGTGACGCTATGACAGTAGAACTCAGTGCGCTCATGAACAATGGCACATGGACCCTCATGCCGTTACCGCCGGGAAAGAAACCCATTGGCTCCAAGTGGGTCTACCGTATCAAGTACAACTCGAATGGCACCATTGAACGTTACAAAGCACGTTTGGTGGTTCTTGGCAATCGCCAAGTGGAGGGTATCGACTTCAATGAGACATTTGCACCAGTTGCGCGTATGGCTACCGTACGTTTGCTCCTGGCCGTGGCTGCGGTTAAGCATTGGGAGTTGCATCAGATGGACGTTCACAACGCGTTCTTGCACGGTGACCTTCATGAGGAGGTTTATATGCTACCGCCGTTGGGTCTCCTCAACGTCCCGCCCGGACATGTCTGCCGACTGCAAAAGTCTCTCTATGGTCTTCGTCAGGCTCCTCGCAATTGGTTCGCCAAACTCAGTACGGCACTTCGTCAATATGGCTTTCAGCAGAGCTACGCAGATTATTCGTTGTTCTTGTACCAGCGCAATGAGACTTGCTTGCATGTGTTGATATACGTGGACGACCTTATTATTACGAGTAATGACTCTCGCACCATTTCTCATTTTAAGGCTTACTTGAGCTCTTGTTTCCATATGAAGGATCTCGGCACTCTCAAATATTTCCTTGGGATTGAGATCTCCCGATGTGATAAAGGGTTGTTTCTTTCTCAACGCAAATATGCCTTGGATATCCTTTCGGAGTCTGGTTTGCTAGGGGCGAAGCCGGTGGATTTTCCTATGGATCAGCACCATCAACTCGCCTCATCCACATCTGCCTTGCTAGACAATTCGGACCGCTACAGGCGGTTGGTTGGCCGACTAATTTACCTCATGATTACGCGTCCTGAGCTCTCGTATTCCATTCATACTTTGGCGCAGTTCATGAAAGCTCCGATGTGTGATCATTGGGCTGCTGCTCTCCGCGTCCTTCGGTATTTAAAATCCAGCCCGGGTAAAGGTTTATTATTGTCTTCTACTAGTTCTCTTCAGCTGTGCGCCTTCACCGACTCCGACTGGGCAGCTTGCCCCACGACTCGTCGGTCTGTCACTGGTTTCTTTGTCCAGCTAGGCGCGTCTCCTATATCGTGGAAGACCAAAAAGCAGGTCACTATCTCTCGTTCCTCTGCTGAAGCTGAGTATCGGGCCATGTCCACTGCTTGTTGTGAGTTGATTTGGCTCAAATCTTTATTACGGTCGCTTCGCATTGCTCATCGTCAGCCTATGAGTCTTTTTTGCGACAGCCAGGCGACATTGCATATTGCAGCCAATCCCGTGTTCCACGAGCGCACTAAACACATCGAGATTGACTGTCATTTGGTTCGAGATCACATTCAGGCCAGCAACGTCTCTACATGTCACATCGCTTCCGCTCAACAACCTGCTGACTTGTTTACCAAGGCCCTAGGAAAACATCAGTTTGTGTTTCTTTTGGGCAAGTTAGACATGATAGATCTTCATGCTCCAACTTGAGGGAGAGTATTGGGAGATATAATCTTAGACTATCCTAGAATAGTTTGGTAAATATTAGCTTATCTTTATTTAGAAGATTTCCTTGTAAATCTTATATATATGCTGTACGTAATCTTTCCTTGACATCAAGAAAATCAAATCAGTTTTTCTCCCTTCTCTATCTTCTATCAAAACCCAAACCCGATCCGCCCGATCCGATTGCCAGTTCTAATTCCATTCCACCCGTACCATCATTCAGCTCCTTTTTATCTCCTTCCCTAATACCATAAGTTGTGTAATGCAATTAACACCTACATTTAAATATTTTCTTGGTATAAACGTATTTACGGGGTGCAAGTGTTTAAACCCCGGCCTTAACCGTAACCATTGAATTAGAGAGATGAAAGGACACAATTAGAAACGAGAAATGTTGGTATGGATCGACTGACAAATACGTAATATGTAAATTGAAAGTCGAACTGAATAAACTCGATTCGTTTTATCTGGTTATGCTACAGTTTTGGATAGAATGACCTTACTCATCTTTCTAGGAAAAACAAAGATATATGGTTATCAACTAATTTGGTTATCTATTCAAGTATGCAGCATCCATATTCCACAACCCTTATATACACATCCAAAGTCTGATATATGCATGATTAGATCAACTTCAGTTACTTAAAGTTAATATAACTTTTTGATTTTCTATTTGTTGTTGCTCGATCAGAATGAGAAGAAAATCAGTGCCGGTGGGTATAGCATACACGATCGAATTATAAAAAAGTCTCATTCGGATCCGTCCAAGGGAAAGCAGGGGCGATTACCCCTCAATCCCTTGAATCCGACAGTGTATATACGGATTTACCTATTAGAATGAAAATATATGATAATTCTGTATATACGACGAAAAATCACGTGTCAAAATAAAGATTTAATCAATAAATCATGACTTTAAAATGGAACAAATTAATGTACTTTTTATAGTTTGTGCCGAACGAGCCAGCTCGAATTCACCGGTGTCTACACCTAATTTACCTAGCTTGCTATCTCAGTTCGACAGCTACTGCTAGCTATTTTATTATTATTATATTTCTTTTTTCTCGTAGATTTTAAGAGAGAGAGAGTGAGAGAGTAGAGACCATCCAATTAATTAGGGACAAGTCTATATCATTGCTGACAAACACGCACGTACGAATGCTCTTATATAAAATTAAAAAAATATAGTAACAACATTAAATCTAAAAATAAAAGAAAGAAAACATGAGAAATAATGGAATAAGTTAAACTTTGACGTTTCTGTTAAACATAATTTACCTTGTCACATTGGAATTATTTTTCGTAATCATTTAGGAGAGGTAGTCTTTTTAGACCGTAAGTAAACTATTTGCTCCTTCCCATTAAAAGCCGAGGCACTTGCTGCTTTGGAAGGAAGTTGCCTGACTATCTCTCTTAATATTAAGTTTTTAGTGCTTGAGGGAGATAACCTAACAGTTATTAATGCTGTCAGAGGCATTTGAAAGATACCGTGGGAAATCTACCCGATTATTTCAGAAATATCTCACTTATTAACTAGTTTTTCGGGGTTTTAGATTTATCATTGTTACAGGGAAAACAACAGAGCTACAGACTTTCTCGCCACTACAAACATCTCAGCAATTCAGCTTCGTGGGACTATTATGAGTTATTTGGCTCCTCATCCACATCAAGATTGTATTAGTAGATCACGATATCGGCTTCTTCATTGTAGTTTTAGCTTTCAATTAGCTTGTTTAAAGCTTGTAAAAATCATCTGTTGTGATGATTTAGGTATTCCTTATTGTGTGTAAGGATACCTTCTATTTGCCATGTATAAAAAAAAATGCATCATTTGCTGATATATATATGTGTGTGTCGGAAGGTCATACTCATACTGTCATACAGAATTGCACATATTGGTGTGTATCTTATAAGGATTTACAATTTTTTTTGAAATTGAATAAAAACAGTTTTCTAACATCTAACTAACGATTTCATACATCCTATAAAACTTATATAAGAAAGAGTAATATTTTTTTGATGTAAATCTTCTTGTTAAGATCAATTTAGAGACAAAGTCTCAAGTGTGACTCCTCTACTTAACCACAAGAGCACAATACTAGATCGTCTTGCCTTGGTTTGCTAGAACATGATGAAAAACTCCAAGTTCTCCTTTTTGCAAGAGCACGACCGTATTAGGGTGTAATTGTGGGAATATTATTTTCTCAACACTTGAGATAATGGATAATTTCCTTCGATTTAGAAATGGATATGTATAACAATTATATTATCTTATCTTTCTTAAAGATAACTTTATTCTATCATCAAGTAAATAGATTACACTTATTATTACTTGATGAATAATCCACTCTTCCAATAATATACCAGAGCCGAAATCCTAGTGCCCCCATAATGGGCCTCGGGTTACTTTGATCCAGCCTAATTATTCTATTGTGTGTGACCTTATAGGACCCGATAATAATAGCAATGGACCTATTCTAGTTTAATCCATGAATCATAGTTGGCTTCTAGCAAAACACTATGACTATCTAAAATATTCGGATTATAAATCTCCATTACTAACCCTATTCTATTATTATTAGTTGTCACTTTAATTAAAGTACATATTCCTTTGTATCTCTAGTTTTTAAAGTGTGTAAATAGATTGATGACTTTCTACCAGAAATACAAATTGATGACTGAGAGAAAAACCTAAATAGATTTGTGTATTTAAAAGTAATTACTCATTACTCTTAGACTTTTAACCATGAATGCTAAAATAAACTAGATTAAATAAATGATGTATTTGAATTTACACGTTTACACCAAATGTACATATAGGTTTGCAGATATTTTTCTTATAAAAATTGATGCATATATTAGAGAACTTATTGAATTATGTAATGAAAATAATCTTAGAAAAATAAAAGTAATTTTTTTTATATTTGATCATCAGTTAGTTGCTTACTATTCTTTAGAGCCAATGGATAGATGTTAAAAATTTATGTAGGCAAATATTTATAAACAGAGAGGGAGGGGGAGAGGAGTTTTGGTGAGTGTGTACATAGTTATAGTGAAACTACTAAGGCTTCGTTTGGTACGATTCCAGTGAAATGAAAAATCAGAATGAGGAATGAATGATTCCAAAATCATGTTTGGTTAGATGAAAAATAAAAACTTCTTTCATACCTTGGAATAGGTAATTCCAAACTCAAAAAACAATTTCATTCCACTTCAAAAGAGATAAGGGAAAGAGAAAGAGAAAGGTCAGGATATAAGGATAAGGGGAAAAGGTTGAAGGAAGAGGAATTATTAGTTATGTAATTCGCTGGTGATAACAACCATCACAATGCTCTCTTTAAGGCAGATTAGTTATGCCTAATTACATTTGCTATCCATAACTTCCGTTATTTACAATCATATATCACTACTCCCCTTTTAAAACCATGTTTTTAAGGTTACATTTGAAATGAGCTAAGCTTAGTTGGTAAGTGTGACCATGTGACCCTGAGGTCATGACTTCGAATCTCTCATCATCCGTTATAATAGCATAGTACTTTCTATAGAAAAAAAAATGGTAACATTTGAAATTCTGGAAATTGTTGCAAGAGGTGAACAACTGGTTCCCTTGTGGCTTCCTCAACAGGAAGATTCTTCCGCTAAACTAACCACTCTGTGATTGGATCACCATTGTCAACATTTTTGTATCTAGTATGGCCTTAGGAGCAACTTCAATATCACCAATATGAAGTTAAGGGCGGAGCAGAGGAAGTAACCACATGTGCACCAACTTTGTGCTTTAATTGTGATATAGAACACAAGACGAATCTTAGCTTGGGAAGGCAATGCATATTTTTAAGCTATAGATCCCACTTTCATGTCCCATAGTACTTTGAAACGAGCTTCAAATTGCGTTTGTAAGCAAATTAAGAACTGTCTTTAAGGTTAAAATTTTAGATATACCCAATCTCCAACTCAATAGCACGTTCAATTATGTGTTGGTCAACCATGTTCTTCATTCTTGCCTAAGCTTGTTGAAGATGTAATTTACACTGATGCATCATATGCTCACGTTCAACCAACCAATCCTTCACCGATGATGTGATAACAAGAGAAAGATGCACTCCTAACTAAGGGGGAAAGTTTGTGCTATTTCGCAAGACTGCCAATGGTAACCAATTTTCCCATTGAAAAGGTTTGTCTGAAGTCATACAACACATGTAGTTTTCCAAACAGTAGTCCACTCTCTTGGATTGGCCATGCGATTGATGGTGATAGCTAGGCCATGTAGCTTATGATTGTGTGTAAGACTTGAGCCTTAGAAGCGATATCCCATGCCAACCCGAGGACTTCCTAGGAGGTCACCGATCCTGGTACTACTCTCGTCCTAGCACGCTTAATTTCATAGTTCTTTTTACTCACTTGAACCCTGAAAAGGAAGAGCTTTTGTTGACATGAGTAGCACTTCAATCCTTATACAACAATCACAATTCAAGTCTAGGGTGTTACAAACTCCCTCACTTAAACCCTTGACGTCCCCATCAAGGCCCAAAGACAGTCCTCTTGTTTGAGTGACCTCCATCCAGACCAAGTGCACTGGTAATTGTAGGATCGTAGATGTTAGTAATCAAAGGGAACTGGGTCTTCAGAGAAGTTCAGTTCCTTAGCAACGGAATATAACAAAGTAACAAATTCAAGATAAGTTCCTTTTAAGTGGGAACCTTTGATAACCAATTAGTTATCTAGGATAAAGCCCACTACCTTTCTCTCGAAAGGATTTCAAAGTCTACTTCTTTTATTATAGCTTCGATTACAATCTACTAGAATAGAACACACAGATTAAAGACTTAAGACACACTTAAGACTCTTTATCTAGTTCGACCTAATCAAGCAACACAAAAGCAAGAGACTTAAAACCGTTCTTCTCACAAGAACTAGCACCGATTTCTCTTCACTTTCAAGCTCTGCGTGAATGTGTAAGAAATGAGAGATTTTGATTACTTTATTTATGCAGTCATCCCTGTAGAAAATGATATCTATAGCTGGCTAATTTGCAAGAATAAAATAACCAAAACAAATCAGAAAAGATAAGATTTGTTACCAAATCTTACCCTAATCGATTTTTACATCTTTTGTTTCCATAAAGAATATTCAATTACACTCCTAATTACATGGAAAAGATATATCTAAATTCTTCTCTCCTAAGCTAATAGATCGGCCCTAGCCAGCTGCCGGACTAGATATCGTCTTCAGTGACGCGGCTTCGTTGCTTCTGAATTCCCATGCCAGTTCCCAAAACTGGCTCCTTGGTCTCTGTTCTGCAATTCCTGAACCTGAGTTCCCTATTTACCTAAACATGAGGAAATATTAGTAGAAAAGTGTTTGTCATCGTCAAAAGTAGGAAAACAGAGGAAGAGAACTTTGAAGGGAACCAATGTTCCTGGAAGTTCACTTCCCAACAATTTCCCCCTTTTTGATGATGACAAACATGTAGAACCTGGCATGTCTATAATACGGATGAATGATATGTAGAAAGATCATTAGTGAATTGCATATTACCCCTCAACAAATAAACCGATTATCTGAGTTTCCCCTCAAGATGGCAACCAGTACTAGAGTTTCATTCAGCCTATTAGTTCCAGATGGTAGAGTTCATTAACCCTTTTGACAACATTGAAAAGAAACAATTAGATGATAAGAAGAGAAAATTTAGAGAGAACCAATGACTTGCTTTGAACTCTAGAGAAATGGCATCATAATAGAAGTTGAAGGCATGACTTAATAACACAAGGACACCAAAATATTTCATTAAATATAAGAGAAGCAGAGAGAACATATTAACAATAAAAACACTTAGAGACACACAAAAATGATCATAATATGGAAGGTGGATCCTAAGGGAACTAAAGGTTGTGTCAACTGAGTAGGGAACTAGGATAACTACTCCTCAAGATTTTGCTCCTCCTTCAGACTGGTCTGTTGGCTTCTTCTTGTCAACTCGCCCTTTCTCCAGCTTGGCAATTTCCTCAACCAGGGCAGCATATGTCTTCTATAATTCCACAACCATCTCATTTGTGAAATCGGTACCCGCCCTTTGTGACTTGCCCTGAGCGGAGACATCATCAGCAACATGGTTGAAACCATCAATAAGAGCTTGCTCTATGCGCCCCATGCTTTCCAGAATTACATGAGTGTTAGGGACGAGGCACACACTTAGAGGGGCCTTGCTGAATTTCCTCCTTTTCTCTTTCTTTCTCATCCTCAGAGGTCTGATCCAGATGAGCTTTATGCTGTAGACGCCCTACAATGGTCATGGTGAGGAATCGAGCATAGGTGGTTTCCATGACACCAGCTGGATAAAAATCAAGAAGGCATATGATCTTCTTGACTAGATGAGGATAAGGAAGAGCATAAGTCGGATGAGCTTTGCAGAACTGCATGTGGGCAAGGATAATGCGAGGCAAATCAATTCGAGTTCTTGAGACCAACTTCTCTAGCAGAATGGCACAATATCTCGCTTTTCTTGGCGAGGAATGACATTCTTGATCAAGAAAGTGTGCAACAACTTCTTGTCCAGATGCAAGAACTTGGTCAACAAACCTCTTTTAGGTGTCTCACCATCAAAGATGGTGTCCAGAATCGCCTTCTTGCCCTTTTCAGTCTTTCCCTTGGTCCATCCTTTTGACAATAACCTCGTAGCCTTCTCCGGTTGTAACGTTCAAAGCAGAGATAATGATAGCGGGAGATAAGGGGATCAGTTTACCTCTCCAAGTGATGACAGAGTCATTAGCAGGATTGTCATCCTTTGCAGCCACAAACTCTATAGATTGATAGAAAGATCTCACCACATCGTCGTTCACAACGAATGGTTCCACCAATAGCGTATCCTATCCCTGAAGTTGAAGATAGGAGTGGGCATTCTTGATGAGCTCGTCATCTGTGCTACTCCAGGACTCTTCTCCAATAATCAAAGGCTCCAAAATTCTCCTTTTGGCAAAGCCGGGATCAATACCAGAGGACACCTCCACGGGTTTTTCAATGTGCACCATGGCTTTGGTCGGAGGCTGCTTTCCCGCCTCCGATTTAGCCCTTTTGGCTTTAGGCGGTGCAACAACGTCCTCCAATTGCATCAAGGAGACACCTTTAGCCCCTGCAGATGTGCGCCTTCACACGGCCAGCCACCGACTGAGAGTCCCCATGCTGTTTAAAGGAAGCCAGAGGAGTTGGGAGAAGCTCCACATCGATAGGTGCGACCTTCTAGAAAGGAGATGAGTGATGCGAACACTCTGGAGTCGGAGTCGGAGATTTCTGGTTTGATGGAGTGTGCTCAGAGCAACCAGACTTAGATTTTTTCTCCTCTGAGGGGACCAGCGACGAAACCGACTTAGTTGGCTCCTCTACCGACTTAGCATGGGAAGGAGAAGGCGCCTGAGAGGTGGAAGAGTGACCTTCTTCTTACGGAACTCAGCGATCAAGGCACGTTCTTCTGCAGACAAGGATTTGAATTGGTCGGCCATGGTAATGGATGAAAAGCTTGGGAGTTTAAGAGATTTTGAGAGCAGAACATGAAGCACTTGAAGAGCAACGAGAGAGATTGAAGGTGGTGCTGACAAGGGTTTCTTTCTCTGCCTTTTATAGTTGAAGTGCAAATTATATCCAAAAGTGCCATTCCAGAATCTTCACAAATAAGGGAACTTACGGTCACAACGGTCACAAGATCTTCTACATTTAAGGAACTCAAATATCTCAACAGAAATTATCTCCAAAATATCTCAGAAATTGGATCAGAATCAACCGTCAATCAAATATCTCTAATGACTAGATTATCAATAACTGTCCTCAGGAAGCAGCGAAGTACTAGCAGATTTGAATTCTGGCCGTTGAGAGCAGTTCCCAGTTTCTTTCCTTAAATTTCAACACAGAGTAGAATGGATATGGGTATATTTATGTAGGGAACAAAGCAACACTCAAGAAAAGTACATACCCATATCAAGAAAAAATAGGTTGGCAATTTTGACACCACAGAGATAATTCCCAGATTTGGAATAAAGAGGGTTCATAGGGAATTAAGCAATGCAGTCAGGCTTAGGACGGTTTAGTAGTCAATTATCATTTTGGCTTGTAATGACGGTTAAAATAGATCAAACCGACTACATTTTAGGCCAATAAAGAGATGAAATCAAGGTTCAATTATACCATAAAATCATGAGATCATGCAAGATAATTAAGATCATGCTTTAGAACAACTATTACAGGACATGCAAGGTCATCACAAGATCAAATATCATCAATATTTTCAAAGAATCATAGAAAAGATCAAGTCTAGTCAAAGAGAGGGAACTAATAAAGGTATCTAGAACTACTAGTTTAGGGCAATCATTCCCAGAAGTAACCTTAGGGTCTCAAACAATTCCCGATTTAGTGCTTTGGTGAACATATCGGCAATTTGATCCTCAGTCCTACAGTGTTCTATCAGAATGTTCCCTTTTTCAACATGATCACGCAAGAAATGATGCCTTATATCTATATGCTTGGTCCTAGTGTGATGCACATGATTCTTTGAAATGTTAATTGCACTAGTATTATCACAAAGAATCTTAAGGGAACCAAAGGACATACCAAAGTCAACAAGTTGTTGCTTGAGCCATATAAGTTGGGAACAGCAGGCGACAGCTACAATGTATTCATCTTCGGTGGTGGAGAGAGCAACAAAGTTCTGCTTCTTAGAACCCCATGAGACCAGGCATGGTCCTAGGAATTGTGTCATACCAGAAGTGCTCTTTCGATTGACCAAGTAACCCGCATAGTCAACATCCGTATACCCAAGGAGATCAAGGTGGTAATTCTTGGGATACCACAGACAAAGATCGTCAATTCCCTTGAGATAGCGAAAGATGCGCTTCACTTCAGATAGATGAGATTCCCTTGGATCAAATTGAAACCTAGCACATAAGCAAACAGAGAAGACAATATCTGGCCTACTAGCAGTTAAATACATCAAAGAACCGATCATGCCACGATAAAGCTTTTCTTCCACTTTTTGTCCTGAATGATCAATAGTTAGACGAGTAGCTGGTGAAATGGGAGTTGAGATTGCTTTGCTGGAATCCATTTTAAACTTCTTCAGATGTTCCTTAAGATATTTATGTTGATGAATTTGAATTACATCTTCCTTTTGAGTAACTTGCAGTCCCAGAAAGAAGGATAGTTCCCCAATTATGCTCATTTCAAACTCGCTGCTCATTAGATGTTTGAACTTTTCTACAAGAGCCAAGTTAGTGGAACCAAAAATAAAATCATCAACATAAACTTGGACCACAAGAATCTCACCTTTTACTTCAAGGATGAAGAGAGTTTTGTCGATCACACCAAATCGATAGCCATTGGCTGTTAGGAACTGGGCAAGACGATCATACCAGGCTCGAGGAGCTTGCTTAAGACCATAGAGAGCCTTGTCCAGAAAGTAGACATGGTCAGGGTGATCATCGTCTTCAAATCCTAGAGGTTGCTTGACATAAACTTCTTCTTGAAGAATTCCATTGAGAAAAGCAGTCTTCACATCCATCTGAAATAGCCTAAAGCTTTTGTGAGATGCATAAGCAATGAGCAATCTAATAGCCTCCAATCTTGCCACAGGGGCAAAAGTCTAATCATAATCAACTCCTTCATGTTGATTGTAACCTTGAGCCACCAAGCGAGCCTTGTTCCTAGTCACTGCACCTGAATCATCCAGCTTGTTGCAACACACCCACCTAGTTCCTATTATGTGTCTATTCTGTGGGCGAGGAACTAATCTCCACACTTTGTTCCTTTTGAACTGATGAAGCTCTTCTTGCATGGATTGAATCCAATCAGCGTCTTTTAGAGCCTTAGTGATGTTTTTCGGTTCTATAAGAGATAAAAATGCATTGAAAGCACAATAAGTCATATCCTCAAAGCCATACCTGACTGGATGCTTGACAATTCTTGTCTCTGTTTGGAATGATAAGATCAGTTCTAGGTGTATCAACATCGTCAGATTCAGCAGCATTTGAAGAGGATGCAATTTGCCCAGTCACAGAAACTGGGGCAACCTCAGCATCTTGAGCGATGGAGGGAATTGGGGTGCTCATAGAGGGTTCAGTAGGAATTGGATAAACCACGGTTAAGGGAACTACAGGAGGAGTAGGACCAGACATGTTGGGGTAGGAGTTATGCTTGAAAGGAGCTTCATCATCTGAGTCTTCATTGTGTCTTTGGAAATGATCCGTAGAGGGAACTGAGGAATCCTGCACAGACTTTGAGGGCGATTTTTCATTGAAAATAACATGAAAACTTTCTTCTACCTTTTTAGTCCATTCGTTGAAGACCTTATACGCTTTGCTACTGGAAGCATACCCAATGAAGATTCCTTCATCACTTCTGGGATCAAACTTACCCAGATTATCCTTACCATTATTATGAACAAAACATTTGCATCCGAAGACTCTTAGATGAGAGATGTTGGAAACTTTGCCTCTTAGTAACTCATAAGGAGTCTTCTCAAGCATAGGGCGCAGCATCGCCTGATTCAGAATGTAGCACGCATCATTTACAGCTTCAGCCCAAAAAGATTGAAGGAGACCACTTGAGATGAGCATTGTGCGAGCCATATCTTCCAAAGTCTTATTCTTCCTCTCGACAACTCCATTCTATTGTAGAGTGTAGGGGGGCAGAGAAGTTGTGATCAATTCCATATTCCTTGCAAAAGGTTAGAAAATCTCTATTCTCGAATTCCGTTCCATGGTCAGAACAAATAGCACACACAGATAAGTTCAGATATTTTTCAAGTAAGGGAACTAGATCCTTAAACCTTTCAAAAACTTCACTTTTAGATCTTATGAAAATCGTCCAAGTGAATCTAGAGAAATCATCAACAAGTACAAGAATATACCTGCTTCCACCGATACTTTGAACTCTCATGGGACCGTAGAGATCTATGTGAATGAGTTCCAGAGGATTAGAGGAACTTACCAAAAATTTAGCTTTGAAGGAACTGCGAAACTGTTTCCCTTGAACACGGTCAGAGCATAGATCCGACTTTTCAGCATTGATTTTGGGAAGTCCGCGAACAAGTTCCTTTTGATGTAGCTTGTGGATTAACTTGATGCTTGCATGACCAAGTCGCTGATGCCATAGATTCGTCTGATCTTGAATGGACGAAAGACACAACTTCTCTTTAGGAACGAAATTTGGATCAATAACGTAGATATTATTGAACATTTTTCCCTTTAAAATCACTTGTCCTTGATTGTCTTCCACAAAGCATTCTTTAGAGGTAAAGCGAACCTCATTGCCTCCTTGATCACACAGCTGTGACACACTTATTAGATCAAATTCCTTTCTTTAGAGGTAAAGGAAACTATTCTCTTTACCAAGTTTCCTGATAATCTTAATCAATTGCTTCTTATCACAATCAAGAAAAGAATTCATAAATTCAGAAGAGAATACCTCAAAGTCGTCTGATTTCGTCGAATCCTCCTTAGCAATTAAGCATCTTCCTTCGGAGAATCCACATAGATCCAGTTCCTCATCTGAGTCATCTCCCCAAGCAGTAACTAAAGCCTTCTTCTTCATCGGCTTGTTATCTTCATTAGAACCATTTGGACAGTTCTTGGCAAGATGTCCTCTTTCCTTGCATTGATAAAAAGCATAATCCTTGAGATCTCTTTCCTGAAAGGGTTTTCTAAACTTTCCCTTGATGAAATGCTTTTTGATATGCTTAGTGACAAGAGCAGTCATCTCATCTTCCTCTTCTTCGAGATCAGAATCTTCTTCCTCCATTTCCAATCTTGAGAAGGCTTTTGAAATCTTTAGAGCAATTCCTTTCTCGATTTTCTTTTCATCACTCATCTCAAGAGCTTCTGCTTCAGTAATCTTAAGTTTCCCTATAATTTGCGTTAAGGGAAGACTTTGGAGTCCAGGGGTATTCGTCATGATTCCCTTGGTGAGAGCAAAATTTGAGTTGAGTCCTTTGATGATGACCAAAGATTTGGACCATTCCTCTAGAGTAACACCAGTAGCGGTGAGTTTACCAACAAGTCTTGTAAAGCGAGAGTAATACTGAGAGATGCTTTCTGTTTCAAGCATTTTGAAAGCATGGAACTCTCCTTCTAGAGCAAACTTTCTGCTCTTTTTGAGATTATCGCTTCCTTCATGCATTTCCTTCAGAGCCTTCTAGATTCCCTTAGCAGTTGGGATTCCTATCACTTTGTCCATGTCTTCTCTTGACATCCAATTGAGAATGAGTTGATGAGCCTTAGCATTCTTCTCCATGATAGTAAAGTGCTCAGGCTTCCAGTCTTTTTCATCCATTTTCTCATCAACAACACCATCGCCATTTTCAATCACACGCCAATATTGGTAGTCATTGGTTTTGATATGGCTTTCCATGCATTTTTCCCACCATTCTTCTTCTCCTTTATTCAGAATGTGAGGCTTGTTGGTTGAAATTCCCAGAGTGAATTCGCTTGAGCTAGACATCTTGAAATCTGCAAACTAACACAAATCTAGAGCACCCGCTCTGATACCAATTGTAGGATCATAGATGTTAGTAATCAAAGGGACCTGAGTCTTCAGAGAAGTTCAGTTCTTTACTAGCAGAATATAACAAAGTAACAGATTCAAGACAAGTTCCTTTTAAGTGGGAACCTTTGATAACCAACTAGTTATCCAGGATAAAACCTACTACCTTTCTCTAGAAATGATTTCAAAGTCTACTTCTTTTATTATAGCTTCGATTACAATCAACTAGAATAGAACACACAGATTAAATACTTAAGACACACTTATAACTCTCTATCTAGTTTGACCTAATAAAGCAACACAAAAGCAAGAGACTTACAACCGTTCTTCTCACAATAACTAGCACCGATTTCTCTTCACTTTCAAGCTCTGCGTGAATGCATAAGAAATGAGAGGTTTTGATTACTTTATTTATGCAGTCATCCCTGTAGAAAATGATATCTACAACTGGCTGATTTGCAAGAATAAAATAACCAAAACAAATCAGAAAAGATAAGATTTGTTACCAAATCTTACCCGAACCGATTTTTACATATTTTGTTTCCAGAAAGAATATTCAGTTACACTCCTAATTACATGAAAAAAGATATATCTAAAAGCTTCTCTCCTAAGCTAATAGATCTGCCCTAGCCAGCCACCGCACTAGATATCGTCTTCAGTGACGCGGCTTCGTTGCTTCTGAATTCCCATGCCAGTTCCCAAAATTGGCTCTTGGTCTCTGTTCTGTATTTCTTGAACCTGAGTTCCCTGTTTACCTAAACATGTGAAAATATTAGTAGCAAAATGTTTGTCATCGTCAAAAGTAGGAAAACTGAGGAAGGGAACTTTGAAGGGAACTAGAGTTCTGAAAGTTCACTTCCCAACAGTAACCCATAGTCGGCTCTAATACCATTTGTAAGACTCGAACCTTAGAAGCTCTATCCCATGCCAACCCGAGGACTTCCCAGGAGGTCATCCATCCTGGTACTACTCTGCCCTAACACGCTTAACTTCAGAGTTTTTTGTCCTCACTTGAACCCTGAAAAAGATGAGCATTTTTTGACATTGGTAACACTTCAATTCTTATACAACAATCTCAATTGAAGTCCATGGTGTTATAGTGTGAGTCATGAATTCGGTGGCTACTTTGGCATTAGTAATAGGGTAAGTAAGGGACACAAAATGAGCATGTGTTGTAAGGCGGTCAACTATCACCATATTTCAATATTTACCATGAGAGTGAGGCATTAATTTTACAAAATCCATACTAATTTGAGTATTTGATTGGGAAGGAATAGGAAAAGGTTAAAGTACTGCAGGGGATGGAACTAAAACACTCAAATTTATTTCTTTGGCATATGTCACACTCTTTTACAAGTGTTTGATAAGTCTAATTGATGCTTGAATGGCCTCCAACTGGATCACAATGCAAGGAAACCTTCAATTGTCTCCTCAATGATAATTCTGAACTAATTAATGTACATCTTCCCTTTATATCTTCACACACATCTATTGTAATTTATAATCAAAGTTCTCATCTAGAAGGCTCTTAGCTATTAATTTAATGACAATTGTGTCTCCAACATAGCTATTGGCAACTTGCTTCATCCATGTGGGTTCTACAACAACAACCATAACAAATCTGGCTAGGAAAACCGACTGCTGAATTTTCAAATCTTCGAGACAAAGAATTTGCTGGCTTATTTTCCTTGCCTAGCTTGTAAGAAATGGAGTATGATAAACCTAATAACTTTCTCACTGCCTTCCTTTGTAGGCGCGTGGTTATCTATTGTTCTAGTAGATGTTTAAGGGATTGATTATATGTCCTTATGAAGAAATGTGAAGGCTTCAAAAAATGTCTTCACTTCTCTAATGAAGCACGACGGCCAAGAGCTGCTTGTCATAAGTAGAGAGGAATAAATATTGTTCATGAAGAGCTTGACTAATCTATGCTAGAGGGTGACCTTGCCGCATCAGAACTACTCCAATTCTGGTGTCACAAGAGCCTATTTCTAGCTCAAAAGGCAATGCAGAATCTATTAATCCAACTATAGGTGCAAATGACATCAATGATTTCAGTTTCTAAAAATCTTGCTCACTGGAAGGAATCTTTCTCCATACCTGTCAGGGCCCTTAGATTCTATCTTTGTAGATCACCTTGAGACGTTATAACGAGTTGCTACAGAAGGAATGTGATGAAAATGACGGTCATGGAGCACAATGAGAAGAAGTTTCCAAGCGAAGTGTCTAGGAAAGATCGTATTTCCATAAATATAATTGTCTCGCTTGGAAGGCAATGTGGGACCCGTCATGCTCTCCGCTAAGCAAATGTTCTACATTAATGGATATAAGATCATATATAGAAATATATAGAAATATTGTTACCTTATCTATATTATCTTACTTGTGTTCCAAGTAGATAGAATATCACGTATTTATGGTAATTCTATCTCTACTAGGATTATCCATGGACCCCTATATAAGGAGGGTATCCAACTCTTGTAAATCATATCATCCAACTACCAATCAATACAATACAATTCTCACAAAAAGCTTACTTTTGTTTCCAATCGTGTAATCATTGGCCCTATATTCCACAATCAAAGAGGATCACGTCCCAATATGAATTCCGCCCAAAATAATTGGTACCAACCGTGGGGTTGGGAGTAAAAAAGACTACACCTTTTTTCTAAGCATAAACACTACAACGTCTTACACAATGTCTAACGACGGTCCAACCAACAACGTTACTAGAGCCGACGATGTCGTCATTACCACCGAGACACAACGCCATCTCAAATCTTGCTCGATCAAGCTAGCCCCAACGGTCAGAGAGACCACACCACCAACATGGCGGAACTCCATGAAAAGATGAAAGCTTTAGATCGTTCAAAGGTCTCAAGCTGAGGCTCAACTCTAGGAGATGCTAAAAGTGAACGAGGCATTGCATTCCCAAAACATGTCCATGCCACCATCGGTAACTCGTTCCTAACTTCAATATGTCTGCAACGATAACACCGTCCGATGCCTCGAACTCGAATCTGCAGCTACCAACCCGTCCTTCATTACTCCACCCTTGATGACATCCATAAGCGCATGAGGATCCCGCCACCTGCCGATAGTGGCGACTGGTCGATTCGCCCATACTTTATAAATATTCAATCCAATGGAGACCTCACCCATGGATTCATTCGACGACGTCATCGAGAGAAAGTGGCGCAAAAAGCTTAAAAGTTTGAACAAAAGGTTCTCTCAAATACCAGAGGTACCCACACCCATCGAGGAAGAAGGCGATGACTGCTACGCCGAGAGACAACGCCATGGCCTCAACCCGACCTAGTCAGAAGTAGAAGGTTTCCACCTCGTCGAGTTCAGCCACTAGCCAGTCACTATCCTTCGCCGCCTTGGTCTTCTCATCTCTCAGACGGAACAACTTGTCTTCAAGCATCCTGATCTTTCATTGTTGGGCATTGACGCTCAAAGACATCTCGAAGTTCTTGGTGGAGAGTGAATCCATCATGTTTCGTTCAGCTTCGGCCGTGCTCTCCATGACGTCCATCTGCAACGAGATTACCTTGACGCGTTCCCAAGCACATAGTGTTTCATGGAGGACCTATCAGCAAGTACTCGCTTCGTAATCTCCTCTGACTCGTCTCTGGATTGGTAGCTTCACGATCCACTGCCAATAAGAGAGAGTGAGAACGGTAGGCCAGGTCAGCTACTCGCACAACATGATTAGACTTCAGCGCCCGGGACGAAGTTAAGACAAGATGAAGATATGAAATGAAATCAAAACCAAAATTACCCTATTTACGCCAAGCATGGCATAGAATGATTTCTTCATGAAGAAAAAGTGATCGAACCATCCTCTGTCGTTCTTGGTTGCATCGATCACTATGCAGGGTCTCATCGATCGTGATTTACACGTGATCCTTCCTTGACCACATAAATCCATGGAATAAGAGTGAAGAAAGTCCTGGATTTTGAAGGGAATCTTATGGGTTTGGATGATTCTATTGAGGGTGATAAAGATTATCCAAGTTTGAGGGAGAATCTGCGAAACACTGATGTATAAGGTGGATAGAAAGGTGTGAACTAGAGGCGAGAAGGGAAGGCGGTGTCCAATCTGAAATGGATATTCATACATCGAAATCCATCATTTGCAAAAGAAATCAGCTAAGACAAGATCGTCTGTCACAGTGACGACCATGTCCTCAGAGAAACCAACTGCCCTAATGAAGGGGCGAGGGTCAGTGATGGAGGAGACTCTTTGGTAATGGGATGTTAGAATATGGGATAGAAGGAAAATGAGTTTCTCGTCATTGGAAGATTAGATGCTAGAAGTTTTGGGGTTTCCAGTGACCATTAAAGGTTTTTTTTCATGATGCAAGGAAGAAACATAAAAGAAGATAGAAGATGAATGGATAGGCTTTATGTGCAAGAGTATAAGAGGCACAATTGTGGGGTTAAGAGAAAGGTATTATTTCCTTAAATATGCCAATTTGATGGGTCGACTAAAAGATCTTGGAAAGGATTTTTGATATTTAAATATGGCACTATGATTTTCGAGGAAGCGTGTTGAAGGCGTTTCCCACATGTGACCGATTTATCTTCCAAACGCCTTAGGGGTATCGTTAGGGCCCTTGGATCCGTCTTTGTAGATCACCTTGAGACATTGTGATGCATTGCAATAGAAGGAACGTGATGAAAATGACGGTCATGGAGCACAACGATTAGAAGTTTCCAAGCGAAGCGTTCTAAAAAAGATCGCATTTCCATAAATAGAGTTGTCACGCCAAAAGGAAACGTGGGACTCGTCAAGCTCTAACCAAACGAAATATTATACTTTAAGGGATATAAGATCATATATTTTATATAAGGATAAATTGTTACTTTATCAATATTATCTTACTTGTGTTCCAAGTAGATAGAATATCGCATATTTATGGTAATTGTATCTCTACTAGGATTATCCATGGACCCATATATAAGAAGGGTATCCAACTCTTGTAAATCATATCTTCCAACTACTGATTAATACAATACAATTCTTATAAAAGATTACTTTTGTCCTCAATCATGTAACCATTGTCCCTATACTCCACAATCAAAGCAAATTGCGTCCCGATACGAAATCAGCCCAAAACAATACCATTAAATGAAGCGCCTATATAACCCAGCGAAAGCCAAAAAATCTCATCAACATTCTTGGGAGAAGTCCAGTTCACTGTGGCCTAGATCTTTAAGGATCTATAGCAACTCCTTCTTCAGATATAATATGACCCAAATATTCCACTTGTGAATGAGAAAAAGCACATATTGACCTCGATCTTCAGATATAATATGACCCAAGTATTCCACTTGGGAGAAGTCCAGTTCATTGTGATCTTCTTTATATTATCAACCCATTGTTGATGCTCCCTGAATTGACAACGTGAATCAACCATAAATCGTTCCGTGGAGTCCATGAACATCTCATTCATGTCGACGATTTGTTGGATTTGCAAAAGCCGAGCTTTGTCTTCTTGATAGAGTCTTCCATGATTTTTATCCGAGTTCCTTCCACCTTGGCCGAGGACGTATTGCTCAAATACTAAATTGTTATGAGCAAGATGAATTCAGCTCGATAGAGCTTTCACTTAAGCTAAATTGAGATCAAGAGATACAGAAAAAAGAAAGAACAAGGTAAAGGAAGAAGGGAAGATATTATGTAATTCGTTGGCGCTAACATACTTGGAGTGTTCTCTTTAAGACAGATGGTTTATGCCTAATTACATTTACTATCCACAATTTCCATTATTTACAATCCTAATAGAGATATGGGAGAGATGTGGAATATAGGACGAGAGGAAGGACAAATGAGCTTTAACTAAAAAGTAAGGGTAAATACATTATCGTCTATCGATTTCATTAGAGTTATATGAAAGAATATGTGTCCTTTAATCAAAATGGAAATTACTAATAATAGAGTAGGATTATAATGGAGATTTATAATCCGGATATTTTAGGTAGTCTTAGTGCTTTGCTAGAAGCCAATTATAACTTATGGGATAAATTAGATTTGACCCATTGCTATTATATCTGGGTCCTATAAGGTCACACACAATAGAGTAATTGGGCTAGATCAAAGCAACCTGAGGCCCATTGTGAAACTGAGAATTTCTGTAACACCCCCAAATCTCACCTTGAAAGTATTACTGCCAATGACCTCGGATATAACATCCCGAAGTCACCCCAGGCTTTTCCAGTTGATATAAACCATCAAACCACAATTATAATACACAATATCATAACTCTCATTAAAACCAATGTCTTGGAAATACAACAATTTCCAAATACCACAAAATACAAAATCAGAATTATTACAGCGGAAGTCTTAACACAAATAACACAGTGGAAGTTTTAAAAGAAAATAGTTTATCAAAACACCGTCCATCCTCATAGTCGCTCTAGCCTTCTCGGATCCTCAATTTATCTGATGTGCCGAAACGAACGGATGACACCAGCCAACCATGCAAAGAACAATATCGGTTGGTTAGTCTAATGAAAGACCATGCAAGGGTACAAAGCAGAGTGGTTCGAAGCAGTCGTATTAGGTTAGACTCATCGTTTCTCGAATAATAACCGATGACGATAGTCAACCATCATACTCCTACTGGAATAAACAAGAGGTATGCACAAGAGAAGATTCTGGAGACCGAGCCTCACAACAATCAATCCCAAAAGAAGACTCCAACGAAAGTGAGTCTTAACAGAAATATGACAAATGTTGGGAACCCAAATAATCAGACAAACACAACATCGCATACGAGCGATCTAAACTAAGACGAGTTTTACCAGCTGCACTAACGCTTAGCTGCACTACTCGCCAATGTATATTAATTATGTGCGCCAAGAGCACTTATCTGAGTTAATTCCAGAACAAACCACAACACGTTATAAGCTTTTAGATATCCACAACACAATCAAGAACGACTGGACCTCACATAGAGCCCAACATCCGTATCCACAACAGTTCCACAGCCATTGATGTCAGGGTCTCCACTGCCCCTTCACCAATTTATTATCAAGAAATGACTGGACCTCACATAGAGCCCATCGTCCCTACGAATACTCATGCTAACTAAACAGTTTAACACAACAATAAATCACATCAAAGCCATCACGGCCCACACCTACACAATATAACTATAATAGCGTCGATTCTAGCAGAATATACAACCTATTATAATATCAGATTTTAATCATATTAATTAACACAACTGTTCCCAACATAAACAAGAATCATCCCAAATTAATTAACAACTAAACAATTGATAATTAATTGAAATATGGAATGATGAGCAAGAGCGAACCGCCACTTGCCTTAGATCCGACGAGTTTGAACAAAACTTAGAAACGTCGAGTCCCTGGATCTGAAACTGGGGAAGATCTTGGATAATAAATCCCTAAGAAATGACCCATAACGAGACCCTAAGTTAGATTCAATATCCACATAATTGAATCTAAAAGAATAGGAAAAGAATCAAAGGAATCGAGCCTCGCCCAAAGCCAAGAACCCACGAACACACACTCGGACAAGGCTCACCGCGGGTGCGGTGGGAGCTTGCCGCGGGGTGCGGTGGACAGACAGTGGCGAGCTCTCGCGACAGTGAATCAATGGAGAACTTACCAAATCGCTTCGTTTGCTTTCAATTTGATTATGGTTCGATCTCCCAACACCTTAGACCTTCAAATACCACTAGAGGTACCCTTCTTAACTCAAGGAACACTCCGATGAGAGCTTGGAACAAGCTGGAAATGGTGAAAACAGAGGAAAAACAGAGGAAGGAGACGAAGCTTCACATCCTCTGATTTCGATCCCTTTTATAATCCCAAAACGAGCTTCCCCAAAGGGAACAAGCAAGGAGACAAGGGGACAGGTCAAGGTGCCACTTGAGCTACTCAGAGTTGACACATCCGGCGAGTTACAGCTGGTGCTTATCGCGAAGACGAAACCGCCTCAGCTTTTGGCCTTCGCTGCGGGTGCGGTCACTTGACCGTGGGGTGCGGTCACTTGACCGCGGGGTGCGGTCAAGCCCAGTTTCACCCTTCTAATCCGATTCACTTTTGGGTAAATTTCTTAACCCCGGGTTAGATATATTTCTACACGATCGACAATTTAACCCCGAAAATACTTCAACTGTATTTTATATTACTCAGAAAAATATTACAGAGTTCAAACAATATACAGAATGTCCGAAACTCTCTTAAAAATTAATCCGACAAGTAATACGGGAGTTGGAAAAATTCCAAAATATCCTTATAAAATGAGGGATATTACATTACCTCCCCCTTAAAAGAAGTTTCGACCCCGAAACTTGGCTATTCTAGGCCGACAACAAATCGGGAAAGCGTCTAAGCATATCCTCTTCAGTCTCCCAAGTCTCCCAAGTAACCTCCTCGGTTCCTGATTTGGACCACAAAATTCGTACCAACGGTACCACCTTGTTGCGCAATTACTTCACTCGACGCTCAAGAATTCGCACGGGTATCTCCTCGTAGGTACCATTTGCCTGGATCTCGATGTCTTCATAACTCATCACATGAGATTCTTCTGGCACATACTTCCTTAACAAGGATACATGGAACACGTTGTGCACTGGATGTGCCGATGGCGGCAATGCCAAACGGTACGCTAGAGATCCCACCCTATCAAGGATCTCAAATGGTCCCACGTAGCGAGGGTTAAGCTTCCCACGCTTACCAAATCTGAACACACCCTTGGTCGGCGATACTTTGACAAACACTTTATCACCAACCTCAAACTCAACATTCCTACGCTTCGGATCAGCGTAAGACTTTTGTCGACTCTGGGCCGTCAACATCCTTTGTCTTATCAAAACAATGTCCGAGGCAGTCCTTTCAACTAGCTCTGGTCCGAGCAGAATCTTGTCGGCATTTTCATCCCAACAAATCGGAGATCTGCACTTGCGACCGTACAAAGCCTCGAATGGAGCCATTTTGATAGTAGCATGCCAGCTATTATTGTAGGTGAACTCAATCAGACTCAGGCTGTCTTCCCAGCTAGTCGAACGATCGAGTACACAAGCTCTTAGCAAATCTTCCAAGGTCTGGATGGTCCTCTCAGACTGTCCATCAGTTTGAGGATGAAACGCAGTATTGAACCTTAACTCGGTTCCCATAGCCTTGTGCAATTCCTTCCAGAATCTAGACATGAATCGGCCATCACGATCTGATACAATGGTCTTCGGAGCACCATGCAAACGGATAACCTCGTGTAAAAACACTTCTGACAGCTTTTTGGTTCCCCACGTTGTCTTGATAGCCACGAAATGAGCACTCTTCGTGAGCCTATCAATGATAACCCATATAGCATCTTTTTGACTTCGAGTCTTGGGTAGCCCTGTGACGAAATCCATGGTAATGTCTTCCCACTTTCATTCGGGAACTGGAAGAGGTAGCAGTTCTCCACCGGGTCTTCGGTGTTCGATGTTGACCTTCTGACAAGTCAAACATTTCGCCATAAACTCTGCCACATCCCACTTCATGTTGGGCTACCAGAACTTCATTCTGAGGTCCTTGTACATCTTGCTAGTGCCTGGATGTACAGAATAGGCTGACGAATGGGCTTCCCTCATCACCAACTGGAGAAGACCATCTACGTCAGGCACACAAATCCGGTCCCGAAACCAGAGTGATCCATCTTCCTGAATCACGAAGCCGGGAGCTTTCCCGTCCATCACTTCGCTACTTAGCTTTACCAAGATCACATCATCGACCTGCTTCTCTCTGATCTGATCAAGAAGCGTAGCTTGAATCTCGAGCATACTCAGGTATCCACGACGTTGATCGTACAAGACTTCGATCTCGCACAATTCTTGGTTCATCTTGGTCTGAGCAACAAGCAAAGCCACTACAGTCTCGTGCGGCGTCTTCCGGCTCAATGCATCAACTACTACATTAGCCTTGCCCGGATGATACAACAATTCGATGTCGTAGTCTTTGAGTAGCTCCAACCAACGTCGTTGTCTCATATTCAGCTCCTTCTGAGTAAATATGTATTTGAGACTCTTGTGATCAGTGAAGACTTGGCATCTCACACCATAGAGATAGTGTCTCCAAATCTTCAGCGCAAACACCACTGCTGCTAACTCCAGATCATGCGTCGGATAGTTTTCTTCATAAATTTTCAGCTGTCTTGATGCATAAGCAATCACCTTGCCTCTCTGCATCAACACACATCCCAACCCATTTTTTGAAGCATCACTATAGACCGCATAATCGTCATTTCCTTCCGGCAGTGTCAAAACCGGTGCCGAGGTCAGACATTGCTTTAGCTTCTGAAAACTGGCCTCACACTTGTCACTCCAGACAAACGTCTTGTGGACCTTGCGGAGCAAACCGGTCATTGGTAGAGCGATCTTCGAAAATCCCTCCACAAACCGTCTATAGTATCCAGCAAGTCCTAGGAAACTGCGCACCTCCTTCACATTCTGAGGCCGCTTCCAATTAGCTACTGCTTCAATTTTATGGGGATCAACCATCACCCTATTCTCATTGATCACGTGGCCTAAGAAAGCCACTTTCTTGATCCAAAAGTCACACTTAGACAACTTTTCATAAAGCTGACTTTGTCTAAGGACTGACAAAATAATCCGTAGGTGTTCCTCATGAGCTGCCACACTTGGAGAATAAATCAAAATGTCGTCGATGAAGACCACCACGAACTTGTCCAAGTACTGGTGAAAATATCGGTTCATCAGGTCCATGAAAACCGCTGGAGCATTCGTAAGTCCAAATGGCATGACTACGAACTCGTAGTGACCATACCTCGTCCGGAATGCAGTCCTCAGAATATCTTCCTCACGAATCCTGAGCTGATGACAACCAGATCTCAGGTCGATCTTGGAAAAGACTTTTGCTCCTTGCAGTTGATCTATCATATCATCAATCCTAGGCAAAGGATATTTGTTCTTGATCGTGACTTTATTCAACTCACGGTCGTCGATACAAAGTCGAAGCGATCCATCCTTCTTTTTGACAAACAAAACCGGAGCACCCCAAGGCGATGCGCTCGGTCTTACATAGCCCTTGTCAAGAAGATCTTCAAGTTGCTTCTTTAACTCTTGCATTTCCACAGGAGCCATCCGATACAGAGCCTTCGAAATCGGCGCAGTACCAGGCTCGAGATCAATAGAAAATTCTACGTCACGTTTCGGGGGTAATCCATGAATCTCTTTCGGAAAAACATCAGGAAAATCTCTAACCACATGAATATCACGAACCGTAGGTCCATCTTTCATGGGCGAATCCAGGTAGCAAAGGTACCCGACACAACCTTGCCGAAGTAGCTTAAACGCAGCCATCGCATTGATAAGCCTATGTTATCTGCGTCATTCCGACCCTTGAATTTGCACACACACTGGCCCCCAGATGACACCGTTACAGTCCTTGAACTAAAGTCAATCACCGCCCCATGACGCGTCAACCAATCCATACCGAGAATAAGGTCGTATGGAGCCATAGCAATGCAGATCAAATCTGCCTCATACTTCTTACCCTGAATGGTAACTGGAAATTCTAACAAACGCTTGGTGCCCACTAAATGGTCACCATTAGGAAGATTCACAACGAAAGGTTCACAAACCTCGTTGTAGACTAAACCTAACTTACTAACACAATTCTCTGAAATAAAGGAATTGGTAGCACCCGAATCAAACAGTATGCACACAGAAGTAGAATGAAGGTAAAGAGTACCTTGAGAAACTGGAGCGTTAGGTACATCAGCCTCACGCATCTCGTACAGGCGCTGACCCTGACCTCCTGAAGCAGCTGGGGCTTTGCCTTTGTTCTGTGCAGTCGTCTGCATCGAAGGACTAGGAGTCTCCATTGGTTTGAACCTAGGTCGGTTGTTCTGGTTAACAGACCCTTGCTGTGACTCCGTTCCCTTCTGCTTTCCCTATCGACAGAACTTCTGCATATGCCCTTCCTTCCCACAACCAAAACACGACCTCCTTTCCTTCTGACAAGCAATACTTCTGTGCCCAACGGTACCACAATTGTAACATAGGATCAGACCCTTGCTCTGACCCGACTGCTGTGTTGACCCTCCTTGAGTCATTTCAGTCCTTGCCTTGCCAGACTTGTCAAAGTTGGACGGCGGCGCAGGTCGTTTAAATCCACTGGCCTGAGACTGATTCTGCATCGACCTCTGGCGATTCCTTTTCTTAGTTGACTCTTCCAAAGTCACTTCCAACTTATATGTTGCATCCACGTATTGCTCCAAGGTAGAGCATTCGTGACGCAACATCATCGGTTTAATGTCTGGGCTCATCCACTCATGGAAATGCTAGATCTTCTGTTCCTCGCTGGACACAACCGATCCAGCGTACTACAACAAATGATTAAACTTGGCCGCTAGCTCGGTCACTTTCAATCCGTCATTCTTGGGATAGAGGAATTCCTTGTGTTTCTCATCCCGCATGGCTTGGGAAAAGAAACGATCATTCATCTTCGTCTTGAACATTCTCCAGTTCAAATCAGCCCGATCAGCCAGCCCAATGTTCTCCCACCATTAGCTAGCATCTCCCTTCAATTGAAGAGAAGCTATATGCACCTTCTCAGCCTCAGTGCACTTGATATTGCGGAACAACCGCTCCATATGGGAAAACCAATGAGCCACCCTAACCGGCTCTCCTTTTCCGTCATAACTGTCCGGCCTCATAGAGTTAATGGTCTTCAGCGCTCGACCATAATCACCCCTATTCCTAGTCATCTCATTACGGGGTACATGGACATTAGGTTCCTCGAACCTAGGAGCTACTGGCGGAACTGGCACATCTTGTGCCTGCGGTGCGACAGGTCGCATAACATCAGCGAATGCTTGCATAAATATTCCTCGAATAGCTGCAACAGCCGCTGCATCGAAAACCATTGGAGCGTTGACCTCAGCATGGTTATTGCCTCTAGGGTTGTTCTGAGACATAGACTTGTGTTCCTCCACACGGTCCAGATCATCCCTTATGATTGGTCTGGGATTATTGCTCGGCCCAGCACCAGTGCGAATAGTATTTCTTGTGTTCACCATCTATTTACCGATCCAAGTCCCAATATTTTACATATTAATATCTCTTCAAAATACTTAATATAATAAAAGTTAACTCAGAGTAGATCAACTAGGTATTTTATAGATGAACTTCCAACAGAACTACATATTATACCAGAAGGATCTCCCGAGCTTTCTAACAAAATTGCCCGGAGATTTGCACTTTGCCGAATATACATCAAAACATACGCAACAAAAAGAAATTACTACAGTCAATGTCGGCCCTTTACATGGCGCCTTGAAAACGCTTCATGTACGGCAGACTCCCTAAACACTGTTTCTTCAGGCGGGGTTTGTCGTCGGAATCCGGTGATGGACTCCTAACCCTACCTGGCCCTGGAACGCACTATCCGTCCCTTGGCTCAGTAGTTCTCGGCCTTGCCCTCCTTCCTGCATGATCTGCTATATCGTCCATCATCCGCTGCTCTTCAAAAGAGACTTCTTGGCCCTGACGAAGGATCTCGCATAGTTCTGGGCTCGACCTTCTCCTTCTCTGAACAAGGTTGGGCTGAGGGTCGCTTCTCTCTCTGGTGCCGTACCCGACATAGAGGGCTTGCCAATCAGCTTCTGTCATCAGCGGGTATACTGGTTCAGATGGCGGACTAGGGTAGAGGAATTGCATCCCCGAGTCCTCATTAACCACCAACAGGTGCCTCAAACTATCGGGCTCTTGCCCCTGTTCTTCTTGGTTCTCTTCAGGATTTTCCTCTGGATCCTCTTCCGGATCTTCCTCTTCCGGGTCCTCTTCGGGTACCGACTCAATCTCGAGGTCGTTGTTGTAATATCCTTGAGCGTACCTTGACGGCTCAACAGGTTCCACTTCTGGAGTCACAACATCGTTGGATCTAAGTATCACTGATTCAGGAAGTACATGCTTAACTTCCTCGGGTGGGTTGGTAGGTCCTCCGATCTCAAAGCATCTCGGGGGAGTAGGGAAATTTAGCCTTGCTGGAGATGGCGGAGCCATCTCGGCATCTTCCAACACTCTCATAAGGGAAATGCATGCACCCATAACCTACGGGGTAACAAGACGAGAATTAGTCTTTCTAGACATAGAAGCGAACTTCCATATCAGACTTTAGAAAAGGCGCGACTATGAACGGTTAAAAATTTTATTCAAAAATTCAGAGCCTTTGAAAACATTTCAAACGAGTGATCGGTTTACAAAGGTTTGGTTCCAGAAAAACATTTTAGACCCGACCCGTAAGAAACTTCGGCTCTGATACCACATATGTAACACCCCCAAATCTCACCTTGAAAGTATTACTGCCAATGACCTCGGATATAACATCCCGAAGTCACCCCAGGCTTTTCCAGTTGATATAAACCATCAAACCACAATTATAATACACAATATCATAACGCTCATTAAAACCAATGTCTCGGAAATACAACAATTTTCAAATACCACAAAATACAAAATCTGAATTATTACAGCGGAAGTCTTAACACAAATAACACAGCGGAAGTCTTAAAACAAAATAGTTTATCAAAACACCGTCCATCCTCATAGTCGCTCTAGCCTTCTCGGATCCTCAATTTATCTGATGTGCCAAAACGAACGGATGACACCAGCCAACCATGCAGAGAACAATATCGGTTGGTTAGTCTAATGAAAGACCATGCAAGGGTACAAAGCAGAGTGGTTCGAAGCAGTCGTATTAGGTTAGACTCATCGTTTCTCGAATAATAACCGATGACGATAGTCAACCATCATACTCCTACTGGAATAAACAAGAGGTATGCACCAGAGAAGATTCTGGAGACCGAGCTTCACAACAATCAATCCCAAAAGAAGACTCCAACGAAAGTGAGTCTTAACAGAAATATGACAAATGTTGGGAACCCAAATAATCAGACAAACACAACATCGCATACGAGCGATCTAAACTAAGATGAGTTTTACCAGCTGCACTAACGCTTAGCTACACTACTCGCCAAGGTATATTAATTATGTGCGCCACGAGCACTTATCTGAGTTAATTCCAGAACAAACCACAACACGTTATAAGCTTTTAGATATCCACAACACGATCAAGAACGACTGGACCTCACATATAGCCCAACGTCCGTATCCACAATAGTTCCACATCCATTGATGTCAAGGTCTCCACTGCCCCTTCACCAATTTATTATCAAGAAACGTCTGGACCTCACATAGAGCCCATCGTCCCTACGAATACTCGTGCTAACTAAACAGTTTAACACAACAATAAATCACATCAAATCCATCACGGCCCACACCTACACAATATAACTATAATAGCGTCGATTCTAGCAGAATATACAACCTATTATAATATCAGATTTTAATCATATTAATTAACACAATTGTTCCCAACATAAACAAGAATCATCCCAAATTAATTAACAACTAAACAATTGATAATTAATTGAAATATGGAATGATGAGCAAGAGCGAATCGCCACTTGTCTTAGATCCGACGAGTTCGAACAAAGCTTAGAAATGTCGAGTCCCTGGATCTAAAACTGGGGTAGATCTTGGATAATAAATCCCTAAGAAACGACCCATAACGAGACCCTAAGTTAGATTCAATATCCACATAATTGAATCTAAAAGAATAGGAAAAGAATCAAAGGAATCGAGCCTCGCCCAAAGCCAAACACCCACGAACACACACTCGGACAAGGCTCGCCGCGGGTGCGGTGGGAGCTTGCCGCGGGGTGCGGTGGACAGACAGTGGCGAGCTCTCGTGACAGTGAATCAATGGAGAACTTACCAAATTGCTTCGTTTGCTTTCGATTTGATTATGGTTCGATCTCCCAACACCTTAGACCTTCAAATACCACTAGAGGTACCCTTCTTAACTCAAGGAACACTCCGATGAGAGCTTGGAACAAGCTGGAAATGGTGAAAACAGAGGAAAAACAGAGGAAGGAGACAAAGCTTCACATCCTCTGATTTCGATCCCTTTTATAATCCCAAAACGAGCTTCCTCAAAGGGAACACGCAAGGAGACAAGGGGACAGGTCAAGGTGCCACTTGAGCTGCTCAGAGCTGACACATCCGGCGAGTTGCAGCTGGTGCTTATCGCGAAGACGAAACCGGCTCAGCTTTTGGCCTTATCCGCGGGTGCGGTCACTTGACCGCGGGGTGCGGTCAAGCCCAGTTTCACCCTTCTAATCCGATTCACTTTTGGGTAAATTTCTTAACCCCGAGTTAAATATATTTGTACACGATCGACAATTTAACCCCGAAAATACTTCAACTGTATTTTATATTACTCAGAAAAATATTACAGAGTTCAAACAATATACAGAATGTCCGAAACTCTCTTAAAAAATAATCCGACTAGTATACGGGAGTTGGAAAAAATCCAAAATATCCTTATAAAATGAGGGATATTACAATTTCGGTCAGTGTATATTGTTGGAAGAGTGAATTATTCATCAAGTAATAATAAAGAGTTATATTTTTTACTTGATTATATAAGGAAATTTATCATTTGAAAAAATAAGATATTGTATCAATCATAATTATTCATTCCTAGTTAAAATGAGATTTATCTTATGAGATATATGATAAGATAATATATAATTGTTATATATATTTTTTCCTATTACTAAAAGATAATAAAACAAGAAATATGATAATCTATATTTATATATATACATATTGGATATGTACGTAATGATATGCTGCTTCCAAATGGAAAAAGGTACTTAACGTGAATATGGAATTCACGGCAAACAATTGAAGCCACAATTTGTCTTGCACGGCCGTAACTCCAAAATTGTTGGAGTCTTGTTCATTTCTCGTTCGTTCATTCTAGCAAATGATGGCAATACGATCGAGTTCCGTACTCGTGTGGACTAAGTAAAGGAGTCACAATTGAGACTCTATTTTCTAGGGTGATCCCGAAAACATGTTTTGCATCAAAAAATATGTTACTCTTTCATATATGGTTTATATCAAGTTTATGCATGAGATCCTTAGTTAAATGTTAGAAAACTGTTTTATGAAATTTCGCTTAAAGTGTTTGTTACTAGGGATAGTGTCCTTATGGAAAAAGAATTTGTTTCCAAAAAGTCAAGTGGAAGAAATGTTGATCTCGAAGAAGTTCGAGAAGAGAAAAAAACTGAGCAACAAGAGGACATGTATTACTCTATGTCAGAGACAACGGTATTTGAGGACCTAATCCCGCAAGGAGAGGGAACTCATACACCGAAGGTAGTGAAGTCGCAAGACCCCATTCTTATTGTTGCGTCGGAATTTGATTCCAATGAGGTTCCATAAAATATTGTGGCAGAACCTCCTGTTGTTCAGCCCACACATAGATCAGATAGGCCCAAAGCGCAACCAAAGAGATATATTGATTTCATAATGACTGCGAGTTTGGACATCCTGCTTTTAGAAAATGATGAGCCTACTACATACAAGCAAGTTGTGGTGAGTCCAGACTCCGATAAATGGCGTATTGCCATGAAGTCTGAAATGGATTCCATGTCTGAGAATCAAGTATGGGACTTGATAGATTTACCAGATGGGGTAGTACACATATGGTGCAAATGGGTTTACAAACTCAGAACAGACAAGGATGGAAACATTACAGTTTTCAAAGCGAGACTGGTTGCAAAAGGCTTTAAACAGATTCATGGTACTGACTATGATGAAACCTTCTCTCCAGTCGTCATGATCAGATCCATTCGGATACTCCTAGCAATTGCAGCTCACTGTGATTATGAGATCTGGCAAATGGATGTCAAGACCACTTTTCTAAATGGGTATTTAGAAGAGGATGTGTATATGACACAGCCTAAGTGTTTTGAGGATCCACATAATCCTAGGAAAGTACGCAAGCTTAAGAAGTCCATTTATGGACTTAAGCAAGCATCAAGGAGTTGGAACCTTCGATTTGATGAAGTGGTCAAACAGTTTGACTTCATCAGATGCGAATAAGAACCTTGTGTTTACAAGAAGTTTAGTGGGAGCAAAGTGGTCTTCCTGGTCTTGTATGTGGATGACATACTACTCATTGGAAATGACATTCCTATGCCGGAGTCCGTTAAGGACTGACTTAAGAAGAATTTCTCAATGAAACTCAGGAGAGGCCGAGTACATATTAGGCATCAAGATCTATAGAGATAGGTCTAAGAGACTTATTGGACTAAGTTGAAGAACTTATGTGGATAACGTTCTTGATAGGTTCAATATGAAGAATTCCAAAATGGGATTCTTGCCTATGCAGCATGGCTTACATCTCAGCAAGAAGCAGTGCCCTGTGACACCTGCTGAGCTAGAGAGAATGAGTAGGATTCCTTATGCATCAGCAATAGGTTACATCATGTATGCCATGGTCGATACTCGCCTAGATGTTGCATTTGCTTTAAGCATGTGCAACAGATACCATTCGAGTCCATGTTAAGCACACTGGAATATAACTAAGAACATCATAAAGTACTTAAGAAGCACTAAACATGATCTCTTGGTGTAGGTAAAAGATGATGAGTTAGTCGTTAAGGAGATGCAAAGTTTTGCAAAATACATACGGACGACGATATTGCAAATCCGTTAACTAAACCTATATCCAAGCCCAAGCATGATAGTCAGACTAGGGGTAAGGAACTCAAACACATTGGAGAATGGCTTTGAGATTGTATTGTTTTGAGATTATGGATGTTGATTTCATGATTGTTGAAACATTGTATCATGTTTGTTTTTGAAATAAAGTTTTATTATTATTTAATTGTGGTTTAGAATTAAGTAAAATGTCCTAATAATTTATAATCATCAAATAGGATCATCATAAAAGTTATGGTGGATGAAACTCTATTAAGTGAACTGATATTATGAATTATGAGTTGTCCATAGTCTAAGTCATTAAATTGGACATAAATGACTCAATACAGGCTATTATGTAAGTTGATTAATAGCACCATGTTTTACGGGCTATATGGACATGGAGATGTCTAATCAATTACATGGACATGTATGGTGGATATGTGTTGGGCAGACCTACCTTAAGATTCTTCAAATGAGTTGTAGAATTTTAAGTTGAACTATGATTAGTAGATTCCTCAGACATGAGCGTGATATACCTCTTGCTTAGTGATTGGTAGTCTTTGACATTGTCACACACCGTTGCGTAAAAGGCGGCTATAAAGGCAGTGATCGGGATTGCTGAAAATTGAGTGGGAGTTATAGTCACAGAAGATTGGAGAAGTCCTCCTATTTTTATATCTGTATATATGTTGATAGGAATGGTGTCTTAGGTAGTGTTAGTGCTTTGCTATAAGCCAACTATGACTTATGAGATAAATTAGATTTGGCCCATTATTACTTTATCTGGGTCCTATAAGGTCACACACAATAGAGTAACTAGGCTAGATCAATGTAACCCGAGGCCCATTGTGGGACTGGAAATTTTGGTTAGTGTATATTGTTGAAAGAGTGAATTATTCATCAAGTAATAATAAAGAGTTATTTATTTACTTGATCATATAAGGAAATTTATCTTTTGGAAAGATTTTATATTGTATCAACCATAATTATTAATTCCTAGTATATAAAAGGAGATTTATCTTATGAGATATATGATAAGATAATATATAATTGTTATATATATACTTTCCTATTATTAAAAGATAATAAAACAAGGAATATGATAATATATATTTATATATATACATATTGGATATGTACGTAATGATATGCTGCTTCCAAATGGAAAAAGGTACTTCACGTGAATATGGAATTCACGGCAAACAATTGAACCACAATGATACGTAAACGGCTCGTCTATGTGTTGCTTGGGCGGACCTAGGTAGAAGATGGACCATGGCTTTCTCCTCTTCAAGTAACCGGATAGGTACAAGCCGACGCTGAGGCGAAGGCTTGTGATCTCTAACGCTCGCGTGGGCGAGGATGGGCGAGAGGTTCGAATGTTGGAGACACTCGGAAAAGGTTTGATCGATGATGGTGATCGTCCAGGTCTTGTAACGTCGAAAATGCAAGGGCGGAGTATATGACTCAACGACCAAGCTTGCGCAATACTTGAATTTAACGTGAGCGAAATTACAAGGCACATTGGAATTTTATAGAAGCCAAGTGAGGGGCGTCCAAAATGGGCCTAAACACACCAAGTGGGTCGGGCTCCTAAGCATAGGAGACACACACTCCCGAAATAGAAAGCTACCTAAAATAGTAAGTGCTAACAATAGAAATAGCTAAATATAGAAACAATCCAAAAACGTCCAAATGTCACTTAATAAACCTCTAAACTTAAAATTATCCTAAAGGTAGAAGAGGTGCCGTGAGGCCAAGCAATGGCCGCGGCCAATTTCATGGCGCCGCGACGGGGGCCGCAGCGCCGGCAGTGATAGAACAAGTCACAGTGCAGGGCGCGGGCAATGAGGCACGGCTGTTGTGCGCCAGGCCTTTGGTCATGAGGCTCTGGACGGCTTGGGAAATGGATCTAGCATGTGCCCTAGTGATTGGGCCCTCTGACTTGACGCTGAGTGTGTCACGACCGGGGTTGCAACAATTTGCCCTTCTTGGCCTTGAATCATCCCCGGTTCGTCAATGTCAATGCTCGGGGGCACATACGGGGACAAGTCTGCCACATTGAAGGTGGCATGGACTCCATAGTCATCCGGCAACTCCAGCTGATAAGCATTTGAGCCAAATGTCTGAATGACTCGGAAAGGGCCATCACCGCGAAGATCTAACTTGTTGCAGCGCTTGGCAGGGAAGCGCTCCTTGCAGATGGGGACCCAGACAAGGTCACCTAGTGAAAAAGTGACACGGCACCGACCCTTGTTGGCCTTGTGCTCATATTGGTGGGCTTGCCGCTCCAATTGCTCCTTGGTCCGAGCGTGTAGCTCCTGGATGAATGTTGCCCGATCCGCGCTTTTGAGGTTATCGCCATGACAGATCGGGTGCGGAGTGAGGTCCAGCGGCATGAGCGGGTTACGGCCATAGACGACCTGGAAAGGAGTGAGGCGATTCGCCGAGTGCACCGACCTGTTATAAGAGAACTCTACACAAAATAGTAAGTCCTCCCAACGGCGCGGGTTGGCCCTAAGCAGGATCCCTAGGGTCTGGTTGGTCACTTTAGTCTATCCATCTGTCTATGGGTGGTAGCTAGTGGAAAATAGGAGTCAAGTGCCTAGCTTACCCCACAATGTCCTCCAAACGTAACTCACAGACTTCACATCCCAGTCAGTCATAATCGACCTAGGAATCTCATGTAATCTCACCACATGCTCAAAAAAAAATAAAGCTATGTCTGAAGCATTGTTGGTCATCGTACAAGGTATAAAGTGAGCCATCTTGGAAAAACGATCTACAACCACAAAAATAGAGTCTCTCCCCTTCTTAGACATCGGCAACCCCATCACAAAATTCATAGATAAATCCTCCCAAGGGGTCGATGGCACAGGCAAGGGTGTGTACAAGGAGGGGCTCGGCCTAGATTTGGCTCTATGGTAAGTCATACATGCATTACAAAATCTAGTCACCTGTCGGGTGATCAGCTCTACTTTGTAGGGTTTAACTAGGAGTTGTTACCGGTGTTTTGGGTGTCATTTGTATGGGTTTAGAGCACAACTGTGGAGTATGGAGTTGAGGAGAAGAAGTGTGGAATTGGTGGTTTGGAGGAGCTTAAACGAAGATATCCAGAAGACGAGGAGTAGACCACTTGAGGAGACTAAGGAAGAGTAGAAGAAAGAGCCACACGAAGGAGAAGAAAGGAGGATCCGCGACCAAGGGCGACCACAAGCGAGTTTGGAAGCCGATCGCGGAGAATTAGTGACGAACGAGCGAGAAAAGCCATTTTCCGCGACCGCGGAAAATATGCCGCGCCCGCGGAAAATATGCCGCGCCCGCGGAAAATATGCCGCGCCCGCGGAAAATCCCTTCTGCGAGACAAAGTCGAGAGTAACATTCCAATTTCCGCGACCGCGGAATTCTTTCCGCAATCGCGGAAGCACACGGCAGCGGCCCACGAGAGATCTCGTCCGAAGTTACTTTTGCTATTTTCTTTTTCTTTTCTTTTCTTTATTCCGAGTTTATTAGTTTATTTGCTTTTAGATGAGACTTGTTATCTTTTCACTTTAGTTTTAGGGTTAGGTTATTTAAACCTAGTTTCCCTTTCATTATTCATCATCACGTTACATTCAGTTTTCCATTCAGCATACTTTTCCCTTTGAAGTTTATTGTGTCCAACTCGGCCTGGTAATCCTAACTATTAAACCAATCAAGAAACTATCAAGATAAATCTAACAGCTGAATAAGCTCAGGAATAGATAGGCTCATGCAATACTTAACAACTCGTCAGTACTTGACATGCAATTAATTCTCTTCACAATAAACATTCACAACTCGTTCCAGTAAATCGTGGTTGCTACTTCTGAATTAGGGATGAATAATATTGATCTCAACAAGTTGACCAGAAAGAGGTAACTAACACTATAGATAATACTAATCTCAACTAGGTTGTCAGGCTAGAGAAACTAATATTAATAATGATAATCACAACAACTGATGAGTTAGATCCAACCAGTACTATTCAAGATCCTAATCCTAGAGTATGAATAATATCGATAAAACTAGGTAGCTAATCTAGAGAAATCAATATAACTCAATTGGATGAAGCATAAAAGAATTAATAACATTCAAGGATAAAGGAAAGGAATAACCTCACATTCAAATTCAAACTTAGGCTTCAATTGTCGGACTAAGCAAAGGTGCTTAGTTCTTCATAACTTCAAAGGAAAAACAATACTAAATGTACAAACTTGACAATGAACAATGAATGGGAAACTAGGTTAAATAACCTAACCCTAAAACGAAAGGGAAAAGATAACGAAAGTAGTCTACACTACCACAAAAATGATCTTTTAACTCGTGATATAATAACCCGAACGTTAGATATCCGGTATAATAGGGGGTCAAAACAATAGGAAATTGAATTTTCTTTTAAATTTGTCGATAAAATAATCAAATAACCCGGACATAAGGAAACACGCCCGAGTTATTTGAGTATGCATCTCTTTGAGCCACGTACAATAATAACCCGGGCGTTCTTTTGATTGATTTATCCGGGTTATTAAGTCTTGAATTTAAGAATATATCCCGGAGTTTTATATTTGAGAGACGTCCGGGTTATATAGTCTGGGTTATTTCTAAATGTGATCACAATATAACCCGGATATTTGACGTTCGGATTATATATTATATTTTCTTAAAGGATATATCCCGGATTTAAAGGGATCCGGGTTATTTAATGAAATAAAAATACAAATTCAAAAGATCAGCCTTTACCTGCTTGTAAGCGTCGTTTCCCTTTTCTATCCCCCGCGCCCTAGCTTCGATTTGTCTCTGCCGGTGACATCCATTTGGTCTCCTCTGCGGCGGCGCTCTCTTAATCTCCTTCACCCTATACCTCTCCTCTTTGTGTCGACTTCACTTTCAATTTCCCTCTGCTGGCATCCTCCCTTTCCCTCTAGATCGTGGTCTCTTATGGCGGTGACCTCCCGGTGGTGCCTCCGGCGGCCATAATCTCCTGGTTGCTCCCTCTATCAGTCCATCGTCATTGTCTTTGGTTTGTCCTCGCCTTTTATCTCTTGTATGCATTAGTGTTCTAGGGTTTTGGTTTATATTGTTGCGGTTTGTTGAATTGTTAGGTTTTGCTTTGCCTAAACCTAGGGGATTGATCTGTATTACTATGTATAGCTCTTCAATTGGTTTGAATTTCATTCTACAGTTGTAAATTCCTAGCTTCTTCGCAGTAGCTCTCTCGGTGGTGTCTCTGCCGGATAGGCTCTTTTTTGCAGTAGCTCTTTAGCTTCTTCGCAGCCCATCATCTCCGGCGGCGCACAGTATGCCACAACTACAAAGCTTTAGTGCTTCTGATATGTAGGATAAGGAATTTGATGTTGGTATTTTGGATTTTTGATTTGATGAGTTTCTTACATTCATTTTTCATGTAAGGAGTTTCTTATATTTTTGTTAATTAAGAAAACAATATATATGCTTCAGATTTTTCGTGTAAGGAGTTTTTAACATCGTGAGTGGACTGAACCTCCGCCTCCCTTAGCTGCTTGCAATGCTCTCGTCGTCGCAGCGTTGTTGCTCAGAATCGGCATTTCGATCCTTCGCCTCAGCTTCTTTTTGGTAGGTAATCGACGCCTTTCTCAATTACCCTTCATTAGCTATTTTGTTTTCTTTCCTTGTTTAAATCTGTGCAACTATATCCGTGAGTGATTCAATTGATCCGGGAATTTTCAAGTTTGTTGATTCAGAAAATTTCATTCGGCTAACGAAAGAGAGCGTCGCGACCGCCATTATCTACCGCATACACCGCCGCCACCAGCGTCACCACTCACCACCCTGGTATGGCAATTCTCTATAGTTTTTGTGTTTGTGTTTTGTTTGATATAGCAATGATTACTATTGAAGAAGAAGGTATAGGGGCTTTAGATCATATGTTTATGCCTTGGAATTTGTTTGGTCATCTGATGGAGAATATGCAGTTAGAGAAAGCACATCTAAAATCAAAATCTTCAGCAAACAATTTCAGGTATCATATTATTCTACTCCTTATATAATGATCATATAACTTCTCTTCAAATACCCTGGTACTCTGGTAGTCTCCACAAGGTTGAATGGACATTCCTAACAGTATGCAGTTATACTTCCTTCTGAATGTAGATATTTGGCATGTGCTTGATTTCATCCCTATGAGAATTACCTGGTTCATTCTGTGAAAAATTAGCTCTCTGGTTTGAGTCTTTTACTTAATGTTTACATTGCTATATATGTGTTAGTGATTATGACTCATATCCTTATTGGCTCTTGACGTATAGTATTCTTTCAGGAAAAGAAGAGTCTCAGACCAACTTTTTCTCCTGAGCATATTTATGGAGGAACATTGTTGGCAATGTGCTCCAGTGATTTTATTTGTTTCTATGACTGGGCAGAATGCCGATTGATTTGCAGAATTGATGTTCACGTCAAAGTAAGATGAAAAATAATAATAATCTTCAGCCTTGAGTGGTTCAGTGTGCTATGGAATCTCTATTGACTTATTTAATCATTTCAGAATCTCTATTGGGCTGATAGTGGTGGCTATTACCAGCGATAAATCATTTTTTATTTTTAAGTACAATGTAAGAGTTTGATTTTCTCTTGTGGTTTGTATATGTTTATAGCCCCTTGCTGATCAGCTGGTGTTTGGTCTTAGAAAGCTGGGCATGGGAATCTATGATATGACTAAAATAGCAACGGGTGAACATGAACATTGCCGTATGTGTTTTCCTTCACAAATAAACCGGGGGTACCTATTTCTGGAGGATAGTATTACTGTCACTATATAAGAGATTATTGTGGATTCCTAGTTGTTTCCTTGTTACAACATGGCACAGTATCACCCTATTTAGAGAGAGGAACACCAATTGGTGAACAGGGTATGGAGGATGCATTTGAGCTCCTGCATGAAACAAATGAACGTGTGAGAACCGGTGTATAGGCCTCTTGTGATGCGCGGGGACTTTGAAAGGGCCAATGCTCTTCTACCTAATATTCCTAAAAAACACCGCGATAGGTAAGTGTACAAGAAGCCTTGCATGTCTAACGTTCATGTATGCATTTTCTCCTGTTTGTGAATGTCTAGATTATGAACATTAGGTTTATTTTGAATCTTGCTTTATGATTGGGATGAATATGAGTTCCTTGCTAGGACAAATTGTTTCAGGACTCCTTTAGCATTCTTGATTTTTTTTATTCTGGCAAATTCTGAGTGTAAGTACTAACTATATGCAGTCTAGCCATCGCCCATGGGTTTTGGAAGTTGTAGTAGTTTTGGGTCAGATGCATCATTGGTGTTGGATTTTAAGTTTCCATGTATGGTCTTGTCTGCCATATCCGATGCAGCTATATGACTTTGCATACTTTAGCCCAAGTGTACAGATAATAATTTTATGCGAAATATATAGTTATATGAATCTCCACATTTTTTCATCAGATCTAATTAAAGATTGGGATTATGGTATGATAGAGGATGCACTTGATGTGGCAACAGATCCTAATTATAGGTTTGAGTTAGCCGTACAGCTTGGTAGACTGGAAATTGCAAAGGCAAGTTACTGTAAAAGGTAAAGTATTTATTCAGATTTGCATTTCAAACTTTAACTGATCAAGAATCTTTTTCTTTTTCTGTTCAGGAGATAGCTTGTGAAGTTCAGAGTGAGTCGAAGTGGAAGCAATTGGGTGAATTATTCATGTCCGCTGGAAAGGTTCTTGCTTACCCTGAACAAATCACACTACTTATTCCCAATCTTTTCTTACACCACATAAATCCGTTCAGAAGGATGAGAAATATAATGGATGGAAATTACTCCTTGTTTTAGTGTGGTAGATCCTGCTCATGTACAACCCTCCATCATGAAAACATTATCATCCGTTGAGAAGGTATAGGGGCTTCCGCTCAAGTCAATACTCCTCACTCGTGGGCTTTGTGTATGTGCAGTAGTACTACACATATTCAGGGGAGGTATAATCACTTCCACTAGTGAAAATATAACCTAGATCCACCACCTCAAGGTTGAATTTGGATAAGAAGGGCTTGCTTCTTGATCCATATCTAGAATTATTTGCTGGAGATGGCCTGCACTCGATCTCAAACCAGGGATCAAGGAAGCAGTTGGGATTACCCATTCCGAATGGGTAAGGGATCGCCACGCCTCCGCAAGTATCATTGCAACCGGGCATGGCTTGACTGGGTGACTTGGACTTCGCCCCTGCAGAAACCACGAATGTCAGAGCTGCAGCTAGCAGTAAGCATATCCTTGGAATGCGTATGCTGGCATTGAGGCTGAATATGTAAGTAACTTTATCCATAATCAACTCCTTAATTGTAATAAATTTTAACTAATGATGATTGATTAATATAAATGTAATTTTATTTCTTGTAGAAAGCTAAGCACAACATGGATGCTTCTTCTAACGTGGCCCGATCAATCTTATGGATGGAAGCAAGGAAAGAAAAATCTGGGGAGTATTGTGCAAGAGCACAACCAATCATTGAAAAACTAGTAAGTCTCTTTTCTAAATATCATTGAAAAACTACTGTGTATATTAAAGTTATTGTATTTTATTGTTTGCTCTACTTTGGCCTGATTTTGTTCATGTCTTAGCAATCCTTGGAATTTGTTGCTCAATGTTTTTAATTCTATCTTGATTTTAGACTCAAACTAGGCACTCTCCTTTTCTTTTTTTCTTTTTTTATCAATTCTACTCTATTGCATTCTCAGTGTTCTAGCTGCATCAGTTTTCTGCATCTGTCTACTGCATCATTTTTTATCTGTCCTGAGATGCAAAAATTAAGATGACTTGTTGTCCAGATCTTTACATATGTCCTGCACTCCTGTCATTTTCCTCATTTAGAAGCCAATATAATTAAATTTAAGAAAGTGGATCGGAAAACAAAATTAAGATAATATAATTAAAGCTCATAGCGTCCATAATGACTTTGTTCAAAGTCTTAATCTTTAGTTGACAATAATGAGTAGTGATAGTACACTGTGAGTGTCTAAGAATGAGATAAAACATTGCTAGCTAGCTTCATGAACTTAAAATATTAAATTAATCATTCTCAAGTCTTGGGACATAATAATTCTTTTAGTTTTTGGTCGAAGGGGACATAATTCAGAGCCACATGTTATATGGATCATGGACTTATATAATATTACCCTATGTCATATTATAACTTTAATGAACCACCATCAGTAGTTATGTCATAATACAACTAAAAAATAATTAAATTGTCAGTAGTTATTTTTTGTAAGGATGCAAATTTGTTCTGACTCGTTTTGTGTGCATAAGTGCAGGATGTGTTGTCTCTATGAAAGGGAGTGAAATACACAAGTACTGATTCGAGATCAAGACGTTGGCAGTGGGAATGAAGAATCTGAAGGGAGGCTTTTGTTGCTTTAAGTGTTAAATTATTTATGGTCATGAATTGTGAATTGGTATTTTCCTTTCTCTAGACAAGTATGCATTGCCTTAATATGATTATAGTGTTGTTTCTTTCTTTAGTTGGTTTATCTAGTACATTGTCAAATTAGGTTAACAATGTTACTTCTTTGTAATATTGGCATATTTTGTTGAAATGCAATGACATTTCATTTTGACATATATAGCTATTATATTTTTGTATGGATTTTAGAGTGGTTAATGCGTTCAGAAAAGGTACATTTGATGCATTATAATTGCAAGCTGAAAATATGCAAAAAACAAATCGGGCATTTATTATTAAGACATTATATAACCCGGACCTATTCGCATTCGGCTGCTTGTGTCTTCGCCCTTGGTCGCGGTGGCTCGCGGCAGACCCTCTTCTCCTTCTTTGTGTGGCTCTTCCTTCTATTCTTCTTCGTCTCCTCAGGTGGTCTTCTCCTCGTCTTTTGAATGTCTTCAATTAGCTTCTTCACACCATCATATCCACACTTCTTCTCTCCAACTCCCTACTCCACAGTTGTGCTCTAAATCCCTACAAATGGCACCCTAAACACCGGTAACAACTCCTAGATAAGCACTACAAAGTAGAGCTGATCACCTGGCCAACTAGTTGATATTAGTAATTGTCTATTGCTAGGGTTAGGATATTTCGAGTTGAGATTCCTTATCTATTGTAGCATCCATGATATTCTAGGACTAGTTGGACTAGTTTATTATGAAAGAGAATTGATTATGTGCTAAATGCTGCGAAACATCGGTGTTGTATGTATCCTGGTTAATTCCTATGCTCTATGCTGCTGTTGTTCTAAATCTTGATAGTTTCTCGTGCGTTCAATAGTTAGGGTTGCTAGGCCGAGTTGGACTGGTGACTATTTCAGAATAGGGACATGAATAATCAAAGGAAGGAATAAAGATAACCTAGGATCAATCTATTAAATGAATGAAGGATATTTGTTTGGCTAACTGTTTTTCCTTAATTGATTACAAACCCTTTGCTTCTATTTGTTTTGTTTACTTTGTTTACAACCAACCAACCAAAACCCCCCGTTGTTACTATTGCATGCAATCTACATAAAGATAAACAACTCCTCCCTGTGGGATTCGACCCTTACTTGCCTATTCTACTGAGTTAGGTTTGTTAGGATTATTTTGATTAGGCGATACGACTTTAGCCTGCTATCAAATTGGCGCCGTTGCCGGGGAAGGCAAGTTTTTTGTTGTTGTTGTGTGTGTTTGCGTGCTTATTACTGTTGTGTGGACCTATCTTATGGTCCACACCCGTTCTACTGACTCCCCACTTTTGGCTTTGAATTCAGAAATTGAGAGAACGCTCTCCCAGAGCCGCAGAGTAAACAGATCTTTAGTCTTTGACAACCCAACTTTTGAGATGGCTGACGAACAACAGAAGTTGAGGCAACTGACTGCCCCCAACCTGCAATAGCAACCGCTGGATGTGCATTTCCCTGAGCTTGCTGATGGAGTAAATTTCGAGCTCAAGTCGGGGTTGATCCACTTACTCCCCCACTTCCATGGGATGAGTGGTGAAGACCCTAACAAGCATCTGTCGGAGTTCCATGCAGTATGCACGAGCATGAAGCCGAAGGGAGTTACTGAAGACAAGATCAAGCTGAAGGCCTTTCCCTTCTCTTTGAAGGACTCGGCCAATGACTGGTTCTACTTCCTGACTCCAGGGAGCATAGACATGTGGGCCAAGATGAAAAAGGCCTTCCTGGAGAAGTACTTCCCAACGACAAAGTTGAACAGCCTAAAGAAGAGTATTAGCAACATCGAACATCAGGCTGCTTAGTCGTTATATGAGTACTACGAGCGCTTCAATAGGCTGATTTCTAGTTGTCCCTATCATGGCTACTCAGACCAGGACCTCGTACTTTATTTGTACGGAGGTTTACTTGATGACGAGCGTCGGATTGTGAACGCTACCTGTGGGGGGAACATCCTGAATAAGACTCCAGACTAGGCCTATGAAGTTTTCTTTGAGCTATCTGAGGGCTCAAGACAATTCAGCAAGAGGGTGGGCGCCCAATCAGTGAGAGCTGCAGAATCTCAGCCTAATTCCACTCTAATCTCTGAAATGGCTGAGATGAAGGAGATGATGAGGCGATACATGATGAAGGGTGGCCAGCAGCAGGTCAAATCATGTGGGATATGCCAAAACACGATGCATCCAACAGACGCATGTCCCACGCTGCAGGAGCCCACTGCTGAGGTGAACACAATTGGAGGATATGGCCCTCAAAGGCCAAGATATGACCCGTACTCCAACACCTATAATCCAGGGTGGAGAGATCACCCCAATTTGAGGTACGGGAACCAGCAGAACATTCATCATGGCCAGGAGAACCAAGACTACCAACAGAGGCCGCCACATTTTCTTCCCCGCCCACAACAGTACTAGCAGCCTGGGGTCAACAACCATTTCGAGCTCCATATGACCAGAGACCCCAAGGCCAGAGTTCCAGTGCCCCTACGTCCAGTGAAGACAAGATCAATGTCCTTGTTCAGGGCATGCAAGCCATGGTTAACAATGTGAACGCACTGGCGAACACTGTGGCCCAAAATCAGCAAGAGACAAAGTCCAATATTCAGAACCTGGAGAAACAAATAGGGCAGATCAATATAGCTATGAGCAGGTTGGAAGCTCGGGAGTCGGGGAAACTACCCTCTCAAATGGTAGTCAACCCGAAAGAGAATGTGTGTGCCATGACATTAAGGAGCGGAGCTGAGGTGGAGGCCAGTCGACCTAGAGAGAGAGAAACCGTCGACCGCGGGGACAAGGGTCGCGACCGCGGTGTGACCACTGACGAGGAGAAGGAAGAAATCAACGCTAATCCGCGACCGCGGAAAAAACACGGACGAAGAGGAGCAACAGGTCGAGAATTTTCCGCGACCGCGGCATGAAATCCGCGATCGCGGAAAAAGAATTGAAGAAGGCGTGATAAGCACTACTTTGTAGGGCTTAACTAAGAGTTATTAGAGGGTTTTATTGGTGCCATTCAGGTAGATTTAGACACATTCATGTGTATGGCGTTTGGGGGCAAAGTTTGGTGTTGTTGGAAGTGTTTGAGCTATCTTGGATATCATAGGAGACACTGAGGAAGGAAGCCACCAAGAGAAGACGCCAAGGAAGTGAAGAGGAGAGGTTAGAAGGCGAAGCCAAGGAGTAAAGGCCGAGCATTAACCGCGACCGCGGGCAAGGGTGCCTGTAACACCCCCAAAACTTAACCCTTTTGGAAAGGTATTACCGCCAGTGACCCCAGTGTTCCTTACCGAGATCACCCAAGGCTTTACCGTTTAAATACAATTTATGAAATACAAATGATACATAATGATCAAAGCATTCAATTACAAAACATAACATTGTCAAGGAACAAGAGTTACGGGATTACAACCCAATCCCGAATAGGATAACACAGAGTTTAAACCAAACACAGCGGAAGTCTTAGAAAGCACATTACAACCAAAGTCATTGTCCAAAAGATCTCAACCTGATTAAAGAAATAATTAAGACGTTCAAAAACCACCGTCGACTCCATAGTCCTTCTAATCTTCTGAGCTACTTTCGATCTGATGTGCCGAATCGAACGGATGACACCAGCCAACCATGCAAGGGAAAATATTGGTTGGTTAGTCTAAATGAATAGACTAGCAAGGGTACAAAGCAGAAGGTTCTAAGCAGTCGTATTAGGTTAGACTCCTCGCCCCTCGAATAATAATCGAGTACGCTTGTCAACCACCATACTCCTACCGGAATAAACAAGAGGTATGCACAAGAGAAGATTCTGGAAGACTGAATCTTCACAGAAATCGACTCAAAAAGAAGACTCCAACGAAAATGAGTCTTTAAGGAAGTATGACAAATCTAGAATGTTACAGAATCATACAACAATGATTTAAAAGTTGACTGAGATGCTTCGGTTCACGACCAACCTCATCGCATACAGCGAATCCAGATTGGAAAGAGAACGTACTATGATCAAAGTCGAGACGAGTTTTCCTAGCTGCACTATAACTTAGCTGCACTACTCGCCCAAGGCTTATTAATTATGTGCGTCGAGTAGCACTTATCTGATTTATGTTTCAAAAACACACACCACGTTATTAGACTTTTACATGTGTACCCCATCATTGGGACGACACATCTTAGTATACGTTTCGTCGAGAGTGACGTACACCAGAAGGTTTGTGACACCAGCTAAGTGTCCCGTCTCTACACACTTGTGAAAGAGACCGATCATGATCTTAGAATAGTACCAGATGGAGACGAGCCACCCCGATACCAGATTATAAAGAAACGACTGGACAAAGTCCGAGTAATGTTCCTATCTAACAGTGCTAACTAAACAGTTACAGCACAATAACAGTTATAGGATAAATCCACATAAAGGCCCGAAAGGCGATCACAGATAATAGCATTGTTCTAACAGATATACAACCTATTATATGATTTTCAAAACAGTTTATCAAAACCGTTTCTAGACAAACAGAGTATTCATTCCAAATTAATTACTCAGATAAACTACTGATAATTAATGTAAATATGGAACGAACGAGCAAGAGCGAACCGCCACTTGCCTTAATCCGCAGAATAGCCTAACGACGATAACTGGATTCCAGGCTCGACACGGGTATAGCTCTGACAGCACAACAACCTTCGAGTCGACCCATAAAAGGAACCCTAAGTTAGATCCGACATAACAACAGTACGAATTTAAAATGACGAAGGACAACGAAAGGAAAGACGCCACGACGACAACCAACCAAGCCAAAGCCACGAAGGCATTCTGGGCACTGGCGGCGGTCGCTGTTCTTGGCGGCGGTCGCCGCATTCATCACGGCGGGCGCCGTGAATAACACGGCGGTCGCCGTGAAGAACACGAACGACTGAAACGAGAGAAATCTCACCAAAACGATGCGCGTTTCGACCCCTTTCCGCCTTGCTTGGGTTCTGACCTCCAAAGGCAACCAAAAGGCTTCTAAAGGGCTGCTGGAAACACCACCAAACGACACCGACGAGAGCTTGCAAACTCCGGCAAAACACAACTCCGACGACACAAAAATTTGGCAGAGGTTCGGTGTTTGGAATGGCTCAAATCTCTCCCCCAACACCTCCTTTTATAGCCAAAGCATCTGGAGCACGAAAAATGGGCCTACGAAGGCTAGTTCGGCGCTCGCCAGAACCACGCCGGCGACCATCAGGCAAGGACTGCCGGACAACGTCGATGGTAATTACGGCGGGCGCCGTAATTTACGGCGGTCGCCGCCATAGCCTGGCACGCCAGCTACCACCTCGAGCATTGGGACGGCGGGCGCCGTGACTGTACGGCGGTCGCCGTTCTTGGATCCGCGACGGCGGTCGCCGCGACTGTACGGCGGTCGCCGTGATCAGATTTTCCCGCCCGTTCAGCTTTGAACGAACATGACATTAAACCGGGATAAAAATTATCGTACACGAACAAATATTAAAATCCAAGGCATGTTGTCTGTATATTATTTCACTGAGAAAAATATTACAGATACAGAGCACATTACAGAATGTCTCAAACTCTCTGTATTAAATCCGACGTACACAACGGGTACTCAAGAAAATTCCAAAATTCCCAAAATAGCCTTACAAAAATACGGGGTATCACATCTCCTCCCCCTTAAAAGATGTTTCGACCCCGAAACTTAGGTCGAAAATAACTCAGGAAAACGCCTGAGCATATCTGACTCGGTTTCCCACGTCTCCCAAGTAACTTCTCCGGTCCCTGACTTGGACCACAACACTCGTACCAAAGGCACGATCTTGTTGCGCAAATGCTTCTCCTGACGCTCCAAAATGCGCACGGGCAACTCTTCATAAGTACCATTAGCTTGAATCTCGATGTCCTCATAACTAAGCACATGAGACTCATCTGGCACATACTTTCTGAGCAAAGATACGTGGAACACGTTATGCACCGGGTGAGCCGATGGCGGCAACGCCAAGCGGTACGCTAGAGATCCTACTCTATCCAGAATCTCGAATGGTCCCACGTAGCGAGGGTTAAGCTTCCCACGCTTACCAAATCTGAAAACTCCTTTGGATGGCGATACCTTGACAAAAACCTTGTCACCGACCTCGAACTCGACAGTCCTGCGCTTCCGATCTGCGTAGGACTTCTGTCGACTCTGAGCGGTCAACATCCTTTGTCTGATTAAAGCAATGTCTAAGGCCGTTCTTTCGACCAACTCTGGTCCAAGCAGAATTTTGTCGGCATTATCATCCCAACAAATCGGAGATCTGCATCTACGACCATACAAAGCTTCAAACGGAGCCATCTTGATTGTAGCATGCTAGCTATTGTTGTACGTGAACTCAATCAGACTCAAGTTGTCCTCCCAGCTAGTCGGACGATCGAGTACACAAGCTCTAAGCATATCCTCCAGGGTCTGGATGGTCCTTTCAGACTGGCCATCTGTCTGAGGATGAAACGCGGTGCTAAATCTCAACTCGGTTCCCATAGCCTTATGAAGTTCATGCCAGAACCTTGACATAAAACGGCCATCTCGGTCCGATACAATGGTCTTAGGAATGCCATATAAGTGGACAATCTCCTTCTGGTAGACTTCTGCTAACTTCTGGGTTTCCCATGTAGTCTTGATGGCTATGAAATAAGCACTCTTCGTAAGCCTATCCACAATTACCCAAATAGCATCCCTCTGACTTCGAGTCTTTGGTAGACCAGTGATGAAGTCCATGGCAATGTCCTCCCATTTCCATTCTGGCACTGGGAGAGGTAGCATCTCACCACCTGGCCTGTGGTATTCGATCTTGACCTTCTAGCAAGTTAAGCACTTTGCCACAAAGTCTGCTACGTCCCACTTCATGTTTGGCCACCAAAACTTCTTCCTGAGATCCTTGTACATCTTGCTAGAGCCAGGATGCACAGAATAAGCAGATGAATGAGCTTCTCTCATCACCAACTGACGAAGACCTTCTGTGTCAGGCACACAGATCCGATCCTGAAACCAAAGTGATCCATCATCCTGAACCACAAAACTGGGAGCTTTCCCATCCATCACTTCACTGCTTAACTTCACCAAGATGATGTCATCGACTTGCTTTTCTTTGATCTGATCCAGCAGTGTAGCCTGAATTTCCATCATACTCAGGTACCCTCTACGCTGGTCATATAAGACTTCAATGTCGCATGACTCTTGGTTTAGCTTGGTCTGAGCAGTAAGTAGAGCAACTACAGTCTCATGCGTTGTCTTCCGGCTTAGTGCATTAGCTACTACATTAGCCTTGCCCGGATGATACAGAAACTCCATGTCGTAGTCTTTGAGTAACTCTAGCCAGCGGCGTTGTCTCATATTTAGCTCTTTTTGAGTAAATATATACTTGAGACTTTTGTGGTCAGTGAAGACTTGACATCTTATACCGTAGAGGTAATGCCTCCAAATCTTTAGCGCAAAGACAACCGCTGCTAACTCAAGATCATGGGTCGGATAGTTTTCTTCGTAAGTCTTGAGTTGTCTAGATGCGTAAGCAATAACTCTGCCTCTCTGCATCAGTATACAACCCAGACCACACTTTGAAGCATCACTATAGACCACATAATCGTCATTCCCTTCTGGGAGTGCTAACACGGGTGCCGAGGTCATCCGTCGCTTCAACTCCTAACAACTGGCCTCGCACTTGTCATTCCAGACAAACTTCTTGTGGACCTTGCGGAGTAGATTGGTCATAGGTAGAGCGATCTTTGAAAATCCTTCTACGAACCTTCTATAATACCCGGCAAGTCCAAGAAAACTGCGCACTTCCTTCACGTTCTGGGGCTGTGTCCATTTAGCCACCGCTTCAATCTTTTGGGGATCAACCATAACCCCATTTTTATTGATCACGTGGCCTAAGAAAGCCACTTCCTTTATCCAGAATTCACATTTAGACAATTTAGCAAAAAACTGATGTTGTCTAAGGATTGACAAGGCAATCCGCAGATGTTCCTCGTGGACTTCTTCATTCGGAGAATAAATCAGAATGTCGTCGATGAAGACCACCACGAACTTATCCAAGTACTGGTGAAAACATCGGTTCATCAAATCCATAAAGACAGCTGGAGCATTTGTAAGCCCAAAAAGCATCACTATGAACTCGTAATGACCATATCTGGTCCTAAACGCAGTTCTAGGAATGTCCTGCTCACGAATCCTGAGTTGGTGATATCCAGATCTCAAGTCGATCTTGGAGAAAACCTTTGCTCCCTGCAACTGGTCCAACAAGTCATCAATCCTAGGCAAAGGATACTTGTTCTTGATCGCCACCTTGTTCAACTCTCGGTAGTCGATACAAAGTCGGAACGATCCGTCCTTCTTTTTGACGAATAAGCACCCCACGGCGATGCACTCGGCCTGACATAACCTTTGTCAAGAAGATCTTCAAGTTGATTCTTCAATTCTTGCATCTCAGCTGGAGCCATCCGATACGGTGATTTGGAAATCGGCGTCGTACCAGGCTCAAGATCAATTGAAAACTCTACGTTACGGTTCGGGGGTAATCCAGGAATTTCTTCCGGAAAGAAATCCGAAAACTCCCTAACTATAGGAATATCAAGAACCTCAGGTCCATCCTTCGCAGGCGAATCCAAGTAGAAAAGGTACCCGACACATCCTTGTCGTAGTAGCTTAAACGCAGCCATCGCATTGATCAGCTTGCCGTTATCAGCGTCATTTCGACCTTTGAACTTGCACACGAACTGGCCCCCAGATGACACCGTCACCGTTCTTGAACTAAAGTGAATCACCGCCTTGTGACGCGTCAGCCAATCCATACCGAGGATAATGTCGTATGGAGCCATGGCTATACATATTAAATTTGTCTCGAATTCCTTACCCTGAATGGTAATCGGAAAGTCGGACAAATGCTTGGTTCCCACCAAACGTTCTCCATTAGGAAGATTAACGACAAAAGGGTTGCACGAATCGTTGCACACTAAGTCTAACTTGCTAACACAGCTATCCGAAATAAAGGAATGCGTAGCACCAGAATCAAACAGAATGCACACTGAAGTAGAGTGAAGGTATAGAGTACCTTGAGCAATTGGGGCATTGGGTCCATCTGCTTCACGCATCTCGTACAAGCATTGGCCCTGACTTTCAGAAACAGCTGGGGCCTTTCCCCTGTTCTGAGCAGTCGTCTGCACTGAAGGGCTAGGAGTCTCTGCAGGCTTGAATCTAGGTCGGTTGCTCTGATGAACTGAGCCTTGCTGCGACTCTACTCCCTTCTGCTTCCCCTGCTTGCAGTACTTCTGCAGATGACCATCACGTCCACACCCAAAGCACGACCTTTTCTCCTTCTGACACTCATTGCTCTTGTGCCCAGCAGTACCACAGTTATAACACTGAACTCAACTCCTGGTCTGCCCTGACTGCTGAGTCGATCCCCCTTGCGGCATCTCCGTCTTAGCTCGGCCGGACTTGGCATAGTTAGACGGTGGCGCAGGGCACTTAAAACCACCTCCCTGGTTCTGGTTCTGCATCGACTTATGTCGGTTGCGCCTCTTGGTCGACTCCTCTAGAGTTACCTCCAGCTTATAGGCACAATCCACATACTGCTCCAAGGTAGAGCATGTGTGGTGCACCATTAACGGCTTGATATCCGGGCTCATCCACTCGTGGAAGTACCAGATCTTTTGGGCCTCACTGGTAATCTCGGTAGTGGCGTACTGTAAAAGATTATTGAACTTAGATGCCAACTCGGTCACTCTCAGACCATCTGTCTTTGGGTACAAGAACTCTTTATGCTTCTCCTCTCTCATAGCACGAGAGAAAAAGCGATCAACCATCTTGGTCTTGAACATCGACCAAGTCAACACTGGGCTCTCAGCCAAACCTGTGTTCTCCCACCACTCGCTAGCCTCCTCCTTCAGCTGAAGAGAAGCGATATGGACCTTCTCGGCCTCAGTACACTCCACGTTCCGAAACAACCTCTCCATATGGGAGAACCAATGAGTCACTGCTACTGGCTCCCCTTTCCCGTTATAGCAATCGGGCCTCATGGAAGTGATGGTCTTAAGAGCGCGACCATAGTTGTCTCTAGCCCTGACGGCATTCTCCCGAATCATAGGGTTTCTGGGCTCCACAACATTAGGAACCGTTGGGTGAGTAGGCACTTCTTGCGCTTGAGGCACACTGGGTCTCAATACGTCTGCAATTGCCTGCATCACAATCCCGCGAATCGCCTCAACAGCTGCGGCATCAAACAGTGCCGGCGCTTGGGTCTGATCTTGACCTTCACGCTTTTTGCTGGACGCAAGACTCTGACTCGTGCTCATCCTGAACACCTCTTCCTGCTGGCCTAGGATCTTGACTAGTCCCACCACCGGCTCGAATTGAGTTTCTCGTGCTTCTTGGGTTCACCATCTGTTTACCGATCTAATTCCAAGCATTCAATACATTAATATTATGCAATATACTTATGCAATATACCAACGTAAAGGAATTACTCAGAATAGATCAACTTGGCATTTTATAGATGAACCTTCGAACTGTTACACAAGCTACACATAAGTCTATCATCCGAGCGCTAGGACAACATTGCTCGAAGATAAAAGTGTTTCCCAGAGTACTTGCCGCAATACTGAAATATTACACATAGTACAAACTTGGAATGCTAAGAAACGAAACTACTGCGATAGGCAACGCCAATCCTCCTCAAGGTGTTCCAACACGTCTTCCATAAGACTGGCTACCCGTGCATGGTCTCTTCGGGCTAGGCTCACCATCGAGCTCTGGCGATGGGTTTCGCACCCGGCTTGACCCTGAAGCACATGGTCCTATTTCAGTCATGGTAAGGTATGGGTCGTCCATGACTGGCCCTCCTATCCCAGCCCTTCTCTGAGTACTGGCGATCAGCTCATCCCATTGACGCTCCTGTTCTGCAGAGATTACCTCACTCTGGCGGAGGATCTCCTACAGTTGGGATTCTGACCTCCTTCTTCTTGGAGTAGGGATAGGCTGAGATTCCTTGTCACTTCTCCTAATACCGTACTCGGTATACAGTGCCTCCCAATCAGCTTCTGACATGGGTGCGTACTCTGGCACTGGTGGCAACTCTTGCATAGGTGGTAGCTCTATACTGGGGTGAATAAATTGTATCCCCGTTTCCTGACTATCCACCAGCAAGTGCCTCAAGTCATCGAACTCCTGGTTTTGTCCGCTGAGGTCTATCTCGGCATCCTCCTCGGGATCATCCTCGATGGGGTCCTCTTCCTCATCTTCCTCTTCGGGGTCATCCTCTATGGGGTCCTCTTCCTCATCTTCCTCCTCGCTCCCTTCAATAATCATATCCATCAGGTAATCGTCATGGTAGTACCCTCTCGCGTACCTCGACGATTCATCTCCTTGCATTGCTTCCTCCCTTGGTGGCTCCATTGGTGCTGTCACAGGAACTACAGCATTCCTTGACACCAGGACTACCGACTCAGGAAGCACATGCTTGATCTCTTCAGATGGGCTGCTCGGGCCTCCAACCTCGAAGCACCTCTGGGGTATAGGGAAGTCTAGCCTCTCGGTAGATGGTGAATCCATCTCGGCATCTTCCGACCCCTTCTTCAGAGAGAGACATGCACCCATCTCCTATAGGAAAACGATGAAGGAATTAGTCTTTCTAGACATAGAAGCAAGCTTACTATATCAGACTATCCAGAAGACATGACTATGAATGGTATTTTTAAATTCTTTTTACTTTGAAAATTCAGAGCCCTTCTTAAAACATTTTTAAAAATGGATAAATGATTTAAAAATCCCAAACCCGTTTTAAAACCTTTCTCTCTGATACCACAAATGTAACACCCCCAAAACTTAACCCTTTTGGAAAGGTATTACCGCCAGTGACCCCAGTGTTCCTTACCGAGATCACCCAAGGCTTTACCATTTAAATACAATTTATGAAATACAAATGATACATAATGATCAAAGCATTCAATTCCAAAACATAACATTGTCAAGGAACAAGAGTTACGGGATTACAACCCAATCCAGAATAGGAAAACACAGAGTTTAAACCAAACACAACGGAAGTCTTAGAAAGCACATTACAACCAAAGTCATTTTCCAAAAGATCTCAACCTGATTAAAGAAATAATTAAGACGTTCAAAAACCACCGTCGACTCCATAGTCCTTCTAATCTTCTGAGCTACTTTCGATCTGATGTGCCGAATCGAACGGATGACACCAGCCAACCATGCAAGGGAAAATATTGGTTGGTTAGTCTGAATGAATAGACTAGCAAGGGTACAAAGCAGAAGGTTCTAAGCAGTCGTATTAGGTTAGACTCCTCGTCCCTCGAATAATAATCGAGTACGCTTGTCAACCACCATACTCCTACCGGAATAAACAAGAGGTATGCACAAGAGAAGATTCTGGAAGACTGAATCTTCACAGAAATCGACTCGAAAAGAAGACTCCAACGAAAATGAGTCTTTAAGGAAGTATGACAAATCTAGAATGTTACAGAATCATACAACAATGATTTAAAAGTTGACTGAGATGCTTCGGTTCACGACCAACCTCATCGCATACAGCGAATCCAGATTGGAAAGATAACGTACTATGATCAAAGTCGAGATGAGTTTTCCTAGCTGCACTATAACTTAGCCGCACTACTCGCCCAAGGCTTATTAATTATGTACGTCGAGTAGCACTTATCTGATTTATGTTTCAAAAACACACACCACGTTATTAGACTTTTACATGTGTACCCCATCATTGGGACGACACATCTTAGTATACGTTTCGTCGAGAGTGACGTACACCGGAAGGTTTGCGACACCAGCTAAGTGTCCTGTCTCTACACACTTGTGAAAGAGACCGATCATGATCTTAGAATAGTACCAGATGGAGACGAGCCACCCCGATACCAGATTATAAAGAAACGACTGGACAAAGTCCGAGTAACGTTCCTATCTAACAGTGCTAACTAAACAGTTACAGCACAATAACAGTTACAGGATAAATCCACATAAAGGCCCGAAAGGCGATCACAGATAATAGCGTTGTTCTAACAGATATACAACCTATTATATGATTTTCAAAACAGTTTATCAAAACCGTTTCCAGACAAACAGAGTATTCATTCCAAATTAATTACTCAGATAAACTACTGATAATTAATGTAAATATGGAACGAACGAGCAAGAGCGAACCGCCACTTGCCTTAATCCGCAGAATAGCCTAACGACGACAATTGGATTCCGGGCTCGACACGGGTATAGCTCTGACAGCACAACAACCTTCAAGTCGACCCATAAAAGGAACCCTAAGTTAGATCCGACATAACAACAGTATGAATCTAAAATGACGAAGGACAACGAAAGGAAAGACGCCACGACGACAACCAACCAAGCCAAAGCCACGAAGGCATTCTGGGCACTGGCGGCGGTCGCTGTTCTTGGCGGCGGTCGCCGCATTCATCACGGCGGGCGCCGTGAAGAACACGGACGACTGAAACGAGAGAAATCTCACCAAAACGATGTGCGTTTCGACCCCTTTCCGCCTTGCTTGGGTTCTGACCTCCAAAGGCAACCAAAAGGCTTCTAAAGGGCTGCTGGAAACACCACCAAACGACACCGACGAGAGCTTGCAAACTCCGGCGAAACACAACTCTGACGACACGAAAATTTGGTAGAGGTTCGGTGTTTGGGATGGCTCAAATCTCTCCCCCAACACCGCCTTTTATAGCCAAAGCATCTGGAGCACGAAAAATGGGCCTACGAAGGCTAGTTCGGCACTCGCCAGAACCACGCCGGCGACCATCGGGCAAGGACTGCCGGACAACGACGGTGGTAATTACGGCGGGCGCCGTAATTTACGGCGGTCGCCTCCATAGCCTGGCACGCCAGCTACCACCTCGAGCATTGGGACGGCGGGCGCCGTGACTGTACGGGGGTCGCCGTTCTTGGATCCGCGATGGCGGTCGCTGCGACTGTATGACGGTCGCTGAGATCAGCTTTTCCCGCCCGTTCAGCTTTGAACGAACATGACATTAAACCGGGATAAAAATTATCGTACACGAACGAATATTAAAATCCAAGGCATGTTGTCTGTATATTATTTCACTGAGAAAAATATTACAGATACAGAGCACATTACAGAATGTCTCAAACTCTCTGTATTAAATCCGACGTACACAACGGGTACTCGGGAAAATTCCAAAATTCCCAAAATAGCCTTACAAAAATACGGGGTATCACAGGTGCCGCGATCGCGGTTCCTCGGGGCAAGTCGAGAATTATATGCAGGGGCAGAGAAGTGTGAAGAGCGCGGAGCCACAAGGGGTCGCGATCGCGGTCCATGGGCCGCGATCGCGGGTCATCAACGCAGAAAGTTCAGACTTTTCCCGAATCTATCTTTTCTGTTTTCTTTTCTTATTTTATCATTTTATTCCGTTTCTTTTCTTATTGGGCTAGGTCATTTGTTAGAAGCCTTATATATACTCTCTTTAGCATTAGGTTTGAGAGTTTTCCATTCTAGAGTTTCATTTCATCGTTGCCACTTTTCATACTTTTGAAGTTCATCATGTTTATGAGGAGCTAAGCCTCTTTTGCTTAGTCCGGTAATGAAAGCATAAGTTTATTCATTTGGTTGTGAGGTTTTGTTCCTATCTATCTTATCCTATTGAGTTATATCTTTTCTCTTGCACAAATTCTTATTTGGATGTTTGTTGGTTTATCTAGATTGATCACCTAGGTTTATTGATTTCATTCATATTGCTAATACTAGGGAACTGTTGGACTAACGCTCTAGTTCGAGTAGCGAGCATAGATTATAACCGCCACTGTGGAATTTATCTATGTAGAGAATTGATTACATGTTGAATGCTTCTGGTTGAGGTGTTATGTGTATCCTGGTTAATTCTTATATGCATTGCTGCCTTTGGATTGAATCACTAGTGGTGCTAGGGTTATTCATTGGTAAGGGTTCTTAGGTTTGGTTGATCTTTGAATCTACCCAAGATCAGGACAGGAATAACCGAATAGGAAGATAGGACATAATCAAGGAACAACCGTTGGATGACTTATGTGGACATTACTTGGCTAAGTGTTTTCTCTCTTTGATATTTCATTCATCTACTTTGCTGTGATTGATTTGATTGTGACCAACCAACTTACAACCCCCTCCCCCTTTTAGTGACTTGCATGCAACCACCATTAGTTTCGCTCCTTCCTTGTGGGATCAACCCTTACTTATTGACTATACTAGTTTATTTGTGAGGTTTTATATTTGACAGCTACGAACGACAGCACGTCAAAAATTTGGCGCCGTTGCCGGGGAAGGCAAGTTTTGAGCTTTTGGTGTTTTTGTGTGTGTTTCGAAATTTTTGTGTGATTTTTGTGTGTTTGCTTGTGTGTGTGGACCTATCTTATGGTCCACACCCGTACTGTTGACTCTCCACCTTTAGCTATTGATTCAGAGATTGAGCAGACATTGAGGGAGAATCGGAGGGCAATAGCGATTTTGGCCGATCCACCTAGAGCGATACTGCAGGAAGAGATCGACGAAGAAGAAGTGATGGCTGACAATCCACCCACGTTGAGGCAACTTACTGCTCCTAACTTGGAGCAGCAGCCACTGGCCTTAGAGTTCCCTGAGCTCCCAGCGGGAGTAAACTTTGAGCTCAAGTCTGGGCTTATCCATCTTTTGCCCCAGTTCCATGGGCTAAGTGGAGAGGACCCAAACAAGCATCTCTCGGAGTTTCACGCCGTGTGTACGTCCATGAAGCCACGCAACGTAACGGAGGACCAAATCAAGTTGAGGGCTTTTCCTTTCTTGCTTAAGGATTCAGCCAACGAATGGTTTTACTACCTCACCCCAGGTAGCATCAATACCTGGGGAAAGATGAAGAAGGCATTTCTGGAGAAGTACTTTCCAGCAACAAAGTTGAACAGTCTCAAGCGCAACCTGAGCAACATAGAGCAGCATGGGACGGAGACGCTCTACGAGTACTATGAGCGTTTCAAGAGGTTGTGCTCCAGCTGTCCTTACCACGGGTACTCAGACCAAGATTTGGTATTATACCTATATGGGGGATTGCTGGATGAAGTGCGACGAATGGTGAATGCGGCATGTGGAGGCAACATACTGAACAAGACACCTGCCGGAGCATTTGAGATATTCAGCGAGTTGTCGGAAGGCTCAAGGCAATTCAGTAAGAGGGCGAGCGCCCAGGCAGTGAAATCCACTACAAGTGATCATGCTCCCCCATCTATGGTGAAAGACATGAGCGAAATGAAGGAGATGATCAAGGTTTTGATGAGGAAGGAAGGACCGCAGAGGGTCAAGGAGTGCGAATTTTGCTATGCTACTTCGCATGCAACTGACGCATGTCCTACACTCCACGAGGAGTCCACTGAGCAAGTCAACGTTGTTGGGGGGTACCAACAAAGACCACGGTACGACCCCTATTCCAGTACCTACAATCCCGGGTGGAGAGATCACCCGAATTTAAGGTACGGGAACACGCAGAACGTGGAGAACCCCCCCTGAGTTCCGACCAAGACCCCCTCAGTAATACCAGCAGTAGCAGCAGTACCCCCAGAGGCAGTTTCAAGGAGGCCAGCAGTTCAGATGCCAAACAGATCAAAGACCGCAAGGGCAAGGAGCTCCCCGCACCACCAATCTTGAGGACCAGGTCAATACACTGGCGCAGCATATGACTACGCTGACGCAGACCGTGGGAACCAAGTAGCAAAACATGGTTCAGTTTCAACACGAGACCAAGTCCAGCATACAGAACTTAGAGAAGCAGGTGGGGCAGATCTCCCAAGCGGTTAGCAAGCTTGAAGTTAGAGAGTCACGAGCACTCCCATCTCAAACTGAGATAAATCCAAGGCAAAACGTCAACTCCATGACGTCAAGGCCAAGATGGGAGCATGAAGAAGAAAAACCGCCAACCGAGAAGTACGAGGACGAATCGCGACCGTGGGCAATTTTCCGCGATCGCGGGTCTATTGAGCAAGAGAATGGGCAAGATGCGCCGATTAAGCGCGATCGCGGGTAGGATAGCTGCGACCGCACGGCCCCAGTGTAAGAACCGCGATCGCGGGGTGAAAACCGCGATCAAACTTCGGAAAGCGGGCCGTCTCCACTTACATTTATGACGCGGTATGTCTACCCGGAGGGATATTTTGACATCCCAGTGCCATTCCCTGCTGCGCTAGAAGATGACGAACCCATTGAGGGACTGAAGGGAATGTAAGAGGAAGAGGGCGGTTAAGGAGAAGAAAAAGGTGCAAGTTAGTGAGAATGTGTCCGCTATGCTACAAAAGCGGATACCCAAGAAGGCGAGTGACCCTGGGATGTTCACTATTCCCTGCAAGATTGGGGGTACCTTGCCTCTCTCACTGTACGAGTCTCTGGAGGTGGGACCATTAGAGAAGACGGGGATCGTCATCCAGCTGGCGGATAACTCCTACGTCTACCCCAAAGGAGTGGTGCAGGATGTGCTAGTCGAGGTGGACAAGTTGGTGTTCCATGCAGACTTCTTTGTGATGGACACGGGGCAGGACAAGGATGCAGCCCCGGTAATGCTAGGAAGGCCGTTTATGAACACGGCGGGTATAAAGATCAATGTGAGCAGCGGTTCGCTCACAATGGAATTCGACGGGGTGAGGGTCGGTTTCAACATAAATGATGCAAATCGACACCCTCCGGATGGAAACCCCGAGTGCTCAATGGAAGTGAGCGAACCAAGTTGAGGAGAGAGAGTAGTATGTCGAGCCATGACAATAACTAAGGCGTTGTCCGGGAGGCAACCCGAGGTATGTCTTTCTTTCTTGTCTTTTCATTACATGTGTTCTTTTTTGTTTTTGCTTTCGTTTTTTTTCTTGCATTTAGACTAACCTGCAGGAACGAGGCCCCGAGCCATAATTGGAGATGGTGTTAACCACGCGCCAACAATGTAAGTCTCCTAGTTCCCTGCACTCGAAAACAAAATAAATAATAAAAAAAATAGTTCTACCGAAGGCCAGCTGTCCGAGTTTTTCCATGGAGAGAAGGTGCGCATCATGCTGCCAAGGAGGAGACATTCGCCCCACATTTTTATTTGGCAATGATGATGGCCCTACAATCGACAGGTGAGGAGGAGGAACACTAGAGCCCGCCACACGAGTACATCTGGGCCCATTTTTGTGTTCATTGAAGGTCGTGCAGCCCCGATTCCTTTGCTATTCCACTACACCTTACGGTGGGTCTATTTGGTTGCACGGTGGAGTTTGTTTGAAGACCGGCACAACACCAGAGACCTATGCTTTATTGATATACCGCCAGCAACAACATCCGTGTCCAAGCCAGCTCGGCGACACCTGTGAGTTATTTTGTTTTTCCCCTATGCTTCATATTTTTTGTCTTTCATTATATTGAGGACAATGCAATGTTTAAGCATGGGGGAGTGTTCTATACTTGTTAGTCATTGAGGAGAAAAGAAAAAGAAAAAAGCCAAAACTTTGAAAAAAGGCAAAAATAGAAATCCTGGGATAAGTCGAAAACCCGAAAGGGCGGCTTAGGTAATAAGAAGGTGGCTTGGACCAGCATTAGGCTGGGGTAATAATTGGTCAAGAGTGATGTGAGTTTTATGTGAGCCCATCTATTGAAAAATGAAATGAGTAGCTTGGTAAAAACCCGAAATGGCGCCTTGGCAAAATGAGTGAAAAGAAGAAGAGTGATTTTTAGGAATCATCATTTTACCTGGCGTGGCGACATAAGAAGAGGAGATATAAGGAGGATTCGGGTAGGTCACTCTAGGAGATATAAGAAGATAGATGGAGGCTAGGATTAGATTTTTTTTCACTTTATGGTGTTCGAGATAAGCTTGGGGGAAGTACTCTGCTTTCCGTTAAGCTTGGTTGGTGTTGAGTTATGTGTTGTATGTTGTGTTGAGCTTATTGTGTGGTGCTTTGGAGTTTCATGTTTAGGTGCAATTCTTAGTGGAGATGGTTTTTCTATGCTTCCTGAGACCTTGGGGATTTGATTGGAGGAGTAGGTTTCTTTTAGCTTACTCGAGGACGAGAAAGGTTTAAGCATGGAGGAGTTTGATCAACTCTACTTTGTAGGGTTTAACTAGGAGTTGTTACCGGTGTTTTGGGTTCCAATTATATGGGTTTAGAGCACAACTGTAGAGTATTGAGTTGAGGAGAAGAAGTGTGGAATTGGTGGTTTGGAGGAGCTTAAACGAAGATATCCAGAAGACGAGGAGTAGACTACTTGAAGAGACTAAGGAAGAGTAGAAGAAAGAGCCACACGAAGGAGAAGAAAGGAGGATTCGCGACCAAGGGCGACTGCGGGCGAGTTTGGAAGCCGATCGCGGAGAATTCGTGACGAACGAGCGAGAAAAGCCATTTTCCGCGACCGCGGAAAATATGCCGCGCCCGCGGAAAATCCCTTCTGTGAGACAAAGTCGAGAGAAATATTCCAATTTCCACGACCGCGGAATTCTTTCCGCGATCGCGGAAGCACACGGCAGCGGCCCGCGAGAGATCTCGTTCGAAGTTACTTTTGCTATTTTCTTTTTCTTTTCTTTTCTTTATTCCGAGTTTATTAGTTTATTTCCTTTTAGATGAGACTTGTTATCTTTTCACTATAGTTTTAGGGTTAGGTTATTTAAACCTAGTTTCCCTTTCATTATTCATCATCACGTTACATTCAGTTTTCCATTCAGCATACTTTTCCCTTTGAAGTTTATTGTTTCCAAGAACTATGAAGAACTAAGCACCCTTTGTTTAGTCCGACAATTGAAGCCTTCATTTGATTCATGATTGTGAGGTTATAACTCTATTTCCTATTCCTTTGGATTATATATTTTCTCTTGAGCATATTCCTATTGATTCTTATTGATTTGATTAGCCTGGCCAGCTAGTTGATATTAGTAATTGTCTATTGCTAGGGTTAGGATATTTCGAGTTGAGATTCCTTATCTATTGTAGCATCCATGATATTCTAGGACTAGTTGGACTAGTTTATTATGAAAGAGAATTGATTATGTGCTAAATGCTGCGAAACATCGGTGTTGTATATAACCTGGTTAATTCCTATGCTCTATGCTGCTGTTGTTCTAAATCTTGATAGTTTCTCGTGCGTTCAATAGTAAGGGTTGCCAGGCCGAGTTGGACTGGTGACTATTTCAGAATAGGGACAGGAATAATCAAAGGAAGGAATAAAGATAACCTAGGATCAATCTATTAAATGAATGATGGATATTTGTTTGGCTAAATGTTTTTCCTTAATTGATTACAAACCCTTTGCTTCTGTTTGTTTTGTTTACTTTGTTTACACCAACCAACCAAAACCCCCCATTGTTACTATTGCATGCAATCTACATAAAGATAAACAACTCCTCCCTGTGGGATTCGACCCTTACTTGCCTATTCTACTGAGTTAGGTTTGTTAGGATTATTTTGATTAGGCGATACGACTTTAGCCTGCTATCATCGGGTCATGTGGGGCCAATATAAATGTTCCTTAAGTGCAGCTAAGGTCTTGGCAATCCCAAGGTGGCCACAACCCTCATGTGCTTCTTGTATGAGAAGAGCCATAATAGAGGATTGGGGTATACACAACTTCCCAACCCGGAAAAGATAACCTACATCCAAAATATAACCCTCAAACTCTCCCTTAGATGTGCAGGTTTCATAAATACAAATCTTTAATCAAAGAAAATCCCAAAACCTTGGCCTCCAACTGAGTAAAGAGGACATACCTGCGTGATAGCGCATCGGCCACCACATTCTCTCTACCTTGCTTGTGTAGCACCACATAAGGAAATGTCTCTATGAACTCCACCCAGCGAGCATGACGCGGGCCGAGAGTCGATTGGTGCTTCAAGTAGGCCAAGGCCTCATGGTCCGTGTGGATGACGAATTCCTTGGACCACAAGTAATGTTGTCATTTCTTCAACACCCGGATGAGAGCATAAACCTCTTTGTCATAAGTGGGATAGTTGAGAGTGGCGCCGGACAACTTCTCACTGAAGTAGGCCATCAGCCGCCTTTCTTGAAGCAAGACGCCGCCAATGCCAAAGTTGGATGCATCACACTCAACCTCAAACATATTGTTGAAGTCGGGCAACTAGAGGAGAGGGGCATTGCACAGCCTGTCTTTAAGTGTCTGGAAGGCGGCCTCATGTTTGTCATTCCAATCGACCGAGGCTCCCTTCTTGGTGAGATCGTGCAACAGGGTTGCAATTGTGCTAAAGTCACGCACAAAGCGTCGGTAGAAGCCAGCCAACCCCAAGAATGATCGAAACATGGTCGGCGTCGTGGGGGTAAGCCACTCCTTAATAGATTGGAACTTCTCTTGGTCCACTTGTAGGCCGTCCATAGAGACGACAAATCCTAGAAAAACTATTGTGTCCGAGCAAAACACACATTTTGCCAAATTGGCATACAGGTGCTCGCTCTTAAGGCAGTCTAGGACATGTCTAAGGTGGTCTACATGATCCTCCAAACTACGGCTATAAACCAAAATGTCATCAAAATACACAACAATAAAATTTCCCAAAAATTGTCTAAGTACATGGTTCATAAGCCACATGAAAGTGCTCAGGGTGTTGGTGTGGCCGAAAGGCATCACAAGCCACTCATAGAGACCATACTTGGTCTTGAAGGCAGTCTTCCACTCATCGCCTTCCTTTATCCAAATCTGGTGGTAGCCACTCCTAAGATCGATCTTGGAGAAAAGGGTGGCTCCATGTAGCTCATCTAGCATGTCGTTGAGGCGCGGTATAGGATGACGGTACTTGGCCGTGATCTGGTTGATTGCCCGACAGTCGACACACATGCGCCATGTGCCATTCTTCTTAGGCACTAGGATCACTGGCACAACACACGGACTTAGGCTCTCGCGGACATAGCCCTTGTCCATAAACTCTTGCACCTATCTCTGAAGCTCCTTAGTCTCCTCGGGGTTGGTTCGGTAAGCAGCCCGGTTAGGCAAGGAAGCGCCGGGAACCAGGTCAATTTGATGTTTGATGCCGCGCACAAGAGGCAGCCCTGCAGGAAGCTCATCGGGCATGACGTCCTGAAACTCCTGCAAAAGAAAGGATACAGAAAGAGGTAGATCATCTAGACTCTTAGCAATAGAAAGACACGTAAAATGGAACATAATAATACAAGGAGAACTTCCCTGAAAGGCTGGAGTGAGGTCCCTGGCACGTGCCATCAAGAGCCTATGCTCGCACCGGCCCTACAAGGGAGGCATTGCGTCATCTTGGGACTAATCGCTCACGGCGCGGGGTGCGCACGCATGCAGTGTCTTGCTCGCGGCGAGGGGCTGGAGCTGCTATGTAGGCGAGGTCGCATTTTCCGCGAGAGGCGTGCGTAGGTACTGGTAAAGACGCACGCACTAGCGTCGGGCGTCGCGGTCTCACGCTTTCCACGGGTGTCACGTGTCGAGGGTTGTGACTCATTGTGGCGTGCGATAGCATCGGCCTTCTTAGCGGCCTCCTTGGCCTTTTCCCGACTTCTTTCCACTTGATCATGTAAAATCTCTTGAGGCGTCATGGGAAGGAGGGTGACTCGCCGGCCACCATGCATGAACAAGTAAGTGTTCAAGAAGCCGTCATGGATGGCTTTCTTATCAAACTGCCAAGGCCTACCAAGAATAAGATGAGTAGCATCCATTGCTACAATATCACATAAAACGGTAACTTGATATTGACCAATTTGAAATGTGATGTGGCATTGCCTGTTTACCACATCACCCTTACCTTCAGAAATCCACTAAAGCCCATATGGTTGAGGGTGCGGCATAGTTGCTAGCTTTAGGTGGTTGACCACCTTCTCATTCACTATGTTGCAACACGAACCACCATCTATGATGACACTCAGGGAGGCTGTCTGGACCAGGCAACGGGTGTGGAACAAATTCTCCCGTTGATCCATCAAAGCTGCCTCATTCAGCGTGAGGACACGCCTGGTGACAAGGCTCAAATGAGTGTCGACGTCCAGCTCATGCACGACACACAAGTAGTCATCGACCTCGTCGGCGTCCGTTAGGTCGTTGTCCACATCATCCAAAGTCTTATCATCAAAGGACTCGTATCCCGAGCCTTGCGTGAATAGGATTTTCTTCTGATTTGGGCAATCTCTCTGAATGTGGCCTCGTCCGCCACACTTGAAGCAGGCTTAGTCACGGGTCCTCTCTGCACGCGGAGCCGGCGCATTGGCCACAGCAATTGTCAAAGCAGCGCGCGGCGCGTCTGCGGCCTTGTATGGGTCGCGGCTGGCTGTGGGGTGGGATGTCCTAGGCTGCACATTCGAAAGCACATTAGTATTAAAAGAAGCACTAGGACGAGAGTCATACCTGAGGGAAGTGGTTTATGGCCACAGAGCCTGTTTCTTGCGCATAAGCTGCTGGTGAAGTTGCATGGCTGCATGGGTGAGGTTGTTGATGTCCTTGATGGGAAGGATCTCCACCTGGTCCCGGATGGAAGTGTTGAGGCCACTTAGGAACTTGGTGCGCAGGGTAGAAGGGGAAGCACTCATGTCCGCCTTGTAATACATGTCTTCAAGCTTGGAGAAGAACTCTAGCGGTGTCATGGTTCCTTGGCGAGCGAGCGCAATATCCATCCTCATTCTATTGTGGTAGTCGTTAGGGACGTACTTCCTTCTCATGATGAACACAAGTTGGTGCCATTGCTCAACGGGCTCAAGGTGGCGCCTAATGCGGTCCGTGACAAAACGGTAGCACCATGTGCGCGCGGTGCCCCGGAAGTGGAGGATGGCAATTTCGACCTTCTCGTGTTCCTCGTTTTGGCAATGGTTCAGCGCGTACTCTGTAGCCAGCACCCAATCCAAAAAGGTAGAAGGATCATATTCACCAAAGAATAGTTCGATGGTTACTTTGTTGTCATGGCGGCCGACAAATTGGGGAGCCACAGGCAGGCGGTCTTCATAGCGCTTGGCATCAGCGTAGGGCCTCTTGTTGTCATCATCATCATGGGCCCGGGGATCATAGAAGTCGGCCGCAGCTGGATCATGCCGAGGGCGCCGTTGGCGGCGTCGGCCATCATGGTCGTCATGGATGAGTTCGCGCGTGGCGGGAGCTGGATGGCGGCCACGATCATCATTGTAGTGGAAAACAGAACCACCATGGCGGCCTTGGCCGCGTGTCTCAGTCTCCACTCGAGGAGAAATGTAGTCCGATGGGTAGTGTTGGCTCTCCACGGGGTCACCGAGGGGGTGAAAATTGCCTGGGTTCGGCTCTCCCGCAGTCTCAAAGCCAACATCATCAAATTCATTAAAGACAATAGAAGTATACCTGCGACGCGGCGCGGAGCCAATGTGGGTGTCGTGGTCTCGGCTGTGGCCTGGATGCGTAGGTCTTCGTGTGTCTGTCGCGGCCGCTGGTTTGGCCGCGCGTAGCCTCGCGTCGGCACTCCATGTCATCGTGGTGTTGCTCAGTGCGCTGCATGCGCTCATACCTGCCACGACGATCCGTGGTGTTGACATAGGGGTAGGGCCCCAAGTCAGCCGCAGGGGAATCATGCTCGTCCGAATCATAGGCCTCAGCTGAGGAAAAGGGTGACCGCGGCGGTGGCTGGTAGCTGTCATATCCTAGGTCCTCGTTATGGCTCTCAATGATGGAGTGGAGCCGTCGAAGTCCAGGCTGTTGCTGTGAAGACGAGGGCATTGCGCCTTTTCTTTTGTCCAGGCAGCGGGTCGTATCTGTAGGTGGCGGCGGCGGCAAGTTTGGATCTACGCCTACGGGCTCGGCTGCAGGGCCAATTTGTTGGGCCCGTGCGATGGCTAGGGAAAGTTGGCGATTGAGCTCCGCATTCTCGGCCTCCAAATCCTGTTTGGCATTCTCGACAGCCTCACGCTCGGCCTGAAGTGCAGTAAAGGCCTTGTCTGATTCTGTCCCTAAAGTCATGGCGGCCAATGTCATGGCATCGCGGCGGAGGCCGCAGCGTCGTCACTGATAGAACAAGTCACGGCGCGGGGTGCGGGCGATGAGGTGCAGTTGTTGCACGCGAGGCTCTGGACGACTTGGGCAATGGCTCTGGCGCGCGCCCTAGTGATTGGGCCCTCTGACTTGACGTTGAGCATGTCATCCTCTTGGGCCTCCGTCAATGTCCCAGTCGGGGTTGCATCACACAATTTGTCTTGCACGGCTATAACTCAAAAATTATTGGAGTCTTGTCCGTTCCTCGTTCGTTCGTTCTTTCTAGCAAACGATGGCAAGGTGATCTAGTTCCGTACTCGTGTGGACTAATTAGAGGAGTCACAATTGAGACTCTATTCTCTAGGGTGATCCCGGAAACAAATTTTGTATCAAAAGATATATTACTCTTTCATATATGGTTCGTATCAAGTTTATGCATGATATCCTTAGTTAGATGTTAGAAAACTATTTTCTGAAATTCCGCTTAAAACATCTAAATCTGTACATAATATGCTTGAAAGTTGATATTTTTCTCTTCAATATAGACTTAATTACAAGATTGTTATATTAAAAGTGCAAGATGCAAAATATTTTCCAGTTTTCTCCAATATCACGTGTACTATCATAATCAAATTTCTACAATTCTTATATCGGTGTTTTGTTTGAAATTCATATTATAGTGTTCACGTATAAGTGTTATAAGTTTTATCAGGAGAATAAAAAATTGAGAAATAGCACCCAATACCCCTATTTACTAACCCATTTGCAATTCTAACCAAACCTTTTTTGTTTTTGCAAGACTACCCCATTGACTTTTTTTTCTTTGTTTTTTGAAAAATACCCCCTAAATAAATAGGTAAACTAAAATTAGAATTTTCTTTTTCTTTTGAAAAAATAAATATGATTTGACAATAAAATTATAATAATAATTTAATTTAAAAAATTTTAAACTTAAATAAAATTTGATTAAAATTTCAAAAGCTGAAATTTTCATTTTTTTTTCCTGATTTCTCTTTCAAATTTCTTTATTTCTTTCAGCCTTAAATTCTTCGACCCAGAATCTCCAAACCCTAAAACTTCTTAGAACCCTAAAACTTCTTCGGTTAGCTTCATCATGTCAATCTGGAGATGGCGTCGCGAACCACGGCCTCCAATTCGGTGTCGAACTTGGAGAGCACGCGCGAGGGGGAGAAAGAAGAAGATGGAATCGTCTGCTCCGCGCCGCGACCGAGCCCTAGCCGTGGCGGCGAAGGGGAGAATGAGATGGAGCCGCACTATTCTCACCAACCGCAAGCTGAAGTTCATGAAGAGAAAGAGACCACGAGGAGCAGCGAAGCCGGCCGCTAGCCGCCCACCGGCGAGGAAAACGAGATAAATCTTGTTAAAAACGATGGTGATGGGCTTGCAAAACAGCGAGAAGACAACGACGGTGATGTGCTTGCAAAACTCAGACTGTGCTGGAAAAGGTTGACTTGACGACGACGAAGACGGACGACGAGGTGCAGTGCTGGCTGCATTTCAAGTATGTATACAGAATGAGAATTTTGAATTTGGGGTTTTCAATTTCAGAGTTTGAAATTAAATTGAATTTTGGTGTTTTCGAATTTGATCGAACTTGAAATTGTGTAGAGTTCATTTGTGAATCTTAACATGGTTTTTCTCTTTGGCTTCAGCTCGTGCGTAATGGGGAGGTAACCATAGTGAGGCAAATCACAAGAGTGTCAAGTGATAAGAAATTAGAGTCTTATATACAGATACTCCCACTGAAGGCAAGTTTTAGATGTTCTATATGTAAAAAAAACTCCCTATTTCACAAGCAGTCTTTCTTAGTTTGATTTTTTTTGTCACTTTCAGGGAAGAAGTAGTTGTACCTCAACAATGGAATTGGGTTCAGATCTTGATGATCCTTGTTCCTTTGCTGAACCAACAAACTCTGGCCTTTCCTGTCTAGATCCTGTATGTGAAGTTGTATGTTGTTCAACCATATCATACATGTGCTTTTAACCTGATTCCGTTCAATTTCTTGTACAACAACCTTGCTGAATTAGATATATAAATCTCTAAAGTCTCGATATGGTAGATAGAATGGTACTTCATTTTTACAAGAATCCCCATCTTCTTAGTGCTCAAATTCTCATCTCAATCAATTAGGTGCGATTGTCCGATGCAAACGCTTATAGCAGCTGCAACGACTTCTTCCCTGCATCTCGTGATTCACATGATTCATCGACTGACGTTCTCAACGGTAGTTATTCAACTGAAAGAACCATGAGTCATGAAGGTAAAACTAAAATACCATTTTATTCAAGACTAACCTTATTCAACTACATGTGCTATTCATATAGTGAGCAATTCTTTTCTTTCAGGTAGTACTTATATTGCCTATCAGCGTTGCACCCTTTTGGGAAAACTCAAGCAAGATAGCATTTATTCTACAGTAAGCAGTGTGCTATCTCTCTTTGTCAAGATTGTAGCTTTGATCCCAGCTTTTTTTTCGACATCCCGGTCAAGAAGCAGCGAAGTTCTGCCCTCAAATGTTGATAACCACGTGAAGGATCAAGCAACATGCCCTCAAATAGAGAATGAAAAAGATCTTGTTTTGCCTTGTTTACAACGCCTCCAGAGAATTGAGACATTATGCGAGTAGCTCAGCAGTATGCCTCCAAGTATTCCTCATTTAAAGGAATTAATGCTCAACGAATCCTTGGATAGAATCAAGTGCGTTGAGTATGATCTCGACAAAACAAAGAGAGTAAGCATTCAAACGTTACAATGATCAAATCAATGATATGGAATCTTAACATGGTTTTGTGTTCATTATAGGCATTACATTATGCAATTACGGGTTCCTAGCTACAGGTAGCGGTTTCGACCAAGCGTTGTGCGACGTCACAAGTACCTAACTACCCTAATCGTCTGTCACAATTGTTGTGTCAAGTTCACAATGTGACCCTACACGTATGTGTTTTCCCCTGTCTTATTTCAATTTATCATTTATCTAATGCAGAACTCGGCTTGTTATACTTGTTCTTTAGCCCCACAAAGCAATGGTTACTTTGTGCTAAATGATGCATTCAGATTCGTTGGTGAAGATGAGGTGCAAGCAACTACCTTTGTGCAAGTGAAGGAATCTGTGAGGTGCAAGCAACTCCTGAATCGGCGTTATAGAAGAAGTCATTGAAGATGTTGACGTTTCAGTGGCGTTGAGTCCCGCAATATCTCAAGCAGGTATTTTTAGGGCGATACGTTGTAATATTATTCTTTAAATTATAAAAATCTTCATACATTGCTCTGTGATTGGTGCTTTTTGCATTTGGGTATTACACCTCTACTATGTTTTCTAGTTCGTGCAGTGCTGTATCTGACGCCTTTAGCCTGCTGAGCACATCTCTAATTCCAAGTTTACCTGTCAGTGGAAAATGTGATGAGTTGATGATAAAGCTGGCATCCATTGATTCTCATTAACAACAACTTATGTCTGAGCTCATGAAGATGAAGGCAAATGCAATTGAAAGTGCTAAAATGAAATGGGTTGCAAGGAACACATGATGGGTTTGTCCATTTTCTCGGTTTTTTAACCCTATTAGAACTTAGTGAGTATGACAAGTCAGTGAGTATGTCAGGATTGATTGTGTTTTGGTCAAATATTTTTGTATAACCTTCTTCTCCATACTGTATATACAAATTTCCAAGGGAGGAATTTACTTGAAGAAAGTGCAATATCTGCAAGTTTTTTTTCAAAATGTTCAAGTTACACTAGTTTGAATAGTGTCGATAGCCTAGTTCGATAGTGTCATCATTATCTTTTATCGTAAGTGATAAGTTTATTTTGTCAAAATGTAGATTACGAATGTCATATTATCAAATAAAAATGTTACATTTCCAAACAAATTTAAGAAAATTAGAGAAAATATAGAAGTATTTTACGAAAACTATTTATTGTAAGTGCTAAGTATTATCATGTAATATGGTTGAAGGTGAATATTAGATTACCAAAGAATAATGTCGCTCTTTATGTACTTTAAAATCTAATGTCGCACAACTTTCTATATGAAAATTGACAACAAAATATTTTTCATAGATTGAACATTTTCATGTAGACCTACATAATAAGGAATGTCACTGACAATATTCCAAAATCTTCCTCTAGTATTCATCAGCCATATCTATTTGGCACTTAATGAAAATCCAACAGAAGTTTGTGAGTCCACAAGCAAAGAAATGGCATGTTCAACCCGCTGGGTCAACCCGAACCCGACCCGCCCGACCCGAAAATTTTATCGACCCGAACCCGATTTGACCCAAACCCGACATGACCCGAACCCGACCCGTCCGACCCAGTTGACAGGTCTACTGACAGGATATATAAAGAATTGTGAAAGGATATTAACCCTACTAACTCCTTTTCATGAGAGTAAATAAACCGTCATAAATCTACGAGGGTGGCATTTCTGAAAACTGGTCGCCGATGTATTTTCTTCCTATTTTAATCACTCTTCTTCTTCCTATGTGATCTGGACTGCCACTCATGTTGGTCGGTAGGATTATTTCAAATCATATTGATCTTATCATGATATATATGGAATCATGACAGGATTGTTTCATATAAATTTAACCCAAACTAGTCCGTATTGAACCCGTCAGGATATATATGGAGTCATGACAGGATTGTGTTAAATTCTATGAATGCGTGAAAACGAATATGCGAAATATCATTAACGAAGAAAATTACATTAATTACTTTCGACTAAATATCAATTCAACTAATTCCAACAACACAAATTACATTAACTACTTTGAAACCATATCGACCATGACTTGTTTCTGTCTTCGAAGAAAAGAAAGTTCACAAGAAAAAGTCATAAGCAAATTACATTAACTAGGTTCAAAAGTAATATGAGTGGTAAGAGATCTTTCAACAGTTTGGATCTCTTACTACACAATCGCTTTCCTTATTTCAGGTGGTATGTTATATGGTTTCTCAGATGCCAAAGCTTTGGAGACTTCATCTTCAGCCAAGAGGAAAACAACACATTCAATTCTATCATCGCAATGTCGATATGCACAATACATGTGAAAACGCCAATCTCCTTGGGCACATGGTACAAATGCACGAATTATCATTGGACGAATACTTCATATCAGTGGTGTTCATATTTTTATCACATGGTATATTTGTATTTCATGCAATTATCATTGGACGAATACTTAATGTTAGTGGTGTTTATATTTTTGTTACATGGTATATTTGTATTGTCGGAATGAACAATTATAATGTCAGAGAAGTTTATATTTTTCATACTATAAACCTTAAATTCTTGTCATCCATTACAAATTTTATTGTCGACTTTAACTATATAAATGTCACTAATGAAATTCATTATACCTATAAACTACATATGTCAAAAGACTCAAATCTAAGCATGAACTATTAAGCAAATTAATTATCAAAAAACTTATGTATTGTATCAACATATAAGTGATAGAGTTTTTTTGTCAAAATGTATAATACTTATAAACAACATATGATAGTTAAGTTCTAGTTAAATGTCACCAAGCATACGTGACATGCTTACCTACATAGCATGAGAGGATACATACCATTTAAGTGTCATTTCATACTCGATCAACAAAGATGTTAAGGTCGAGTTAAATGACAGTTATGTGCGTACAGGTTAAATGGTAGTGAAATAGAAGTTACATGGCAGTTAAATGGAAGTTACATGACAATTAGGCAGTTAAATGTCAGTTAGGCAGTTGTGTAAAAAATGGGAGGGACATTGACTTTATAATATGCATATTACAAAGTAGAATGACAAGATGAGTGTAAGAGGGATGTGGAATGTCTGTCAAAGTACTAACATAGGGGATTCTCTGATATTTACAAAGATAAGTACATCCATGACATGATTCACAAGGGGATCAAACATGCGAATATTAAAGATCAAATCAGTTCATCACTCACAAGGGGATCAAACAGGCGAATATTAAGGATCAACTCAGCATCTTATGTAAACATTAACCCTTTATTAATTTCTTTTATGTAAACATTAACCCTTTGTGAAGCATGTTATTTATTTTCGTTTTATGTAATATAGTACTTTATGATAATGTCGCGTAATTTCAAACCATATTAAAGAAGACAGGACAGGTCAGTGAGTATGACAGGATTGGTTATGTATTTTCTTCCTATTTTTATCATTCTCTTATTTTTCCTATGTGATATGGACTGCCACTCATGTTGGTTGGTGTTGGGCCCAACATGCTCCAAAGGGATCGGTACAAGCGGATTGGGCCAAAGTCTAAGTGAAGAAAAAGGCCTGAAGAGACTAGAGGGAAGCGTCGGACACTCCTCAGACACATGGGATCCGACCAGCCCCGGAGATTTCGCCTAGAGCATTAATTGCTCGATCAGAGGCAAACGGTAACTAAATCAAGCCCGGAGTAATGACGCTATGAAGGAAGGATCCCGGAGATTACGTATAGGAATCAATAGGAGGATATCACGAAGATAGTAACGGACAAAAGGAGAAGATACCATAAATAAACCACGAAGAAACGATCGACAGATGACACGTCTACGAGCAACACTCACCTTCTCAGTTCTCAGAAAAACTTGTTAGCATATTGATCCCCGTTCAATTCCCCTAGAGCATTGTTTGACTACCGCCGGTCGAGCCATCAGAATAGCCGGTCGGACAAGACCCGATCTCTTATTTCTCAAGGATAAGTTGTACATCGATTCGATTCTGTCATCATTTGATCAATATATCATACTATAATTTTGCATCTATTCTTTACGTGGTTGATTGTTTATTTGGTTTTGATTTATTTTATATTATCCGATCGACTCGTTACCTCGTCTAAGGCAATTTAGGTCGATTGATCTTTTTGCCCCAAAACAGTTGGTAGGATTATTTCAAACCATATTGAACCTGTCATGATATATATGGAACCATGACAGGATTGTGTCATATTAATTTAACTCAAACTAGTCCATATTGAACCGTTAGGATATATATGAAATCATGACAGGATTGTGTTAAATTCTATGAATGCGCGAAAACGAATATGCGAATTATCATTAACGAAAATAATTACATTAACTACTTCCGATTAAATATCAATTCAACCAATTCCAACAACACAAATTACATTAACTACTTTGAAACCATATCGACCATGACTTCCTTTTGTCTTCGAAGAAAAGAAAGTTCACAACAAAAAGTGACATGGCAATTGTACGTGTAAAGTTTTTTTGGCAGTTGTGAAAATAAAGTTCACATCAAAGAACTTATGTATTATATCAACTTATAAGTGATAAGGTTTTTTTGTCAAAATGTATAATACCTATAAACAACATATGGTAGTTAAGTTCCAGTTAAATGTCACCAAGCATACCTGACAGGCTTAACTAAATGTCGTGACAAGATACGTACCATTTAAGTGCCATTTCATATTCAGTAAACAAAGATGTGGTAGTTAAGTTTCAGGTAAATGGCAGTTATGTGCGTGCAAGTTAAAGGACAGTTACATGACAGTTAGGCAGTTAAATGACATATAGGCAGTTGTGTAAAAAAATGGGAGGGACATTGACTTTATAATATACATATTATAAAGTAGCATGACAAGATGAGTGTAAGAGGGATGTATGTTAAAGTACTGACATAGGGGATTCTTTGATATTTACGAAGATAAGTACATCCATGACAAGATATAAAAAGAAAGGTAACAGGATATTAAACCTACTAACGCCTTTTTAGGAGAGTAAATAAACCGTCATAAATCTATGAGGGTGACATTTCTGAAAACTGGTCGCCGATGTATTTTCTTCCTATTTTAATCATTATCTTCTTCTTCCTATGTGATCTGGACTGCCACTCATGTTGGTCGGTAGGATTATTTCAAATCATATTGATCTTGTCATGATATATATGGAATCATGACAAGATTGTGTCATATCAATTTAACCCAAACTAGTCCGTATTGAACCCGTCAGGATATATATGGAGTCATGATAGGATTGTGTTAAATTCTATGAATGTTATCCTATCATAGACCCGCAATTATTTTTCTGACTTTGACTGTTGATTTTCCTGTCAATCTAAGATTGCACTTTTTCATTTAGTTCAGATGAACATTGTGTTATCATTCAAGAAAATACATGACCTTATGCTTTCAAAATTCAAGTCATAAATTTATTTAATGTGTGTACTCTATATATTTACTTGAATGCAACTAGAAAGAATATCAATGATAATGTTTTTTACTAGACATGATAATTCACAGTGTATGACAGGATAATTCTCTCTACTTAGTTCCTTTATTAGCATCAACTAATAATATGATGCTAAGTCATATGTTCTCAACCTATTTTGAATTTAAAAATTACATGTAAAGTGGTATCTTCTCATGTCCTGGGCTAGTAATTAATAATCTCGAAAGGAGGAAAAAGAGAAAGAAAATGGAGTATTGTTGAATGTCTAGGAGAAATTAACATGAACACTGACGTTCTTGGTGGAGTTACAGATGGGGCATGTATCCATAGAGGACCCACAAGAGCTGCAGAGGCAGAAGTGCCTGCATGACAGCACTAGCACGTTGCTCTCCATCCCCCACATCTCCTGCACATCCTTTTCTTTCTCTCCTCCTCCTCCACCACCGCCACCGCAACCGCCTTTCATTCGCCGACGGCGCTCGTTCTCGCCACCTTCCTCCACCGGAGAACCTACATTTCGCCACCGGTGCTCACCTTTCTCCTCGGTGCTCGCTCACCTTTCTCCTCGGTGCTCGATGATGGCATTTCGCCACCGGAGAACCTGCTCATCGGATCACCTGATGGCATTTCGCCTTTCGCCATCGGAGAACCTGATTACCGGAGAACCTACTCGCCGCGTCATCGTGGTGTTGGTGGTCGACCTTGCGTTGAGCCGGTGGCGGTGGGGACCTCGCGATGAGCCGGTGGCGGCAAACTTGGTCGTGGTGTTGGTGGTCGACGGTTTTCGCCTGGGTGCTGGATGATGGCATTTGGGGAAGACATATAGGAGGCAGAGAAGATGAAAAGAGCATCGTTGGCTCTAGGTTTTGGGCAATTTTGTGATTTTTAATTTCTTGTGAATTTTGGGAAATCTAAAAAAGTAAATGAATTTGAGTTTGGGTTCAAGATCAACAATTCGTCAGATGAAATCTGGAAAAGGAAAGTGAAAATTGATGAAAATAATTGGGTTGTATTTTAGGAGGGAACTTTGGGAGGGAAATTTGGGAGGGGGTTTTGGGAGGGAACTTTGGAAGAGAAATAATAATTAATGAAATTTGTGTACTTTTTTGTTTTTTGTTTTCCTTTTCTTTCCTCCAATTTTATTGATTTAACTTTCTTTTTAAATTAAAAGAAAAGATTTATTATTTTACAAAAATACACCAAATGGTGTAAATATGCAAAAAAAAAAAAGTCAAACTGATATTTTTGCAAGTCACTTTTTCATTTGGGGTATTCTTGCAAATCCGTATAAAAAATTTACCGTTAGCGTTTGATAGTAAATAAAGGGTGTTATTTTGCTAACTAGAGTAAATTCATCTACACGACAGTCCACAACCTGAACGCCAAAAAACTTATTTATTTTTGTTAGTTTGTCATTTGTCCGCTACATACAGGGTATCGTACAAATCCGAATACCCTTCAATTTGCATGTTACTAGATACAAGTTGATAAATTCCGGTTGGTCGATAGACGGGGACGTGTCAATCTGTGCGCACATACACGTATAAGTCCAGTACAAAAGCACAATGGGGTTTCATCCTAAAATCAATTGACCATAGGAGGAGTAGTGCACTAAGCTTATATACTAGGTCTTTTATTCTCATGTTTTCAATGTGGGATGTTATTTCTCACATGCACCATCAAGTACAAATGGCCTGGCCCAGTTGACACTTGACAATATGCCTTAAGGCCGGCAAGTCAAACGGGCTATCTCAAATCACGCCATCATGGCGGGCTAAGCCCAAACATTGTCTTAAGGCCGACAAGCCAAACGAGATAGCTCATATCACGCCATCATAGCGAGCTAAGCTCAGATAAACCAGGAAACAAACTCAAACCTAGAACCAGCTCTAATACCATGATAAAGTCCGGTGGGCCGATAGACGAGGGACGTGTCAATCTGTGCGCACATACGCGTATAAGCCCAGCACATAAGCACAGTGGGGTTCCATCCTAAAGCCAATTGGCCATAGGAGGAGTAGTCCACTAAGCTTATATACTAGGTCTTTTATTCTAAAATTTCCAATATGGAATGTTATTTCTCACACAAGTTGAACAGTTCGGGTCCAGTCCGTTGAAATCGGACCGATTTAGCAATGATCTAAATGATAGTACACTAGCCTAGCCTCTTGTCTCTACGGAGTAGAGGACAAGCCGAACATTATTTTACACAACGTAGCGGACAAAACAGAGAAACCATATATTGTACGTTCCGCCATTGCGAACAAAATAATATTGTAGTTGCTCGTAAATCTTATTGTTCCAATTATATGTTGTCTATATATATACATCCATATATGTAGGTGTTGGTGATTTTAGTGTCATCATGAGATTGTTCCTTTGGAAGGAACAATGCCATTTAGTGTGATCGGGATTCATACAACACTATGGGAACTCATTTCGTTATAACACATGTTTGGGGGTATGGAGTACACACGTATGTAAGCGTACTAGAGTTCTAGAGGGTAACAATAAGGAGTTGTTACATGTGAAAAGCATGTACCCTTGGAGGGAACTTTGCTGCTTTATTCCATTTAAGGAAACAGTACATGGAACTGTACAGATGGCTGATTGATCTGAGCACATTAGCCACGTTGTTAATTTGAGAACGTGCTTGTAACTATTGTGCCACTACAGTTGTAACTTCTCTTATAACCACCATGACTTATGTAACTCCCTTGTAAACCGTCGGTAAACGCTGGAGACAGTTACCTGAGATGGTAATTGTCATAGGAGCAGTTGTAACCGCCTGGTAACCGGTCAGTAACTATTGGAAATTTCCCTAAACTTTTCTAATTCGTTTATAGAAGGCTCCCACTGCCTATATAAAGGCTTTTTGGGGTGATATTGTTGTGAGAGAGACGATCGAGATACGACAAGAGAACGTGATCTCTCATAAGATCGAATCTATCCAAAGTCCTACTCTAAATAATATTACACTAGCCTAGCCTCTTGTCTCTACGGAGTAGAAGACAAGCCGAATAGTATTTTACACAATGTAGCGGAGAAAACAGAGAAACCATATATTGTACGCTCCGCCATTGCGAACAAAATAATATTGTAGTTTCTCGTAAATCTTATTGTTCCAATTATATATTGTCTATATATATACATCCATATATGTAGGTGTTGGTGATTTTAGTGTCATCATGAGATTGTTTCCTTGGAGGGAACAATGCCATTTAGTGTGATCGGGATTCATACAACACTATGGGAACTCATTTCGTTATAACACATGTTTGGGGGTGTGGAGTACACACGTGTGTAAGCTAGCGGACTAGAGTTCTAGAGGGAAACAATAAGGAGTTGTTACATGTGAAGAGCATGTACCCTTGGAGGGAACTTTGCTGCTTTATTCCATTTGAGGAAACAATACATGGAACTGTACAGATGGCTGATTGATCTGATCACGTTAGCCACGTTGTTAATTTGAGAATGTGCTTGTAACTGTTGTGCCACTACAGTTGTAACTTCTCTTATAACCACCATGACTTATGTAACTCCCTTGTAAACCGTCGGTAAACGCTGGAGACAGTTACCTGAGATGGTAACTGTCATAGGAGCGGTTGTAACCGCTTGGTAACCGCTCAGTAACTATCGGAAACTTCCCTAAACTTCTATAATTCGTTTATAGAAGGCTCCCACTGCCTATATAAAGGCTTTTTGGGGTGATATTGTTGTGAGAGAGACGATCGAGAGACGACAAGAGAACGTGATCTCTCATAAGATCGAATCTATCCAAAGTCATACATCCCCATTACATGCACTCTAAAGTTCAATTTCTTTCTGATAGCCTAGATCGGAATTGGGTTGGTTTGTCTTATCTCACTTCAATTTTTGTGGATTCCCTAAGGCTATTGTGGGGTCGAAATATTGATTTCGGAAAGCTTTCATGCGATTCAAACCTATATCAAGTTTCTATTGCCTATGATTCATCTATGGATGTGGAGTCATCTACATCAACATCCACGAAGGAGAACCCTAGATCTGTAGAGATCAATTCAACCATTTTGCAGATTCATTATCTCGGAGTGTTCAGTTCCTCGTCAACAGCTTTAGTAGCTTCTGAGGCAACGTTCCAGAGAAGGGTTCCAGAAACCAACAATACCTACAATCGAAATCAATATTTTGAGATCAAGTCATATGGCAATGGGCATGAGAAGACAGCCAATATGAAGATGGTGGAGACCCAAAGAAAGGTTGGTCGTTTCTACCATGGAAGGGATATTAAAACCCTTGATCCAAAGGTTTTGATGTATTATGTGCCGAAATTGTAAAACCTATGTTTTGAGAGATCATATATGAGAAATTATTATATGATCTTATAGGCCAAATTGAATTTATGATCAAACAGATTTCGGATGATCGTCCGTTGAATGGGAAACGTGTCCATTATATGGACGTGTCCTTAACTGGACGGTGTTGAGACTTTGGTGATTTGAATTTAGATGCAAGAGTGACTCCATGTAAGTCACGTGATACAAGCAAAAAGACATTTACATAATGTCAAGGGTACTTTTGCCATGGACATTGAAATATGATCATGTGTTCACCATTTACTTAGGTGAAGGAAAGGTGTCATAACCTTTGATTATATGATATAAACATATTATAATATAGTTATTATCCTGTATTTAAGGGTGATGGAGAATGAGATGGGCTATCTCATGGTTATGGACTTACGCGTGTAAGCGAAGTTCCCACCGGATCACAACATATATGTGATAGATATATTTCCTTAAGAAAATAAGACCAATGAAAATTTTGGTATTCTTATGTTGGGACAACAACATAAGGTTTGCATAATCATGTTGTGAATGAGACAAAGAAAACACCTATGTGGTGGCATCAAAAATGATGTTTGTCTAGCGGGTTCAATATCAAGAGTACATAAATGGTGGATCTTATTATGGATTCATGACATCAAGATTCCCTATGAAGCATATGGGGGAGGTCAAGGTGATCCTTTGCATTAGGATCGAAATGAGACTGAAAGGAAGTGTCCTTCAAAGGGAAGTGTCCCTTGACGGGAAACGTATCCCTCATAGGGAAACGTGTCCTTTAGTGTCTCGTTTATGCCCCATGTGTGCATGATGGAATCTTGACTAAAGTTTTCCTGAGTTTAGGAAACCTAATGTACAAGGAAGAGTACATTGTAAGATGCAACGCTGAATACGCCTTGTTTTAACAAGTACTTAAGTGCTATGAGTTGACCATGGTTATGGTCATAGTTGTTTTGGACACCTTGTTTATGGTAGTTCGAATGAGTACTCAAATACTTGGAGAAGATCATGGTTTATGGTCTTGGTTGTGTCAGAATCATTCCTTAGATTTGGAGGAAAAGTTGGATGCAAGTTGGATCGTCAAATTAGATTATTCATCTAAAGTGGACGGAAAGTTCCCTTGTGGGGAAGTTTGTCATGTATGGACTTTGCATGTTTCCATGGAAGGACCATATGCAATTAAGTTCCACTTGACGGTAGTGCCATTTCATGGACTTCGAAAGGAACGATCTAGCATCCTGGATTTAAGAATGGAAATGAGATTGGTAGTGGTTAGTTGTAGCCAAGGTTATGGCAAACGACTATGGAACTAAATATACCAAATTTCCTTAAGGCCGAAACTGGTTTCAATTATGTGAACATAATAACTCTGGCCAGAGGGGAACAATGAAATGTTCTATAAGAGGTCACGTCCCTTGGATGTGAGGTATGGCATGGTTCATGAGCTTGTGCTCATAGTACATAATGTGATTTCAGTTGTCTTTATTCGGTCAAAACAAGTTTGCTTACCACTTGACAAAGTGGTTGGCTGAGGGGATGGGAATAAAGACCCACATAGTTTTCTAGTGGTGAGATACTCAATTCTTACCTAGCTAACGTTAGGGACGAATTCAATGTGGCAAAGCTCACACCTAGATATCTGAAGCACAAAGGTGAATATCCCCGAGTGTGTGCTTGGATCCTACAAGTTGGGAGGTTGAAGACGAAGTCTTCTTAATAGTTCCTTTGAAACAAAGTGCAAATTGTAGGTGCACGATTGGGGTAACGTCCCATTAAAAGGATCTACCTATATGGACGTGAAGTTTGGGCACTTCATGAAGTTTTGGGTTGGCTTCACATACGTTCATGAATAGATATGGACTCAAGGCCCTTAGAGTCAAGTATGACTTTGGAGTTGTAAAGAAACTCATGTGTGTGTTATCTTCAGACACCCAAAGAGGTTGATTGGTTCAATCCTTTGGACACCATGATTCTAGGGTGTTTGGAATGTATAATTACACTAAGCGGAAATTCAATCCTTGTGATATTTTCATTTATGCATAGAGTCTGGGATGAAGGCTTGCTTATTTTGTGAATCAAGGATTACACTAAAATGGGGGAGGATTGTGGGTGATTTTAGTGTCATCATGAGATTGTTCCCTTGGAGGGAACAATGCCATTTAGTGTGATCGGGATTCATACAACACTATGGGAACTCATTTTGTTATAACACATGTTTGGGGGTGTGGAGTATACACGTGTGTAAGCGGACTAGAGTTCTAGAGGGAAACAATAAGGATTTGTTATATGTGAAGAGCATGTACCCTTGGAGGGAACTTTGCTGCTTTATTCCATTTGAGGAAATAGTACATAGAACTGTACAGATTGCTGATTAATCTGAGCACATTAGCCACGTTGTTAATTTGAGAACGTGATTGTAACTGTTGTGACACTACAGTTGTAACTTCTATTATAACCACCATGACTTATGTAACTCCCTTGTAAACCGCCGGTAAATGCTGGAGACAGTTACCTGAGATGGTAACTGTCATAGGAGCAGTTGTAACCGCTTGGTAATCGCTCAGTAACTATCGAAAACTTCCCTAAACTTCTGTAATTCATTTATAGAAGGCTCCCACTGTCTATATAAAGGCTTTTTTGGGTGATATTGTTGTGAGAGAGACGATCGAGAGACGACAAGAGAACGTGATCTCTCATAAGATCGAATCTATCCAAAGTCATACATCCTCATTACATGCACTCTAAAGTTCAATTCCTTTCTGATAGCCTAGATCGGAATTGGGTTGGTTTGTCTTATCTCACTTCAACTTTTGTGGATTCCATAAGGCTATTGTGGGGGCGAAATATTGATTTCGAAAAGCTTTCATGCGATTCAAACCTATATCAAGTTGTTATTGCCTATGATTGATCTATGGATGTGGAGTCATCTACATCAACATCCACGAAGGAGAACCCCAGATTTGTAGAGAGCAATTCAACCATTTTACAGATTCATTATCTCGGAGTGTTCAGTTCCTCGTCAGCAACTTCAGTACCTTCCGAGACAACGTTTCGGAGAAGGGTTTTAGAAACCAACAACACCTATAGTAGGGGCATTCTAAGTGCTCTAGAAATCCCACTATTTAAAATTCTGAAATTTTTTAATATCGTTGTCTAGTGGAGATGAACATATGAAATCTTGATTTTCTTGATGTTGACATATATATATTATCCTAATTTTTATGCAAATATTACGTGTAATTAAATTATGTATGACATGTATAGAGATTTTCTAATAAATATTACGCTTTGTATATTATTCTCGCATGCTCCCATATCACTATGTCATGTGCAACCACCGTCGATTTCTGTTTTGGGGTTTTGAAAAACCAAAGATTGGGGAGTGAAGTATGAAGATGGCATAATGGACAACCCATATGTCAATTTTCAAAATGAATTAGATCCAAATAATTGGAATTTAGTTTCTTTTCAGATTTTTGTCTACTACTTCATAGTGAACGAAATGAAACAGAGTTTTTTATTAGAGTAATTGCTTGTTATCCGCGAACGGGTAGTAGACAAATTCGAATCTTCCTTTCGATTTTTTTCTGCAAAAAAAATAGAGAACAAGTAAAAAAAATGTCCGGATAACTTTTTGTGATGCGCAACAAAAATAAACTATCTTTTTGGTATTATTTGTGTCCAATCCAACCGGGAACCGCTCAGTCTTGGATTTGGCCAATTTTGACTCCTTAATTTGAAGTCCACGCATATATGGGAGGATTGTACATTTACACTCCGTGTATACTATTAATCCTATACTTTTATATTTTTTTGACCAGTGGACAAAAAGCTGAGAGAAAAGACAGAGTTCATAGAAAAGAAAAATTGTGTTTTTACTGTAAACTCCCTAAATTTTCTAAACAAAATGAAAAGCCACAGCCAAATGCCAATGTATCTTCTTCCTCACATACCTCCCCGGCGCGTGGTGGTGGTCGGCGCTGTTGCCGGCGGTGGGGACGGTCGTCGGAGATTCCTTGTTGTTGTCATCTTCCTCATTGGGGTTGAATTCAGCGTCCGCAAATTCCCCAACTCGCCACTTTCCGCTGCCATCCTTCTTCGACAATCTGCTAAGTGTCGATCTTTGATCGGACAACCACCGGCAACTCAGTAGAAGCAGAGGGACGCTTGTACAATCAAGCACCAACCCAAACCCCCATCCACTTCCATCAAACCAACGATTTAAATATTTATCAGTAAAGATTAACAGGCCAGATTAATCACCAAAACGCAAAAACAAAAAAACATAGCATACATCTTTCTATTTCTGTTTACATATAATCAAAGAGAATTAACTTTGATTTGAACAACCTTCATTTTTTATCTTTCCCCAAACAAATGCACTATCTCTCTTCATTCTTCCCTTCCATTCTCTCTCTTTCGGTCATAGTTTTTTTGTGGGTATGAGTTTACAGCCCAACACACCAACTTAGCTCCAATGATTCTTCTTCTTCATCTTCATCTCCTACCTCTCTATTCACGCGTTGGAGACCTATTCCTTCCAATTTGTTTTAGTTACTATCACCTTTCCACTTTTTTAAATTGCATAACTGGAAAATCAAATTCAAATTCTGATTTGATTAATGATGAAAGGAGATTGTGTTTATAGGGATAAATAATGAAAGGGTAATATAGTAATAAACTTTAATTCTACTTTTTATAGTTCCATTAATAACCAATTAATAAAATAATAATTACTTTTTATAACTGACATTTGACAAAATTACAAAGCTTACTTTTAGAATTTTACGGACACATGTCAAAATGTGTAAAGATATTTATTTACACCTTGTATAAACCTACATTTATCCGCATATATGCATCTCCTCGACAGGGTCCTATAACGTTGAGCACAAACCCCCTAAATTTTATGCGTTTTCTAGTGGAGATCATGATCGATTCATCCGAATAGAGAATCAATAGATATGGATGGTGTACTTAATGTAATTAGTTAGTTGATTTATTATATTTTGTTATGAATCATACATATAATATGATTAATTATATATTATATTGTTCCAATTGCATAGTGGAGATCATGCTCGTAAATCTTATTGTTCCAATTATATATTATATTTTTGGTCAAGATAATATGATTAACTTAATTAATTAATTAATCAGTTGGCCACATTAATCAATATCTAAAAGATGAGTTTGGATCATATGCGGAGCACTCTTTCCGTGCGGACGTACGGAGCATGCACTTTTGGGTCTTATTTGTGCACTTTAATGTCTTATTTGTGCACTTTTTCAAAAAAAAAAAAAAAAAAAAAAATTCTTTTTCAAAATTTTTGCAAAAGTGCACAAATAAGGCCCTATAGTACATGTCCGCACGTCCGCACGGGAAGAGTGCTCCGCACCGGAACCGCACTCTCTAAAAAATAGTAGTACATTCATTATACTCATCATACTTACATAATGCATCATTATGCATGGCTAGCTAGCCTCCTCTTGCATGTGCTTTTCGTCAACGAAAATGAAAGACAAAAGTGTTCCCACTAATTAAAATTCCTAACACAAAAGCAATCATACAATACTGAACAGAAATCACTAAAATATACGAGTATTTGAATAGTTTTCTGAATCAAATGATTGTTAATAATCATGTCATAGTAGTAATCCTATAGATTATAAATGTCAGTAAGCGTGTAACGCGGAGTAAAATCCTACCGGCCGCCTGCAACTCAACACCGCCGTCGTTACAACCGTGTAACGTTGAGGGGTGAATAGACACACAAACAAGCGCCGCCAATGATGCTAAGCTATTATAATAATGTATTTTACAGCTAGCTAGATATTTAAAGTCTTAATTTTAGAGAGGTACTATTACGCTCACTTTTTTTTACTAAATAAGCTCAATTAGTCTCGCTCACGCAAAAGTGTGAGCGAGAATCATTGCCACATGCGAGGGCATGACTCTTTTAATATTAAAAAAAATCATGCTCCTGCAATGCGTGGGCGTGACTGTTTTAATATATAAAAAAATTAAAAAAATATTATTATTATTTTATTTATAAATTATTTTGTATTAAATTTTAAAAAATATATACATATATTCAAGATATGAGATTTAAGGTCTTTACAACTCCGAAAACAAGACAAAACAGGTTATGGACGCTCAATGAGGGCGTGACTCTTCGGATTTAAGGTTTTCAAACCGATTTTATTTTCATATCCTATCATGCTTGTAGCACATAGGGATTTGATGTCAATTTTCGTCTTGTTTCAGGGTTCCGGGATACCTTAAATCTCATACCCTAGAAACCCTAGGGTAAGCAAGGTTTCAGATTTAGGACTTTTAAAACCATATTATTTTCATACCCTATCATGCTTGTAGCACATAAGGAGTTGATACATTGTTTGTCTTGTTTCAGGGTTCCGGGATACCTTAAATCTCATACCCTAGAAACCCTAGGGTAAACAAGGTTTCAGATTTAGGACTTTCAAAATAATATTATTTTCATACCTTATCATGCTTGTAGCACATAGGGAGTTGATACTTTTTTGTCTTGTTTCAGGGTCCCGGGACACCATAAATTTCATACCCTATAAACCCTAGGGTAAGTAGGGTTTTAGAATTAGGGTATCAAAACCATGTTATTTTTATACCCTATCATTCTTGTAGCACAATGGGAGTTCATGCCCATTTTTTTATCTTGTTTCGGGGTACGAGATATCCTAAATCCCATACCCTAAAAAACCCTAGGATAAGTAGGGTTTTAGATTTAGGGTTTTCAAAACCATGTTATTTTCATACCGTATCATGCTTGTAGCACATAGGGAGTTCATACCATTTTTTGTCTTGTTTTAAGGTTTTAGGATACCCTAAATCCCATACCCTAGAAACCCTAGGATAAGCAAGGTTTCAAATTTAGGGTTTTTAAAACCATGTTATTTTCATACCCTATCATGCTTGTAGTACATAGGGAGTTCATACTATTTTTTTCTTGTTTTGGGATTTCAGGATACCCTAAATCCCATACCCTAGAAACCTTATGATAAGTACGGTTTCGAATTTAGGATTTTTAAAACCATGTTATTTTCATACCCTATCATTCTTGTAACACTTAGGGAGTTCATACCATTTTTGTCTTGTTTTGGGATTCTGGGATACCCTAAATCCCATACCCTAGAAACCCTAGGGTAACCAATATTTGAATAATATGATCGGTAATGAAATTAAGATTAATTATACGTAGTATAACCAATATTTTAATATACTATAATGAAGTTAAAATCACACAATACTTAGTATAACCGATATTCAAACATTACTATAATGAAGTTGTGATTACATTATACTTTGTATAGCTGAGATTTGAACAATACGACAATGAATTTTCGATTACATTATATTTAGTATAACCGATATTTGAATAATATGGTAATGAAGTCAAAATTACACTATACTTAACTTATTATTTTCATACTCTTAATCTTGAAATCCATAGAGGGTCCATAACATGTCTTTTCTTGTTTTCGGGGTGTCAAAGACCCTAAATCTCATATATTGAATATAGAATATTTTTAAAAAAAATTAAAACAAAATAACTAATAAGTAAAAAATTTGATAATAATAAACAATTATAAAATTTTATTATTATTATTATTATTATTTTAATATGAAAATAGTCACGCGTAGGCGTGACTTTTTTTTTAAATATATTTTTTTAATAAAATGGTTCGCCCCGCATTACGTACGCGTGACTTTTTTGAGCATAAAAACCAAAAAGTTTGAGCGTATCTAGCGCTCGCGTAATTTTATGTTGTTAGTTGTTACGTTTAATCTTTAGATGTTGATAGCGTTTTTCAGTCGTGCGCGCTATCAAAGTAATCCTAAATTACAACTAGAGTATAGCATGCAAGTAAGGAGTCGAACCCAAGGGAGTTAACACGTCAATTTCAATGCAATTACTAATTTATCAACTTAAAAGGACAAATGGGGGGGGGGGGGGGGGGGATTTGGTTTTCTACTAAAACTACTCAAATAAAACAACACCGAATCAAGTTTAAGCAAATATGAAGAAAGGGAGCTTCACCTAGCAAGTTTCCACACAAAGGTTAACCAAGTTGATCATATATTCTTCTCATGTTCATATTTATCCTATGGATTTGTTCCAATTCTGATCTTGTTTATATTAGCAAGCCAACCGGTCTTGCTAACACTTACTAATTGATAACCTAGAAGACCTCCTAAGTTGGTTCAATCAATAGCATAGAGTATAAGATTAATGGATTGCAAACAAGACTCAACACCGCAAGTATGTCATGCAAATCAATTTCCTTTTCACAATTGAACTCAATTTACCAATTTCATGCAATTGTGGTTGCTACCTATGATTAGGGATTCCACCGTCTATCCCAAATCTAGCACCTAAATTACTATAGATTTAGACTAGGTGATCAATCTAGCAAAATAGATAGTAATAGAAATATGCTCAAGGAAATCAATACCAAATCCAAAGGGATGAACAAGAGAAATAAACTATACAACCAAGTCAACCTTGTGCTTCCACGCTAGGTAAAACAAGGGTTTAGTTCTTGCTCATGTTCTTCACACAATTCCAAATCCAAAAGAAAAACAAAGGAAAACTAATTATGTTCTTGAGAAAAAAAAAACAAAGGAAGATCGAATGGCTGCTCAGTCTAGACGTCCTTCTTTCTAAACCTAATCCGAGCCCATTTAATTACCAATTAACTCAGCAAAACGAAACGGCCAAGCAGAAAGGAAAATCGGGAGCTGTTCAGTCGTGCGGCAAAACCGCGACCAACCGCGATCGCCATGGCTCGCGGTTTCGGCTCCCCAAGGTTCTGCTGACCACTGGTCGCCTGGAGAATAAAAGCGATCGCGGGAGATCGCGTCAGATCGCGGTTTCCACTCCAGCACTTCTGTCTTCTGATCACCTGCCCTCCAACATGTCTTCGAACTCCGTCTTCAACTCGTAAGTGCTTTCAAATCATCCACAATGCAGCTCCGCACTATAAGCATCAACATCACCTCCAGAACCCTGCCAAAGTCTCCTAAAATGTGCTAATAATCCCTAACTACGCCATACAAAGTACGGCGTATCAAACTCCCCCATACTTAGACCTTACTCGTCTCGAGTAACTAAAGACAAGCTACCCTCACCAATACATGCAATCCAGGTCTCAGGAAATATGACGAACCTTGCTAGAGATTACAACAACTCAACAATAAACATCCCAACCAAAACAACAACCAAATAGAGCAATGCGAAAGACAATAAAAAAGAACCCAACTACACCTTATCCCTCCAAGTGGTAGCTTACCCGAATCCTCCTATACTCCGCCCCTTATGTCGCCACGCCAAGCAAGAAAATCCTAGATCACTCACACTCATTTTGCTTAGGCGCCCTCTCGGGTTTTCACCTAACCACTCATTGTTTTTCTTAGATGGGCTCACCAATCTCGCATCACTCCAAGACTCATTTTTGCCTCAACCTAATGTTGAGCGGGTCACCTTCTTTTTGCCTATGCGGCCCTTTCGGGTTTTCCGCATATCCAAGGATTTTCATATGCCTTTTTCATTTTTTCTGGCTTTTTTTTTTTTGTGCGTAAATAACCAACACCATACAACATGTGAATACATTCTCTCCCCCATACTTAAACGTTGCATTGTCCTCAATGGAATGAAAGACAAAGTAGAATCACGGGGAAAGAGAAAACAGAAGACTCACATACAAGACCGGATGGTCTCCCTCCAATGAAACACAAGGTGTGGTAGAAGTGGGATGAGCAACAATGATGATCTAATAATGCACCGCTCATCCAAGACAAAGGGTAACATAGAAGAATCCCAAAACAATTTTAGATCCACAAAAGAAGATAGTGAATGACAAATACAGCAAATCGCCAACTTCCGAAAGGTTTCTGAGCACATACCTGTGATCGTAGTTTGCAACCTACAATCACAGGCTCTTCTTCTGGAAAACTACTGACATAGGATCTCGGATTCCTCGCTCTCTTTTTTTTTTGGTAAAAGAAGGAACTTATAGTGGGGAAAACCGTGAGCGGCCGCGATCGCGGGAGGTCGCGGTTTTGGCTGCAGAATGCAGCTGAACCTGTGCTTCGGGCATCCTTCCCTAACCACAAACACACTAAAAATGGCAGTTAAAATGAACAAAAATATAACAAGAATTAAAGCATCACAAACCTCGGGTTGCCTCCCGAGAAGCGCCTTTTTTAACGTCGTGGCTCGACTCAATGGTGCTCAATTCAAACCTCAATCTATATCATCAGGTCCCTTAGGAACCCTCTCATTTAGCACCTCCTTCTTGAACCATTCATGGAAAGGTTTAAACCTTAGACCATTCCTCTTGATATTCGACTCCTTCAGCGGCTCCTCCATCTTAACCTTCTTAGTTGCCTCCCCCCATACTTGGATTGATCGGGGGGGTTTCAACTCAACTTTTGGGGCTTGCACAATAGGAGATAGGAGCTTCTCGCTCGGCACTATTAGTTCCATGGGGCCACTGCCCAAATGAGTACGAGGGTGCTGACCTTCAGTATTCAAATGAACCAAGACTACCTGCATGTTAGTGGACAAAGACAATTTTGCATGTGGATCCACTACATCATTCTCTATAATAGATCGCAACTCATCACAGCAAGTAATATCAAACACATCTTGAACTAAAGGCTCAATCACATCAATAGAACACAAGGAATGATCATCAATGGGATATTTCATAGCATCATATATGTTGTATTACACTTTCTCCCCATCAAATTCCATTGTAAGTGTTCCACTATTCACATCAATTTTTGTTTGAGCTGTTTTCATGAAAGGCCTTCCTAACATTATAGGTGCCGCATGTTTGTCATGTTCCATATCCAACACGAAAAAATCAGCAGGAAATATCAAATCACCGACCATGACAAGTACATCTTCAATTACTCCCTTCGGATACACATTGGACCTATCAGCTAGTTGAACAACAATTCCGGTCTCATGCAAAGGTCCTAGTCGTAGGGATTCATACAAGGAGAAAGGCAAAACATTGATAGATGCACCAAGATCAAGCATAGCTCTTTCAATTTTTGTATCACCTATCACACATGGAATGCTAAACATGCCTGGATCACCACACTTTTTAGGCATTCGCCTTTGAAACACCGCAGACACATGCTCACTAACTTTGACCTTTTGTTTCCCTTTCAATTTTTGATTCCTTTTAATAGTGCAGATTTCTTTCAAGAACTTAGCAAACCTAGGAATACTCTTAACCAGTTTAAGCAAAGGAATGTTTACCTCACACTTACTGAAGGTCTCGAATATCTCCTTGTCATTCTCCGGTCTTCTAGTCTCCTTCAACGCCTCGGGGAAAGGCGGGACCGGCTTCTGAGAGCATAGAGGTGGAAAGCTCGGACGAACATAATCATCAGAAGGATCTTGGTCCAAACCGCGAGTGAGGGCGGGTGACGGCGATCGCGGTTCTGAAGCTGAATTTTCTGCATAACTCTCTGGGGTATAACCGCGGTCGGCAGCGATCGCCTCGGGTCGCGGTTTTACTTGCAGACTCTCTTCTGCAGAATCCAGTGGATCTTCATCGTCAAAACAGCGATCGCGGTAGGGCGCGGTGGATCGCGGTTTTCTTTTTTCACACTTTGCAGAACTGTCTTGCAATTCACCCTGTTCATCAATAGGGCTTATGTTCAGCTTCTTTCCACTCCTCAAGGTAACTGCACTCACATTCTCCCTCGGGTTGACCACCATTTGTGACGGTAATTTTCCCGAATCACGGGCCTCTAGATTACTCACAGCTTGAGCAATTTGTGCCACTTGCTTCTCAAGATTCTGGATGGATGACTTTGTTTCGGCATCCTTCTGCATAACCGACTGAGCCAATGACTTGATCATGTCTTCAGCTGACATGGTTTGTCTAGGGTTGTATTGTGGCCTCGGTTGCTGTTGTGGTTGCAAGAGGTGAGGATTCTGAACATTTTGCTGGTTACTCCACCTGAGATTTGGATGATCTCTATATCCTGGGTTGTAGGTGTTAGAGAATGGATCATACTTTGGTCTTGGTTGCCATCCTCCTACAGTGTTCACCTCAGCATTTGACTCCTGAACTGTTGGGCATAGATCATTTGGATGTCCCACTTCATTACAAATTCCACATGGTCTGGCTTGAGATGGAGTGCCATTCAGCATAAAGCACTTCATCATTTCCTTCAGCTCATTCACATCGGATTCAATCTTGGACGAGGAACCCACAGCCTTGAGACTCTCTCTCTTGCTAAATTGCCTTGAGCCTTCAGATAGCTCTTGAAACATCTCAAAAGCTTGGGGAGGAGTTTTGTTCAGAATATTACCTCCACAAGCGGCATTCACCATTCTACGCTCCTCATCCGAGAGACCATTGAACAAGTAGAGGATGAGATCCTGATCACTGTACCCATGATATGGGTAACTTGCACATAACCGCTTGAATCTCTCATAGTACTCATATAAGCTTTCACCTCCTTGTTGTTCAATAGTAGCAATGGCTCTCTTTAAACTATTCAGCTTTGTGGCCGGGAAGTATTTCTCAAGAAAAGTTGTCTTCATTTCGGCCCATGTCGTGATACTTCCCGGGGCAAGGTAGTAGAGCCAATCGTTTGCAGAATCCTTCAAAGTGAATCCAAATGCTCTCAACATGATGGTGTCAGCAGTGACACCTCTTGGCTTCATGCTAGAACATACCGCATGAAATTGCGCTAAGTGCTTGTTCGGGTCTTCTCCAGCAAGTCCATGGAAATGAGGTAACTCATGGATCAATCCTGCTTTCAGCTCAAAATTCACTCCTTCAGCTAACTCAGGAATGGTTATAGCCAAAGGTTGTTGCTCCAAGTTCAGGGCGGTTAGCTGTCTCAAAGTTCTATCAGCCATCTCTATTTGGTTCAGAAGTTCACGGGTTGCTCTTCGATTCCTTAAAAATGTCCGCTCAATTTCTGGATCACAATCAAGAATAGGAGAATCAGTAGCACGGGTGTGAACCATACAAATGGTTCACACCAAAAGTTGATAAACAAACAATTACAAAGAGAAAGAACGATTATCAACTCCCCGACAACGGCGCCAAATTTGATAGCGTTTTTCAGTCGTGCGCGCTATCAAAGTAATCCTAAATTACAACTAGAGTATAGCATGCAAGTAAGGAGTCGAACCCAAGGGAGTTAACACGTCAATTTCAATGCAATTACTAATTTATCAACTTAAAAGGACAAATGGGGGGGGGGGGGGGATTTGGTTTTCTACTAAAACTACTCAAATAAAACAACACCGAATCAAGTTTAAGCAAATATGAAGAAAGGGAGCTTCACCTAGCAAGTTTCCACACAAAGGTTAACCAAGTTGATCATATATTCTTCTCATGTTCATATTTATCCTATGAATTTGTTCCAATTCTGATCTTGTTTATATTAGCAAGCCAACCGGTCTTGCTAACACTTACTAATTGATAACCTAGAAGACCTCCTAAGTTGGTTTAATCAATATCATAGAGTATAAGATTAATGGATTGCAAACAAGACTCAACACCGCAAGTATGTCATGCAAATCAATTTCCTTTTCACAATTGAACTCAATTTACCAATTTCATGCAATTGTGGTTGCTACCTATGATTAGGGATTCCACCGTCTATCCCAAATCTAGCACCTAAATTACTATAGATTTAGACTAGGTGATCAATCTAGCAAAATAGATAGTAATATAAATATGCTCAAGGAAATCAATACCAAATCCAAAGGGATGAACAAGAGAAATAAACTTTACAACCAAGTCAACCTTGTGCTTTCACGCTAGGTAAAACAAGGGTTTAGTTCTTGCTCATGTTCTTCACACAATTCCAAATCCAAAAGAAAAACAAAGGAAAACTAATTATGTTCTTGAGAAAAAAAAAACAAAGGAAGATCGAATGGCTGCTCAGTCTGGACGTCCTTCTTTCTAAACCTAATCCGAGCCCATTTAATTACCAATTAACTCAGCAAAACGAAACGGCCAAGCAGAAAGGAAAATCGGGAGATGTTCAGTCGCGCGGCAAAACCGCGACCAACCGCGATCGCCATGGCTCGCGGTTTCGGCTCCCCAAGGTTCTGCTGACCACTGGTCGCCTGGAGAATAAAAGCGATCGCGGGAGATCGCGTCAGATCGCGGTTTCCACTCCAGCACTTCTGTCTTCTGATCACCTGCCCTCCAACATGTCTTCGAACTCCATCTTCAACTCGTAAGTGCTTTCAAATCATCCACAATGCAGCTCCGCACTACAAGCATCAACATCACCTCCAGAACCCTGCCAAAGTCTCCTAAAATGTGCTAATAATCCCTAACTACGCCATACAAAGTACGGCGTATCACTATTAGACGAAGTTATGCGAGAAAAAGATGAATTTCAATTCGTTTGAAGATGTAAGAGGCGGGAACACTCTTAAATTATTTATTTAGTGAGTAAAATTGATTAAAAAAAGTAAACAAATGGGAAGCTATTTGCCTATATCATCTAAGAGTCCGTTTCGGGTGTAACTAGCTGTTAATGTACAACTTGCGAAGTAATGTAGAGCGTTGGATTGTATAACGAACGGACAAGATTAAAAGCTGGATAAAACAAAAGTTGATGACACGCGCGCCAGTTAAGTCATTTAAGATGGCAAATTTGTAAATTTATAAAAAAAAAATCAACCTCTCTTCCCAAAACAACCCTCTGACACTTTCAAAAGCACATATCGATTTTTTCTCCTAGCTCCTTTATCCCCTTCTCTTTCTCAAAGCCCCAATTTTTTATAGACATTTTCTTACTCTTCAATCTCCATTAAAACTCCAACAAAGCTTCACGCAATACATCCAAACAACAAACTCCGTTGTCCTTGTCTACCTATTTTTGTTAGTCTCGTTTATAAGCTTCAATGGAAACATTCAGTATAGAGGCAAGATAAGATATCTCAACAAACCTCCAGAAGCACATACAAAGGTAAAAGTACATGCTCTAAAACTTCATTTTTACTTTTAACGTTTTTAATTTTGCTATTTGCTTGAAATAACTTGAATTTCGGTGAGCAAAAATACTTTAGGGTTCATAGTGTTCATAGTCAAGTTGAAAATCAAAAACTTGTTTTGAACTATTGTGCTAACATAAATTGTGAAAAATTGCATTCATTATAGTGTTTTTATGGTTCATATGTACCATTGAATCTAATTTGTTGTACAAAGTTTAGGATTTTCTAGATTCAAAATACTGTAGGATTCATATAAAGGATAATAGATTGGGCAGATGATTGCGTTCATGTCTTAAGGTTATAAGTTCATATATAATCCTCTAAGGTTCATATCTAGTCATTTAAAAACTGTTCAAATAATTGATTTATCATAGTCTATTAGCTCAAATGGTAGATCAATGTGTTGGTACACATGAGTGAGGGTTCGAATCCCTCATAGACTACATATTATGGTTGTGAAAAGTCTAAGTTCAAGTTTGATTCAGATGTATTATGTTCAAGTTCATATATAGTCTCGTAAGGTTCATATTTTTTTTAATGCTTTAGGAATAATAGAAACGTAATGGTTCATATCTAAAATGTCAGTGTTCATATATAAACATCTAAAGTTCATATTTATTCTTTTGAAAACTCAATCTTTTTCTCGATACTCCAAGCACTAGATAAATAAACTAAAGGTTCATATTTTATGTTTTAAGGTTCATATATAGCCATATAATGTTCATATATATTGATGACGATTTTCATATTAATCTCATTATGGTTCATTTCATTTTGTGCATTTATCATCACTCTCTCAGGTTCTTCATGTCAAATGTCTAAATAAATGTGAAACAAACTGATTGTCAACCGTACAGGACATTCATCCATGTCCAACTCACACCATCTCTCTCGGGCATTTCATCGAACATCTTGTGGGCTTCTTTTAAAACACAAAAGGAAACCAAAATAAATAGAATCAAAGCTATCCATTAGATTAACACAATGATGCCAAATTTAGATTATCAATGAAGATAAGTAGCACAACCAAGAAAACCATTCAATCAATTACAACTTCTGCCGAAAAGCATGCCGGGTTCATAAATATAACCGAAATGTTCGTAATTAAGCACACGAGGTTCATAATCAGTGCATATTTCAAGACAAACAGAGATATCATGCACTCACAATATCTCTCTCAGGTATTTAATCGAACACCTTGTGTGCATCACTTAATTAATTTATCCTAACTAAATCAAAAGGTTCTCAAAGCTGGTAATGATACATCTCCACTAACAATAATTCAAACTCATCCAACAAAGTGGAATCAAAAGACAATTCAAACTCATGTTACAATCTAGAACATCAAAATCTAATTATTTGATGTAAAACATCAACAAAACCGAGATTCTAGTAACAAAACATGACATTGCAACAATTCAAACTTCATAATAGTCATTAACATCAGGCTCATCGGTTCTAGTCACATCAGGACTCTGGACACTATTATCATGAGACAAGTCACAACTATCAGCAACCGAAGTTGATGCACATGCTGAAATACATAGACAATTTAAGCAAAATATTAAAGAACATGTCAAGTTCATTATTAATGCCATAATGTTCATTATTAATAGGATTATGTTCATAATGCGTGCATATTCGTAAACCAACAGACAAGAAGAAGGATGGACTGTCAATGGCAAAAAACCAAAACGCGAATTTTGTATTTCGATAAAAAATCAGCAACAAATTTGATTATACTGCATAAAAATGACGTTGCACAATGGAAGAAGCAAACAATCAATCAATCCTACAAGTAAACCTCGATCAAATTTCAAAACTTTTTAAAGCAAATCAGTACCGGCATCCATGGAGGGTGGAAACGAAGAACACACCCTAAAAAACTAAAATTTGAAGCCAATATGAACGTATACAGATTGTACTGAACAATCTAGTTCGATTTTGTAAAATCCAGCATAAAATCAATGAGTTGAATCATGAAAGAGTAGATATCGCATGAGAAGGAAGAACTCGGCACAGATGAACATGGAGAATGAGGAGGAAGAAAGACCTAGCGCGCGTACTGACGAAATTACCCTCCACTTAATTTGGGTTTCAGGTGAAGCGCGTCTCTATACCAGCCGTTGATTATCTACATCCGACGGTGCGAAATGCTTCGCATTTCACACAGTAAGAGTGTGTTGTACGGGATCCGAAATCTATCATCTAAAACATATGTGTCTATAATCACACACTAAGAATTTCATATTTAGTAAGAATGTTAATTATTTATTGATTCAACCTTTTTCTTAAAGATTTATCCAATATAATTTAAAAAACAATTTAAAAATGACATCACATTTAACTCTTTAGTTTTTGCCTATAGGTATACTAAAAAAGACACATCTAAAATCAATTAAAAGGCTTAATTTTGTTGGAATATAACTTTCCACATCTAAAGTTGGAACATAATTTGTTTGATATATAAGTTTGATGGGATACTCCTCCTATTGTCAATTGGTTTTAGGATGGAACCTCACTAACTTCTTAGTTTCTTGGGTTGATTAGGTCTAACTATACAGAGATTGAGATGTCCATCCATACCCGTTTGTCCAAGTGTCAACTGGGCCGCCAAACCAATTGTCTGCCCGTTGCACTTGTAGGGGCGTGTTGGATTATAACTTCCCACATCTAAAGTCAGGAAATAACTTGCCTAGTATATAAGCTTGATGGGCTATTCCTATTGCCAATTGGTTTTCGAGATGGAACCCCACTTGACTTATGTACTAGATCTATCTATCTGCCCCTATGTGTTCGTATCCACACGTTCATCAGTCAATGAGCCTACGGACTTCACAAATTCGGCCGAACTGGAAATATCTTAATTACTAGAAATAATAGATTAACTAGGTGTGTTGATGAAACATTAACATTGACAAAGATATTTATTAACGAAAAATATTTTTAACGCTTCGAAAAATGTATGAGAGCAGAGTTTCCAACTTTACCCATAGAAAACATTTATAACTATTTTTACCAAATACTATTAATTATTATATTAAAAAAGCATTTACCAATAAAAATTCTTTTTAAAGAGCAATACCAAACAAGATTTATGCTCGGATGAAACGGGGTGTTACGGTAAAACAGAGGTACTAATCATATTCGTTGGATGAGATTTAATGGATGGGCTAGATTAAACTAATTTGGAGTGCATATTAGGATAATAATCGGTGCTCTACATGATCAATATCAATCCCGGATTTTGGGGGATTGAGATTGAAATTTGATTCTTCTCTCTCCTATGCATACGGTTAATCCAATGATTTGGCTGAGACACCACTCCAAACCCACCCCTATTTTCTTCATACTCACCGCCTCAAATTACCATTGAAATAACGGAGAAATTCAAGCTCCCCAAAATATCCTTTGTTCATCTCTCTTAATCTCCCACGCTCTTCGTTGGCGTCCCCTCTATTCTCCATTGAAGCACCAGTTCGAACTCTCGTCCCCGACGCAATATTTCCGGTCAGATCTATTGTTTTATAAATGATCTGGTGTTTACATCTGTTGTCCTCTCATATCTGAAGTCCGCTGCTCACATCTTCTTTGTCGATCTAGACTTGGCCGCCTATCTTCTTCACTTAAATTTCATGTTGCCCGCCTCTTTGGAATTGGTACGATATTGATTTTACTTTTGATTCCTTCATTGATTTGTTTAGTTGCTTGATTTCTTCCCCCATAATTGTGTTCCCACATCCAATTTATTTTGCTACGTTATTATATAAATAGTTATATCTGACTTTTTCTCCATTTTTCGTTATTACTCAGCCTTTGAATTGATTCCCACCATTGTCAATGTGCTTACGCTTCATCGCCGCCCTCGTTGCCTTCAATGACTGATGCTACACGACACACCATTACCTCGGACACCGTCTCCGAAACTCTAACTTCTGCACCAACCATTCTTAATCGCCATGAATCGAAGAATCGAAAAAAGTCAAGTAAAATTTGATATTCAAGATGTTAGACGCGATATTCACGAAATTGTGTGATGATATTCGTGTAATAATTAGGTGATGAAATTCATGTAATTAGGTGACGATATTAATGTAATTGGGTGGTGATCGATATTCACGAATTTGATGGTGATACTCATATAATTGGGTGGTGATATTCATGTAATCGAGTGTGATATTCATCTAAGTGAGTATGATGTTCATGCAACTAGGTGTAATATTCATGTAATCGAGTGTGATATTCATGTAATAGAGTGTGATATTCATGTAAGTGAGTGTGATATTCATGTTGAGTATGATATTCATGTAATTGAGTGTAATATTCATGTAATTGAGTGTGATATTCATATTACATAGTGTTGATATTAATGTTTGAAGTGGTGATATTTATGTCCTTAAAAATTAAAATATTCATATATTAATCAGAGGTATTCATACAAACATGGGTGGTATTCAAGAAAAAATGCCTGAAGCAATAAAAAATTGAATTTAAATATATGTGTATTTTAGTATTTCTTAATTTATGAAAATAAAATCAATATAATTCTCTCTCATAAGATCCTTTCTTTTTATGTTTTTTTTTTAAATCAACAATCATCTCCTTAATTTTAGGAAACTAGATTCCACAATTATAATCACATGTGATTCACCCCATACACCTCTAATTTAACTCTAAATCTGACTATTAATTTTTCCTCATCCAACGCTCCTTATTAATACTTTCGTTTTACTACAAAACTTATTTTTATCAGAACTCACCTCTACCAAAAACTATAATTGCTAGATTAACGAGTAATGGAGATGATTAAGGGTAAAGCCAAAAGGCCGGGGAGAATAAACGTACATAATTAAAGGAAGGGTTGACTTAGGGGGCTAAAACAGCTCACGTAATCATGAGCTATGAAGGGGATAATATTCCGAAAGCATAGCAAACTGATTTCTAATTGATTCGCTAATGAGAATAATATCATCAATTGATCTTTGAATAATTGTGCGTGGTTAATTAAACAAAATCAAAACACACTTGTATTGGAAATTTGCAATACATCACGAAGGGGGGACAGCTAATAAGCTAAGCACCGGAAATTTTAATTGATATGATAATTATTGAAGTGTTTTTTATTAAATTTCGATTATTTTTTAATTCTTCATTTTGGATGTTTCTTTCCCTGCCCATGTCGATCTCACCTCTTGCTTAGCTTTTCTACCTTTTTTTCTTGGAAAATTCCTCTTGGTGTCCATAAATTTAAAATTATTTTTATTGGTGTCCTACGATTAAGTTGTTTTTCATTGGTGCTCCTAATGTTTGATTTGTTTGTTTCGATTAAACTTTTTCATGTTTGTACCATTTCAGTTCAAATTGATTAATCCAAGTTCATCATTGTGTTCCTCGCTCTCAAATTAGTAGGATTTAACTCCTAAAATAACCAAACCCATGTCCGAACCATGTCAATTTGAATTCCAAAGCAATAACCCGTTTTCGACCTTAAGAATTCAAATCGGAATGGTTCGAGTATAGATTTGATTGTTTTAGGAGTTGAATCCTACTAAGTTGAGGTCAATAAACATAATGATGAGCTTCGATTTGATCAATTCGAACTTAAATGGTACATATATGGAAAAAAATCTTAGGGGTACCAATTGAAAAAAAACTTAATCGTGGGACAACAACAAGAATAACCCTAAATTCAGGGGCACCAACAAGAATTTTCCATTTTTCTTTGGCTAGATACACAAGGGTGTCTTTTGAGCTATAGGTTTGGCCCTTCTTTTTCTTAATTATCTTTTTTTTTTACATTTTTATGTGTAACTTTGTCTTTAATAAAGATTATAAAATTTAAGATATCAATTCATTCCTCTTTATTACATTCTTATGTAATTTTGTAGAGAAAAATATAAGATTTTTAATATGAAAAAATATCTTGTGAGAACGTTTGTCCCGGTGATAACTGAAAACAGTAAAAAAACGGCATAACTCTCCAAATAAAATGTGTTTTTGTTGGAAATACTCGCATGGAACGTGCATGTCTCTAAAATGGCGCGCGCATAAGTTCTTGCTCAATTGTGTATAAATATTGACTTGTATGAGCATTTATTTTGTATTAGGTGTGGTGTACATTGTTTTTATTAGTGAAAATGTGCATTGCTTTTGTACTCTGTGCACATGATTTTGAATTGCATACTTTTTGCTTGAATGTGAATATAAATTTATTGTTCGCGTCCATCTATATTGTACTAGGTGTGCATAAAACTTTTATTGAAATTGTTCATGTGTTTTAAAATATGTGCAAAAATCTTTGTCTAAATGTGCACATTGTTTGACCTAGATGTATGTAGCTTGTTTTTGGAAATGTGCGTGTTTTTTTTATTTTTATGTGCATGACTTTTGAAATGCATAAATTTTTACATGTATGTGCATAAACATTAGCCTACATGTGCATAACTTATATATAAGATGTGCATAGACTATCCCAAAAACGTGCATGCGCACCCGTTGCATTTTCCCCAAAAATATGCATTTTTCATTTAAATAGGGCAAGACTGATTTTTCCTCTTTTTATGCCATTTAAATGAAGTAAATATCTAAGCCATTGATTTCTTAGATCCAATAACACGTAATAGTTTTCATTTTGCACCCGGATACCCGTTCTCCATCTCATTATCTATAACCCTTTTGTTTCGAAGGGGGAATTTGAAAGAATAATAAGCGATGAGAAGAAAATGGAAAATATGAATGTGTGTTTGGATAGATTAATTAGGAGAATTGAAGAGAAGGGATGTGAAATTATAAGAAAATAAATGGGGAATTTGGAGGGGAGTGAGTCCTTCCAAAGTTAGGGAAATTAGGGTTGAATATCTAAGAAGATTTTTTTAGAAAAGAAAAGGTTAGTTTTTTTTTTCTTTTGTTTCCTTTAAAATCCTTCACATTTTCAAACATCATTCTCATTAAATTTTGATTTCCGCTCTCTTTCATCCAAACAACATTTAATTAAAATTTCACAATTTCTTTTCTTTTCTCTTCCACTCATTATTTTACATTATTTTCTTTTCTCTCTATTAATGTCTTGCCAAGCAGAGGGTAATTTAAGGGTAGCTAGTCAATACTTTGTTCCAAGAGTTCTAACAAACTATCGACTTATATGGCCCACTTGATCATTTGATCAAGGTAAGCAATAACAAACAATTCCAATTCTCTTCCACCTTCTTACTCCTTCTCTTCCTTCTATCTCTCTCCCTTAAAGCTTTTATGGCTTCCTCTTATTCACAATTCGTATCAAAGCTCTCGTTTAGCAATGACAAAAGACACTCAGATGAAGACACTAGAGGAAAACTTCAAGAAACTGGACATCCTTACTCAGCAACACACAATGATGGTCAATCAATGGATGACCTCCACGAAGGAAAGTCTTGGTAAAGTCAGTATGCAGATCAAAGAGCGTCGAGTTTAATCGGAAAATATTCAAAACTGAGTTGAAGGTGTAGATCAGCGGTTGGAGAATTTTCAAAAGATTTCGGATCAAAGATTCGAGAATCTCAATGACATGGTTCACAATTTGTCAGGAGTTCGAGATCAAGACCAAGCTAACAATCGGGGCAATGAAGCCAATGGCACTGATTAGACGAATCCAACGAATATGGGAGTGAATGTTGGCCATGGAGTTTCGACTTCAAGAATACATTCCATTCCAAGAAACCAGGCACAAGGATAGGGGTCGTTCGCAATTCCAACATAGAACATTTGCCACGATACAGGTGATTAGAGTTCTTCTATCACAAATGAGTTTACAAGAGGTCATTGTCGTCTTCCTAAGCTTAATTTTCCAGCATTTGATGGTATCAAACCCCAAAGTTGGGTGAGGAAATGTGACAAGTATTTTAGTATATTTGGAATCATTGAGGAGCATAAAATTGTGATTTATTTGATGTATATGACTGGTAGAGCTGATGTATGGGCTCATGGTTTTGTGATACAGAATTAGGGGGTGACTTGGAGAGAGTTCGGTGATGCAATATATACCATATTTGGTGAGAAACAAGGACATGAGGTTATGGAAGAATTCCATAAGCTAGTACAGTATGAGAATATAGATGAGTATAGAGAAAAGTTTGATGAACTCAAATCCTATATGCTATCTTCTAATCCTATTTTGTTTGAAACCTAAACCTATTTTGTTTCTAGCTACATTTGTGTACTCAAGGATGGAATAAAATCTTTAGTCAAACTTAATCACCCTAAGACCTTGGCGATAGCTTATGAGCAAGTAAGACTGCATCAGGGAGTTGTGAAGGTGATCTTGAAGTTGAGTAAAACCCAACACCAACCTTCTTGGAAACCTTATTCTAGTATACCTAACACCAATTAATCCAAACCTCCTTTATTTCATAACATAATTTTTTTTTGACCTTCTTCCCCTAACGCAAGCTCCAGTTCCTCAAATCTTCCTAATAACCCTTTGTAGAATATGACTTCTAACCCGTTTATTAAAACAAAAAGAACTCATGGCCTTTGCTATCAATGTGGTGACAAATAATATGTTGGACAAAGATGTAAAAGCTAATCATTACAAGCTTTATGGCTACTGATGTAGAGGAAGTGTATCAAGTAGAGTGCACTGAAATGGAGCAAGTTCACACAATCGATGAAATGGGACAGCTGGAAGATGAACCAGAGGTTTATGTCCATACGTTGATTGGTAGTAACCCTCTTAATACTATCAACATCAAAGGTATAGTGAAGGACAAACCAATTACCATTCTTGTGGACAGTGGGACTACCCACGTTTTTCTTGACCCAATGATTGCTGAAGAAGCAGAGTTTGTATTGCAAGAGTAAAGTGTTATGGTTGTGGTTGTGGCTAATGGTAACAAAATGTTAAGTCATCAGGTGTGTTCAGGTTTTGACTGGCCAATGCAAGGGCACAAAATCAGTTTTAGCATCATGATTCTCAACTTAGGTGGTTGTGAAATGTTACTTGGTGTCAATTGGTTAAGAGAGTTTAGTCCCCTTACCATTGACTTCAATCATTTGAGATTATCCTTTCTCAAGGATGGTCAAAGAATTGGTTCAGAGGTGTGCAAGAAATTGCTTCTTTGAAGATGATGAGTGGCCTAATGTTACATAAACTGTTAAAAAGGAAAATTCCTATGTTCATCACATAGATAGCCCAATGTTTTTAGCTAGAGGAGTCAGCTCAAGAAACTCCACTTGAGATTGGCAATGTGTTGTTTCAATTTCAAGATGTTTTTGCAAAACCAACCAAATTACCACCAACAAGGGGACACGAGCACCACATTCAATTTAAAACCGGAGTTTAGCCAGTCTGTTGCAAGCCTTACAGATACACCTTTGTGCAAAAACTGAGATAGAAAGGCAGGTTGAGGATATGCTCAGAAATTCAAGTCATAGTCCTTTTGCTTTCTCCACATTACTTGTCAAGAAGAAGGATGAAACTTGGAGGTTTTTTGTAGATTACAGACAATTAAATGATGCCACTATCAAGGACAAATTTCCTATACCTCACATTGAAGAGCTATTAGATGAACTATATGGCTCTATTGTGTTTTCTAAGTTGCAATTGCAAGCTAGTTATCATCAAGTGAGGATGGCACCTGAAGATATTCCAAAGAAATCATTTAGAACTGATCAAGGGAATCATGAGTTCAAAGTTAAGCATTTTGGCTTAACAAACGCCCCTGCTACAGTCTAGTCATTAATGAATGAAGTTTTTGCCAAAATTTTAAAGACATCTATGCTAGTCTTCTATGATGATATACTAATGTATAGCACTAATGGACAACAACAAGTTGAGCACCTATCCATAGTCTTAAGTTTTCTCACATAATACAAGTTAGTTGCAAAGAGATCAAAGTGTGCATTTGCTCAACAACAGATTGAGTATTTGGGTAGCATCATTTCAATGGAAGGGGTATCAATTGATTTTGCCAAAGTTGAGGCTATGCTGAGTTGGAATGCACCCCCCAGAACATCAAAGAACTTAGAGGCTTCTTGGGTTTGACTAGGTATAATAGAAGATTCATAAAACAAATTGGTGTTCTTAGTCGACCTCTAATTGAATTGCTTAAGAAAGATGCTTTTGATTGGAGCCCTGAATTAGTTGGACCATTTGCACATTTTTAACAACTACTTACCTCTGCACCTATATTGCGATTACCATATTTTACCTTTTCATTTGAATTTGAAACATATGTGTGTGACAATGGTATAAGAGTTGTCTTGATGCAAAAAGGCAGACCTCTGGCTTATATAAGCAAGGCTAGCTCTTCATGGACAACATCAACTCTTATCAACTTATGAAAAAGAATTGCTCGATATTCTACTGGTACTAAAAAAATGGAGGAACTATTTGGAGCATGCACATTATTTCATTCGTACTGCACCAAGATTTGAAGTATTTTCTTGAGTAACAGATAACAACACACCTCCACAAGAAGGAAATAAGGAAATTGTTAGGCCTATCATATTGTATTGCTTACAAGAAAGGGAAATACATTAGAGTGGTTGATGCACTGCCATGCAGGTTTGAAACCTCTGACCCAACTTGTTCCTTAATATTGTATGTTCAACCTATGTGGATGAAACAAGTTATAGCCAGCTATGCACATAATTCAGTTGCACATGAACTCTTTACCAAGAGTATGTGATTCTTCTCTGGATTATAAGGTTCAGAATGGTCTTCTTCGTATCAAAGGTCGTTCGTATATTGGTGACGATTTTCCCTTGATGACATCCCTCATCACAACTATGCATTCTGAACTAGTGGGTGGTTACTCAGGCATCCAAGGAACTTACCACAGATTGAAAGCTCTATTTTATTGGCCTCATATGAAACAATTAGTGGAATCCTTTGTTAAGGAATGTGCAGTTTATAATATCCCTCATTTTGTACGAGTAAATTTTGAACTTTCTTAAGCCCATGTTGCGAGTCAGATTAAATACAGGGAAGTACGGACATTCTGTGTAATGTTTGATCTCTGTAATATTTTTCTAAGCAATATAAAATACAGTTAAGGTATTTTTGGGTTAAAAGATCATTCGCGTACAAGTATATTTAACCCCGAGTTAAAAACATGTTACCACTTAAGGTAAAAACGACAAAGGAGTCGGAGAGGGGCAATTCTGGCCTTGACCGCACCCCGCGGTGAGGGCATGCCGCACCCTGCAGCAAAGGCCAGAAGTGAAGCAGCTCGGTGTCACCACCGCACCCCTGCCGCACCCCTACCGCACCCCGCGGTGGCCTGTTGTCACTCGACAACTTGTAAGCGACTTGGCGAGGCTACTTCGTAGGTCTGCTGAGTCGACGAGCCTACTTCTCCTAGCTTGTACACCTCCTTGCACACCTATCTTGCCTGAGGACGTCTTGGATGGGCTTTAAATGGAGAGGGAGAGGCGGAGGAGAAGCCTCAACTCAGCTTCATCACCATCTTCCTCCTCAGAGCAAAACTCCATTTTTGATGAACTTCAAGCTTGTTTTGGTGAGGGATTCGAACCTCTTTTCAAGCAGTAGAAGGGTGATCCTTAGAGGTGTTTTAAAGCTTAAGAAGGTGGGAAGGCAAACCAAGAACAAATCGAAGTTGAATCAATCGATTTGGGTAAGTGTTTCTTCTCGAAAAATTGCTGAACTTCGCCTCTGTTGTCTCACCGCACCCGCGGCCAAGCGCCACCGCACCCCGCGGCCAGACACCGCACCCCACGGTGAGGGCCTACCGCACCCCACGGCAGGCATGGGTCCGTGGTGTGTGTGTGTGTCTTGGGTGTTGGTTCATGGGCAAGGCTTGGACCCTTTCGATTCTTATTCCTTTAGATTCATATATGTAGATATTGAATCTAATTTAGGGTTTTATTATGGGTCATTCCAGAAGGATTTGAGATCCGAGATCTGTCCCTGATCAGACCCGGGAATCGTCGCCTTTAGAGCTCGTCACCTTTCTTCGAATCTAAGGCAAGTGGCGGTTCGCTCTTGCTCATCATTCCATATTTCCATTAATTATCAATTGTTTAATTGTTAATTAATTTGGGATGATTATTGTTCTTGTCTGGGAACGGTTTTGTGAAACTGTTTTGTAAATTAAAATGGATATTATAATAGGTTGTATATCTGCTAGAACAACGCTATTATATATATATATCTAGATTGAAATATATCTATGATGCTGGCCTTGATGGCTTTGATATGATTTTGGACAGTTCTGAACTGTTTAGTTAGAACGAGTATTCGCAGAAACGCTACTTGGTATCTCCTTGTGAGTACTAGTCGTTTCTTTATAACCAAGTGGATGGGATGTCCAGGCCCCAAACACTTCTCTTTGGTCATGACCATTCCCTGTCCGTGTACAGGGAAGGTGCACACAGCTGGTGCCACTCTCTGGGATTTAGTCCCTACTCTATATCTCAATATCCGCAAGGATGAGATTCTAAAAGCTTGAAACGTGAATGAGCATTTTGGAATTAATTAAGATAAGTGCCCGAGCGCACATGATTAATATACCCTTGACGAGTAGTGCAGCTAGGCAATAATGCAGCTAGGAAACTCGTCCTGACTTTGATCAGAGTACGTTCTCTTTCCAATCTGGATTCGCTTTATGCGGTGAGGTTGGTCGTGAACCGAAACATCTAGTCAGTTTTTAAACGCTTGTATGTGAAACTATAATGTTCCAGACATTTGTCATGCTTTCGACAAGACTCACTCTTTTGGAGTCTTCTCTTGGATATTTTTTCCCATAAGACTCATATCCATTGGAGTCTTCTCTTGATCATGTCTTTTGATATATTCCAGTAGAAGTATGGTGGTTGGCTATCGTTATCGTTTATTATCCGAGAAACGATGAGTCTAACCTAATACGACTACTTCGAACCACTCTGCTTTGTGCCCTTGCGTAGTCTTTCATTAGACTAACCAACCGTAATTGTTCTCTGCATGGTTGGCTGGTGTCATCCGTTCGATTCGGCACATCAGATAAGTTGTCACTCCACGAAGGTTAAGAACGACTATGACGGGAGGTGTTTTTGACAAGTTTATCCAGGTTGAGATCCTTGGCGTTGATCGCTGTGATCAAGACTTGTTTTATCTTTAAAAGACTTCCGCTATGCTTTAATTACTTTGATGACAATGTTTTATCCTACGGGGATTGGGTTGTAATCCCCCGGCATATGTTTTAAAGATGGTTGTTGATTATATAAAAGTTGTTTATGATTTGTATAATCCGGTTTAGCCTTGGGTGGTTTCGGAGGTGAAATCCGAGATCACTGGTGGTAATACCCTTTCCAATTGGGTTAACAATTTGGGGGTGTTACAGATATGGTATCAGAGCTAAAAGTTTTAAAAACGGGTTGGGTATTTGATAAACCGTTTACTCATTTTACATTTAGATTTAAAGGTTTTCAAAGACTTTGAATTTTAAACGATGTAATTCAACGCCGTTCATAGTCGTGCCTTCTTCTTTAGTTTGATATGGAAAACAAACTTCTATATTTAGAAAGACTAATTTCCTTTTCGTCGCCTGTAGGATATGGGTGCCTATCTATCCCTTCGAAAATACACGGAGGAGGTCGAGATGACTCCACCCTCTCCTGATAGGTTCGACTTTCCTGCCCCCCTAAGATGCTTTGAAGTCGGAAGCTCTAGCAACCCACCCGAGGATGAGGATGTGAAGCATGTGCTTCCTGAATCGGTGGTGCTGAGATCCAACAATGTTGTAGTTCCAGTAGTAGAACCGGCTGTACAACCGAGGGTTGAGATTGAGCCATCGAGATATGCTCAAGGTTATTACAATAATGATTATATGACTGAAGCAATTCCGGAAGGGAATGAAGAAAAGGAAGATGAAGATGAGGAGACTATGGAAGTGGATATTGAAGGAGATACGTCAGAGTATACCGGAGAATACCTTGACAACGATGTGGAGATCGGGTCAGTTCTCGGGATAGATTCCGAGGAAAACCAGGAAGAGCAAGACCAAGAACCTGATGAACTGAGGCACTTGTTGGTGGATCATGAGAACTCAGGAATGCAACTCATGTATCCAAGTCCGCCAACCGAGCTAGAATACCCGCCAACCGAGCTAGAATACCCGCCATTTGATCGGTATACAGATGGTGAAGACAAGAAACAACAACCGTAACGGTGCCGGGCCAAGTAACAATCCCAGGCCAGTCAGAAGGAATGCTGAAAACCTTGAGGAGGTGCATGAGTCTGCATCCAATGTTAACCCTGGAGGCAATGGCCAAGCTCCGACCAACGCTCCAATGGTATTCGACGAGGCAGCGGTTACAGCAATTCGAGGAATTGTTATGCAAGCCATGACAGATATACTACGACCAAATGCGCCACAGGCACAAGGAGTGCCAATTCCTACACCAGTTCCCGGATTTGGGGAAACAAAGACTCATGAACCCGTGATTCCAGAGAATGTAGTCGGGAATAGAAGTAATTATGGCCGAGCTTTAAAGATCATAAACTCTATGAGACCCGATAGTTACAATGGGAAAGGTGAGCCAGTCCGTGTGACTCACTGGTTTTCCCACATGGAAAGACTATTTCGCAATGTGGAATGCACTGGGGCTGAAAGAGTGCATATAGCGTCTCTCCAACTGAAGGAAGATGCTAGCGAGTGGTGGGAAAACACCAGCCTTGCAGATAGCCCTGATTTGAACTGCGTGATGTTCAAGACTAAGATGACATATCGTTTCTTCTCTCGGGCTATGAGGGATGAGAAACGTAAGGAATTCCTGTACCCAAAGATTGATGGGTTGAAGGTGACTGAACTGGCAACCAAGTTCAATCATCTATTGCAGTATGCTGGATCGGAAGTATCCAATGAGGAACAAAAGATCAGGTATTTCCACTAATGGATGAGTCTTGATATCAAGCCACTAATGGTGCACCACACATGCTCTACTTTGGAGCAGTACGTGGATGCAACCTATAAGCTGGAAGTGACTCTGGAAGAGTCAACTAAGAGACGTAACCGCCAGAGATCTATGCAGAATCAATCTCAGGCTAGTGGTTTCAAGCGTCCTGCACCGCCAGCGAACTTTGCAAAGTCTGGTCGGGCAAAGACTGAGATGACTCAGAGTGGGTCTACACAGCAGTCCGGTCAGAGTAAGAAACCGATACAGTGTTTTAACTGTGGTGTGCATGGACACAAGAGCAATGTGTGTCCAAAGGAGAAGAAGACTTATTTTGCTTGTGGAAGGGAAGGACATTTGCAGACGTTCTGTCCGCAAAGGAAGCAGAAAGGTGCTGAGTCACAGCAAGGGTCAGTTAATCAGAGCAACCGGGCTAGATTCAAACCAGTGGAGAGTCCTAGTCCATCGACTCAGACTACTGCTAAGAACAAGGGGAAAGCCCCAGCTGTGTCCGGAGGACAAGGTCAGCGCTTGTACGAGATGCGTAAGGCGGATGGACCCAATACTCTTATTGCTCAAGGTACTTTATACCTCAACTCTACTCCAGTATGCATCTTGTTTGATTCGGGTGCTACTCATTCCTTTATTTCTGAGAGCTGTGTTAGTAAGTTAGGATTAGTATGCAACGAAGCTTGTGAGCCTTTCGTTGTGAATCTTCCTAATGGTAACCAATTAGTGGGAACCAAACGTCTGTCAGAATTTCCAGTTACCATCCAAGGTAAGGAATTCGAAGCGGATTTGATCTGCATTAATGCCATGACCCCATACGACATCATTCTCGATATGGATTGGTTGACACGTCATGGGGCGGTGATCGACTTTAGTTTGAGGATTGTGACGGTGTCATCTGAGGGCCAAAGAATATGCAAATTTAAGGGTCGAAATGACGCTGATAACGGCATGCTTATCAATGCAATGGCTGCGTTTAAGCTACTTCGACAAGGTTGTGTCGGGTACCTTTGCTATCTGGATGTGCCCAAGAAAGATGAACCACCAGTTCTTGATATTCCAGTCGTTAGTGAATTCCCGGATGTCTTTCCAGAGGAAATTCCTGGATTACCCCCACATCGCGTCATAGAGTTTACGATAGATCTTGAGCCTGGTACTGCGCCGATTTCTCAAGCACCGTATCGGATGGCTCCTGCGGAGATGCAAGAATTGAAAAAGCAACTGGAAGATCTTCTTGACAAAGGATATATAAGGCCGAGTGCATCACCTTGGGGTGCTCCGGTTTTGTTTGTTAAGAAGAAAGATGGATCGTTTCGACTTTGTATCGACTATCGTGAATTGAACAAAGTTACGATCAAGAACAAGTATCCTTTGCCTAGGATTGATGATCTGTTAGATCAATTGCAGGGAGAAAAAGTCTTTTCCAAGATTGATCTGAGATCTGGTTACCATCAGCTCAGAATTCGTGAGGAAGATATTTCGAGGACTGCATTCCGGACAAGATATGGTCACTACGAGTTTGTAGTTATGCCATTCGGACTTACCAATGCTCCAGAAGTCTTTATGGACTTGATGAATCGATGTTTTTACCAGTACTTGGATAAGTTCGTGGTGGTCTTCATCGATGATATTTTGATCTACTCTCCGAGTGAGGAAGCTCACGAGGAACATCTGCGGATTATCCTGTCAGTCCTTAGACAAAATGAGATGTACGCTAAGTTGTCTAAGTGTGACTTTTGGATCAAAGAAGTGGCTTTCTTAGGCCATGTGATCAACGAGAATGGGGTGATGGTCGATCCCCAGAAGATTGAAGTTGTAGCAAACTGGAAGCGGCCTCAGAATGTGAAAGAGGTGCGCAGTTTCCTTGCACTTGCCGGATATTACAGACGGTTCGTAGAGGGATTTTCTAAGATCGCTCTTCCCATGACCAGTTTACTCCGCAAGGTCCATAAGAAGTTTATCTGGAATGATAAGTGCGAGGCCAGTTTTCAAAAGCTGAAACAGTGTCTGACCTCAGCACCAGTACTAGCGCTGCCAGAAGGAAACGATGCATATGTGGTCTATAGTGATGCTTCTAAGAGTGGTTTGGGTTGTGTGTTGATGCAGAAAGGAAGAGTTATTGCATATGCATCTCGACAACTAAAAACCTATGAAGTAAACTATCTGACCCATGATCTGGAGTTGGCAGCAGTGGTATTTGCATTGAAGATTTAGAGGCACTATTTATATGGTGTAAGATGTCAAGTCTTCACTGACCACAAGAGTCTCAAGTATGTATTCACACAGAAAGAGTTGAATATGAGATAGCGCCGTTGGCTAGAATTGCTCAAAGATTATGATATTGAATTGTTGTATCATCCGGGCAAGGCTAATGTTGTAGCCGATGCGTTGAGTAGGAAGACACCGTATGAGACGGTGGTAGCACTCCTCACTGCTCAAGCCAGACTAAACCAATTGATATGCGAGGCTGAAATCTTGTATGATCAGCGTAGAGGATACCTGAGTATGTTGGAAATTCAATCCACGCTACTCGATCAGATTCGAGAGAAACAAATTGACAATATCATCTTGGTAAAGCTAAGCAGTGAAGTGTTAAACAGGAAAGCTCCCGGTTTTGTGATTCAGGAGGATGGATCACTCTGGTTTCAGGACCGAATTTGTGTACCTGATGTTGATGGTCTTCGCCAGTTGGAGATGAGGGAAGCCCATTCGTCAGCTTATTTTGTACATCCAGGCTCTAGCAAAATGTACAAGGACCTCAAAACAAAATTCTGGTGGCCAAACATGAAATGGGATGTGGCAGAATTTGTAGCAAGATGCTTGACTTGTCAGAGAGTCAAGATAGAACACCGTAGACCAGGCGGTGAATTACTACCTCTCCCAGTGCCAGAATGGAAATGGGAGGATATTGTTATGGACTTCGTCACCGGATTACCCAAGACTCGAACACAGAAGGATGCTATATGGGTGATGGTTGACAGGCTCACAAAGAGTGCTCACTTCATGGCTATCAAGTCAACATGGGGAGTCCAAAGGTTAGCCGAAGTATATAAGCAAGAAATCATCCGGTTACATGGTATTCCCAAGACCATTGTATCGGATCGTGATGGCCATTTTACGTCGAGATTCTGGAAGGAACTCCACAAGGCCATGGGAACCGAGTTAAGGTTTAGCATCGCGTTTCATCCTCAGACAGATGGACAGTCTGAGAGGACTATCCAGACTCTAGAGGATATGTTGAGAGCGTGTGTACTCGATCGACCGACTAGCTGGGAAGACAGCTTGAGTCTAATTGAGTTCACATACAACAATAGCTGGCATGCTACTATAAAGATGGCTCCATTTGAAGCTTTGTATGGTCGAAAGTGCAGATCTCTAATTTGCTGGGATGAGAATGCTGACAAGATTCTGCTCGGACCAGAGTTGGTCGAGAGAATTGCTTCCGACATTGCTTTAATCAGACAGAGAATGTTGACAGCACAAAGTCGACAGAAGTCTTACGCAGATCTAAGGCGTAGGAATATCGAGTTTGAGGTTGGTGACAAAGTATTTGTCAAGGTATCGCCATCCAAAGGAGTATTCAGATTTGGTAAGCGTGGGAAGCTTAATCCTCGCTACGTGGGACCATTTGAGATTCTCGATAGAGTGGGATCTCTAGCATACCGTTTGGCATTGCCGCCATCGGCACATCCAGTGCATAATGTGTTCCACGTATCTCTGCTGAGAAAGTATGTGCCAGATGAATCTCATGTACTGAGCTATGAAAACATTGAGATTCAGACAGATGGTACTTATGAAGAGATACCTGTGCATATTCTCGAGCACCGTGAGAAGCACTTGCGCAACAAGGTGGTACCGTTGGTACGGATTATGTGGTCCAAGTCAGGAACTGAGGAAGTTACCTTGGAAACTTGGGAGACTGAAGAGGATATGCGTAGACGCTTTCCCAAGATGTTTACGACCTAAGTTTCGGGGTTAAAACTTCTTTTAAGGGGGAAGTGATGTAATATACCTCATTTTGTACGGGTAAATTTTGAACTTTCTTAAGCCCATGTTGCGAGTCAGATTAAATACAGGGAAGTACGGATATTCTGTGTAATGTTTGATCTCTGTAATATTTTTCTGAGCAATATAAAATACAGGTAAGGTATTTTTGGGTTAAAAGATCGTTCGCGTACAAGTATATTTAACCCCGAGTTAAAAACATGTTACCACTTAAGGTAAAAACGACAAAGGAGTCGGAGAGGGGCAATTCTAGCCTTGACCGCACCCCGCGGTGAGGGCATGCCACACCCCGCGGCAAAGGCCAGAAGCGAAGCAGCTCGGTGTCACCACCGCACCCCTGCCGCACCCCCACCGCACCCCGCGGTGGCCTGTTGTCACTCGACAACTTGTAAGCGACTTGGCGAGGCTACTTCGTAGGTCTGCTGAGTCGACGAGCCTACTTCTCCTAGCTTGTACACCTCCTTGCACACCTGTCTTGCCTGAGGACGTCTTGGATGGACTTTAAATGGAGAGGGAGAGACGGAGGAGAAGCCTCAACTCAGCTTCATCACCATCTTCCTCCTCAGAGCAAAACTCCATTTTTGCTGAACTTCAAGATTGTTTTGGTGAGGGATTCAAACCTCTTTTCGAGCAGTAGAAGGGTGATCCTTAGAGGTGTTTAATTGTTAATTAATTTGGGATGATGATTGTTCTTGTCTGGGAACGGTTTTGTGAAACTGTTTTGGAAATTAAAATGGATATTATAATAGGTTGTATATCTGCTAGAACAACGCTATTATATATATATATATCTAGATTGAAATATATCTATGATGCTGGCCTTGATGGCTTTGATATGATTTTGGACAGTTCTGAACTATTTAGTTAGAACGAGTATTCGCAGGAACGCTACTTGGTATCTCCCTATGAGTACTAGTCGTTTCTTTATAACCAAGTGGATGGGATGTCCAGGACCCAAACAATTCTCTTTGGTCATGACCATTCCCTGTCCGTGTACAGGGAAGGTGCACACAGTTGGTGCCACTCTCTGGGATTTAGTCCATACTCTATATCTCAATATCCGCAAGGATGAGATTCTAAAAGCTTGAAACGTGAATGAGCGTTTTGGAATTAATTAAGATAAGTGCCCGAGCGCACATGATTAATATACCCTTGACGAGTAGTGCAGCTAGGCAATAATGCAGCTAGGAAACTCGTCCTGACTTTGATCAGAGTACGTTCTCTTTCCAATCTGGATTCGCTTTATGCGGTGAGGTTGGTCGTGAACCGAAACATCTAGTCAGTTTTTAAACGCTTGTATGTGAAACTATAATGTTCCAGACATTTGTCATGCTTTCGACAAGACTCACTCTTTTGGAGTCTTCTCTTGGATATTTTTTCCCATAAGACTCATATCCATTGGAGTCTTCTCTTGATCATGTCTTTTGATATATTCCAGTAGAAGTATGGTGGTTGGCTATCGTTATCATTTATTATCCGAGAAACGATGAGTCTAACCTAATACGACTACTTCGAACCACTCTGCTTTGTGCCCTTCCGTAGTCTTTCATTAGACTAATCAACCGTAATTGTTCTCTGCATGGTTGGCTGGTGTCATCCGTTCGATTCGGCACATCAGATAAGTTGTCACTCCACAAGGTTAAGAACGACTATGACGGGAGGTGTTTTTGACAAGTTTATCCAGGTTGAGATCCTTGGCGTTGATCGATGTGATCAAGACTTGTTTTATCTTTAAAAGACTTCCGCTATGCTTTAATTACTTTGATGACAATGTTTTATCCTACGGGGATTGGGTTGTAATCCCCCGGCATATGTTTTAAAGATGGTTGTTGATTATATAAAAGTTGTTTATGATTTGTATAATCCGGTTTAGCCTTGGGTGGTTTCGGAGGTGAAATCCGAGATCACTGGCGGTAATACCCTTTCCAATTGGGTTACCAATTTGGGGGTGTTACACAGTTTGCCAAGGGAACAAGCATGAGTTGGTTCTTTCTTCGGTGTTGTTGCAACCTTTACCTATTCATTGTCAAGCATGAAGCCAAGTGACAATGGATTTCATTGAAGGGTTTCCCCGTTCACACGGCAAAGACATAATTATGGTTGTTGTTGACATATTAACTAAATATGCCCACTTTTTTACCATCGTTATCCATTTACAACAGCTAAGGTAGCCGATCTTTTCACGAATCACATCTATAAATTGCAGGGTCTTCTACTAATCATCATCTTAGACAAAGATAGAGTCTTTCTTAGTCACTTTTTGTAAGAACTCTTTCATGTCTTGGGCACTACTTTACATTTTATCTCTGTTTACCATTCCCAGTCTGATAGGCACTGCTTTATTGAAGGGTTGCCCCGTTCTCAAGGCAAAGACACAATTATGGTTGTTGTTGACATATTAACCAAATATGCCCACTTTTTTACCCTAATTATCCATTTACAACACTAAGGTAGCCGATCTTTTCACGATTCACATCTATAAATTGCATGGTCTTCTATAGAACATCATCTTAGACAAAGATAGAGTCTTTCTTAGTCACTTTTGTTAACAAATCTTTCATGCCTTGGACACTACTTTACATTTTATCTCTGCTTACCATCCTCAGTTTGATAGGAAAACGAGCGAGTCAATTAGTGCCTTGAAACGTATCTCAGATGTATGACATCGGCCAAACCTGCACTTTGGGCAAAGTGGTTACCACTGGCAGAATGGTGGTATAATTCTAACCACCACACTTCCCTGGGAATGACACCATCCCAAGGTTTATATGGATACTTACCTCCTCAGCTAGGTGTGTAGTTATCTCATGTTAATATTGCTTGTGTGGAGGAAAGGTTGAAAGAAGGAGATAATATGATCCTAAAGTGCAAAGAACATCTTCAAGTGGCTCAGTCTCGCATGAAGCAATTTGCAGATAGGCACAAAACCGAGTGCTCATTTGCTGTTGGAGATTGGGTGTATTTGAATTTGCAGCCTTATCGTCAATCTTTGGTGGCATTGAGAAAAAATTTAAAATTAAGTTCCAGAATCTACGGGCCATTCCAAGTTCTCCAGAAAATTGGTACATTCGCCTATAAGTTGGGTCTTCCTTAGTATGCCAAAATACATCTTGTGTTCCATGTCTCTCAACTCAAAGCTAGCATTGGCCCTCATATCACACATTTTCCATTGCCTCTCATTACTTCTACTAAAGGTGACATTGTGGTCGCTCCAACTACTATTATGGATTCTCGAGTTATTCACTTCCCTAATGGTGATCCTATATCTAAATGACTTGTGCTGGGAGAATATGCCACTAGAAGAAGCCACTTGGGAGCAAGTTGCCGACTTGCTCCAACAATTCCCTGACTTTCACAAACAACATTGAGGATAAGGTTTTTAAAAAACCGGAGGAAGGTATTGTAAGGATAGCTAGCTAATACTCTGTTGCAAGAGTTGTAACAAACTATTGGCCTTATGAAGCCCACTTGATCATTTGATCGAGATAAGCAATAACAAACAATTCCAATTCTTTTCTCCCTTCTTACTTCTCTTCCTTCTATATCTCTCCCTTGAAGCGTCCTCTTATCTACGTTAAATGTTCTAAAAGACGCTAGGGGCGTTATAACTCGTCGGAAAGGGGAGTGAAGATGGCGAAAGCAGGGGATAAGGGGCAGCAGTGGACTGTTGACGGTGGCGCTAGGGTTCCGGCGATAGTGGTGGTGGTGAGACGGTGACGCGAGGTGGCGGATGGGTGACTGGCGGTGTTCGGAGGCTGTACACGGTGGTGGAGATGGGGGCAGCCATGAAGATGATGGGGATTAGGGTTAGGGTTTGTGTTTGGTTGCGGATAAGTGATGGGTAACCGAATCGATGCGTCAGGATAGTTCGACTAGAAACGCAAAGATAGATAATTAACGCGCCAGGATAGTTCAACTTGGAAACGCGTTAATTGATGACGTCGGGGCCCGGGATTCAGGAGATTACTCAATTGTAAACAAAGATCTATTTCGACGTAAACTGAAATGAAATACAATAGTTCCTATTTATACTAGAGAGTTGACCTAATGGGCCAGACTAACTAACGGGTCGGCCCTCTTAAGCATAAGAGGAGCACACGCCTGAAATAGAAATAACTATAAATAGTAAGTACTAAATCAAGCATAAGACAAAATAGGAAATGCTAAATATGGCAACATGCCAAACTGGAAAACTACTAAAATAGAAATATATAATAATAGTAACTCCAAGGTGGACGCCAAGGTCTAGGGCATCTAGGACTCGTCGTAGGGCGGCATAGGACTAGCCAGGATCGCATCACTCTCCCTCGCTTGGATTCGAAGCGTCCTCGCTTCGAGCTGGTGGGGGCTAGTGGAAACAATCGATCTGTAGCAAACGAGAGCGTTGCATCCTGGAGATGTACGGGTCCGACGCTCGGCATCTCAAATATCAGCAATGGTGGATCGGATGCGGGCTTGGTGTTGGATGGCACGCTCAAGGTCAATACTATCGGGCCCTGGTCCGAGGCAGGAGCGACGACGAAGGTAGGCTCGCTCTCGGCCTCGGAAACAGAAGGTACTGGCGCGGGTGCGCTGAAAGAAGGTGCGGTCGGCACCTCCGTCGGCTCGCTGCAAGCCGGCTCGTCAGGCACATCAGCGGGCGTGCTGAATGGGGGCGGTGGTGCGACCGGGCATGTGGGAGTGAGCGGAACGAGGGCCTCAAGATTTGTCACCGGGCTCGGCGACAATGGAGAGGGTGAACGAGGCCGCTGAGGCGACGTTGTAGGGGCGTCGCTATAGCGCGTTGTCGGCTCCCATCGGCTTCGAGGTGGGGCGTCATAGTAGTGGCACCGGGGCAGGTCACGGCGGTGCCGAGGCGCCGAGGCGGTGGGTCGTAGGAGCAGTAGACGTCATAGACTTGGCGCCGAGGAGGGGGCCCACATGGCACAGCGCGGCCGCGGCGGCGGTGAGGAAATAGGCGATCCAACATGAGCTCATGGCGAGCTCGCAAGATCGGGTCGTGTGGGGGCGGAACCCAGTTCGGGTGCGACCGGTTGTAGGGCCGGTCCGAATCGGAGTCGTAGTCGTCCCACTCGTCGTCGTCGTAGAGTCGCGTGGAGCGCCAGTGATAAGCCATGGCATTGGTGAGGGCATAGGCTAGGGTGGGGTCATGGGTTGGTGGATAAAGAAAGGATAGAAAGATATCTAGGGAATTTGTGATATGGATAAGGAAAGATAAGATATGGGGGGGGGGAAAGATATGGTAATGGGATAAGGTAAGGCTGTTTTTTTTTTTTTTTGGGTTTCTAGAGAAAGATCTAGGGTTTTGGATAGGGAAAAATGATTAGGAAGCGGCAGTGTAGAAAACCGCGGGCGCGGTTTGTGAACCGCGATCGCGGAGGCGAGGGTTTCTGCGGCAGACAATTCGTATTTTGGTCTTTTGAGGGGTCAAACGATGTCCGTTTTGGGCGAATTTTATATGTCCGGACTCGTCTCGAGATGCACTACAGGAATATGGAAGAAAATTGCGGAAAGGAAAAAAAAATTGACGAAATCTGGGCAGAAAGGCTCATCAGTTTTGGTTTTTTTTTGATGCAGGAATTGATTTACGGAAGCGAAGGAGTGATTGAAAGAAGAGTTGGAACGACTTACGCAATTCATAGGCTCTTATGCCAGTTGATGTGACCTTGTCCGATGGAAAGACGACAAATCGTTGTCAAGGATCCGGTGAATGCGTAGTGGGGCGTTGCAACTCGTCGGAAGGGGATGAAGATGATGTTATGCGGACTGTGGTGGTTCGGAAGCACAGGGGAACTGTGGGCGACGCAGCGGACTGGAGGAGATGCGGCGGAATAAGGGGATAAGGGGCGGCAGTGGACTACTGACGGCGACGCTAGGGTTCCGGCGACAGTGGTGGTGGTGAGACGGTGACGCGAGGCGGCGGATGGGTGACTGGCGGTGTTCGGCGGCTGCACACGGTGGTGGAGATGTGGGCAGCCGTGAAGATGATGGGGATTAAAGTTAGGGTTTGTGTTTGGTTGCGGATAAGTGATGGGTAACTGAATCGATGCGTAAGGATAGTTCGACTAGAAACGCAAAGATAGATAATTAACGCGCCAGGATAGTTCAACTTGGAAACGCGTTAATTGATGACGTCGGGGCCCGGGATTCAGGAGATTACTCAACTGTAAACAAAGCTCTATTTTGACGTAAACTGAAATGAAATACAATAGTTCCTATTTATACTAGAGAGTTGACCTAATGGGCCAGACTAACTAACGGGCCGGCCCTCTTAAGCATAAGAGGAGCACATGCCTGAAATAGAAATAACTATAAATATTAAGTACTAAATCAAACATAAGACAAAATAGAAAATGCTAAATATGGCAACATGCCAAACTGGAAAACTACTAAAATAGAAATATATAATAATAGTAACTCCAAGGTGGACGCCAAGGTCTAGGGCATCTAGGACTCGTCGTAGGGCGGCATAGGACTAGCCAGGATCGCATCATAGTGCCTAAGCAGCTAGGTGGGGGCCTTAGTAGATTAAAAATTAATGCATGATCCATGTGATTATTTGACTAAGTTCTCCCAAATCCATTTTGTAAAACAATGTTGGGATGAAGTTTAATATTTTATTATGAGTCTTATTCCCAACCCAAAACTTGCCTTAATCTCTCTATTGTCAAAATTAACAGAGAACAAAACTGGTTAGGGTTTCAGTTTTCCTCACAACAGCCATCCTCTCTCTATCTCTCACAACATTCATCTGTTATGATGTTGCTGCTTCCACCACCACCACATCCGACCTCGCCTCTGACCCTTCTCTCGCTCCACCAAGCTCGGCCGCTTCTCTCATTATCTCGCTCCACCTAGCTAGTCGGCTTAGGGTAAAATCAGAACGGGAGGTGACCGCTTAGCGCCCAGACGCGGCATAGGTGGCCCTAAACGGACATTTTTAGAAATTTTTATACGTTAGGTCCAGGTACATCGATCACAATAAGCAATTTCATTATTTGTATTTCATCTTAATCCCTCGATTGGTTCCTACGTACTTACCCTTACATTCCAGATATCAATTAGTTTGTTTGGTATATATTATCTCTTAAGATAAGAATTTCAATTCCTAGAAAATTCAGATAATAACATTTTTTAATATAATAACATTTTTTAATATAAAAAGATTAGTAATCTTCTTAAACACTAAGGGTTTGTTAGGGGAAATAGTTTATAAAGAGTTTTTTGTTTATAAGTAGTTGATAAATATGGTTGTATAAAAAAGTATGTTTGATAAAAAAATAATTTTTATGGGAATATGTGTAGTTTATTAAAAAAGTGTGAGTAATGGAGAAAAAATAAAAGAAAATTTATTACATGTTTATCGAAATGTATAAAAGTATGTTTTTAAAATAAAGTGTTTATAAATAATAAATAGGTTTTACCAAACAAAGCCTAAAATTTTCTTTCGTCCAATAATAGTTATCTTCTTAAAATATTAGTTTGTCACAAATTACTAGTCGTTTTTATGTTATTGTCATTGGAATTTACGTATGAAATTACCGAGTATAGCTTAGTTTATACTCCCTTCGTATGAAAAAAATTGTCATTTTAGAGTTTGACACACTTATTAAGAAATACAATTATTATCCTATACTCTCATAAATGTTTTTTATAATTTACAAATATTTAATAACTCATCTCAATTATAGCCAATAAATATAGAAAATTTATATAAAAAGAGCCAAAAAATATAATTTCTGATGTCAAACCTCGTAACTCACCAATAAATTATTATCTAAATACTTAAAATGACAATTTTTTTATACAAAAAGAGGGAGTATTAGGTAAAAATCAGTGTAAAAATTGTGTCAAAAGTTTACAAAGATGAGAATTACTCGATATCAGTAACCGAGAGAGTAATATTATTTTCTTACGTAATATTCTAAACAGAAGGACATCCCCAAAGGAGTAATGCTAAAGTTCAACTCAAAAAGAACAAGTTTAAAGGTGTTTTTTTTCCCTGGAAAATGACCAGATTAATTTAGAATGTGAGTTTTGGATAGCAAAAAATCCTAAATTCAGATACAGTTAAAAAACAATATACAATGCACTGAACAACCAACAGAATTTATACTCGTCGCTGTCAAAAGAAGTTTTATGATAACCAAATGATACTAAATTGAACTACTACTACTAATTTTGTAAAAGGGTAATACCCAGCAGTATTGTCCCTCTGTGTAAATCCTTCCAAATACGTCTCTGTTCTTCATTGTTGAAAAACCTTGCACTCAACCACATCACCATTATTGTTCTTGTCCTATCTATACATTACAATATTTTCACACCCTTGTCAAATATTACTAAATTAATTCACAAATAAAAAAAAGGGTTGAATTAAAAGTCTATGCCCATTTCTTTTCTATTGAAATTTTTTGGTGTTCAGAAATAAAAGATTGAAGTTTCAATGTTGCAATATCGTCAAGAAAAAAGGGTGAGCAATAAATCAGATAGGATTAGGAATTAGTTATGAAGTTTCGTGTTGTGCTCTGCAATTGGCTTTCAAATTCAGAGAATGCTGTGTTGAACCAATGAATTTATTGCAAACTGTTAACAAATCAAATCTGGATTTAGCTAAACAAAGATGGGTTCTTGATTGCAAGAACTTGTATATTTCCTTCCCCTCCGCAAGAAATGCTTACACCTTTCTTGAGAGTTCTTGGAACTTGGATAATACTTGTCAGTTTCCTGCTCTATGGCAAATTTTGCTTTAAAAGGGCCAAGTAATTTTTTTGTAATTTAGTTTCTGAATACTGCTTACATATGCATTTATACTAGTACATGTAGGGACTCCATTAATCTGCATCGCCCATAGCAATAAATCAAATTTAATTCTTTCATTTATATCAATTTTCCAAATTTTCTCCTTCTTGTAAACAGATTGGAGGAAAATACCCACAAAATTATCTGTCAAAATGCCCCACACAGAACCGGGCTCTACCCTCATTAAATTTCAAACCCCTTGATGAGACTTGTGCAAGTCAGATAAATGGAGCCCTCTCAACACCACCAATTTCCCTCTTAATTTTCAATTAACCCATTTTTTTCCTTACAAAAAAGAAATGGAATAGTATCTCTTGTTACTATTACTTTGCCTTTGTTAAAAAGGTGTAAAAAAAAACAGGGGGGCCTGTGTTAAGTCATCCTTTGTTGAGATTGTGACATTTTGAAGCTTGAAGCTTTTTCTTATAAACTGCAGCCACTTCATTTTCTCAACCTAGTAACTGATCCCTCCTCCCCCAAAAAACCCTCTTTTTTTTAATTCAATTTCTTCTCTCCCATTTCATTTTCATACACAGCAGTTCTCTCATCCCTGTTGGTGACAGTTCTATACATATAATTCTGCAAACTCCCATCTCTTTTTGCAAACTCCAGTGGAACTTTCTGCCACACCAGCCTCCCTTTCTTTTGCAGGTGTGAAGAGAAGAAGAAGAAGAAGAAGGTGTTGTTGTTGTTATTGCTGTGTCTTTGTACTGAAGAAGAAGATTTCTTGAGAAAATCAAAATCACATGGGGAGGCATTCCTGTTGTTACAAGCAGAAACTGAGGAAAGGGCTATGGTCTCCGGAGGAGGATGAGAAGCTTTTGAGGCATATAACTCAATATGGCCATGGCTGCTGGAGCTCCGTCCCTAAACTTGCAGGTACAAATTCCACAAATTAAAACTAAACAAAAAGAGGGTCTTTTTTTTTCTTGGCCTCTTCTCTTCATTCTTTATTTTTATATTTATTTTTGAACACCAATGCAAAAGAAGCAAGAATCATTTGTAAATCATAGCAGGGTTGCAAAGGTGTGGAAAAAGCTGCAGACTTAGGTGGATTAATTACCTGAGGCCTGATTTGAAGAGAGGTGCATTCTCCCAGGAGGAAGAAAACCTCATCATTGAGCTACATGCAGTTCTTGGCAATAGGTATCTCATCTTGTTGTCTTGGGTTTCTTGTTTTACACAACATGGTTTTCCTTCTTTTTCTTAACTATAGTATCTGGGTTTTTTTCTCCTCCCATGATTGTTGATTGTCATGACTTTACCAAAATTCGGTGCTTTTTTTTAGGCCTAGTCTTTTCCAGGTTTTTAATTATATAGTACTCCACTATTGTGTTTGGGAAAATCCAGGTGGTCTCAGATAGCAGCACAGCTACCAGGAAGGACAGATAATGAGATAAAGAACCTGTGGAATTCATGCCTGAAAAAGAAGCTGAGACAAAGAGGCATTGATCCCACCACCCACAAGCCTCTCTCAGAGGTGGAGGACACCAACAAACCATCAGCCCGGAAGTCGGCCGACAAGTCCTCCTCCTCCACCACCACCACCACCGGCGACAAGGCGGTGGCGGCTGCAGAGAGCTTCAACTCACCTGATCAAATCCAAAGGTACTCTACATCTCCAGTACTCAATCATCAGATGGTAGGATCAGCCCACATGAACCACCGCCATCATCAGCCTCCCATTAACAATGTGAATGCAAGTGAAAACTTGCTCCTTCCAAGCACACAATATGAGTTCCTTAGAGACACCACTTTCTTTGGTGGTGGTGGTGGGTTTGGACTAAACCCCAAGAACCCGGATGCGGCCACGCTTTCTTTCAACTCCATCCCCTCATCAGACTTCAGCTCCACCTCCTTCCTGCCCTTTGTGTCTTCCTCTTCTTCTTCAACCATTGTCAATCCAATAAGGCATTCATCTTCCATTACCACTACAAACAACAACAACAACAACAACAATATTGATGTTCAAAGCTCTCAAGGGTGCTATGATCAGAGTTTCTCCTGGGGGTGGAGACCAAGTGGAAAAGAAGCTCAGATTCATGTCCAAGATGAAATCAACAAATGGTCTTCACAATTTCACCACACCCCATTGTTGCCTGGATCCTCCATACCAAATCAATGCCCACAAGAATCAGCATATGATGAGATAAAGCCTGAGATTTCTCCCTATGTGACAAGTGAACCCAGCACAACTTGGCATCATCAGACACAGCAGCAGGATCTTCAGAGACTTGCTGAGGCCTTTGGGCAGATATTTTAATTAGTGCAATTCTTGCTGTTATGTGACAAAAGGGGAAGTGCAATTGGGGATTTGGGATTTCTACAAATTAAGAGAAAAGGAAATTCCATAAGAGGCAGGTTGAGAAGTGAAATCTTTACAAGGTGTGGAGATTTTTCTCTTCTCTAATTCTGCCACATATGCTTGTACATAGGGGGTCATGATTTATTACTATATTGTTTGCAGTGAAATATATTTGTGTGAATTATTTATGGAAAGTTGGTAACTAATTAGAACTATATATCGAAATAAGACATTTTGCTTCTCCTCTCCACTCTATAGTATATGTCCATGCATATATATATATGTGCATGTATTGCTCCTCAGTTTATTATGATTCTTTGGTCCCCAACATGTAAAAAGGCAAGAAGATGGAATGCTTTGAGAAGAGAAAGCTGCAAACTTTAAACTTAATTTGGAGGTGTTCACCTTTGTGAAGGACCTTTTGGATTCATCCTTGCAAACTTCCTGATGAAAATGAGACGAGAGATGGCGACTCTGACTATAACTAAATTTCTGAATTCAACATTACTTTCGAGGGCTCATTTTCTTTATAAAAATCTGAAAAATGCTTGAACAATGATTTAAATTGACCCTCAAATTACAAAGGCAAAGGGAAAATTGTTGTGTGGACGGTGTAAAGAAGTGTGTTTTTCTAATCTAAATGTACGAAAAACCTTATATCTTGAATGGGTGTCTAGCAATGTCCCTCGCCTTGATGGAGATTGTTTTCACTTTTTTTTCGTTAGAGTTGTTACAAGACCGGTGAATCCATAAATAAGGAACGTGTCAGTCCAAACACATATGTATATATAAGCCTAACATATAATTTTAGGGCGATGCCAAAGGAGGTCCTAGAGGGTCCAATATGTTGGGCTTAGATGCGTATAAGCGGAATTGCAGAAAACTATTTTATAACGTCTAACAAGGATCTCATGCATGAATTGATACGGATCAATTAGAAGTAGAGTTACATACCTTTTGATGCGAATCGAAATGCTCCGACAGAGTTTCAGCGGAGATCAAAAGCCCCAAGTGTGGCTTCTCTACTTGGTCCACACGAGTCTGGAATCTGGATCGCTTTTGGTATCATCTGCTCGAACGAACGAACAAAAACACGAGCTTGGCTTTCTTCCTGGGAGTTCGGCCGTGCAGGTTACTTGGAGGAGGAGAATGTTCTTCGTTTCCTTTTGGTAACGATTACTTATAAGATCACATCTTATCTTTGGTAATAGATATAATATTTTTATATTGTATCTATATATCTTCTAACAAGATATCTCCTTATCTAGTAATTATTAATGGTAACTGTTATCCATCAATAATAAAACCCAATCTCCCAATTAAAGTCAATGGGCCAAAATCCCATGTCCAACATGGGCTTTCGGTTCAGTTTGATCCAGCCCGATAACTCTATGTGTGTGACCTCATAGGACCCGGTTATTATAGTCATGGGCCTAACCCCATTAAGCCCATTAATCATAGTTGGCTTCTAGCAAAGCACTACGATCCGTAAAATATCCGGATTATAAATCTCCATTAAGAGTCCTATTCCATGTTCGGTAATTGCACCTTTGATTAAAGGACACAATTCCTTCAATCTCCCACTTGTCCTTAAAACAAGTGTGTAATGTTAAATCCCTTGGTCTCTTAGTGTCTTATTTGATGATATGATGACATTCATATCTCTTATCAAATGTGTTTCTTAAACTCTTGAGTTTGAACTGTCAAATAACGGATGATTACAGATAATCCATCCGAGCATGGCCATGCATTTTTCAGTTCTCGCTCTTCAAGTGGCCGAGACACCATTCTTGTCCATGCATCACAGTATTCATGAAGGAAGAGGACTTCTCCAGTCTTGTATGACTATAGCTCCCACTCAACTTTTGACAATCTCAATCACTACCTTTATAACTGCCTGTTACAGTCAGCGTTTAACAGCGTCAAAGACATACCAATCATCAAGAGAAACCACAACATACTCATGTATGAGGAATCTACCAATCATGGTTTAACTTAAAACTCTTCAAGCCCTTTTGGAGAGTCTTAAGGTGGGTCAATCCTATATGTATCATCCATACATATCTATTTAATTGACTAGATATCTCTATGTCCCTATAGCCCATGAATCCTGGCGCTATCAGTCAACTTACAATATAGTCTTAAATGGAGTCATTTATGTCCTAGTTAATGACTTAGACTATGGACTTTGAATAATTCATAATTTTAGTTCACTTAATGGAGTTTCATTCACCAAAACACTTATGATGAACCCATTTGCGAATTATAAATTATTTGGAAATTTTATTTAATTCCAAGCAATGATTAAATAAGAATGAAAGATGTATATCATATAATCAAGCATAAAACGTGTCTGACATACATAAAACAAGGTTCATAATGTAAGACAATACAATCTCAAAGCCATTCTCCAATGTGCTTGAGGCCCTTGGCCCTAGTGTGACTCTCATGCTTGGGCCTAGGCATAGGCTTGGTCAACGGATCTGCAATGTTGTCATCTGTGTGCACTTTGCACATCCAGACGTCTCCTCTATCAACGATGTGTCGAATAAGGTGATACTTCCTCAGTACGTGTCTGGATTTGGAGCTTGAACTCGGTTCCTTGGCTTGGGCTATGGCGCAATTGTTGTCACAATAAACGTCAATTGCCCCTGATATGCTAGGAACAACGCCGAGCTCATCAATGAACTGCCTAATCCAGACAGCCTCCTTCGCCGCTTCACTAGAGGCGATATACTCTGCCTCTGTCGTAGAATCAGCCACTGTGTCCTGCTTGGAGCTCTTCCAGCTCACAGCTCCTCCATTCTGGATGAAGACATATCCTGACTAGGACTCAAAATCATATTGGTCTGTCTGGAAGCTTGCATCAGTGTATCCTTGAACGACTAACTCGTCATCACCCCCAAATACCAAGAAATCATCCTTGATTCTTCTCAAGTACTTCAAAATGTTCTTGGCTACACACTAGTGTGCATCTCCGGGATTCGATTGGTATCTTCTACACATGCTCAAAGCAAATGTAACATCAGGGCGTGTACATATCATGGCATACATGATAGATCCTATAGCAGAAGCATAAGGAATCTTGCTCATCTTCTCTAGCTCAACAGGTGTCTTAGGGCATTGCTTCTTGCTGAGGTATATGCCATGTTGCATGGGTAGAAATCCTTTCTTGGACTCCTGCATTTTGAACCTATCAAGAACCTTATCTATATAAGTTCCTTGACTTAGTACAAGCAGTCTCTTAGATCTATCTCTATAGATCTTGATACCCAATATGTACTCTGCTTCTCCTAGGTCATTCATTGAAAAACATTTCTTCAGCCATCCCTTAACAGACTCTAGCATCGGAATGTCATTTCCAATGAGTAGTATGTCATCCACATACAGGACCAAGAAGACCACTTTGCTCCCACTAAACTTCTTGTAAACACAAGGCTCTTCTTCGCATCTGATGAAATCAAACTCTTTGATAGCTTCATCAAATCGAATGTTCCAACTCCTGGATGCTTGCTTAAGTCCATAAATGGACGTCTTAAGCTTGCATACTTTCCTAGGATCTGTTGGATCTTCAAAACCCTCTGGTTGTGTCATGTACACATCCTCTTCTAAATATCCATTTAGAAAAGCGGTCTTGACATCCATTTGCCAAATCTCATAATCATAATGAGCGGTAATAGCTAGGAGTATCCTGATGGACCTATCATTATGACCGATGAAAATGTCTCGTCATAGTCAGTACCATGAATCCGTTTAAAATCCTTGGCAACTAGCCTTGCCTTGTAAACAGATACATTTCCATCTTTGTATGTCTTGAGTTTGAAAACCCATTTGCATCCGATGGGTTTTGCCCAATCTGGCAAATCTATCAAGTCCCAAACTTGATTCTCAGACATAGAATCCATTTCAGATTTCATGGCCTTAAGCCATTTCTCGGAGTCTGGACCCGTCGTTGCTTGCTTATAGGTGGCAGGCTCTCCGCTAGCAGAATATCAAGGCTTGCAGTCAAGATGAAATCATCATATCGTCTTGGTTGTGCCCTTGGCCTGTTTGATCTACGTATGGGTTCAACAACTGGAGCACTATCCACAACTGTTTATGGGTCCTCATTTGAATTTGGTTCTTGATGTATTGGTTCCGGTACCTGGACGACTTCCCTTTGGGAATCTATGCCTCCAGATACTGGCATCTCCTCATCGACATCGTCCATGTCGCCTTGTTGTTGGGTTTGTTGCTTATCTTGAACTTCTTCAAGATGAACATTTCTCCCACTTGGCTTCTTGGAAATAAATTCTTTTTCCAACAAGATACTATCCATTACAACAAACACTTTGTGCTCTGTGGGATTGTAGAAGTAGTATCCCTTGGTTTCCTTAGGATACCCTATAAAGAAGCATTTATCTTATTTGGGTGCAAGTTTATCTGATAGTAAACGCTTTACAAAAGCTTCACATCCCTAGATTTTTAGGAAAGACAAACTTGAACTCTTCCAGTCCATATCTCATATGGTGTCTTGTCTACAGTCCTAGACGGAGTCCTGATGTGATTATATCCCATCAAGGAAGCCTAGACCCTCCAAGCACCCCAGTCGCCACCACGCTCTTACCTCCTTCGACACCCAAAGAGTCACCATATGGGTTCAACAACTGGAGCACTATCCACAACTGTTTATGGGTCCTCATTTGAATTTGGTTCTTGATGTATTGGTTCCGGTACCTGGACGACTTCCCTTTGGGAATCTATGCCTCCAGATACTGGCATCTCCTCGTCGACATCGTCCATGTCGCCTTGTTGTTGGGTTTGTTGCTTATCTTGAACTTCTTCAAGATGAACATTTCTCCCACTTGGCTTCTTGGAAACAAATTCTTTTTCCAAAAAGATACTATCCATTACAACAAACACTTTGTGCTCTGTGGGATTGTAGAAGTAGTATCCCTTGGTTTCCTTAGGATACCCTATAAAGAAGCATTTATCTTATTTGGGTTCAAGTTTATCTGATAGTAAACGCTTTACAAAAGCTTCACATCCCTAGATTTTTAGGAAAGACAAACTTGAACTCTTCCAGTCAATATCTCATATGGTGTCTTGTCTACAGTCCTAGACGGAGTCCTGATGTGATTATATCCCATCAAGGAAGCCTAGACCCTCCAAGCGCCCCAGTCGCCACCACACTCTTACCTCCTTCGACACCCAAAGAGTCACCATAGGCCACCACACCACTGCCACCACTTTGCTCGGACAACAAGCGTTTCCCAGAGGCCTTGGATGCTAAAGAGTTGAACCAAGCCAAGCGCGTCGCAAAAGCCTTGACTAAGCTAGATGATGGCCGCCACTCCTTGCCCTTGGTCGGCGCTTCCACGACACCAGCGGCCAACCTTCACGATGGCTCGGCCATCCAGAGCTCACCTCACTCCTCGGATCATACCAAAGACTATCACCCTAATTTGGCCGATGAAAGTCTCAAGGAGCCACGCCATCGCCACTCACCTCCCTCCACGCGCGGCCAAGCTAGGGTTTTGCCCTTGGACCACGGCGATGACCCACCACCTGGAGCCATTACTCGCACACGAGCTAAGAAGCTTCAAACTAAGCTCAAGGAGGGTCTTTTGAGCCTAGAAGTTCCAAGCCAAAACCTTGAGGGCTCGACGACATTGCTCGTGGCACTTCGGACCACCTAAGGAGCCTAAACCACCGGCAATTTTCCCACGCCTTCTAGAAGAACTTGAGGCCGGCCCTCTCTAATATTTTAAGATTATTATTAAGTATTTAGTGAATTAAGAGTGTGCTTTTAATAAGGGTTTTGCTTGGGGAGGGGGAGAGGCTAGGAGTTAAAACTTGTTGGCCATTTGAAGGGTTGGCCAAGTGCTCCTTGGGGGCCTATATAAGGCTTCGGCCTTGGCCTTGTAAAATCACTTCCTACTTGAATCAAAAACCTCTCTAAGATTTCTATTTCCCCTTGGAAAAATCTCAGCTTCAAATTAGTTTGTGAGTTACATCAAAGTATCTTCGATCTTCCTCTTCGGATGTGTTGCATCCCCTAGGTGTTGATCCCCCTTGTTCCTCTTAGTGGTGTGTTATATCCACTCAAGAAGATCACTTATCCCTTCACTTCCACCACCAAACCCATCACCATCCATTCCCCTTTCACGTTATTCATCCAAAGCAAACCTCTCTCGGATCTCCCTCGTCAAACCCTCTGCGACCTCTTAGGAGAATCTCCATAACATCCGATTCCCAGATCCAATCACTATAAAATTTTGCGAGACGAAACTAGACTTCCTGATTTAACTTCTGGAATTGGAATCATCCAATTTGGAATCCGGAGCAAAGATAACGAGGCCATTGAAAACGGAACAGAATTCTGGAAATAGACTGTCGTGGAGGATCAAGATTCATCCTTGCTTGGAACCCACCTTGGCGTCTACCTTGCACCGAGGCTGAAGATATCGTCGATCCTATCTTGTGGTATCAGAGCCACGCAAGGTAAACGCTCGAACTTGATTATAAACGTTGATCTTAGTTCAAGTTGCAAGCCTTCATGCTATTTCGTGACTTGCGCGATCGATTGGCTGAATTCCGATTGTGTTGTTTGAACTTTGGTTGCTGGAAAAACACTCCAATTTTTTTTTTCTAAGGTAAAAGACGACCCTTGAATTTGCTTAAAAAAAACAACAACAAACAAAACACAAAACCGGCAAACCTTTCATTGTGTCACTCGCCAAACTCATTGGCTTCATCTTCCCTTCTCATTACACCTTTAGTGATTAGCTTGCTTCTTTCTTAATTTTTGCTACAATTAATTTGTGTGGCTTGTGGAACTTCTTGAGATTAAAACCGAACCAATTAAGAGGCAAGGATACAGGAAAATACTTGAGAAAACTCAAAGCCAACTGAAAAACAAAATTAAAAGTCTAGCCAATTGTAGACTTGTGCTCACCTCAGTCAAGAAGTTTGTTTTATCATTGTTATAATTGTCAAGTGTAATCAACGGCATATAGCCAAGGAAACTCGAGGAAAAAGGGCTAAGTAGCCAGAAAGAGTCGAGTAAGAAGTGAGAAGTTCGAGAAAGAGTGACAAAGCCAGAAAAAAGCGAACAAGTTGAATTTGAGGACCTTGTATTAGTACCTTCCTTCACTCTTGTGTTGGTTCGTGTTTGATCAAAAGGATTTAGCAAGTTCATACAAGTTTTGTGGATTATTTTTGCTTGATTGAGTCTCACCCTAAGCTACCCTAAAACTTGAAGCTTGCAACCTGAATTTTGTGAAAGCTTTACAATCAAATTTGTGGCACTTGCTGGTTCAAGGATCCATTGATCAAATTGTCTCTCTTTAGTTCTCGTTCTTGGTATTTGCCTTGGTTGCTAACTTGCTAGGGAGTGTCATGGATCCCCCAAACAAGCAAAAGGGAGTCATCATCCAAGAGCTTATGCCCTCCACACCAATCACTATAGAGACTCTCTTGTAAGATTTCCAAACAAGCAATGAAGAACAACAAGAACAAGTGCGGCAAAAAATCCAAGAAGTGAGGGCGGAGACCGCCGCCTTCATGCGAAGCATGGAAGACAAGATTGAGAACTCCCTTAGCTGGATAAGGACAAGTGGCCAGCATGAAGAAAGATGTTCCATACACTCACCCCGTCAAGATGGAGACCAACTTGGAGCTATGCCCAATGCCTTTTCTAGGATGGCCCCCCATGAGGAAGCTACTACGTCTCAAGCTCCTCCTATTGCTTCCATCCGCCAAGATCAAGGATTAGGTGAGGACCCCTTATCTCATGTCAATTCTTATCCTTCTATTCGGACTAACCATGCAGGAATTGGAACAAGAAATGCTCCACTTCGTCCTTTCTCTCAACAAGTTTCCTTGACAAGGAGGAATGTACCGGAATCCCCTTCCTAGAGACCAACCTAGGGAGAGAATGGGCCAATTTCAAAGGGAACATCGCCAAGGTCCACGGGGGTATTTTGAAGATGACCATGAAAGACCTCAAGGGAGGAAGCAATACCATGGTGTGAAGATCCACGTCCCCACCTTTTCAGGCTCCTCGGATGTCGAGTCATACTTGGATTGGGAGTCCAAAACCGAGTCAGTTTTTGACTTCTACAACTATGGAGATGCCCAACGTGTGGCCCTCGCTACCATCAACTTCACGGAGTTTGCATACCAATGGTGGCAAGAGGAGAAGGAGGAACGTGTGTATGGAGGGTACCCGACCATTGAAACTTGGAGGGAGCTCAAGACTACCATGAGAGCTCGTTTTGTGCCAGAGGATTACTTGGCCCGCATCCATGTCAAGCTAGAGCGTATCAAGCAAGGACCAAGAAGCCCGAATGAGTTTTATAAAGAGCTCCGAACACTTTTGTTTAGATCCGACATCAAATTTCCTAAGGAGTGTGTAATTTCAAAGTTTGTTGGTAGTTTAAATCTTGAATTGGCTAACATTGTAGAAAACCAGAGGTTCGTTAGGGGCAAACCAATCGAAGAGGTCCTCCACTATGTCAACCATGTGTATGGCAACCTGCAAAAGAAGAGGACTAGTTCAAGCTCACACCCATGGACTACCTCAAGCTCAATCACCTCCAATGCTCAACCAAGACGCCAAGAGCCAAGGGTGGAGCCCTATAAGAGCCAGCCAAAGAAGGAAGCACCTCCGCCACCATTCAAGAGAGAAGGGGAATCCCGCACTAGGGATTTGAAGTGTTGTAAGTGCCTAGGCCGAGGGCACTTTGCCAAAGATTGCCCAACCAAGAAATAAGTGCTGCTTAACACTCATGGGGAATATGAGTCCGAAGATGAAGACGTGGAGGAAGCCGTGAGGGAAGAGGCACAAGAAGAAGAGGAACTTCACCTAGAGGCTGCCGTGGGGGATTGTTTTGTTGTCAAACGCACTCTAGTTGCCAATGAAGCCCCATCTTCCACACGAGATGCTTCATACAAGGTAAGGTTTGTAGCATGATCATAGATGGGGTTCATGTTGCAACATAATCGATTAAGAGGTAGTCTCCCGTTTCAAACTCTCAACTTCACCTCATCTTCAACCTTATACTTTGTGTTGGCTTAACTCTTCTACTCCACTCAAAGTCAAAGAGCAAGCCATGGTTAAGTTCTCCATTGGAGGATATGAGGACGAAGTCCTTTGTGATGTGTTGCCTATGACCGCTTGCCACATTTTACTTGGGAGGCCCTGGCAATTTGACAGAGGAGTCATACATCATGGCGTCACCAATGAATACTCCTTCCATTTGAAAGGCAAACGGATCACTCTCCACCCCTTGGCACCACATGAGATCATGGCTGATCACATTGAAAGAGAGCAAAGGAAGATGGCTAAGGAAAAGGAAGCCTCAGCTAAGAGCAAGAAGATGTCCATAGGGAACAAAGGAGGCGCATCCAACCATATGCTTCTAGCCAAGCCAAAAGAAGTGGTTCATGCCATCCAGGGAAGTAAAGTTTGCTACCTCCTCATATTCAAGGAAACTTTGTTGTCATCCCAAGAGCTAGATGATCTCCCTAAACCTATTTCTCGTCTTTTGCAGGGGTTTGAAGACTTGTTCCAAGAAGACATTCCTAGTGGGTTACGACCCATTACAGGAATAGAGCACCAAATTGACTTCATCCTCGGAGCCACCCTTCCAAACCGTGCAGCCTATAGAGCCAATCATGAGGAGACAAAGGAACTCCAAAGGCAAGTCCAAGAGTTACTTGACAAAGGGTATGTGCGAGAGAGTCTTAGCCCATGTGCCGTTCCCGTCATTTTGGTTCCAAAGAAAGATGGGACATGGAGGATGTGTGTGGATTGTCGAGCCATCAACAACATCACCATCAAATATCGACATCCAATCCCAAGGCTTGATGACATGCTTGACGAGTTGCATGGAGCAAGCATCTTCTCCAAGATTGATCTCAAAAGTGGCTACCAGCAAATCAGGATGAAGGAAGGCGACGAGTGGAAAACCGCCTTCAAAACCAAGTATGGCTTGTATGAGTGGATGGTTATGCCTTTCGGCCTCACAAATGCCCCAAGCACCTTCATGAGGTTGATGAACCATGTTCTACGGCCCTTCCTTGGTAAATTTGTGGTAGTTTATTTCGATGATATCTTGATATATAGCCACAGCTTGCATGAACATGTCAATCACCTTAGACAAGTCTTAGAAGTGCTTAGGAGTGAGGAATTGTATGCTAATTTCAAGAAGTGTCACTTTTGCTCCGACCATGTGGTGTTTCTAGGCTTTGTTGTGTACAGGGAAGGATTGAAAGTTGATGAGGAGAAAGTGAAGGCAATCCAAGAGTGGCCAACTCCTACCACCATGACTCAAGTACGTAGCTTTCTTGGGTTAGTCGGGTTCTACCGCAGATTTGTGAGATACTTCAGCACTTTGGCCACACCTCTCACCGAGCTCACTAAGAAGAATGTGGTCTTCAAATGGGAGGCTGTACAAGAAGAAGGTTTTATGGCCCTCAAGGAAAGGCTTACACATGCACCACTCCTAGCTTTGCCTGACTTTGACAAGACTTTCAAGATTGAGTGTGATGCATCCGGTATTGGCCTTGGGGGAGTACTTATGCAAGGAGGCATCCGGTATTGGCCTCTGTAAAGGTCTCGTGTCTTCAGTTGCCGCGATCGCGGCTTTGGCCCCCGCGACCGCGGATTCTTCACTGTTGCACTTCTTCACTTCTGATCTTCGTCTTCTCTTGTGGCTTTCTTCTCCATCTTTAATATATCTTCATTTAAGCTCTTCCAAATCACCAAATCACACTTCTTCTCCTCAACTCCATACTCAACAATCACACTCTAAACATCTCCAAATGGTACCCAAAACACCGGTAACAACTCCTAGTTAAACCCTACAAAGTAGCGCTGATCAAACTCCCCCATGCTTAAACCTTGCTCGTCCTCGAGTAAGCTAATAGAAACCTACTCCTCCAATGAAATACCCAAGGTCTCAGGAAGCACAGAAAAATCATCTCCACTAAGAACTGCACCTAATCATGAATCTCCAAGGCACCAACACAATAAACACAACACACAGCATACAAGCTTAAAGGAAAGCAGAGTACTTCCCCCAAGCTTAACCCGAACACCATAGAGTGAAAGTAACCATCTAATCCTAGCCTTCATCTATCTTCTTATGCCTCCCAGAGTGACCTACTCGAATCCTCCTTATATCACCTCTTCTTATGTCACTACGCCAGGAAAAATGAGAAATCCTAATAATCACTCTTCTTCTTTTCACTCATCTTGCCAAGGCGCCCTTTCGGGTTTTCACCAAGCCACTCATTTCATTTTTCAATAAATGGGCTCACATAAAACTCACATCACTCTTGACCTCTTATTACCCCAGCCTAATGCTGGTCCAAGCCACCTGCTTATTACCTAAGCTGCCCTCTCGGGTTTTCGACTTATTCCAAGATTTTATTTTTGTCTTTTTCAATTTTTTGACTTTTTTCTTTTTCATTATTTTTTCTTTCTCCTCAGACGACTAGCAAGTATAGAACACTCCCCCATGCTTAAACATTGCATTGTCCTCAATGTAATGAAAAACAAAAAGAAAATGACGCACATAGAAGAGCATAAAAGTACTCACGAACGTCGCCGAGTTGGCTTGGACACGAAAGTTGTTGCTGGCGGTAAAACAATGAAAGCACATGTCGCTGGTGTTGCGGCGTCCTCCTCTAGTAAACTCCACCGTGTAACCAAATAAATCCACTGTAAGGTAAGTGGCACATCAAAGAAAACGGGGTTGCACGGGCCTTCAACGAACACAGAATTGGAGCCCAGATGTAATCGTGGTGTGGGCTCTGGTGTTCCTCCTCCTCAGCTATCGAATGTAGGGCCATCATCGTTGCCAAATAAAAATATAGGGCGAATGTCTCCTCCTGGGCAGCATGATGCGCACCATCTCCATGGAAACTCGGACAACTGGCCTTCGATAGAACTTTTTTTTTTTTAGCAGGTAAAGGGGACTTACAGTGTTATTTCCGCGATCGCGGAAATGTTTCTGGTGCGTAGTTCACCTTCTTTAATTTTTGGCTCCGGGTCTTCTACCTGCAGGTTAGTCTAAAGAAAAAACAAAAACAAAAGCACAGAAAAAAATAACACAAGATAAACCAAAAACAACTAAAGACATGGAATGAAAAGACAAGAAAAGAAATACATACCTCGGGTTGCCTCCCGAGCAGCGCCTTAGTTATTGTCGTGGCTCGACTTGGTGCTCTCCCACTCAACTTGGGTTACTCACATCAATTGAACACTCGGGGTTACCATCAGGAGGGTGTCGCTTTGCATCGTCTATGTTGAAACCGACCCTCACCCTGTCAAACTCCATTGTGAGCGAACCGCTGCTCACAGGGGCTGCGTGCTTATCTTGCCCCGTATCCATCACAAAGAAGTCTACAGGGAAAATCAGCTTGTCAACTTCTACCAGCACATCCTGCACTACTCCTTTGGGATACATGTATGAATTGTCAGCCAACTGGATCACAATCCCCATCTTCTCTAATGGCCCGACCTCTAAAGACTCGTACATCGAGAGAGGTAAAACGTTGATAAAGGCACCTAAATCCAGCATAGCTTTTTCAAACAGGGTGCCACCTATCTTGCAGGGAATAGTGAACATGCCCGGATCACTGCATTTCTTGGGCAACCGCTTTTGCAGCATAGCGGATACGTTCTCACTGACTTTGACCTTCTTTTTCTCCTTCACCGCTTTCTTCCTCTTTATTTTGCACAGCTCCTTCAATAATTTGACATAGCGAGGGATACTTTGAACAAGTTTTATCAAAGGAATATTTACCTCGCAGTTGCTGAAGGTCTCAAATAAATCCTTGTTGTTCTCCACCTTCCTGGTGTCCTTCAGTGCCTCGGGAAAGGGTGCGGGAGGCTTCAACGAGCTGAGCGGAGGGAAGTTGGGGCGCACATAATCATCGTGGACAGCTTCGAAAGAGTTTGGGGCTCCAGGAGATTTTCCGCGGTCGCGGACTTCCTCTCCGCGGTCGCGGACATCTTCGAGCATATCCCCTTCCCTAGAGACTTTTCCGCGATCGCGAAAATCTGTCCGCGGTCGCAGAAAAACGCCGATTTTTGTCTCGTCTCCAAGAACAGTTCCGCGGTCGCGGCCTTCTTCTCCGCGGTCACGGAAAACTTTCTGTTGGCCTCGACTTTCTTCCACTTGTACTCCGCTCCTCAGCGTCATGGCGCATACGTTCTCCCTCGGGTTTACTACCGTTTGAGATGGTAGTTTTCCCGAATCCCGGGCTTCCAGTCTGCTCACTGCGCTAGAGATTTTCCCCACTTGCTTCTCCAAGTTCTGAATACTTGACCGCATATTTTGATTTTGTTGGACCAGAGTATTTCCCAACGTTGTTACAGTCTGAGCGAGAGATTCCTGTTGCCGGACCACCGCTTGAATTTGTTGGGACGTAGTGCTTGCCAACGTTGATACGCTCTGGGTGAGAGATTTGATCATGTCATCGCTGGACATAGATGAACTGGAACTCTGGCCTTGGGGTCTTTGGTCATATGGAGCTCGAAATTGTTGTTGTTGACCCCCAGGCTGCTGATATTGTTGTGGGCGCGGTAGGAACTGTGGAGGCCTCTGGTGATACTCTTGATTTTCCTGGCCTTGAGGAGTACTCTGTTGATTTCTGTATCTTAAATTTGGGTGATCTCTCCACCCTGGATTATACGTGTTGGAGTATGGATCATATCTTGGCCTTGGAGGGCCGTATCCTCCAATAGCGTTCACCTCAGCAGTGGGCTCCTGCAGCGTGGGACATGCATCGGTCGGATGCATCGTGTCATAGAATATCCCACAAGACTTGACTTGCTGCTGGCCACCCTTCATCATGTATCTCATCATCATCCCTTTCATTTCAGCCATCTCAGAAAGTATTGAAGAATTGGGCTGAGAGTCTGCAACTTTGACTGATTGGGCGCTCGCCCTCTTACTAAACTGTCTTGAGCCCTCAGATAGCTCAAAGAAGACCTCATATGCTTCAGCTGGCGTCTTGTTCAAGATGTTTCCTCCATATGCTGCGTTTATCATCCGACGCTCATCGTCAAGAAGACCACCGTACAAATAAAGTACGAGGTCCTGGTATGAATACCCATGGTAGGGGCAGCTAGAAATCAGCCTCTTGAACCTCTCGTAGTACTCGTACAACATTTCAGCAGCCTGCTGCTCAATGTTGCTAATATTCCTCTTCAGGCTGTTGAGCTTAGTCGTAGGGAAGTACTTCTCCAGGAAGGCTTTCTTTATCTTGGCCCATGGGTCAATGCTCCCTGGGGCCAAATAGTAGAACCAATCATTGGCCGAATCCTTTAGAGAGAAAGGAAAGGCCCTCAGCTTGATTTGGTCCTCAGTGACGCATCTTGGCTTCATGCTGGTACAGACGGCATGTAACTCAGAAATATATTTGTTGGGGTCTTATCCACTCATCCCATGGAAGTGGGGGAGTAAGTGGATTAACCCGGACTTCAGTTCAAAATTTACGCCATCCGCCAGCTCAGGGAACTGCACAGCCAGTGGTTGTTGATGCAGATTAGGGGCAGTCAACTGCCTCAACGTGGGTGCTTCGTCAGCCATCTCGAAACAAGGATTGTCAAAACACAAAGCTCTGTTTGTCCTGCGGTTCCTAGAAAGGGTTCTCTCAATTTCTGTATCACAAGCTAGAAGTGGAGAGTCAGTAGCACGGGTGTGGACCATAAGATAGGTCCACACAAAAATTGGCACACAAACACACACAAAGAAAAATCAAAACTTATTTCCCCGGCAACGGCGCCAATTTGATAGGGGTTGTTGTGACACCTAAACACAATAATCCTTAAAAACCTAACTAAGTAGAATAGGCAAGCAAGGATCGAATCCCACAGGGAGGAGTTATCTTTCTTAATGCAAAGTAGTATGCCAAAGTAACAAAGGGGGGTTTGTTGGTTTGTTTGCAAATAACAAAGTAAATCAAAAGCAAAGGGTTGTAATCAATTGGGAAAAAGTATTTAGCCAGACAAATATCCACCATTCATTTGATTGATTGATCCTAGATTATTTATATTCCTTCCTATGAATATTTATGTCCCTATTCTGAAATAGTTACCAGTCCAACTAGTCCTGGTAACCCTAACTATCGAACGCACAAGAAACTATCAAGATTTAGAACAATAGCAGCAAGAAGCATAGGAATTAACCAAGATACACGCAACACTACAACTCACAACATTTAACACATAATCAATTCTCTTCACAATAAACTAGCCCAACCAGTCCTAGAATATCATGTTTGCTACACAGGATAAGGGATTTTAACTCGAAATATCCAAACCCTAGCAATAGACAATTACTAATATCAACTAGTTGATCAAGCCAGACAAATCAGCAAGAATCAATAGGAATAAGCACAAAGAGAAGAGATATAATCAAAGGAAAGGAAATAGAGTTATAATCTCACAACCATATATCAAATGAAGGCTTCAATCGTCGGACTAAGCAAAGGTTGCTTAATTCTTCATAGTCTTGAAACAAAAACTCAAAGGGAAAAACTGAACGTAGAATGGAAAATTCGATAATGAAAAGGCTGCTAGGAAACTAGGTTATAAACCTAGTAAAACCTAGAAAACTAAAGATAACAATTGAAATTTAAAAGGAAATAAAATAACTAACGGAATAAAATAAATAAAAGAAAAAAAAGTAAAAAGTAAATCTTCGAAGGAAATCTTCGGCGCGTCTGACGAACAGGTTTCCGCGACCGCGGAGGAATTTCCGCGACTGCGGAAAATTCTCTGTAAAGGTCTCGTGTCTTCAGTTGCCGCGATCGCGGCTTTGGCCCCCGCGACCACGGATTCTTCACTGTTGCACTTCTTTACTTCTGATCTTCGTCTTCTCTTGTGGCTTTCTTCTCCATCTTCAATATATCTTCATTTAAGCTCTTCCAAACCACCAAATCACACTTCTTCTGCTCAACTCCATACTCAACAATCACGCTCTAAACATCTCCAAATGGTACCCAAAACACCGGTAACAACTCCTAGTTAAACCCTACAAAGTAGCGCTGATTACCACACCGCCACCAAGCGCACACCCTTTGAATTGATGTATGGCCGTAATCCAACTACTCCATTGGATCTCATGCCGTATTCTACCAAGGACCGGGAGAGCAAAGAAGGGGCTGGCCATGCTGCGAGGATCAAGCAGTTACACGAGGATACGAGGCTACAATTGGAGAGGAGAACCATGCAATACATAAGGCAAGCCAACAAAGGCCGAAATGAGATGATCTTTGAGCCGGGGGACCTCATTTGGGTGCATCTAAGGAAGGAGCGTGATGAGGAATCATCCCCGCCATTAGTGCCAACCTTTGATGGACCGATTACTAGGTCAAGATTGAAGGAACTACGTCAAGAGCTGGAGACGTTTATGGCACATGATGTATCACATGACGAAGAGGACAAGTCCAAAGTCAAGGCGTTGACTTTATTGGTCAACGTTACATATGTTTAATCTTATTAATTTCTGCATTGGATATTTTTAGGATTATTATTTATTTATTTTCAGCTTTCTATTTTCGGATATTTTTGGAACAATTGTAGCCCGTTTTAGGAAGCTAGGGCCGGCCACCTCTTAGGTATTTAAGGCGCCCTTGTCTTCTTCATTAGCAGATTTCTCATATTGTTAAAACACAAAAACAGAGCTTGGTTTTTGCTTTGAAAACTCGGCTCCCCGTGAGAGTCTCAATCGATTGTTCTTTCCTGCTTAGTTGTTTTCGTCTTTGTCAAGTCCCTCTGGAGTTGGTGATTTCGTACTTCATAAGCAATCCTCTCCGTGCTCCAAGTTCGTCAGCGATTCTTGGTTGTGTGGCGTTGTAGAGATCGGGTTGGTAGATCGTTCGACAAGGTTCCTTGCTATCAAGCAAGCGGGTTTTCTCGTCGTTTCTATTGGTTCTATCTATTATCCTTTCCATTAGTTTCACTTCCTCCATTGTTCTAATCTTGTGTTTTCTTTTTGTTTTGAGATCCGTTGCCTAGATCCATCTTCTACACGGCTAACCCCGTATCAATTGGTATCAGAGCTTTGCGGCTTCGGATCGCCTTTGACGGTTCCAGATTCATCATCAAAAATTGGATCTTCCTGTTTTCAATCGTCAATTGAATTTCTTTGTTTGAGTCACATTAGTGAATTGTTAGTCTGACTGATTGTTTGCTCTTGTTTGTCTTGGAAATGAGTTCGTTGCGGTTGATTGTGACTACGAGGATCCACAAAAACATACCAAAACCGTCCAAAAATCACCAAAAAAAATAAAATTCGGCCCCCCCTTCCACCATTGTTGTTCGAACCCTAGCTTGGCGAGCAAGACACGACGGCGTCCAGGTTCGTGCGCGCCAGAGATCCGGTTGTTCAATTTTGGTAATCTTCAAGATACTTGCTTGATTTTCTAGAGATTTTATTTTATCTTTATGGTGTAATATCTCAGGAAAAACAAGTTGCCTAAAAGAAAATTATATCAAAAAAAAAAAAGCATTATCGAAATTCAAAAAAAAAGGAGGAAAAGGCATCTGGGATTTTTTATTTAATTTTGTCTCTACGCGATTTTTTGTTAGGTTACCACACACACACACACACACACAAAAAACCAAAAAAAGAAAGGGAAATTGTTCCCGCAACTGTTCACGGACCTCTCTTTCAGCAAAACAAAAAAAAAATTAGGGTTCTGTTTCAGAATTTTTTTTTTTCGGACCTCTTTGCCGCCGCAACAGTACACGGCCGCCCTCCCCTCCCTCTCGGTGCCGCCGGCTCGCACACCTCGCCCTCGTCGTTGTTCCCGCCGGTCTCTCATCGCAGGCCGACGCCCAAGCTTCCTCTCATCGCCACCTCGCCGGTCTCCATCTCCCCGCAAACCCCGTTGCTCATCTCGACGGCGACCCACCACCACAGTCGTCTTCTCCGACCAGTCCTGCGGAAGCCCCGCGTCCAACACCTCGCCCCGCGTCCACCTCCCTCCGCCCCGCGTCCACAGCCCAGCCCCGCGTCCACGCTTTCGCGCACACCCCCCCCGACCCGGCCACAACCCGACCGGGTCCTCACCGGGTTGCGCTCAGTCAGCCCCACCCGACCCCAACCCGACCGGGTCCCACCCCGGGTTGTTCTCAGTCCACCCTATCCGACCCCAACCCGACCGGGTCCCACCCCGGGTTGCCCTCAGTCGAGCACTACCCCCCTCTTACCCGAACCCCTTCTCCCTTCCGTTCCCTCGGGTCACTCTCGGCTCCAATTGGCTTCGTTCCGAGTCGACAAAGGTACGTCTTTCTGACTTGCAATTCGCATTTTTTGAGTTCGAAACACATATATAGCCCCATCTTTAGTTGCATTTCATTTTTGTGACTATAGTTGTGTCGCTTTCCTTGTTGAGTCGTTCTCTAGTCTCGCTTTTGTTTGAGTCATTTTTCGTCGTACATCTACTTGTCTTGTCTACTACATCTTTGCTTGACCTTGATTTGCTGCGTATCTTGAGCACATAGAGAACTTGTCATTTACGAGCCTAACTTTGCAGGTTGTACAATCACCGAGTGCAAACACTTGAGAGTTTTTTTGGTTTTCCTAACCTTAACGTCTTTCTGTGTTCGTCTAAGTGGTGATCATGACAGGTTCCGGTGATGAACAGGTTACTGCAAATGGTTCCCATGTCGATATGCAGGCGATGCTACAACAGTTGGCTTCTACAGTCGCGCAGACAACTCGTTGGAGACCCGCTCCAACCCACTCCCGGCTGCGTAGGAACACATTGGTCCATCGCATAGCGCACCGCTTCCCGCCACCGAGCCCTTGGTCGACCAAGCCACGGCCTACCAAGCGGCGATGGACGAGCGTCGCCAACCGAGAGCCACTGGCACCGACCGCATACGCCCGATTCGGCATCCCGCACCTCGTGATAGGTATGAGTCCCCTCCTATGTCGATACGTTCTAGTTTATGGGGTGATGATGATATGCAGGACTATGAGCGCGAGGAGCGTAATGAGTGGCGTCCTTACCGCCCCCGGAATGACCGCGGACAGCCCCGCCGCCGTGAAGCCGAACAAGACGGCATTGGACGGATCAAAGTGAAGATCCCGGCTTTTGATGGAAAGTGTGATCCAGACGTCTACCTTGAATGGGAGACGAAGATTGAGCAGATTTGGGGTTGCCACAATTTCCCTGAACATAAAAAGGTACAACTCATTGCTCTTGAATTTACTGGTTATGCTTTGGTTTGGTGGGATTCTGTTGTGAAGGCTCGAAGACAAGCCATGGACCCTCCGGTCAACACATGGAACCAGATGAGAGCTATGATGAGGGCCCGCTTCGTTCCCCACCACCACAATAGAGTTATCCACAACCGTTTGGAGACTATGAGGCAAGGCTCTTTAGGTGTTGAAGAGGTCTACAACAATATGCAGATAGCCATGGCACGCGGCAACGTCGTCGAAGATGAAGAGGCCACTATGTCCAGGTATCTACGTATCTTGCATCCTCATTTAGCTGACACTATAGAATTGTATCCCTATTCTACCATGACAGATTTGCTACACCAAGCAATTAAAGTGGAGAGACAATTCAAGTCCAGCTATACCCAACAACACCGCACGGTGCCACAACGCCAAAGCTAGCGTCCCGACCAGCAGCAGGGCCGCACCGGACACCAGAGATCCCCCCCAGCAACCGGTCCACCTCGCGGCAATGAGCAGAATTCCCGTGGTGCGCACCCCTCTACCTCCACCGCACCACAGCAGCCCACACGGCCCGCCCCTGCAGTTACACGAGGTAACCCTGCTGACCCTCCTCCTAGAGCTAGAGATATCACTTGCTTTAAATGTCAAGGAAAGGGTCATTACATGAAGGATTGTCCTAATACTCGTGTTTTGATGATTAATCATTTGGGTGAGTTAGAGTCTGAGTCTGACACTGAGCATGAAAATTTAGTTGCTAGCCATGATATGAATGAGCATGCCAATGATGATGATTTGGATTTTATTGAATATGAGCATGGTGATTCATTGATTGTTAGGAGGACTTTGCATGTTAATCAGGCTCCTTGTGATGATAATCAGCGTGAGAATTTGTTTCATACAAGATGTCTTGTTAAAGGGAAAGTTTGCAACATGATTATTGATGGTGGTAGTTGTTGTAATATTGCTAGTGTTGAATTAGTTAATAAACTGCAACTCCCTACTTTTTTGCATCCTAGACCTTATAGACTTCATTGGATGAATGATTGTGGTGAACTCAAGGTGAATAGGCAAGCTAAGATTACACTTAAGCTAGGAACTTATGAGGATGAAATTTTATGTGATATTGTTCCTATGCAAGCTTGTCATATTTTGTTAGGTTGTCCTTGGTAATTTGATAGACATGTTATTCATGATGGACGTACTAACCAACATGCCTTTGAGTTTCGTGGTAGGAAAGTGGTGTTGAAACCGATGAAGCCGTTTCAAGTGGCTGAGGCTTATGATAAGAAAAGAGAGGCCGAGCGTAAGGGTAAGTCCCCAGCCGAACCATCCACTGCCTCCACACGGACCGACCTCACCCTCGCCTCTACCCCTAGTCGAGTGCTCTTAGCATCCAGCAGAGACCACCTGGTAGATTACCTTCCCCCGGATGTCGCCCTCATGTCCCTTTGTCAGGCCTATACCCTGTTAGGTGACGACGACCGAGCTACACTCCCAGCTGCTGTCCGGACCCTTTTAGCTGAGTTCCTTGATGTTTTCCCGGATGAGATACCCCCTGGCCTACCCCCTATTAGAGGCATTGAGCACCAGATAGACCTGATTCCCGGTGCTACCCTACCCAACCGGCCTGCCTATAGGATGAACCCTACTGAGACCCAGGAAATCCAGAACCAAGTCCAGGACCTTCTAGATAAAGGATATGTTAGAGAGAGCCGATCCCAGTGTGCTGTGCCTGTCTTACTCGTCCCCAAAAAGGACAATACTTGGCGTATGTGTGTTGATTGCAGGGCTATTAATAACATCACGATCAAGTACAGGCACCCGATCCCCAGGCTCGATGACATGTTGGATGAGCTCCATGGCGCCTCCACCTTCTCCAAGATCGATCTTCGTAGTGGATACCATCAAATCCGGATGAAGGAAGGAGACGAATGGAAGACAGCATTCAAGACGAAGTTTGGTTTGTATGAGTGGCTTGTTATGCCTTTCGGTTTGACTAATGCCCCCTCTACTTTTATGCGTCTTATGAATCATGTCTTGAGATCTTTTATTGGTAGATTTGTTGTAGTTTACTTTGATGATATTCTGATCTACAGCAAATCTTTGGAAGCACATGCAGAGCACCTCAGGGAAGTTTTATCCACTCTTAGAGTTGTACAGTTGTATGGAAATCTGAAGAAGTGTGATTTTTGCACTGACAGAGTTGTGTTTCTTGGTTTTGTAGTGAGTTCTCATGGACTGCAAGTGGATCAAGAGAAGGTGCAAGCCATCCGTGACTGGCCGACCCCGAAGAACCTAGGTGACGTGCGCAGTTTCCACGGCCTTGCTGGCTTCTACAGGAGGTTCGTTCGAGATTTTAGCACCATTGCAGCCCCGCTGACAGAGATCACAAAGAAGAATACTCCATTCCGTTGGGGTGAAGCTCAAGAAAAGGCATTCCAGACTCTCAAGGATCGTTTGACACACGCGCCATTGCTGGTTCTGCCTGACTTCACTCGCCCCTTTGAAGTAGAGTGTGACGCCTCTGGCATTGGTATTGGAGGAGTCCTCATGCAGGAAGGTAAGCCCATTGCCTTCTTTTCTGAGAAGTTGAAAGGTGCATGCTTGAATTATTCTACTTATGATAGGGAATTATATGTCTTATTTAGAGTGCTGAAAACTTGGCAACACTACCTTTGGCCTAAAGAATTTATGCTTAAAACTGATCATGAGTCCTTAAAGCATTTTAGGAGTCAAGATAAGTTGGATAGGAGGCATGGTAGGTGGATGGAATTCATAGAAACATTTCCCTATGTGATTAAGTATAAGAAAGGAAAAGATAATGTTGTAGATGATGCCCTTTCTAGGAGACATACACTCTTGACTACTTTGGATGCTCGGGTCCTTGGATTCGTTTATATTAAGGAGCTGTATGATATGGATGCTGATTTTGGAGTGATTTATAAGCATTGTGTGGAAAAGGGTTCATTTGATAAGCTTTTCTTGTTTGATGGATTCTTGTTTCGAGTTGATAAGGTGTGCATTCCTGTTTGTTCTCTACGGTTGTTACTTGTTGATGAGTCCCATAGAGGTGGATTGATGGGTCATTTTGGTAGAGATAAGACTTATAACATGTTGCATACTCATTTCTATTGGCCACACATGCTTAGGGATGTAGAGAATTTTATCAAACGCTGTGTTGAGTGCTTACAGGCTAAATCTAAGGCAAAACCGCATGGTCTTTATACTCCCTTGCCTATTCCTTGCTTTCCTTGGGTTTATATTAGTATGGATTTTATTGTTGGATTGCCTAGGACTAAGAAGGGGAGAGATTCTATATTTGTGGTTGTTGATAGGTTCTCTAAGATGGCTCACTTTATTGCATGCCATAAAACTGATGATGCTAGGAATGTTGCTGATTTGTTCTTTAGAGAGATTGTTCGGTTGCATGGTGTACCTCGTACTATTGTGAGTGATAGGGATGTCAAATTTCTGAGTTACTTTTGGAAGACTTTGTGGGGTAAACTTGGTACTAAGTTGTTGTTCTCTACTGCTAGTCACCCCCAGACAGATGGACAAACTGAGGTCACTAACCGTACATTGGGTACTATCCTTAGGGCTGTTATTAAATCTAATCTGAAAAGTTGGGAAGAAGCCTTACCACATGTTGAGTTTGCTTATAATAGGACTATTTATTCTTCTACTAATATGTCCCCTTTTGAATGTGTGTATGGTTTGAATCCCCTAACCCCTTTGGATCTTAAGCCGTTGCCTTTACCGGGACGAGCAGACTTTGATGCTGATAGACAGGTTGAGTTCATGAAGGAGCTGCACGAGCGGACTAAGGCTCGTTTGGAAGCTACTGCAGCGAAGAACGCAGCCCGAGCTAATCACGGCCGGCGTCAAGTGTTGTTCGAGCCCGGCGACTTGGTATGGCTACACCTGCACAAGGAGCGGTTCCCGGAGCAGAGGAAGTCGAAGTTGTCTCCCAGAGGTGATGGACCGTTCAAGGTGCTGAAGAGAGTAGGCGACAATGCCTATGTGTTGGAGATGCCCGATGACTATGGCGTGAGCCCGATATTCAATGTCGGTGATCTTACCCCTTATACAGCCGCTGATGTTGATTACTCGAGGACGAGTCCTTTTCAAGAAGGGGAGAATGATAAGGAATCATCCCCGCCATTAGTGCCAACCTTTGATGGACCGATTACTAGGTCAAGATTGAAGGAACTACGTCAAGAGCTGGAGACGTTTATGGCACATGATGTATCACATGACGAAGAGGACAAGTCCAAAGTCAAGGCGTTGACTTTATTGGTCAACGTTACATATGTTTAATCTTATTAATTTCTGCATTGGATATTTTTAGGATTATTATTTATTTATTTTCAGCTTTCTATTTTTGGATATTTTTGGAATAATTGTAGCCCGTTTTAGGAAGCTAGGGCCGGCCACCTCTTAGGTATTTAAGGCGCCCTTGTCTTCTTCATTAGCAGATTTCTCATATTGTTAAAACACAAAAACAGAGCTTGGTTTTTGCTTTGAAAACTCGGCTCCCCGTGAGAGTCTCAATCGATTGTTCTTTCCTGCTTAGTTGTTTTCGTCTTTGTCAAGTCCCTCTGGAGTTGGTAATTTCGTACTTCATAAGCAATCCTCTCCGTGCTCCAAGTTCGTCAGCGATTCTTGGTTGTGTGGCGTTGTAGAGATCGGGTTGGTAGATCGTTCGACAAGGTTCCTTGCTATCAAGCAAGCGGGTTTTCTCGTCGTTTCTATTGGTTCTATCTATTATCCTTTCCATTAGTTTCACTTCCGCCATTGTTCTAATCTTGTGTTTTCTTTTTGTTTTGAGATCCGTTGCCTAGATCCATCTTCTACACGGCTAACCCCGTATCAGAGCGCTTCCCCACTCTCCGCAATTCAAAACTCAAGCCTAGAGGAGATGGACCATTCCAGGTGCTCGAGAGGATCAATGACAATGCCTACAAATTGGAGCTTTCCCCTGCCTACGACGTCCATGATGTCTTCAACGTGGCAGATTTGGATCCCTTCGTGGTGAATGATGAGGACCTCCATGAAGACCTTGATTCGGGGTCGAATCCCTTTCAAGAGAGGGAGGATGATGTGATTATATCCCATCAAGGAAGCCTAGGCCCTCCAAGCGCCTCAGTCGCCACCACGCTCTTACCTCCCTTGACACCCGAAGAGTCACCAGAGGCCACCACACCACTGCCACCACTTTGCTCGGACAACAAGGGTTTCCCAGAGGCCTTGGATGCTGAAGAGTTGAACCAAGCCAAGCGCGCCGCGAAAGCCTTGACTAAGCTAGATGATGGCCGCCACTCCTTGCCCTTGGCCGGCGCTTCCACGGCACCAGCGGCCAACCTTCACGATGGGTCGGCCATCCAGAGCTCACCTCACTCCTCGGATCATACCAAAGACTCACACCCCAAGTTGGCCGATGAAAGTCTCAAGGAGCCACGCCATCGCCACTCACCTCCCTCCACGCGCGGCCAAGCTAGGGTTTTGCCCTTGGACCACGGCGACGACCCACCACTTGGAGCCATTACTCGCACACGAGCTAATAAGCTTCAAACTAAGCTCAAGGAGGGTCTTTTGAGCCTAGAAGCGCCGAGCCAAAACCTTGAGGGCTCGACGATATTGCTCGTGGCACTTCGGACCACCTAAAGAGCCTAAACCGCCGGCAATTTTCCCAAGCCTTCTAGAAGAACTTGAGGCCGGCCCTCTTCTAATATTTTAAGATTATTGTTAAGTATTTAGTGAATTAAGAGTGTGCTTTTAATAGGGGTTTTGCTTGGGGAGGGGGAGAGGCTAGGAGTTAAAACTTGTTGGCCATTTGAAGGGTTAGCCAAGTGCTCCTTGGGGGCCTATATAAGGCTTCGGCCTTGTAAAATCACTTCCTACTTGAATCAAAAACCTCTCTAAGAGTTCTATTTCCCCTTGGAAAAATCTCAGCTTCAAATTAGTTTGTGAGTTACATCAAACTATCTTCGATCTTCCTCTACGGGTGTGTTACATCCCCTAGGTGTTGATCCTCCTTGTTCCTCTTAGTGGTGTGTTATCTCCACTCAAGAAGATCACTTATCCCTTCACTTACACCACCAAACCCATCACCATCCATTACCCTTTCACGTTATTCATCCAAAGCAAACCTCTCTTGGATCTCCCTCGTCAAACCCTCTGCGACCTCTTAGGAGTATCTCCATAACATCCGATTCCCAGATCCAATCACTATCAAATTTTGAGAGATGAAACTAGACTTCCTGATATAACTTCTGGAGTTGGAATCATCCAATTTTGAATCTGGAGCAAAGAGAACGAGACCATTGAAAACGGAACAGAATTCTGGAAATAGACTGTCGTGGAGGATCAAGATTCATCCTTGCTTGGAACCCACCTTGGCGTCTACCTTGCACCGAGGCTGAAGAGATCGTCGATCCTATCAAGTCCTATTTAGTGTGAATGCAGCGGTTGTGATGGCATATCCCCAGAAGGATACTGGAAGGTTACCAAAACTCGTCATTGATCGGACCATGTCCAACAGGGTCTTGTTCCTCCCTTCAGACACACCATTCAGTTGTGGCGTGCCTGGTGGAGTCAGTTGTGTGGTTATCCCACAACTTCTCAGATGATGATCGAACTCCTAGCTTAGATATTCACCACCGTGATCGGATCGAAGTGCCTTTATCTTCTTGCCAGTTTGAGTTTCTACTTCATTTTGAAACTCTTTGAACTTTTCAAAGGATTCAGATTTGTACGTCATTAAGTAGATAAACCCATATCTACTCAAGTCGTCAGTAAATGTGATGAAGTATCGATAGCCTCCTCTAGCTTATGTGCTCATTGGTCCACATACATCATTATGTATTAGGGCCAGTAGCTCAGTAGCCCTTTCACGTGTCCCAGTGAAAGGTGACCTTGTCATCTTGCCCATTAGGCATGACTCACATGTCTCAAATGATTCGCAATCAATTGATTTGAGAATTCCATCTTTATGGAGTTTCTTCATGTGGTTCAAGCTAAATGTGACCCAAGCGACAATGCCATAGATAGGCTTCACTCAAATCATTCGACTTTTGCCCATTAGTACTAATGTTATAAATTTCTGACTTGAGGTCCAACACGAAGAGTCCATTACTCATAGGAGCATTGGCATAGAAAATATCATTCTTAAAACTAGAAAGAGATCCATTCTTAACGATAAATTCAAAACCTTCAAGATGCAAAACTGAAATCGAAACAAGGTTCTTAGTAATTAAAGGAACAAAATAACAATTATTCAGTTCTAAAACTAAGCCAGAAGGTAAAGGCAGACTGTAATCTCCTATAGCAAGCGCAACAACTCTTGCTCAATTTCCAACGCGCATGTCTATCTCTCCTTTCTCCAACTGCCACCTACTTATTAGTCCCTGCACATTCGAAATAATGTGTGAACCACATCCGGTATCTAATACCCAAGTAGTAGCTTTGGTTGTTAAGACTTCAATAACAAAAATACCTGAAGTGAAGCTCACCATTCCATTCTTCTTGTCTTCCAGGTATTTGGGGCAATTTCTCTTCCAGTGCCCATTGGCCTTGTAATAGAAGCAGTCATGCTCAACAGCCACCTTTGGCTTCTCAGCTGCCTTGGATTTGGCAACTTTCTTGCATTTCCCTTGGTTTTGTTGGTTCTGCTTTCCATTAGGCCCCTTCTTGAACCCTTTCCCTTTGTTGATCATAAGAACTTCTTTCTTATTATCAACTTAGAGATTTTACTCAGTTGTTTTGAGCATGCCATGGAGTTCATTAAGAGCTTTGCCAATTCCATGCATATGGTAGTTCAACCTGAATTGGGCGAATCAATTCATGTGGAAATAATTCAGGTTGAACTACCATATGCATGGAATTGTAGAAGTAGTACAAAGTAGAGAAGCCACTCCTTGCATGATTGATTTGCCCAATTCAGGTTGAACTACCATATGCATGGAATTGGCAAAACTCTTAATGAACTCCATGGCATGCTCAAAACAGCTGAGCAAAATATCCAAGTTGATAATAAGAAAGAAGTTCTTATGGTCAACAAAGGGAAAGGGTTCAAGAAGGGGCCTAATGGAAAGCATAACCAACAAAACGAAGGGAAATGCAAGAAAGTTGCCAAACCCAAGGCAGCTGAGAAGCCAAAGGTGGTTGCTGAGCATGACTGCTTCTACTGCAAGGCCAATGGGCACTAGAAGAGAAACTGCCCCAAGTACCTTGAAGACAAGAAGAATGGAACTGTGAGCTCCACTTCAGGTATTTTTGTTATTGAAGTCTTAACAACCAAAGCTACTACTTGGGTATTAGATACCGGATGTGGTTCACACATTATTTCGAATGTGCAGGGACTAAGAAGTAGGCGGCAGTTGGAGAAAGGAGAGATAGACCTGCGCGTTGGAAATGGAGCAAGAGTTGTTGCGCTTGCTGTAAGAGATTATAGTCTGCCTTTATCTTTTGGCTTAGTTTTAGAACTGAATAATTGTTATTTTGTTCCTTTAATTACTAAGAACCTTGTTTCGATTTCAGTTTTGCATCTTGAAGGTTTTGAATTTATCGTTAAGAATGGATCTCTTTCTAGTTTTAAGAATGATATTTTCCATGCCAATGCTCCTATGAGTAATGGACTCTTCGTGTTGGACCTCAAGTCAGAAATTTATAACATTAGTACTAAGAGGCAAAAGTCGAATGATTTGAGTGAAGCCTATCTATGGCATTGTCGCTTGGGTTACATTTAGCTTGAACCGCATGAAGAAACTCCATAAAGATGGAATTCTCAAATCAATTGATTGCGAATCATTTGAGACATGTGAGTCATGCCTAATGGGCAAGATGACAAGGTCACCTTTCACTGGGACAAGTGAAAGGGCTACTGAGCTACTGGCCCTAATACATACTGATGTATGTGGACCAATGAGCACAGAAGCTAGAGGAGACTATCGATACTTCATCACATTTACTGACGACTTGAGTAGATATGGGTATATCTACTTAATGACGTACAAATCTGAATCCTTTGAAAAGTTCAAAGAGTTTCAAAATGAAGTAGAAACTCAAACTGGCAAGAAGATAAAGGCACTTCGATCCGATCGCGGTGGTGAATATCTAAGCTAGGAGTTCGATCATCATCTGAGAAGTTGTGGGATAATAACACAACTGACTCCACCAGGCACGCCACAACTGAATGGTGTGTCTGAAGGGAGAAACAGGACCCTGTTGAACATGGTCCGATCAATGATGAGTTTTGCTAACCTTCCAGTATCCTTCTGGGGATATGCCCTCACAACCGCTGTATTCACACTAAACATGACTCCGTCTAGGACTGTAGACAAGACACCATATGAGATATGGACTGGAAGAGTGCAAGTTTGTCTTTCCTGAAAATCTGGGGATGTGAAGCTTTTGTAAAGCGTTTACTATCAGATAAGCTTGCACCCAAATCAGATAAATGCTTCTTTATAAGGTATCCTAAGGAAACCAAGGGATACTACTTCTACAATCCCACAGAGCACAAAGTGTTTGTTGCAAGGGATAGTGTCTTTTTGGAAAAAAGAATTTGTTTCCAAGAAGCCAAGTGGGAGAAATGTTCATCTTGAAGAAGTTCAAGATAAGCAACAAACCCAACAACAAGGCGACATGGACGATGTCGACGAGGAGATGCTAGTATCTGGATGCATAGATTCCCAAAGGGAAGTCGTCCAGGTACCAAAACCAATACCCCAAGAACCAGATTCAAATGAGGACCCACAAACAGTTGTGGATAGTGCTCCAGTTGTTGAACTCACACGTAGATCAAATAGGCCAAGGGCACAACCAAGACGATATGATGATTTCATCTTGAATGCAAGCCTTGATATTCTGTTTTTAGAAAGCGAAGAGCCTGCCACCTATAAACAAGCAGTGACAGGTCCAGACTCTGATAAATGGCTTAAGGCCATGAAATCTGAAATGGATTCTATGTCTGAGAATCAAGTCTGGGACTTGATAGATTTGCCAAATTGGGCAAAACCCATCGGATGCAAATGGGTTTTCAAACACAAGACAGACAAAGATGGAAATGTATCTATTTACAAGGCAATGCTAGTTGCCAAGGGTTTTAAATAGATTCATGGTACTGACTATGATGAGACATTTCCACCGGTCATAATGATCAGGTCTATCAAGATACTCCTAGCTATTGCCGCTCATTATGATTATGAGATTTGGCAAATGGATGTCAAGACCGCTTTTCTAAATGGATATTTAGAAGAGGATGTGTACATGACACAACCAAAGGGTTTTGAAGATCCAACAGACCCTAGGAAAGTATGCAAGATTAAGAAGTCCATTTATGGACTTAAGCAAGCATCCAGGAGTTGGAACATTCGATTTGATGAAGCTATCAAAGAGTTTGACTTCATCAGATGCGAAGAAGAGCCTTGTGTTTACAAGAAGTTTAGTGGGAGCAAAGTGGTCTTCTTGGTCCTGTATGTGGATGACATACTACTCATTGGAAATGACATTCCGATGCTAGATTCCGTTAAAGGATGGCTGAAGAAATGTTTTTCAATAAAGGACCTAGGAGAAGCATAGTACATATTGGGTATCAAGATCTATAGAGATAGATCTAAGAGAATTCTTGGACTAAGTCAAGGAACTTATATAGATAAGGTTCTTGACAGGTTCAAAATGATATTGTCCAAGAAAGGATTTCTGCCCATGCAACATGGCATATACCTCAGCAAGAAGCAGTGTCCTAAGACACTTGCTGAGCTAGAGAAGATGAGCAAGATTCCTTATGCTTCTGCTATAGGATCTATCATGTATGCCATGATATGTACACGCCCTGATGTTGCATTTGCTTTGAGCATGTGTAGCAGATACCAATCGAATCCCGGAGATGCACACTGGTGTGCAGCCAAGAACATCCTGAAGTACTTGGGAAGAACCAAGGATGATTTCTTGGCATTTGGTGGTGATGACGAGTTAGTCGTTCGAGGATACACTGATGCAAGCTTCCAGACAGACCGGGATGATTTTGAGTCCCAGTCAGGATTAGTCTTCATCCTGAATGGAGGAGTTGTGAGTTGAAAGAGCTCCAAGCATGACACAGTGGCTGATTCTACGACAGAGGCAGAGTACATCGCCGCTAGTGAAGCGGCGAAGGAGGCTGTCTGGATTAGGTAGTTCATTGATGAGCTCGGCGTTGTTCCTAGCATATCAGGGGCAATTGACGTCTATTGTGACAACAATGGCGCCATAGCCCAAGCCAAGGAACCGAGTTCAAGCTCCAAATCCAGACACGTACTGATGAAGTATCACCTTATTCGACACATCATTGATAGAGGAGACGTTAGGATGTGCAAAGTGCACACAGATGACAACATTGCGGATCCATTGACGAAGCCTATGCCTAGGCCCAAGCATGAGAGTCACACTAGGGCCAAGGGCCTCAAGCACATTGGAGAATGGCTTTGATATTGAGTTGTCTTACATTATGAATCTTGTTTTATGTATGTCAGACACGTTTTATGCTTGATTATATGATACACAGCTTTCATTCTTATTTAATCATTGCTTGGAATTAAATAAATCGTCCAAATAATTTATAATTCGCAAATGGGTTTATCATAAGTGTTTTGGTGAATGAAACTCCATTAAGTGAACTAAATTTATGAATTATTCAAAGTCCATAGTCTAAGTCATTAACTAGGACATAAATGACTCCATTTAAGACTATATTGTAAGTTGACTGATAGCGCCAGGTTTCATGGGCTATATGGACATAGAGATGTCTAGTCAATTACATAGATATGTATGGATGATACATATAGGACTGACCCACCTTAAGACTCTCCAAAAGGGCTTGAAGAGTTTTAAGTTAAACCATGATTGGTAGATTCTTCAGACATGAGTATGTTGTGGTTTCTCTTGATGATTGGTATGTCTTTGACGCTGTTAAACGCTGACCGTAACAGGCAGTTATAAATGCAGTGATTGGGATTATCAAAAGTTGAGTGAGAGCTATAGTCATACAAGACTGGAGAAGTCCTCCTCCTTCATGTATACTGTGATGCATGGACAAGAATTGTGTCTCGGCCACTTGAATAGCGAGAACTGAAAAATGCATGGCCATGCTCGGATGGATTATCTGTAACCATCCGTTATTTGACAGTTCAAACTCAAGAGTTCAAGAAACACATTTGATAAGAGATATGAATGTCATCATATCATCAAATAAGACACTAAGAGACAAAAGGATTTAACATTGCACACTTGTTTTAAGGCCAAGTGGGAGATTGAAGGAATTGTATCCTTTAATCAAAGGTGCAATTATCGAACATGGAATAGGACTATTAATGGAGATTTATAATTCGGATATTTTACGGATCGTAGTGCTTTGCTAGAAGCCAACTACGATTACTGGGCTTAATGGGGTTAGGCCCATGGCTATAATAACCGGGTCCTATGAGGTCACACACATAGAGTTATCGGGCTGGATCAAACCGAACCGAAATCCCATGTTGGACATGGGATTTCGGCCCATTAGCTTTGGGAGATTGACTTTTATTATTGATGGATAAGAGTTACCATTAATAATTACTGATATCTTATTAGAAGATATATAGATACAATATAAAGATATTATATCTATTACTAAAGATAAGATGTGATCTTATAAGTAATCGTTACCAAAAGGAAACGAAGAACATTCTCCTCCTCCAAGTAACCTGCACGACCGAACTCCCAGGAAGAAAGCCAAGCTCGTGTTTTTGTTCGTTCGTTCTAGCAGATGATACCAAAGGTGATCCAAATTTCAGACTCGTGTGAACCAAGTAGAGAAGCCACACTTGGGGCTTTTGATCTCTGCTAAAACTCTGCCAGAGCGTTTCGATTCGCATCAAAAGGTATGTAACTCTACTTCTAATTGATCCGTATCAATTCATGCATGAGATCCTTATTAGATGTTAGAAAATAGTTTTATGCAATTCCGCTTACATCTAATCCCAACACAATGACCCCTTTTCCACGAACTTGATACATATATTTCCTATAGGTAGGCCTTTCAATATAGACATACGTGCTAATAGATTATACATACAAGTTGTTTGCTCCCTTGATTTCTTAGCAAGAGGGGAATGGAGATGACTAATGTTCGACTCTTGGACACTACATCTCTCAATTCTTTTTCTTTTTTACAAAACTCTCACCATGTTACATATTTACTAATATAGCCCAAATGTTTCTATTTTCTATTATCACCCAAAAATTATTACGAAATGAGTTATAAATTATCGAAAGTTATTAAATTAACCCTAAATAAGTTATTACAATATATTATGAAAATTTTATTTATAGAAATAACATGTTTTTATTCTCCCCCTAAAAAATACCAATTTTTTTGGATTATTAAAAGATATTAATTATTAAACGTTAGAAAAACCTATATTTTGGGAGAATATGTAATCAAAGGTCATTGCTAACAAATATAGCATGATATCTCGTGAAAGTGTGACCCTCTTCGATAAATCTTTGGCTTCGGCACTATGTAAGCTCAGTGAGATTCCATTTTAAATTAGATAACAATAAGAAGAAGAATTTACTGACCTTATATGCTAGTTTATTTTTCTCTCAGCTTCCAAAATATGATATATTATTTCCACATAAATGTAATTATCTGGACTAGTTCATGATACTTGACAATATGCCTAAAGATCGGCAATTTAATTAGTGTCAAACGGGTTCCATCCTAATTCAATTGACTATGAAAGTACTCCACTAGTCTTTCATATGTCGAATACTTGTCCTATTAAGTTTCCAATACATATATACTTTTGTTTATATCATCTTTCGATCCGTTTTGCACGGACTACTTCTAAATATGAAGTTCTTAAAAAGATCCTGTATAATGTATAAGGGATTTATGATTGAAGACGTCGGAAGGGAAAGAATATGTCCTTTAATCAAGATGACAATCACTAATAATAGAATATGATTATAATTGATATTAATAAATCGGATATTTTAGGTAGTCTTAGTACTTTGCTAGAAGTCAACTATGACTTATGGGATAAATTAGATTTGAACCATTGCTATTATATCCGGGTCCTAAAAGGTCACACACAATAGAATAATTAGGCTAGATTAAAGTAACTCGAGGCCCATTATGGGACTGAGAATTTCGGCCAGTGTATATTGTTGGAAGAGTAAATTATTCATCAAATAAAAATAAAATGTTATATATTTACTTGATGACATAAGGAAAGTTATCTTCTAGAAAGATAAGATAAGATATTGTATCAACCATAAATATCTCTTTCTAATTAAAAGGAGATTTATCTTATGTGATATATGATATAAGATAAGATAATAAATATATATATAGAATTAAGATCTAGTAAAACAGTCTACTAGGGTAAAACGGAAGTACAAATAATGACATTTAGATTAGAATCAAATCAATGGTCCCGATTGAAACTAAAAGGGTGTAAATTTTTATATTAAATTGCACACACAACAGATTTTTTATTCCCCATAATTTTAGGGATACCAAAATCCCTCAAAATCGTCACCTTCCTATTTGAAAAACTGTACCTTCTCTCTCAGTTACTCATCTCTCTCTTTCCATTCGAATATGAACCCGATGAGGCTTCCGATCAACCTTCTCCAACGCCTAGTTCCGAGCTCGCCGGTGGTCGCGAATAGCAGCAAGGGACGGTGGTCGCGAGCAGCATCAGTGGATGGTGGTCGCGAGCAGCATCAGTGGATGGTGGTCGTGAGCAGCAGCAGGGGACGGGAAGTCGCCAGCCTTGCGGTGGACCTGGGTTCGGATCTGGCGTCTAAGACCGATCCGCCGCCGTGGTAGTGGACGATGAGAGGGAGCTTCCGATCGGGAGAAGCGGTCGGAGGGAGGAAGTCTGGGAGAAGATTTGGTGGTCCGGGGAGATGACGACGTCTTTGGATTGGATGCCGGTGACTGGATCGATCCGCCGGTGGCTGCGAGAGGGTTGAGGAAGTTCAGCGTGATGACGTCTAAGACCGATCCGCCGCCGTGGTAGTGGACGATGAGAGGGAGCTTCCGATCGGGAGAAGCGGTCGGAGGTAGGAAGATCCGGGCAGAGATTTGGTGGTCCGCGCACTCAAATCCGTCATCCAGGTATCCAATTCCCTCCAATTCGATTCGAATCCGGCGATCTAGATCTCTAATTTTGTCGGAATTCGAGAAGTTGCACTCGATGAATCTGCTTCTGTACATGGCGCTGATGGCGGCTGCCAGTCAAGAACCCTAGCGTCAGGAGTACTAATCGATGGGGTCCGAAGTGGAGAAGATGACACAACCAATCGGTCCGACTGTGAAAGCGCCCTCACCATCCATATTTTTTCCCGTTTCGATTATTACGGTTCGTTTGTGGAACTTTCTGTTTTCTAGATTAAAATTGTAAGCTTAATTATTCATTAAATCAATTATCCAGTTTGTATACATTTGCTATTCATCTGTTTATTCTCAACTTTAAAACTTTTAATTTTTGAAGAATTTGGGGCAATATGATTCGTTCACGTGTGAACATATTTTACATGTCCCTTTTGAATCTTCTTTTTGTAGATGAAATTGCAATGCTATTAATATTCACTATAATGTTGTTAATATTCATGTTGAATGTAGGTTTCATGCGTTGAGTAGTCGATATTTTAAATTTATGATGTGATATTCACTATAATGTCGTTGATATTCATGTGAATCAGTTTTGGTGTTTTGAGGTGTTGTTTGTATTGTTTGCAATTGATATTCAAATTGTTTAATGTGATATTCATACAAATGCTTTTGATATTCATATTGGATGTAGGTCTCATGCGTTGAATATTTGATATTTATGATGTGATATTCACCTAAACTTTGAATAATCATCATGTGCGAATTAAACTCTGAATATCGACTACTTACTTGTATGACTATGTGTACAAAATACGTGAATACCATCACATATGGAATGAATATCGCTATTATAGTATTCAAATTGCTTGTTGATGGTGTTGTTTGTACTGTTTGCAATTGATATTCAAATTGTTTGATGTGATATTCACTATAATGTTGTTCATATTCATGAGGTTTCATGCGTTGAATAGGTGATATTCAAAATTTATGATGTGATATTCAATATAATGTTGTTGATATTCATTATAATAATGTTTTTGATATTCATGATAATAATGTTGATATTCAGGTTGATCGTGCGACTGTGCGACCCAAAATCGACGCGACAATGTCATTGTTAAACCTTAGCGCCATGAATCAAAGCTTCGAAGATATTGGGTGGTGATATTCGTGTAGTTAGGTGATGATATTCATGTACTTGGGTGACTATATTAATGTAATTGGATGGTGGGCGATATTCACAAAATGGATAGTGATATTCACAAATTGAGTGGTGATATTCATGTAAGTGAATTTGATATTCATGTGATTAATTGAGATATTCATGTAACTTAGTGTGATATTCATATTATCAAGTGGTGAAATTCATGATTTAAGTGATGATATTCACATTTTTAAGATATTAAATAGAAATCGATATCCAAACAAACATGAACGATATTCATTAACAAATGATCGATATTCGTGAACACATTAACGATATTCACGAACGCTGGAAAATCATTAAACGAGGAGAACGGATTTAAATCTAAACGAATTTAAAATGTTCTTTCCATTTAAATTTTAAATATTTGAAGAATCTCATTCTCTCTCCAATCTGCAGATTTACCATATCAGGATTTCTTTTTAATTAATATTCTCCACATTATATGGTAACTACTTTTTAATCCCTATTATTATGAAAACACTCCCACCACAACTAATATACACTCTCTTAATCCATCCGTCCATCACCCTCCATCCAACGTCCCAAATTAATACCTCTGTTTTACCACAATTTCCGTTTTACCGGAGCGTGCCCCTATATATATATACATATATTATATGTGTCTTCCAAGATATATTAAACATATGCATCTTAACGTAAGAGGCATATAAGGACTTTTCGTGGCTTTTGATTAGAGATATAACAACCACTAATTTGTCTTACTTGGCCGAGAATCCAACCGGGTGGAAAGAAAAGGTTTTGCTTGTTTCTTGTTCGTTAGTTCTAGCAAACGAAGACAAGACGATCTAGTATCGTGCTCGTGTGGACTAAGTAGAGGAGTCACAATTGAGACTTTATTCTCAAGGGTGATCCCAGGAAACAAGTTTTGCATCAAAATGTATGTTACTCTTTCATATATGATTCGTATCAAGTTTATGCATGAGATCCTAAGTTAGATGTTAGAAAAATATTTTATGAAATTTCGCTTAAAGCATCTAAATCTCAACAGTGGTATCAGAGCATCTTGCATAAATTGATATGATCATGATTAAAGTTGTTAATTTTGATGCATGTTCTTGATTATTTTGGTTCAATTTAGTAGTAAAATTGATATATGGATTAACCTGTATGATTAAAATTGTGATTTTAATTGATTGGATGCATAAAGTTATGACTTTCATGTAAATAATATACTCGAAAAATCAGCCTTTAGGACCGAAATTTGAAGTGTTAAAAATTCTGATTTTTTTTTTAATTTTGACCCCAAAATTGATTTGTATATTTAGTTTATGCAATAGATATGATTTCCTATATAAATCATAATCACACATAACAATACTAGATTTTTCATGTTGGTGAAAATTTATTCAAATCCTAGAAATTTAGAATTGCATGCCTTGAATGCCCAAAGTTGATTTATTTTGTGTGAAATTGGTTCATACATTAATTTTTCAAAAACATTATTTTTTTCTGAAAATTACACCATATTCTCCTTAAAACCATTAAAATTTTGTAATTCTTACAAAATTTGAGTAGGAGAAGGGATACAACCGTAGTTGGGTGTCCAAAAGTGGCTCACGGCGGTGCATGGTGGCCGGTGGAAGGCCGGGGGTGGTGCGGCAGCGGTCCGGGGTGGCGGTTGGCCGCGCGGGCTAACTAGGGTGGTGGCTGCAAGGTGCGGCTAGGGTTGGGGCTGAATTAGGGTTAGGGTTTCCTAAGGTATTTTACCTAAGACACTAATTACCTAAAATTGATGAGGATATAAGATATCTTATCTCTAGAGTATATTTTATCCAATTATACATGATATTGAATTAAAATAATAGGAAGATTGGATCAATTATTTTATGAGATAATTTAATTAATTTGATCTTAAAAGTCTATTAATATGATTAATAGTCTATTCTTGTCTTTTAATATTTGCTATTATATTATGCATGTATGATTTAATATTATGATATTATGATATTATTATTGCATGCGGTGACTGGTATGACCCAAAATATGATATAAAATACGATATGCGTATCGTTATTGTTTTCTTGTACACGATCTGTGTATCGTTATGTATTTTTGTAATTTAATTTTCAAGTAAATAGATTAGACTTACATTATGTGATACAAGAAAAGAATATCCTATGAAGATTCCAAGATGGAGATCCAAAGGAGAGTGAAGGATAAAGATCCAAGAGACAAGAAGAATCTATAAAGATTAGATCTTATGGGTTTTTAGGGGCCATATTAGGATCACATTTATTTATTGCATTTATTTTTCTTTCAATATCTCTAAGTTTATGCTTGCTTGTTTATTTATGCTATTTAGTTCACTAGTAAGTAGACTTGCATGATAAACCTACTTTCCTTAAAAGAAAATTGAGATTTTGCCTTTCCAAATCATAACCTATGAGGCCCTTGAAATTTGATGGATAGATTTTGCCAAAGCAAGATGTCTTTCTTTGACCTTTGGGATAGTATAGATAAATCTATATAAGGGGCTTACAACCTCGATTTGATTATACTCAAGAAAATACCAAAAGATAAATTTTTGGATTTTGAGGCATGGGATAGATTTTAAATAAGATGTAATCTATCAACCAAGAGTTATAAATGTTATAACTAGTAAAAGTTACTTACCTTGATCACATAGGATTTAGGGAAGTGTCAAAGTACGCCTAAAGTCTTATCTAAAATAGGATCTTGGAATCATTTTACTCAAAGGGAAAATATTAATGAATAAAATGTGCATAAGCTTATTTATGTTTAAAGCATGTTTAAATTTATAAGATCTTGCATGACAAGCATGATTTTTATTTTGCATATTATTTATGTTGTAGATATCATGTCTACAAACGATAACCCAACAATCATCAACCTACGTTCGATTCTTGAGAAGAATAAGCTGAACGGAAACAACTTCCTCGATTGGGGAAGAAATCTGAGAATTGTTCTCATGTCTAAAGGAAGAGAGAATGTCTTTGACGCCTCTATCCCAAAACTGACTGATATGTCTACTCCAGAGGAGATAGAAGGGGAAAAGCAGATAGAGATAAGTCAGTGATTGTCACTTGTCTTATGTTGGCTTCCAACCTTCAAAAGAGGTTTGAGAGGATGGATGTCTACACCATCGTTTGCAACCTAAAAGTTATGTTTCGGGAGCAAGCTAGGATAGAGGGATATGAGACTCGCAAGGCAATTCTTGATTGCAAGCTTGAGAGAGGCAAGCCAGTTAGTGCTCATGTGTTCAATATGATTGAACATTTGAGAACATGAAAAGACTTGGCTTCCCCTATAGTCAAGAGTTGGCTACAGACATCATACTTCATTCTCTGCATGATGGATTTGCTCAATTCAAGCTGAACTTCAACATGAATGGAGTAGGAAAAACACTTGAAGAGCTACATGGGATGCTCAAAATAGCTGAGCAAAATCTCTTTGTTGACATCAAGAAAGAGATTCTGGTAGTCAACAAGGGAAAAGGGTTCAAGAAAAGGGCACCTGGTGATGTGACTATGGACATCGTCATTTTTGAAGAAGGTCAAAAGCTTGTCCCAAGAAAATGGTTCGAAACTTGGAAGGTGTCAAAATCAAAGAATATGTCGCGTCGACACCTACTTAGTATTCTGGCCATATCCGGAGCTACGAACGTCCAATGGAGGCCCATGAGTAGTCATTGGAAAGATAAGGAAAATATCTACAACTATCATGTTAAGGTCTTCCTCAAATTCCCGGCAAAGAAACCCAGAAACTGTTGTCTTTAAGACAGTTCAGCAGAAGGCTGGCCATTTTAGGGCCATTTATTTTAATCATATTATTAATGATTTAAGACATTTTAGTGGTTAATTTTAATTTCCGAAAATGCTCACTAGTGCCTTGTGTTAGTGGGTGAGTGTTTAGAGTTAGTGGTTAGTTTTAATTCCCTAAAATGCTCACTAGTGCTTTGTATTAGTGGGTAAGTGTTAGTGGTTTATTTTTAAGATTTTCTTTATTTTCCTTTACAGCCTATTTAAAGGCTAGGTTGTTTCATTGTAAGGTACGTCGAAGACTAAATGAAAATGCAGAATTAGTTTGCACCATTGTGCTCTCTTCCTTCTTCAATTGTGAGTTATATCAATTGATTGCGATTTGTGTTACATCAATTGTTCGGTAATTGTGTTTGAGTGAGTCAAATCTCAAATTCATTGCCTTGTCTTCCTTGGTCCAGTGTGTCATATCTTGGCTTAGGAAGATACCTATCCATCACCAAAAACGTCCATCTTCATTCACCATTCGGTCACCCACATCCACAACAACCATTTCGTTGAATTCCTTCCCGGAACTTTCAGCGACCCCTCAGTAAAAATACCATATCTTTTGCTTCACCACTCAGAAAATTCTAAAATTTGGAGGACAGAAACGAGACTTCACCATCTAACTACTGTCGCCGGAATCATCCAATTCCAAGTTCAGGTGAAGGAGAACGAGCCGGTTGAAGTCAGGCCTATTTTTTGGCCTTGGGTTGACGCTTCCACGGAGACCTTTTGAGCCTTTCCTTGCACCGCGTCATTCTCGATCCTTGATCTTCATCATTGATAATGTGCGTAAGCACATGCCAGGACCCGTACAGTACAAGACGAAGGGCGCCAAGAACTCGTTGTTTAGGAAACTCTTGGCTAGACTCTCAAAGACGACACTCTAATGTGTTTTGTGTTGTTTTTGAGTTTTGGCTTGATGGAGATTGGACTAAAAAGGAAAATGGATATAACTCTTCACGAAGGATTCGAGAAGAGTTTGGGATAGGCATCTTATGAGTCTTGGATACAACTCACCAAGAAACACAAGACGAGATTGATCGATCATGGATGTAACACACCATGACCAAACAATCACCTTTGGATGCGACACACCAAAGGGTGTTTTGGATGTAACTCACCAAAACAAGACTAAGACACTCAAGGATATCACACACCTTGAAGCCATCGTCCAAGAGACTTGAAATGAACAAAACGCTCACGTTTTTTTTAATAATCTCCAATTCAAGTCTCACAATTACAAAGCTCTCGGCTACCTATAAATAGGCACCAATACAAAATAGGAAAATACATAAATTAACTCCACTAACCTAACACTAACACCACGACTTAGATCACTAACTAACTACCTAATTAATGAATTATGAAAATTACAAAAACAACAACTAACTAGTTAATTACCTAGTTAATTAACGAAAAGGGAAATAATAGCAAAACACATAAAATATCATCCCATAGCTAATCTTCACGTCCTTGCATGAGGCTCCACCGATCTTTGGACGATCTCGTCTTTCGTGAGGTTCTTGATGGGATCCGTGATCACATCATCCTCCTCTCCTTGAGGAAGATTCGACCTCGAATCTTTGTTTATTCTCCTCACCATTTCGATCATGTTGACGCTCTTCATTTGCTGCGGTGGAGTTGACGACGAGAGAGACGGGCGGTCGTCGGAGGGCACGTCGGGGGCTGCGCTTGGCGTCGCTGGATAGGATTTTTGTGGGCGTGCAGCAGCTTAGTGTGAGCTGGGAGAGGGCTAATTAATTAGCACAAGGCAGCAGCTCAGGGGAAAGGATGGGTACGTGGTGAGGTTGATTGGTTGGAGGTGGGGAGGCTTTGTAGGGATCGGTCAACTGGCTTCCACAAATCAAGGGGTTCGGTTGGGGTGGGGAAGTGAGGGCTGGTAGTGGGGTGTGTGGGAGGGAAGGAGGCCGAATTTGAAAGGAGAGAAAATAGGGAGATTGGTTGTGGGTGGTTAGGATATGACTCACCCAACCGCAATCCCTAAACCGCAAGCCTATTTGCTCTGTTCTCTTTTTTTTTTGTATTCCATACTTAACCAATTAATACTAATTAATTAAGTAGGAATAAGGCCTTGGACGTGGGCTAGTGTGGGAGATGGTGGGTGGTGATGTGTTTAGACGTGGGGATGGAGGCTAAGGTGGTTGATTTTGGGTTTAACCGTAACCTAGATGCCCTTTCCTTAGCCATGGTTTGGCTCCTCCTCTCCTTGACTGGCCCTTACTCCCTTAGGTCTCCTCATGATTAGAGCATCCACACAAGTAAGCTTCCGAGGCCGAGACGATGTGGCTGCGGCGATGGCGGCGAACCAAGCATCTCCTCGGTGCCAACTCGGCTTCTTTGACGAGCAACGAGCACCCTTTCGCCTTGAATGGCTCTGATACCAGATAATGTGCGTAAGCACATGCCAGGACCCGTACAGTACAAGACGAAGGGCGCCAAGAACTCGTTGTTTAGGAAACTCTTGGCTAGACTCTCAAAGACGACACTCTAATGTGTTTTGGGTTGTTTTTGAGTTTTGGCTTGATGGAGATTGGACTAAAAAGGGAAATGGATATAACTTTTCACGAAGGATTCGAGAAGAGTTTGGGATAGGCATCTTATGAGTCTTGGATACAACTCACCAAGAAACACAAGACGAGATTGATCGATCATGGATGTAACGCACCATGACCAAACAATCACCTTTGGATGCGACACACCAAAGGGTGTTTTGGATGTAACTCACCAAAACAAGACTAAGACACTCAAGGATATCACACACCTTGAAGCCATCGTCCAAGAGACTTGAAATGAACAAAACGCTCACGTTTTTTTAATAATCTCCAATTCAAGTCTCACAATTACAAAGCTCTCGGCTACCTATAAATAGGCACCAATACAAAATAGGAAAATACATAAATTAACTCCACTAACCTAACATTAACACCACAACTTAGATCACTACCTAACTACCTAATTAATGAATTACGAAAATTACAAAAACAACAACTAACTAGTTAATTACCTAGTTAATTAACGAAAAGGGAAATAATAGCAAAACACATAAAATATCATCCCATAGCTAATCTTCACGTCCTTGCATGAGGCTCCACCGATCTTTGGACGATCTCGTCTTTCGTGAGGTTCTTGATGGGATCCGTGATCACATCACCTGGACAGCAGAAGAAGAACGTGCAAGGGAAGGGAAAGAAAGTTGCACAACCCAAGCAAACTTCTAAAAAAGCTAAAGTAGTTGTTGACCATGATTGTTTCTACTGAATGCTAAGGGGCATTGGAAGAGGAACTGCCCAAAGTACTTGGAAGATGAAAAAGTTTCAAAAGAAGTAAAAGGTTGGCTAAAGGAGTGATAGACCTACATGTTGGAAATGGAGCAAAAGTTGATGCCTTAACAGTAGGAGATAATAATCTATCATTTCCCTCTGGTTTAGTTTTAGAATTGAATAAATTTTATTATATTTCTGCTATAACCAAAAACATCATTCCAGCTTCTCTATTGGATACTGATGGTTGTGAATTCATTATTAAGAATATTTGTTGTTCTTTTATATGGATGATATGTTTTATGCCAATGCTCAATTGAGTAATGGACTTTATATGTTGGATTTAGAATCCCATGTCTATTACATAATTACTATAAAGCAAAAATCAAATGATTTAAACACTACCTACAACATTGTCATTTGGGTCACATAAGCTTGAAACACATATAGAAGCTCCAAAAGGATGGACTTCTAACCTCATTTGATTGTGAATCATTTGAAACATGTGAATCTTGCTTAATGGGAAAGATGACAAGGTCACCTTTTACTGGGGTAAGTGAAAGGGCAACTGAGCTTTTGCCCATAATACATATAGATGTATGTGGCCCAATGAGCACAGAAGCTAGAGGTGGTTACAGATACTTCATAACCTTTACTGATGATTTAAGCAAATATGGATACATATCCTTAATGAAGCATAAGTCTGAATCTTTTGAAAAGTTCAAAGAGTTTCAGAATGAAGTTGAAAATCAACTTGGAAAAAAAAATTAAAGCACTACGATCGGATCGTGGTGGTGAATATTTGAGTCAGGAATTTGATCATCATTTAAGAAGTTGTGGGATCCTCTCACAACTAACTCCACTAGAAACACCACAATTGAATGGTGTATCTGAGAGGAGGAATAAGACCTTGTTGGACATGGTTCCGTCTATGATGAGTTTTGCTGATCTTCCAATATCTTTCTGGGGATATGCTCTCACAATTGCAATGTTCACACTAAATAGGACTCTGTCCAAAGTTGTAGATAAGACACCATATCAGTTATGGACTAGAAGAGTTCTAAGTATTTCTTTTCTAAAGATCTGGGGATGTGAAGCTTATGTAAAACGTTTATTAGCAGATAAGCTTGCACCCAAATCAGATAAGTGCTTCTTTATAGGGTATCCTAAGGAAACTAAAGGATACTACTTCTACAATCCCAGTGAGCACAAAGTGGTTCTTGCTAGGGATAGTGTCTTTATGGAAAAGGAATTTATTTCCAAAAAGTCAAGTGGGAGAAATGTTGATCTCGAAGAAGTTCGAGAGCAACAAGATGACATGGATTACACTATATTAGAGACGACGGTATTTGGGGACCTAATCCCGCAAGGGAAGGGAACCCATACACCGGAGGTAGTGGAGTCACAAGATCTCATTCTTATTGTTCCTCTAGTATCTAATTGTAATGAGATTCTACAAAACTTTGTGGAAAATCCTCCTGTTGTTCAGCCTACACGTAGATCAGATACGTCCAGAATGCAACCAAAGAGATACGTTGATTTCATATTGACTGCGAGTTTGGATATCCTGCTTTTTGAAAGCGAGGATCCTACTACATACAAGCAAGCTGTGTCGAGTCCAGACTTTGAAAAATGGCATATATCCATGAAGTATGAAATGGATTCCATGTCTGATAATCAAGTATAGGACTTGATAGATTTGCCATACCCATAGGGTGCAAATTGGTTTACAAACTCAAAATAGACAAGAATGAAAACGTAATAGTTTTCAAAGCGAGACTGGTTGCAAAAGGTTTTAAGCAGATTCATGGTATTGACTATGATGAAACCTTCTCACCAATTGTCATGATCAGATCCATTCGAATAATCCTAGCAATTGCATCTCATTATGATTATGAGATCTGGCAAATGGATGTCAAGACCGCTTTTCTAAATGGGTATTTAAAAGAGGATGTGTACATGACACAACCTGAGGTTTTGAGGATCCACAGAATCCTAGGAAAGTATGCAAGCTTAAGAAGTCCATTTATGGACTTAAGCAGGCATCAATGAGTTGGAACCTTCGATTTGATAAAGTGGTCAAACAGTTTGACTTCAGATGTGAATAAGAACTGTGTGTTTACAAGAAGTTTAGTGGGAGCAAAGTGGTCTTCCTAGTCTTGTATGTTGATGACATACTACTCATTGGAAATGACATTCCTATGCTAGAGTTCGTTAAGGACTGACTTAAGAAGTGTTTTTCATTGAAAGACTTGGGAGAGGTTGAGTACATATTAGGCATAAAGATCCATAGAGATAGGTCTAAGAGACAAATTGGGATAAGTCATGGAACTTATATAGATATGGTTCTTGACATGGTCAATATGAAGAGCTCTAAGAGAGGATTCTTACCTATGCAACATGGCTCACAACTTAGCAAGACGTAGTACCCGATACGTAGCACCTGTTGAGCTAGAAGAGATAAGTAGGATTTCTTATGTGTCAGCAATAAGATCCACCATGTATGTTGTTGGGCCTCATTCTTAATGGACTCTCAAATGAAGCGGCCTAGTAAGCGAAGTGATATTTTCGTATTGAAGCGACCAGAGATTAAGCGACCAGCGATTAGACGACAAAGCAGAGATAACGACAACGATATAATCGGAGACGTTACAAAAAACTCAGGTCACATGGGTTGATATATCCTTCCATATAATGGTTACAAACCTGCATAATCAAACCATAAATGCCACAAGATCATGGCAATCCGGCAATAAAATCTAGTGAGCGAAGATCACGGAGGAATAAACGGCTAGTTTAGCTAGATCTTTGAGAAATTGAGTGTATATAAAGGGGTTAGAAATCATTGTAAAACACACATGAGTTTGACGTAATACAGACAACTACTCTTCTACTTGCATCAGAATTCTTTAGTTTGAACTCACGCTCTAGTACTGAAACGACCGACGTCCAGCTCCTTTGATTCGACCGACCTCTTATTTAGAGGGGATAAGCCAGTCTTTGCATTCCTTTAATCTTATTTCGTTTACATCTTTAAGTTGATTTGAATTATCTAGATATTGTCAATCTAATTGTTGTCTAGTTGCCCTTCTTTAAGCGATTCAGGTCGGTTCGATCTTTTTCGCCCAAAACAATTTGGCGCCCATCGTGGGGCACCTAGCCAATCGACGATCCAATCATCAACTCGAGATTCACCCCATCATGACTGGCTCAGGAAATCCCGTGATCCCAGTCGAAGATCCAGCCCAGGACAACGTTCAAATCGAAAATCAGGGAGAAAATGCCAATGCCTAGCCAGTTGCGGATTCTCAAATACAAGAACTTGCAAAAGCCATGAGTTATAGAAAACCAAACAACAATTCCCCCCTTAGTTCCTAGTTGGTAACTTGCTTTCTTACATAGAGATAGATCCTTTGATTCCCTTGGGTTCGACCCTTACTTGCCTGCTATACTTGGTTAGGTTTTTAGGGATTCATTGATAGGCATAACGAATTTAGCCTCATCAAAGTTGGTGCCGTTGCCGGGGAATTCAATTTTCTATTTCTTTGTTTGTTTGTTTGTTTACCAACTGTTGTGTGGACCTATATTATGGTCCACACTCGTGCTACTAACTCTCCTACTTTAGATCTTGATCCAGAAATTGAGCGAATACTTTCCAGGAACCGCAGAGAAGTTCATGAGCAACTCGAGATGGCTGACGCAGAACAGACTTTGAGGTAGTTGACTGCACCGAATCTAGAGCAGCAGCCGCTTGCTGTGTAATTTCCGGAGTTGGCTGATGGCGTGAATTTTGAGCTAAAATCTGGGTTGATTCATTTACTACCCCACTTCCATGGGATGAGTGGAGAGGACCCTAACAAGCATCTTTCTGAATTTCATGATGTCTGCAGCAGCATGAAACCGAGGAACATCACTGAGGACCAAATCAAGTTGAGGGCCTTTCCTTTCTCTCTGAAGGATGCGGCCAATGATTGGTTCTATTGTTTGGCTCCAGGAATCATAGATAATTGGGAAAAGATGAAGAAAGCCTTCTTGGAGAAGTACTTCCCTGCAACGAAACTCAACAGCTTAAAGAGGAACATTAGCAACATTGAACAACATGCTACTGAGACGTTGTATGAGTACTATGAGAGATTCAAGAGATTGATATCAAGCTGTCCATACCATAGTTATTCAGACCAAGACCTCGTTCTATACCTGTATGGTGGACTTCTTGATGATGAGCGCAGAATGGTGAACGCAGCATGTGGTGGTAACATTCTCAACAAGACGCCGGCTACAGCATTCGAGATATTCTTTGAGTTATCTGAGGGCTCAAGACAGTTTAGCAAGAGAGCGAGCTTCCAAGCAGCAAAGGCCGCAGATTCTCACCCATCATCTTCACTGCAATCTGATGTAAACGAGTTGAAAGAGATGATGAAGAGGTTTATGATGAAAGGTAACCAGCAGCAAGTCAAGGCCTGTGGCATCTGCTATGATACGATGCACCCTACTGATGCATGTCCAACACTACAAGAGCCCACCGATGAAGTGAATGCCATGGGAGATTACGGACCTCCTAGACCAAGATATGACCCATACTCCAACACTTATAATCCTGAGTGGAGAGATCAACCCAATTTGAGATATGGGAACCAGCAGAACCAGTAGTTCAATCAGCGGCAACAATAATTTCAGCAGCCTGGAGGTCAACAACAACCATTCCGACCATAATACGATCCTAGACCTCAAGGCCAAAGTTTGAGTTCATCAATGTCTGCTGACGACATGATTAAATCTCTTGCTCAGAGAATGACCACCATAACTCAGACTGTGTCTACAATGCAGAGCAATATGGTGCAATTTCAGCATAAGACCAAGTCTAGCATTCAAAACTTGGAGAATCAGGTGGGGCAGATCTCTCTGGCAGTGAGCAAACTGGAGGCTAGGGATGCACATAAACTCCCATCACAAACGGAGTTGAACCCAGTGCAAAACGTGAGTGCAATTATGCTAAGAAGTGGAATGCAATTGGATGAAGTGTCGAAAGCTGCAGACGAGAAACCGCGACCGCGGTTTGATGTCAGAGACCCTACTGCAGAAAGACAAAATTTTGGAAGAGGGGCAGCGTCAAAAACCACGACCGCGGTTGGAAAACCGCGACCGCGGTTGGAAAACCGCGACCGCGGTTGGAAAACCGCGACCGCGGTTTGTCCACTGATAGTCCAGAAGCTACAGAAGAAGAACCGCGACCGCAGGTCCTAAACCGCGACCGCAGGTCCCAAACCGCGACCGCGGTTTTGCCCCAGAAGTTGTAGAGACCTATGTTTGCCCGGATTTCCCTCCATTCAGTTCGTACAAGCCTGTTGCACCATTCCCTGAGGCTTTGAAGGACACTAGAAGACCGGAGAACGACAAGGAGATCTTCAAAACCTTCAGTAACTGTGAGGTAAACATTCCTTTGATAAAATTGATTAAAAGTGTTCCTCCCTATGCTAAATTTCTTAAGGCACTATGCACGATCAAGAGGAACCAGAAGTTGAAGGTAAAGAAGAAGGTTCTGGTAAGTGAAAATGTGTCCGCTATGCTTTAGAAGCGAATGCCTAAGAAGTGTAGCGACCCTGGCATGTTTAGCATTCCTTGTACGATAGGTGACACCAAGTTTGATAAAGCCATGCTAGATTTGGGTGCATCTATTAATGTGTTACATCTCTCTCTCTATATGAATCTTTGGGGCTTGGACCATTGCATGAAACTGGCATAGTAATTCAATTAGTTGATATGTCTAATGTTTATCCAAAGGGCGTAGTAAAGGATGTTTTGGTAAAGGTTGATAATCTGATTTTTCTTGCTGACTTCTTTGTGATGGATATGGGACATGATAAGCATGCAACCCTTGTGATGTTGGGTAGACCGTTTCTCAAAACGGCAAACACAAAAATTGATGTGAGTAGTGGTTCACTCACCATGGAATTTGATGGGTTGAGGGTCGAATACAACATTGATGATGCGAAGAGACACCCTCCTGATTTTGATCTTAAGTGTTCGGTTGATGTGAGTAATCCAAGTTGATCTGAATGGCACTATGTCGAGCCTACGACAGTAACCAAGGCGCTGCTCGGGAGGCAACCCGAGGTATGTAATTATTTTCATGTCTTTTCTTTTCAAGTTTTTATTATTGTTGTTTCGTTTTTAGACTAAAACGCAGGCAGGAGTTTCGAAGACGGAGTCTGCCTCACAACAGATGTGAAACCGCGATCGCGGCCCAAAAACCGCGACCGCGGTTTTACCACTATAAGTCCACTCCTCCCAAAAAAAAATCGAAAAATTCAAAGAAAAAAAAACTCTGAAGACGCCGCGACCGCGGCCTGCCAACCGCGATCGCGGCCCCGCTGCCCCACTTTATTCCGCTGTTGAGATGATGGAACGACACACTTTAGCTGATGAGGTGGAGCAACAAGAGGACTTTGCAGATATGCTAGTTGATACTGCTTTCATTGATTATGCATATACTGTTGTTGGACAACAAAATGCAGTAGGCACTTCGAGTGATCCTGCAGACCCCGGAAGACAATATGGGGAGTGGATAGCCGACCTTGATGAGGACATGCGGATGCTCCGAGATCAGTCGTTGGTGCAATGCTTTTACATCAAGCATTGGGACGCCTTTGCTTCACATAGGTGGGAGGCATCTAGGGGACCGACAACCAATGAGCTTAATTTCTTTGCCTCCCGCCATTGCACTAGAGACTCTTGTTTCCATAATTTTCCACCGCCACGCCTGCCACGACATCCGAGACACAGACCACCTCGACATCGCTAGTGGGTATCTTTCTTTCCCCCGAGTTTCATTGTTGTCTTTTATTACATTGAGGACAATGCAATATTTAAGCATGGGAGAGGGATTTGTACTTGATGTCTCTATAAAAGAAGAAAAAAATAAAAAATAAAAAATAAAATAAAAGAAAATCCTGGGCTAAGTCGAAAACCTGAAAAGGCGGCTTAGGCAATAAGCAGGTGGCCCGGACCAACATTAGGTTGGGGTAAAAAGAGGCTGAAGAGTGATGTGAGGACTGGTGAGCTCATCTTTGAAGAATGAAATGAGTGGCTAGGTGAAAACCCAAAAGGACGCCTAGGCAAAATGAGTGAAAAGAAGAGGTGTGATTATTAGAATTCATTCATTCTGAAGTGGCGACATAAGTGGTGGAGTCATAAGGAGGATTCAGGTAGGTCACTTTGGGAGTTATAAGAAGATAGACTGGAGCTAGGATTAGATGGTCACATTCACTCTATGGTGTTCGGGTTAAGCTTGGGGGAAGTACTCTGCTTTCCTTGAAGCTGGTGCATTGTGTTGTTGTGTTGGTGCCCTGGAGATTCATGAGTAGGTACAGTTATTAGTAGAGAGTTTTGTTGTGCTTCCTGAGACCTTGGATATTTCATTGGAGGAGTAGGTTTCTATTAACTTACTCGAGGACGAGCAAGGTTTAAGCATGGGGGAATTTGATACGCTCTACTTTGTAGTGCGTAACTAGGAGCTGTTACTAGGATATTAGGTACCATTTGTGTGGATTTAGGAGACAATTTATGAGAATGGAGTTGTAGAGAAGAAGTGGCTTAATGGAGGATTTTGGTGAAGTAATGAAGCATTAGGAGTATGAATCCACCGAGTGAAGGCCGCGAGCGCGAGAAAAGCAGATGGAGTCGCGACAGAAGCAAAACCGCGGGCGCGGGATTTTGGCCGCGGTCGCAATTTACCAAGGAGACCCACGAGAGAGAGCCGCGATGGGCAAGACGCAGGAGAGCAACAGAGAATAAACCGCGGGCGCGGAAATATTTCTGTGGGTGCGGATTGACAACAGAAGCAAGCCTTCGACAAAACACAAAACCGCGATCGCGGGGATCTTAGCCGCGGTCACGGGTCCATATGCGGAGCGCGTTTTGGGATTTCATCCGAGATCTTTGTTTTTATTTTATTTTATTCTTATTATTTCGTTTATTATATTTTCGAAAGATTATATTTCTTATCTTAGGAAAATTAGGTTTTGCTAGGTTATTTATCTTTCTTTTAGATCAGACTTTTCATTAGACTTTATCATCGTTCATTATTTTCCCTAGAGTTTTGTGTTTTAGAAAACTATGAAGAACTAATTTCCATTGTTTCGTCTGACGATTGAAGCCTTCAGTTGATTTGGTTGTGAGGTTATAACTCTTGTTCTATTTCCTTTGGGTTGTATTAATTCTCTTTGAACTTATCTTTATTGAGTTTTGTTGATTTGACTAGCCTGATCAACTAGTTGATGTTAGTAATTTTCTATTGCTAGGATTTGGTTATTTCTGGTTGAAATTCCTTATCTAGAGTAGCAATTACAATTTATAGGAACTGGTTGTGAATGTTTATAGTGAAGAGAATTGATTGCATGTTGAATACTGACTGGTTGTTAAGTGTTGCATGTATCCTGCTTAATTCTTATGCTTACTGCTTCTGTTAAATTGAATATTGATAGTTTCTTGATTGTTTAATAGTTAGTATTTTCAGGGCTAGTTGACCTGTTAGTATACATAAGATCGGAATAGGAACAATCATAGGATTGAATGAACTTGAGATAATCAATGATCAATCTATCATACTGAAGTGTGAATATTTGTTAGGTAAGCGCCCTCACAATCATATTTACAACAATCTTAACCTTTTCTTTCTTTAATCCATTAGTTATAGAAAACCAAACAACAATTCCCCCCTTAGTTCCTAGTTGGTAACTTGTTTTCTTACATAGAGATAGATCCTTTGATTCCCTTGGGTTCGACCCTTACTTGCCTGCTATACTTGGTTAGGTTTTTAGGGATTCTTTGATAGGCATAACGAATTTAGCCTCATCAGAGACCAATGCTTCCTAGCACACTGGTATGTTTCAGACCCCTCTGATCACTCTCGTAATGACTAACTTGCCAAACTCTGTAGCCGAGTTTCTCGGGGCTCGAGCAGTCCATCCGCAAGCGAAGGCCTCGACCGACCTCCAGGCCATCATACAGCAAGTCGTTAATGAACATATGAAGACTCTAGACGATCGAATCGCACGGATCCTGGGGGTTCCCCAACCAATCGAAAGAGAAGCAATCGACATATATGAAGATTCACCCTTCGCAAAGACGATTGCACACGTCGAGATTCCTAAAAAGTTCCATGTTCCCAACATGCCCAACTATGACGGGACCAGGGACCCCGACGATCATGTTTCAATTTATAAGCAAAAACTAATCACTATATCGATCCCAAGAGGGAACCGCGAGGCGGTCATGTGCAAAAGCTTTGGCACGACCCTTGCGGGACCTGCACTAACCTGGCTTATGCATTTGCCATAGGGTTCCATCGCTTCCTTCGCCGATCTGATCAATTCGTTCAAAATTCAGTTCGCTAGCAGCCGACAATTAAAAAAGCAGTCAAGCGACCTGTACAGGATCGTGCAGAGGTATGGCGAACCTCTAAGGGACTATCTTAACAGGTACAACAAGGAGAAAGTCGCAATCCCACACTGTGATGTCCCAACTTCGATCGAAGCGTTTCGCCGGGGCATGGTCAGGGGCAGCAAACTCTACCGCGAACTGATCAAATACCATGCCGGAGTTTTGAAGACGTACAAGCTAAGACCATGGCGCAAGTCAGACTCGAGGAAGACGAGGAACCCTCCAATGCAAACAAGAGTCCCGATCGAGTCGACCGAAGGGCATCCTCGAACTATCGACGGCACCAACCGTACCCTAAGGGACGAAACAACTCTTATGACAGGAACCAGGATTGGCGAAACAACCCCGCTCTCCCTCCAAAGCTTCACTCTTACAACTTCAACATATCTGTATCGGAGCTCGTAAAAAGCTTCGACAAATATCGAAAAGAAGTAAGGTGGCCTCGGACGAGCGACAAACCAGACGCCAAGAAAGATATGAACAGATGGTGCGAATTCCACAGAGACCATGGACACTCGACGGACGAATGCATAGCCCTTCGCAAAGAGGTCGCGAGGCTCCTCGCGTAGGGGTTATTATGCGACATCATCTCAGATAGAGCTAAAGCGACCCTCGACCGAAGGGACCAGGTAACATCCGACAAACCGTCCTCCCCGGTTCCCACTAAAATTGTTAACACCATTTCAGGAGGGTCGGACGTATGTGGAAACACATACTCGGCCGCCAAAAGACATGCTCGAGAGAGCAAAGGCAATAAGCCGATTCAAAAGAAGGCAATAAAATTACAGATCTCAGACGCTCCCGCCATCACCTTCGACGACTCGGAAGCCCAAGAGTTAGGCGACCACCACGACGGTTTGGTAATCTCTCTGTCAATTAGCAACTGTCTTATCCGTCGTGTTCTAATCGACATAGGTAGCTCCACCAACTTGTTAACACTCGATGCCTTAAAGGGCATGGGTTTAAGCGAGGACGACTTGACCAGAAACTCTACCCCGCTGGTCGGATTCAGCGGGGAAGTAAAGTATACTCTAGGCGAGATCGTGTTAACAACGTACGCCGGTGTTGTCAATCAACAGGTAAAATTTTTGATACTCGACTGCCCGTCACCATACAATGCAATCCTTGGCAGACCTTGGATACACGTCATGAAAGCTGTATCTTCCACTTACCACCAGACAATAAAGTTCCCTACTAAGTGGGGGGGGTACAGGAAATAAAAGGTGACCAACGGGCTGCCAAGGAGTGCTACGTCACTTCAATGAAAGGGGCAGTCGACAAATCTTCCGCATAGCAACCACAGTATGGAGAAGGAGCCACACGATACGTCAAACCAGAAATGGAACAACTCGACGAAATCGTGCTGGATCCTTCAAAGCCAACACAAACGGTTAAGGTCGGGTCGGATCTAAACGATTTGATCAGGTCAGATTTAATTTCTTTTTTACGATCCAACACTAACTATTTTGCTTGGTCACACGAAGACATGGTGGGAATCTCCCCAGATATTATTACTCATAAATTGAATGTAGATCACACGTACCCTCCAGTCAAGCAAAAAAAAGAAAGTTTGCACCAGAACGTAACAAGATTGTAGACGATGAGGTAAAAAACTTACTTGAGACAAGGAAAATAAGAGAAGTAAAGTACCCCGATTGGTTGGCAAACGTCGTCGTGGTTCAAAAGAAGAATGGGAAATGGAGAGTATGCATCGACTTCACAGACCTAAACAAAGCCTGTCCAAAAGACTCTTTCCCATTACCACATATCGACGCAATGGTCGACGCGGCCGCCAAACACGAAATGCTAACATTCATGGACTCGTTCAGTGGATACAACCAGATTCTCAAGGATCTTGACGACCAAGAAAAGACAACTTTCATAACAAGCCAAGGTACGTACTGCTACAAAGTGATGCCCTTCGGACTAAAAAATGCAGGGGCCACGTACCAGAGGTTGGTAAACAAAATGTTCAAAGACCAAGTCGTAGATACCATGGAAGTCTACATCGACGGCATGCTCGTCAAGTCTAAAGCAGCATGGGACCACATCGAACCACTGAGGGAAGCTTTCGAGGTATTAAAAAGATATAACATGAAACTAAATCCGACTAAATGTTCTTTCGGAGTGTCTTCAAGAAAAATTTTGGGATACATGGTCACTCAAAAAGGGATCGAAGCCAGTCCCGACCAGATCAAAGCCATCGTCAACCTCAGATCCCCTCGATGCGTCAAGGACGTCCAAAAACTAACAAGACGCATAGTGGCGCTAAACAGATTCATATCCATGTCGTCGGATAAATGCAAGCTCTTCTACGAAGCCTTGAAAAAGAACAAATCATTCGACTGGATGGCTGCACATGAACAAGCATTCCAAAATCTAAAGACATATCTGACAAGTCCACTCCTACTGGCTAAGCCAAAAGACTACGAGCCATTACCACTATATCTGGCCGTATCAGAATCAGCCGTCAGCGCAGTTCTAACAAGGGAAGAAGATGGTAAGCAGTCGCCGGTCTACTACGTAAGTCGTTCCTTACTCCCCGCCGAAACCAGGTACACATCGCTTGAAAAATTAGTCTTGGCATTGGTCATGGCCTCAAATAAGTTACGACCCTATTTCGAATCACATGCTATTATTGTGAGAACTAACCATCCCATGAAAGCAGTCATGAGGAAACCAAAATTTACAAGACAGATGGACAAATGGGCCATACACCTCAGCGGATTCGACATCGAGTACGAGCCAAGGACGGTGATCAAATCTCAAGCTTTAGCCGACTTTGTGGCCGATTTTAGCCCGACACTATAACAAGAAGCCACGAAAGAGGTCGAACAGCTGAAAATTGAAGAAGACAAGGGCACATGGCAACTCCATACAGACGGAGCGTCCAACGTAAGAGGAGTCGGCCTAGGCTGTAATATGCGAGTGGGACGCGACCAACAATGAAGCAGAATATGAAGCCCTCGTATTCGGATTAACACTCGCACATGATCTCGCGATTCTGAGCATAGAGGTGACATGCGACTCTCTTTTAATCGTCAACCAGGTACAAGGATTGTACGCTGCCAAAGACGACAGAATGATGGCATATCTAGATATCGTCAAAAAGTTGGCAAGCAAATTTCAAAACTTCACCATCCGACAAGTCCCACGCGACCTCAACACACAAGTCGACGCCCTGGGAAATCTTGGCTCCACCTTGCATCCTAATGACTTCCGCAACATTCCACTAGCACATATTACCACACCAACCGTACCCAAAATCTTCAAGACACCTAATCCAGACGGAATTCAGGCAATGGATGAGCTACCCCTAGAAGAAGTCGTCTCGGCAGAGGTAGGCGACCATACAGATGAAGACTTGGTGGGCGACCAAGACGATTGGACCACCCCCTACATCAAGTGGCTCAGAGATGGAACGCTCCCAGCAGACAAAGCAGAAGCTAAAAGACTCAAGGTACAAGCAGTAACCTTTGATTTAAAAGATAACATATTGTTCAAACGATCTGTCATAGGCCTATACCTATGTTGCCTCGAAACAACCGAGGTACGACGTGTCTTACAATCCCTTCACGACGGAGAATACGGGAACCACACTGGAGTGCGCAGTGACAGGGCTAAAGTCGTATGCCTAATCAAAGAAATCCTAAAGTACCTACTAAAGAGTATAGCAAGCAAGTCAGGGTCGATCCCACAGGGAATCAGGTTATCAATTCTTGTGTTTCGTAAACTACCAACTAGGAACCAGGGGGGGTTGTTGTATGAGTTTCTTAGTAACCAAGTAAATAAAGCAAGAAAACAAGTAAACAAATTCGCAAGTAAAGGCTGTGAATATGGTGGGGAAAAACGTCACACCTGACAAAGATCCACACAACAAGAGATATGGTTAATCACTGAATTCTATTAGCCTCAAGTTCTTATCTTTCCTATAGCTGTCCTTATCCCGATCTTAGGTAACTATTAGTTCTACCAGCCCTAATAGTACTTATTACTAGGTCAAATCCGAAAACCTTCAAGACTCAACAAAGAAATAGCATTCAACCAAGGATTTAACAAGATACATGCAATAGAAACAACCCGTTACTATAACATGCAATTAACTCTCTCTCACGATGAACACTCACAACCCGCTCATGTAAATCGTGTTTGCTACTAGATATGCAACCCGAACCCAGAATCACAAGTCCTAGCTATATGGATAATATCAATAAACTTAGGTGATCAGTCTAGATAAATCAATAAGATTCAATAAACATTCAAGCACAAGAGAATTAATCCAACTAGATAGGAAAACGAACAAGAGTAGAAAACTCACAACCAATCAATTGCTGGCTTTAAACTGTCAAGTGCAACAATGGAGGTTTAGTTCTCCATAGGGTTTGTGAGAGCAAAAACGTAGAAAGGTGGCAACTAGGGTTAGAGAATGGATCCCCTCTAAAAGAGTCTTAAACTTAACTTAAATACTAAGGAAATAATTCAGAAATAAAGAAAAGAAATAAACAAACTTGGAAACAAAGTCTCCGAAATAAAATAAAACGGAAATAAAACTCGGAAAGAATCTCTTCAGCGCGTCGTCACCGCAGGGTGCGGTGACACCCACCGCGGGGTGCGGTGGCGGTGTCTTCTTCAGCTTTTGCGACACTTTAGTAAAAACGTCATAACTTTTGATTCCCAACTCGGATTGCGCTCATATTTTGAGGACTTGCAGTGGACTTCAAGATATAACTCCTCGAATTGGAATCACTCCTATTTGACATCTGAGTAAAGAGAACGAACAATTTGAATTCAACCCACTGTTCTTCTACTCTTCAATGCACTTCAAACCTCTGTAAATCTCATGATTTCTTTACTTCTAGTCTTCTCTTCTGGATTAAATCATATCCAAACATCATCTAAATCATGATAATAACCACTAGATGTGCTATACAATATATTGCATATCAAATTCCCCCATGCTTAAACCTTGCTCATCCTCGAGTAAGCTAAAGTCAACCTACTCCTCCAAATTCAACCCTAAGGCTTCAGGAAGCACAAGAAAATATGACACTAGTAGTTACAACACATCAACAATAAGCTCCAAGACACCAACACAATAAGCACAGCACAACATACAACAACACAACACCACCACACACAACCAAGCTAAAAGGAAAGTAGAGTACTTCCCCCAAGCTTATCCCTAACACCATAAAGTGAATAAATTCTAATCCTAGTCTCCCATCTATCTTCTTATGCCTCCCAGAGTGACCTACCCGAATCCTCCTTATATCACCTCTTCTTATGTCGCCACGCCAGGTAAAATGAGGAGTCCTAAAAATCACTCTTCTTCTTTTCACTCATTTTGCCAAGGCGCCCTTTCGGGTTTTCACCAAGCCACTCATTTCATTTTTCAATAGATGTGCTCACATAAACTCACGTCACTCTTGACCTCATATTACCCCAGCCTAATGCTGGTCCAAGCCACCTGCTTATAGCCTAGGCCGCCCTTTCGGGTTTTCGACCTATCCCATGATTTCTATTTTAGCCTTTTTTCAAATTTTTGGCTCTTTTCATTTTTTTTTTCTTCTCAACGACATAGCAAGTATAAAACTCTCCCCCATACTTAAACATTGCATTGTCCTCAATGTAATGAAAGACAAAAGAGTGGAAGCACTGGGAAGAGCAAAAAATAACTCACAGACGCCTCTGAGTTGGCTTGGACACTGAAATTGTTGCTGGCGGTGAAACAAGGAACGCCCAGGTCTCCAGTGTTGGGCGGGTGTCTTCATCAATTCCAACGTCTTCATTACCGTGCAACCAATAGGGAACCACTTGGTGAGTAGTGGTAGAGCATGTACGTCGGGGTTGTATGGCCTTCAATGAACACAAAAAATAGGCCCAGATATGATCGTGGTGTGGGCCTCTAGTGGTCCTCCTCCTCAGTTGTCAATTGTAAGGCCATCATCGTTGCCAAATAATGTGTGGGGCTAATGTCTCATCCTTGACAACATGATGCGCACCTTCTCCATGGGGAACTCCGGACAGCTGGCCTACGGTAGAACTCTTTTTTGTTGTTTTTCCGTTTTTTTTTTTTTAAATCCGTTTAAGGTTTTTTCGGATTTTTTTTTTACTAAACCCTAATTCGCCGCGGTGGCCGCGATCGCGGTTTCCAGGCCGCGGTCGCGGTTGCTTCTCGAATTGTTTGCTGCGGCTGCGGTGGCCAAGCCGCGGTCGCGGTTTTCCTTCTGCTCTTCCTGCGGGTTAGTCGAAAACGAAAACACGGACAAAGAAAGAAAACTAAAAGAAAAGGATAGTGTCTTGTTATCAAATCGGTAAACAAACAAACAAGAAAATACAAACCTTAGATTCCCCGGCAACGGCGCCAAATTTGACAGGGCTAAAGTCGTATGCCTAATCAAAGAAATCCTAAAGTACCTACTAAAGAGTATAGCAAGCAAGTCAGGGACGATCCCACAGGGAATTAGGTTATCAATTCTTGTGTTTCGTAAACTACCAACTAGGAACTAGGGGGGGTTGTTGTATGAGTTTCTTAGTAACCAAGTAAATAAAGCAAGAAAACAAGTAAACAAATTCGCAAGTAAAGGTTGTGAATATGGTGGGGAAAAACGTCACACCTGACAAAGATCCACACAACAAGAGATATGGTTGATCACTGAATTCTATTAGCCTCAAGTTCTTATCTTTCCTATAGCTGTCATTATCCCGATCTTAGGTAACTATTAGTTCTACCAGCCCTAATAGTACTTATTACTAGGTCAAATCCGAAAACCTTCAAGACTCAACAAAGCAATAGCATTCAACCAAGGATTTAACAAGATACATGCAATAGAAACAACCCGTTACTATAACATGCAATTAACTCTCTCTCACGATGAACACTCGCAACCCGCTCATGTAAATCGTGTTTGCTACTAGATATGCAACCCGAACCCAGAATCACAAGTCCTAGCTATATGGATAATATCAATAAACCTAGGTGATCAGTCTAGATAAATCAATAAGATACAATAAACATTCAAGCATAAGAGAATTAATCCAACTAGATAGGAAAACGAACAAGAGTAGAAAACTCATAACCAATCAATTGCTGGCTTCAAACTGTCAAGTGCAACAATGGAGGTTTAGTTCTCCATAGGGTTTGTGAGAGCAAAAACGTAGAAAGGTGGCAACTAGGGTTAGAGAATGGATCCCCTCTAAAAGAGTCTTAAACTTAACTTAAATACTAAGGAAATAATTCAGAAATAAAAAAAAAGAAATAAACAAACTTGGAAACAAAGTCTCGGAAATAAAATAAAAAGGAAATAAAACTCGGAAAGAATCTCTTCAGCGCGTCGTCACCGCGGGGTGCGGTGGCGGTGTCTTCTTCAGCTTCTGCGACACTTTGGTAAAAACACCATAACTTTTGATTCCCAACTCGGATTGCGCTCATATTTTGAGGACTTGCAGTAGACTTCAAGATATAACTCCTCGAATTGGAATCACTCCATTTGGACAAATGAGTAAAGAGAACGAATAATTTGAATTCAACCCGCTGTTCTTCTACTCTTCAATGCACTTCAAACCTCTGTAAATCCCATGATTTCTTTACTTCTAGTCTTCTCTTCTGGATTACAGAATTGCCATCAAATCATATCCAAACATCATCTAAATCATGCTAATAACCACTAGATGTGTTATACAATATATCGCATATCACGCAGCTTGTCCGGCAAAGCTCTATGGATTGTACGCTGCCAAAGACGACAGAATGATGGCATATCTAGATATCGTCAAAAAGTTGGCAAGCAAATTTCAAAACTTCACCATCCGACAAGTCCCACGCGACCTCAACACACAAGCCGACGCCCTAGGAAACCTTGGCTCCACCTTGCATCCTAACGACTTCCGCAACATTCCACTAGCACATATTACCACACCAGCCGTACCCAAAACCTTCAAGACACCTAATCCAGACGGAATTCAGGCAATGGATGAGCTACACCTAGAAGAAGTCATCTCGGCAGAGGTAGGCGACCATACAGATGAAGACTTGGTGGGCGACCAAGACGATTGGACCATCCCCTACATCAAGTGGCTCAGAGATGGAACACTCCCAACAGACAAACCAGAAGCTAAAAGACTCAAGGTACAAGCAGTAACCTTTGATTTAAAAGATAACATATTGTTCAAACGATCTATCATAGGCCTATACCTACGTTGCCTCGAAACAACCGAGGTACGACGTGTCTTACAATCCCTTCACGACGGAGAATGCGGGAACCACACTGGAGTGCACAGCCTGTCCGGCAAAGCTCTCAGGACAGGTTACTATTGGCCCACAATGAACAAAGACGCGACCGATTACATCAAAAAATGCGACGCCTGCCAACGGCACGCGCCTGTCACGCATCAGCCATCGGAGATGCTCCATCTGACTCTAGCTCCCTGGCCCTTCATGCGATGGGGAATGGACATCGTCGGAAAATTGTCACCGGCGTCAGGACAACGCGTCTACTTCCTGGCCATGACTGACTATTTTTCTAAGTGGATAGAGGCCGAAGCATATTGAGAGGTAAAAGAAAAACACGTCATCTCATTCATAAAACGTAATATTCTATGCAGATTTGGCGTCCCTTCAGAAATCTTATGCGACAATGGCTCCCAATTCATCGGTAGCAAGACACGATCCTTTTTTAAATAGTGGAACATCACATTAGTCATGCCCACGCCAAGATACCCACAATCCAATGGTCAAGCAGAATCCAACAATAAGATCATCATCAATAATCTCAAAAAACGCCTCATAGGGGAAAAACGCAAATGGGCCGACGAGCTCCCTTTAATATTATGGTCCGACAGAACGACGCCAAAAAATGCAACAGGACAAAGCCCTTTTTCACTAGTCTATGGAAGAGAAGCAGTCATCCCCACTGAGCTACTCGTCCCAACTGCCAGATATGGGCTCCAAACGCCAGAACAAAACGACATCGAGATGGCTCACAACCTCGACACCATCAACGAAACCAGAGAAAAAGCTAGGATCCGAATGGTCCAGTACCAACAACAAGTCTCCCGGAGCTACAACAAGAATGTCCGAGTTAAAGTCTTCAAGTTATGAGACTCGGTCCTAAGGAAAACATTCCAAAACACCAAAGATCCAACCGACGGAAAGCTAGCACCCCAATGGGAAGGACCTTACCTCATCAAAGGAGTCGTAAGACAAGGAGCATACCGATTAGAAACAAAGGATGGACAACCGATCCCTAGAAGCTGGAACGCGATCCACTTAAAGTTGTACCATTTCTGAACTCTTTTTCCTTTCACATTTTCAACATCTATTCAATTACATTCGCTTGGATTCCGATCACTGACTTAAGCATCGGAGGGTCGTTGGGTCACCCCCCAACGGTTGCCCCAGGACCTTTCTTTTGTGTACTCTTAACAAAATTTGAACAGGAACGAAAGGCCTCGAAGACAAAACTTGACATTCAAGAGGATATCCTTACTACACATAAAACAGCACTTACAACATACAAATCGATCGATACACAGGGAATAGAGGAACAAAACGAAACGCTCCATTTTACAAAGGCTTGTCCTGTCCCAGGTACTCATCCTTATCATACATTACAAACTACTCTTCCCTGGACAAACAAAAAGCATGCTACACTAACATCTACAATTACAGATCGTTACAACCACACACCTTGCGTCTCGGCCAAAGCACGAAACGACAAAATCCACCTGCAAAAACAGAACACGCAAGACAAATGCAAAACAAACACAAGGTATATCGCAACAACCAAAGAGTTTACAAAACACGCGACCCGCGATGGTAGACGGGTCGCCAAAACATTGTCCATCCCATCTCCACGATAGGGTACAACATACTACCTAAAACACTTAGAGTTCAACAATCACAAACACCAAAAGAAAACAATGTCATTTGTTAAAACAAAGATCAGGACTCGCCTGACCACTCATCAACTTCTACAGGGACGACATCTTGGCCCTCGGTCGCCTCAGGAAGCCCCTTCGACACATCCCAGACAGCTTCCTCGACCTCCACGGGAACGACCTCCTCTCCTTGCTCATCCTCACCAAGCCCCATCAACTTGAACAGCTTATTGCCAGGATTGCCACTAGGGTACAAAAGATCCATGTTCGCCCTCGCATCCTCAATCTTCCAAGACGGATGGGCCCCCAGGGCATACTTCTCTGTCATCCCAATACGGGACTTGAGGTAAAAGTATGTCCCAACATCGGTGGTGACCTGAGCGTCCTTCAAACGGACATCGTCAAAACTACTCTCAAGCTCCCCAAAATGGGTTTGCAACTCGACCAGCTTCTTCTCAGTCTCCACCAGTCTCTTCTCGACCGACGCCTACTTGCTCTCGGCCGCCTTAATGCGCCCACTAGCCACCTTCAACTGGCCCTCGACCTCAGCTATCCGCCTCTCAGCACTGTCGCTCAATTCTTGCACATTAGAAAACGCGACAAGCGAATACTGAAGGGCATGTGAATGACAAAAACATGTAAAAAAACACTGAAGGCATGTACATTGGCAAAAACACTTCATACAAAACTTTTTTACTTACTCGCCAGGCGGCCGCCCCGGCCTCATCAATGCAATCGATGGGATGCAGATCACCAATCTCCTTCTTGGCCTCGGAGTCCAGAGTATGAAGCAACTCCTCCAGATCTCTCTTTTTCACCATGCCCACTTAAAGTTCTGAGGCACCAGACGCCTTCCTCTTCGCCCCTGGTGTTTTAGACGATGGCGAGTCTAAGGCGATGACTCTAGCTGATGAAAGAGCCCTGGCTTCAAACTTAGCCGACGAGGACGCTTTCGCCGCCGACAGCTTTTGGTCCAGAAGACTCTTTTCGGACAGACGAGCACTCGACCTCGCACCCCGGGATACTGTCAGGCAAGTACAAACGTATAAGCATATGGTCACTCTAAAGACCACCCACACGCATACCTGAAGGAACGAACAAGTGCCTTTAGTGACAGAAGTGGACGGAGTCGCCATGCTCGAAGGAAGGGATAAAAAATTCACGTTCTTGAACGATCTATCGGCCTCCGAAAAGGCAAGAAAAACCTCAGTAACCGCAGCAAAGTCGGAATCCATCTTCTCCTCTGGGCTTGGCACTAAAAAAAGAAACACGTAAGCACGAGTTAACAAGACGTCGAAACATAGAAACTCAGAGACTAACACGATACCCGTCGTCCTCCAAACGTCGCGTAAGAAAGAGCAGTCGAATCCCCCCTCAAGCGACTTCTTTTCAACAAAGAATCCTCCAAACGTCGCGTAAGAAAGATCAGTCGAATCCCCCCTCAAGCGACTTCTTTTCAACAAAGAAAAATCGCGACCTCCATCCGCGATCGTTCACATTAAGATTTAAAGCGATTCGCTGCCTATCTGGCCTAAGGCGTAATTGGAAGCGGGAAGAACCCCGACTACTCAAATAGTACGAATACCAGAGAGCATCAAAATCAAAGTCAATTTCAACACTAGACACCAGAAGGTCGATTACCCTAAGAAGACGCCATCCATGCGGCATCACCTGGCATGGGGCAAGGTTAAGGACATACAAGAAATTCCTCACCAGACTCGAGAAGGAAAAAGAATGGCCTATTCTGAAGGGGTACTCAAAGAAGAAAACCTACCCGTCGCGACACCAGTCGGCCCACTCTTGGGGTAAGGGAAGACGAGCCACCGTCTCAGAAGAAAATTGACCCACTTATAAAATCACATCCAACTCCGATTGGGTTAGGGTTTCGGCCAGGGAATCTTCCGAACTGAGGAGATTCGAGGGGGAGAACTCGCTACCTTTCCCACCGACGCCAGAAGATGAAGCTCTAGACTTATTTGATCTCGAAAACGACATGGTGCAAGCAGAACGGTAAGAAATTCGAAAAACAATTCTTACCTTTGAAATACAAAACCTTTCGTGATCAAGAGAGAGGATGGTGAAAAGAAAGGGAAGTGACTGCCATTTATGAGAAACTGCTCAACCTGCGGTCAAATCTATCAACCAATAAAAAGGCAACACATCACCGATCCACTGCAGCAAATCAGCAGGGAAAAGATCACGTCCATATAAAACAGAAGAAGAAGAAATCCAACCGTCCCTCAACTGCCATTTCCGGCCCGATTCGATTCCTTGGGGAAATTGTTGGGCCTCATTCTTAATGGACTCTCAAATGAAGCGGCCCAGTAAGCGAAGTGATCTTTTCGTATTGAAGCGACCAGAGATTAAGCGACAAGCGATTAGACGACAAAGTAGAGATCATGGAAACGATATAATCGGAGACGTTACAAAAAACCCAGGTCACAGGGGTTGATATATCCTTCCATATAACGGTTACAAACCTGCATAATCAAACCATAAATGCCACAAGATCATGGCAATCCGGCAATAAAAGCTAGTGAGCGAAGATCACGGAGGAATAAACGGCTAGTTTAGCTAGATCTTTGAGAAATTGAGTGTATATAAAGGGGTTAGAAATCACTATAAAACACACACGAATTCGACGTAATACAGACAACTATTCTCCTACTTGCATCAGAATTCTTTAGTTCGAACTCACGCTCTAAAACTGAAATGATCGACGTCTAGCTCCTTTGATTCGACCGGCCTCTTATTCAGAGGGGATAAGCCAGTCTTTGCATTCCTTTAATTTTATTTCGTTTACATCTCTAAGTTGATTTGAATTATCTAGATATTGTCAATCTAATTGTTGTCTAGTTGCCCTTCTTTAAGCGATTCAGGTCGGTTCGATCTTTTTTGCCCAAAACATATGCCATGATTTGTACTCACCCAGATGTTGCATACGCTTTGAGTATGTTCAACACATAGCAATCAAACCTATGTGAAGCACAATGGATTGCAACCAAGAATATCCTAAAGTACTTAAGAAGGACTAAGGATGATTTCTTGGTGTATGGAAGTGATGATGAGTTAGTTAGTGAAGGATATATTGATGTGAACTGGAAGAGTTCAAAATAAAGCATGGTAGTTAATTCTACAATAGAAATTGAATACATTGCCGTATTAGATGCAACATTGTAAGATATATGGATAAGAAAGTTCATCATCAGACTTGGTATAGTTCTGCAAAGTTCACACGGATGACAACGTTGCAAATCCGTTAACTAAACTTATACTTAAGCCCAAGTGTGACAGTCACTAGGGCTAAGGGTCTCAAGCACATTGGAGAATGACTTTGAGATTGTATTATTTTGAGATTATGGAAGTTGATTTCATGATTGTTGAAACATTGTATCATGTTTGTTTTTGAAATAAAGTTTTATTATTATTTAATTATGGTTTAGAATTAAATAAAATATCCTAATAATTTATAATCATCAAATAGGATCATCATTAAAGTATGATGGATGAAACCCTATAAAGTGAACTGATATTATAAATTATGAGTTGTCCGTAGTCTAAGTCATTAAATTGGATATAAATGACTCAATACAGGCTATTATGTAAGTTGATTGATTGATAGCGCCAAGTTTCATGGGCTATAGGGACATGGAGATGTCTAATCAATTACATGGATATGTATGGTGGATACGTATTGGGCAGACCTACCTTAAGATTCTTCAAATGAGTTGTAGAATTTTAAGTTGAACTATGATTAGTAGATTCCTCAGACATGAGTGTGATATACCTCTTGCTTGGTAATTGGTAGTCTTTGACATTGTCAAACACCATTGTGTAAAAGGCGGTTATAAAAGTAGTGATTGGATTGCTGAAAATTGAGTGGGAGATATAGTTACACAAGATTAGAGAAGTCCTCCTACTTATATATCTGTATATATATGGATAGGAACGGTGTCTTGGCCACTTGAAGAGTAAGAACTGAAAATGCATGGCCGTGCTCAAATGGATTAATAGTAATCATTTGTTTTGACAGTTCAAGCTCGGAGTTCAAGAAACAATTTGAATATTGATATGGATTACATAAGATGTCGTCATATCATCAAATTAGACACTAAGTGACAAAGGAATTGATATTGCACACTTGTTTAAGGACAAGTGGGAGATTGAAGGAGCATGTCCTTTGATCAAGATGACAATTACTAATAATAGAATATGATTATAATGGAGATTAATAATCCGGATATTTTAGGTAGTTTTAGTGCTTTGCTAGAAGCCAACTATGACTTATGAGATAAATTAGATTTGAATCATTACTATTATATCCGGGTCCTATAAGGTCACACACAATAGAGTAATCGAGCTAGATCAAAGTAACCTGAGGCCCGAATTTCGGCTAGTGTATATTGTTGGAGGAGTGGATTATTCATCAAGTAATAATAAAATGTTATCAATTTACTTGATGGCATAAGGAAAGTTATCTTTTGAAAAGATAAGATATTGTATCAACCATAAATATCTATTTCTAATTAAAAGGAATTTTATCTTATGAGATATATGATATAAGATAAGATAATAAATATATATACATATATTCTATATGCTTTCCAAGATATATTAAACATATGCTTTTTAACGTAAGAGGCATATAAGGACTTTTCGTGGCTTTTGATTAGAGATATAACAACCACTAATTTGTCTTGCTTGGCCGAGACTCCAACCGGGTAGAAAGAAAATGTTTCGCTTGTTTCTTGTTCGTTAGTTCTAGCAACGAAGACAAGATGATCTAGTATCGTGCTCGTGTGGACTAAGAAGAAGAGTCACAGTTGAGACTCTATTCTCCAAGGTGATCCCATAAACAAGTTTTGCATCAAAAGATATGTTGCTCTTTTGGATATGATTCGTATCAACTTTATACATGAGATCCTAAGTTAGATGTTAGAAAACTATTTTCTAAAATTTCACTTAAAGCGTCTAAATCCCAACAGTGGTATAAGGGATTTATGATTGAAGACGTCGGAAGTTGATGAGAGGGGTTGGGATTGTCATCCCACATTGATAAACACGATATAAAAATACTTTACATAAATGAAAAAGGTAAGGTGAGTTATGGACACTATCTTAAGCTTTTGTGTTATAAAGTAGATCCCAACTTTATACTATATAATATAGTAATAAATTTATATAATTAACCTCGTAGCGTCTCAGATTAACTATACCGGTAATTTAAAATGGTAACAAAGTAGGTCCGGTCCAGGTTCGTTTCTTGGTGAATTGGCTAGCCGGCCTTAAGGCGTGAGACATGGGCTATCTTCCAATTCAATTTGGGCTAATCGTCCTTAGAGGTTTATCAAGTTTCAATTAGACAAGGCTAGTTGCACTCCGGAGAGGTATATTGAGAGGTTGGAATTGCCATTCGGCATAGAAAAACAAGAAGTAAAAATACTAAAATATTAAGCTATGATAAAGCGCTATATACTTATGTTTTTGTATAGAAGCTAATTCTCGACCTTATATTAAAACGTACAATAATAAGACAATAATCTCGTATTAATTCAAATTTAACTACGGACGACGGAAATTTAAGAGAAATTATACAAGAGTAAATATGAATTTCCAATCACAAATAGAGGGACATAGGGGTGAAATTGAAGAGACAGAGCCCACAGAAAGGACTGGAGATAAAGATTTCAATTAGAATAGCATGTGTCAAGTCAGTATTTGTTTGGTAAAGCTATTTATAATGGCTTTATTATTTATAAAAAGGTTTATAAAAAATAAATATTTGTGATTCTTTAGAGTTTGTGAAATTAATACTTCACAATTTACTATAAAAAGGGATTTATAACTACAGATTTAGGATCTAGTAAAATGGGGTGTTACGGTAAAACGGAGGTATTAATGAGGATCGTTGGATGGAATAAAATTAATGGATGTGATTTATCCTAATTAGGATGCATGTTAATTCTATGAAACTGTTTTACTGGATCTCTTAATATGTGAGATTTTATTTTCCCATAGAATAAATTTTCTCTCTCATATCTATGTCATTTACATCAGTTATTATTCTCTTTCCTTTTATTATATTATTCTTCCTCCTGTGAAACTGATTGGAGTACTCCATTGACGAACTTGAAGGTCAAACCGTAGCCGTCTCGATCGCTTGCACTTAGACTTGACAAAACATGACCCGACCCGATAAGCCGAACTGACCCGCCCGATATTTTTAGGGTTGAGACCCGATCCAAAAATCAATGGGTCAATGAAAGACCAAACCTGATAATCCAAAAAATTATGGGTTTGATACGACCCGACCCGTTGGGTTAACCGACCTGACCCAGTCATATGTATTACCTCATTTATAATGAATATTATACTATTTTTTACTAAATAGTGATAAAATATTGATTATGTTATTTTTTTATTTTTTATTAAAAATATTATTTTATGATTAAAAATATTATTTTATTATTAAAATTATGACTTTATTATAAAAGTTATTGTAAAAAATCATTAAAAAAACTTACACTTTGGACCCCTTGGGTCAACCCGAACCGGCACCAAACCCGGCATGACCCGACCCAACTAACCCGTAATTGTTAACGACCCGATTGACCCGAACCCGATTTGACCGGAACCCGATATACCAAAACTCGAACCCGACCCGCCCGACCCGATTGCCAGATCTACTTGCACTGCCTTTGTTGTTTTGCTACCTTCTTGACCGTGTCGATCTACTGCAAGTCCACTAAGACTCCTAAAGTGTTTGACTTCTAGGCTGGTTGTCTCGCCACTCTTCCCGAATGTTTATTATCTATCCTCAATATAATACGGGTATGAGATTATCTATCCTCAACAGTTTGATTTATACTTTGAAATTCATAGTGGAACATTCCCTAAGGAAGGAGTAAGACAAATTTGCAGTGGCTGATGAGTTATAGAGACATGTTCTGAATCTCCACAACTCTTATAATTTTGTGTGTATTATTTTAGAAAGTTATATGCTCAGAATTTACTCATTATTCTCATGTCTTTCAGGGAAAGTGATAAAGTAGCGGGGGTGAGGCATTTCGACATCCTTTAAGAACTCATAAGGGAGATCAAGTTGACACCCTGTTCTTTATTGTAGGAATCCTTCTTCAATTTGATTAGCCAATTTGATGCTTTATGATATAATTTCACTATGTTTTTTCCTAAGGTGGGTTTGATGATGAAAGCGTTATGCAGTAATACAAGATTTTTACTCGTTCGTGATATAATGATAATGAGTTCTTACAATTTTTAAATTTGTGATCATTTGATTTTATTTATATTTTGAAATTTATAGGATTTGTTCGTGTTTTTTGGCGGAGGCTTATAACTTTTAGGGTTCGTGGTAGTATTCGATATTTTCATGACACCGAAGAGGATGAAAGGGAAGAAAAGTGGAGGCTTATAACTTTTAGGGTTTGTGGTAGTATTCAATATTTCCATGCCACTGAAGAGGATGAAAGGGAAGAAAAGTAGATGACTCGTGACGTGCTTGTGAGACTACGCCATTGTTAATAAGGATGGGCATAAGTAGACCGGACCGTAAATTTACGGTCCGGTCCACGGTCCGGAAATTTTACATTTCCGGTCCGGTCTGGACCGTAAAAATTTTAAAAAAAAGTTAAAAATATTTTTGGGCGTAATTTTTACGGTCCAGACCATAATCAAACAATTTAAATGTCGAAAATTATAAAATCTGGTATTCCCAGTCCGGACCGTAAAGGACCGGACCGTATCGGTCCGGTTCGGGCCGGTCCACGGTCCATACATTAAAATGTTTACGGTCCGCCGGTCCGGACCGGACCGTATGTGTCCGGTCCGGACATGATGCCCATCCTTAATTGTTAATTACCGTTAATGAAATCTTCGGAAAACAATCAACTGAAGATAATATTCATGTATTAGACGGTGATATTCATGTTTTGGATGGTGATATTCGTGTAATTAGGTGATGATATTCTTCATGTAATTGAGTAAGGTATTCCTGTAATTGAGTATGACATTCATGTAATGAAGTATGATATCCATGTAACTTAATGTGATATTCATATAACTGAGTGTGATATTCATATAACACTGTGATATTAAATATTAATATAAATGAGTGTGATATTCAATATTCATATAACTGAGTGTGATATTCAAATTATCAAGTGGTGATATGCATGTCTTTTTTTTAAATTAAGTATTACATATTAAAGAAAGATATTCATACAAACATGAACGATATTCAAGAAATAAATTTACAAATATATGAATTTGTAGAGCATCAGGATGCACTTGATCGATATTCATAAACTCCTTATGGATATTCATAAGCCCATTATCGATATTCATGAACACTGAAAAAATTGATAAACGAGGAGAACGAATATAAATTTAATCATCACCAATTTGAACGAATTTAAATTTAGTGATTACATTTCGGAATTTAAATTTATCCTCTCACTCAATACAATTAAAAAGATTTGGAAGAATATATCATTTTCTCTTTCTTCCCTTATTTAAATTTCATTAATTAAAATTTTCCATCTATATTGTAACTGCCTTGTTTAGAGCCTAATCATATGGAAACAAGAACACATTACTCCCTCTATTTCCTCTTAATCCAACCGTTCATCACCTCTCATCCGACGTTCCATATTCGTCCTTCCGTTTTACTATAACACTCGTTTTATCAGAACTCACCTCTATAACTACATCTTACCAAACACCATTATATCAAAAAAGCCTTTAACCACAAAAACGCCATTATAAATAAGTATAACAAACAAACCCTAATTAAACTATAAGAGATTGACCATTAATCTTTTAACAACCACAAATTTTCTGGATTAGTACACTTCTAAATTGATTAGGGGGAAGACATGAACATACTAATGGAAAAAAGAGAAGCTTAAATTGCTTAGTGTACAAGAGCTACCAAACAATTTGTCTTAAACCAATATATAGTGGAGACTGGGATGCTAGACTCTATGTGTTGTCCAGAGATTTAAGTTCGAATTTTCCTGGCAACGTGCATGTATGGAGACATTGGATATTGAGAAAGTCACATTTCCAAATGGGGATTTCATATAACTTGTCTGGACATAGAACGACACTAGTCGAACGAACTGGACGAGTCTAATTCACCACGAACAAAAAACATCCTTAGTCTTAGAATTCACTCTTTCATGGGTCCATGTTTTCGCTACCATTCACCTCATACCTATATTTTGTTTTCTTCTCACAATTTTCCTTACCAGGAGTAACACTGCTATTAATTAAGTTATTCAGTCAAGTATTCCCAACACCTTTATCGGTCTCACGTAATAACAACATCGCTATGAATCATCTTCTTTCTTTTTTCATTTGAGATATAATGCTAGCTGTTACAATAGGAGAGTGAGAAATCAAACTTGTGTGACCTTATAGTTTAGGAAAGTGATGTTTACGAGCTAAATACTCCGTAATATATAAATGCAGAAAACATAAAGATTAAATATCAATTGCACCGTTGCACCATCTTACTTATAACCTAAATGACAAATTGAAGAAAAGTAACATGGCCAAATTATAGAGAGGGGACATGTCAAATGATGCTGACACTCACAAGGGAAACTTCCAAATTCAACCCAATAAATACACATATGCCCGACCGTTTGACAATTAATTCTGCAAATTTAAAACTTTCTTATTTTGATCACTTAAAAACTTTGTACACCTGCACCTCAAATTTATATATAACTTTTTTAACTATATTTATTTATATATAGAGAGAACAAATTTATAATAAAAGAGCTCTGGCCCCTCAAGGATATTTCTGCTGTTATGTAAGAAAACCATATCTTGTTGTCTCCCTTTTATAGAGATTTCTGCCTTCACAATTTATACCATTACTAGTGTAATACCCGTGCCTTGTACGGGATTTGTTTTTTGTTTTTCATTTATAATAAAGATATTTTTTAAATTATGGATGAGTCATTGGTTGAATATTTTGTTTATTAGTTATTTGAATAAAACATGAATAACCGAACATTAAAACTGTCATCAAGATATACAAAAGACTAATTATATAAATAGAGACGACACTCTCCATAACTTTATTAATACTAAAATTGGCTAATTAGTATTTCAAATAGATATAGTCACACCACTTACATCAATACTACTAAAAGCATGACTTGTTAATTTAAACTAATGGGATTTTTTATTCATAACATGAATCGTTTATTGATGTTCCATGTCGCTTATGTCGTATAACATTCATTCTCAACTTCCTCCTATGTCGAGCTACGTTGTGCATGAACATAAAAATCAATTAGTTAAAATACATAAATCATGCTATGTAATATAACTTTTAAGAATAGCATACCTTCTTCGACATTGTGCATATGATTTTGTTCTATATACATGACATTGTTCAATGAAACTACAAATAAATAGTTATATCATTAACTGCTTATTATAGACAATAAAACAAAATTATTATTCATATTTCATAAAAAAAGTAACAATCTACTACTATATACCGTCATTTTCTTGATCTCGAACACTTATAGATAAACATGAATTATGAACGTTTTGATCACTTCGGGGTACATGCAAAGCCGACGGTGTGATATTTTGGTGTACTGCATAAATAAATGCATATGTGTTACAAAATTTAAAGCATAAGGAAAAAAACAATACCACAATTATATATATTCATTTTTATAAAATAGTTACAAATGTATTTACTTTAATTTACAATCATTAAATCATTACAATATGATATTATATAACATCAAACATTTATTACAATATACATGTTCAAAACAAATTAACTAAAGACTTTATCAAATAACATTACTAACCATTTGAAATGTTGGACATGGGGATCCGATCACTAACGAATGAATTATTACTAACTTCATGAATATATCTTGCATAATGAATTTATATATTCAAGTTCATATTTAACTTGATCGAAAACAACAGTGAAAGAATTAAATGCTATTTAGTCACCTGATTGATTTGAATTTGTCCGTTGTCGTTTATCTCTAATAACAGCCAATCTCATCGCTCTGTTATGTCGAGTTAATTCGTCCATAACAAACGAAGCCTGCATAATCAAATATTTGTTGAAATTAAAACTTTTTTTTTTTACATTGTATTCAGTTGTAATACGCAAATTGGAATTTTTTTTTGCATATTAAAAATGTATCAACTTCTATAAGTAAAAAATTAAGGAGATGTTTATAGTTTGTTTTTACATGACTTATAGAAAAAAAAAATATAGTTAGAATGTTTTCGAAATATAGGCCTAATACATTACAAAATTTATATTATATACTTATTAAAAATATAATAAATAAACAATATATAATTGTTTCTATTATTACATTTTATTACAAAATTATAAATAATAATGGACATATGCCCAAAATATCGTATTAAGATATCTGAACATAATCACGGCCCAATGTAAACCAAATTGAAGCCCAAGATCGATCTCGTTTTTAAGCCCAATATCGATCTAGTTGGATGAAGCCCAATATTAGCTTTTCAGATAACCAACACCAAAACCCTAATCTCATATTCTTTCCTCTCAGGGCCGCGTTAGTCCTCGCCAGACATTATGTTCAAATTGGCCCATTAAAGCCCATTTACATATAAGCGGTAGCTTAAGCAACAAAAAAACCCTAACCCTGATCCGTTTCTCATTTCTCGGCGCAGCTTCTAGATTCACTTCCAAAACTCTCTCTTTCACTTTCTTTCAGATTTTCACCTTCTTTCCATTTCAAGATCTACAAAATCCATGGCGATTTCTATTTGGAAATTCAGGTTCGTGTTTCTCTTCCTCTTCCTCTTCATCTTCCGCTTTGTATTTCTATGGATTCTTTTAAAATCTCTGAATTTTTGTTGCAATTTTTTCAGATCCAGTAACTGGTCTCATTTTCTGGGGATCGAGTTCCTTCCGAAAGGATATTTATAAATTAACTGAAGAACAACAGTACATGTATGTTTTTTTTTACAAATCTGAGCTATTTGTTGATAGGTTCTTAGATGTCTTTGTGTCTAGTTTTCCTATTTATCATGCAGATGACGAAGGCAAAGAGATGTCGATCTCGAAAGTGGAAGTGTAGGGCACACTTGAAAACCCAGGACATGGTTTCAAATCAGACATGGATGAAGTTTCTTGCCAATTCTAGATTATCGAAAAGTAAGATTCCTTCTTCAAATCCTAAATTCCTTTCTGTTTTAATTCCTAAAAATCCAAAATTTCACTCTCGATGAAGTATTTGCCGAAAAGTAACATTCTGAATTTCTCTTTCTATGTATTTAGGGTTTCATGTCTGAAATCCGCAATTTGACTTGTGTTACCAAAATGTAAATTTTTTTAACAAATTTCTTTGATTTCGACAGGTATTCTGAATTCATTGTTCGAATTTGTTTTTAGATTTCGGATAGATGAACAATTAATAATTTAATAATATAGTAAATATCATACATATCCTTATTTTTAAAAAAGGCCGAAATATTATGTTATTCTAGATGTTTCTTCATCCAGTTTTTATATACTATATATTTAATTGCATATAGTATATTATATAGTAAATTAAAATAGTAAAAAAATGCATCAAAGTTTATATAAACCCTAAAACCTACAATGGGTAATGGGCTTATTGGCCCAATACGTTTTTTGGCCCCATATACTAAATGTGGAAGTTTTCGAAACATTATAATTGTTGCCAACATATTTTTTAAATTGCTAGACCAATGAATTAACTTATGTGCCGAATTAATATTTGTATAGTCTTTAAAATATGGAAGTGTTTGGGTCTGTTTAATTCGTAGTAGTACCAAATAACGTCAATCCAAATCTTCCCAGTCACGGCCCATTATAACTTTTGCCAATAGATCTAGTGCAAGCCCATTAGCCCAATTGCTGACATTAAATTACAACAAAAAATGTAAATAACTTAATAATTTGAAATACAAATGCTAACTTTTTAAAAAATAAACACAAAAAAAAATATGTCAATTCTAATTACATTAATGGGATAATGCTCCGGCCCAATGTAACACGATCCAATTCAATAATCCGTGATAAGTTTTCGAAAACATTATCCAGGCCCAATGTCGACCAAAATATGGCCCAAGTTCGAACTTGTCGGCCTAAGCCCAAATATAGCGTTATCAGATACCCTAATACAGAAACCCTAAATTCATTTCAACATTTCATTTTGCGCCGCTTCTCTTCTCTTCTCTCTCCCTTTCCAATTTTAGGGTTCTGGTTCAATCTTTCCATTTCTAACTTTGAAGCTTCTATGGGACGCGTCTCTTCTCTCCTTCTACGACCTTCCATTTCCAGAGTTACCATTTTCAATCTTTCCACATTTAATATCCACTTTTCTTTCCGATTTCATCTTCCATTTTCGACATCATCAAATTTCAGTGAAGCACAGAATGAACATCTCCATTTTTATGCATTCTCTTTCTCTAAGTGACCTTAACTAATATCGATCTTACATTCAAATGTTCCCCAGAAACCTAAACATTCTTTTGATCGAAAAAAAAATGTCACCAGAGATGGAGGTTCATTATCAGATCCGGAAGAACAGTCTGATCTTCAGATCCAGATCTTTCAAAGGTAATTTTATTTCTCTCTGTCTCTTTGTCAGTCTCTATATTCATCTCGATAGAAGTCGCTTTATGGATCATTTAATTTTAACCTATGATTTATCTTCTCTGGCACCAGATCTAATGTTAGTTTCATTTGATTTTGGTTGAAACATGTTTCTGGGTTGGAGATCTGGAAGAACAAACAGTTGCCGATGATGAAGAATTTTTGATCATTTAAAGACTGTTCTCATCTCTCTCTCTCTCTCTCTCTCTCTCTCTCTCTCTCTCTCTCTCTCTCTCTCTCTCAAACATGCCTGTGTCCTCTATTTTTTTATAGTTTTTATGTTTTAATTGTTATTATGTTTACTGAATTCAATTTTTTATACAATTACAGGCATCAACACTAAAACAACACATACAACACATATACTATATTATCGTTTACATTAAGGTCAGAAGTAATCTTTTCAATTTTGTACACCAAAGTATATATTTCTTTATAATATGTTCAGTACTAATATATTCCTGTATATTCTTTGTATAGGAGATCTCGGATTGGAATCATAATGAGCATTGGAGACAAACTCTGAATTTATTAAAGAGAGACATACATGTATCCCAGCATCTATAATCTATAGATTTACTTATAATTAGAGTGTGTAATCATGTTTTGCATTTAGTATTTAGTATTATAATTGTATCAAAAACATCTAGTAACCCTAAATCAACAAACTTAACACATCTAGATCTAATTCTTATTTTTTTGTGACTCTAAACAAAATAAATAGTACTGAATATAGATTTACTTACAATCAGAGTGTGTAATCATGTTTTGCATGTAGTATTTTTTTTGTCACCCTAAATCAACAAACTTACACTAATATTTAAATAATTCATTCATACAGTATAAGTAAAGGCCTGTGTAATAATTAATGATTTGACTAAAGCTCAGCTCCCATGTTTAATATATCTAGATTATAAATAGAACATTATTCATTGAAAATAGATTACATGTTACTGTCGCTGAGTTGAAAATGATTTGACTAAATCTTGGTCTCACAAGATAAAGCCTTTTCCTCTTCACAACAACCGATTCCTGCAATACATAATAGCCATTATAGATAACTTGTTCTCTTCAAACCACGAACTGGAATACTTTTGCAATCTGCTAGGTTATATATGTTATAATTATTTTTTACCGAAAAAACCTAATATGAATTTTGATTTTGGTTGTTGTGAAGAGGAAAGGGCTTTATCTCTAGCTAATTATGTTTTTTTAGACACGTGTTATTTTGTCCATTATAGAGTTCGTCTATAATGGACAAAATCAGTAATGGAAAATGAGATCAATGTTGGCTGATATGTAAATGCAAAAAATCAGTGCAGATGAGGATAATGTCCAAACCTTTAGCTAATTATTATGTAAATGCAAAAAACTCAGTCAGTGTGATAATATGTTTTTAAAATAGCAATTTCTGAAATCTGTTAAGTATTTCCTGGTTTGATAATATGTTTTTTATTCAACTTAATTACTGAAATATGTTATTGTACGAATATCCATACCTTTATGTATTGAAGCATATGTTCAGTTCATGATTCTATCAATGTAGTCATTAATTTCTGAAATCTGTATTTGTTTATTGTTGGTGTAGGAATACATATGGGAAATCAAACTGGTGTTTCAAACAACTCATGCAGTTCGAAGATGTAAAATTGAAAACCTAAAGGTACGGATACTATACTAACATTTAGATGAACGTGACAAATAAATATATTCAATGTTGCATAGAGTAGAATGAATCAAAGCCTGAAAAGTAGTTATTTAAATGAAAAATATAGGTCCTGAATTATTACCTTGTAACTCTGTTTTGAATTTCCTGAGTAACACTGAACCAAAGAAAATAAAGCAATATCAGTATTTCCTGGTATGTAAATGTAAAATCAGTAATGGACAAAATACATACGAAAATCAGTAATAGAAAATGAGTTCACTGTTGGCTGAACTGTAAATGCAGAAACTCAGTGTAGATGGGGAAAATGGCCGAACCTTTAGCTCATTATTATGAATTGCAAAATCTAATATGAATTGCAAAAACATACCCCATGTCTCGATATTGTTTATGCCTGTGCTAGAAGTCAGAAAGTTTTAGAACATAACTACTATGAATTGCAAAAAACATACCTACTGTCTCGATATTTTTATGCATGTGCTAGAAGTCAAAAAAGTTTTAGAACATAATTGAGGAAGATGCACTGTATTTATAAGGCATAATTGATTCTGTACGTGTATTATATTGGATGATTTTATTTGATTGTGCATATATTCAACTGCCATAATGGATGTAATTGATTCTGTACGTGTATTGTATACATCTTCAAATTGGAAAAAATATTGCCTTGCAAATTACACAATGGAGAAAAAGATGTGCCTTGGGCCGAGATTGTTTATTCTTTATGTAATTGTTTATTATTTATGTAATTTATGTACTTATGCCTATGTTGTTTTTTTAAGGTCATTTGAAGCAGCATCTCAGTGTTGTATCTTTGCATGGATGTAATTTTTTTCATTTATGTGTTATTTGCATATATTGTAGGTTGGTTTGCAAGTTTCATGTTGCAGGTTGGGAATTTTTTATGGTTACCCTAATTGAATTAGGGTTGGTAAAATTATTTTGCAGGTTATTCTTTCATTAGGAGAGATTTGCATGAATATTTAGACATTCATGTAGTACTGGGATTTGCATAAAATTATTTTCGAAGCATTAGCAGGGATTTGCATAAAATTATTTAGACATGCTATTTTGCAGGTTATTTAATTAACAGGGATTTGCATAAAATTATTTTCGAAGCATTGTTTACAGCAATTTAGGTTTCGATTTAGCCATTTTTAGTGTGCTTGTTTATATATTCAAGATTTTCCCAATTTTGTGCGATTCTGTAATATTATTTCCGAACAAAATTATACAAAAATAGAGTAGCATATTTTAAGTAATCTATATGGAAAATATATGCTACAGATATTCTGGAAGATTGCGATTGGAAGATAAAAATGGCAAAAAATGGAAAAACGGATGAAATTACACGTGGCCAAAGTGCTGAAAAAATGACACGTGGCAGAAAAGAAACGGTGCATTGTGGGGGCGCCACGTGGCATAGCCGGGCCTTTGCGTTTAGTAGATATATAGTAGATTCATGTCTTGTATGGGATTTTTTTTTTTTTATATATATTTAACAAAATAGTATATAAAAATTATATATTTAATTGATATAAAAATTATATATTTAATTGATTTAGAAATATGTAGGTAGTGACAGTTATAAAAATAGATGAATACTAATATAAAAAAGGACTAATTGAATACAAAATATTGAAGAGATTAACAAAATACATTATCAAAAGAGAGGCGGAACTCTCCATAACTTTATTAATAGTAAAAATTGGCTAAGTAGTTTCGAAACGGGGATAGTCACATCCCTAACATCAATACTACTAAAACGATAAAGCATAATCAAAATGCTCATCTAATACATGAAAATGAAATCCTAAACATAAAATCTCGTAAGATGTTCAAAATTGCTATAAATTATGAAAAACTTCCTTGTATACTACATTGGTTGTAGTATTAGATCTTTTTTTTTTGTCGCATATCAAAATCTTCAAACCTTTCTTTTCTTGCTAGTAACTCTTGATGATGCAACATAAAACTGACCATGAGTGAAAACATGGCATGGAAGACACAAACCGACATTTGTAAGAGATTGGACCTAGCTACTGTTCATTGTCAAAGCAAAACAGACAGTCAAGGAAAAATGTCTTCGTTGAAACCTGAACGGGTATGAAGTGTTTGATGGTGACATGAGCATGCGAGGATTCAAAACTGTATGTCCAATATTGTTGCTTAAATAATTCTTCTTGTATGACATGACTGCCGAGCTGCGTGGTTATCAATCTTGTCCCATTGCATAAACCTGAAGACTGATCAATATTTCGAAGTAATATAATAGGGACTCCAACCTTAAGTTTCAGTACATGATTTAAGACACCAGAACATCTAATATTGTTCAAGTAGTCAGACGTATAAACACTTGCATCGATGTCTACAATAAAAACCTGTCTTGCAAAGGCTATCCGAACTGAGATAGACTTTCACATTACCAGGCAACAAAGACAATATATAGTCATTAACTCTATCTACCTCTTCATGTATTGGTGCAAGAATTGCTCGTTCTTCAAAGTATTTTGGAGATAACTGATTGTCCAAAAGAGAGGGATAAATAGACTTAACAATTGTTGGAATCAGATCTAAGTCATATTCATTCACCAATAGTTCATTAGGAATTTGTATTTGTGCTTCTCCATCATTATCATCACCTATAGTACCATCTCTGATGCTTAATACATATTCAAAAAAGTCTTTTGCTTCTTGGACATCATAATTAGATGTACCATGTTAAACCCTCATGTTTCTTGTCAAATTAAGAAATTTACAACTTTCCCACAAATAAGATGAATTAATGGTGGCAAAAAACAATATCTTGCATGCTTTCTTTTGTGATAACGGGTAGGATTTGCCTAAAGCCTCCACCAAATACTATGACTTTCCCTCCAAAAGGTTATACTAAACTAAGGGGATTTGTAGCCCATAAAATATCTCTTAAAGTCCTGTCTAATGCTTTAAAACAGAATTTATTCGTCATCGGAGCTTCATCTAAGATAATAAGTTTGGCAACACAAATCAATTCAGATAGTTTTGTACCTGAACTTAAGTTGTAAAGTTAACAAAACCCTAACTTGTGGAGATGATCAAACCATATTAACTACGACCAATAAGTAGTTTAAAAAATAATATTAATAATGATAAATTACATTTAACAAATATGTTGTGAAGATTAGGCCCATATGAAATTTGGTTTACAATTGTGTTAGAGTGGGTTATTTATTTTATAGATTTGTCGTTATAGGATAAAAATACATTATGAAATAACATATATATATATCATAATCTAATATATTACATATATAAACAATGCATTTGATAAATACAACATACTATATGCTCTTTAGTTTGTAAAAATTGGATTCAAATGACTTTCAATATACTCTACGATATACATTAATTATGGAAATTGGTAAGTAAACTACTACAACATAAATACTGGATTTATCTTAATCGACTTCGAGCGAATCTCTTCGATGTTATTTTATATATTCTTGATAGAAATCTACGGTTTCAAGCAATTTGTGGACTTGATCGTAAACTACTACAACATAAACATTGGATTTAACAAAATTGATAAATTTATATTAATATAAAAAATATTGTGTAGCTTCTATGTGTTGAAAAATTATAGAGAAGATTTGTAAAAACAATAAGTGTTTTAAGATGATATAGCAAGATTAGTTGATATATATTTACTTACACCGTCAAATAAGATATATGAAAAATAGAGTTTTTTATGTTTTCAAGATTAGTTAGGAAAATAAATGGTTAAAAATCCCTATGCATACAAATTGAGATTCTTCAATAAAAACTTATATTATTGATTGTGATTACTTACTATAATCTAAACTTATCTTATTCTATACGTGGGAAAATAAATTTTTATTTTTTTCATATCTTTTTGGAACTTTTGGCACCCTTGTAGTTGATAATCCTTTTTTTTTAAAAGTTGGATGATGTAGTGGATGATGGATATATGAGTGATGACACATAGGCAAATTAAATGTGGTGACGACACATAGGGTTTTGGTTTAGTAGATTACACTCCGCGCTTTGAACGACTTTAAAAAAAATTATGCATACCAATAATATGTTTCATAAAATATATTGACATGGTAATAAACCATTATACTTATAGCATGTTTTTACCTTTGTTTTGTATAGAGTTTATTTTTAGCTAGTGTAACTTCTGGATCCTAGTCTTATCTTTCCGGAATGTTAGAATATATTCATAGAAACATATTTTCATGGTAAATAAATTAAAGTATTATCCATTGCATATTTCCAAATGTAGTTGATAATCCCTCATTAAACTACTTATTGGTGGTGCTTAGAATTTGATATATGCCTTTATTGTTTAGTGTTATTAATTATGGAAATAGAGTAATATATATAAGCTACATGCTTTTGATTGACATGCTTAGTTTTGGAAATATAATAATCTTATATATTATTATTATATTAAAGTTTAAAAAAATTGAAGATCGTCTTATGATTGACATGTTTAGATTAGGAAATAGGAGAATCTGATATATATTTATTATATTGAATTTTAAAAAAATGAAAATTGAGAAAATGCCATGTGGCAAAAAGAATGAGAGGATGTCATGTGGTATAAGGAGGGAGTGGGCTTAATGAGGGGATGTCATGTGGAATAGATGGGTTTTGGTTTAGTACATATATAGTAAATTTTTAGTTTGTAATTAAATATATTAAAACAAAGTAAAAAAATGAGAGAATGACACATGACAAATGATGAGGTGACTTGATTAGGGGGTGTCATGTGGTTTAGTTAGGTTTTAGTTTAGCGTATATATAGTAAATTATTGTGGAAGTTTTGTATTAGTAATCTTTGTTATTGATTTGTGTGTAAATTAGGAAGTGATTAGTTTATTTATGTTATTGATTTGTATCTAAATTAGAAAATTGTATGTAAATTAGGAAGTGATTAGGTTGATTGATTTGTATCTAAATTAGGGGGGGGGGGATTACAATTGATTTTATAATGTCTGTGATGATTTTTGTAAATGTGAGGTAAAAATCTCATCTATATAAATGTTGTAATGACACGTAGAAAAAATAAATGTGGTGATCACATTCAAGTTTTAGGGTTCTCCTTTAGTATATATATATAATATAGATATTATATTATGAAAATATGTACAAAATCAATTAATAAATGAATAAATGAGTATGAGTATGTAGATATCACTAGTATAGAATTTAGCTTAGATAACACTAAAATTATGGCGCTATAAAAAAGCGCAATAAGAAACAAAAACGCTTAGCGTTTTTTTTTAAAAAAACCGCTAAGACATATTAATCTTTTTTTTAATTTAGAAATTTTACTTTCTTAGCGCTTTTTTGTAGAAAGCGCTAAGAGTTATGAAACACTCTTAGCACTTTATACAAAAAGCACTATAAAATTTTCTGCTTTTTATTTGTTTAAATGATAAAAAAATTCGCTACAAGTGTTTTTTTTTTTTTTCAATTTAAAAAGTTTCTTAGCGCTTTTTACTAAAAAGAGCTAAGAAATGTTTGCCTTACATTTTCGCGCAAGCCTCTCCTTCTATCTCTCGCGCCCTAACTCATCCTCTACTGTGGCAAACCTCTCCCACCGTTTCTCTTCTATCCCCCGCGCCCTACCTTTGGTTTTTATCTATCGACGGCAACCAGTTGTCTCCTCTACCGGCGGCGAGCGTCTTCGCAACATTCTGTATTGTTGCATCTTCTTCTGCTTCCAGTTGGTCTCTCGGGTATGGCTTCGCACGCAACCCATCGTCCCTTCTTCCGGTGGCACTCTCTCGGGTACGACTTCTAGTTGGTTTCGTCGGTGGCTCTCTCGGTGGCGTCTTTGCAACCAGGTATGCCACTTTGTTGCAACTTCTTTTGCTTGAATCTGGTTACGTTAGGTTTTGGAATTGTTATTGTCGTTCATGTGTGTGGGAATCGGTTTAGGGTTTGCTTAACTAAACCTCTTTGGCTGATGTTATATGGAAAGGTTTTGGTTTATGAAATTATTTCCCCTTTTTGTATATGCTGATGCGCTCTCTCTGTGGTTTATGAAATTATTTGGTTTGGCTGAATGAGTGGGATTGATTACCACAACTGAAAATCTCATTCCCCTATACCCACCCTATCATCTCATGTAATATCCCCATTGTCCTTTGGTTGTTGTGTATAAAAAGAATGAGCAGAATGATGGATGTGATGGTGTCCTCCTCTGTTGCACCATCTTAGCCCTCCTTTGTCCCTGCATCGTGCCGGTTAAAGTGATTGATAGTTCTAATCCAATTTCAAAATCATTCCAAACGGGCTTATTTCCAACATATTATTGTTTTCTCTGTGGGCTAGTGTGTTATAGAAAATATCTCAGCGGCTTAGATTTTCCTTTTAACTCTGCCGAAAGTAGAATTTGTGTTTGTATATCCTGCAGAGTTTACATATACTTGTGAAGTGCTCAATGATTTATCTATTTTGTTGTATTAATTGGTGGAACCTTTTCTACTTGCTATATATATATATGATTAATGAGAATATTTTTGTGTGTAGAGAATAGTAGGAAGGGCATGTTGCAGGAAATGAATGTAACATATATTTTTTCCTACTAGAAACAATTAAGAATCACCAAACAAGCCAAACCAAATAATAGAAAATTGGCCTATTAGGTTGCAAGATTGGTTATTTATGTGCTGTATAAGGTTCATTAGGGTTTTAGCTGACTGAATATTATTTGTTTGCCTGAATGCTTAGGTCTTTTTGTCCTTCAATGTTTCGATTTAAGCATTTGTAGTCTATTTTGCTTGTTTATGTTTTAACTGGTTTTGGCTTTTTCTGATAGATAGCTTAGAGATTCAGGGATATCTCAGATTTCCTTTTACTTAGTGTTACAAAAATAATTTGAGTTGAACTGGCTGAATTTTCAAGTTGTCATAGTTAGTATGTAGTGATGGTCTATGTTATTTCCGAGGGTTAGAAATGTGGAATGTTCCAACAACTGAGTTGCTTGTTTTCACTCTTGCTTGAAGATGAAGAGGCAAAACAAATAAAGGTAAATAACATCAATTCCATAATGATATTAAACATATCAGTACATTGAGTAGAAATTGAAAATGAGTGATTTTCTGTTGTCAACTGAAATGGTCAATTTGCTGATTTTTCTGTGCGTGTTTACTCTGCTGAATTGTTGATCAGAATGTTGGTGCTCCTGAAGTGCTTCTCTGCTGAAGTGTCGTTCTTTACGATTTTAATGACTTATGAACTTTGCTGAACTTTTGTAAAAGAATTGGGTCCAGGAAAATTGAATTAAGAAGGGTTGAATGTCCCATATCAGTTAGTTTGCCATGATTTTTTCTTGCTTTCAATCCTTGGTACTGTTTTCATTCAATTTACTAATATAACGTCGTATTCTGAAGTTGTTGGTGGAGAAATGATGCTTACTTTGTTATAATATACTAATTATATTTGAAGGCTATTTTTTATATGAAGGCTATTCTGACAGGAAAATGTCTAACGTTGAAAATGAGGACACCAATGATGAAAATGAGGATGCTTCTACTAATGTGAAGCGTGATCATTTCAGAGAAGCTTCTAAAGAGCGTGTGGTAGGATCTAAGCTGGTAGCCAAAATCAATAAGCTGACATGTGATAGAACAAAGAAGATCCACGTGAAGTGTAATAAAAATGGCAAAGGAGTGAACAAAAATTCATCACTTTTGCAAACTTATATTGGGTATTTAGTGCATCGACATGTTTCAATTGAATATGTGAATTGGAGAGTTGTTCCCAAACAGACAAAGACATATCTCTATCAAATCATCGAGGTAATTATTCTCTTGCTGATTTTTTACTAAATGTACTTTTGTCTATTATCAAATGAATGTCACTTTAGGTAACCACACAAACATGATTTTGGAATTTTTATATAATCTGTGAACATTCATATCATACATGCTGTCATTTTATAGGAAAATGTATACATGTTGTCATTTGCTGTCATTGAATAGGACAATTTATACATGATGTTATTTAGTATTTAGTGGTACTATAGCTAGATGCCTAGGTTATTGGTGTAATCTAATTAAATCCTAATTACCATATTTAGTCTTGTCTTAGAGAGGATTGTTCTTTAGGAAGAGGCCTAGCTAGGTGGATCTTGTTTAGGTTTGGTGAGGAGAATGATTGTCAAAAGTCAGCACTAATGTTTGTGGTTATTGCAATTTAATCCTAATTACCATTTCTTCAACTCTCTCTTAAATCTTAATTACCATTTCTATTTAACGAACTGGTCCATCCGTGACGGATGAAACATGTTCATCCGTGACGGACGAAACATGTTCATCCGTGACGGACGAAACATGTTCATCTGTGACGGACGAAACATGTTGATCTTTAATCCACGACACGATTTTGGAATCGCCATAACTTTTGATTCCCTAGTCCAAACGCGCTGAAAGTTGGAGGAGTTATAGTTGACATCTTGATCTTTAATCTGACGTTGGAATCACTCAATTCGGGATTATGTAGAAAACGTTATATTTCTCCATAGACGGGACAAAAAACAGAGAGCTCTTAAGCGTCAAGGCGAGTACAATAGCATTTAAGTCGGCTTAAAATATCATTGCAATCATGGATCACAATAGCATTACAATGTGCGAGTATAATAGCATTTAAGTCGGCTTGCGACCTCGTCTCTTTCTTGTGCAAGAAGGTCTGAATGCCATCAGCTGATAAACGAATGGATCATACAGACAAGCAGCAAAGGCATTATGTGCATGCTCCCACATGACAAATACTGGAGGCAATGGTGACACTTATGATAGGACCATCTATAAAAGAATGGAGAACGTACTCAGTTGCCTAGTTCATGGGTTCAAATAATTAATATAAAATAGTTAAATGATTAGTACCATACCGAAATGAAATGTTTCTCCTTCTCAACATGGCAGATGCAGATCGTCTTAAGCTTATACGACTCAAAGTCTTTAATGAAGGATTGTGGAGGCATATAAGGTGGTGGAAACATTTGACCCACTGGATTCTTGGGAGCTCTAACCTGAGATGGCCTTAAAGGAGTGGTAAGAGCTTTAGGGTTTCTTGAAGGTGTGCTAGTGGGCATTGGTGGCCTACCTCGTTGCTTCTTGGGAGGTGTCCCTTCCGTATCTTTGTCTGTGTACTCCCATAAAGAAGGATGTCTTTTAGTGGTATCTTTGTTTAGAGCTCCCATTGGTCGTCCTTTTATGCCTCACAATAGTCGGCTTTTACAGACTAGTCCCCTCGGGATGAGCTATGTCGTAAAGTCGAGAGACACATTTTTCTTGATCATCTGTTGACAGATTGAGGAAATGATCCGTATAAAATTGATCCATCAAAGATCTCGCGACTCTGCGCTTCACCTCAACCTCACCTTCGTCTTGCACTTCTGACAAACTCAATCGTCTCTAAAACGGATGCAACGCTGAAGGCTTAATAGGGATTGAACTCGTCACAATTCTAGCAATGTCATGCACACACGGCAATCCATCTCTCACCCTCATCTGGCATCTGCAGATCTTGTCACAAAATGGATTTTCCCCTTTTTTGTATTCCTCCGTCAAGCAGTCAAGTGCAACCTTAGATACTTTGTACTTCAACCGTTTGAAAACATCAACTCATGTCACAAGAGTCATCGTGTTTTGTACACTCTCGTTGAAGGTCCCCTTGATGTCCTTTACTTGGTTACCCATCTTTGAATGATATTGACCAAATATCGTGTCTAGACTACCATGTGGAATAGTCAAGAAGTCTTTCAAACTAGAGTGTGCTCCTTCAACCCTATAGTTTAGTACAAAATAGTTTAAAGTTTGATCATACGCAAGCAATCTGTTTTCTGCATAAACTGTTCATCCCATATGGATGGAATTCATATGTGACGGACGAAACACTGTCATCCGTCACGTGTGGATTCCATCCACACATGACGTATGAAACACCTTTGTCCGTCACGTGTGGACATAAACCATACGTGACGGACAGAGAATGCAGAGAATAGAATGCAATGAAAATTTAGCAAATGCAGTGAATACAGATTGGACAATCCAAGCGTGAAAACAATATATGTCCAAGCTGACACGAGTCTTTCCCTATACGGGATTAGCCAGCAATCATTTAATTATTTTATATTTATTATTTGAACCCATGAATTAGGCAACTGAGTACGTTCTCCATTCTTTTGTAGATGGCCCTATCAGAGGCGTCACCATTGCCTCCAGTATTTGTCATATGGGAGCATGCACATGATTCCTCTGTTGCTTATCTGTATGATCCATTCGTTTCTCAGCTGATGGCATTTGACCTTCTTTCACAAGAAAGAGATGAGGTCGTAAGTCGACTTAAATGTTATTGTACTCGCACATTGTAATGATATTGTGATCCATGATTGCAATGATATTGTAATCCGACTTAAATGATATTATACTCGCCTTGGCGCTTAAGAGATCTCTATTTTGTATCCCGTCTTTGGAGAAGTATAACGTTTTCTACGTAACTCTGAATTGAGTGATCCAACGTCAGATTAAAGATAAAGATGTCAATTATAACTCCTCCACATTTCAGCGCATTTGGACCAGAGAATCAAAAGTTATGGCGATTCTAAAATCGTGTCGCAGTTCTGTAAAGCAACTTCGTCCGTGACAGATGAGTACGTTTCATCCATCACAGACGAAACGTACTCATCCGTCACGGACAAATGGTATTCGTCCGTCACAGACGGGTCATATTCGTTCGTGACGGATGGCCCAGGGCGCTAAAAACAATTTACCCGGAGCGCTAAATAGCAACGGCCATGACACGTAAAAAATAGCATGTGACATTTTTATTGTGAGGGTGTCATGTTCCATATTGAAGTTTTATTTTAGTAGATTATTTATAATATAATACTTGGCGAAAAAAATGTAATTGTATCTTATGATTATATCTATTAAATAAATTAGATATATATTTCTATGTGTCCTTCCAAAACCACGACCGTAAAAAATATATACATTAAATAAGGTTTTTCAAAAATAGGTCTATGAAATTAATGTTAGTACACTTATAGCTCAATATTGAAAACTACCATTAATAATCTATTTTCGTACTAAACTAATAATTAGAAATTTTGCATTACTAAATAATAATTTATATCTTCTGTCATTTAAGTATAGAGTATGTAATAATGTATCGTTACAAAACATTTATTTCTAAGATTCTGTATAATATTTTTTATTGCAAATATTTGCAGTTTTACAATACAAATAAAAAGTGCACATAATTGACCTATTATAAGCTACTAATTAATCACCTACGCACTACATGTTTATGAACGTTTAGAAAACGAATGTACAAATTAAGGTCCTAATAATATCGAGATATAAATTATTAAAAAGGAAAAAAAATGTTATATAATTATGGAATTTATTTTTATTTTTGTTTGGTCCATGTGTATTTGTTTATATAAGATTAGCTTATGATAGAAAGATGTAAAAGATTAGGTGGATTATTGTTAAGATTACAAATTTCCTTGTTAATATTAAATTTAATTTTAGTAATCTTAGAGGTTACAAATATAATTGGAAAGAATCAAGATATATATTGATTGTTAAAATAAAATTACATTACTTAAAAAATTGAGAAGATGACAAGTGGCATATAATGGCATGGTTTATTTATTGGGTGACATGTGGCATAAGAAAGTTCTACTTTAGTAGATATAGTAGATTTGCATGTTCAGTTTTTTGAAACAAATCATTTGTTTCCAACGCATTTGTTATTGCAATGCAGATTTATTGAATATTCTTTGGTCCGTTTTGGAAAGAACTTATGTTAACAATATTACAGATTTATTTAAGTGCATACGAAATATACGGAAGAGAAAATTTTGTGCTATGTTCTGGACAGAATGAATTATAAAAATATTCGTATGGTATGCATAGCCTATTAATTAAGGCAGAGATTTGATTTGATTTTCAAAATAAAAACAAAAAAAAGGATAGCTCGTCAGGTGACAAAATTAATGGCGTGATGCCACGTGGCATTAGAAAGGGTTGGTTTATTTTGGGGGCGCCACGTGGCATAGTAGGGATTCTACTTTAGTAGATATATAGTAGATTATTTTTAATTATTAAAAACATATCGATTTCACATTTCTAAAACAATGATTTTTGCATCTAATTAGTGAAAATATAAATGAAGTTAAAATAAATATGATAATATTTCAAAATCTATACTAATAACGATCAATGTAATTTCGTACATACATAATATATTGAATAATGTCATATACCTAGAAATAAATGAATTAAAAGAAAATTTGAATAAAATGTGACTAATTAAATGGAAAATATAAAAAGAGAATATTCAAAAATTACCAATATATTCTATCCCATATGGATATAAGGATCAAATGTGAATAGTCTATATGTTGAAAAGAAAATCAAGATCTATCTAAAATATTTTATATAGGATTGAGATCCGGTGAGGATGGAAAGGGAGGAGAGGAATGAGGACGCATGAGAGTCGTAGGATGGGAAGAAAACGGAGTGTCCAGATCGCTTTTAAAAGTTTCAGGGATAAATTCGGCACGGTCGTATTATTCGCGAAAAAGACGGATTCACGTGCAAGCGAAGTGCAGATTTGTGAGCATGCCAAATACAATGTTGTGTGCATGCCAAATACACTACGGTGTGCACGTGAAATTCATTTTTTGTGTGCATGCATAAAATGCGTGCGTTCATATGGAATGAACAAAATGTGTGCACATTAAAACACGACTGTGTGCATATGAAGTATAATATCGTTTGCATGCGAAGTATACTATTGTGTGCATGTGAAAATGACATGTTTGTTCATACGAAATGAACTATGTGCTATGTGTGCATGTGAAACAACGTAGGTGTGCATGTGTGCACATGAAAATAACACATGTGTGCATGCGAAAATGACTCAAAGCGCATACGAAATAACATGCGTGTATACGTATAAAAACCAACGAAAATAACCTACATGTGCATACGGAAATGACCTGTGTGTGCACATGAAAATAGCGTGTGTGCATGCAAAACAACGTATGTGTGCATATGGACTAAAATGCGTGTGCACGCAGGACGCGTTTTTTCCGTGAAAAATTTGGCCGTGCCGAATTGTATTCGGATCTTTCTGAATTATTTCCTTGGTTGATCTAGGCGCTCTATTTCTTGATCCGACGGTCTTGGAGCGTCCTCACTTCTCTCCTAAGCCCTCAGCCTCACCTTATCTTTTCCCTTTTATATAATAATAATAATAATAATAATAGGAAAACAAAATTAGTGACGTGTCACGATGTGGAGTAGACATGTGAAAAGAAATCATATAAATCAAGGCCTTAAACCAAAAGTGGTCTTAATTAGGTTTTATCTTAGTATTATATAGTAGATTATACATCAAGGATTCAAACCAATCATAAATTAGAAATATGTGTGAAAAATAATTTATAAGATATGATATACAAAGTCCTTAAACTATTTAAATTAATTTAAAAAAATGTTGTTCCACTAATAATAAATATCTACTTAACTTTTGTAAGATATTTGAATACTATTAATTAAAGAAACAATTAAATTCTCCTAATATATTAATATATCATTTATATGAGATATTTATGATTAGATTGAATTTAATGTCATAACCCTCATTTTATCATAAGGGTAATATCATAATTTTAATTTGATAATAATAAAAGTTATGAAATTTACTTTATTTCTTTTAGAGGAGTAATTTAAATTTCATTAACTTAAGTTAAAAAGTTAGGTTAAGATAATTTTTGTAAAAATTATCAAATGGGTTATAATAGTATGGTAGAAATAAATAAATAACTATATCAATTAATGTTGTTTTGGAGTTTTAAGTATTATAATAAAGGTTATAAGAATTTCTATGTTTATCGATGAGAGGATAAAATAATAATTAACCTTAGTAGGTTATCTCTTAAAGTTATGAAATATTTAAATTATTTGAACTTACGCTAATATTAAATAAAATAAAAATCTCTTGTTAAACATAAAGTATTTAAAATAAGGATAACAAAATGTTAAATAAGATAAGGTTAAATTATGATAAAATGTAATTTAAGCTTAAAGCTAAGCTAAGTTAATTTTTATTTCAACTTAAATTTGGGCTAAAATAATTATACAAACTTAGAATAATAAAATAAATAAGTTTGGATAAATTTTGTGATTCTTAAAAAGTTTAATAAAGGCATTTTTGCCACAATTTAAGAAGTTGGCCATGAATGTGATATTCATTTGTGTGGATGAGATATGCATTTTCCATATAGTGATATGCAGAATATACTTGTATGATATGCAATTTGTAATTATGGATTATTTCCTTGACCTTGAATATGATATTCATTTTTGTGGATGGGATATGCATTTTCCATACATTGATATGCAGAATATATGCAGTGTATATATTGGTTTTCCCCCTATTTGATCATTATCGTTTTCTTAATCGTTACGACTGAACATCAGTATGTATTCAGAGTTTATGAATATCGGTATGTATACGGCTGAACATGATAACGAAGAACAAATATTCATAAATACTTGAACAATATTCAAATAATGTATTTTGATATGCACAGATATGCATAATTTTTTTTTCAATTCAGTGGATGCATTATATACATAGTGAATAAGTACTCACAATACTTGAATATCAGATATATGACAGTGAATATCAGCATGAATACGATGAAACATGAACAAAATTAACAGATATGCAAAGAACATTTAACGATATTCACAATTTCATGTCGATATGCATAATGTTAATTTTCAACTAATTAAATATATTGATATACACGAACTTCCACTGATATACGTATTAACTAAAAACACAGTGAATAACGCGGATCTCGGTAGAGGCTTGAGGAATAATGCTGATGGGGATTTGTAGTATCTTTCTCTCTCTAAATTTACATTTAACTTCCTATTTTGGAGGTGGTTAATTAATAAAATTCAAAAAAGTTTTTGTGATATTTATTCCATGATTCACACTCCCACTACACCCTATTTTCTCTCTCCTAATCTAGCCATTTATCACCCTCAATCCAACGCTCCAAAATTGTCCACTCGTTTTACCGTAAGAATCGTTTTACTAGAGTGTCCCTATATTATTGGGTGCTAGATGAACTTTGGTGTGGATTTGTTGTGCATTTGGTGTGGACTTAATTGCTAGTTAGCACAAGTATTCGTAAGAACGCTATTTACCTTGCGAGGTTTAGCTGTTTCTTTATAACTTGGTATTAGGAGGATTATTGTCTTAATACTATTGGTCATGACCTACCCTTATTTGAATATAAGTGGTGGTGCACTTAGCTAGTGCCAAAATTCGGGATTCGTCCCATGATATATATCTCATTGCGAGACTGGTGTGAATTAAAAGCTTTAACGTAAATGCATGTTTTGGAATTAAATAAGATAAGTGTCGTTTTGCACATAATTAATATACCCTCGGGCGAGAAGTACAACGTGGAACCCGCCCGATCTCTTGTCTAAAGTAAGTCCCCTTTCCAATCTGGGTTCGCATTATGCGGTGAGGTTGGTCGATGATCCAAATATTCAATGAGGCGTTTTCAAAACTTTGTGTGATAAATATAACGTTCCCAAACAAATTCATTTATTTCTCATAAGAGTTAATTCATTGGAGTCTTCTCTTGAAGCATGCATTTCCTTTCTTTTCCGTAGAAGTCTATAGTCATATACCGTTTACCGAGTTTTATTCGAGAAACAAGGGTAGTGACTACATACGACTACAAGAACCATTCTGTTTTTCACCCTTGCATAGTCTTTCATTAGACTAACCAACCTTTCTATTTCTTGCATGGTTGGATGGTGTCATTCGTCCTATATGACACATCAGTGGTTGGTCTCAGACAACCTTGGAGTAACAGATCGAAGACGAAGACTTGCATTTTAGAGAATTTTTGAGGTTGTTTGAATAATAAGATTTAATTTCCTAATTAATATAATAGGTGAAATTGCTATATACTAGTCATGTAATTAGGATTTATTTAAAGTCTTCCGTTGTAATTTCAATAACGTTTGTAAACTATCCTTCTCAATTTACGAGAGGAATTTTAATAAAAGATTGACCTTTCTTTATACAAAATCTTCCTCTATTTACTCTTTTATTATTGAATGTTTATTTATTTTACGCATAAATTGTTCGGATTAAAGCCTTGGGTGACTTTGGACATTAAAGTCTGAGGTCACTAGCGTGTGGCACTACCGACATAAGTCGGAAGTGTTACATTTAAATCTAGAAAAAAATAACAAAAATTAATTATGATTTAGATATTGTGTTGCAAATAAATATTAATTAAAAAATACATGAATTTTGATATGAGTTTTAGTTTATTTGGAAAGTATTCGCTATAGATATGATGTTTCTTAATCTTTGATTTTATCACATATGTTTTATCATACCGATTAGGTAAAATAAAAAATAAGTTAGTAGTGTCAAAATTTATTATGGTTAATTAAGAACCATAAGCAAAAATGGAGAATTATGAAATTGAAAGAAAAAATCAATAATAAATTTGATATCCTAAATTAGTTATAGATATTGTATTTTCAATCTCATATCATATATTTTAATTATTTTTCTGAAAAAATAGTTATAACTTATAACCGAAACTCCTAATCTTTGATTTTTTACAAATTTTATTTAGTTTACAATCATATATTCTGTAGCAATTAGCTACCTTGATTCTTACCAATTCTCAGTTGATAAGTGTTGTGGAAGTTTTAGATTTGTTATCGTTTGTGATTAGTTTGTAATCTTAATTTGTAATTGATTTGTACTCTTTGTGAATAATTTGTTTTTACAATAGGAAAAGATTAGTGCTAAATTTAAAATAAAAATATGTGATATATAACCAATTTTATTTAAAAAAAGATAAAATGGCATGTGATAATTTTAATATGAGAGTGTCATGTGGCGTAGTTAGGTTCTAGTTTAGTGTATATATATAGTAGATTACTCTATTATTATTCTACTATATATCTAAATGTATAAAGAGACAAAACTAAGAGGCACGAAAGAGACAATACCTGCTCACTAATGATGTTGTATATTCTCTCCAAAAAAAATGAGGTTTTGGTAGTCTAACACGATAAGCGATATGATTTGAAATTAGAATATACTATATGAAACCATAACACTATAATTAAAAGATAATACCATGATAAAAAAACTATCTAAAAATATATTTTTTTAAAAATCTTGTTGATTATATATAATATTCTCATAACTTTTTCTTTCCTAATAAACAAAAAGTCTTTACTTGTTCTGTAAGCTTTATGGTTGTTGACAAACTATCTAAAAATATAAAAAAGTATCTTGCTTGTATTTAAATAATTGTTTAGTAGATGTATATAATATTCTTTTAATCTTTTTTTCCTAATAAACTGAAAGATCTTACTTGTTCTTTAAGCTTTATGGCTGCTGATCTTGTATCCAATTTGAGAACTTTTTCTACGAACCTTAATCAGTTTTCTAAACCTTACAATATATAACACTCTACATCTAAAACACCGTATGATGATTTCAACAAAGGAATACATGAGATCGCTAATCAAAGGGAGCAACCTTGTGCTAATAGGTTGCAGTGTGTCTTAGGGAGCTTGGAATACCTGGACCAAACTAATCTAGATTGCAGTTTGTTCTTACACTGATTAATCAAAGAGAGCAACCTTGTACTAAAGCTTGTGATATTTTCTTCTCTTATGCACCACACAACAGAATATCGGGTGTGTTTGGATTACGCATTATTTGACATTATAATGCCAAAAACTGGCATTATAATGCCAGATAATACGTAATCCAAACACATCCCAAATAGTAAATCTTGACTTGCTAGCCTGATTCTCATCTATTGAAAATAAAGAGTCTTCATATATAGGAACCGCCAAGTATATTTTGTTGATAAAGTAACATAAGAGCAACATAAACATAAATTCAAATGAAGTTCCGTATATTTTGTTGAAGCAACATAAATATTCAGTTTAATACTTTGTTTTTTAATTTGTAATATTCCTAATTATTTGATTTGTAATTTCTCTAATTGCCTAATTGATTTGTAATCTTTTCAATTGATTTTTTTTAAATAAGGAAAGATTAATTATAGGTTTAGTATAGAAATCTGTAATATATAAGTTCGTAATCTTTTCAATTGATTTGTTTTAAATAAGGAAAGATTAGTTATATGTTTAATATAGAAATCTTTTATCCATAAGTTAATTTATTTAAAAAAATAAAAAATAGAGAAAATAACAAATGACGAAATTAACATGGAAGCGCCATGTGACGTAATTTTATTCTACTTTTGTAGATATATAGATATAGAATATTGATTTGTAATCTTTTCAATTGATTTTTCATTTAAATAAGGAAACATTAATTATAGGTTTAATATAGAAATCTTTAATATGTAAGTTTGTAATCACCCCGATTGATGTAATATCCAGACTTATTTAAATTTCCTTAGTTAGTAAGTTCCATTATTAGAACATTCGACATTTCTATTTTATGACCTAGAGTTAGGCTATGGGGAAAAGGAAAATATGTATAGGATATAGTGACATTTCATTATATTTAGAATTAACTAGCACTATTCCTATATAAATTGAAGTTTAATTTAAATAAGCTCATTTATCTCCTAAGCCCATTTACCTCCTATGCCCATTTATCTCCTAGGTCAAAGTCAGCCAATATATATATGTTATATTAGTCTAAACCTAATTAACCCTAATCAAAATCTCTCCAGCCACTCCATTCTCCATTCTCCAAGTTCAATTGGTCAACCCCAATTCAAGAGTACGTAATCTTACCTTAATTTTATGTTCTTATTGCTAATCATTGTAGTTTAGTATAGATTAAGGATTATGGTGGATATATAAGTGTATGGGTTTAGGTTTTTGGTAATCTCACTTCTGCACTGTTTTGTTATTAGATCAAGTACTTACGTTTTGGTGATTCAAATTCCGAAACATTTTTGTGATGATTATAGACTGTTTTATGAATATCATATTAAAAATTTGGATTTTTATCATGTCTGTAAACTTAATTAAAATTCAGAGAAGTTGATTCAGTGTTTTCGGATTTCTAGATTGAGTGTTGAACTTTGAAAATTCATAACTATGTGTGTATAAACTATGTGTGTATAAGGAGTTACGAAATCCACGAGTAGTCATTAGAAAGCTTATGTTATGTACTGTATCATGGTATTTTGGTAGATATTTATAGAATCTTTAAGATGATGAAATCTTAGAAAAACCGTAAGTTACGGTTGTATGCTGAATCCTGAAATGTCCTGATCTGCGTAAATTTATGGGTATTATGTAGAACTCGGAATAATATCAAACCGGTGACACTAGAAATATAATGAAGTTAGGTTTATGGTAAAATTAGTTATGTGATTTTTGGAATTCGTTAGATATTTGTTTGAGAATTTATAAGGAAATTGCAGCGTTCAGAAATTCAAGATCTTAGCTTATTTCTTAGTTGTTGATTAGTTGTTCATGTTTGGGTGTCCTAAGTATTTTGGAGATTAATTGTGATTGATTTTTGTTCATTAGGTTCCTAATCTTGTTCATTCTTACTCCTTTTCTTTTGGTGTCGGAAGTTCTCCCTTGAGGTAAGTTCTTCTGGACTTACTTAGCTTTCGGTTCTTATATGCGTTAGACTTGTAGACGGAGTATGTGGGGCCGTATTTTGGGAGACGACCCTGATTGTTAAGTGTGTTTTTAAAATGACTTTTATTAATATTTTCAATTTGGTTTCCACCGGTATGGTTATAGGCATGGGGTAAGTCGTTGAGGAAGTGACCCCCGGGTATAACCATACGGCGAGGTGGGGCCCCTTTTCGAAATGTTAAATGTTTTGGCAAGGGCTCTAGTAGAGACTTAACCGAGGTTAGAAGTTAAATATTTGGAAACGGACAATGAGTAAAGTTCCACACTGTATGAGAATATCGATAGCTTGCCTACCTACTACTACTAAAGTTATATATGTTCATATAGATATCTCGTATTTCGGTTTTGCTTCGCATGCTTTCTTCTGCTTGTTTGGCTCATATGAGAATCGCGAACTAATGTGATAATTGTTGTGATTTTTAGGTAATGTTACTGGTGTGTTTGGTGCGTCAGAGGGACCCTTTCCGAATGTTGGTGGCCAACCTCAACATGATGTGCCTTAGGACGGGTTACTCGGTTTGTTTTGGGTTTGTTAGAGTTTATTGGGTGGTCTAGGAACCTTTCATTGGTCCTAAGAATAGTTGAGATATTATTATAGTTTCAGTCTTCTGCATCGCTTCTCTAGTTATACTTTGATTATTGCATACAAGCTGGTTTTCATTGATATTATTTAATGAATATAAGTTGGATAGTTTTCATTGTTTTTCTCGTCGTGCCTTTGTTGGTATGTCCAATTTAGTGATTTTGTTATCAAGCTAGGTTTGGTGGACCCATGTGTGGTCCACTACCATGTAATGTCCCGGGTGTGTGGACGGGGTGTTATAAATTGGTATCAAAGCCAGATTGACAACAAGGGCTCAAAGTCCTAACATTGAAGCACAAGAGGTCCAACATAGATTTTAAAACTAAGCTCGAGCTTTTAACTTTTTGAAAATTGGTTTTACGGTGCATTTTGCATGTCGGGTAGAAAGGCACGTTGAGACACCATCATCAGATGAGGGATACCCTGTGATCTTTATTTTATTGTCTTCTTGATAGATTTTAGTAGGTTTGCATGTAATTAATAATACTTACGTGCAATTCAATTATGGCACGAGGACGAGGTAGAGGTAGAGGGAGAGGTAGAGGAAGAGGAATGGGAAGAGGGGTCTAAGTTGAGCCCCAAGTCGAAGAGACTGCTGAGAGTCAAGAACCAACTTTGAGTGTCCATTAGGGACAAGGTGCCTCTCATGGTGATGTTGCCCAGAGTGCTGCTAGATCAGAGCAACCTACAAGTGTTCCACCTACTAGGATACCCGAGTTGCGTACCTTAGTCCAGGAAGCGGTTTTGTCCTTTATGCAAAACCTTTATGGGGGAAGTCAGGTACCAACTCCTTCTGGTGTTGCTCCTCAAGCAACATGTTCTAGGGCACCAATTCCTCCTGCACCTGCTCCTAGGGTTTCGATAGTGTCTGCACCACCCCCGCCGGCCCAAGGGAGATCTGATGTGTCAATCCAACCTGAGAGAGATCGAAAGGACACGGGTCCGGATAGATGGCTTCGTGAGTTCAGCTACTTGAAGCTTCCTTTCTTCACGGGAGCTCAAAGGAAGGATGTGGAGTTGTGGTTGAGACATGTCGCCTCTACTCTTAACATGATCAAGGCACCAGAGGATCGAAAGGTGTCGCTAGAGTTTGCTTAGGGATAATGCTTTTGACTGGTGGTCCTTACAAACTATGGATCATGAGGTGAGTTTTGAGGATTTCTCAGACATTATGAGGGACGAGTATTGTTCTAGTGCTGTTAAGGATGCTCGAGTTCGAGACTTCTATAATGTAGAGTGGGAGAGCGCATCGGTTGCGGAGGCTGCCATAAATTTTCTAAGAGGATTAGACTAGATATCCATCAATATTTGGATGGATTCCAGTGCTCCACACTGAGAGAGTACTAGAATAAAGCTATGGCATATGAGATGGCCAACCCACAATATGGACGTCCTAATGCTACTCAGGGAAATGAAAAGAGGAAGAAGACGCCTTCAGGATTCAGAGGTGATGGGAAGCCGAGTTTCTCACCACAGGGAGGCGGAAACCAAGGACAGAGACAGGGACAGTCTCAGGGTCAGCAGAGTCAATCTCTTCACCCTGGTGGTTTTGGTGGACAAAGGCCATGCTATAACTGTGGTAGTTCAGATCATCTGAGGAGTGCTTGTAATAAGCCACCGATCACTTGCCATACTTGTGGGCAAAAAGGACATCGGGTTGTTTTCTGTCGCAACAAAGGAGTTGCTCACTCTCAGGGTTCTTCACCAGCTCCAGGGGCAGTGGGAGGATTTAGACCACCACCACCACCTCAGACTCTTGTTCCTCCAAGACAGGGTCACGGCCGAGGACGTGGAAATGGAGCTGGAAACTCAGGAGCTAACCCACCCCGAGTGTTCGAGATGAGGAGGACCGATGAGCCCAATGCACCTATAGCTACAATTACGATTTGGATCCGGTCTGAACCAATGAAGATTCTTTTTGATATTGGCGCTACCCATTCATTTATTGTTGCATCATGTGTAGATAGATTGCATTTGACTTGTTCTATTGGTACACCGTTTATTGTGGGTCTACCTAATGGTAGTAAAGTGGGTGGGGATAGAGAGATCCGATAGTTCCCGATTCGTATAGGATATCGGGATTGGTTGGTAGATTATATCGTGATGGTACTGCCAAATGATGATGTGATTCTGGGCATGGATTGGATGACAAGATATAGAGCGGTCCTTGATATTAATAGTCATACAGTGATTATGACAGCTGATAATGGGACCCAACGTGTATTCTGGGGATGTGATCCCGGGAAGTCTGGAGCGGTGATTAGTGCTATGATAGCGATCAAGCTGTTGAACGAGGGATGTGTCGGTTATTGGTGTTATGCCCTCCAGGAGAGCAAGGAGACCCCGAGACTTACTGATATTCCGGTGGTACGAGAGTTTGAGGATGTGTTCCCTGATGAGCTTCCAGGAATCTCGCCTCGAAGAGAGGTAGATTTCAACATCGATTTGGAGCCGGGGACACGAACAATTTCCCGAGCCCCATATCGTATGGCACCGGTGGAGATGCAAGAGTTGAAGTCACAACTAGAAGAGTTGGCAGAGAAGGGTTATATTCGCCCAAGTGCATCACCTTGGGGCGCTCTAGTGCTATTTGTGAAGAAGAAAGATGGGTCGATGAGGTTGTGCATCGATTACCGAGAGCTTAATCGGGTCACCATCAAGAACAAGTACCCGCTTCCTCGCATTGACGACTTGTTGGATCAGCTTGAAGGGATAGTGGTGTTTTCCGATATTGATTTAAGATCTGTATATCACCAGCTAAGGATTCGCGAGGAGGATATTCCAAAGATGACTTTTCGGACCAAATATGGACACTATGCGTTTATAGTGATGTCGTTCGAATTGACAAATGCGTCAGCTGTGTTCATGGAGTTGATGAATCGGATCTTGATTGAGTACGTAGACCGATTCATAGTGGTGTTCATTGATGACATCTTGGTATACTCTCGGAGTCGTGAGGAGCATGCTGACCATTTGAGAATTGTATTGGGAGTTCTAAGGCAACACCAATTATTTGCTAAGCTTTCCAAATGGGACTTTTGGATGAGTGAGGTCACATTTCTAGGTCACGTGGTCTTGACCGAAGGAGTGAAAGTCGACCCGATGAAGATCGTGGCGGTGACATCATGGGTACCTCCAAAGAACGTGAAGGAGGTGTGTAGCTTCTTGGGCCTAGCGGGGTATTACCGACGGTTTGTAGAGGGGTTCTCTAGCATAGCCCAACCATTGACCAACTTGCTTCGTAAGACCACGAAGTTTGTTTGGACTGAGGCTTGCCAACGGAGTTTCGAAGAGCTTAAGAGAATGTTGACTTATGCACCTATTTTGGCTCTTCCACATGGTTTTGAGGGATATGTAGTTTGTAGTGATGCCTCAAAGCTAGGTTTAGGTTGTGTTTTGATACAGAGGGATCGGGTAGTTGCTTATACATCTCGTCAGCTGAAGCCGTCTGAGCATAATTACCCGACCCATGACTTGGAGTTAGCAGTTGTGGTCCACGCGTTGAAGGTCTGGTGACACTACCTGTATGGGACGACATGTCAGATCTTGACGAACCATAAGAGTCTCAAGTACATCTTCACTCAGCGAGAGTTGAACCTGAGACAAAGAAGATGGCTCGAACTAATTAAGGATTATGATTTGGAGATTCTTTATCACCTTGGCAAGGCAAATGTTGTAGTTGATGCACTTAGTCAAAAGACGACCCAAGAGCGCATGCTGTCACATCTTACCACTCAACCAACTTTACAACAAGATTTGATTAGGAGTGGGATTGAGGTGAGGATACAGAGATATCAGGGTCAGTTGCGTTCCTTAGAGATTCAGTCTACTCTAGTACAAGAGATCCGCCAAAAGCAAAGGACATGTCCGATGATTCTAGGGATAAGTCAAAAGGTTCACCAAGGAAAGAATTCGAAGTGCGAGATTCATGATGATGGGATTTTGAGACTTCGAGGGAGGATTTGTGTACCTCGAGATCATGATCTCAGACAGAGGATTTTATAGGAAGCTCATGCTACACATTATTCAATCCACCCAGGGTCGAGTAAGATGTACAAGGATCTCAGGAAACATTTCTGGTGGGAGTGTCTCAAGCTCGATGTGGCTAAGTTCGTTGCGAGATGCCAAACCAGTCAATGGGTCAAGATTGAGCACCAGAGGCCAGCAGGAAGGCTACAACCACTTCCTATTCAGGATATATCCATGGATTTCATTACGGGGCTACACAATAGTCGCGGGCATGATGCTATCTGGGTTGTGGTGGAAAGATTGACGAAGACCGTGCTTTTTCTTTCGATTAAGGAAACGTGGCCGATGAGTCGATTAGTTGATGTATTTGTGAGGCAGATTGTGAGATTACATGGGGTTCCAAAGACCATTTTATCTGACAGAGATGGTCAATTCACATCAAGATTTTGGCACCAGGTGTACGAGGCTTTGGGCACTAGACTCCACTTTACTACAGCTTACCACCCACAGTCTGATGGGCAGTCAGATAGGACGATTCAGACACTCGAGGATATGTTGAGAGCTTGTGTTCTGGACTGGGGTGGAGGATGGTCGGAGCACCTAGAGTTTGTGGAGTTTGCGTACAATAATAGTTGGCACGCGTCGATTCAGATGGCCCCTTATGAGGCTTTGTATGGTCGGAAATGTCGGATTCCTTTATGTTGGGATGACCCATCCGATAAGGTCGGTAAGAGACCTCGGGTGATTCATGAGACTATGAAGAAGGTAGCCTTGATTAGAGATCGGATGTTAGCAACTCAGAGTCGTCAAAAGTCGTATGCTGATAAGCGACGACGACCCTTGGAGTTTGAGGTGGGAGCACATGTTTGGTTGAGGGTGTCTCCTACTCGAGGAGTTCAGAGATTTGGGATTAAGGGAAAGTTGAATCCTCGCTACATCGGTCCGTTTGAGATCTTAGAAAGAGTTGGGGAACTTGCGTACCGTTTGGCACTTCCCCCGTCATTAGAGGGAGTTTATCCAGTGTTTCATGTGTCTCCATTGAGACAATATATACCAGACCCCAGTCATATACTCAGTTATGATGAAATGAGAGTCGAACCCGATCATATCTTTGTTGAGCAACCGATAGCGATTCTTGACCACCGAGTCAAGAAGCTGTGAAACAAGGAGATTCCATTATTATTAATTAAGTGGTCTCGACGTGGAGTCGAGGAAGCCACTTGGGAGACTGAGATGAGTATACATGAGAATTATCATGAGTTCTATCCTAGCTTATTGACAACTTTTGGATAGACGGTTAGTATTTTAGTCTTGCGTGAAAGTTTTTATTTCGTTGCGTGTTTGTTTGATGTTATGAGTTCCTTAATTGTTTTGTGAGCATTTTCATGCTTGATGATGTTTTATCCATGCGGTCGATCTCGTTAATGGAGGATGATTGAGAGTATGATGCTCTAAGAGCACTTTGATTCGATTAGGTTTGAGGACGAACCTATTTTAAAGGAGGGGTATTTTGAGACCTTTTAAAGTTTTGAAGTTATTCTATCAGTTTATATTTTAACGTTTCATTTCTTGATTATCGTTTTGGGGACAAAACTATATTTAAGGGGGGTGTATGTAATATCCGGACTTATTTAAATTTCCTTAGTTAGTAAGTTCCATTATTAGAACATTCGACATTTCTATTTTTAAGACCTAGAGTTGAGGCTATGGGAAAAAATAAAATATTTATGGGATATAGTGACATTTCATTATATTTAGAATTAACTAACACTATTCCTATATAAATCAAATTTTAATTAAAAGAAGCCCATTTATCTCCTAAGCCCATTTATCTCCTAGGTCAAAGTCGGCCAATATATATATGTTATATTGGTCTAAACCTAATTAACCCTAATCTAAATCTCTCCTGCCACTCCATTCTCCAAGTTGAATTAGTCAACCCCAACTCAAGAGTACGTAATCTTACCTTTATTTTATATTCTTATTGCTAATCATTGTAGTTTAGTATAGATTAGGGATTATGGTGGATTTATAAGTGTATAGGTTTAGGTTTTTGGTAATCTCACTTGAGATATCTGCACTGTTTTGTTATTAGATCAAGTACTTACGTTTTGATGATTTGAAAATTCCGAAACATTTTGCGATGATTATAGACTGTTTTATGAATATCATATTAAAAATTGGTATTTTTATCAAGTCTAAAAAATTAATTAAAATTCAGAGAAGTTGATTCAGTGTTTTCGGATTTCTGGATTGAGTGTTGAATTTTCAAAATTCATAACTATATGTGTATAAGGAGTTATGAAACCCACGACTAGTCATTAGAAATCTTATGTTATGTACTATATCATGGTATTTTGGTAGAATTTTATAGAATCTCTAAGATGGTGAAATCTGAGAAAAACCGTGAGTTATGGTTGTATGCTGAATTCTGAAATGTCCTGATTTGCGTGATTTTCTGGATATTATGTAAAACTCGGAATAATATGAAACTGGTGACACTAGAAATATAATGAAGTTAGGTTTATGGTAAAATTAGTTATGTGATTTTTGGAATTCGTTAGATATTTGTTTGGGAATTTATAAGGAAATTGCAGCGTTCAGAAATTCAAGATCTTAGCTTATTTCTTAGTTGTTGATTAGTTGTTAATGTTTGGGTGTCCTAAGTATTTTGGGGATTAATTGTGATTGATTTCTGTTCATTAGGTTCCTAACCTTGTTCATTCCTACTCCTTTTCTTTTGGTGTCGGAAGTTCTCCCATGAGGTAAGTTCTTCTGGACTTACTCAGCTTTTGGTTCTTATATGCGCTAGACTTGTAGACGGAGTATGTGAGACCGTATTTTGGGAGACGACCCTAATTGTTAAGTGTGTTTTTAAAATGATTTTTTATTAATGTTTTCAATTTGGTTTCCACCGGTATGGTTATGGGCATGGGGTGGTATAACCATACGGCGAGGTGGGGCCCTTCTCAAAATGTTAAATGTTTTGACAAGTGCTCTAGTAAAGACTTAGCCGGGGTTTGAAGTTAAATGTTTGGAAATGGACAACGAGTAGAGTTGCGCACTGACCGTTGTGCTGAGATTGAGGCCGGAGGGTGCCATGATTGGTGATTGTTCCGAGTTTTGAGATGGTTGTTGAATGATCTGACTTACAATGTAATTATAGATCGATTTGTGTTATGGTTGATTATTCACTGATTGGGGATGTAATATGTTTGTTGATGATTTCGGGTTGATATATGTTTGTGAACTTTTGTGCTGTTAAAGTTCATCTTTGTATGAGAATATCGATAGCTTGCCTACCTACTACTACTAAAGTTATATATGTTCATATAGATATCTCGTATTTCGGTTTTGCTTTGCATGCTTTCTTCTGCTTGTTTGGCTCATATGAGAATCGCGAGCTAATGTGATAATTGTTGTGGTTTTTAGGTAATGATACTGGTGTGTTTGGTGCGCCAGAGGGACCATTTCCGAATGATGGTGGCCAACCTCAACATGATGTGCCTTAGGACGGGTTAGTCGGTTTGTTATGAGTTTGTTAGAGTTTATTGGGTGGTCTAGGAACCTTTCATTGGTCCTAGGAATAGTTGAGATATTATTATAGTTTTAGTCTTCCGCATTGCTTCTCTAGTTATACTTTGGTTATTGTATACAAGTTGGTTTTCGTTGATATTATTTAATGAATATAAATTGGATAGTTTTCATTATTTTTATCGTCGTGCCTTTGTTGGAAGGTCCAATTTACTGATTTTGTTATCAAACTAGGTATGGTGGACCCATGTGTGGTCCACTACCATGTAACAACCTGGGGGTCTGGACGGGGTGTTACAATTGATTTGTATTTAAAAATGAAAGATTAGTTATATGTTTAGTATAGAAATCTTTAATATATAAGTTAACTTATTTTAAAAAACTAAAAAGTAGAGAAAATGACAAATGACAAAATTAACGTGAAAGTGCCATGTGGCGAAATTAATGTGGAATCGTCATGTGACATAATTTTATTCTACTTTAGTAGTTATAATATAGTAGATTCTTTGGTCTATTTTGGAAAGAATTTATGTTAACAATATTACAGCTTTATTTAAGTGTATACGAAATATATAACAAATAATATTTTGTGCTACGTTTTGGAAAGAATGGATTATAAAAATATTCGTATGATATGCATAGCTTGTTAATTAGGGTAGAGATTTGATTTGATTTGACTTTCAAAATAAAAACGAAAAAAGGATATTTTGCCATGTGACAAAATTAATGGTGTGATGTCACGTGGCATTAGAGAGGATTGGTTTATTTTGGAGAGGTGTCACGTGACGTAATAGATATTGTACTTTTAATTGATCTATAGTAGATTAATTTTTCTCGGTCATTGGACAAAGCCCATCCCAATCCATTTTTAGAGCCTCAAATAAAACTATAATAAACAAAGTTCTCTTACTTTTGTACGTATATCTTGTTGCTAACTATATGCATTAAGAAAATCATTGTTGCATGTTATAATGTTCTATCAAATCTGACTCTGTGGTGTCAATTCTCTTGAACCAATTTCAACACACTTTATTAATTACTCTTATATAAGCAAAGCCAATGACGAAGCAAATTGTAAAAAGCTGAAATCAATTAAGTCAGTATGAAACATTTACATGTGATGCATGATTGTGAATTTAAGGAAAGAGACTTTGGATGTGCATTGCAAGTTAAAGAGGTGACCCCTAATAACACTTTTGTCTATGATATGTTTAATTGTTGTACACCCATTGGAGTAGTTGAATGAAGCCCACGTAATAATATATATTTAAGTTATATATATGTGTGTGTATCATGTACGTTTAATTTGCAGTTCATCTCCATCTACACCCCAACTAGTATATATATTTGTCATTAATACGACGTCGCTTTCCGCCAATAAACATTGCCATGCAGCTTTTTCGATACCTGACCTGTTCGTATATATATATTCCATTTGTTCCATATAGTTCATCTTTTTATTTTGTATACTATTTACATAGAATCTTTAAGATTTTTTATAATATATAAGAAAAAATATAGTCATATAAAATCTTATTTGATTCGTCTCAATAAATACTTTGACAATATCAAAAAATTATAATTTTTATTAACATATAATTAAAAATATTAACGATATAAAATACAAATCGACAAGTATAAAAAGTCAAAACACGAATAACATTTTGAGACGGATGGAGTATAAATATATGCATGTCCACGTGCGCAGACAGACACCATGAAGATGCAATTTTGACTGGATATACATATACTTGTCCCCGTCACCTACAATTTTTAATTTACTATCCAATTATTCACGACTAGATTGATTTACTAAAATCCCAGTCACCTACAATTTTCGATACGGCCGTGATAGTCGGATTTTAGAAAATCAGTGTTTGAGATAAATAAAATGAAGAAAAAAGAGCACGCTCTTATTTTATTTTATTTTTGTATAATTCCTTTTTTTGACAAAATCCGTTGTCATGCTTAAAATTTGGCTGATTTTGAAAGTAACCCTTTTTTTTTTTTTTTTTCTGATTAAGTAAAATTTCAAAGTTGTAAATTTTGAGAGGCTGAAAAACGGCTGTCAGAAGACCGACAAACAACAAACAAACATAAAAAAAACCAACAAACAGATAAAGGACAAATCAACAACATGAGAAATACACTAGAAGAAGAAAGCTAAAGAACCCAAAGGAGAGGTGAGTAAAGCACAAACAAGTCTGCGCTGCCGGAAGGATGAACATCTTTGGTCAAGCTCGGAACAACAACTCGATTCACTGTCTAGGAAGCTCCCATCCACCAAAGAATGCAACTCAAGAAGTCAAGACCAACAGAAACCACACAGGATCTGGTTGACACAAGCACAAAAACCAGATCCGGAAATAAAAGAGGACCAAAGAACAAAAGGAACAAAAAGCAAAACAGAAAAATAAAAATAAACAAAAGAGAAAACAGAGAAGCAGCGACGGGGGCGCGGACGGAGCGGAGGGTGGTGGAGCGGTGGTGTGGGCGGAGCGCGGTGGCGGGAGCGGTGTCTGGAGGCTGTGCGCGGTGGCGATGGAGCGATGACTGGAGGCGGAGCGCGGTGACGGTGGAGCGGAGGTGTGGAGAGGGGTGCGCAGCAGTGGAGTGGTTCCGAGGTCTGGGTTGTAACACCCCCAAATCTTAACCCATTTGGAAAGGTATTACCGCCAGTGACCTCATTGTTCCTTACCGAAATCACCCAAGGCTTTATCGTTTGAATACAAATCATGAAATACAATGATACAAAATGATAACTTTATTCATATAAAACATGAGTCCCAGGATTACATCCCAATCCCGAATAGGACAAATACAGAGTTTAAACAAAGTACAGCGGAAGTCTTTTAAATATATTACGAACGAGGATCTTGACCACAATGGTCATCTCCCAAAGATCTCAACCTGATTAAAAGAAATTATTAAAACAACCAAAAATCACCGTCGTCTTCATAGTCATTCTAGTCTTCTCAACTACACTCTATCTGATGTGCCGAATCGAACGGATGACACCAGCCCACATGCAGAGAACAATGTTCATGGGTTAGTCTACTGAATAAACTATACAAGGGTACAAAGCAGAAGGTTCGAAGTAGTTATGTTAGGTTTAGATTCGTCGTTTCTCGAATAATAACCGATAACGGCAGTCAACCTTCACACTTCTACTGAATAACAACAAGAGGTATGCACAAGAGAAGATTCTGGAAGACTGAATCTTCACAGAGATCGACCCGAAAGAAGACTCCAACGGAAATGAGTCTTAAGGAAATATGACAAGATCTGGAACGTTTTAAGAAACAGACATTAATGATTTAAAAGCTGACTTAGATGTTTCGGTTCACAACCAACCTCACCGCATACAGCGAATCCAGATTGGAAAGAGAACGTACTCTGATCAAAAGTCGAGATGAGCTTTCCTAGCTACACTATTTACTTAGCTGCACTACTCGCCAAAGGTATATTTATTGTGTGCACTCGGGCACTTTATCTTATTTAATTCCAAAAACGAGCATTACGTTATAAGCTTTTAAATCTCCACCCGAGAGATATCGGATCTCCCCGCAAGAGATATCAGACCTCCCCACAAGAGATATAGAAAGGATGAACCTTGGAAGATTTGGCACTAGCGAAGTGCGCCAACCCCGAGTAAGGGTATGGTCATGACCAGAGAGAAAGTACTGGGGAAAATCCACCAAGTACCAGTTATAAAGAAACAGCTAAACCCCCATAAGGTACATAGCGTTCCTAATCACTAGTGCTAACTAAACAGTTCTAGCACAACAATAGTTCGGGATAAATCCACATAAATGCTCTCAAGGCAAACATAAATAATATCGTTGTTCTAACAGATATACAACATATTATAATATCATCTTTTAGTTTTCCAAAACAGTTTACAAAACCATTTCCAGACAAACATAATAATCATTCCAAATTAATTACTCAGATAAACTACTGATAATTAATGTAAATATGGAACGATGAGTAAGAGCGAACCGCCACTTGCCTGGAGTAGATTCGGCGATGAATCTGGACGAGACGACTACCGAAAATATCCTTTCCAAGGATATGGCTTAAGCTTCAGATAGCTCCAACTGATTACGAGTCCACACGCGATCCAACAGATCACGTTCTAACTGACAAATTAATTATCTATCAATTAATTTGACTGGACGAATTTAAGGAATTATATTTAATAAATTTTTATGATATTAAATCATAAAAGTATTTATTAAATTTTCCTAAAGAAAAATACGGACGAAAGGGGATCGAAATTATACCGCTCGAATAATTTCGGGTCAAATCTGGACGGAAAGGTTATTGGGCTTCTCAGCCCAACAACACCTTAATTAGCAAGTAGGGGCCCACGTTACTGTTCCTCCTTCTTCATCCTCTGAATTTCAACAGCACAACAACACGCAAAAGCAGCATAACAACACGGCACAGCAACGCAGCTGCCATCACCACCACGCATCAGCAGCCACCAGCACAACCGCCATCAACACCGCCACGGACACCAGCTGAACCAGCCCAGAACAGGGGAGGGGCAGAGGAAGACGATTGGACAGAGGCGGTGGGAGAGGGAGTCGGTTCCGCGGAGCTCATCGAGAGGAAAACGTGGTGCAGAGGAGGCGAGACTAATTTTGAGGGATTAGAGGCTTCGACTTGTGCTCAATCTGATCCCAGAATGCTCCAATTTATAGCCAAAGACTTGGGGAACACAATGATGGCTAGCAAAGCGATGTGGAGGGGCTATTTTCGGCATCGTCAGACGTCGCCGACGACCACAGGGCTACGCCCCCGCTATCTTGCGGCGGTCGCCGTGATTCTCCCCAGGTCGCTGCTTTGTAAAACAACGGCGGCAGGCTCATGGCGGCGGTCGCCGCACAGTGCGGCGGTCGCCGTTTCCTATCCCTGGTGCCCAGCTAGTTGTCGAGAAGACAACTCCTCGAGCCAGCTGCCGGCAGTCGCCGCCGTACTTATGGCGGGCGCCGCCAGGTCACCCTCCTCCGATTAGCTTTTGGATGATGTTGGCTTAACCCGGGATAAAAATAATCGTACACGAACGAGTATTAAGATCCAAGGTACGTCGTCTGTATTATATTTTACTGAGAAAAATATTACAGAGATTGAGCGCATTACAGAATGTCTTAAACTCTCTAAATTAAATCCGACGTACAAAACGGGTGCTCGGGAAAAATTCCCAAAATTCCAAAATATCCTTACAGAAATACGGGGTATCACATGGGTGGCTCGGCGTGGTCGGAACGGGGCTACACAGATCCGGCAAGGACGGAGCGGAGCGGGGCAACACGAACGGAGCGCGATCGGAGGCGGCGGGGGGCGCGGTCGGAGCGGGGGGCTTGGTCGGAGTGTCGGTGAGGCGGGTGCCAGTGAGGCAGGTGCCATAGTAGCGGCGGCGGCTCATCTCCGGTGGGCGGTGGCCATGGATGGCTTTCTAGGGCCAGCTCCGAGAAGGGAGCTTTTTGGTTCCTACGAGCGGCGAAAAAAATGAAAAGTAACCCTTTAAAAAGGGTATACTTTAACAAATGTTCTCAAAATAAGCTTTATAAAGTTCATGGCTTGTGCTGAATTTCATCATAATGTAATAATGACATCACCACAAGTTAACATAATTTGACACCTTTGACCATTGATCGGTGTTGCCCAAATCTGTCATCAAACCAGTCAGCATCAGTGGCAGAGCCAAAAAATCTCATAAGGGGGATCAAAGACTTAAAGAAAACTTAAATGTAATTAGTTGAGATTTACAAATATAGCGACACAAGAAGTTCATTACAACAAATTGTCGCTTCCGACTCTTCAAACTACAAAGGCGGTAAACCCATCATTGAATTCTCATAGTCTGAATATGTTGAATGATAACTTCATCATCAATGCTTCTGAAAACATCATTCTCCACACTGCACACTAGAGCATCAATGAGAAACTCATCTCCCATCTTGTTACACAAATCTGACTTAATTTGATCGTGGAGAAGGCTTTTTTCTACAGTGGTAGTGGCAACAAGTAACACTAAAGTCAACACAATAAGACTATATACCGAGTGAAAAGCGCTATGAATTCCTACCTCGACCATCTTCTTTGCAAGAGCTCCAATATTTTACAAGTCTGGAAAAAATTCATTTCGTCTCATTTCATGAATCTACAACTTCAATTGTACTTTAAGCTCCATTAGATCGCACACTAAGAAATGTTGTGGATATAATTCCACAAGTCAAAGTACCTTTGACTGACTGAAATGAGAGAATGGATCTTTTGGATCAAGGCATGCTACCCATGCATGTGAGTACTACTTATGTGCTTGTCTCATTGAAACGACTCTCCATTTCTATACCAAATTGATCCATAACCTAAAAATGTAGCATAATTTTAATTCTACTTATATGAAAAATTAGTTAACATCAAAAAAACAGATAAGAAAGTATCGGACAAAATATTTCAACTCGAATTGGTGGTAATATGTAATAGCATGTCCAACGCATCTACGAAAGAGACTCAGAGCATTATCTTCCATGGTAAGAATGATGATATCATTCTTAGCACAAAAATCGTTGAAAACTTCGAATAACTCATCCCATTCATTTTCCCTAAAATCTTGCAATTTCTTTTTAGCGCTTTGAACAAAACTAGTGGCCTCGATAATATATTGATATTTTCGTTGCAAGTATTGTGACAAAACATTTATCATCCCCAATACTAGATTCGATCATCAAATGAGTAACAAAAAACAAATTGATAATTCTCCATTTCTTGCCCCAAACTACCGGCCACTCCCCGAGTTTTCTCATCGGTTCCATCGTCATATATATTTTCAAGTACTTGAGTAGTTGAGGATCACATAGATAGGAGACGAACAATGGTAGTAGTGGAAACCCCAACGTGTAGCTTCCGGCCGAGCTAACTACTTTCTTGATTCAATCCTCTCCCACTAGCAATTTCACCATTTTGCAACCTTTGCACCATGTTTTTATGTTGCTTTTGCCGAAACTCACCTTTTATTTTGCAAGAAGCTCCAACCATGTTAGTAATCATGCACATATACTCAAACAAATCACACACAAATTGATTCTTTTGTGAAACCGCCACGACAACTAATTTGAGTTGATAAGAAAAACAATGAATATACCTCGCACATGGATTTTCATTCAAGATAAGAATATTCAATCCATTAATCTCACCTCGCATATTAGAAGCCCCATCATATCATTGACCTATAAGTTTATAGATTGATAATCCATGTCTAGCAAAAAATTCATCAATACCTCTTTTCAAAGATAGTTCGGTGGTGTCAACAACATGAACAACTCCAAGAAACCTTTCATTCACTACTCCATGGTTGTTCACATATTTCAAGACAATAGTCATTTTCTCTTTCACTGAACTATCACGGGCCTCGTCAACAAACAAAGAAAATAATTTGCCTCCAATATCACTAATTATGCGTTTATTGTCTCTTATGCACAAGCACTAATAATTCGTTTTTGAATGGGAGGACTAGTAAGTTGGTGATTTGGCGATGCATTCTGATGTGATCACATTCGTGCCACATCAAGACCATCAAAAACAAGCCTTCACGTGCTCACCGAGGACCATCCAAGTGCTACCAAGGTCGTTCCCAAGCGTCGCGCTCTCCTTGGAAGCATCGCCAAGCTCCCCTAAAGCTTCACCAAGTGATGTGCTCAAACCTTGGCCAACCACATGCGATGCCACAAGGTCGCCTTAACTACATCAGTCGCATATGAGCTCCACTCGTATGTTTCTTCTCATCTTCAAGGATGACATAACATATGTACCCTCCTCACATAATATGCTATCCTATACACAACTTTCATAAGTTTGCATGGAGATCACTCGAAGACATTAGGGTTTGTATTTGGGTTGCTGATATGCTCTACTTTATAGTGCGTAACTAGGAGCTGTTACTAGGTTATTATGTACCATCTGTATGGGTTTAAGAGATAATTCAAGATGATGGAGTAGTAGAGAAGAAGTGGAGAAAGGGTTAATTTTAGTGAAGTGTTGGAGCATGCAGAAGCTAAGAAGGAAAGCCGCAACCACGGCTAGGAGAGCAAGGCGCGACAGAGGAAGATTTCGTCAGGAAGCGGAGAAGGCAAAATCGCGGGCGCGGTATGGAGTGCCGCGATCACGGCCAAGGAGAAATTAGCTGGAGTGCTGATCAGCGCTTCTTTGTAGGGTTTAACTAGGAGTTGTTATCGGAGTTTTAGGTACCATTTGGATGAGTTTAGAGCATAATTGTAGAGAATGGAGTTGAGGAGTAGAAGTGTTGATTTGGTGGTTTGGAAGAGCTTAAATGAAGACTTAAGAAGAAGGAAGAGAAAGCCACGTGAGAAGACCAAAGAAGGAGCTGAAGAAAAGCTACAGTGGTTTTTTCCGCGATCGCGGAAATCACCACCGCGGTCGCGGAGCAACACGAGGCGAAGACAAGAGCAACAACAAAGATCCGCGGTCGCGAAAGCCCTTGCCGCGGTCGCGGAAAAACCGAAGACGCGAGAGCTTTACAGTAACTTTTCCGCGGTCACGGAAATTCCTCCGCGGTCGCGGAAGACTGTTCATCAGACGCGCGCGAGAAGTTTCATCCGAAGATTTTGTTTTACTTTATTTCCTTTGCTTTTATTTCTTTGGATTCGTTAGTTTATTTTATTTCCTTTTAGATATTATTTCCTATCTTTAGTTTTAGGTTTTGCTAGGGTTTTATAACCTATTAGTTAGCACCCTCTTTTCATCATTGAGGGATTATTCAGTTTACGTTCAGTTTTTTCCTTTGAGTTTTTGTGTTTCAAGACTATGAAGAACTAAGCAACCTTTGCTTAGTCCGACGATTGAAGTCTTCGTTTGCATTTGATTGTGAGATTATAACTCTATTTCTTTTCCTTTGATTATATCTCTTCTCTTTGTGCTTATTCCTATTGATTCTTGCTGATTTGACTGGCCTGATCATCTAGTTGATATTAGTAATTGTCTATTGCTAGGGTTTGGATATTTCGGGTTGAAATTCCTTATCTTGTGTAGCAAACATGATATTCTAGGACTGGTTGGACTAGTTTATTGTGAAGAGAATTGATTATGTGTTAAATGCTGCGAGTTGTGGTGTTGCATGTATCCTGGTTAATTTCTATGCTTCCTGCTGCTATTGTTCTAAATCTTGATAGTTTCTTGTGCGTTCGATAGTTAGGGTTATCAGGACTAGTTGGACTGATAACTATTTCAGAATAGGGACAGGAATATTCATAGGAAGGAATAAAGATAATCTAGGATCAATCAATCAAATGAATGGTGGATATTTGTCTGGCTAAGTTACTTTTCTCAATTGATTACAACTCTTTGCTTTTATTTACTTTGTTATTTGCAAACAAAACCAAACCCCCCCCCCCCCCCCTTTGTAACCTTTGGCGTACACTTTTGCACTTAGAAAGATTGCTACCTCCCTGTGGGATTCGACCATTCCTTGTCTACTATACTTGGTTAGGTTTTTAAGGATTTACTTTGATAAGGCATAACGACTTTAGCCTCGTCAAATTTGGCGCCGTTGCCGGGGAGGCAAGTTTTAATTTTTCTTTGTGTTTGTTTGTGTGCCAACTTTTGTGTGGACCTATCTTATGGTCCACACCCGTGCTACTAACTCTCCACTTCTAGCTTGTGATACAGAAATCGAGAGAACATTCTCTAGGAACCGTATGATAAACAGAGCATTGTGTTTTGATAATCCGTGTTTCGAGATGGCTGAGGAACAACCGACTTTGAGGCAGCTGACTGCCCCGAATCTATAGTAGTAACCGTTTGCTGTGCAGTTCCCTGAATTGGCTGATGGCGTAAACTTTGAGCTGAAATCTGGGTTAATTCACTTACCACCCCACTTCCATGGGATGAGTGGAGAAGACCCCAACAAGCACCTTTCAGAATTTCACGTTGTCTGCACCAGCATGAAGCCACGAGGCGTTACTGAGGACCAGATCAAGTTGAGGGCCTTTCCTTTCTCTCTAAAGGATGCGGTCAATGACTGGTTCTATTATTTGGCCCCAGGAAGCATAGACACATGGGCTAAGATTAAGAATGCCTTCTTGAAGAAGTACTTCCATGCGACCAAGCTCAACAGCCTGAAGAGGAGCATCGACAATATCGAACAGCAGGCTGCTGAGACGTTGTACGAGTACTACGAGAGGTTTAAGATGCTGATTTCTAGCTGTCCCTACCATGGGTATTCAGACCAAGACCACGTACTTTATTTGTACGGTGGCCTTCTTGACGACGAGCGTAGGATGGTGAATGCAGCCTGTGGTGGGAACATTTTGAACAAGACACTGGCTGCAGCATTCGATGTATTCTTTGAGCTATCTGAGGGCCCAAGACAGTTCAACAAGAGGGAGAGCGCCCAATCAGTCATGGCTGCAGACTCTCAGCCATCGTCCTCACTAATTTCTGAGATGGCTGAGATGAAGGAGATGATGAGGAGATACATGATGAATGATGGCCAACAACAAGTCAAGTCTTGTGGGATATGCTATGACACGATGCATCCTACTGATGCATGTCCCACGCTGCAGGAACCCACTGCTGAAGTAAATGCTATTGGAGGTTTTGGTCCTCCTAGACCAAGATATGACCCGTACTCCAACACTTACAATCCAAGGTGGAGGGATCACCCTAATTTGAGATACGGGAATCAACAGAACCCTCCTCAAGGCCAAGATAATCAAGAGTATCACCAGAGGCCACCACAGTTCCTACCGTGCCCACAATAATTTCAGCAGCCTAGGGGTCAATAACAACAATTTAGAGATCAATATGACCCAAGACCTCAAGGCCATAGCTCAAGTTCATCTATGTCCGGTGATGACATGATCAATTCTCTCACCCAAAGCGTATCGACGTTGGCTAGCACTGTGACCTCGATGGGGTCACAAATTCAAGCGGTGGTCCAGCAACATAAGTCTCTATCTCAGAATGTAACAACGTTGGCCAACACTATGGTCCAACAAAATCAAGAGATGCGGTCAAGTATTCAGAACTTGGAGAAGCAAGTGGGGCAGATCTCCGTTGCAGTGAGCAAGCTGGAAGCCCGGGACTCGAGAAAACTACTATCTCAAACGGTAGTAAACCCGAGGGAGAACGTATGTGCCATGACGCTGAGGAGCGGAACACAAGTAGATGAAGCTCGTGGCCAACAGAAAGAAATCCGTGAGCGCGGAGAAAAAGGCCGCGACCGCGGAATTGCTCCTGGAGCCGAGACAAAAATCGGCGATTTTCTGCGACCGCGGACAGATTTCCGCGATCGCGGAAAAGTTCCTGGGGACGATGACTTTTACGACGAAAATCCGCTACCACGGACAGAAATCCGCGATCGCGGAAATCCCCCTGGAGCCCCAAACCCTTTCGAAGCTGACCACGATGATTATGTTTGCCCTAACTTTCCTCCGCTCAGTTCATTAAAGCCACCCGCTCCCTTTCCTGAGGCTCTGAAGGACACCAGAAAACTGGAGAATGACAAGGAGCTATTTGAGACCTTCAGCAAGTGCGAGGTAAATATCCCTTTGATCAAACTCGTTAAAAGCATTCCTCGCTATGCAAAATTCTTGAAGGAGTTGTGCAAGATAAAGAAAAAGAAAGCGGTGAAAGAGAAGAAGAATGTCAAAGTCAGTGAAAATGTCTTCGCTATGCTGCAAAAGCGGTTGCCTAAGAAGTGCAGTGACCCAGGCATGTTCACTATTCCCTGCAAGATAGGTGGCACCATGTTCGATAAAGCTATGCTGGATTTGGGTGCCTCTATCAATGTTTTGCCTCTCTCGCTGTACGAGTCTTTAGAGGTTGGGCCATTACAGAAGACGGGGATTGTGATCCAACTGGTGTATAATTCCTATGTATATCCCAAGGGAGTTGTGCATGATGTGTTGGTAGAAGTTGATAAATTGATTTTCCATGCGGACTTCTTTGTGATGGATACGAGGCAAGACAAAAATGTAGCCCCTGTGATGCTGGGAAGGCGTTCATGAACACGGCGAACACAAAGATTGATGTGAGCAGTGGTTCGCTCACAATGGAGTTTGACTGGGTAAGGGTCGGTTTCAACATAGACGATGCAAAGAGACACCCTCATGATGGTAACCCCGAGTGTTCGGTTGATGTGAGCAACCCAAGTTGAGTTGGAGAGCACTGTAACACCCCCAAATATTCCCTTGAAAGTATTACCGCCAGTGACCTCAGATTACACATCTGGGGTCACCCAAGACTTAACCATTTGATTACAACCATATAATAATACAAAACGTTATTAAATATCATAAATATTATTTAAACCAAAGTCACGGTTTTACAACGGTCAACACCAAATACAACCAAATACAGAATTGTTTCAATACAGCGGAAGTCTTTAAAATGAATAAATATCCCGAAGGGTCTTGATCTGTGCGATCTCACGCCTAGGATTTTCAACCTTGGAAAACACTTTAAATCACCCTCTGCCTTCATCATCGAGTACTAGCCTTCACGGAAAGGGAGTTTACCTGATGTGCCGTATGAGACGGATGACACCAGCCAACCATGCAAATGGAATAAACCGGTTGGTTAGTCTAATGAAAGACTATGCAAGGGAGAAAATAGAAAAAGTTCTAAGTAGTCGTGTTAGGTTATACCCATCGCTTCTCGAATAAAAGCCGATGACGATAGTAAACCTCAACACTTCTACGGAAAGATACGAAACGGTATGAACAAGAGAAGACTCCAAAAGATTGAGTCTTATGGGAACGTATGAAGAGAAGACTCCAAAAGATTGAGTCTTTCGGGAAGATATGACAAGTGTTTGGGAACGTTATAGTTTCACACAAGAGTTTAAAATGACTTGATCATTTCGGTCCACGACCAACCTCACCGCGCAATGCGAATCCAGATTGGAAAGAAGACTTACTCTAACCGAAGTCTGAGCGGGTTCAAAGTTGTACTTCTCGCCCGAATGTTCATTAATTATGTGCACAACCGCACTTATCTTATTTAATGACAAAGCGCATATTTACGTTAAAGCTTTTAGGGTATATAATCTCATCACGAGAGATGTATGGGGAATTAAAAAGATTAATACAGAGATTCTGAATACGCCAATGCGTCTTGCTTACAGAACGAGGGTTGGGAAAATTACCCAAATACCCTTACTAAAATTGAGGGGTATTACATCACTACCCCCTTAAAAAAAAGTTTCGACCCCGAAACTTGGCCGAAAACAGCTCGAAAATGAGGGATATTACACCACCGCCCCCTTAAAAAGGTTTCGACCCCGAAACTAGGCCGAAAACAGCTCGGGAAAACGTCCTTGCATATCAGACTTCGTCTTCCAGGTTTCCCAAGTAACCTCTTCAGATCCAAACTTGGACCAGAGAATCCGTAATAATGGTACCACTTTGTTTCGCAAGTGTTTCTCGCGGCGTTCGAGAATACGCACATGTATCTCCTCGTAGGTACCATTTGCCTGAATCTCGATGTCTTTATAACTCAGCACATGAGACACATCTGGCACGTACTTTCTCAGCAAAGACACGTGAAACACGTTATGCACTGGATGCGCCGATGGCGGAAATGCTAAACGATATGCTAGAGTCCCCACTCTGTCAAGGATCTCAAACGGTCCCATGTAGCGAGGGTTAAGCTTCCCACGCTTGTCGAACCTGAACACACCCTTGGATGGCGAAACTCTGACAAACACCTTATCATCAACCTCAAACTCGAAATTCTTGCATTTCAGATCTGTGTAAGACTTCTGTCGACTCTGAGCTGTCAACATCCTCTGTCTGATCAAAGCAATGTTCGAGGCAGTCCTTTCGACCAACTCCGGTTCGAGCAAAACCTTGTCGGCATTTTCATCCCAACAAATTGGAGATCTGCACTTCTGACCGTACAAACCCTCGAATGGAGCCATCTTAATGGTAGAATGCCAGCTATTGTTGTACGTGAATTCATTCAGACTTAAGCTGTTCTCCCAGCTGATCGGACGATCTAGTACGCAAGCTCTTAGCATATCTTCCAGTGTCTGGATGGTCCTCTCAGACTGTCCACCCGTCTGAGGATGAAACGCAGTACTAAACCTCAACTTAGTTCCCATGGCCTTGTAAAGTTCCTTCCAGAATCTCGACATGAGTCGGCCGTCACGATCCGATACAATGGTTTTTGGTGTGCCATGCAAACGGACAATCTCGTGTAGGAATACTTCTGATAGCTTCTGGGTTCCCCATGTTGACTTGATAGCCACGAAATAAGCACTATTCGTGAGCCTGTCAATGATTACCCATATAGCATCCTTCTGACTCTGAGTCTTCGGCAACCCCGTGACGAAGTCCATAACAATATCCTCCCACTTCCACTCTGGCACTGGGAGAGGTAGCAATTCGCCACCTGGTCTACGGTGTTCTATCTTGACCTTCTGACAAGTCAAGCATTTCGTCACAAATTCTGCCACGTCCCACTTCATATTGGGCCACCAGAATTTCTTCCTGAGGTCTTTGTACATTTTACTAGATCCTGGATGTACAAAATAAGCTGACGAATGGGCCTCCTTCATCACCAACTGGCGAAGGCCAACTATGTCAGGCACACAGATCCGGTCTTGAAACCAGAGTGATCCATCATCTTGAATCACGAATCCGGGAGCTTTCCCATCCATCACTTCACTGCTTATCTTGACCAAGATCACATCATCAATCTGCTTCTCCTTGAACTGATCTAGTAGCGTAGCCTGAATCTCCAACATACTCAGGCATCCTCGACGTTGATCGTACAAGACGTCAATCTCGCACAATCCTTGGTTCAGTTTGGTCTGAGCGGTGAGTAGAGCTATTATGGTCTCGTGTGGCGTCTTACGGCTCAATGCATCGGCCACTACGTTCGCCTTGCCCGGATGATACAACAACTCGATGTCGTAGTCTTTGAGTAGCTCCAACCAGCGACGTTGTCTCATATTCAACTCCTTCTGAGTGAACACATACTTGAGACTCTTATGGTCGGTAAAGACCTGGAACCTAACACCATAGAGGTAGTGCCTCCAAATCTTCAACGCGAAAACCACAGCCGCTAACTCTATATCATGCGTCGGATAGTTTGCTTCATAGGTCTTCAACTGCCGAGATGCGTACGCAATAACCTTTCCTTTTTGCATTAGTACACATCCTAACCCATGCTTTGAAGCGTCACTATATACCACATAACCATCGGTTCCTTCCGATAGCGCTAAAACTGGCGTGGATGTCAGACACTTCTTCAAGTTCTGAAAACTGGCCTCACACTTGTCGTCCCATATGAACTTCTTATGGACCTTGCGGAGTAAACCGGTCATTGGTAGAGCGATCTTTGAAAATCCCTCCATGAACCGTCTGTAATAACTTGCAAGTCCCAAGAAACTGCGCACCTCCTTCACATTCTGAGGTCGTTTCCAGTTGGCTACCGCTTTAATCTTCTGAGGGTCGACCATAACCCCATCCTCATTGATCACAGGGCCTAAGAAAGCCACTTCCTTGATCCAAAAATCACATTTAGACAATTTCGCATACAGCTAATTTTGACTAAGGACTGACAAGGTGATACGAAGATGCTCCTCGTGAGTCTCCTCGATCGGGGATAAGATCAGGATATCATCGATGAAGACCACCACGAACTTATCCAGGTACTGGTGGAAACATCTATGCATCAGATCCATGAAGACTGTCGGAGCATTAGTTCGCTCAAATGGCATGACTACGAACCCGTAGTGCCCATACCTTGTCCGGAAAACAGTCCTCGGAATATCTTCCTCACGAATCCTGAGTTGATGGTAACCAGATCTCAGATCGATCTTGGAAAAGACTTTTGCTCCCTGTAGTTGATCCAACAGATCATCAATCCTAGGCAACGTATACTTATTCTTGATCATAACCTTGTTCAACTCTCGATAGTTGATCAGCGCTACTTTGTAGGGTTTAACTAGGAGTTGTTACCGGTGTTTTGGGTACCGTTTGGAGATGTTTAGAGCATAATTTTGGAGTATGGATTTGAGAATTAGAAGTGTGGATATGGTGGTTTTGAGAAGCTTAATTGAAGACTTAATGAAGATGGAGAAGAAAGCCATTGAGAAGACCAGAGAAGACGAAGAAGGAAGAGCTGGGAAGCTACAGAAGCTTTTCCGCGGTCGCAGAATTCACCGCCGCGGTCGCGGAACGAAGACGGAGCGAAGAAGTGCAAACCCGAGGATCCGCGGTCGCGGAAGCCCAAGCCGCGGTCGCGGAAAAATCAAACAGTGAGAGCAACAGTAAGATTTCCACGGTCGCGGAAATTCTTCTATGGTCAAGGAAATCCCTTCATCAGACGCGCTGAAGAGTTTCGTCCGAAGATCCGAGTTTTACTTTATTTTATTTATATTTTCTTTTATTTCTTTTATTCCTTTTTATTTCCTTTTGGAAAGATTTTATTTTCTATCTTAGGTTTAGCTAGGTTATTTAAACCTAGTTCCTAGCAGGCACTATTATCGTTTTTCTTAGAATCGTTCATTGTTCAGTATATTTTTCCCTTTGAGTTTTTGTTTCAATACTATGAAAAACTAAGCAACTTTTGCTTAGTCCGACGATTGAAGCCTTCATTTGATATATGATTGTGAGGTTATAATTCTATTCATATTCCTTTGGATTATATCTTTTCTCTTGAGCTTATTCCTATGGATTCTTATTGATTTGACTGGATTGATCACCTAGTTGATATTAGTAATTGTCTATTGCTAGGGTTTGGATATTTCGAGTTGAAATCCCTTATCTTGTGTAGCAACCATGATATTCTAGGACTAGTTGGACTAGTTTATTTTGAAAGAGAATTGATTATGTGTTAAATGTTGCGAGTTGTGGTGTTGCATGTATCCTGGTTAATTCTTATGCTTCCTGCTGCTATTGTTCTAAATCTTGATAGTTTCTCGTGCGTTCGATAGTTAGGGTTGCCAGGACTAGTTGGACTGGTAACTATTTCAGAATAGGGACAGGAATATTCATAGGAAGGAATAAAGATAATCTAGGACCAATCAATTAAATGAATGGTGGATATTTTTCTGGCTAAGTACTTTTTCCCAATTGATTACAACCTTTGCTTTACTTACTTTGTTTATTTGCAACCAACCAACCAACAAACCCCCCCTTTGTTACTTTGACATACTAATTTACACTAAGAAAGATAACTCCTCCCTGTGGGATTCGACCCTTGCTTGCCTATTCTACTAGTTTAGGTTTTTAAGGATTTACTTTGATTGGGCATCACGACTTTAGCCTCTGTGAAATTGGCGCCGTTGCCGGGGAGGCAAGTTTTGTTTTTTTCTTTGTGTGTGTTTGTGTGTCAATTTTTATGTGGACCTATCTTATGGTCCACACCCGTGTTACTGACATTCCATTATTAGATTTGATTCAGAGATTGAGAGAACAATTTCAAGAAATCGTGTGGCAGCCCGTACACAACTAGAGATGGCTGACGAAGCACAAACGTTGAGGCAATTGACTGCCCCGAATGTGCAGCAGCAATCGCTGGCTGTGCAATTTTCTGAGTTGGCAAATGGCGTAAATTTCCAGCTGAAGTCCGGGTTGATCCACTTACTCCCCCACTTCCATGGGATGAGTGGAGAAAACCCCAACAAACATCTTTCTGAGTTCTATGCCGTCTGCACCAGCATGAAGCCAAAAGGCGTGACTGAGGACCAGATCAAGCTGAGGGCCTTTCCTTTCTCTCTAAAGGATGCGGCCAATGATTGGTTCTACTATTTGCCTCCAGGAAGCATAGACACATGGGCTAAGATGACGAAAGCCTTCCTGGAGAAGTACATCCCTACTACAAAGCTCAACAGTTTGAAGAGGAGCATAAGCAACATTGAACAGCAGGCTGCTGAGTCATTGTATGAGTACTACGAGAGGTTCAAGAGGATGACTTCTAGCTGCCCCTACCATGGGTATTCAGACCAAGACCTCGTACTTTATTTGTATGGTGGACTTCTTGACGAGGAGCGTCGAATGGTGAATGCAGCATGCGGAGGAAACATCTTGAACAAGACGCCAGCTAAAGCGTATGAGGTTTTCTTTGAGATATCTGAGGGCTCAAGACAGTTCAATAAGAGGGTGGGCGCCCAATCAGTCAGAGCTGCGGACTCTCAGCCCAATGCTTCAATACTTTCTGAGATGGCTGAGATGAAGGAGATGATGAGGAGGTACATGATGAAGGGTGGCCCGCAGCAAGTCAAGTCTTGTGGGATATGCTATGACACGATGCATCCTACTGATGCATGTCCCACGCTGCAGGAGCCCACTGCTGAGGTGAATGCCATTGGAGGATACGACCCTTCAAGGCCAAGATATGACCCGTACTCCAACACGTACAATCCAGGGTGGAGAGATCACCCCAATCTGAGATACGGGAATTAGCAGAGTACTCCTCAAGGCCAGGAAAATCAAGAGTATCAACAGAGGCCTCCACAATTCGTACCGCGCCCATAACAATATCAGCAGCATTGGGGTCAACAACAACAATATAGAGCTCCATATGACCAAAGACCTCAAGGCCAGAGCTCCAGTTCACCCATGTCCGTTGATGACATGATCCGGACCCTCACCCAGAACGTATCAGCGTTGACAAGCAATACAGCCCAACAAATTCAGTCCATCGCGCAGACCGTATCAACGTTGGGAAATACCATGGTCCAACAAAATCAAGAAATACGGTCGAGTATTCAGAACTTGGAGAAGCAAGTGGGGCAAATCTCCATCGTAGTGAGCAAGTTGGAAGCCCGGGACTCGGGAAAACTACCATCTCAAACGGTAGTAAACCCGAGGGAGAACGTATGCGCCATGACGCTGAGGAGCGGAGCATAAGTGGAAAATGGTCGAGCTCAGCAGAAGGTTTTCCGCGACCGCGGAGAAGAAGGCCGCGATCGCGGATTTCTTCCTGGAGAAGAGGGAAAAATCGACGCTTTTCCGCGACCGCGGACAGATTTCCGCGATCGCTGAAAAGTTTCTGCTGAGGAAGATTTAATTAATGATTTCCGCGACCGCGGAGAGGACATATGCGACCGCGGAAAATCCCATGCTGCCTCTGACGATGTAGAAGTCATCCATGATGCCTATGTGCGCCCCAGCTTCCCTCCGCTCAGTACATTGAAGCCCCCGCTCCCTTTTCCGAGGCATTGAAGGACACCAGAAGGATGAAGAACAACAAGGATTTATTTGAGACCTTCAACAACTACGAGGTAAATATTCCTTTGCTCAAACTTGTCAACAATATCCCTCGCTATGCCAAATTCTTGAAGGAGCTGTGCAAAATAAAGAAAAAGAAAGCAGTGAAGGAGAAAGAGAAGGACAAGGTCAATGAGAATGTATCCGCTATGCTGCAAAAGCGGTTGCCCAAGAAGTGCAGTGATCCGGGCATGTTCACTATTCCCTGCAAAATAGGGGGCACCATGTTTGAAAAAGCCATGCTGGATTTGGGTGCCTCCATCAATGTGTTGTCTCTTTCACTTTACGAGTCTATAGAGGTCGGGCCATTAGAAAAGACAAGGATTGTGATCCAGCTAGCGGACAATTCCTATATGTATCCAAAAGGAGTGGTGCAGGATGTGCTGGTAGAAGTAGATAAGCTAATCTTCCCTGTGGACTTTTTTGTGATGGATACGAGGCAAGACAAACACGCAGCCCCTGTGATGCTAGGAAGGCCGTTTATGAACACGGCAGGTACGAAGATTGATGTGAGCAGCAGTTCGCTCACAATGGAATTTGACGGGGTGAGGGTCGGATTCAGCATAGATGATTCAAAGAGACACCCTCCTGATGGAGACCCCAAGTGTTCAATTGATGTGAGCAACCCAAGTTGATGAGAGAGCACCAAGTCGAGCCACGACAATAACTAAGGCGCTGCTAGGAAGGCAACCCGAGGTATGTATCTCTTTCCTTGTCTTTTCATTCCATGTCTTTAGTTGTTTTTGTTTTATCCTGTGTTTTTGTTTGTGCTTTTGTTTTTGTTTTTGCTTTAGACTAACATGCAGGTAGGAGCCCGAGCAAAATTGAAGACGGTGTTTCTCGCACCAGAAACATTTCCGCGGGCGCGGAAAAACCACTATAAGTCTCCTCAACCTGGAAAAAAAACACGAAAAAAAAGGTTCTATCGAAGCCTACTGTCCGATTTTACATTGAGAGATGGTGTGCATCATGCTGCCAAGGAGGAGACATTCGCCCCACGTTTTTATTTGGCAACGATGATGGCCCAACATTCGACAACTGAGGAGGAGGAACACCAGAGCCCACACCACGATTACATCTGGGCTCCATTTTTGTGTTCGTTAAAGGCCGTGCAACTCCGATTCCTTTGATGTACCACTACACCTTACAGTGGGTTTATTTGGTTGCACGGTAGAGTTTGAGTTTGAAGACCGCCGCAACACCAGTGACATGTTCTTTTATTGATATACCGCCAGCACCACCTTCCGTGTCCAAGCCAACTCAGCGACGTTTGTGAGTTATTTTTCGCCTTTCCATGTGCTTCATCTTTTTTGTCTTTCATTACATTGAGGACAATGCAATGTTTAAGCATGGGGGAGTGTTCTATACTTGCTAGTCGTCTGAGGAGGAAAAGAAAAAAATAATGAAAAAATAAAAAAGTCAAAAATTGAAAAAAGACATGAATAAATCCTAGGATAAGTCGAAAACCCGAAAGGGCGGCTTAGGTAATAAGCAGGTGGCTTGGACCAGCATTAGGCTGGGGTAATAAGAGGTCAAGAGTGATGTGAGTTTTATGTGAGCCCATCTATTGAAAAATGAATTGAGTGGCTTGGTGAAAACCCGAAAGGGCGCCTTGGCAAAATGAGTGAAAAGAAGAAGAGTGATTATTAGGATTCCTCATTTTTCCTGGCGTGGTGACATAAGAAGAGGTGTTATAAGGAGGATTCGGGTAGGTCACTCTGGGAGTGATAAGGAGTTAGATGGAGGCTAGGATTAGATGTTTATTCACTCTATGGTGTTCGGGATAAGCTTGGGGGAAGTACTCTGCTTTCCTTTAAGCTTGTGTTGTGTGTTGTGTTGTGCTTATTGTGTTGGTGCCTTGGAGTTTCATGTTTAGGTGCAGTTCTTAGTGGAGAAAGTTTTGCCATGTTTCCTGAAACCTTGAGGATTTGATTGAAGGAGTAGGTTTATATTAGCTTACTCAAGGACGAGCAAAGTTTAAGCATGGGGGAATTTGATCAGCGCTACTTTGTAGGGTTTAACTAGGAGTTGTTACCGGTGTTTTGGGTACCCTTTGGAGATGTTTAGAGCACAATTGTGGAGTATGGAGTTGAGAAGTAGAAGTGTGGATATGGTGGTTTTGAGAAGCTTAATTGAAGACTTAATGAAGATGGAGAAGAAAGCCATTGAGAAGACCAGAGAAGACGAAGAGATGGGAAGCTACATAAGCTTTTCCACGGTCGCGGAATTCCCCTCCGCGGTCGCGGAATGAAGACGGAGCGAAGAAGTGCAAACCCGAGGATCCGCGGTCGCGGAAGCCCAAGCCGCGGTCGCGGAAAAATCAAACAGCGAGAGCAACAGTAAGATTTCCGCAGTCGCGGAAATTCTTCCGCGGTCGCGGAAATCCCTTCATCAGACGCGCTGAAGAGTTTCATCCGAAGATCCGAGTTTTACTTTATTTTATTTCTATTTTCTTTTATTCCTTTTCATTTCCTTTTGGAAAGATTTTATTTTCTATCTTAGGTTTAGCTAGGTTATTTAAACCTAGTTCCTAGCAGCCACTATTATCGTTTTTCTTAGAATCGTTCATTGTTCAGTATATTTTTCCCTTTGAGTTTTCGTTTCAAGACTATGAAGAACTAAGCAACTTTTGCTTAGTCCGACGATTGAAACCTTCATTTGATATATGATTGTGAGGTTATAATTCTATTCCTATTCCTTTGGATTATATCTTTTCTCTTGAGCTTATTCCTATGGATTCTTATTGATTTGACTGGATTGATCACCTAGTTGATATTAGTAATTGTCTATTGCTAGGGTTTGGATATTTCGAGTTGAAATCCCTTATCTTGTGTAGCAACCATGATATTCTAGGACTAGTTGGACTAGTTTATTATGAAAGAGAATTGATTATGTGTTAAATGTTGCGAGTTGTGGTGTTGCATGTATCTTGGCTAATTCTTATGCTTCATGCTGCTATTGTTCTAAATCTTGATAATTTCTCGTGCGTTCGATAGTTAGGGTTGCCAGGACTAGTTGGACTGGTAACTATTTCAGAATAGGGACATGAATATTCATAGGAAGGAATAGAGATAATCTAGGACCAATCAATCAAATGAATGGTGGATATTTGTCTGACTAAGTACTTTTTCCCAAATGATTACAACCTTTGTTTTACTTACTTTGTTTATTTGCAATCAACCAACCAACAAACCCCCCCCCCCCTTGTTACTTTGACATACTAATTTACACTAAGAAAGATAACTCCTCCCGGTGGGATTCGACCCTTGCTTGCCTATTCTACTAGTTTAGGTTTTTAAGGATTTACTTTGATTGGGCATCACGACTTTAGCCTCTGTCAATAGTCGATACAAAGTCGGAACCATCCTTCTTCTTGACAAACAAGACCGGAGCGCCCCAAGGTGATGCACTCGGCCTTATATACCATTTCTCAAGAAGGTCCTCGAGTTGCTTCTTCAACTCTTGCATCTCTGCTGGAGCCATCCGATACGGTGCTTTAGAAATTGACGCGGTACCGGGCTCGAGATAAATAGTGAACTCCACGTCACGATTAGGGGGTAAACCAGGAATCTCCTCCGAAAAGATGTCCGGATACTCACATATGACAGGAATATCAAGAACTGAAGTCTCATCCCTCTTGGGCTTATCAAAATAGCACAGGTACCCGACACAACCTTGTCGAAGTAGGTTACACGCAACTATCGCATTGATGAGCTTTCCGTTATCAGCGTCATTACGACCCTTGAACTTGCATATAAACTGGCCCCCAGATGAAACTGTCACAGTCCTTGAGCTAAAATCGATTACCGCCTCATGACGCGTCAGCCAATCCATCCCGAGAATAATGTCGTATGGAGCCATGGCTATACAGATCAAATCCGCTTCGAACTTTCGACCTTGAATAGTAATTGGAAATTCTGACAGACGCTTGGTTCCTACCAACTGTTCACTATTTGGGAGATTCACCATAAAAGGCTCGCAAGTCTCATTGCACACTAAGCCTAGCTTACTCACACAATTCTCCAAAATGAAAGAATGAGTGGCACCCGAATCAAACAATATACACACAGAAGTAGAATGGAGGTATAGAGTACCTTGAGCAATTAGAGCATTAGGTTCGTCAGCCTCACGCATCTCGTAAAGTCGTTGACCCTGACCTCCAGAAGCAGCTGGGGCTTTCCCCTTATTTTGGGCAGTTGTCTGTGTCGAAGGGCTAGGAGTCTCCACCGGCTTGAATCGGGGTCGGTTGTTATGACTAACAGACCCTTACTGTGACTCAGCTCCTTTCTGCCTCCTTTGCGGACAAAACATCTGCAAGTGCCCCTCCTTCCCGTAGGCAAAACACGTCCTCTTCTCCTTTGGACACTCATTGCTCTTATGCCCCGACGTGCCACAGTTATAACACTGGATCAGATTCTTGCCCTGCCCCGAGCGTTCAGTAAAACCTGCCTGAGTGGCCTCCGTTCTAGCCCGGTCAGACTTGGCAAAATTTGACGGTGGCGCGGGTCGCTTGAACCCATTAGCCTGAGGCTGGCTCTGCGCCGGTCTCTGGCGATTGCGCTTCTTCGCCGACTCCTCTAGTGTCACCTTCAACTTATAGGTGGCATCCACATACTGCTCTAGAGTAGAGCATCAGTGGCGCACCATCAGTGGCTTGATGTCTGGGTTCATCCACTCGTAGAAATGCCAAATCTTCTGCTCTTCACTGGACACTTCCGGCCCAGCATACTGCAACAGGTGATTAAACTTGGCCGCAAGCTCAGTCACCTTCAACCCATCCGTCTTCGGATACAGGAACTCCTTATGTTTCTCCTCCCTCATAGCACGGGAAAAGAAACGGTCGGTCATCTTTGTCTTAAACATTCCCCAGTTCAAATCAGGATGATCAGCTAGACCAGTGCTTTCCCACCATTCGCTAGCCACCTCCTTCAGTTAAAGGGAAGCAATATGCACTTTTTCAGCTTCAGTGCACTCGACGTTTCTGAACAACCTCTCCATGTGTGAGAACCAATATACCACTTTGACTGGTTCCCCCTTGCCATCATAGCTGTCAGGCCTCATAGAACTAATGGCCTTCAATGCTCGACCATAATTCCCTATATTCCTGACGGCATCATCCTAGGGCACATGAATAACTGGCTCCTCGAATCCAGGGATAACTTGAGGAATCGGCACACCCTGTGCATGTGGTGCAATTGGCCGCATTATATCGGTGACCGCTTGCATGACGATCCCCCGAATAGCCTCTATAGCCGCAGCGTCAAATACCACTTGAGGATTAGCCCGCACTTGACCATTGTCGACGGGGTTGTTGTGAGAGACGGACTCTCTCTCTTCCCCCTGGTTTGCAGCGCTTCTCATATTCCTCCTGGGGTCGTTACTCGGCCCAGCACCAGCACGAATAGTATTTCTTGTGTTCACCATCTGTTTACCGATCAATTTCCCAAGTATTTCACAACATTAATATCATATTATTAAAATGCACAACGCATAGAATAGACTCGGAATAGATCAACTGGTAAACTTTTATTGATGCAGTGAACTGAAACTGAGTTCGATAAGTTTTTACAAAAGCCCTCCTAAACGAAAAGACAAAATTGCTAGGAGGCTACAACTCTAACGAAACGAAACCAAACAACTAGAAAAAGAAATCACTAAGGCACAACACTGTCCTTCTTCATGGTGCCCTGATGAGTTTCCTATACCCTGTGGACCTCTGACATCTTCTCTTCGGAAGTGGACTGTCCTCGGGTTCCGGTGTCGGACTCCTTGACCTACTAGGGCTCGGAGCACACGGCTCTTCCCTAGGTCTCGGTACCCTTGGTCCTTCTCTGGACACAGGAACACTCAGCCCCTCCTCAGCTATTGGTGGGTAACAAAACTCCTCAAGGAACCCTGGTTGGAAGTCTGCCCTATTCACCTCGTATTGAGGGTTGAGTAGCAGCTTGGCCTGTCGGATGTTCTCTTGGAGCTCGTGGACGTCCTCTAGCATACGGGAGAGACCAAGTTTTGTCTCGTAAGTCCTCTCCTCCATATCGTACAAGGCGTTCGTCCACTCCTCCATACGCTCAACCAGCACTCGGGGCCTCGGCCTGGCCTGTTGGGTCGGGACCACCCTCGGGGCACCCATCGATTCCCAAGGCCTTGCCCTCATGCAAGCACGTTCAGCCAACTCTTCCACCTGGCGACGAGCCTCCGAGGAAGCCATCTCACTCTGATGAAGCGCGTACCGAGAAGCAGGGCTCACCCTCGGCCCTCTCGGAGTAGGGATAAATTGCGGGTCCTTTGGTGCATCCAGCGGCCCGTACCTCCTCTTGTTGGTACCCGAAATCCCAAGTGCCTCCCAAGCGGCTGGGGACAACGGCGTATACTCCTCATCAAGCGGCAACTCTGGACTCGGGAAAATGAACTGCATCCCCGGGTCCTCACTGTCCTCAAGCAAGTGCTCAAGGCCATTAGATTCGTAGCCGAACTCCTCGAGGTCCTCTTCCTCCGGATCTTCCTCCTCTTCCGGGTCTTCCTCTGGATCCTCATCCACCTCGAAGTCGTCGTCGTAGTATCCTCCATGATACTCCGTCGGCTCCTCCTCCTCTGTGTCCTCCCTCGGGTCTGCCTTAGGCTCTACCTCGGGAACCCTTGCCCCGTCGGACACCAACACTACCGACTCCTCGAGTACGGTCTTCACCACCTCGGGTGGACAGCTTGGCTCCCCAACCTCCACACATGTAGGGGGAACCGGAAACTCAAGCCTAACTGGAGATGGCGGAACCACCTCGGCTTCCTTCCTACTTCTGAATTGTGATACGAAAGCGCCCATATCCTGCGAGGCGACGAGAAAAGATTTGTCTTTCTAAATATAGAAGCGAACTTACTATATCAGACTGGAAAGAAGGCACGACTTGAATGACAAAGATTTTAAAATAACACATTTTACTCAAGTATGATTTCATTCAAAATTTTCAACTTTTGGATTTAACCACACATTTCTCAACATGAGTAGAACACGGTTTATAAAAAATTTGTTTCAAGAAAAATGATTTGGAACCCAAACTCGTTTTAAAAAAAATTAGCTCTGATACCAAATCTGTAACACCCCCAAATATTCCCTTGAAAGTATTACCGCCAGTGACCTCATATTGCACATCTGGGGTCACCCAAGGCTTAACCATTTGATTACAACCATATAATAATACAAAACGTTATTAAATATCATAAATATTATTTAAACCAAAGTCACAGTTTTACAACGGTCAACACCAAATACAACCAAATACGGAATTGTTTCAATACAGCGGAAGTCTTTAAAATGAATAAATATCCCGACGGGTCTTGATCTGTGTGATCTCACACCTAGGATCTTCAACCTTGGAAAACTCTTTAAATCACCCTCTGCCTTCATCATCGCATACTAGCCTTCACGGAAAGGGAGTTTACCTGATGTGTCGTATGAGACGGATGAAACCAGCCAACCATGAAAAGGGAATTAGCCGGTTGGTTAGTCTAATGAAAGACTATGCAAGGGAGAAAATAGAAAAGGTTCTAAGTAGTCGTGTTAGGTTATACCCATCGCTTAAAAGCCGATGACGATAGTTAACCTCAACACTTCTACGGAAAGATATGAAACAATACGAACAAGAGAAGACTCCAAAAGATTGAGTCTTATGGGAACGTATGAAGAGAAGACTCCAAAAGATTGAGTCTTTCGGGAAGATATGACAAGTGTTTGGGAACGTTATAGTTTCACACAAGAGCTTAAAACGACTTGATCATTTGGGTCCACGACCAACATCACCGTGCAATGCGAATCCAGATTGGAAAGTAGACTTACTCTAACCGAAGTCCGAGCGGGTTCCAAGTTGTACTTCTTGCCTGAAGGTTCATTAATTATGTGCACAACCGCACTTATCTTATTTAATGACAAAGTGCACATTTACGTTAAAGCTTTTAGGGTATATCATCTCATCATGAGAGATGTATGGGGAATTAATCCCGATTGTCGGCACCAGCATGTGCACCTACCCTGAGTAAGGGTACATTCATGACCAGATAGTACTAGGGCAAAAATCATCCTAATACCAGTTATAAAGAAACGACTAGACCTCGCAAGGTACATAGCGTTCCTACGAATACTCGTTCTAACTACACAGTTAAAATCACACAACAATCCACATCAATACCATCACGGTAATAACAGGTATAATAGCGTTGTTTCTAGCCATATATACAACCTATTATAATATCATATTTTAATCACATCATTTATAAAATCTGTTCCCAAACGAAAACAACACTTCATTCCAATTTAATTAACAATCAAAGTAATTGATAACTAACAGAAATATGGAATGATAAGCAAGAGCGAACCGCCACTTGCCTTAATCTAGCTGACTTGCCGATAACGGGTTTCGGGATCTGGAAACTGGAATCGGATTACGAATTCCTACAACAACGACGAAACCCTAGGTTAGATACATTACGGACTAAATGAAACGAATGAAAACGACAAGAATCGAAAGGAATAAGCCTGAGTCGTGATCGTGGCTGTCCAAGCCACGATCGCGCTTGCCAGGGCAAGCCGCGGTCACGGTTTGGACTTCCGCGGTCGTGGAATTCTGGGCAGCTTCCGCGGTCGCGGAGTTCATACCCGCTATCGCGGATGCCTCCTTCTGACGCGACTCTAACTCGATTCGAGGCACACCGACGGCGAAGACGACGATGCTAGCCTCTCCTCCTTGCAATGCCACCACTTGCAGCTTCCAAAGGCACCACGGCGACCACCAAAAAGTCCGACAACAACTTTGGCGAGGCACGAACTCGAGCGACTTGAAAATGAGAGAAAGAGAGGTGGATTAAGTACGTTGTGGATGAGATTCCAGGCTTGTTCCGACCTCCTTTTATAGGACAAATGGAAGCCCAACGCCGAGAAGATGGATCGATCGGCCTCCCTCCAACGGCGAAGTTACACACGAGGCAAAATCCGAACCGGCGAAACGCGAGAGTTTCTGGAAGAAGACGATGAACAGGTTTCCGCGAACGCGGAAATTCTTCCGCGGTCGCGGAAATGCCGCGAACGCATCTGTGGCCTCTGGTCGTGGTTTTACTCGGGGTCTTTTGCTAGAATGTATTTTTAATCCTTTTTTAAAAATATTCTAATACCCAAACGTATATTATAACGTTCAAAAAGATTAATACAGAGATTCCGAATACGCCAACGCGTCTTGCTTAAAGAATGAGGGTTGGGAAAATTACCCAAATACCTTTACTGAAATTGAGGGGTATTACAAGCACCAAGTCGAGATACGACAATAACCAAGGCGCTGCTCGGTAGGCAACCCGAGGTATGAAATTCTTTTCTTGTCTTTTCCTTTCTAGTTTTTATTTTTGTTGTTTCGTTTTTGTTTTTAGACTAACTTGCAAGTAGGAGGCCCGAGCCAAAATTGAAGACGGTGTTCAAATACGCACCAGAAACTTTTCCACGGGCGCAGAAAATTTTCCGCGACCGCGGAAAAACCACTATAAGTCCCCTGCCCTGAAGAAAAAAAAAGTTTTACCGAAGCACAGATGTCCGACATTCACTTCGTGACCGGTGCGCATCATGCTGCCAAGGAGGAGACATTCGTCCCACATTTTTAGTTGGCACCGATGATGGCCCGACATTAGACAGTTGACGAGGAGAAACACCAGAGCCCACACCACGATTACATCTAGGCTCCTTTTCTGTGTTCATTGAAGGTCGTGCAACCCCGCTTCTTTGATGTACCACTACACCTTATAGTTGATTTATTTGGTTGCACGGTAGAGTTTGATTATGAAGACGCCGCAACACCAGCGACATGTGCTTTTATTGATATACCGCCAGCCCCCACATCCACATCCAGGCCACCTCGGCGATGGTTGTGAGTACTTTTCTGCTCTTCCCTGTGCTTCATCTTTTTTTCTTTCATTGAATTGAGGACAATGCAATGTTTAAGCATGGGGGTGCTCTATACTTGCTAGTCGTCTGAGAAGAAAAAGAAAAGAAAAAATGAAAAAGTCAAAAATAAGAAAAAAGACAAAAATAAATCCTGAGATAAGTCGAAAACCCGAAAGGGCGGCTTAGGTAATAAGCAGGTGGCTTGGACCAGCATTAGGCTGGGGTAATAAGAGGTCAAGAGTGATGTGAGTTTTTGTGAGCCCATCTATTGAAAAATGAAATGAGTGGCTTGGTGAAAACCCGAGAGGGCGCCTTGGCAAAATGAGTGAAAAGAAGAAGAGTGATTATTAGGATTCCTCATTTTTCCTGGCGTGGTGACATAAGAAGAGGTGATATAAGGAGGATTTGGGAAGGTCACTCTGGGAGGTATAAGAAGATAGATGGAGGCTAGGATTAGATATTTTTATTCACTCTATGGTGTTCGGGATAAGCTTGGGGGAAGTACTCTGCTTTCCTTTAAGCTTGTATGTTTTGTGTGTTGTGCGTATTGTGTTGGTGCCTTGGAGATTCATGTTTAGGTGCAATTCATAGTGGAGATAGTTTTACTGTGCTTCCTGAGACCTTGGGGATTTGATTGGAGGAGTAGGTTTCTATTAGCTTACTCGAGGACGAGCAAGGTTTAAGCATGGGGGAATTTGATCAGCGCTACTTTGTAGGGTTTAACTAGGAGTTGTTATCGGAGTTTTAGGTACCATTTGGATAAGTTTAGAGCATAATTGTAGAGAATGGAGTTGAGGAGTAGAAGTGTTGATTTGGTGGTTTGGAAGAGCTTAAATGAAGACTTAAGAAGAAGGAAGAGAAAGCCACATGAGAAGACCGAAGAAGGAGCTGAAGAAAAGCTACAGGAGTTTTTCCGCGGTCGCGGAGCAACACGAGGCGAAGACAAGAGCAACAACGAAGATCCGCGGTCGCGGAAAAACCGAAGACGCGAGAGCTTTACAGTAACTTTTCTACGGTCGCGGAAATTCCTCCGCGGTCACGGAAGACTATTCATCAGACACGCGCGAGAAGTTTCGTTCGAAGATGTAAGGCCCACAGCCTTAGAGACGCTGTCCCCATGCCAACCGAGAACTTCCCAGGAGGTCACCCATCCCAAGACTACTCCCGCCCTAGCACGCTTAACTTCCTAGTTCTTTGTCCTCACTTGAACCAGGAAAAGGAAGAGCTCTTGTTGACATGGGTAGCATTCTAATCCTTATAAAGGATTACAAATCCGGGGTATTACAATCACCCCCACTTAAACCCTTGACGACCTCGTCAAGGCCCGTCAAGTCCCAAAGACCACCCTCTAGGTCGAGCGACTGCCATCCAGGACAAGCCCACACGTAACCCAGAGTCGGCTCTAATACCATTTGTAAGGCCCACAGCCTTAGAAGCGCTGTCCCCATGCCAACCGGGAACTTCCCAGGAGGTCACCCATCCCGGTACTACTGCCGCCCTATGGTGTTCGGGATAAGCTTGGGGGAAGTACTCTGCTTTCCTTTAATCTTGTATGTTTTGTGTGTTGTGCGTATTGTGTTGGTGCCTTAGAGATTCATGTTTAGGTGCAATTCATAGTGGAGATAGTTTTACTATGCTTCCTGAGACCTTGGAGATTTGATTGGAGGAGTAGGTTTCTATTAGCTTGCTAGAGAACGAGCAAGGTTTAAACATGGGGGAATTTGATCAGCGCTACTTTGTAGGGTTTAACTAGGAGTTGTTATCGGAGGTTTAGGTACCATTTGGATGAGTTTAGAGCATAATTGTAGAGAATGGAGTTGAGGAGTAGAAGTGTTGATTTGGTGGTTTGGAAGAGCTTAAATGAAGACTTAAGAAGAAGGAAGAGAAAGCCACATGAGAAGACCGAAGAAGGAGCTGAAGAAAAGCTACAGGAGTTTTTCCGCGGTCGCGGAGCAACACGAGGCGAAGACAAGAGCAACAACGAAGATCCGCGGTCGCAAAAAAACCAAAGACGCGAGAGCTTTACAGTAACTTTTCCGCGGTCGCGGAAATTCCTCCGCGGTCGCGGAAGACTGTTCATCAGACGCGCGCGAGAAGTTCCGTCCGAAGATGTAAGGCCCACAGCCTTAGAGACGCTATCCCCATGCCAACCGGGAACTTTCCAGGAGGTCACCCATCCCAGTACTACTCCCGCCCTAGCACGCTTAACTTCCTAGTTCTTTGTCCTCACTTGAACCAGGAAAAGGAAGAGCTCTTGTTGACATGGATAGCATTCTAATCCTTATAAAGGATTACAAATCCGGGGTATTACAGAAGATTTTGTTTTACTTTATTTCCTTTTCTTTTATTTCGTTAGTTTATTTTATTTCCTTTTAGATATTATTTCCTATCTTTAGTTTTAGGTTTTGCTAGGGTTTTATAACATATTAGTTAGCAGCCTCTTTTCATCATTGAGGGATTATTCAATTTACGTTCAGTTTTTCCCTTTGAGTTTTTGTGTTTCAAGACTATGAAGAACTAAGCAACCTTTGCTTAGTCCAACGATTGAAGCCTTCGTTTGCATTTGATTGTGAGATTATAACTCTATTTCCTTTCCTTTGATTATATCTCTTCTCTTTGTGCTTATTCCTATTGATTCTTGCTGATTTGACTGGCCTGATCATCTAGTTGATATTAGTAATTGTCTATTGCTAGGATTTGGGTATTTCGGGTTGAAATTCCTTATCTTGTGTAGCAAACATGATATTCTAGGACTGGTTGGACTAGTTTATTGTGAAGAGAATTGATTATGTGTTAAATGTTGCGAGTTGTGGTGTTGCATGTATCCTGATTAATTCCTATGCTTCATGCTGCTATTGTTCTAAATCTTGATAGTTTCTTGTGCGTTCGATAGTTAGGGTTATCAGGACTGGTTGGACTGATAACTATTTCAGAATAGGGACAGGAATATTCATAGGAAGGAATATAGATAATCTAGGATCAATCAATCAAATGAATGGTGGATAATTGTCTGGCTAAGTTACTTTTTCCAATTGATTACAACCCTTTGCTTTTATTTACTTTGTTATTTGCAAACAAAACTAAAAAAAAACCTTTGTTACCTTTGGCATACACTTTTGCACTTAGAATGATTGCTACCTCCATGTGGGATTCGAACCTTGCTTGCCTACTATACTTGGTTAGGTTTTTAAGGATTTACTTTGATAAGGCATAACGACTTTAACCTCGTCAAGTGCTACGAAGTGTAAACCGCGGGCGCTGTCAGGACGCCGCGGTCGCGGCATTGAAGATCAGAGACAACGCGAAGGATTTCGACGCGGATTTCCTTGTTTACTTTATTTTCTTTATTTTATATTTTTATATTTTGGGTTTGTTATTTTTAGCAGAGTGTTAATTAGGTTAAATAGACTAAGTCTCTTTAGGTTTTATATTAATTCATTCACCATTTTGTTAGAACGGGAGTTTAGAGTTTTTGGAGTTTTTGCAAGACCATGAAGAACTAAGTTTCTTTTGCTTAGTCAGACAATTGAATCCTTCGTTTGATTTGGTTGTAAGATTATAACTCTTGTTCTATTCCTTTGAATGTTATTGATTCTCTTGTGCTTAATCCTTTTGAGTTTTGCTAATTGGCCATTAGTATTATTCTTGTGCTAGAGTTAGACTGTTTGTGATTGAAATACCTAATTCAGAGTAGCAACTACGATATTCTAGAACTGGTTGTGATAGTTTATTGTAGAAGAGAATTGATTGCATGCTAAGTAAAACTGGTTGTTTTGTGTCACATGTATCTGCTGAATTTCTAGAACTTACTGCTGCTATTGAATTGAATCTGGATAGTTTCCTGGTTGTTTGATAGTTAGTATTATCAGGGTTTGGTTGTCCTGTTAATAACTTAAGAAAATGAATAGGAACATTCAATGGTCTAAAGAACTAGAGATAATCAAGGATCAATCAATCAAACTGAAGTGTGGATATCTGTCTACTGAGTACTTTCATCAATATTTGTTTAATCAAAAACCCCTTTTGTTACTGTTGATAAATGATTTCTGTAAACAGGATAGATAACTTGATTCTCTGTGGGTTCGACTCTTACTTGTCAGACTACATTAGTTGGGTTTTTAAGGTTTTCTTGTTTGGTATACACGACTAATTGCCTATCAGTTGCACTTTTCATTTCCTATTTAAGCTAGCTTTTGTTCCATTGTTTAGGCAGTCTACCTTCAGTTTAAAACAAAGATTTTTCAAGCTGAAACCCTTGGAAAAATTTCAAGCCCTAGGTTCGTTGTTCTTGGTGAGTTTATCCAAGAACCGTTGTACTGTGAGTGGTGAGTCATATCCACTAGTGATTCAACTCTTTTGCTCTTGTACTTGAGTGTGTCATATCTCTTGTATTTGATCTTGTTCAAGATTGAGTGGTGAGTTATATCCACAAACATCATGTTCACTTATCCTTTGTTCAAGATTCAAGAGGTGTGTAATATCCTTCAAGATATTGATCACTTATCCTTCTTCAATTTCTAGAAAATATCATCACAAAATTGGGTCCAAGATCCACCAAAAACAACCCTTGAATTTCATCAAAAAAAATCCGAAAAAAACATTCGATTGAACATAGGACGTCGGAGGATTGGCTCACGTGTGGTTTGGTGGTGACTTTCTTGATATTGCACGAAGATCATAGGTCGGTTAACATCAAGTGATATCAGAGACTCTTTCAAGGTAAGTTTCAAACCAAAAGCTTGTGCTTGTTCTCCAAGTTTGGGATGCGTTGTGCTCCTTTCAATTTATGGAAATTTGCTTGGCCATAATTCTAAGGTTGACGATAATCGTAAAAATGTGTGACGGCTACCCTAGATCGTCTTGACCAGGCCTCTTTTCTTTGAATTGTTATTTTTCCTTGCGCCCCAAGCTGTACATTTTAATCTTGCATTCCAAGTAGTTACTTTATCCTAAACCTAGCTGCCACTTCCTTTGTTATTATACCTTGGTCAATGCTTTGTCTTGCATAGGTTATGTATATTTTATGGTTTACTTTCGGCCTATCCTTGTCTTGCATTTTCTTGTTATTGCATTTGTTGTTGGCCATATTAAACAAATAAAATAAAAATAAATTCAGACTCGACAATAAGAAAGAGAGGTGGAGCATAGAAAAGCTCGGACTTGACAACATGGAAAAGCGGTCAAGCATAGAAAAACTTAGACTCCACGAAAAAGAAAAAGAAGTCGAGCAAAACGCCTAAGTTGTGTAAGTGTGTGGACTGAAATTGTGTCTTGTGTTACGACTAAGTGAAGTCTAGACTTTGATATTTTGTGGACATAATTGCATGCTTAGACTTAGCCTTGGTATAACCTTCTTCAAGCCAAATACATAGCCAAAACCTTTACTATAATCGAGCACTCCATTTCTTACTATATTGGTTTGAAGAACTTCCTTTGGTCTTGCCTTGTAGTCATGACATATTCTTGTGTTGAACTACCTTGGATTGAGTGAAGTTCTTGGACTTAGTCAACATTTGTGCATGACTTGCTTCCTTAGAAGGTTGTGGTACTTGTGCTTACTTGGAGGTAGTATTCTTGTACTTAGTTTGTAGTGAATTATTTTGGTTTCTTCTAACCTCATGTGTTTGTTGTTTTTGTGAGTGTCTCTTCTATTTTCTTTTGGGGTTTCTCTTTGATGTCACAAGAGGACCGAGGAAAGTAACCAATGGAGAGCTCTAGAGAGGGAGATAGGCCACCAACCTTGGGTGACCTAGAAGCCATGTTTGAGCGCATTCTCCCAGACGTCATTAGAGCCATTGACGAGAAACTTGACCGAATGCTAGGGGAGAATAGGAAAGATGGTGCCTTTGAGGAACCACTTGGATCACCCTATGTTGATGATTTCCAAGAGAGCTTCCATGATGTCAGGTCGTCCAACCATCCAAGGGAGAGTTCTTGGACTCAAAGGCAATCAAGAGCTCCAATGTTTCCTCGAGAATACATGGAGAACCCCTTTGTTTCAAAGGCCACCACTAGGTTTCCCTCACGGCTTCAAGGGCCTACTACACGCCCTACCTTTGAGAGGATGCCAAGGCTTCTTTTCCAAGTTACAACTGGTCCCATGATGATGCCAAAGTGTGTGCCACTTGGTCCCCAAGACTGTGATACCCCGTATTTCTGTAAGGGTATTTTGGAAATTACCTGAACGTCTGTTGTGTACATCGATTTAATTTCGGAGACAGAAAGACATTCTATAATGTGCTTAATCTCTGTAATATTTTTCTAAGTGAAATAATATACAGTCGACGTATTTTGGGACTTAATACTCGTTCGTGTACGATTATTATTTATCCCGGGATAAGGCCAAAGCTAATCCAAGGCTAATCGGATGCAAAATGGCCTTGGCGGAGACCGCCGTAAGGCTAGCGGCGACCGATGCCAAGTAGCCGATGTCATCCTCATCATCCTGTGCAAGTGGCCTAGGATGCGACGACCGCCGCCAGAAAAAACGGCGACCGCCGCAAGAGACCTTTCAAAGCGGCGACCTCTTGCCGACAGCGGCGACCTCTTGCCGACAACGGCGACCTCTTGCCGACAGCGGCGACCTCTTGCCGACAGCGGAGACCGCCGCCCCTGTTGCAGGCGTAGGCACAGTGCTTGCCGACGACCGGGGGACGGCTTGATCTCGGCCCTCCACGTGCATGGCTTGTCATTTCTTGTTCCCTTGGCTTGAGGCTATAAAAGGAGATGGATTGGGATCGAATTGAGCACAGAAACGAAGCTCAAATCTCACTTAAATCATCTCGTCGGAATTAAGCTCTCGCCGGAGTTTTCGATACCGATCATCGGAGTTCCATTGGGTGTTATTCCAGTTGCAAAGAGAAGCCTTGGAAGCCCTTAGAAGCTTAGAATCCAAAGCAAAGGAAAGGAGAAGCAAAACACTCGACATCGGTGAGTTTTTGCCTCTCGTGTATATTTCTGATGTTCGTAGCGGCGCCCGCCGCCCAGAAGCTCTTGGCTTGTTTCGGCCTTGGCTTTTGTGGTTTCGATCGGGCTTCGTTCCTTTCGATTCCTTTCGTTATTCTTTAGATTCGTACTCGTTGTTGTAGAATCTAACTTAGGGTTTCTTTATGGGTCGATCCGAAGGAATCTGTGTTGCCAGATCTGTCCCTGCTTCGAGCCCGGAAACCAGTTGTCGTCGTACCTAGCTTCGTTTAAGCTTCAGCGGATTTAAGGCAAGTGGCGGTTCGCTCTTGATCATCAGTCCATGTTTCTATTAATTATCAATTGCTTAATTGAGTAATTAATTTGGAATGATTATTGTGTTCGTCTGGGAACGGTTTTGTTAACTGTTTTAGAGAACTAAAATATGATATTATAATAGGTTGTATATCTGCTAGAACAACGCTATTATAGTTATGTGATTTAAATATGATATTATAATAGGTTGTATATCTGTTAGAACAACTCTATTATGAATATATATTTATGTTGATAGCCTTGAGAGCATTTATGTGGATTTATTGTGAACTATTGTTGTGCGTGAACTGTTTAGTTAGCACTGTAGTCAGGAACGTTGGACTCGTTGGAATCCAGTCGTTTCTTTATAATTTGGTAGAGAGGTGGCTAAGCCCCACCTAATACCATATGGACGGTCATGACCTAATCTCTGATACACGAGTATAGAGGGGGTGCACTTAGCTGGTGCCATAAATCTTGGAATCTAGTAGAGAGGTGGCTAAGCCCCACCTAATACTATATGTATAGGATCCATGGGATAAATACATTTAAAAGCTTATAACGTGTTGTGCGTTTGAGAATATCATAAGATAAGTGCCGTTGTCGCACATAATTAATATACCCTGGGCGAGTAGTGCAGCTAGGCGCTAGTGCAGCTAGGAAAGCTCGTCTTAACTTTTAGTCGCTCGAATGCGATACTGTAATTCTGTGATTCTTTAAATGTTCCAGACTTTGTCATGCTTCCTAAAAGACTCAATCTTTTGGAGTCTTCTCTTGGATATTCCGATAAGATTCATTTCAGTTGGAATCTTCTCTTGATCATGCCTTTTCATATATTCAGTAGAGTATGGTGGTTGACTAGCGTACTCGACTGTTATTCGAGGGACGATGAGTCTAACCTAATATGACTACTTAGAACCTTCTGCTTTGTGCCCTTGCATAGTCTTTCATTAGACTAACCAACCAAAATTGTTCTCTGTATGGTTGGCTGGTGTCATCCGTTCGATTCGGCACATCAGATAGAGTGCAGATATGAGGAGACTAGAATGACTATGAAGACGACGGTGGTTTTTGGATGTTTTTAATGTTTTAATCAGGTTGAGAACCTTGGGCAGGTGATCATGATGATCACAACCCTTTTTCTAATATTTTAAGAAAGACTTCCGTTGTAACTTATTTACTCTGTATTTTGTTTAACTCTGGATTTAGTCCTATTCGGAATTGGGATGTAATTCCGGGACTCATGCTTTAATCGAATATTATGATGATTTCGTATCATAAGTGTTCATGGACTGTATTTAAACGGTAAAGTCTTGGGTGGCTTCGGTGAGGAAAACCGAGGTCACTGGCGGTAATACCTTTCCAAATGGGTTAAGATTTGGGGGTGTTACAAAGACCACCATGAGAGAGAAAGATTTCGAGGTGTGCCACCAAGGGACCCAATGCATGAGAACCGGGGGTATGGCTTTGATGAACAAGATAGGCCACAAGAGAGGGAGAACCACCATGGTGTTAAGCTCACAATTGAACCATATGCAGGTACTTCTGATGTTGAGGCATACCTGGATCGGGAGTCCAAGACCGAGTCTATTTTTCACTATTATGGCTACATCGACGCTCAATGAGTTTCCATTGCAACCAATCATTTCATCGATTTTTCTTATGATTGGTGGAAAGAAGACAAGGAGGAGCGTGCTCACAATGGTTACCCCACAATCACCAGTTGGGAGGAGCTCAAAGAAGCCCTCAAATTCAGATTTTTGCCGGAGGACTATGGTGATCGGATCCAAGTCAAGTTAGAGAGAATCGAGCAAGAAAACAAGACTCTGGATGAGTTATACAAGGAGCTCAAGCAACATGTATTTAGATCGGGTGTTTGCTTTCCCGAAAGGTATGTCATAGCTAAGTTTATTGGTGGTTTAAATGTTGACATTGCTTCCCATGTAGAAATGCAAAGGTTTGGCTCCATGACTCAAATTAAAGAAGTGCTACACTATGCCAATCAAGTTCACCAAAATTTGCAAAGGAGGAAGGCAAGCAACAACGCACGGCCTTGGGGTTCATTCTCAACTCCAAACTCATCTTTTTAGGCTCCTAGGCGCAAAGAGCAATGGGATGAGCCAGCCAAGACACAACCAAGACGTGAAGCAACACCACCAAACTTAGCACCAAGGAAGGAAGAAAACACTCGGACTAGAGATGTAGAGTGTTAAAAGTGCATGGGAAGAGGCCACTTTGCACATGATTGTCCTACAAAAAGACAAGTACCTCTCAATGCATAAGGGGAGTATGCATGAGTCCGGGGATGAACACTTGGAAGAGTTAAATTAAGAAGCCAAGGAGGAGGAAGAAATACATGCCACTGCCATAGTTGGTGAGTGCTTTGTGGTAAAGTGCACACTTGTAGACAATGACACGTCTTCTTTGCCAACACAACTTGAGACTCTTTTCTATACAAGGTGTCACATACAAGGGAAGGCGTGCCATGTGATCATAGATGGAGGTTCATGTTGCAATATCATTGATCAAGAAGTTGTGACTAGGTTTAACCCCAAGACAACTCCATATCGACATCCTTACACCTTGAGTTGGTTGAATACCAACAAACCATTGAGGTCCATGAGAAAGATATGGTTCAGTTTTCCATAGGTGAATACAAAGATGAAGCATAGGAACAACATGTGAGGCGGGAAAAAAAGAAATATAGGCTAATAAAAAAATTATGCCTCAATCATTTTCCTAATTGCCCTAGCTTGGCTTGCAACCATAAAAACAAACTCAAAATATCTTCCTAATTGTTGCATGGGTAAAAGACTACTAATTAGGCTAGAGTTACTTTTGTGGTGCTTCCAAATAATAGGCTAATAAGGCTCAAATTAGCTTGAAGCAGAGGAATAACATGCGAGGTGGGAAAAAGGAAATATAGGCTAATAAGAAATAATGCATCAATCATTTTCATATCATGCACAAGAGTAATAAATGTGGTCTCGAAAAGGGTCTAATACAAGTTCTAGAGATAAGAGTAATCAAAGCGAGAATCACACACATGAAAAAAAAGGAATCATAAATATTAGTCCTTAGGCTCAGTAGCTCACACGATTTTGTCTAGAACACAGGTCCTAGCTAGTCTCAATTAATAATCATACACTCAAGTAAATATCCAAATTGTCATAATCATGTCCATAAACCAATTGAAGTGTCGACAATCAAATCACACCATGAGGAATAACATCATACAAAACAAGTAAGAATAAGCATGAGAGTCCTATCAAACATCCATAAATACAATGGATACAAACCTAACACAACACAAGAAGCATATGTAAATCACACATATATTAACACTAAATGCATATAAAGATGCAAATATGAAAGTCTACTAATCAATTTCACCACCACCACCCCCCCCCCCCCCCCAAGCTAAAATCTATATTGTGCCCAATGTAGAAGAATAACAAGAGGAAGAATAAATTCACCGAGGAAATCTATGGAGGAGGTGGTGGATACTGGAAGTTCAGGTCAAAAGGATACCCGATGATGTTGTGGTACATCAACTCAATCATCCTCTGATGGCTATCAACTCGTCCCCGAAGGTGGTCAATAAACAGATGCAAGCTCGTCATCCTCAAGTCAAAAGAGTCCACATGCTCACGAAGACAGGTAAAATCATATCCATAGCCAGACATGGGATAAGCTGAAGATGAGAAGAGGCCACCCATGCTCACAATGACGTGATGGGCCTACAATGGCATGAACTAGTGCCTTAACTGCAAGTGGTGGATAAGCATCATCCTTGTTATCGTCGTCGAACTCATCCTCAGGCTTGGGCGGGGTATCGCCAATCCAACCAAAGTAGCAGTTGTACTCATCAGTGGCGGGGGTGTGCATAAAATCAAGGGTCGGTCTCTTGTGGGTGGTCTGATGGAAACAGAGGTAGTGAGTACTGCACCGAGATATGGCAATCTAGTGGCATTGATGCAGGTAATCCATGTCAATGCGGAGGTGATTGAGCGTCTCCGTGTAGAGACTCAAATCGATGCCAAAGTGGTCAACAGTAGGCGTGTTCATTCCTCTAATGCAAATGGTGCCAGCTGTCTTGCCCTATAGGCTAAGAAATTTCTTTGTCAACTGATAACCAAGGTTGACAAGAGTACCCTCATTCATAGCCCATAAGAGCATAAGCTCCCCACATCGAACATTTCCACCACTATCATCTTGAGCATAAATAGTATGGAAGAAGAAAGTTTTTCTTACTAATGTATTGATTCTTCTCGTCTCCCTTTATCTAGAAATGATGAACTTCCTAAAGTGAAAATCGATGGAAAAGAGCAATGTCTTATAGACAGTGCAACAACATACACCATTTTGAGAAACAAAGAATATTATATTCAATTGAAAGCTTATGAAGGCAATGCCACTATAATATCACGTGTGTCTAAACTCATTTTAGGCTCTGGAAGAGCTCTTGTTCTACTCTCAAGAGGGAAAAACTAGTAAGCACTATATTCGAGTAAATCTTGAAGGAAATTTTTGAGTTTTAAAGATGTGCGTCAAAATGGATTTCAGATGGAAACCATGAAAGAAAATGGGAGAGTATATTTGTGCATCATAAAATATGAATATGACCATAAATAGATACTTGAAAGGATGTCAGGACTAGATTATATCATATATATACTTATCCACTTGAGGTCAATACAGCGACAAGTAAAAGGTCAAATGACCAAACTGCATTCATATTGTGGCATGACCATTTGGGTTACCCAAGATCAATAATAATGCACAAAACCATAGAGAGTTTCACTCTGACACCCACTGAAGAATATTAAGGTTCTATCGTTCAGTGATTTTAATTGTACTACTTGCTCACTTGAAAAGCTAAATTTAAGGCCTTCCAAAAGAAAAATTACAAGTACATGTCTGCATTTTTTTAATAAATCCAAGGAGATATATGGACCAATAACTTCATCATGTGGGCCATTTCGATATTTCATGGTGCTAATTGATGCATCTACACATTGGTCACTTTTAAGTCTATTATCGACTAGAAATGTTGCATTTGCTAAACTCCTTGATCAAATAATCCGACTAAGGGCGCAATTTCCGAATTATGCAATAAAGTAAATTTCACTTGATAATGCAGGACAGTTCACGTCGCAAATCTTCAATAATTTTTTTATGTTAGTTGTGACTGATATAGAGCATCAAGTGATGCATGTTCACACACACAATGGTTTTACTGAATCATTGATAAAGCGGTCACAATTAATTGTTAAACCATTATTAACAATATCCATTTTACCTTTGATTGCTTAACTGTAGTTTCATATTCTAGTCATCTTTCTACATATTAAATTTGAAGAGAAGTCTTAAAAAATTGAGCCAAGTGATATGTTATGGGGTCACAGTTGTAACTTGATTGTAATAACTTTTTTGAGATGTATAACCACTTTTCTCCGTAACTACTCCCACAGTCCCACTTGCTACACAGTTACACCCTTTATTTTTAGGGAAATTCTTGGTGCCCCTGAGTTTAGGATTATTCTTGTTGGTGTCCCACGATTAAGTTTTTTCCAGTTGGTGTCCCTAAGGTTTGGGTTTGTTTGCTTCGTAACCAAACTTTTTCATATTTGCACCATTCCGGTTCAAATTGATTAAATTCAAGTCCACCATTGTGTTCCTCGCACTCAAATTAGTAAGATTTGACTCCTAAAATACTCAAATCCATGTCTGAACCATGTCGATTTGAATTCAGAAGTAACAACCCGTTTTCAAACTTAAGAATTCAAATCAGAATGGTTCGATTATGAATTTGATTGTTTTAGGAGTCGAATCCTACTAAGTTGGGGGCAATAAACATAATGATGAGCTTGGATTTGATCAATTCGAACTGAAAGGATACGGATATGGAAAATTTCGGTTACAAAGCAAACAAACCAAAACCTTAGGGGTACTAACCGGAAAAAAACATAATCGTGGGACACCAACAGGAATAACCTTAAACTTAGGAACACTGAGAGGAATTTCCCTTATTTTTATCATCTTCCTTTTGTCATCTTTTTTTTAATCTCTATGTTACAGTTGTTCATCTAGGTCTTTTTACTTATTGATATGTACTTGTGTTGTTGTTGATATTACAATGGCACTCAGGTCTTTGTCTAAATGAACTGTGATTGAAGTATCATTGCTTTTATATAATTGTTTTAAGGATTGTGTTTACATGAACCACTATGTAGAAACTTGACCAATTCATCCAAGGAGTATGCTATATTTAAATGATGTATATGATTAAATTTAGAAAATTGCATTCAAATTAATAATTTGAATGAAATAGTATACAAAATTTCTGTTGCCTATAAAATTTGTCAAACTTGATGAGATGGCATCTACTTGACCCCACCTAGATGAGAATTTTTCGTTTTCTTCGCAATGTGGGAAGACAAAGAACGAGGAATACATGTACATGTGATGCAGAAATCAAATCATGGAGGGTGCAACTGCTACTGTTGAGGCCCCCACATTCTTCATGGTTATCATCAATATGGAAAGAGAAGACAAGCTACACAGCAATAATAATAGGAAGATAAATTCGTACAAATGTCGACTAATATATCGTGAAATTCATATTCTTATCTTTCTATATCATTGTATTTGAACGGGGTTTTTATATCTTACTTCTTAATCAATTTCTAGGTTGCAAAGCAAACGAATTAGGAAGCTGTTTCCTGGGCAATGCATCCTTGCATAATTTTTTTTATTGCAGAGATAGATAACAGTTTTACAAATTTGAGACTAATGGCCAGTTGCTGTTTCGAGCAACCGCATCAAATTGATCTTACAGAATGATAAGTTAGCTTAAAAACTCATCATAGATTTGATAAACTCCAATTGTGGTAAGATCCATGCCTTCTAGATCCAGATGATTTGTATTAGGTATTGAGTATGCCGGCTTTTCTGGACACCAAATTGTGGCAAGTGTTGTCACAAGGGTACGGACAGTCAATGAGTTTTGTTGCTGCGCGGTCAAAGAACCAGTCCCCCACGGCTAGCGCCACAGGCTGCATTTGCATCATCAACACAAACCAATATGCATCCGTCATTCAGAAACTTCAAAGCAAAATAGAAATGCAGGAAAAGAAGTTGATGCAAACATGATCAATCAAGCCTTTCTGAATTCCTTGCCATTGCAAGATTCAGCATTCAAATTAGTGCAAATAGAACATTAGAAGGCTTGCTAGGATTGATTGAGTGTGTCTTAAGAAGAAATGCCAAAGAACACTCTCCACTTTTCAGAAATGAAGAAGGGAGTTACAATTAAGAGGAGTGTTTCGAGTGTACCTTGTTATGGATAGCAGGGGAATCATCTGCAAACCACGTGTCCTGCCTCTCTGACTGGCAGTGAGCGAAGCACGAGTTGAGGAAGAGCCCATTTTGACTTGTACTCGAGAAATTCTTTACAGCATTCAGCATTTGATTTCTGAATCCTGTTATTGACACACAAGTGTAATTCACTACGAAAACATGCACAATCTCGGAGAAGTTTATATTAGTGGAAGTAGAAGTTACCTTGCAAGAATTGGATCTGTGACGCAGAGCAGTGCGCGTAGTTCATCTTGCAGTCGTGCCATGCCCCCCGAGGATCAGCAGATGGTGGAGCTAAACTGGATCCAACCTAAAATTTGTAATGTAGGAAACAGAAAAAGTAGGTATGTTGAACAATGCTTACATTATAACATGAACACCGGCAAGCCAAACACTCTTATATAGTAATTCGTGATTACCTGCCATGCATCATAGGCTGCATTAAGAATGAACATGGGGGTTTGGATGTTGGCAATTATATTCTCAGGGAAGAAGCACTACGGAGTACAGACACAGCAGGAAAAGGGCAAAACGTTAGACCATTATACAACATCTAGATAGGAAGATATTGAGCTACTTCTCTTATTGACTAGTTCCGAATTTTGATCATATCATATGTATGCGAGAGAGGACTTTGGAGGAAAGGATTTACCATAGTTGAATTGAGATTGTTTGTGCAGGTAGGAGACAAATTCTTTGCTGCACCCTGTAGTATAAAAAGCAAATTTCAACTAGGATAGGTAAGTAGCATGTAAGCAAATTTCAACTAAGAAGACAGGTGAAACTAGAGATGTCAAGCATACAATGCAATGAAATAAATGGGAGTACCTGCAAAGTAACGACGCCTTGGAAAAAATTCCTCATGGTGCGCCCACCAGATACATCGATGCTGTGATTTCATTCAAAATGTCAGTCAAAGCAGCCGCTTAGAAAGCAAGAACGGTAAAAAGAAGCAAAATAGAGAAGTTGTGAAGACTCATTACGCATCAAGGAACAGTCCAGCATCACTCAAACATTTTACTTTCGTACTCCCAGGAAATAAATCACGGAACTCGTCACAATGTAGTATAGACGCCAGACCCCCTGCTGAACACCCAGAAAGTAGAGCCTGTATTGCAATACAAAAGTTGCAGATTCTATGAATATAAAGGTACAAAATAAAAGAATAGCGTGTAAAGGAACGATCAACCAAACAGTTGGCAATGAACCTGGCTGGCATTTCGCATTCCCTTTCCCATCAACTCTTCCATTGCAGCTTCCCAGATGCGTTGCCCCCTAAAGTACATTTTATGTGCCTGGAAATGATAGCTTACAAATTTTATTGGGTAAAAGAATCAAGAGTAACTTCTAGGCTAGTTTTTATGAACTAATTACATTAGTGGAAGAAGGTCCAAAGCCAAGGGTTATAGGAACTGCATATAATATGAAAATTCATCTAACAGTGTTGGGAGTAGTGGAGCGTCCCACATCGGACATGAAGGATTAAGATTACTAGTATATAAGGGGAGGAGAAACCCTACACATTAGCTTAAGCTTTTGTGCTGGAAGGTGGATCCCGACCTTATATCCAGTAATTGTTAATTGTCTCCAATAGGCTTTGCAGAGAATTCAGGTTTTACGGTGAAGGTTTCTATGATGTAAGCAAAAATCACTCTGCATTGACCTTGGCCTCTAATCGTGTTAGCAAAAAGTACATGTATATCCTACAATAAACACAGTTTGCAGCTCTCAAGAGTATGAAACAAGTACCCACAAAGGAAGAGTGAAATCAAGTTCTACAATCAGAAAGCAAAGTTGTCCAGTTAACCTCATCTTGACCTTCTCCTGAAAAAGAGGCGCCATCACAGTATCGGAGCTTAACCCTATTCCAGTTGTAAAAATCTGCACTTGATTTCAAAAATATTAAGTGAGGTTTCAAGACAAATTCAAGGAGCTACAGGTGTTTGTGAAAGCAAATGACCTGGATTTTCCTCGGCCTTATTGCTCAGTATCCCTGTGAATGGGATAACCTTTTCCATGAACTTTGACGAACCGCGTCTAGTTGTTTTCCGGAAGACACATGATCTTATGTTATTACACCATCCCCCTCCCTGCCACCAAATAACAACTAAGTTTCACAAATCTAATGCTGTGGGCTCCGTAGAGTATTTTGCTATACTGGTCTACAACAGTTTGACAAACCTCCAATTGAATAACCCAACTATTTGCTCCTGAACCAGATCCAGGATGCAAATGATAACCGGGCAAGGTTCCATCCAAGCAAACTACAAGCAGAAGAAGTGATATATCACTAATCAGAATGCAGCACACAGTAAAGAAGTATGCAAAAACATGAGAAGACCTTGTTTACTTGCAAAAATGTGAAAATAAGTAATTGAGACGGCAGAGGAACAGTTCTTATTTCTTAATGATTCAAACCAACTTAGGTGTGTTTGGAGTGTCAAACGATAGTGGTAGCGGTTGAAATTAGCTCAACTCTTGTGAGTGAGGTGTAGCTTTCAGAGAGTAACACCCAAAACACTACTAACCCTTACATGATACCGCAGCAACTAATCTCTACCAAACACCCCTAAACTTGCTCAAACACTAAATCCTACCATCACCCTACTTTGTTTGGGTCTTGCCAAACACACTCTAAATCAATCAAACTCAACACTCCCCAAATAGTTGCATTGAGAAGACACAGAAAAATCCCAAAGCCTCGAACAGAAAGGTAAACCAGCAGAAACCGAAGAAACAAAGAATCGCAACAACAATAGCACAAGTTACACTCATAAATGAAAGCAAAAGATTTGTGTGGAAAGAGAGTACCAGCGCCTTTGGAATCAGCTCCTTGGATGAGGGTAAGCTCAATCATCAATGGCTGAGCTCCAACCTCAGAGGCACTATACCTGTAATTCTCCAAGAACTCGATGTGGGTTACATTAGAATACTCAAACCCATGAACCCACTTCACCAAAAGCACCACAAAACCCAACGAGACCCACAATTTCTTCATCGACTCCATTGCTTCCTCCTTTCTGAAACCCACCGAATGTCCCTTTTTATAGTGTGGGTTGTGTGTTTCCACTCCAAAGAAATAACGGAAAACTTCCTCACTTAATTTTTTTTTTTTTGGTGCAATTTCTTCCTCCCTTGATTACTTGCTCTTTACCAATTTTGGAGTGAGGACATTCAGTGGAAACGAAAAGTTAAAAGGAAAGTATGGATATCACACATACTAATTTGGAAGTAAAAAGTGCATACCTATATAAATCAGATAATCTATTAATTAAAAGTTATTTGTTGCCATTATAAAAATAAGCTTTTTTGGTGAGCAAAAACATGAGATCTAAAAAAGATCCCTATTTGGGGTAGGTAAGGAGTGAGGATCGTGGAGGAAATCGAAAAAGGCATCTCATGAAGAGGGCAGATGCTGTTGTAGTCTACCGCCATTTTAGCTTTACTTTGTTCAATTTTGAGATTTATAGGGTAAATCACTCAGTAATTTTTTTTTTATTTTTTTTTTATAAGATAACAATTCAAAGTTACAAACTTTGAGAGGCCGAAAAACGACAGTCAAGCAGACCGGCAAGACAACAACAACCAACCACAAACCAAACAAACAGAAAAAATAACAAGAGAAACACAGAGAAAGAAGAAAGCAGAATCTCATAGGAGAGGCACAGAAGGAATCTACACCGCCGGAAGGATGGACATCATTGTCTTAGCCCGAAACAACAACTCGATTCACCGTCTAGGAAGCTCCCTTCACCAAGAATGCATCTCAAGAAGACAAGAACAAACGGAAACCACAAATACACAATATCTGGTTGACAAAGGCACAAAATCCAGATCCAAACAAATGAAACAAACAACAAAAGAAAACAAAAACAATAAAACAAAAACAAAAACAGAAATAAAAAACAGAGAGGAACCAGAAGCCAACACCGGGGCCACCACCCTCCAGCGCCAAACTTCACCGACGGATGGACCTGGAGTGCTCTCGCCGGTTGTCGAGATCTCATCTTCTTCATGTGGTCGCTTGCTCGGTGGTGTCGGCGGTAAGCCGGAGTGCCCTTGCCGAGATCTCCCTCACGGTGGCGACGAATCCCTGGCCGGAGATCTCGCTCCCGGTGGCCGAGAACGACATCGCACGCAAGGTCAAAATCTCGAGTACATGGCAAGGTGAAAGCGGGGAAGGAGGTGGTGGCAGTGGAAAGGTGGTGGGGGGAGAAGTGGTGGCGGCGGAAGGCCGAGAGCGAAACCCGATGAAGCGGTGAGTGTTGGTGATGCGGGTGCCGGTGATGCGGGTGCCATGGTAGCGTCGGTGGCTCGTCGATGGGCGGTGGCCAAGGGCTTTCTAGGGCCGACTAGGGCCGACTCCCCTAAAAGGGAGCGTTTTGCTTTTCTTTCTTGTGTTTTTATTGTCGTTTCAAATAAGTTTATCACTCAGTAATTAACCATACATAACCTATCAAAATATATGTACAAAATCTCTCTTTTTTTTAGCCACAAGAGACCATATCACTTATTATTGTGTGGTTAATTCTTCTTTTTAGTTTATCTTAATTTTAAATTAAACAATTTAAACTCTAAAATCTTAGCAAATCCTCACTAACAATCTAAGAAAATAAAGTAAGTCTCAACCAAGATATTTTAATATGTTTATTTTGAAGAAAAATGTATGTTAATATATTATTCCATTTTTTTCATAAACAAATAAGTTTATATCTTAGAATTGGAATAAACATCATTATGTCTTAAAATAATTTCTAACATTATAGAGTTCGGATCATATGAAAAAGAGACTTAGGGTGTGAAGTGATGAGAGCAGCCCTTATAGGGGCTTAAATGGGAGGCTTATGGATTTTTTTTAATAAAATATTTCATACTCCCATTTAAGCCCCATGGTCGGGCTTAAATAAAGTAGAAATTTTAAGCCCTAACCGGACGGGCTTAAAGAATAGTTACTTTAAGGCCCGTTTGGTTGGGGCTAAAAAAATTTGGCCTCAGCCAAACGAAACGCAGCGTTTTGGTCCAAAAAGGACCAAAACGCTACGTCTTTAGTGGCTACTTACTAAAGAGAGTGCCACGCGCCACTCCGCTATTGGAGCCACGTCGCTCGTTCGATGAGCGACGCGTGGCGCTCCATCGGACGGCCAGGATTTTTTCCTAGTCGTCCGCTTTTTTTTAATGTAATATCTAAAAATATAGACATAAAAAAAAATACCATAATTCTAGTTTCATTTTTCTCTATCTATAGACACCCGTTTTGAATATATTTGGTATATTTTAAATTTTTTTATTGTATATTGTATATCATTAATTGAAATAAATCATTTTTATATTATCTATGGTGGTTTAAAATATAAATATCAACTAATTTCATTTTGTTACATTAAAATTACATAGTGGAATTTTTTTTATAAATTTTATGTATGAATTTAGGGTAGTTATATATTTAATGTATGTATTTAGGGTATTTATATATTTTATGTATGAATTTAGGGTAGTTATAACTAAAATTATTTATTATATAATTTAGGATAGTTATAAATAAAAAATATTTTTTATTTGCCTATAAATAAGATGTAGTGGTCATTGCAAAACTCACACATTAACCACTCATTCCTACTTTTTTTCAAAATCTGAGATCTCTCTTTCCAAATATCACATTCACCATGAATCAAAACCATGGTAACTACCCAAATAACTTTCAAGAGTTATCCCTAGATCTGTATGATCCTTATAATTTGCAATATTATGCGGATATCATGTCTCAAAATTCAGTTGTTGAAGCCACAACTGGGAGTGAATCTCAATCCATGGAGGTCCCAATCTTCAGCACACAACCTGAAGATCTTGATGTCGGTCATGGTCGTGGCCGTGGCCGTGGCCGTGGACGTGGTCGTGTTGCAGGTGACTCCACTAAACCCAGAAGATGCTCTTGGGGGAAGGATGAAGATTTGATCCTCATCAGTGGGTACGTCAACACCAGTAAGGACGCAATAACAAACACGAACCAAACTTCAACCTCATTCTGGAAGCGAGTTACAGAGTACTGGAACACTTATAGAGAACCAGGCCACCAAGAGCGAGACGCGAAAAGTTATAAGAATAGATGGCAGGTAATGTGTAAAAGTGTAACTAAGTTTAATGGTTTTTATGCAGAGGCTAGTAGAAAGAAAGGCAGTGGGGAGTCAGAGGACGATGTTGTTGCTAAGGCTTATTCAGCTTATTTAGAAGATGTGGGGAAGAGTTTTCCTGATATGCATGCATGGAAAGCTCTTTGTAACGAGCCCAAATGGAGTCGATATTATTTGAACAAGGTGAACCAGAACAATCCAAGTTCTGGAAGTGCAAGCTCCAAAAGATCGATATCTGATGTAGAAGGTGATACTTCAAATGCAAATACCCCGACAAGTGCTTTCAGTGGCCATACTATGGAGCGTCCAGAGGGTATCAAGGCATGTAAAAGAAAGGGGGAAAAGGTGGCATATGCAAACATTGATGAAGAGGATGAGCTTGCTAACGAGATGCAGAGACAAAAAGACCTCATGTTAAGTAGAGCGCATGAATTGGAAATGGCAAAGGTGGCAAGAAAGAGGGAGAAACAAGCTCACTTTGCTGCGGTGAAGAACAAGGAGATAGAGATGGAACAAAAGAAGATGGAGATGGAGCGGGAGCGGGAGCGGGAGAAGAGGGCGGTTTACAAGCAGAAGTGGGACATGCTCCAGTTCCTGATGGGGCAAAGTGATATTGGTGAGGAAGGAGAAACTCTCAAGCAGACATTGATGAAAGAACTCTCTGGCATGTGATAGTTTTATCCATGTACTCATGAGGAAGATGTTAGTGTCTATTTTCTGTCTTGCATGTTTTGTTTTCCTAATGCATGTTTCAATCTTGTCTATGCATATTTAAATCTTGTAATGCATGTTTCAATCTTGTCTATGCATATTTAAATCTTGTAATACATGTTTCAATCTTGTAATGCATGTTTCAATCTTGTAATACAACGCCTACTATATTGTAATGCATGTTTCCATCTTGAATGTTTCAGTCTTGTAGCTTCTTTTGAGTGTTTCATCTACAAAGATAACAAGTACTTAATTGATTGCTTCTACAAGATATCATAATAATGATGATTCTACAAGTTGGCATGGGTCAAAGTTTCAGACAAAAGCATGGGAAGTCATTTCGTTATTGTTTCTAGTGGTTGGCATGGGCCATTTTTCAGACAAAAGCATGTGAAGCCATTGATTGCTTCTGCAAGATATCTTACCATTATTTTTCAATTTTTGGACTAAAGCAGGATAATGATGATTCTATAAGTTGGCATGGGTCAAAGTTTCAAAAAAGCATGGGAAGTCATTTCGTTACTGTTTCTAGTGGGTGGCATGGGCCACTTTTCAGACAAAAGCATGTGAAGCCATTGATTGCTTCTGCAAGATATCTTACCATTGATTGCTTCTGCAAGCCATTGATAGCATTTTACATATCTATATAAATGAGGATAAACAAGGATCTATTCACTCATCAAATTCATTCAAAATCTTCAATCTCTAAAAATGCCTAATTCATCTTCAAACTCCTCAAACTCAAACCCTCTCCTTTCTAGTGATAGCTCTGAAGATGGTGAGTACCAAAGACTTTTACAAGAAGCTATCCAAGCCACTAATGAAGTTCAAGAATGCGCTCTACAACGCAAATACAAAGCACAAGCAGAAAGTTCACGTAGGGGATCTCGTCGAAAATTCAGAGATAGAGGAAGGGAACAACTCTTTGATCAACTTTACAAAGATTATTTCTCCGACGAGCCAACTTATCCAAATCATATCTTCTGACGTAGGTTCAGAATGCGCAAGGAACTTTTCTTGCGTATTGTGAACAGACTGGAGAATGGTATGGAGTTCTTTCAACAAAGGCCAAATGCAGTGGTTAGGCTTGGCATATCTGCATTACAAAAATGTACTAGTGCCATTAAAATGTTGGCTTATGGAACTGCTGTTGATGCTTGTGATGAGTATCTTCGTCTTTCTGAAGAAACCGCAAGGAAAATCTTGGAGCATTTTGTCCAGGGAATCATTACCTTCTTTGGTGATGAGTATCTTAGGCGTCCGACCGCAGCGGACACACAACGCCTACTAAGCGTGGGGGAGTCTCGTGGATTTCCTGGGATATTGGGTAGCATCGATTGTATGCATTGGAGGTGGAAAAATTGTCCAACTGCGTGGAAAGGTCAATATGCACGTGGACATGGCCATCCAACAATCATTTTGGAGGTTTTGTATCATACGACCTGTGGTTCTGGCATGCATTTTTTGGGGTACCAGGTACGTGTAATGATATTAATGTTCTTGATCAGTCTCCTGTTTTTGATGACGTTTTGGAAGGTAGAGCTCCAAACGTAAATTTCACAGTTAATGGACATGAATACAACATGGGATATTATCTCACGGATGGCATCTATCCGCCATGGGCGACATTTGTCCAATCAATACGGCTTCCTCAAGGCCCTAAAGCCAAGTTGTTTTCCCAACATCAAGAAGTTGTTCGCAAAGATGTGGAACGGGCATTTGGAGTGTTGCAATCTCGATTTGTAATAATCCGTAACCCGGCACTCTCTTTGGATTTTGTAAAGATTGGAAAGATAATGAGGGCTTGCATCATTCTACATAATATGATCGTAGAAGATGAACGAGATTCTTATAGTCATCATGGATATGAAATCCCAGAGTTTGGCGAAGGAGTAAGTGGAGAGCCTACATCGATGAATAATCCGGATTGGACATACTCCACCAATAGACGGGCGAGTATGAGCAACTTTCTGAACAACATGAGGGCTCAACTTCGGAATTCAAATGCACACCGCCAACTTAAGGAAGATTTGAATGAACACATTTGGCAACGATTTGGAGAAGATTAAAGTCTTTCCCGTGTTTTGTGTTTTTAAAAATTGAGCTATGCATTGTCTAATGATGTTTTTTTGTTAAATTCTGTAATTTGCTTGAGTTTATCTTGTTTCATTGTAATGTTTTTTTCTTCAATTTATGTATCAATCGTTGTTGTTTGTAATATATATGTTTGTCGTTAATTTCCTCCAAGCCTTAATATTTGTTTTATTAATTTTCAATCCATACTATAATTAAACACTTGAATTAAAATATATTTTAAAATTTTTAAAATAAAATAAATACTTTTATAATGCAATATAAAGGGCATATTAGTAATTTATTAAAAAGATTATTTTGATAATTTATTAAAAAGATTATTTTGATAATTTAATATAATGGCATAATTATAAATATAAATTGAAACCAAAAGCCCCTTCAAAAGTCCCCCATTAAACAACCCCTTTTGGATTGGGGCTTAAACGGAGGCTTAAACTCAAAAAGCCTCCATTTACAAGCAGAAGTGGGACATGCTCCAGTTCCTGATGGGGCAAAGTGATATTGGTGAGGAAGGAGAAACTCTCAAGCAGACATTGATGAAAGAACTCTCTGGCATGTGATAGTTTTATCCATGTACTCATGAGGAAGATGTTAGTGTCTATTTTCTGTCTTACATGTTTTGTTTTCCTAATGCATGTTTCAATCTTGTCTATGCATATTTAAATCTTGTAATGCATGTTTCAATCTTGTCTATGCATATTTAAATCTTGTAATGCATGTTTCAATCTTGTAATACAACGCCTACTATATTGTAATGCATGTTTCCATCTTGAATGTTTCAGTCTTGTAGCTTCTTTTGAGTGTTTCATCTACAAAGATAACAAGTACTTAATTGATTGCTTCTACAAGATATCATAATAATGATGATTCTACAAGTTGGCATGGGTCAAAGTTTCAGACAAAAGCATGGGAAGTCATTTCGTTATTGTTTCTAGTGGTTGGCATGGGCCATTTTTCAGACAAAAGCATGTGAAGCCATTGATTGCTTCTGCAAGATATCTTACCATTATTTTTCAATTTTTGGACTAAAGCAGGATAATGATGATTCTACAAGTTGGCATGGGTCAAAGTTTCAAAAAAGCATGGGAAGTCATTTCGTTACTGTTTCTAGTGGTTGGCATGGGCCACTTTTCAGACAAAAGCATGTGAAGCCATTGATTGCTTCTGCAAGATATCTTACCATCGATTGCTTCTGCAAGCCATTGATAGCATTTTACATATCTATATAAATGAGGATAAACAAGGATCTATTCACTCATCAAATTCATTCAAAATCTTCAATCTCTAAAAATGTCTAATTCATCTTCAAACTCCTCAAACTCAAACCCTCTCATTTCTAGTGATAGCTCTGAAGATGGTGAGTACCAAAAACTTTTACAAGAAGCTATCCAAGCCACTAATGAAGTTCAAGAACGCGCTCTACAACGCAAATACAAAGCACAAGCAGAAAGTTCACGTAGGGGATCTCGTCGAAAATTCAGAGATAGAGGAAGGGAACAACTCTTTGATCAACTTTACAAAGATTATTTCTCCGACGAGCCAACTTATCCAAATCATATCTTCTGACGTAGGTTCAGAATGCGCAAGGAACTTTTCTTGCGTATTGTGAACAGACTGGAGAATGGTATGGAGTTCTTTCAACAAAGGCCAAATGCAGTGGTTAGGCTTGGCATATCTGCATTACAAAAATGTACTAGTGCCATTAAAATGTTGGCTTATGGAACTGCTGTTGATGCTTGTGATGAGTATCTTCGTCTTTCTGAAGAAACCGCAAGGAAAATCTTGGAGCATTTTGTCCAGGGAATCATTACCTTCTTTGGTGATGAGTATCTTAGGCGTCCGACCGCAGCGGACACACAACGCCTACTAAGCGTGGGGGAGTCTCGTGGATTTCCTGGGATATTGGGTAGCATCGATTGTATGCATTGGAGGTGGAAAAATTGTCCAATTGCGTGGAAAGGTCAATATGCACGTGGACATGGCCATCCAACAATCATTTTGGAGGTTGTTGTATCATACGACTTGTGGTTCTGGCATGCATTTTTTGGGGTACCAGGTACGTGTAATGATATTAATGTTCTTGATCAGTCTCCTGTTTTTGATGACGTTTTGGAAGGTAGAGCTCCAAACGTAAATTTCACAGTTAATGGACATGAATACAACATGGGATATTATCTCACGGATGGCATCTATCCGCCATGGGCGACATTTGTCCAATCAATACGGCTTCCTCAAGGCCCTAAAGCCAAGTTGTTTTCCCAACATCAAGAAGTTGTTCGCAAAGATGTGGAACGGGCATTTGGAGTGTTGCAATCTCGATTTGTAATAATCCGTAACCCGGCACTCTCTTTGGATTTTGTGAAGATTGGAAAGATAATGAGGGCTTGTATCATTCTACATAATATGATCGTAGAAGATGAACGAGATTCTTATAGTCATCATGGATATGAAATCCCAGAGTTTGGCGAAGGAGTAAGTGGAGAGCCTACATCGATGAATAATCCGGATTGGACATACTCCACCAATAGACCGGCGAGTATGAGCAACTTCCTGAACAACATGAGGGCTCAACTTCGGAATTCAAATGCACACCGCCAACTTAAGGAAGATTTGAATGAACACATTTGGCAACGATTTGGAGAAGATTAAAGTCTTTCCCGTGTTTTGTGTTTTTAAAAATTGAGCTATGCATTGTCTAATGATGTTTTTTCGTTAAATTCTGTAATTTGCTTGAGTTTATCTTGTTTCATTGTAATATTTTTTTCTTCAATTTATGTATCAATCGTTGTTGTTTGTAATATATATGTTTGTCGTTAAATTCCTCCAAGCCTTAATATTTGTTTTATTAATTTTTAATCCATACTATAATTAAACACTTGAATTAAAATATATTTTAAAAATTTTTAAATAAAATAAATACTTTTATAATGCAATATAAAGGGCATATTAGTAATTTATTAAAAAGATTATTTTGATAATTTATTAAAAGATTATTTTGATAATTTATTAAAAAGATTATTTTGATAATTTAATATAATGGCATAATTATAAATATAAATTGAAACCAAAAACCCCTTCAAAAGTCCCCCATTAAACAACCCCTTTTGGGTTGGGGCTTAAACGGAGGCTTAAACTCAAAAAGCCTCCATTTAAGCCCCCTTCCCCCCCCCCCCCCCCCCCCATAAGGGGTGCTATGAGTAATGGTGACCACTAGATGTAAGGAATGGAGAGTTAAGTTTAAAACAAATGCTCAGACCAAAAAAAAAAGTTTAAAACAAATGGAATGACAAACTTGTAAATACAACAAACTTTATTATTTCAAATTAATTTATTTTTTAAAATATTTGTTCAGTTTATTTTTTTGCAAAACTTTTTTAAAAAAAAAGCGAACATTTTTTTCCAAATATATTTTCATGAATCCCCCCCCCCCCCCCCCCCCCCCCCCCCCCACCCCAAAAAAAAGAGTAAATTAGTATCATCAACTAAGCATCTTAATCATGGACTTTAACATACTAACACATCCACTTTAACATACGTACAGATGCATTTAAATATTAGTGTATTAAACATGCACTTTAACATACTTACATATGCCACATTAAGCATACTGAACATGCACTTTAACATGCTAATCATGCACTTTGACATACTAACATATGCATTTTAGCATAATAAACATACACCAGCTAAAATATGCACTTTTGATATACATAAACATGTACATTTACATATTACTACATGCACTTTAACATATTAAATATGCACTTTTTATACTCTATGTGAGTATTAAAAAATGTGATTCTATGTATGCACTTTTTTTTTGATAAGGTAAAAATTAGACCAGATACCACACAAAGTTGGTACCTCAGTCTATAGCATCCTTTCGGATGAGATTTACAAGATCTTGATTGGCTTGAAAGTCTTCCAGGGGATGCCGCTAGCTCATCTTTGCAATAAAATCAGCAACAACGTTGGACTCCCGGAAGACGTGACAGATCTGCACTATGGAAAAAAGTTGTAGATAACATAGGATATCAAAAATTAAGATTTCAATACCCCAAGGATAGTGCCAAATCTTTTTCAGAACATTTACAATAGTAAGATTATCGCATTCCAGTTCTATTTTGGTTATTCCTTGTTCATATGATTTAAACAAAGCATTTCTTACCGCTAGGATTTCTGTTCTAAGTGGAGTTGAAACCCCACATTTGTCTCCAAATATATATATAGGTTCACCAAATTTGTTCCTAAAAATATATCCGAAACTAGAGTCCCCATTAGTCATAGTTGATCCATCAGTATTAATTTTTATGAAGTCTTCCTGCGATTTTTTCCATTTCGTTTGTGCTCTTCTACCTTTACTTTGTTCCCTCATTTTTTGTTTACAATCCGCAAGGGGATCTGAATTCCAATTCTTAGTTTTTGCCCAATAATTGATTTGATTTTTGATGTAAAGAGGAACATCCTTAATAGGTTCATTGTCATTGTTCGTTCTTCCAAAGCTTTGTTGGTTTCTATAGAACCAGATTCCCCACCAAGCGACCGATAACTCCACAAATTGCGCTTGATCTGTTTTATTGCGAATTTCTTCAATATGCACTTTGAGTTCTTATAGATGCACTTTTGATACTTATATATGCACTTAAAATATAATTCTACAGGTTGTTGCAACGCAAAAAAAAAAAAGAGAGAGAGAAAAAAGTCGAGAAAAAAATTATTTTTCATATAAATAATCATCGAAGAAAAGTTAGGAAAAAATAATAATTTTCGTGACAAATAATTTAAAAAACAATGAATTTATTTTACGATATTTACAATTTTATCAATTCAATTATAGTCCTCTATTTCCTAAATCTAATGATCACAATTACTTTTCATTTTACATTCCAAATTTACTATGCATGTGAATCCTATTCATGACTCATAAGAACAATATATTATCTGTAGTCAGTTAGTCACTGTATTAGTTGTCTAAAATAAATTTCACTTTATTTGTCCTCGAAGGCTAAACTTGTAAAACTTATTATATTTTAATAGTTTATTTAAATTTTTAAATAAATAAGTCATATGTATGACCATTTATTATTAAATTACCTAATTATTAACATAGAAAACCATGAATATCACAGGACATGAACTAGTTATAATATAAATTATATTCGCTCATCTTTTATTTATTTTTGCTGATTCAAATTTATGTTAACCGTAATAAAATGTTGAAGAAGTGGTTTTAAGCTAAAACGTTAAAATAAAATATGGATTGATTTATTTATTTAAATAAGTTTAATGCTCACGAGTATTTTATGTTTACTATCACGGCACGGGGGTGTAAAAGGGTCAAATGGGATTTTTTTTTTTATAAGGTAAGAATTCGAATTACCGACAAAAATGTCAAAAAGCCCGAGAGGCCGAAAAACGGCAAATGGAAAAATCAGTTCAGAACAACACAAGCAAATGAAAATACAACAAAACAAAAGCGAGCTATAAGACTAGGGAGAGAAGTGAGTCAGCACAAACGGAAAGTGTCACCAGACGACGGATCAAACAGGAAACCAATCCTGGGATGTGAAGAATGGACAGCCATGACGTTGCCCCTACTCATGATGAGGGATCTTCATGAGTCTCGACCACCCTAACGTTGCCTTTTGGATCTTCAGGAGCCTCAACACAACCACGATCACAACTGGAACAACTCGATCATCACTCTCAATCAGCTCAGCAGAAGCAAAGAAGCATCACACAAGCTTGCACACAACAACACGAAATTAAAAAAGAAAGAAACTAAACTAAACAAAGAAAACAAAAGGAAGCAGCAGGCCGGTGGGCAACTGGAGCATCTCGTCGGAGAAGCCTTCTCAGCGGCTGGAGAGCATTGCCGCCGGTGAAGAACACGGCGAGCAACACCAACTTCTACTTGGGCTTCGCGGACTCCGCGCCTACCCAGCAAGGATGCCGGTGGTTCGAGAGGAAACGGACTCGGTTCGAGATGGATCTGGGCGCCGAAACAGATGGGCGAGGTCACCCACCAAATGGTGGTCGCCGGAGGTTTGCCTGGCCGTAGATCTCCCTCATGGACTCGGTCGGAGCTCGGTCGGAGCGGGGATTCGGTCGGAGCGAGGGCTCGGTCGGAGGTGCAGATTCGGCCGGGATCGGAACAGTCAAGGGAGCGGTGGAAGTACCGGCGACGACAACGAGTCACACCGGTCAAGGGAGGCTCGGTCGAACGGAGAAGCGGCGGGGGTCAAATGGGATATGATTATGAATGCAACGGTGTCTTGGTGATATGCCGGGCCCACTTGTAATGCGCCAGCAGCTTTCACAATTGACAATTCACAACTCATATGAGAATGGTTTGCTTTCTTCGTTAATGCTCCCAACTGAAAATACAGGTATGACTTTGATATAAACATTTTATTTATCGTAATAAATATTTCATTTGTGTTAAGATAGTTTTTATTGTAAACAATTTCAAAATAGACAAAAATGATTTTAGGGATGGATAAAACTGTGTGATTGTATGAGACGTAATTCTAACCTTAATCATTCTAAGTTCTAAACAGATAAAAGCATGAAATACATGATTTTCTTGATTTTGATCAACATACAATAATTGGCTAGTATTTACAAATTATATGTCTAGCGGTTGATTATTTATAACAAACTTAATCACTGTAGATTTTATGTATTAATTAGAGAACTCATTCACATTTATCCAGAAAAAAAAGGGTGAAGACCCGATAAAATTCAGCTGAAAATTATTCAACAGGTTGGATTAGGTTTGGACGAAGGTTTATCCAACCCATTTTTGATTGGTTTTATATATCAATCTACTTTTATTTTTACTTTTACACTATATAGTTATATATGTTAAGAGTATAGAGTTTATACTAATTAACTAGTTGGTTAAAATTATAAATAAAATAAATAAATAAGAATCCGAATACAAAGGTATGTGCGGCTTATTGAATTCGGTTGATGGACGCCATGAAAGGGGGTGGTTGCCCCGACGACGTGATGATGAAATGCGTCTCATCATCGTCATCACCACATTCATATCCATTTCTAACCGTGAGTAGGTATAAACTTAAATTTCACTAATTATAGTATGACAGTCACGTGATGTCACCATGCATGTCATTGAACTAGTACATAATGATCTTCTTGATATAACGGTTTTCTTATGATACTGATGACGGTTTTACAATCGCTATCTAAGTGTTTGTATTAATATCAAGTTATGGCGCTACAGTGAGAGCGCTATAATAAATCAATGTATCATTTTTTTTTTGTAGAAAAACGCTATGTTTTTTATTTTTTTTATTTTTTTTAACCCGAATACTTTTAGCGCTTTTTGAGAACGTTATGAGTGCTTCGATCCAACTCTTAGCGCTTTTATTAAAAAAACGCTATGAGAGTTTCGATTCAACTCAAAGCGCTATATTTTTGTGTTTTTTTTTAAATCTCATATTTTCACTCCTACACCAGCCTGCTTGCAAATTTACAGAAATAAACTTTCATCAAAATCATATCAAACCCATATAATTAGCTCAAATATCTAATAATTTCACATCCATAATACTTGTCTAGTCAAAATCAGTACCGTATCCACAAAATCGGTACTTATGTCAATTGAGCACCATATCCACAAAATCAGCCTAGTCTCCCTAACAAAATGAAGCACCATATATATCCACAAAATCAGCCTAGTCTCTCTAATAAAATGAAGCACCATATCCAGAAAATCAGCTTAGTCTCCCTAACAAAATGAAGCATCATATCAACAAAATCAATACATATTCATAATTAACAATCATATACAAGGTTATCAAACTATTTGGCGACCATTTGCAAATGAGGTTGAAGATATCGAAGCCACTCATCTGTTACCTCATCAATTTCTTCTTGTGTGTACGACTCGGCTGAACCCAACAAGTACTGCATATACATACATAAACTTATAAGTTCATGTATTCATTTTTGTAACAACTTAAATGTTAAAGATATTAGGCATACCGATTTAGGGATTTCTGTGACACCTTGTTCAATAATGTCTCTCATCATCCGACATATGTAAAAACCACATAGCATAGAGTTAGGTTGAAGAGGACACTTCTACACAACCACAAAAAGTCAACTCAACCACAAATAGGGCTGGAAATCACCCGTGGGGTGACCGATCCACCCGAAAATTCCGACCCGAATATATAGATGATCACCCGAAGTAAAACGGGCGACGGATTGTTGGTGGTCGGGTGAAATGGATGACGGGTGGGTGATGGGTGATGTAAATCTCACCCATTACCCGCACTTCACCCACCCATTCGTTCATCAGTCGACGATTGTAGTTCTAATTCTATTTTATTAAAATATATGACTTTAATTTTAGTTTTTTTATGTTTAAAAGTTGATTATTTTAAGACTATTTTCTATTAACATCCATCAATTCCTATATTTAGAACAACTATTTTCATATATTGAAGAAAATTAATTATTTTTTCACTTAAATCATGTATTTTATTACATATAAATAATTATAAAATATCAATAAAAATGTTATAAGGATGACCCGACCCACCCGAATCACCCGTTGGATGATGGATGGACGGATGTGGGTGATAAATTTCGCGGGTGACGGGTGGGTCGGGTGGAGGATTTAACTTCATGGATCGGGTGATAAAATGACTCCACCCATCCATCACCCGACCCATTTCCACCCCTAACCACAAAATCATATATAATGTCAGCTGAAATTTTTAAGGAAAAGATATATAATGACATTACTTAAAATATAACTATGTCAATTGCTAAGTCAATATAAGTGTTCGACCTCTATGTTTATCCAGGATGTGGTAGGTGGTTTTGCTTTGAGTACCTTAACATGAAAGTTATGCAAGGCCCTACATAATAAAATGTTTAGGATTATAATAATGTGCTAATAAATGCATATATTTCTAAGGAAAAAAATTAAAAGTTAAAATAGCTACTTAGTACACATTTTAGCAAAATCTAATGGAGCCTTTCCTCTCAAAGGATCTAACCAATACACTCTACATAATTGTGGATTGATCATGGCGAGCATCCAATGATTCCTACAATAAAAAAATAGAAAAAAATATGTACAAAGTCAGTGGTAGTAACAAATGCAAGAGCATTCTGCTAGTACATAAAATATAAAAAAAAAACTTACCTAGAGTTGTATGGAGCAAGTCATAGACGTTGACTTGCATTTTCTTGACATAATGAAGAAGTCATGTATAATTCTCTTGGATCACGTTTTTCATCCTTAGATCGAATCAATTTTCTATATTTATCTCGAACAACACTCAAACGTGTCAGACAAAGAAAGGAATATGAGGTCGGCTTGTACTTGTCAAACAAGAACCTGAAATATTTCATATGTAATAGTTACTCATTATTTGAATTAAGTGCAATTATATTAAATACAATGACAGAAGAATATTTAAGTACATACTTGATATAAAAGCTAATATGTACGACTTCAAGCTCCCTTTGTTCTAACCACATCTGAATGACATCCTTTGGTATGAACAATTTATGGGAGTGTTGTGTAATATCCTTCTGCATATCAACTTGTATGACAAACTATTTTTGCTTGATAACACTGACATACATCTCATAACCATGTTAGATTGTCGACGTGGTTGAGGATGGACATCATTTTTTACTTGCATTGGCTCAAGTACAGTTGCTCTACTATTCTCAACATAATCATGGAGTAGATAACAGAATATATACAATATATTCAGATTGTTTATTGAAAAAAAAAATCAAGAAATACGTATCGGTTCAATAACAACTAATGAAGTTGGCCATCCAATTATATATCTCGGGGCATCTAAAAGACACTTGACATCGTCAATTGGGTATGGCAGTGCAACGTTTCCACATTCAGGCAGAACGGTGTCTGAATTAACCTTTAACACCTTGTTAGAGTCCAACTACTGTCAATGAAGCAATGAGGTGTAGCCTGCCTGGGATAAATGCACGCCCTTTAGCTACCTCTCTTGTTTTATCAGGCCAAAACAACATGCATTTTTTTCTGACTTCTTCAAACAATTTGAAAACACATCATATTTTTGAAGTTTTTCCACTTATGAAATTTCAATCCCTCATAGTTATGCAAAAAATATTTCATACATGTAGCTTCTCTACTAAAGGAGGATTTGTTTCTGAATGAGTAATATTTTACTTTAGAGGTGACGACACTTGTGCTTGAGATGATCCTTGACTCAATAATTGCCTTCGTAAAGGAGGATTTGTTTCTGAATGAGTAGTATTTTGATTTAGAGGTGGCGACACTTGTGCTTGAGATGATCCTCGATTCAATAATTGCCTTCTTAACTCTTCAAATTGTTGTTTCATGTATGCCACTTCACTCCTAACTATCAATATCTCTTGTTTAGATGCTGACACTCTAGGCATAGTTGTCCCAAAAAACCTCTTCTTACTAACTCCAAAACCTGGCCATCACTCGACCGTAGTGGTCGTCCTTCTCTAGGGCCAATGTTACAACATCTGTTGTTGGTGTGAGCTTGAGTATGCTTTGAGATTGTTTTTCTGCATACATGTCCTACAATTACACATTCATTATAAACAATATTATTTAGTTAATAAACGCATAAAAATCAATAAAAAAACCTTTGAAACTTCAAATACATCAGAATTGATCATATATATATATATTACTTTTGCATAATTGTTGCATATAGTGGTATTCTATGTAACACCCCCAAATTTTAACCCATTTGGAAAGGTATTACCGCCAGTGACCTCGGTTTCCACACCGAAGCCACCCCAGGCTTTACCATTGAAACACAATTCATAAAGAACAATTATGATACAAAATTACCATAACTTTCATTTAACACATAGTCGCAGAATTTCAACACAATTCCAAATGCGACAAAATACAGAGTTATTACAATACAGCGGAAGACTTAAAATAATTTACAAGAGTATTGACTTCAGTAGTCAACGCCCAAAGATCGTAGCCTGATTAAAACATTTTCAAATACCGTTCATGTTCATAGTCGATCTAGCCTTCATAGGTCCTCGACTCATCTGATGTGCCGAAACGGACAGACGACAACAACCATGACGATGCAGATAACAAATACAATTAGTTAGTCTAAATGAATAGACTAGCAAGGGCACAAAGCAAAAGGTTCGAAGTAGTCGTATTAGGTTAGACTCATCGTCCCTCGAATAATAACCGAGTACGCTAGTCAACCTTCATATTTCTACTGGAATAAACAAGAGGTATGCACAAGAGAAGATTCTGGAGACCGAGCCTCACAGCAATCAATCCCAAAAGAAGACTCCAAATGAAATGAGCCTTAAAGGAAGCATGACAAATGTTGGGAAACTTAATTTATAAAATACACACAATCACAGAATCACAGTATCGCATTCGAGCGACTAAAAGTTAAGACGAGATTTCCTAGCTGCACTATCGCCTAACTGCACTACTCGCCCAAGGGTATATTAATTATGTGCGACAACGGCACTTATCTCATTTAATTTCAAAACGATCATCACGTTATAAGCATTTAAATCTCCCCACAAGATATATCGGATCTCCCCACAAGAGATATCAGATCTCCTCACAAGAGATATCGGATCTCCTCACAAGAGATACCAGAGGGAATAAATCCCAAAAGATTTGGCACTAGCTAAGTGCACCACCCTGAGTAAGGGCATGGTCATGACCTGAGAGAGTACTGGGGAAGAATCCACCAAGTACTAGTTATAAAGAAACAGCTAAACCCCCACAAGGTACATAGCGTTCCTACGAATACTCGTGCTAACTAAACAGTTCAACACAATAATAATCCACATCAAAGCCATCGCGGCCAATAACAGATATAATAGCGTTGTTCTAACAGGTATACAACCTATCATAATATCTGTAAAAATCATGAACAGTTATCAAAACTGTTCCCAACGAAAATAGTAAATCATCCCAAATTAATTAACAACTAAACAATTGATAATTAATGGAAGTATGGAATGATGAGCAAGAGCGAACCGCCACTTGCCTGGAATAGATTCGGCGATGAATCTGGACGAGACGATTACCGAAAATATCCTTTCCAAGGATATGGCCTAAGCTTCAGATAACTCCAACTGATTACGAGTCCACACACGATCCAGCAAATCACGTTCTAACGCTCGAATAATTTCGGGTCAAATTTGGACTGGATGCTTAAATGGGCTTTCGGCCCAACAACAATATAACAAGGAGGGGCCCACAGCCACTGTCCATCTCCATCTTCTTCAACCCATTTCACGTAACAACAGAAGCAACAAAACTTCAACAATGGAGGCATCGGTGCTCGGCAACCATGGCAGACAACGCCGGGAAGGGGGCTGATCTCGTCGCCGGGAGAAGAGGCGGCAACAACCAGCAGCAGGGCGCAGCAGCAACGATAGTACAACGCCGGGAAGCAATTTGGCGCCAACAACAACAGCAGCGAACGGTGACGATCGGCTCGCTGGGGAATCTCGGCTTCGCTGGGGCTTCGACGCCGGAGATGGAGCCGCGCCGGGGAGGAGCACCACCAATCGGCTAGCCGCAGCTCAACGACGGAGCACCACGCCAGGCTCGCCGACGGGAGAAGCTCGAAACAGAGGAGCAATAGGGGTCTCGCCGGGAACAGGGGAGGCGATGACGACGGGGCTTCGCCGGTTTCTCGACGCCAAGGATGGAGCGGCGCTGGCGGGGAGGAGGACCACGACACCAGTAGCAGCACCCACACGACGACAGGGAGGAGCAGCACTACACATCTCATCGACGATGACGGAGCTTGGAGGGAGCTTCACCGATGGTGATGGCGAGAGGCGAGAAAGAGAGGGAAGAAATAGAGGAGTGAGGCGGGAGAGATGGGAGACAGATCGGTACCCATCACCTTCCATTCACAACAGCATATATATAGCCCAAGCAGGGCGGGAGGCAAAGCTCCGACAAGGGCTTGCAAGAGGGCCGACCAAGGCAACAGTGGAGAGCCCAAGTGGGCACAGGTGGAGAGCCAAGTGGGAAGATGCAGAGATAAGATCGGTTACAGGGTAAGATTGCACAGAGGGATAAGATCGGGTATGGATTTTAAACCCCGGAAATTATATGTTTGTATCCAAACAAATATTCTAAGTCCCGAAAATACATCGAATGTATTTTATACCACTCAGAGAATTATTTCGGAGATCATGGATATTACTGAAAATCCAAACTCCACTAAAAGCGAAAAAATTAATCGAACGAAGGATGGGAAAAATTACCCAAATACCCTTACTAAAAATTGAGGGATATTACATTACTACCCCCTTAAGAAAAGTTTCGACCCCAAAACTTGCATTATTAACGAGGAAATGGTCTCTCTACCAATCTTACTACCTGAACTTAATATCCTTAATCATAACATCATCATACAATCTTATCTCCATATAACATCCCAGGTAATAATTCTTACTAACTCCACAAAATCATGTTTACCTTATAATAATGGTCTCCCAAAATTATCATAACGATATTAATGCACCTTCAATAGGAGAACACACATTTCTCCTCCAATCTCTTTATAGACAAACCCAAGGTTTATATATTAACTTCTTACAACTCAGATATTAAATCTTAGTAACCTCGAATCATAATTCCCTTAATGGTACTTTATACAATCCCATCATTTATTTTAAAGTAAGACTGGCCTTACGCCATCTCTAACTTAAAATCCTTACAAGAATAATTTAACACATCTCTTTAAACAATTTCTAACTTAACTCCTTTAAGATTCAAGAACAACCATAATATCTTATTCCTACGTTCCTCGAAACGTATCACATAAGATATTACTCCTATCTCCTCCAAGAGAGTGATACCATAAGCCTTATAGATGCCATACTCACAAGATGTCAATCCTTGACAATTCCCAAGAGTCCTAACTCTTCATCCTCTGGAAATTCCACTTATCGAGTCCAACGACTCGTATTGTCTTAAATGACTTATTTCTAATTTAAAATCCTTATATTCACCACGCAATCTACTATCCATCCAGGACTTAATCGCATCATTTCCTTATATTACCTCAAACGAATCTCAAATAGGTCTCTTCAAAGGATACCTATGATTTCGTACACTTGGCTTTTCCAAAAGCTTTAACCAGTGGTCCTACATTGGCCATACTTACTTATGAACCCAACCATCATAATTCCGGATTTCACAGTCTTACTCAAGATCGCAAAATAGGGAAAACGAGTTCTTATTGAATTATTCCCTTAATCAACTTATTCATTCACAACTCTTTATCCACACTAATGCCTACAGCATGATTCCACTACTAGACATTCCAGACTTTGCACTAGTCCACCTCTATATACTTCTAATGGAACAAAATCCCAAGTACTCAAGTGAGATATAACTCTTAATCTCATTAACTCCACATAACCTATACCTCTAAACAGTAGAAATATGATGTCTCAAGAAGAAACAAATCTTTTCATAACTTCTCCCAATATCCTTATTTCCTAAAAGATACTCATAAATGAACACTTTAGGCATCAGACTCTTCTAGCCTTGCCTTACGAGGTCTTCCTCTGGGTTCTCATCGGAAGTTCCCTCCGGATCTTCCCTCAGATCTTCCCCCTCTCGAGGATCTTCCTCAGGGTTTTCCTCTGGATCTTCCTCCTTCTAAGGATCTTCCGCAGGATCTTCCTCCTCTAGAGGATCTTCCTCCGGATCTTCCTTCTTCTGAGGATCTTCCTCGGGATCTCCCCTAGGATTTTCCTCTCCTTGAGGATCTTCCTTAGGATCTTCCTCGGGATTTTCCTTAGAGTTCCCTTGGAAATCGCTTCCATTAAAACGTCGTTATTACAATATTTCGTTGGCCTACCTTAACGGCTCAACGAACTCTACCTTAGGTTCAACCCACGAATTCTCATACGGATGCAAATCCCGACTGCATCGAGCATTCATCTTTCGTATTCGTCTTCTCAACAATGAATGTCAACGACTATGACATCATACTTAGACATCAAAACTCCTAAGAGTGATTCCTTAATTATCCCATATATCAATGTAATAAAATCACTTAAAATAGATCAACTTGATAATTCTATAGATGCATTATGAACAGAGAGCACAAGATTCATTTACACAAATCTCTCGAGCGTTCACACCAAATTACTCAGAGATTACAGCACTAGGATATTAAGTACTACCAACTCAGGAAGTACATACTTGATACCTTCGAGGGAACTACTAGGTCTTCCAACCTCGAAATATCTCTGAGAAATAGGGAAATCTAACCTTACTAGATATGATAGAATCATCTCGGCACCTTTCGAGTCCTTTCAAAAGAATAGACAAACACCTATGTCTTACAACAACAAGAATAGGTCAGTCTTTCTAGATATAGAGGTAACTCCCATACCTCTCATATCAGACTAAAGAAGACACGACAATGAACGGTATTTATTTCAAATTCGTTTGGAAGACATTTTCCAATTCAAAATGGGAAATAGTTTTAGAAGGATAAAACCTTTCAAAATACTCAACCTGTTTTAAAAACAAACTTTAGCTCTGATACCAAATCTGTAACACCCCCAAATTTTAACCCATTTGGAAAGGTATTACCGCCAGTGACCTCGGTTTCCACACCGAAGTCACCCCAGGCTTTACCAATGAAACACAATTCATAAAGAACAATTATGATACAAAATTACCATAACTTTCATTTAACACACAGTCGCGGAATTTCAACACAATTCCAAATGTGACAAAATACAGAGTTATTACAATACAGCGGAAGACTTAAAATAATTTACAAGAGTATTGACTTCAGTAGTCAACGCCCAAAGATCGTAGTCTGATTAAAACATTTTCAAATACCGTTCATGTTCATAGTCGATCTAGCCTTCATGGGTTCTCGACTCATCTGATATGCCGAAACGGACGGACGACACCAACCATGACGATGCAGATAACAAATACAATTAGTTAGTCTAAATGAATAGACTAGCAAGGGCACAAAGCAGAAGGTTCGAAGTAGTCGTATTAGGTTAGACTCATCGTCCCTCGAATAATAACCGAGTACGCTAGTCAACCTTCATATTTCTACTGGAATAAACAAGAGGTATGCACAAGAGAAGATTCTGGAGACCGAGCCTCACAGCAATCAATCCCAAAAGAAGACTCTAAATGAAATGAGCCTTAAAGGAAGCATGACAAATGTTGGGAAACTTAATTTATAAAATACACACAATCACAGAATCACAGTATCGCATTCGAGCGACTAAAAGTTAAGACGAGATTTCCTAGCTGCACTATCGCCTAGCTGCACTACTCGCCCAAGGGTATATTAATTATGTGCGACAACGGCACTTATCTCATTTAATTCCAAAACGATCATCACGTTATAAGCTTTTAAATCTCCCCACAAGAGATATCGGATCTCCCCACAAGAGATATCAGATCTCCTCACAAGAGATATCGGATCTCCTCACAAGAGATACCAGAGGGAATAAATCCCAAAAGATTTGGCACTAGCTAAGTACACCACCCTGAGTAAGGGCATGGTCATGACCTGAGAGAGTACTGGGGAAGAATCCACCAAGTACTAGTTATAAAGAAACAGCTAAACCCCCACAAGGTACATAGCGTTCCTACGAATACTCGTGCTAACTAAACAGTTCAACACAATAATAATCCACATCAAAGCCATCGCGGCCAATAACAGATATAATAGCGTTGTTCTAACAGGTATACAACCTATCATAATATCTGTAAAAATCACGAACAGTTATCAAAACTGTTCCCAACGAAAATAGTAAATCATCCCAAATTAATTAACAACTAAACAATTGATAATTAATGGAAGTATGGAATGATGAGCAAGAGCGAACCGCCACTTGCCTGGAATAGATTCGGCGATGAATCTGGACGAGACGACTACCGAAAATATCATTTCCAAGGATATGGCCTAAGTTTCAGATAACTCCAACTGATTACGAGTCCACACGCGATCCAGCAGATCACGTTCTAACGCTCGAATAATTTCGGGTCAAATCTGGACTGGATGCTTAAATGGACTTTCGGCCCAACAACAATATAACAAGGAGGGACCCACAGCCACTGTCCATCTCCATCTTCTTCAACCCATTTCACGTAACAACAGAAGCAACAAAACTTCAACAATGGAGGCATCGGTGCTCGGCAACCATGGCAGACGACGCCGGGAAGGGGGCTGATCTCGTCGCCGGGAGAAGAGGCGGCAACAACCAGCAGCAGGGCGCAGCAGCAACGGTAGTACAATGCCGGGAAGCAATTTGGGCCAACAACAACATCAGCGAACGGTGGCGATCGGCTCGCTGGGGAATCTCGGCTTCGCTGGGGCTTCGACGCCGGAGATGGAGCCGCGCCGGGGAGGAGCACCACCAATCGGCTAGCCGCAGCTCAACGACGGAGCACCACGCCAGGCTCGCCGGCAGGAGAAGCTCGAAACAGAGGAGCAACAGGGGTCTCGCCGGGAACAGGGGAGGCGATGACGACGGGGCTTCGCCGGTTTCTCGACGCCAAGGATGGAGCGGCGCTGGCGGGGAGGAGGACCACGACACCAGTAGCAGCACCCACACGACGACAGGGAGAGCAGCACCACACAGCTCATCGACGATGACGGAGCTTGGAGGGAGCTTCACCGGTGGTGATGGCGAGAGGCGAGAAAGAGAGGGACGAAACAGAGGAGTGAGGCGGGAGAGATGGGAGACAGATCGGTGCCCATCACCTTCCATTCACAACAGCATATATATAGCCCAAGCAGGGCGGGAGGCAAAGCTCCGACAAGGGCTTGTAAGAGGGCCGACCAAGGCAACAGTGGAGAGCCCAAGTGGGCACAGGTGGAGAGCCAAGTGGGAAGATGCAGAGATAAGATCGGTTACAGGATAAGATTGCACAGAGGGATAAGATCGGGTATGGATTTTAAACCCCGGAAATTATATGTTTGTATCCAAACAAATATTCTAAGTCCCGAAAATACATCGAATGTATTTTATACCACTCAGGGAATTATTTCGGAGATCGTGGATATTACTGAAAATCCAAACTCCACTGAAAGCGAAAAAAATTAATCGAACGAAGGATAGGAAAAATTACCCAAATACCCTTACTAAAAATTGAGGGATATTACATTCTAAGAAGTAATGTAGTCTATAATACCAAACTCACAATTTTCTTAGTCACTTGGGTTGTTTCATCATCGTGATAACTTCCATTGGGACCTTGTCTTGCAACTTTTCACAATTCAGCTCTAGGGATTGAAGATGTATCTGGATCCTTATTTTGCTCTTTCAACTAAACAAGAACATTGGTTAATAATTACTAAATAAATATAATGATACTAATTACAAAAGGTAAGTGTACTATTACCATTTTTCTCTCTTTGCGACCATATCCCATTCTAGAAAGCCTATAAGGATACTTATTCTGCTTTGCATGCTCAGCATTGATACGACTTTTATCCTGCACATGGGAAGTAAATGATAAATATATAAACAAAGCCAAATTTGTTGCTATTTAGAGTTAATGTCTTAATTACCTAAAATTCCTTGGTGCATCGAAGTTCACGATTGTTGATTGATAAATGAATACTTTAAAGGAGGCTCTGTACTAAGTTTACCTTCACAAACTACAAACTTGACCAAAGCATTTTTGAAGTTTTTCCACTTATCACCAGCACTTCTTAAGATCATCTTTTGAGTCATAACATTAGGAATATCAAAGACATTATGAAGAATGAGAGTTTAAATGTTAGATGCAATTGTTTAAGAGAGAAGAAAATAGAAGTTCTGAGAGACAAATGCAATTGTTTAAGAGAGACAAATGCAATTGTTCAATAGCAATTCCTTTTGTTGATATCCCTCTTTTCTGATGCTACAACCACTGCTAACAATTGATGTTTGGGAGGTATGGATTTTAACTTACAAAAAAACTTCTTTTTTACAGTTCACTAAAGCACTTTTATAGCTTGCTTACACAATTGTCTATTGTTTGACAGCATGCATATTACCTGGACTTTCATGTAAGAACCATTGTTCAGTGATTATTACTGCTTAAAATATGTCTGAATGTATTAAACATTCAGTACCTAACTGTCGTTGAAGCATAGAAACGTTGATTTGGCGCCTTTATTTAAAAAAATGATGGGTTTTTGGTGTGGTTACAAGTGATTAGAAGTTGCAGAATTGAAAAGAAAGAGAGGAAGAGAATAAGAGAAGGCAAGAAGAAGAGAACGATCCGACCAAAAAAAAGAAGAAGAAGAAGAAGAGGACAAGTTGGCAAAGAGCTTAAAATTTTTCAGAAGGTGATCAAAGAGCTTAAAAATTCAGTACCATGGATGTTCTTGTGTATCAGCTTAAAAATGCAGAACATTTGTTTGTAAAAATGCATAACATTTGTTTGTTCTTGTGTATCAGCTTATAAATTTCTTTTGTATAGTTGCAGAATTGGAAATGTCACATTTCTTAGCCTCTTAGAAGAGACTAATACTTGTTATATGATGCATTGTCCTACAATAACCAAGTGTTATTTAAATATTAAAAAATAATAGACGTGTTTTACTATCCTATTATATCATGCTGAAAAGAAGTTTACGTGTATGGATTTGAAGTTTATATTTTTTTAGTGATTTTGAGTCAGAACTTAAGAAATAAAAGTACCATATACGGACATGCTAAATACACGCGGAAAATTGTCTAAATGGACGCTATTCTACACGCTTAAGATAAGCGTCTGATTTTACACGCCTAATCTAAGCGTGGAAGGGTATTCTTGCCATTTTCGAAAACATGTATGAACCACACGCTTAGCTTAGGCGTTTAACCACACGCCTAGATTAGGCGTCTGGTTATATGGGTTATTGGGCCGGCCCAATAGCCTTTGCCCATTCCCCAGTAAACCCAGACGCCTAACTTAGGCGTCTGTCCAGACGCCTAATCTAGGCGTGTGGTTATATGGGTTATTGGGCCGGCCGCCTTTGCCCATTCCCCAGTAAAACCAGACGCCTAACTTAGGCGTCTTGTTTTAGACGCTTAAGTTTCCACTTCGTCTTCTTCCTCCCGACGCGTTCAAAACCTAAAAAATTCGAAAACGATTTCGACGAAATCTCTCCTCCATTTGCTTCGATTGTTTGAAATTAGGCATGGATTGTGATTGTGATTGGGATGGTTTGGACGAGTTCATTGGCGGCGGAGAGAGGTCCAAAAGCGACGGCGGAGCAGCAGCCGGAAATCTAGAGCAAGGGGCGACCGGGGGCGCGACGCCGAGAGACGCGGAGGCTGCTGGAGGAGGCGCAGAGGCGACTGCAGGCGGCGGAGGTAGTTCCGGCGCCGGTGGTGCGAGCTCCGGCGGAATGTCTGCGTGGATGGCGGTAGAGGAGGAGGAGGAGGAGGAGGAGGGCTTGGTGGTTTCCGGCGGAGCTCGGACCCGTGGTGGAAGGGGAGGTCGAGCTAGGGACCTAGCGAATACAACTCCGATGACGCCTGGATCGAGTCAAATCGGTCTACGAGCGGTATTATTTTAAATTTTAAATTGATCATTATTATCGTAATTGTTTTTGTAAATAATTAGTCTCTAATTTAGAAAATAATTTATTAAATAATTTAGTAAATTCTAAAATTAATTTAGTAAATAATGTTGTTAATTTGAAATAGAAAAATTTAGTAAATAATTAGTCCCTAATTTTCATAAATTAGGTAGTTATAGATTAGAATTATTGGCTCGTATAGTATATTTAGAAAATAACAAGTATAATAAATTCTAAAATTAATCATTTAAGTTCCTAAATGTATTAATTAGTCCCTAATTAAAATAGTATCTAAAAAATTAGAGTATATTGGCGGTCATCACCCCTACTGGGCGGACGGAGCCGACACTTGTTGTTGCTGACCGCACCCGGCGTGTTGGTATATCGGAGTCTATTCGTCTCCGCGCCGGTACTGTGAGTACTGATATATTGTCGTCCAGTGCGGTATCTTCGCAGCCGCCTATGACCGGCACCGCTGATGATGACTATTTGGAGGACGCCGAGGACTTGGTAGCTGAGCCCATGACGGTTGATGATGAGGCTGTTGAGGAGCAGTCGCGTCATGGGGCAGGGTATGACTTTGTTGAGTCTGTGGAGCCTACATTACCGACGCAGGAGTTGAGTACGGACGACATTCCATTTTTTCATTCCCCGCCTTTTTTTGGGTCGATACCTACTCCTGTCCCCTCTCCATCCCATGATGGTCCTTCTTCTACACCTTCTGCCGATATTTCTTCTCCACTTTCTGCCGGCCCTTCTTCTCCACCTCATGCTGGTCCTTCTTCTCCACCTCATGTTGGTCCTTCTTCTCCACCTCCTCCCGGTCCATTTGTTGTACATACTTACCATCCTTGGATGCCTGGAGGCCCAAGGTGTCCGATTCTTCTCTCTAGCTACGAGACACACATTGCTCGAGCCATATTTGACCGTCCTATACCTCAGCCCGCTCCTGAGGCACTTCCGCAGATGTCGCCTCATGTATAGCAGAGGAGACGGAGACGTAGAGGAGACGTTGCAGTTGTTGAGGATGCTCTTGTTCCTCAGATTGCCGAGCAGGCGGAGCCTCGTCGTAGCGGGGTAGCCCGTCGTCAGGCGGAGCAGGACCTGGTATGTTTTAGGTTTTTTAGTTTATGTGTTTTACCTATAAATGTTTTTTATTCGAAATTATATACTAATTTTAAATACCGTTAATTCAGAGTCGTAAGATTCTGAGGATCCATTTCCGCACAGTCCATTGTTCTACACACGAGCATTACATTAGCCCTGAGCCACATACGTGGTTTAGGCTGGCGGAGCGGAGCGGGCTTACCGGTCTACGCACACTAGGCATAGCATGCAGCATGGATGCGGCGTTGATTTCGGCATTTGTGGAGAGATGGCATCCCGAGACGAACACATTTCATATGCCCTTCGGAGAGATGACCATCACCCTTGCTGATATTCACCAGATCTTATAGGTTCCCATACGTGGGATGAGCTGCACTTCAGACCTCGATGAGCCGACAATGAGACAACGCATATGTGCTGATCTGGGCGTTGCTGAGGAGGAGGTGAAGAGATGGCACACAGCTGGTGGTATTCCTTTGGGGCATTTAGAGACTACAGTACTGGAGGCCTGGATGAGGAGTGAGGTTCGTGACGAGGGCGTTATTGCTACGTACTACCTCTTCTTGCTTCTCGGATCGACTGTACTGGTGGACAAGTCCACTAACACCGCGAAGCAGAAGTGGTTGGCGCTTTTGTTTGACCACGACGTCACATGCGACACTGCATGGGGAGCTGGGATTCTAGCGTACGTCTACCGCAACTTGGGACAGGCGTCTAGGCGTGGAGCACAGGGCATTGCATCGTGCGGGATTCTGATCAGGGTAAGATATTAGATAGATTAGTCAAATATTAAGTTACGTTTTAATATTTTGGTCATTAATGTCCTTAGTTATTCATTTACAGTGCTGGGTTTGGGCATATTTTCCACATTTTCGGGAACAATATGTCACGAACCCTCAGGCCTTTGGAGGAGTTGTTTCTGGTGCCGCGGAGGTGCCGAACAGTAGAGACACCGGTCGTTTGATCGCCATACGCCGCATGTTGGACCGCATGAGATACGAGGAGGTAGAATAGTACACGTAATTTTCGATATCTTAGTCTTTAATTTATTTTAGTATATATGTATTCACTTTGCCTTTTTGACTTTACAGGTTACCTGGACCCCTTGGGTGGGGTTGGACTTCCAGGCTCCTGAGGTAGCTCCTGCCAGGTTTCGCGGTATACTGCGCATTGTAGATGTTCAGGAGCCGTACCACCCGGACAGAGTCCTCAGGCAGTTTGGGATGATGCAGCCTATCCCAATTCTGCCCATTCAGCCGGCCAAGGTCATCAGGAAAGCGGAAATCAAGGGATACGAGGTGAGTTTTGCGGATGAGCTTCTACTGGCTTGGGATGCAGACCCGAGACCCCTGATTGACCTCCAGGGATCGGTTGCGACACATGGGTGGGACATGTCTGCCGATTATTTAGATTGGTATGACAAGTGTTCTCATCCATTGGTCGATCCCGGTTCAGTCAGACGTGATCGTCCGGTCGGCCTTATCCACGTCCCTCCAGGCGTTGACGCAGTCGCGGTACGCTAACTTTTGTCGAATTATTTGAATGATTTATCTATAATTTTATATTTTGCAATATTTTGACAAATATTACTTGCTTTCTATACAGTGCATTCAGGTGGTTGCCGGTGATATCCGCACTTATTTACACACACCTGAGGCGGCGACACGGACGTTCGAGCAACACGCGGCGTTATGGCTGCATATGCTGACTGGGCAGCCTCCCCCCATGGCCCCACCCCCACCTCGCCAGTCCCAGATGTTTCGTGATTCTGTCACGGAACCTGGCGAAGGTAGTGGCTCGCAGCCACAGTAGTTTTTATGTTTTGGATTAGACAGGATTCATATGTATATAGTATTTATGTAAAAGTTATGTATTTATCTTATTTGGTTTACTATGTTTGTTCATGTTTATTATGTGGTTTGATGCTTACCTATGTGTACGAGAGAGCAACATAACGTTATCGAACCATAAAATAGAAGGACAACGTACGGTGGTTGGGAGCTCATTAATTCCAGTCGTTCTGAACGTACCTGCATGGGGAATGCATGGCAGTCCCATGAATCACCATGCATAATAACACGCTTAAGCTAAGCGTGTTCCTAGACGCATAGCTTAAGCGTGTAGTCACAAGCTTAGCTTAAGCGTGTGATGAACAAGCTTAGCTTAAGCGCGTGATGTCTAAACCCTAAGAACCCAATACCCTAACAATCTAGTATAGTTACACGCTTAGCTTATACGTGTAGATACACGCTTAGCTTATACGTGTAGTCTGGTAACGGTCATTCTTCAACGGCTAACCGTCCAACGACTCTATTTCATCCTACAAATACCAACATACAATGTCGTCCTAAGCCTTGTACACCCTTCTCTATCCCTACAAAAAACTCGTTACACTTATACTTATGTACTATAGTATTTCATTATATTTCATATAGTTACACTTATATACTATAGTATTTCATTATATCTAGTATAGTTACACTTATGTACTATAGTATTTCATTATATCTAGTACACTTAGACTTATGTACTATAGTATTTCATTATATCTAGTACACTTAGACTTATGTACTATAGTATTTCATTATATCTAGTACACTTAGACTTATGTACTATAGTATTTCATTATATCTAGTACACTTAGACTTATGTACTATAGTATTTCATTATATCTAGTACACTTAGACTTATGTACTATAGTATTTCATTATATCTAGTACACTTAGACTTATGTACTATAGTATTTCATTATATTTCATATAGTTACACTTATATACTATAGTATTTCATTATATCTAGTACACTTAGACTTATATACTATAGTATTTCATTATATCTAGTACACTTAGACTTATGTACTATAGTATTTCATTATATCTAGTATACTTAGACTTTTGTACTATAGTATTTCATTATATCTAGTACACTTATATACTATAGTATTTCATTATATTTCATATAGTTACACTTATATACTATAGTATTTCATTATATCTAGTATAGTTACACTTATGTACTATAGTATTTCATTATATCTAGTACACTTAGACTTATGTACTATAGTATTTCATTATATCTAGTACACTTAGACTTATGTACTATAGTATTTCATTATATCTAGTATACTTAGACTTATGTACTATAGTATTTTATTATATCTAGTACACTTAGACTTATGTACTATAGTATTTCATTATATTTCATAGTTACACTTATATACTATAGTATTTCATTATATCTAGTATAGTTATACTTATGTATTATAGTATTTCATTATATCTAGTACACTTAGACTTATGTATTATAGTATTTCATTATATCTAGTACACTTAGACTTATCTAGTATACTTAGGGTTTAGATTGTTTTTGTAACATTGGGCCTAGTTAAAACACAAAATTAGATTAGCTAAGACAAGGTCTAAGTGTTTGTATAAGCTAAGCGTGTATCTACACGCTTAGCTTATACGTGTAGTCTAGTAACGGTCATTCTTCAACAGCTAACCGTCCAACGACTCTATTTCATCCTACAAATACCAACATACAATGTCGTCCTAAGCCTTGTACACCCTTCTCTATCCCTACAAAAAACTCGTTACACTTATACTTATGTACTATAGTATTTCATTATATTTCATATAGTTACATTTATATACTATAGTATTTCATTATATCTAGTATAGTTACACTTATGTACTATAGTATTTCATTATATCTAGTACACTTAGACTTATGTACTATAGTATTTCATTATATCTAGTACACTTAGACTTATGTACTATAGTATTTCATTATATCTAGTACACTTAGACTTATGTACTATAGTATTTCATTATATCTAGTACACTTAGACTTATGTACTATAGTATTTCATTATATTTCATATAGTTACACTTATATACTATAGTATTTCATTATATCTAGTACACTTAGACTTATGTACTATAGTATTTCATTATATTTCATATAGTTACACTTATATACTATAGTATTTTATTATATCTAGTACACTTAGACTTATGTACTATAGTATTTCATTATATCTAGTACACTTAGACTTTTGTACTATAGTATTTCATTATATCTAGTACACTTATATACTATAGTATTTCATTATATTTCATATAGTTACACTTATATACTATAGTATTTCATTATATCTAGTATAGTTACACTTATGTACTATAGTATTTCATTATATCTAGTACACTTAGACTTATGTACTATAGTATTTCATTATATCTAGTACACTTAGACTTATGTACTATAGTATTTCATTATATCTAGTACACTTAGACTTATGTACTATAGTATTTCATTATATCTAGTACACTTAGACTTATGTACTATAGTATTTCATTATATTTCATAGAGTTACACTTATATACTATAGTATTTCATTATATCTAGTATAGTTACACTTATGTATTATAGTATTTCATTATATCTAGTACACTTAGACTTATGTACTATAGTATTTCATTATATCTAGTACACTTAGACTTATCTAGTATACTTAGGGTTTAGATTGTTTTTGTAACATTGGGCCTAGTTAAAACACAAAATTAGATTAGCTAAGACAAGGTCTAAGTGTTTGTATAAGCTAAGCGTGTATCTACACGCTTAGCTTATATGTGTAGTTTGGTAACGGTCATTCTTCAACGGCTAACCGTCCAACGACTCTATTTCATCCTACAAATACCAACATACAATGTCGTCCTAAGCCTTGTACACCCTTCTCTATCCCTACAAAAAACTCGTTACACTTATACTTATGTACTATAGTATTTCATTATATTTCATATAGTTACACTTATATACTATAGTATTTCATTATATCTAGTATAGTTACACTTATATACTATAGTATTTCATTATATCTAGTACACTTAGACTTATGTACTATAGTATTTCATTATATCTAGTACACTTAGACTTATGTACTATAGTATTTCATTATATCTAGTACACTTAGACTTATGTACTATAGTATTTCATTATATCTAGTACACTTAGACTTATGTACTATAGTATTTCATTATATCTAGTACACTTAGACTTATGTACTATAGTATTTCATTATATCTAGTACACTTAGACTTATGTACTATAGTATTTCATTATATTTCATATAGTTACACTTATATACTATAGTATTTCATTATATCTAGTACACTTAGACTTATGTATTATAGTATTTCATTATATTTCATATAGTTACACTTATATACTATAGTATTTCATTATATCTAGTACACTTAGACTTATGTACTATAGTATTTCATTATATCTAGTACACTTAGACTTTTGTACTATAGTATTTCATTATATCTAGTACACTTATATACTATAGTATTTTATTATATTTCATATAGTTACACTTATATACTATAGTATTTCATTATATCTAGTATAGTTACACTTATGTACTATAGTATTTCATTATATCTAGTACACTTAGACTTATGTACTATAGTATTTCATTATATCTAGTACACTTAGACTTATGTACTATAGTATTTCATTATATCTAGTACACTTAGACTTATGTACTATAGTATTTCATTATATTTCATAGAGTTACACTTATATACTATAGTATTTCATTATATCTAGTATAGTTACACTTATGTATTATAGTATTTCATTATATCTAGTACACTTAGACTTATGTACTATAGTATTTCATTATATCTAGTACACTTAGACTTATCTAGTATACTTAGGGTTTAGATTGTTTTTGTAACATTGGGCCTAGTTAAAACACAAAATTAGATTAGCTAAGACAAGGTCTAAGTGTTTGTATAAGCTAAGCGTGTATCTACACGCTTAGCTTATACGTGTAGTCTGGTAACGGTCATTCTTCAACGGCTAACTGTCCAATGACTCTATTTCATCGTACAAATACCAACATACAATGTCGTCCTAAGCCTTGTACACCCTTCTCTATCCCTACAAAAAACTCGTTACACTTATACTTATGTACTATAGTATTTTATTATATTTCATATAGTTACACTTATATACTATAGTATTTCATTATATCTAGTATAGTTACACTTATGTACTATAGTATTTCATTATATCTAGTACACTTAGACTTATGTACTATAGTATTTCATTATATCTAGTACACTTAGACTTATGTACTATAGTATTTCATTATATCTAGTACACTTAGACTTATGTACTATAGTATTTCATTATATCTAGTACACTTAGACTTATGTACTATAGTATTTCATTATATCTAGTACACTTAGACTTATGTACTATAGTATTTCATTATATTTCATATAGTTACACTTATATATTATAGTATTTCATTATATCTAGTACACTTAGACTTATGTACTATAGTAATTCATTATATTTCATATAGTTACACTTATATACTATAGTATTTCATTATATCTAGTACACTTAGACTTATGTACTATAGTATTTCATTATATCTAGTACACTTAGACTTTTGTACTATAGTATTTCATTATATCTAGTACACTTATATACTATAGTATTTCATTATATTTCATATAGTTACACTTATATACTATAGTATTTCATTATATCTAGTATAGTTACACTTATGTACTATAGTATTTCATTATATCTAGTACACTTAGACTTATGTACTATAGTATTTCATTATATCTAGTACACTTAGACTTATGTACTATAGTATTTCATTATATCTAGTACACTTAGACTTATGTACTATAGTATTTCATTATATTTCATAGAGTTACACTTATATACTATAGTATTTCATTAAATCTAGTATAGTTACACTTATGTATTACAGTATTTCATTATATCTAGTACACTTAGACTTATGTACTATAGTATTTCATTATATCTAGTACACTTAGACTTATCTAGTATACTTAGGGTTTAGATTGTTTTTGTAACATTGGGCCTAGTTAAAACACAAAATTAGATTAGCTAAGACAAGGTCTAAGTGTTTGTATAAGCTAAGCGTGTATCTACACGCTTAGCTTATACGTGTAGTCTGGTAACGGTCATTCTTCAACGGCTAACCGTCCAACGACTCTATTTCATCCTATAAATACCAACATACAATGTCGTCCTAAGCCTTGTACACCCTTCTCTATCCCTACAAAAAACTCGTTACATGTTAGTATGGCATCTTCGTCGAGTTCGAGTTCAAGTACAGGAGAGAGATTTTGCTTCTATAATTTTAAGGCGGTCATACACACTTGTGACCGACAGTGGCAATACGGAAGAAGGTATTGGGGATGCCCAGAATTGGGGATGTACGATGTCCACAAACTTGATAATAAAGGGGGATGTGATTTCTTTGCGTGGTTCGATCCACCATACGACGCGAGGGCATACGAGGTCATTATGGAGTTGTGGAAGGAAAGAAAACAACTTATAAAGCAGAATGAGGGTCTTTGTAGGTATTGTTTCCGAAAATTAACAAATAAACGTTGTAGGTGTTAGAAAGATAGAAGTAATTATTTGTCATGTTTTGTAGGAAGCAAGCGGAATTAGCGAAAGAGGGAGATCGATAATGAATCAAGCAGAATTAGCTCCAAAATGAATCAATCAGAATTAACGAAATAAGGGATGTGATTTGTTATGTTTTGTACTACTTTGCGCCAGTATAGGCCCATTAAATCGAGATAAAAAAGCGAGTTTGAACTACTTCGAACTTAAATAAAAACACATCAAATTAATGATATGAACACATCAAAGCTGTCTAAATATTACATTACATAATCGTGTAATCAATCAAGTACATGAACGGATCCGTCTCCCACATATATAAAAGGATCTGGTGCCCGACAATATGCAATGCGGTAATCTCGATACATCTTCAAATTCAACTCAAACTTTGTTGTCTACCACAGAATGTTTCGTTCTGCGTTTCTACGCCACGCACCAGGTGTGTGCGGTATTGGCGACCCTTCCTTAAGCACCACCTACATATACACACACAAACTATTTTAGTAGTGAAAACAATGTAACCTAATTTCATAAATATTTTTATTAGAAAAAACCTTTACCAGTATGAAGTGATCATGATTGCCTACGTGTGCCATGGCGAGAATCTTGTCTGGAGGTCCCATATTTGATGTCCTATTCCTCAACGGTAAGCAAAACGTCGGAACTTCCCACGTTAATAAGACGAGACCAACCTGATAGAGTGTGGCAAACACTAAACCCATCAATGGCATGTGAAGCCAGTATAATTCTGAGCAAGGGCTTCTGCAATGGTTCACTTGCAAGATAAGATCCTCCCAAGACCCGTGTCTAAGACGGCAACGTATCGGCTCGTATAGCTCTCGATTGTCAAGCAACTCTGTTACCATCTCGCGTCGGATGTTGGCATATTCATGCTCTTGCCTCCCCAACAATACAGCCATCGACCGATATCCACAATGTCCGTCAGGGCGTACATCTCTAACATTCTTGATGTACGGAATCCAGAAGTCATCCACATTGTCAATCCCAAAGTTCACCCCCATATGAACAAGGGGAAAAATTGGTTCTTGAGGCCACTGCAAATCTTCTAGTTGTGATTCTTCTAGTATGGGTTGGGATTGCAAGTCGTCAAAGTCCATCACTACTGTAGTAGATGCACCTGCTTGGTTTTTAGGTCGACTTGGGCCTCTACCAGTGCTCGCACTTGCCTTCCCCTTCCCCTTTGTCTTCGGCCCCGCCTTCTTCTCATTCTCGTGGAGCTCATCCCGTCTATGCTCAAACAAGCACTTATCCCTCTTCTTCGCCTTCTCATCCACCTTCTCCTTGTTCCTAGCACCACTTGGCCTTCCTTTTGACTTGATTCCCGTCGGCTCCAACAAAGTACTCTCTTCTGGATGCTCCAAGTCGTCGTACAACTCACCTAGTAGGAATGCCGTGCCTTTCTTCAATGTCCCAACCTCTAACTTGGCAAACATTTCACGAAGTCTAATCTCTGTAATGTCCATTCGAACATAGGCAGAAGGGCCAAGTGTTGTGGTTGGAGTCTCTTCCCATTCCAAGTCCCTCCAGAACTCGTGAACGTCTGACGGAATGAGAGGTGTTCTTGAAATGATGGCTCTTGCAATACTGTGCACGCAAGGCAACCCGAGGCAATCTCTCACCCAATGGTCGTTGCATTCTTCTGAGAACTCCCCCTTCTTCAACATATCGTAATATCCCAACAACATATCAAAGCACCTATCAGACACTTGGTAGAAGAGCCTAGAAAAAGTAGCTCGTACAACTGCCGACATCGATGCATCATCGAAATCCGTTGGTCGTTTGGAAAGTGAAAGGTTCATGCTCCCCCTAATCTGATCTACTTGAAGGATGATGGCATGGTGAATCCTTACGATCACTCTGTTGAAGCCCCCTCTGCTAGAGCCAATAATATCTTTCAAAACCTTGTGCATCCCCTCAACCCTGTCAAATCACATGACGTTAGTACGACATTAACAACTATGAGTACAAAAAACAACATATTGTGCACGTCATACCTGTTTGAAGTCCTCGTGAAGAAGTGAAGATGATGATCCGTCCACGCCCTTACTATGCTCGTCTTGTACGGAATAAGCCATGTGCCCTCCACGTATCCGACAAGGCCTTTCTTCCACGATGTCCGTAATACGGCAAGCCTCTCTTCATAGCTTTCTTCACTAGCTGAGCAAAAAAGTGCCCAACATTGGTTTGCAAAGGCATCCACACTTTCCTTCCTCTTCAAGATGGACGAGGCACGTGCCTCGATGTTGTGCTTTATATGCACCCAACACAAGAGGTGTTGAACTTCGGTGCCGAAAACACTCCGGATAGCAGTTATGAGGGCCTTCTCACAATCTGTCATTATTGCAGTAGGCATCACTCCCAAATCCAAACACAATGCTCAAACTTTCCTCATTATCCACGTGTAATGGTAAATCTGTTCCGCCCGGGTGAATGCATAAGCAATGTTGAACGTCTTATGAGTGTTGGTGAAACCAACAATCTCCACAAGTGGCATTCCATATCTACGGAAAACATTTCAAAATACAATACACATTTTTAAATGAAATACTATAACAATTTATGTCATAATAAACTACACATTATTACAATTAATGACTTACTTGTTTGTCTTGTATGTCGCGTCAATGATTATCACGTACGGGAACTTCTTCAACAACCGCAGCGACTCCGGATTAGCAAAAAATAATATTGCAACCTCATCAGTCTTTGCATCCCTCAAAGGATGAACTATGTAATTATGCTCAACCATAAACCTTATGGACCACTGTGTAACCATTAAGTCTCCCAAATCCTCGTACTGCAGCTTCTGCAAGAAGTTGGCCACTTGCTTCCTGAAAGTCACATTTCCCATGAAGTTTTGCCTCAATTCCGAAACAATTTGATTCGGCGTCTTGCGACCGTCTCCCCACCTCCTAGCGCACACCTGCTTCGCCTCGGTCATTCGACCCATGAATGCATGGCCTTCAAAGCTAGTTCGTAGCTTATGGTTGTGCCGACCTTCAATCACACCCAACATCCACTTTTCACCAACCGCCCATGCCTCTTTCTTCTTGCGAACACCCATTATCTCAAACTTACACCCACACTTTTTGGATCTCGACTTTCGAATTTTAGGAACCGGCAACTCTGGATTCTCTTTGTTCACCTTCGGCCTCCCCGATCTCCAGGGCCCAAACCTATCGCACACTATACTAATTTGGTACGGACTTGAGTTACGCTTCACCAAAGCTATCACAAGCTCCTTTCCTTTTTCTTTCACCCATTTGTACAATTCTTCCTTACTATTCCACACTAGGTCCGTAGTAAAATGTTCTTTATAGTCTTTCCCCTATAAATGTAGCGGTTTATGTTAACTATGTTATACACTACATATGATTTCCAATTATATAACTACGAATTCATGCTAAATATTGGCTACCTAATTAAGTGCAATATTTAAGATACTAATTACGAATTAAAATAACGATGAACGAATGAGCTCAATTTTTTAAGGACTATATCATTACACTACATATGATTTCCAATTATATAACTACAAATTCATGCTAAATATTGACTATCTAATTAAGTACAATATTTAACACACTAATTACGAATTAAATTATCGATGAACGAAAGAATAATTTTTTAAACACTAACCACAAATTCGCCGCTAGGGTCCCAATCGCCTTCCGCTTCCTCGTCTTCCTCGTCTAACACAAATTTCGACTGCATCCATTCGTCGCCCTCCTCCTCTTCTTCTTCACTTTGAACCCACTCGTTTTGTTCGTCACTACTATTCTCACCACTATGATACATCTTTAAAATTTAGGAGTACACAATTTCAGTTTCTGAGAAATGAAATGGACCTTCGACTATAAATAGAAAGAAATATAATCGTTAAGCAACAGCTATAATATACACGCCTAAGCTAAGCGTTTATATTATAGCCGTTAATACAACGGCTACATATACACGCTTAGATTAGGCGTCTGGGTACACGCCTAATCTAGGCGTGTAACCATACGCCTAGCTTAGGCGTGTAACCAGACGCCTACCTTAGGCGTGTAACAAGACGCCTAAGCTAAGCGTGTGTGTTTTGTTCTCTCGTGGGATCTGCTGTCTGTCTTTTCAAAATACCAATAATATCCCTATACGCCTAGATTAAGCGTGTAAAACAACACGCCTAGCTTAAACGTATAGAATAGCGTCTATTTAACTATTTTTCAGCGTGTATTTAGCCATTGCCACAATATATGGTCAAACTATGTACTGAAGCTAAACTAGAATCACTTCAATGCAATTGAGCCCAAATTACTATTGAACTCTACAGCCTACAATTTCCCTAAGTCCAAGATAGTAGAAGAACAAATCAATTCATATCGAATTTGAGCACCAAAGAAGTTAAATTTATATGTATAGAATTGTGTGGCTTCCACATTTTCTAGTTCAAAACTGATTTCAATTGTCATATGACAACAATACAAACTTCATTAAAAAATGTAGAAACTCTATTTCATTTTGCAATTGTGATGCATCAAATTGAATAGAAGCCCAATTTTGGATTTAACTCTTGGTATCATCACAAGTCAGACAAGCTACCAAAGTAACCAAATTCATCTTTATTCCTCTAAGCCACACTAAATATATATATATATAGCAAGTCGGATGAATGTTAAATCAATTATGAATAACAACATATATTTCCTATTCAATGACAACATGCATTATGAAATTCAATCAATTATGAATGACATCATATATGCATTATCCAACACAATGAAAAACCAGATAAACATCAACTATGAAAAACCAGATAAACATCAATTATGAAATTCAAATATTCCATCTGGAAAAAAATCAAATTAGGTGTCCTCTAATATGAAAAACCAGGTAAATTAACCAATACAATCACTACTGTATTACCCATCCTCTGTTCCAGCCTAGAGGTCAGTTCAGATGACATTATACTTATTGCAATTCAATCAATTATGAATGACAGCATATATGCATTAACCAACACTATTTACTTTTAACACCCCAGTTGTTATATGTCATCATATAATTATGAATCCAGTCTAGAGGTCAGGTATGCTTACTTAGTTATAATAATCTAGCTTCGATATGGCTTCTTAACACCCCAATTGTTATATGTCTACCCAAACAATCTAGCTATTTGCTTGATACAGTCAGCAGTTAGAAAAAATATATGCATAGGCTTAGTTTTAATATCCTCCATCCTCTCTGAAGGAGAGGTAACATACAAATAAATACTAGAGTATATTGGTATAGAATGAATTGCCTTGCATACAAGGAATTAATTAATCTAATGGTCTTTAGATAGATTAACACACAAGTACTACATTTATGAATGAATGAACATAGTTACTCTTCCACTTTGTCTTACTTTGTACAATTTTGTCAAGCCTTATTATAAAAGTTCTTGCTAAAAAAGAATTTGTTCAACTCTGAATAATATAGATGTTCACAGATTATAACAAATTACACATGATCAACAGTCAAAATAATATATATGTTCATAGATTATAATAGATTATACATGCTCAACTCTGAATAATATAGATGGACACATATTATATAAGTTCTTGTTAAAAAAGTGTTTGCTCAACTCTAAAGTACATGATCAACAGTCAAAATATTCAACTAAAAAAATAAAAATCAACAATAAAAATAATAGATTGTACAACAACAAAAAATTCCTCAATTCCATGTTTCAAACAAATTATCAACAATTCCTAAATCATATTTATGTGGTTACTTAAAGTGACATTCAGTTGATATAGACAAAAGTAAATTTAGTAAAAATTTAGCAAGAGAATAATTACCTCGATGATTTGATAGAGATTTGTCATTGTCTGTTTGGGAACAACTCTCCAATTCATATATCCAATTGAAACATGTCTACGAACTAAATACCCAATATAAGTTTGCATAAGTGATGAATTTGTGTTCACTTCTTTGCCATTTTTTACACTTCACGTGGATCTTCTTTGTTCCATCACAGGTCAATTTATTGATTTTGGCTATCAGCTTAGATCCTACCACACGCTCGTTAGAAGCTTCTCTCAAATGATCACCCTCCACATCCGTAAGAGAATTCTCATTTTCAGCATTGGTGTCCTCATTTTCAGCGTTGGCCATTTTCCTGTTAAAAAATCAATGTCATTTATATCATAATCGAATGCTGATAAAAATTCTATATAGCACAATGTACCACTTTGAATCATATCAATTCATCGTTCCCTTGATTGTAGTCGTTATGATATCTCTCCTTTGTTGATAGCACAATGTAACACTTTGAATCTATAGGATCAACGACATAAAAGACTTGTTTTGCTTGTGATTAGAGCTGTCAAGATTTGACCCGACCCGCAAACCCGATCGACCCGACCCGTGTTTTCTGGGTTGAGACCCGACCCGAAAAGTATTGGGTCAAAAGTGACCCGGTCCGTTCGACCCGAAAATTTTTGGGTTGGGTCAATACAAATGTGTTTATATTTTATATATTAAATATTATAATATATTTTTTTATTAAAATATTATACAATAATAATTTTTTGATTTATTATTTTTTGTTTTAATTAAAATATTATTTTAATATTTATTTTATAAAATTTTGACAAGGCGCTCTCGACCCACTAGGTCGACCCGTACCTGACCCGCAACGACCCGACCCACAACCGACCCGCAAATTTTGACCCGCAATCGACCCGACCCGTAAATGATCCGACCCGGTACGCTTAAACCCAAACCCGAGCCGTTTAACCCATTTGACACCTCTACTTGTGATGCCAAAATAAATGGGTCATTCTTATGACCCACCCGATTTAAATCAACTAGGGTGAAGCCTAGCTCATCAGTGCACACACCGTTAGTAACATCAACCCACTTACAAAAACAAAATGGCACCCTGAAGTCAATATAATTCAATTCCCATATGTGCTCAATAACTCCATAGTATGACATGTTTGCATGAACGAGAATTTTGTCTTTTGCTAGGGCTATATGAATCGATTGAGCCACCAATGTTACAACACTATTCTGATTTGTGATTTTCTCATCATGCAATCTCGTGTAGAAAGTGTAATCATTGATCTCATATCCTGAGAAAGATGATGCATGAAAAAGAGGTCTATGTGACAATCGCAACAACGTAGAAGAAACCGACTCAGCTGAACCTCTTGACTACTCAATTATAGCATGCAGCAAAAGCGCATCCTTGGACACCTCATGAATCTTAACTATGTCCATCAGCTCCAGACTAGTGTTCAAATGCTAGTGAGAATTCTCATAAGGTAGACCTCCAAATTGATTTTGATTAACTATGTTGATCAGAGAATGTTTCAGCTCAAAATTTTGGGCTTGCATTGAAGGTCTGACCACACCAGAGATAGGACCGAGGTGATTCATCATCAAATTATTATCATGCATCATTTGTGCAAGCTGTGTTTGATTTCCAGCCATTGCTTGTTCTCTATTTTGGCATTCTTGCCTTCTTCTTAAGCAAAAACGCCCGAGTTTGGGCTTGTAGTCGTTGAGATTGTAAGAGCTCATGGCTCTTCGCATTAGAAGAAAAAAACCTCAAACCAAAGACATAAGAAAACAAAGATAAAAAAAGATAACTTAGACTTAGTTCAACCATTTGTAGAAAAACAGCTTATACTAGCAATAGTCCCTGACAACGGCGACAAAAACTTGATATGGCTATAACCTACCCACAAATGTCGAGTTAGACAATGAATATGATGATTTATATATGTATAGTTAATACATAATTAAATTATTTATAAGTTTATAATTATAGTTTAATCCATTTCTTGTGGAAATGGAAGAAGGGTAATGATTTATTTTCTCATCAAAAGTTAAATGATAATTCATAAAATGGAGAGAAAAGGGAGAGAAAAGAGGGTGGGATGTGTGATAGTGAGCATGTAATGAGATAAGGAGCAATTATTTAGGTTATATTATGGACATGTGTCAAATGTAGAGAATACCAAGTGGTGCATTCTTTTGTGAAAACATGGCTTCTTATTTAATAGATTAAGAGATGTGCCTAAAATCAATTAACTTCCTCTCTCATAACTTGCTAGATCCAATCTAAACTTAGGTTTCTAGGATATATATTAATCCACAGGACAAGTTAAAAAGCTCTCGATCTCAAACCCTATCTAACTACCTATTAACGTTATCACCTTTCGGTCTCAAACTCTAACATGATTCAATTTGCATAGGCTACTATGGGAATAGAGCGCTCTAGGTTTGAATCAAACAAAGTTTCAAGTTTACACCCAAGAAAAAATCACAAACAAGTCTAGCTATGCATCATTGGGATCACCCAACCCTATAAATATGAAATTAGACATGCATAATTGTAAGAACAATCAAATAAATCATATTAACTATAAAAACCATAAACAAGATTAAAGTGAAAGAAAAACTTAGTCTTGAATCAGTAAAATAATATCCAAAGTTAAAATCTTCAATAGAGGCAAACCACTAGGTCTAGGCAAATATCAAAAGTGGCAAAAGATCCTTAACAAACCCCTAATAGAAAAGTTTTTATACCTAAGGATAAGAAGATTCCAAAAGAAGTAAATCCGGATAGCTGAAAGAAGATCATACATAAACTAACATGCAATACAGAGAGAGATGCATGGTCATTGAGGAAAATGCAAAGACAAGTGCACCGTCTAACAAAGGAAACATAGAAGAACGCACGGTCCATGCGTTTAGACATACAAAATAGTTCAAGGTCGTGCACTGAGAAAATCACCGCTTGCACAGATATTGCATGAATCACATGAACCATGCACTGAACTACACGTAACGTGTAGTGAAACACACGGACTTCAAAGGGATTTGCACATAGAGTGCATAGACTTCAAAGGTATTTGCACTTATAGTGCACAACCTTCAAAGGGGTTTGTGTATGTCTTGTTTTAGCTCTATTTTGACCCAAATTGGTCCCGGTTGGTGACGTTGACTTCCAAACGACCTCCATACTCCTACTAGCATCCACAAAGAGTCTAATAATCCACCCAAGTACCTGAAAACACACAATTTCCTTCTATAGATGTCTATAACCAATAAAATTATGCAACTAGCTATAGATGCAAATTAAGATGCACAAAACACCATAAACTATAGCACAAATGCATGTCCTAAACATGTATAAAATATATGCTATCATTGAGCCATTTGAGAAGCTTTCTCAATTCCTTATAAGCTTGGAAGCAACTTCAACTTCCTTATCTTTATGAACATGTGATTCTAGGACACATATGACATTCAAACTGTGTAGGAAAACAAGTTTGTGGACTATAGTGCGTTTTGAGGGGTGGTTTAAACCCCCTAAGATTCCACAAGCAAGGGTTGTATTAATCATTGGAAAGGTTTTGATGGCTCTGAGTACTTGACTCTTTGATAACAGGTTTTTGTCGTGTAAAAACTGCTATGCAAAATATCCAAACAAACCCTAAACCGTAGTCCTAGGTAAGTAAAGGTCGAGTCCACAGGGAGACAGATGTCTATCTAAATATGCAATTCGTATGTTAATCAGAAGTAACCAAAAAGGGGGGTATTGATGGTACTCATAACTCGAATTGGGGTGATATCCCCACCCTGGAGTATATGCGTAGGAGTATGGGTCATGTTGCGGCTCCTGATGGAAGTGGAGAAATCTCTCCATCTCTGTATCAAAATCAAAAATAAAGAAAGGGAAAAATCAGTAGCACGGGTGTGGACCGTAAGATAGGTCCACACAATAGTTGACACACAAATCGCACACAAAATAGATTATTGCCTCCCCGGCAACGGCGCCAATTTGATAACAGGTTTTCGTCGTGTAACAACTGTTATGCAAAATATCTAAACAAATCCTAAACCGTAGTCCTAGGTAAGTAAAGGTCGAACCCACAGGGAGGCGAATTCTGTCTATGTATGCAAATTATGTGTCAAAGCAAAGTAACCAAAGGGGGGTTTTGTTTGTTTGAGTAATCTAAGCATGCAAAGGCAAGATAAACTAAAGATGATGAATTTAGTAATGGGGAAAAACACTTAGTCAAACAACATCCACTATTCGTATGACAAGTTGATCATAGATACTCATTCAAAATCACATGCAATGGAAATTCCAATTCCTTTTCAGATATAACTAATAGCACAACCAGATACTACTAGCACTAACTAATCAAACAACCCTGAAACTATCAAGATTCAGTTTAATAGCAGCGTTACGGATAGAAATATAGTTGGATACAATTCTAGCATAAAACAACCAGCTTTTATCCTAGAATGTAAATCAAATCTCTCCTGCATAAGACTAGCACAACCAGATACTAGTACGATGTAGTTGCTACTCTGAAATAGATATGCTCAACCAGTAACAATCTAGATCTAGCAATAGACCAATAACAACAAACCCTAGTTGATCAGACTAAAGAATATCAATATCAATCATAAGCAAACAAGCGAGAGAGAAGATAAATTCCATGCAATAGATTAAGAGTAAGAGTCTCACAACTAAATCACAACGAAAGCTTCAGCGTCTGACTAAGCAAGAGAGGCTTAGTTCTTCATAGCAAAATACGTAGAATAGAAAAGTGAAATTAGGGTTTTGAGATAATGGAAACAAGTCTCTCTTTTCCCTTAAATACTCAAGGAAAATAAAATCTAAATTTACCTAAAACGAAATAATAAAATAATCCAAAAATAAAACATAAAAAGGAAAATCGATTCGGCGGACTTCAGACGTGGGCGGCGGCCGCTGCAACCTTCACGGCGGGCGCCGTAATTGCGGCGATCGTCGTCTTTCCACGGCGGTCGCCGTGGACAAGTCGTAGCTACGGTCGCTGGAATGGAATTGGCGACGGTCGCCGTAATTCCGCGGCGGTCGCCGCGATTGCTTCTCCAGCTTCTTCTCTTCAGCTCCCAAAACCTCCAAAATTGTGTCTTCCGCAGCTCCTTGCCAAGTCTCCAAATCATCCTAAAACACCCCTAAAACAACACTAAAACTCCGTCAATACGCACAACATAATCGTGTGTATCACTCTTGGCCTAAGAGATGAGATGAGGGATCAGAGAGGATGCTTGAGGTGGAAGGCCGAATGGGCAATGGGCAGGATGAATAAGGGGCAGTTGAGATTCATTGCCTAGTGACTTAGAGGAAGATGGAGTTCCAGCTTGTCTAGGATTTAAGGCAGGCTTAGGAGGTAGGAGAAGTGGTGCATATGGAAATGCAAAGAAGGGTTCATATGTAACGAGGGATTAGAGAGATTGACGTGGTGGTTTGGTTGGAGTATGGAGGAGAGGAGGCAAAGAGTTAGATTTGATAGGCGTTAGAGGCACAAGGGAGAGATGTGATACTGTTGGGGTGAAAGTCATTGCCAGAGAAGATGACGGTGAGGTGGAGTTGACGACATTGATCGAGGGGGAAGCAATAATGATAGAGGGGTGATTGAGGCAGAGGGTGAAGAGTGTGAGAGGGATAAGAGTTGGAGGGAATGGTAGTAGGGACAAAAATTGATATGGTAGACGTGCATGGTAATTTTAAATGTTGGACAATATTTGTCCATGTGCCAAAAAATCTAACAGCCTAAACATCTCCAAGGGATTCACTCATAGTGAAGCTTTTGGAAGACATTATCGCCATCTCTTCAATGAAATCATATTTCATGAAGCAAAATACTATGAGCAATTATCTCAATCGTCACTCTTGCAAAAGGGACCACATTTTGAGAAATGAAGTGGATGTTTGTCAGGATAAGGTGCCGATAGTGGACCAGATTCGGGCTAAGTAGCTCTTTCGACCAAAACCTCACATCAAAATTGGGGAGGGTGATCCAGATAAGGACCGAGTAAAGGCACGAAAAATCTAGAGCAATGTCGGACTTCTAGCACTTGAGGATGAGGGGCGTGTTTCCAAAGAGCATTCAAGGCCCCTTTTCTAGAACAACACTCACGTCTTTCTCACTACTGAATCTAAAAATGAAATTCCCACTATAATTCAAGAAGAGCTTAAGGATTGTGATGCCAAGCCAGTGAGAAGTGATAAAACACTCCATATGGTACAAAATGGCACAGTGCCACCCACAGGAGCTCCAACCAAGCATATGTTCCATCTGTTAACTAGGCGACGTCTTTAAGGCTAAAATCAATGACCTCATTAGAGAGGTCATCAACAAAGTGAAGCGGGATAAACCCACTTGTGCGGAGCCTGCCACTATTGACAACTGTGGCATAAGAGGGCAAGGGAGTCAATGGGAGACTTAGAGATGGTGGGTGAGGGCCAGACGGAGGTGGAGCAAAAGAGGTGTATAGGGAAGGAGGTGGAGCCAAGTTTTTCAAGGGCATCTAAGAGGTCAGGGAAAAGAACATCATTTTCAGGATTGAGGATATCAAAGAACTCATAGGATTGTCCCTCCAGGGTGACAAAGGGTGCAATGGACATATCAAAGTGGGTGAGAGTGGCGGAAAGGGAGATGTGAGGAGGAGGCAAAAAGGCGAGAGTAGGCGGAGGTCCATCGACAACCAGGGTGGAAATTTGAGGAGTTGGAGGGACATGATTACAAATTACTCCATGGAGCATTTGGTAAAAACAAATATGTTTGGCAGTAAAAAATCAAAATTTAATTGTATTTTACATTAAGTACAACACACTAAATAACATAATCAAGGGACCTATAAAATTAAGTGGATTGTAAAACAAATAGTAGCACAATTATATACATTGATTTAGATTTTTATGTAGACAGAGAACCAAAATTTAGGGTAGTAGAATTCCAAGGACTTCGAAAGGCATTTTTTGTTACTGGAGTTTTGGGTGCCATTTGTGTGGGTTTAGAGCATACGATTTTCCCACCATCATCGTTCGGGCTTCACCATGTTTTGGTTGTGTGCGATCGATCGGTTTTATTGGCTCTATAAGAAGTCCCCAACATAAGTTAGGAGAATGGAGTTGTGGAGTAGAAGTGTTGATTTGGTGGTTTTGAAGGACTTAAATGAAGATTTAAGAAGATGGAGGAGAAAGCCACAAGAGAAGACCGAAAGCAGAAGAAGAAGACGCTACAGAAGGATTTCCGCGGGCACGGAAGGAGACGTCGCGATCGCGGATTTCGCCAGAGACACGAGAGCTTCAGGAACTTTTCCTCGGTCGCGGAAGATAAGCCGCGGTCGCGGATACTGTTCATACGCGCAGATCCGAGATTTCGTTTCGTCCGAGTTTTGTTTATTTTCTTTTCTTTTTATTTCTTTTCTTTTATTTCCTTTTAGGATATTATTTCCTATCTTTTGGAAACTAGGTTTTGCTAGGTTTATATCTTTCTTTTCATTAGCAGCCTTTTGATTATTCAGAATTCAAGTTTACACATTATCGTTCAGTTTTTCCCTTAGAGTTTTATGCTTTGAAGACTATGAAGAACTAAGCAACTTTTGCTTAGTCCGACGATTGAAGCCTTCGTTTGTATTTGGTTGTGAGATTATAACTCTATTTCCTTTCATTTGATTATATTAATTCTCTCTATGCTTCATCCCATTGAGTTTTACTGATTTCTCTAGTCTGATCATCTAGTTTTATTGGTATTATTCATAGTGCAGGATTAGGGTTTTGAATTCTATTAGTTGATCTAGTTCATCAATTGTTGTGATTAGTATTATTAATATTAGTTTCCCTAGCCTGACAAACTAGTTGAAATTGATATTATCTATAGTACTAGTTCCCTTAATCTGTCAACTTGTTGAGATTAATATTGTTCATCCTTAATTCAGAGTAGCAAACATGATATTCTAGGACTGGTTGGACTAGTTTATTGTGAAGAAAATTGATTACATGTCGAGTATTGACGGGTTGTTAAGTATTGCATGTATCATGGTTAACTCCTATGCTTATTGTTGCCTTTAGATTGAATCTTGATAGTTTCTTGATTGTTTATTGGTAAGTGTTTTCAGGGCTGATTGACCTGTCTATATATATAAGATCGGGACAAGAATATTCATAGGAAAAAATTTGAGATAATCTAGGATCAACCAATCAAACTGAATGGTGGATATTTGTCTGGCTAAGTTACTTCTCTTCCATAGATTACACCTTTGCTTTGATTTACTTTGTTACTTGTTTACAAACCAAAACTCCCCCCTTTGTTACTATTGGCATACAACCTTTTGCACTTAGGAAGATTGCTTACCTCCCTATGGGATTCGACCATTGCTTGCCTACTATACTTAGTTAGGTTTTTGAGGATTACTTTGATAGGCATAACGACTTTAGCCTCGTCAAATTAGACCCTTGCTTGCAAGGGATTTCCCCGGCAACGGCGCCAAATTTGATGTGGCTAAAGTCGTGATGCCTATCAAAGTAATCCTCAAAAACCTAACTAAGTATAGTAGGCAAGCAAGGGTCGAATCCCACAGGGAGGTAAGCAATCTTTCTAAGTGCAAAGGTGTATGCCAATGGTAACAAAAGGGGGGTTTGGTTTGTAATGAGTAACAAAGTAAATTAAAGCAAAGGATGAAATCTATGGGTGAGAGGTAACTTAGCCAGACAAATATCCACCATTCAGTTTGATTGGTTGATCCTAGATTATCTCAATTTCCTTCCTATGAATATTCTTGTCCCGATCTTATGTATATAAACAGGTCAACCAGCCCTGAAAATGTAACACCCCCGACTTATTGTCGGAAATGCCACACGCCAGTGACCTCAGACGTTACTGTCCGATGTCACCTTAGGCTTTAATCGAAACAATTAAACTTAAAGGAACATATTAATTAACGAAAGATTAAAAAGCGGAAGACATTTAAATATGAAACTCAACCCTTTCATTAAAAGATCTCTCATCAAACGAGAGTAGCGTTTTTACAACAAAGTTAAATCTCAGCGGAAGACTTATAAATTACACAGCGGGAGACTTTTTAGAATAAACCTATTACATGACTAGGTTATAACAATATATTAAAGTAATAGTTGACAACCTTAAAACACTAACACTTAAATCTTCAACTGCAAGCCTCTTCTTCAATTGGTTACTTCAAGTCTTCGGGAACCAACCACTAATGTGCCGTATAGGACGGATGACACCAGCCAACCATGCAAGGAATAAAACTCAGTTGGTTAGTCTAATGAAAGACTATGCAAGGGTGAAAACATAATGGTTCTAATGATCGTAACTGTTTACTATCATTGTCCCTCAAATAATAACCGAAGGAACTATATATAACCCAGAACTTTTACGGAATGATTAGAATAGACATGCATTGAAAAGAAGACTCCAAAGGAATTGATTCTTATGGGAAATGTATGAAGAGAAGACTCCAAAAGATTGAGTCTTATGGGAAAGTATGACAAATGTTTGGGAACGTTATAGTTTTTATACAAGCGTTTAAAAATGACTTGATCATTTGGGTCAACGACCAACCTCACCGCGCAATGCGAATCCAGATTGGAAAGAAGACTTACTCTAATCGAAGTCCGGACGGTTTCCACGTTGTACTCCTCGCCCGATGGTATATTAATTATGTGCATAATCGCACTTATCTTCTTAAATTCCAAAACGCATATTTATGTTAAAGCTTTTATCATATAATATATCATCTCGATACGAGAGATATCTTGGAAATAAATCCCGATTGTTGGCACCAGCTGTGTGCACCTCCCCTAAACTCGGATAGGGGATAGTCATGACCAGGAAAGGGTGTTAGGGCTTGGACATCCTATCCACCACAGTTATAAAGAAACGGCTAGACCTCGCAAGATACATAGCGTTCCTACGAATACTCGTTCTAACTATATATGTATAAGTTCACACATAAAATCCACACCAATACTAGCATGGTAATAACAGATATAATAGCGTTGTTTCTAGCAATATATACAACCTATTATAATATCATATTTTAATCATACATTTATAAAATCTGTTCCCATACGAAAACAATAATTCATCCCAATTTAATTAACAATCTGAAATAATTGATAATTAACGGAAACATGGAATGATAAGCAAGAGCGAACCGCCACTTGCCTTGATTGAGATGAACGAATGACGACGGGTTTCTGGGTCCGGGAACTGGAAACGGAATTGGATTGCGGATTCCTACGACGCCAACGAACCCACAACGAAACCCTAGGTTAGATTCGATAAATAATAATACGGATCTAAGGAAACGAAAGAAACAAGGGTCCCATCCGTGTCCGGATCGTCCAAGGCCACGATCGCGTTTGCTAAGGCAATCCACGGTCGCGGCTTGGATTCCGCGGTCGCGGATGTCTGGACATCGTCCGCGGTCGCGGCTGTTCATGTCCGCGGTCGCGGCCATGAACCCGACAACCCTAATCGGACAAATCCTCACCGACGACGACACGACGAGGCTCTGAACGAGAGGGCTTCGTCTCCTGGCACCACGACGCCTCTACTGCACCACCACTCGACCACTAAAACCACCGGCGAGAGCTCCGACGATACGAGAACTCCGGTGACACAAGCGAGAGAGAGAGATTGGATTTCGGATGCTCCAACCCTCCATCCTAGCCCTCCTTTTATAGCCACCGAGCACCCCAACTCCCGGCCAGAAGAACCGCTCCAAATCCCCCCGGACGAATCGACGGCCATCTCAACCGACGAAGCCATTGAAGACGAGGACGAAGCGTTTTCCGCGGTCGCGGAAATATTCCGCGGTCCCGAAAAAATGCATGTTTGTGAGGCTGATGACGCATCATTTTCCACGGTCGCAAAAATCTTTCGCGGTCGCGGAAAAGGCATGTTCGCGTCCTTTTGCCCGGGAAACGATTGAACACGTGCTAAAACCTTGCAATAACTAATATTTATACCCAAACAAATACTTTAAGCCACAAAAATACATCGAATGTATATTATAATGCTCAGGGAATTATTACAGAGATTATACGCGTTACAGAAATTCTGAATTTCGCCTAACGCGTCACGATTACAGAACGAGGGTTGAGAAAATTACCCAAATACCCTTACTAAAAATGAGGGGTATTACAGAAAATACTTACCAATAAACAACCATGAAACCATCAAGATTTAATCTAAAGGCAGTAGTAAGCATAGGAATTGACCAGGATACATGCAATACTTAACAACCCGTCAGTACTCGACATGTAATCAATTCTCTTCACAATAAACTAGTTCAACCAGTCCTAGAATATCATGTTTGCTACACAAGATAAGGGATTTCAACCAGAAATATCCAAACCCTAACAATAGACAATTACTAATATCAACTAGTTGATCAGGCCAGTCAAATCAGCAAGAATCAATGGGATTAAGCACAAAGAGAATCAATATAATCAAAGGAAAGGAAATAGAGTTATAATCTCACAACCAAATACAAACGAAGGCTTCAATCGTCGGACTAAGCAAAGGTTGCTTAGTTCTTCATAGTCTTCAAAAGCATAAAACTCTAAGGGAAAAACTGAACGATAAATTATAACTTCAATAATGAATAATCCAAAGGCTGCTAATGAAAAGAAAGATATAAACCTAGCAAAACCTAGTTTCCAAAAGATAGGAAATAATATCCTAAAAGGAAATAAACGGAAATAAAAGAAAAGAAATAAAAATAAAATAAAATAAACAAAACTCGGACGAAACGAAATCTCGGATCTGCGCGTATGAACAGTATCCGCGACCGTGGCTTATCTTCCGCGACCGCGGAAAAGTTCATGTAGCTCTCCTGTCTCTGGCGAAGCGATCGCGGCATCTCCTTCCGCGCCCGCGGAAATCCTTCTGTAGCGTCTTCTTCTGCTTTCGGTCTTCTCTTGTGGCTTTCTCCTCCATCTTCTTAAGTCTTCATTTAAGTCCTTCAAAACCACCAAATCAACAATCCTTCTCCACAACTCCATTCTCCTAACTTATGCTCTAAACCCATACAAACGGTACCCAAAACTCCGGTAACAACTCCTAGTTAAGCACTACAAAGTAGAGCTGATCAAATTCTCTCATGCTTAAACCTTGCTCGTCCTCGAGTAAGCTAATAGAAACCTACTCCTCCAATGAAATATCCAAGGTCTCAGGAAGCATAGCAAAACTATTTCCACTAAGAACTGCACCTAAACATGAATCTCCAAGTACCAACACAATCAACACAACACACAAGCATAAAGGAAAGCAGAGTACTTCCCCCAAGCTTAACCCGAACACCATAGAGTGAAAGTAACCATCTAATCCTAGCCTCCATCTATCTTCTTATACCTCCCAAAGTGACCTACCTAAATTCTCCTTATATCACCTCTTCTTATGTCACCACGCCAGGAAAAAAAATGAGGAAACCTAATAATCACTCTTCTTCTTTTCATTCATTTTGCCAAGGCGCCCTTTTGGGTTTTCACCAAGCCACTCATTTCATTTTTCAATAGATGGGTTCACAAAACTCACATCACTCTTGACCTCTTATTACCCCAGCCTAATGCTGGTCCAAGCCACCTGCTTATTGCATAAGCCGCCCTTTCGGGTTTTCGACTTATCTCAAGATTTATTTTTGTCTTTTTTTCATATTTTTGACTTTTTCAATTTTTTTCTTTCTCAGACGACTAGCAAGTATAGATCACTCCCCCATGCTTAAATATTGCATTGTCCTCAATGTAATGAAAGACAAAAAGATGAAGCACACGAAAAGGCAGAAAAGTACTCACACCGTCGCCGAGGTGGCCTGGATGTGGATGTTGGGGCTGGCGGTAAATCAAAGAAAGCACATGTCTCTGGTGTTGCGGCGGTCCTTCTCAAATAAACTCCACGTGCAACCAAATAGATCCACTGTAAGTTGAAGTGGTACATCAAAGAAACGGGGTTACACGGGCCTTCAACGAACACAGAATTGGAGCCCTGATGTAATCGTGTAGCGGGCTCTGGCGTTCCTCCTCAGCAGTTGTCTAATGTCGGGCAATCATCGGTGCCAAATAAAATTGTCGGGCTATTGTCTCCTCCTTGGCAGCATGATGCACGCCGTTCTCTAAAAGTAGAACTCGGACAGCTGGGCCGCGATCGCGGATTTAAGGTCGCAGTCGCAGAATCTTCAGATTTTTTTTTTCCAGGTAAGGGGACTTACAGTGGCGAAACCGTAGTCGCGGAAAATTTTCCGCGATTGCGGTTTAGCTTCTGGTGCGAGTTGAACACCGTCTTCAAATATGGCTTTGGGTCTCCTACCTGCATTTTAGTCTAAAACAAAAACAAGACAAATAAAAACTTGAAACAAAAAGATACGAAAAGAATTACATACCTCGGGTTGCCTCCCGAGCATCGCCTTGGTTATTGTCATGGCTCGACATAGTGCTCTTCAACTCAACTTGGGTTGCTCACATCAACCGAACACTTGAGGTTACAATCAGGAGGGTGTCTCTTTGCATCATCGATGTTGTGCTCGACTCTCACCCCATCAAATTCCATGGTGAGTGAACCACTGCTCACATCAATCTTTGTATTCGCCGTTTTCATGAACGGCCTACCCAGCATCACAGGGGCTACATGTTTGTCCTGCCCCGTATCCATCACAAAGAAATCTGCAGGGAAAATCAGCTTATCAACCTCTACTAGAACATCTTGCACGACTCCTTTGGGATACACATAGGACATATCCACCAGTTGGATCACTGTCCATGTCTTCTGTAATGGCCCAAACTCCAAAGATTTGTATAGTGAGAGAGGCAGTACATTTATAGATGCACCCAAATCCAGCATGGCTTGATCGAACGTGGTGTCACCTATCTTGCAAGGAATACTAAACATGCCTGGGTCACTGCACTTCTTTGGCAACCGCTTTTGCAGCATAGCGGAGACATTCTCACTCACCTGGTCCTTCTTCTTTGCTTTTACTGTTTTCTTCCTCTTAATCTTGCACAATTTCTTCAAAAATTTTGCATAACGAGGAATGCTCTTAACTAGCTTGATCAAAGGAATGTTTACCTCGCAATTACTGAAGGTCTCAAAATTTTCCTTGTCGTTCTCCAGCCTTCTAGTATCCTTCAGTGCCTCGGGGAAGGGTACGGGTGGTTTCAGTGAACTGAGCGGAGGAAAATTTGGGCGAACATAATCGTCTTCGACGTCATCAGGGAAGCCGTGGTCGCGGTTTGGGACCCGCGGCCACTGATAAGCTTCGAAGGGATCTAGGACGCCAGCAACTTCTCCGCGGTCGCGGATTTGCTTCAGAAAAATCCTCGTCTCCAGAAACTTTTCCGCGGTCGCGGAAATCTGGCCGCGGTCGCGAAAATTCGCCGATTTTTTCTTCGCCTTCAGTGATGATTCCGTGGTCGCGGAAATCAGGACGCGATCGCGGAAATTCCTCTGTAGCATCCGTCAGTTCATTCATTTGTGTTCAACTCCTCAGCGTCATCGCACAAACATTCTCCCTCGGGTTTGCTACCGTTTGAGATGGTAGTTTCCCCGAATCTCGGGCCTCCAGTTTGCTCACGGCGAGAGAAATTTGTCCCACTTGCTTCTCCAAGTTCTGAATACTAGACTTCATCTCTTGATTTTGTTGGACCATAGTGGTGGCTAACGTCGTGATATACACGATTATGTCGTGTGTATAGACGGAGTTTTAGCATTGTTTTAGTGGTGTTTTAGGGTACTTTGGAGGAGATTTGGAGTTTTGGCGAGGAGGTGCTGAAGACTATTTTGGAGGCTTCTGGAGCTGCAGAGACGAAGGGGAGGAGAAGAGTTTACGGCGACCGCCGCAGATGAGGCGGCGACCGCCGCCAATTCCCATCCAGGAACCTTTGCTACGACATTGTCATGGCGCCCGCCATGTAATTGCGGCACCCGCCGCGATTACGGCGCCCGCCATGGAGTATGCCAGCCCGCCGTCGTGTCTGAAGCCCGCCGAGTCACGATTTCCTTTTATGTTTTAATTGGATTATTTTATTTATGTTTTATTATTTCGTTTTAGGTTAATTTCAGATTTTATTTCCTTTAGTATTTAAGGATAGAGAGAGAGAGACTTGTTTGATTACTCTCGAACCCTAATTTCATCTTTTCCCTTTCTACGTACTTTGCTATGAAGAACTAAGCCACTCTTGCTTAGTCAGACGCTGAAGCTTTCGTTTTGATTAAGTTGTGAGATTTTCGTTCCTTATCTATTGCATGGATTTTATCTATTCTCTTGCTTGATTGCTTATGATTAATATTGATAATCTCTAGCCTGCACAACTAGGGTTTGTTTCTATTGATTGATTGCTAGATCTAGATTGCTACTGGTTGAGCATATCTATTTTAGAGTAGCAACTGCATCGTACTAGTATCTGGTTGTGCTAGTCTTATGCAGAAGAGAACTAATTTACATTCTAGGATAAAAGCTGGTTGTTTTATGCTAGAATTGTATCCAACTATATTCCTATCCGTAACGCTGTTGTTAGACTAAATCTTGATAGTTTCATGGTTGTTTAATTAGTTAGTGTTAATAGTATCTGGTTGTGCTATTAGTTATATCTGAAAAGGAATTGGAATTTCCATTGCATGAGATTTTGAATGATTATCTATGATCAACTTGTCATACGAATAGTGGATGTTGTTTGACTAAGTGCTTTTCCCATCACTGATTTCACAACTCTTTTGCTTGTTTACCTTTGCATGTTTAGAACTTACAAAACAAACAAAACCCCCCTTTGGTTACTTTGCTTTGACACATAATTTGCATACATAGACAGAATTCGCCTCCCTGTGGGTTCGACCTTTACTTACCTAGGACTACGGTTTAGGGTTTGTTTGGATATTTTGCATAGTAGTTTTTACACGACGAAAACCTGTTATCAAATTGGCGCCGTTGCCGGGGAGGCAATAATCTATTTTGTGTGTGTGATTTGTGTGCCAATCTTGGTGTGAACCTATCTTATGGTTCACACCCGTGTTACTAATAATCTACCTCTAGTTTTTGATCCAGAAATCGAAAGAACTTTCCTTCAAGCTCGCAGGGCTGCGAATTTGCTATTTCAGGAAGCTGATACAATGGCAGCCCGTGTTACTCTGGAATCTTTGACAGCTCCTAACTTGGAGCAACCAACTCGTGCTGTGCAATTCTCTGCCCTGGGTGATGGGGTTAAATTTGAGCTCATGACAGGAGTAGTTCATTTACTCTCGAAATTCAGTGAAACCCCCCTTGAGGATCCGATTCAGCACCTGAATGAGTTCCTTGAGGTCTGCACCAGTATGAGGCCATCTGAGATTACTGAAGATCAGATGAGGTTGAGAGTTTTTTCCTTTTCTCTGAAGGATTCTGCTAAAGACTGGTATCATTCTTTACCACCAGGGAGCATCACTACTTGGGTGAATTTGAAGAAGGTGTTTCTTGATAAATAATTTCCGGCAATCAAGTCCAATCAGCTCAAGAAGAAGATCTGCAACGTGGAGCAACTGTCTAATGAGTCTCTCTATGATTATTATGAGCGCTTCAAGAAACTGGTGAAGAGTTGTCCCTACCATGGTTACGAAAAACATGATCTAATTCTCTATTTACATGGAGGACTCCGTGAAGATGATCGTCGGATGGTGAATTCTTCATGTGGTGGGAATATTCTGAAGAGGACTTACGAAGAAGCTCTAGAGATATTTGCTACTCTGGCTGATGACTCTAGACAGTACAGTGGGAGAGGTTCCCAAAGCTTGGTAGTTGCTAGTTCTCAGTCAAAGATTGATCAGGCTGATTTTGATGTGCTGAGAGAGGAGGTGAGGCGCCTGAAGCTGAAAGGTACGCCTCAGCAGGCTAAGGCATGTGAGATCTATCATGACGACTTGCATCCTATTGATTCATGTCCTACTCTACAAGAGGAAGTGAACCATGTAGGAGGATATCAGCAGAGGCCCAGGCATGACCCTTATTCTAATACATACAATCCTGGTTATAGGGATCATCCAAACTTCAGATGGAGAGACCTAGAGCAAAATCAACCACATGGTAATCCTCAACAGCCTAGGCAGCCATTTGTGCCACAACCTCAAGGGCAGAGCTCGAATCCTTCGTCGTCTATGGAGGACATGATGAAGATGCTGATGCAGAGCCATGTAAACCTCAATGAAAATGTTGCTAAGTTGTCTAAGAGCCAATTGCAATTCCAAGCAAATACACAAGCGAGCATTCAGAATTTGGAAAGGCAATTTGGTCAAATTTCTCAAGTGGTGAGCAAGCTTGACGCAAAGGTCTCTGGTAAACTTCCATCTCAAACGGAAGTGAACCCGAACATTAGGAATGTCAGTGCTGTAACTCTGAGGAGTGGAAAAAGGCTTGAAGGAAGCAATACTGAAGAAGCTGAAGAAGACAATTCGGATCTGGAGGAAATAAAAGACGGCGACCACCGCCTAAATCACGGCGACCGCCGCCCAGGTGATCCCACATTCGATGTATCCGAAGAGAATTACGGCGACCGCCGCATAAATGGCAGCGACCGCCGCGATTGTGGCGCCCGCCGTGACGGTGAGCAAAATCTCGAACTTTCTGATGATGTTCACGGCGCCCGCCGCACTTCTTACGGCGCCCGCCGCCGCCCTGCTATTTCGGTGATTTCTGATCTTCTTCTGCTTTTGATTGTTGTTGCTGCAAACGCACATTTTCGTCCCGTGGCCGCTCGAAATCGTCTGGGGTTGAGGAAGCCCGTAAGAAAATTATTAAGGACAAACCCATGATAACTACGTTGTTCTTTGACCCGGACACTATGAGGGCCCTTCATCTGTATGATTGCACGTAGCAGTTGTTTATTCAGTGTGGTTTGGGCGGTTTCTACAATCTTTTGGCCCCAACTTTTCGCTCCTGGACGGAGGAATTCTTGATTAGTTTTGAGCATTTGGGGGATGAGGGCAGGATTACTTTCAGTTTGGCTGGCAGTAGGCATTCTATGTCGTATGCGGACATTGACGCTGCGCTTGGGATTACCAAGCCGCCGTCTTCTCAGGAGGAGTGGAAGGCTGCAAATGGGTACTTTAACTTCTGGTACCACTCCACAGGGATCAATGTTTACAATCCTCAGGCAGGCAAATATAATTATAAGTGGTCGCATCCGGGCTTGAGACTAGCACATAAGGTGGTGCGGATGGCCTTCCATGGCCAGTCTGAGTTGAACAAGTTTCCCTACCCCGACTTGCATGCGGTGTGGAGCATGAAACCTGAGTGTCCATTGGTATGGGAATGGCGCTCCCATTTTATTGCATGCTGTAGGAAATTTCAGCAGGACAAGCCCCACAGGATCGTTATTGGTGGGATGATTTCTTTGATAGGCATGCACCTGGGTCTTGAGCTACCCGACCGCTCTCAGCAGCTTACTCCTAGATATACATATGATTGGAAGCAGCTTCGGACCTCGAGTGTTTTGTCTGGGTCTGGATCTCGGATGTTCTGGTTATTTGGATCGAAGGGCTGCCACTGGCTCCCCATACCTTTTACCTTTGAGATGCCTTTTGGACCACGTTACGTGGATTTTGATGTGAGCCGTTACCGAGTGGGTGCTGGTGGTGGTCAGGCTGCAGGCACCTCTGTTGCTGGTGTTTCTGCTGCCCCTGTGGCCCAGCATGTAGAGGAGGTCGAGGATGAGGATGATGATGCTGAGATGCCTGAGGCGCCGGCTGCTGCTGAGCCACATCCAGATTATCAGAGGCAGATGTGGGAGATGATACAGTAGATGGACACTCGCCAGAGATCCATTCAGTAAGACATTACTGATTATCACTAGGAGTTCGTTGACTATCGTCAAGAGGAGCGTGACTACCACGCAGCTCAGTCTAGCAGGACGCAGCAGCAGACGGACGACATCCATGCTATGGAGGAGCAGCTGCGACAGTGGAACCTTTTCATGGGTTCCCAACATCTGGGCTTTCCACCACCTCGGCAGTAGTGGTACATTTTTTTACTTCCTCTATTTATTTATGTCCTATTTCATTGAGGACAATGTCTCTTTCAAGTGTGGGGGAGTTGATTATGTATTTACTATTGCTATTATTCTGGAAAAAAGAAAAGAAAAAAAAGAAAAGAGCCACAAATAGAAAAAAAAAGGCAAATAAAAATCATGGGATGGACTGAAAACCCGAAAGGACGGTCCAGGTAAAAAGCAGGTAATCCGGCAGGCATTAGGCCTGGGCAAAAAAAAATGGATTCAGAGTGATGTGAGGTGGTGAGTCCAACTTAGAAAAATGAAATGAGAGTGTTAGGTGAAAACCTGAAAAGGCGCCTAAGCAAAATGAGTGCAGAAAAAAATTGAGTGTTCTAGGACTATCAATTTACCGGCACAGGAGACATAAGTGGTGGAGTATAGGAGTGTTTCGGGTAGGTTTTCACTTGGAGGAATAAGCTGTAGTCATGGTGGTATTTTCTTCACTCTCTTTGATGATTATTGTTGATGGTTGGACTTGGATGTGTGTTTTGTTTGTTGCTGAGGAGTAGGTTGTGGTTGTTGCGTGCTTTGTTTGGTGCTGTGTTGGTTGATGTGTGTTGATTAGATGATAGTTTTTCTTGTGTTGGTTAGGGGATGGTGAGCTTTCATGTAGATGCTTTTACTCTTAGTTGTGAGCTTCTGTGCATGTTGATGATCTAGGACTTTATTGATGATGGGTGGTAGTTCTCTATCCACTCGAGACGAGTAGAGATTCAAGTGTGGGGGAGTTTGATATACACGATTATGTCGTGTGTATAGACGGAGTTTTAGCATTGTTTTAGTGGTGTTTTAGGGTACTTTGGAGGAGATTTGGAGTTTTGGCGAGGAGGTGCTGAAGACTATTTTGGAGGCTTCTGGAGCTGTAGAGACGAAGGGGAGGAGAAGAGTTTACGGCGATCGCCGCAGATGAGGCGGCGACCGCCGCTAATTCCCATCCAGGAACCTTTGTTACGACATTGTCACGGCGCCCGCCGTGGAGTATGACAGCCCACCGTCGTGTCTGAAGCCCGCCGAGTCACGATTTCCTTTTATGTTTTAATTGGATTATTTTATTTATGTTTTATTATTTCGTTTTAGGTTAATTTCAGATTTTATTTCCTTTAGTATTTAAGGATAGAGAGAGAGACTTGTTTGATTACTCTCGAACCCTAATTTCATCTTTTCCCTTTCTACGTACTTTGCTATGAAGAACTAAGCCACTCTTGCTTAGTCAGACGCTGAAGCTTTCGTTTTGATTAAGTTGTGAGATTTTCGTTTCTTATCTATTGCATGGATTTTATCTATTCTCTTGCTTGATTGCTTATGATTAATATTGATAATCTCTAGCCTGCACAACTAGGGTTTGTTTCTATTGATTGATTGCTAGATCTAGACTGTTACTAGTTGAGCATATCTATTTCAGAGTAGCAACTGCATCGTACTAGTATCTGGTTGTGCTAGTCTTATGCAGAAGAGAACTAATTTACATTCTAGGATAAAAGCTGGTTGTTTTATGCTAGAATTGTATCCAACTATATTCTTATCCGTAACGCTGCTGTTAGAATAAATCTTGATAGTTTCATGGTTGTTTAATTAGTTAATGTTAATAGTATCTGGTTGTGCTATTAGTTATATCTGAAAAGGAATTGGAATTTCCATTGCATGAGATTTTGAATGATTATCTATGATCAACTTGTCATACGAATAGTGGATGTTGTTTGACTAAGTGCTTTTCCCATCACTGATTTCACAACTCTTTCACTTGTTTACCTTTGCATGTTTAGAACTTACAAAACAAACAAAACCCCCTTTTGGTTACTTTGCTTTGACACATAATTTGCATACATAGACAAAATTCGCCTCCCTGTGGGTTCGACCTTTACTTACCTAGGACTACGGTTTAGGGTTTGTTTGGATATTTTGCATAGCAGTTTTTACACGACGAAAACCTGTTATCACGTCGACACACTCTGAGCGAGAGATTTAATCATGTCATCGCTAGACATAGACAAACTTGCGCTCTGGCCTTGAGGTCTTGGGTCATATGGAGCTCTAAATTGTTGTTGTTGTTGATCTCCAGGCCGCTGAGATTGTTGTTGTTGCTGTAAGAACTGTGATGGTCTCTGGTGAAACTCTTGATCATCACGACCCTGAGGAGGATTCTGCTGGTTCTCGTACCTCAGATTAGGGTGATCTCTCCACCGTGGATTATAAGTATTGGAGTACGGGTCATATCTCGATCTAGGAGGATCGAAACCTCTAATAGCATGCACTTCAACAGTGGGTTCCTGCAGCGTTGGACATGCATCTGTAGGGTGCATCGTGTCATAGCATAGTCCGCAGGATTTGACTTGCTGCAGGTTGCCCTTCATCATAAACCTCCTCATCATCTCCTTCATCTCAGCCATCTTAGAAAGTATAGAGGACGATGGCTGAGAGTCTGCAGTCTTGACTGTGTGAGCGCTCGCTCTCTTGCTAAACTGTCTTGAGCCCTCAAATAGCTCAAAGAATATCTCAAATGCTGCAGCTGGCGTCTTGTTCAGAATATTACCGCCACAGGCTGCATTCACCATCCGACGCTCATCATCAAGAAGTCCACCATACAAATATAGCACGAGGTCTTGGTCAGAATAACCATGGTATGGACAGCTTGATATCAACCTCTTGAACCTCTCATAGTACTCATACAACGTCTCAGTAGCATGCTGCTCGATGTTGCTAATGTTCCTCTTCAAGCTATTGAGCTTCGTTGCAGGGAAGTACTTCTCCAGGAAGGTTTTCTTCATCTTTGCCCATGTGTCTATGCTTCCTGGGGCCAAATAATAGAACCAATCATTGGTTGAATCCTTCAGAGAGAAAGGAAAGGCCCTCAGCTTGATCTGGTCCTCAGTAATATTATGTGGCTTCATGCTGCTGCAGACCGCGTGGAATTCAGAAAGATGTGACGGCGCCAAATTTGATGTCTCTGCTAGGCTGCAAAAGCGGTTGCCCAAGAAATGCAGTGACCCAGGCATGTTCAGCATTCCTTGCAAGATAGGTGATACCACGTTCGATAAAGCCATGCTGGATTTGGGTGCATCAATAAATGTGTTGCCTCTCTCACTGTATGAATCTTTGGAGCTGGGACCATTACAGAAGACAGGGACAGTAATTCAATTAGCGGATTCGTCCTATGTGTATCCCAAAGGAGTCGTGCAGGATGTTCTGGTAGAGGTAGGTAAGCTGATTTTTCCTGCTGATTTCTTTGTGATGGATACGGGGCAAGACAAACATGCAGCCCATGTGATGTTGGGTAGGCCGTTTATGAACACGGCGAATACGAAGATTGATGTGAGTAGTGGTTCGCTCACGATGGAGTTTGATGGGGTGAGGGTCGAGCACAACATTGATGATGCAAATAGACACCCTCTGATTGCAACCCCAAGTGTTCAGTTGATGTGAGCAACCCAAGCTGAGTGAAGGGCACTATGTCGAGCCACGACAATAACCAAGGCGCTGCTCGGGAGGCAACCCGAGGTATGTAATTCTTTTTGTGTCTTTTAGTTTCAAATGTTTATTTGTGTTGTTTTCGGTTTAGACTAAAACGCAGATGGGAGACTCAAAGCCAAATTCGAAGACGGTGTTCATCTCGCAGCAGACGCGAAACCGCGACCACGGAAAATTTTATGTGACTGCGGTTTGTCCACTGTAAGTCCCCTTACCTGGGAAAAAAAATCTAAAGCATTTCCGTGACCGCGGCCTTAAAACCGCGATCGCGGCCCAGCTGTCCGAGCTTTTCTACGCAAGACGGTGCGCATCATGTTACCAAGGAGGAGACAATAGCCCGATATTTTTATTTGGCATAGATGATGGCCCGACATTCGACAGCTGATGAGGAGGAGCTCCAGAGCCAACTGCAGATATGATACTGATATGGAGCGATGGAGCCCGCTACACGCTTACATTTGGGCTCCAATTCTGTGTTCGTTGAAGGCACGTGCAACCCTGATTCTTTGATGTGCCACTACACCTTACATTGGATTTATTTGGTTGCACGTGGAGTTTATTTGAGAAGGACCGCCGCAACACCAGAGACATGTGTTTTCTTTGATTTACCGCCAGCCCCAACATCCACATCCAGGCCACCTCGGCGACGGTGTGAGTACTTTTCTGTCTTTCCCTGTGCTTCATTTTTTTTGTCTTTCATTACATTGAGAACAATGCAATGTTTAAGAATGGTGGAGTAATCTATACTTGCTAGTCGTCTGAATAAAAAAAAATTTTGAAAAACTCAAAAATATGAAAAAAAGACAAAAATAAATCATAGAATAAGTCGAAAACCCGAAAGGGCGGCTTAGGCAATAAGCAGGTGGCTTGGACCAATATTAGGCTGGGGTAATAAGAGGTCAAGAGTGATGTGAGTTTTTGTGAGCCCATCTATTGAAAAATGAAATGAGTGGCTTGGTGAAAACCCGAAAGGGCGCCTTGGCAAAATGAGTGAAAAGAAGAAGAGTGATTATTAGGTTTCCTCATTTGTTTCCTGGCGTGGTGACATAAGAAGAGGTGATATAAGGAGAATTTGGGTAGGTCACTTTGGGAGGTATAAGAAGATAGATGGAGGCTAGGATTAGATGGTTACTTTCACTCTATGGTGTTTGGGTTAAGCTTGGGGAAAGTACTCTGCTTTCCTTTACAGCTTGTGTGTTGTGCTTATTGTGTTGGTACTTGGAGATTCATGTTTAGGTGCAGTTCTTAGTGGAGATAGTTTCATTGTGCTTCCTGAGACCTTAGGTATTTTATTGGAGGAGTAGGTTTCTATTAGCTTACTCGAGGACGAGCAAGGTTTAAGCATGGGGGAATTTGATCCGCTCTACTTTGTAGTGCATAACTAGGAGTTGTTACCGGAGTTTTGGGTGCCATTTGTGTGGGTTTAGAGCATAAGTTAGGAGAATGGAGTTGTGGAGAAGAAGTGTTGATTTGGTGGTTTTGAAGGACTTAAATGAAGACTTAAGAAGATGGAGGAGAAAGCCACAAGAGAAGACCGAAAGCAGAAGAAGACGCTACAGAAGGATTTCCGCGGGCGCGGAAGGAGATGCCGCGATCGCTTCGCCAGAGACAGGAGAGCTACAGGAACTTTTCTGCGGTCGCGGAAGATAAGCCGCGGTCGCGGATACTGTTCATACGCGCAGATCCGAGATTTCGTTTCGTCCGAGTTTTGTTTATTTTGTTTTCTTTTTATTTCTTTTCTTTTATTTCCGTTTATTTCCTTTTAGGATATTATTTCCTATCTTTTGGAAACTAGGTTTTGCTAGGTTTATATCTTTCTTTTCATTAGCAGCCTTTTGATTATTCAGAATTCAAGTTTACACATTATCGTTCAGTTTTTCCCTTAGAGTTTTATGCTTTGAAGACTATGAAGAACTAAGCAACTTTTGCTTAGTCCGACGATTAAAGCATTCGTTTGTATTTGGTTGTGAGATTATAACTCTATTTCCTTTCCTTTGATTATATTCATTCTCTCTATGCTTCATCACATTGAGTTTTACTGATTTCTCTAGTCTGATCATCTAGTTTTATTGGTATTATTCATACTGCAGGATTAGGGTTTTGAATTCTATTAGTTGATCTAGTTCATCAATTGTTGTGATTAGTATTATTAATATTAGTTTCCCTAGCCTGACAAACTAGTTGAAATTGATATTATCTATAGTACTAGTTCCCTTAATCTGGTCAACTTGTTGAGATTAATATTGTTCATCCTTAATTCAGAGTAGCAAACATGATATTCTAGGACTGGTTGGACTAGTTTATTGTGAAGAGAATTGATTACATGTCGAGTATTGACGGGTTGTTAAGTATTGCATGTATCCTAGTTAATTTTTATGCTTACTATTGCCTTTAGATTGAATCTTGATAGTTTCTTGATTGTTTATTGGTAAGTGTTTTCAGGGCTGGTTGACCTGTTTATATACATAAGATCGGGACAGGAATATTCATAGGAAGGAATTTGAGATAATCTAGGATTAACCAATCAAACTGAATGGTGGATATTTGTCTGGCTAAGTTACTTCTCACCCATAGATTACGCATTTGCTTTGATTTACTTTGTTACTTGTTTACAAACCAAAACTCCCCCATTTGTTACTATTGGCATATAACCTTTTGCACTTAGGAAGATTGCTTACCTCCCTGTGGGATTCGACATTTGCTTGCCTACTATACTTAGTTAGATTTTTTAGGATTAATTTGATAGGCATAACGACTTTAGCCTCGTCAGTTCCTTAATAACGAGTAGAACTTTTTACGCTTATGCCCTAAAAGATACCATGAAAGGTGTATGCGCTTCGAAATGGGTTCGTGTAACGAACGCTTTGGAAAAACTTATTCCCTTTTTCAGTTTGCGGACCTTTAAGATAAAGAACAAGTGATGTATGTAATTATCTTATAATAATATTTCCCTATTAATTCATATTTCTACATAAAATTTTAAACCAAAAATAAATATTGTTCCAATTGTTATTTTTTTACTTACTAGGGCCTTAGTTTTTGTTTAGCCTTTGGACCCACTAAATATTTGGAGTGGCCTAATGGATAATTAACCATAAGCTTATTTTTTTGTCAATAAAGGGCATTGGGCCATTACATCGGGAAAAGGGGACATTTAAACTCGAAACCTCGTGATTACAAGGTATCATGCTTGCCCGCCAAACTAGGAGACTTGACATACACCATAAGCTTACTAATGAGACTTGTTCCAATATCATTTGGTCTTAAATATGTCTTACAAATTAGATTTTTTGTATCCTTATATATTATTTGCTTTGTACTTTTTTTTTCCTTTCAAGTAAATGTGAACTTACACTTGACTTGAGAGGATGAACATGTTCTTCATTTATTTTTTCATTATGCATTTTAGGAAAGAAAAGTATAATATACACATTAATAATATATTTGGTGTCTAGATTGCAACTCAATATCAAGTAACTCAAAATATTAACATTTATTTACTAAAAGTTAATGGGACCGGGTAACCAAACTTGAGAAGCCACAAATGAAAATTTTATTATACATAAATTTAGATAGATGATACATATAAAATCTAAGTAGCATATGTCCCTAAAATAAAAAAGAAATATAAAAAAACATGATATCAAATATGGGGTTTAGAAATTATTGGGCTTTCTTGCATTTGTTTGAACAAAGTCAATTGAAAACTAAAACAAAATAATAATAATAAAAATTGGAGGATTTATCAGCTCTTAATTTATCCTTATAATATTTTTTATCAAGGTCTATCAATCTCGACTATAAATTCTCAAGGTCTACCAATTCACACAAAAACAAATTAATAAGTGATTGCTCATTTGCTGGGCATATCTCACTTTATTGTTCCGTTTGATTCAAGCTTGGTGGCAATTCTTCGATGCTTTTATGGAGTTGATCTAGGGTGGAGTTAGAGTTGTTCCGGTTGTGGTCGTGGACTTGCTCGAGGCTCTTGAAGGTCCCTCCTTTTGTGGGGGCAACGTCATGGTTGAGACTCATGAAGATCCCTCTTTGAAGAGGGGACAACGTCATGGTGGTTCATTCAGCACTTCTGCATGACTGATCTTGTTTGACTCGGTTCCCGGTTGCGCTTTCTTTCGATCGTGCTTTGCTCTTCTTTCTCCCTAGGTCGATTTGGTTCTTTATTTGCTTTGTTGTAATTTCCTTGCTTGTTTAGTTGTTGTATCATGTCCGGTGTGCCCGTCTGATTTATCGGCCTCTCGATTTACCCTACATTATTATGTCGTGTAATTCAAATTCTTTCCTTATAAAAAAAAGTAGCATATGTCCTCGTGCCATGCCCGGGCTTGGTTAATAAAATTTGAAATTGAAATATTATTAAATATTTACAAAAATTAATATATTAAATTATAAGCTTAATCTCTTGACACACATGGTGATAAGGTTTTTGTATGATTAGAATTGAAAATATATACGCATATTTGTATATAAAAAATGGAAAATAATTTAGGAATTCCATACAAATAAGTGAAATAACTGAATAAGAAAACATATAAGTTTAGATTTAAGTAATGAGAATGTTAATTATGTATAATTAATTAAAATAGAAAAAAATGTTAAATGATATCACATATATATTTCAATTTTTTTAATATAGATTACCACATTTGCATCATGAATCATATATTACCAATTATGTTCAATTGTATGTTACTAATTATATAAATTTAAGTATTACAACTATAAGAAGTAATGAAACTAATAAGGTAAAAGTATATTATAAATAATTTTATTTACAAACAAGAAGAAACTAATAAGGCAAAAAGATATAAATAATCTTTGTGATGATACTATCAATGTAATTAAGGTAAGTTTTTTTAGATAAAAAATAAATAGATAAAAATAGTATATGTAAATATCAAAATTAGGAAAGGATAAACTTGTAATTGTACTTTGAGATCTGCCTACGTGGCATAGCTCACGGGCTGACTCATAGAAGAGATAATTAGGACTTTAGTATAGTATATAGATTATAATATATATATATATATATATACACGAATATTTAGTAGATAGGAAAAAAGTGAAGAGCAATAAAGTGATATGAAGAAATAATGATATATAATTTATGCTTTGATATATGATTTATGCTTTGATTCCATGAACAAAATTGGTGAAACATGAATGTCGTATTTTCTACAACGCAATATAATAAATGCATATAGAAAAAATAATATTAGATAATTAGTTTATAATCAGATTTTTTTTCATAACAGAAATTACTTGTCTAAATATACAAAAAATTGGGTTTGTGGTGTTATTATGTTATGTCCTCAATTCAATCAAGGAACATAACCATAGTAGTTGTAGGATAGATATAGGAAAAGGAAGAGAAGGAAAGAGATAGGGAAAGAGAAAGAGAGAGAGTTAGGAAATTGGTTTTGTTCTTGGATGATTCTCAGCAGAATCTGTTAGGCTATTTATAGCCAATTACAAGTTATTCCCCAACTTTATACAATTCACCATTATGACCTTTATTACACATTTCGTACAAATGTTACCCATATCTATAAGTACTGCCACAGTTAACTAAAATGATGACCAGTTGCCCATTAACTAAGCCTTTAATCTTGATTGTGTTGAGAGGATTGCTCCATGTCAATGTGTGGACATATATCTCAGCTTCATCATCCACTAGATCACTCACTATCCCAGTCTGTTCAATCTCTAAAGGACCATACTCAGCCAACTGTAAATTTTCCATACTATGTAAGGATTGTGTCTTACATTTGTGTCCAAAAAAATAGCGATCACCACATCTATAGCATAATCCTAGAGATCTCTTGTGCTCCACATGAGAACCAGGAGTGAATGTGCTTGAAGGTTTGGGTGGAAAAGAAGTAGGAGTTTGGGTAGTGTTTGGAGGGGTAGCATTGTTGAAGGGTCTATAATTGGAACGTTGGTAGTAAGGGTTAGGCTTGAAATAGGGTATGTCAGGAGTAGGATTAGGTTTGACTGGATCTTTACTAAGCTTAAGAATGGCTTCGACTGCACCATTGTGCAATCGTGCTTGTTCATAGACCTTAGCCAGAGTACGAGGTGAACTCAATTTCACCAGTGATCTAATCTCATCACGCATGCCACTGATATAACTGGCTACAAAATATGACTCAGGCAAGTAAGGACTATAGGCTATAATACAAGCCTTTAACTCCTCAAATTGCTCCGTATAATCCTCTAAATCATCCTTCTCACACAATTTGTTAAACTCCTCAATCACCTTGGTCCCTTGTTTTTCACCAAAACGACCACACACTGCTTCACTAAATTCTCCACAATTACTATCAACATTTTGTAACCTATAACCCTATGCCCAAACATCAGCGTTCTAATTCATATGCATTAAAGCAAACCTCACTTTCTGATCCTCCAAGATTCCAATAATCTTGAGTATTTCTCACATTTCCTTATCCAACTACGCGGATGAGCTCCATCAAAATGTTTTAGGGAATCGATTGTTACCTTCATGCAATCCAGGCGTCAAAGATGCAATTCTTTCTCCGTGATCTTGCACTGGAATTCCTAGCATCGCATTCGAACCTCGCAAAGGCGGTTTCTGATTCCAATTCTCCCTTGAATTAGCCCGGTGACAACCTGAATTGGCTCGCGAAATTTCTTGATTAGGAATTCGTCCTAAGGAAGACGAATTGGAGTCACAATCCCTTGCCACATTCCTGATTTGATAATTCTCCATTCTTCGATCAGATTATTTCTGCCTTTCTTCCATTCGAAGTCGATCTTCTTCCGCTCTTTTATGTTGCTCCTCGAAACGACTTTGTGCATCATTTTGTTGCTTCATCGCTGCGATATGCTCAAGCAATTGAGCTTCCATCTTCTTGATTTTTTTTCTCCATCGTCTTCATCCTCGTGCCTTCTGCCATGGCTGTTCGAACTCAAGCTCTGATACTAGTTGTTATGTCCTCAATTCAATCAAGGAACATAACCATAGTAGTTGTAGGATAGAGATAGGAAAATGAAGAGAAGGAAAGAGATAGGGAAGAGAAAGAGAGAGATTTAGGAAATCGGTTCTGTTCTTGGATGATTCTCAACATAATCTGTTAGGCTATTTATAGCCAATTACAAGTTGTTCCCCAACTTTACACAATTCACCATTATGACCGTTATTACATATTTCGTACAAATGTTACCCATATCTATAAGGTCATAACATATTAATTGAAAATATAAACAAATTCAAATAATTATGTTTAGTTAATCTCATTTGATATAAACCATATTATCAACCATCGCAAATTTCTTTTTTTTTAGATCCTTCGCCCGGTTCGAATGATCATTATCACTCTATGTCCGGACCGGGTTCTGGTTGACCATCTTTCGATCGGGTGGACCCTCCCAACACTAATAGTTCCATACACGCCGCCAGAAGGACTCGAACTCGAAATTTCTAGATAGAACGCTTAAGGGACCTAGCGCCAATACCCACTAGACCAACTAGATGTTGGTACCACCGCAAATTTCTTACTTGCATATAAAATTATCTTTTATAACAAATAAAATGAATTACTAAAATGTTAAGAGGATGTTTTTTCCATTAATAAACATCTCATCAACTATTGCATATTTGTTAGGACATATGATAAGGATTCAAATTTAGAAACTAAAACCCTAAATTAACAAAGATAAATCTATTAAAAATGAATTAACAGAATCGTATGATTAAATTTATAAATATTTTCAAATTTGGTTCCTAAGAACAAGATAAAAAATGTTATATGTATGGTAAATCAGTTAAATCTATAATAATCTTCTTTATGACAAATCTATTAGTACGTTCAATTTAGTAAGGAAGACAAAAAAAATATTTGCTTCATTATTTTATTCAAAGATTTCTATTAAGCGGATTCTTTTATTATATGTATGGCAAATTATATTTTGCAAATAGGAAAAATGATTTAGGTAGAAGTTATGTAAAATGTAAAAAAAGAAAAAGGAAAGTGGTAAGAGTACATTTAGAATTGCTTACGTGGCATAGATTATATACCAACACGTAAAATGGAGAAATAGGGCTGTAATATATATATAGGGGGACGTTCCGATAAAACGGTTGTTATGGTAGAACGGAAGTACTAATCTGGAGCGTCGGATTGATGTTGATGGATGGTTGGATTAATGGGTTATAGGAGAGATATGGTAGAGCCCTAACCACCAAATCTAACCTAATAAGGATATTATTAATAAAAAAATAATTAATTTTGGTTGTTACAGGAGAGAGAAATTAAGATAATATTCTCTTTCCTAATCGATTTTGCTCACATTCAAATATTTAAAATTTAAATGGGAAGAACACTTTAAAACGTTCGTGAATATCGTTAGTGTGTTCACGAATATCAATCATTTGTTAATGAATATCGTTCATGTTTGTTTGAATATCGATTTCTATTTAATAAGTGAAAATTTAATATCTTAAAAATGTGAATATCATGACTTAAATCATGAATTTCACCACTTGATAATATGAATATCACACTAAGTTACATGAATATCTCAATTAATCACGTGAATATCAAATTCACTTACATGAATATCATCACTCAATTTGTGAATATCACTACCCATTTTGTGAATATCGCCCACCGCCCACCACCCAATTACATTAATATAGTCACCAAGTACATGAATATCATCACCTAACTACACGAATATCACCACCCAATATCTTTGAAGCTTCGATTCATGGCGGTAAGGTTTAACAATGACATTGTCGCGTCGATTTTGGGTCACACGATCAACCTGAATATCAACATTATTATATTGAATATCAACAACATTATATTGAATATCATATCATAAAATTTGAATATCGACTATTCAACGCATGAAACCTCATGAATATGAATAACATTATAGTGAATATCACATCATACAATTTGAATATCAATTGCAAATAGTACAAACAACACCATCAACAAGCAATTTGAATACTATAATAGCGATATTCATTCCATATGTGATGATATTCACGTATTTTGTACGCATAGTCATACAAGTAAGTAGTCAATATTCATAAAAACAGCAAATTTCCAGCAAATTGTGTGATACCCCGTAATTTTGTAAGGTTATATTGGGAATTATGGAATTTTCCCGGGTACCCGTTGTGTACGTCGGATTTAATACAGAGAGTTTGAGACATTCTGTAATGTGCTCTGTATCTGTGATATTTTTCTCAGTGAAATAATATACAAACAGCATGCCTTGGATTTTAAATTGTCGTTCGCGTACGATAATTTTTATCTCGGTTTATCGTCAAGCTCGTTCAAAGCTGAATGGGCGGGAAAAGGGAGAAACGGCGACCGCCGTTCAGAAACGGCGACCGCCGTGGTTGGGCTCGAGAAGTCAGCGTGTCAGCTTCTAGTTGTCCGCGACAGACCTAGCGACGGCGACCGCCGCATTTACGGCGACCGCCGTGTGCCCGCCGTAGGCAAAATCACGGCGACCGCCGTGATTGTCCAGTGGGCATTGCCCGTCGATCGCCGGCGTCGTTCGAGGCGCGCCGTTGCGTCGTTTGCCGCGTCTTAGGGTTTGTTGGGTACTCCTTGCGGTTTGCCTATATATAGAGGAGCTTGGGCATGGGTTTTGGGTCATCTACAACCCCGAATCGCTGCCAAAATTCTCCCTCAAAGTGAGTTGAGTTTCATCGGTTTTCTTGTGCTCGCCGGAGGTGTTGTGGTGTGTTTCCAGAGTGCCTTTGTGAAGCTTTTGGTTAGCCTTGGAGGTTAGAAGCCAAAGCAAGTCGAGGGAGGCCGAACCGCTCGTGTTTTGGGGTGAGATTTCTCTCGTTTCAGTCGGCCGTGTTCTTCACGGCGACCGCCGCCAAGAACGGCGACCGCCGCCAGTGCCCAGAATGCCTTCGTGGCTTTGGCTTGGTTGGTTGTCGTCGTGGCGTCTTTCCTTTCGTATTCTTTCGCCGTGTTTAGATTCGTACTGTTTATGTCGGATCTAACTGAGGGTTCCTTTTATGGGTCGACTCGAAGGTTGTTGTGCTGTCGGAACTATACCGTATCGAGCCCGGAATCCAGTTGACGTCTTTAGACTATTCTGCGGAGTAAGGCAAGTGGCGGTTCGCTCTTGCTCATTCGTTCCATATTTACATTAATTATCAGTAGTTTATCTGAGTAATTAATTTGGAATGAATACTCTGTTTGTCTGGAAACGGTTTTGATAAACTGTTTTGAAAATCATATAATAGGTTGTATATCTGTTAGAACAACGCTATTATCTTTGATCGTCTTTCGGGCCTTTATGTGGATTTATCCGGTAATTGTTGTTGTGTTGTAACTGTTTAGTTAGCACTGTTAGATAGGAACGTTACTCGGACTCTATCCAGTCGTTTCTTTATAATCTGGTATCGGGATGGCTCGTCCCCATCTGGTACTATTCTAAGATCATGATCGGTCTCTTACACATGTGTGTAGAGACAGTACACTTAGCTGGTGTCACAAACCCTTCGGTATACGTCACTCTCGACGAAACGTATACTAAGATGTGTCGTCCCATTGGTGGGGTACACATGTAAAAGTCTATAATGTGATGTGTGTTTTGAAACATAATCAGATAAGTGCTACCTCGACGCACATAATTAATGAACGCTCAGCGAGTAGGGCAGCTAGGTAATAGTGCCGCTAGGAAGACTCGTTTTGACTTGAATGTAGTACGTCTTCTTTCCGATCTGGATTCGTTGTAAGGCGGTGAGGTTGGTCATTGACTGAAGCATCTCAGTCAGTTTTAAATCATTGTTGTATGATTCAGTAACATTCCAGATTTGTCATACTTCCTTAAAGACTCATTTCCGTTGGAGTCTTCTTTCGAGTCGATTTCTGTGAATATTCAGTCTTCCAGAATCTTCTCTTGTGCATACCTCTTGTTCATTCCAATAGGAGTATGGTGGTTGACAAGCGTACTCGATTATTATTCGAGGGACGAGGAGTCTAACCTAATACGCCTGCTTCGAACCATTCTGCTTTGTACCCTTACTAGTCTATTCATTTAGACTAACCAACCGATATTTTCTTTGCATGGTTGGCTGGTGTCATCCGTCCGATTCGGCACATCAGATCGGAAGTAGTGAAGACTAGAACGATTATGGAGTCAACGGTGGTTTTCAAACATTTTAGTTATTGCTTTTATCAGGTTGCAATCCTTTGGACAATAACTTTGATTGTAATGTACTTTCTTAGTCTTCCGCTGTATTTGATTTAAACTCTGTGTTGACCTATTCGGGATTGGGTTGTAATCCCGTAACGATTGTTTCCTTGACAATGTTATGTTTTGGAATTGATTACGTTGATCATTATGCATCAATTATATTGCATGTTTGTTTTTAACCGGTAAAGCCTGGGGTGATCTCGGTAAGGAACACTGGGATCACTGGTGGTAATACCTTTCCAAAAGGGTTAAGTTTTGGGGGTGTTACAGTTGTGGTATCAGATCCAAAGGTTTTAAAACGGGTTTGGAATTTTATAAACCATTTATCCGTTTTCAAAATGCTTTAAAAAGGGCTCTGAATTTTCATTCTGAAAAGAATTTAAAAACACCGTTCATAGTCGTGTCTTCTTTACAGTCTGATATAGTAAGCTTGTTTCTATGTCTAGAAAGACTAATTCCTTCCTTATTGTTCGATAGGATGGGTGTCTGCTTTTCAGTTGGTAGGGGGACGGAAGACGCCAAGTCGGACCAGCCGAGGCTAGATTTTCCGTTACCTCAGCGACGTTTCGAGGTTGGAGGCCCGAGTAGCCCACCCGAAGACGTCAAGCACGTTCTCCCCGAGTCAGTTGTCCTTGTAGCCAGGAATGCTATGGTCCCTAGACCTGCACCTGTGCCGCCACCAAGGGTGGAGGGAGTACAGGAATGGGAGCAGGAAGACGAGTTGTTGAGGTTTGAACAAGGGGTTTACCAAAATGACTTTCTGTTGGGACCAATTCCAGAGGAGATCGAGTACGAGGACGAGGAAGAGGAGATGCTGGAGATAGATCCTGTCGAGGACGAGGGTATGGTTGAGGATGATTCCGAGGATGTGGATCCCATCGAGGATGATTCCGAGGATGAGGATCCCATTAAGGATGATCCCGAGGAGGAGGATCCCATAGAGGAGGATCCAGAGGAAGACCTGGATTTGGACCTTGGAGGGCAGAATCAAGAGCCCAGTACAGAATTGTCACCAGTGCCAGAGTACGCACCCATGTCAGAAGCTGATTGGGAGGTACTGTATACCGAGTACGGTATTGGGAGAAATGACAGGGAATCTCAGCCTATCCCTACTCCAAGGAGATGGAGGTCGGAATCCGAGCTGTAGGAGATTATCCGCCAGAGCGAGGTAATCTCCGCAGAACAGCAGCGTCAGAGGGATGAGTTGACCGCCAGTACTCAGAGGAGGGATGGAATAGGATGACCAGTCATTGACGACCCATACTTTACCAAGACTGAGCTAGGACTATGTGCTTCAGGGTCAAGCAGGGTGCGAAACCCATCGCCAGAGCTCGATGGTGAGCCTAGCCCGAAGAGACCATGCACGAGTAGCCAGTCGTATGGGAGACATTTTGGAACGCCTTGAGGAGGAGTGGCATTGCCTATCGTAGTAGTTTCATTTCTTAGTATTCCAAGTTGTACTTTGTGTAATATTTCAGTATTGCGGCAAGTACTCTGTGAAATACTTTACCTTCGAGCAAATGTTGTCCTAGCGCTCGAATGATAGACTTATGTGTAACTTGTATAAGAGTTCGAAGGTTCATCTATAAAATGTCAAGTTGATCTATTCTGAGTGATTTATTTACGTTGATATATTGCATAAGTACATTGCATAATATTAATGTATTGAATGCTTGGAATTTGATCGGTAAATAGATGGTGAACCCAAGAAGCATGAGGAACTTGACTCGAGCCGGTGCTGGGACTAGTCAAAACCCCAGGCCAGCAGGAAGAGGTGTTCAGGATGAACACGAATCAGAGTCTCGCGTCCAGCAGAGGCGTGAAGGTCAAGATCAGACCCAAGCGCCGACGCTGTTTGACGCCGCAGCTGTTCAGGCGATCTGTGGGATCGTGATGCAGGCAATTGCAGATGTGTTGAGACCAAGTGAGCCTCAAGCACAAGAAGTGCCTATTCACGCAGCGGTTCCTGATGTTGTGGAACCCAGAAACCCTGTGATTCAGGAGACTGCCGTCAGAGCGAGAGACAGCTATGGTCGCGCCCTTAAGACCATTACTTCCATGAGACCCGACTGCTATAACGGGAAAGGGGAGCCAGTGGTAGTGACTCATTGGTTCTCCCATATGGAGAGGCTGTTCAGGAACGTGGAGTGTACGGAGGCCGAGAAGGTCCATATCGCTTCTCTTCAGCTGAAGGAGGAGGCTAGCGAGTGGTGGGAGAGCACTGGTTTGGCTGAGAGCCCAGTGTTGACTTGGTCGATGTTCAAGACCAAGATGGTTGATCGCTTTTTCTCTCGTGCTATGAGAGAGGAGAAGCATAAAGAGTTCTTGTACCCTCAGACTGATGGTCTGAGAGTGACCGAGTTGGCATCTAAGTTCAACCATCTTCTACAATACGCCACTGCCGAGATCACCAGCGAGGCTCAAAAGATCTGGTACTTCCACGAGTGGATGAACCCGGATATCAAGCCATTAATGGTGCACCACACATGCTCTACCTTGGAGCAGTATGTGGATTGTGCCTATAAGCTGGAGGTAACTCTCGAGGAGTCGACCAAGAGGCACAACCGACAGAAGTCGATGCAGAATCAGAACCAGAGAGGTGGTTTTAAGCGCCCTGCGCCACCGTCTAACTTCGCCAAGTCCGGCCGAGCTAAGACGGAGATGATGCAAGGAGGATCGACTCAGCAGTCAGGGCAGACCAGGAGTACAGTTCAGTGTTATAACTGCGGTACTGCTGGGCACAAGAGCACTGAGTGTCGGAAGGAGAAGAGGCCATGCTTTGGGTGTGGACGTGATGGTCATCTGCAAAAGTTCTGCAAGCAGAAGGAAGTAGAGTCGTAGCAAGGGTCAGTTCATCAGAGCAACCGACCTATGTTTAAGCCTGCCGAGACTCCTAGCCCTTCAATGCAGACGACTGTTCAGAACAGGGGAAAGGCCCCAGCTGTTTCTGGAAGTCAGGGCCAACGCTTGTACGAGATGCATGAGGCAGATGGACCCAATGCTCCGATTCCTCAAGGTACTCTATACCTTCACTCTACTTCAGTGTGCATTCTGTTTGATTCTGGTTTTACGCATTCCTTTATTTCGGATAGCTGTGTTAGCAAGTTAGATTTAGTGTGCAACGATTCGTGCGACCCTTTTGTCGTTAATCTTCCTAATGGAGAACGTTTGGTGGGAACCAAGCATCTATTAGACTTTCCGATTACCATTCAGGGTAAGGAATTTGAGGCAGATTTAATCTGTATAGCCATGGCTCCATACGACATTATCCTCGGTATGGATTGGCTAACGCGTCACAAGGCGGTGATCGACTTCAGTTCAAGAACGGTGACGGTGTCATCCGGGGGCCAGTTCGTGTGCAAGTTCAAAGGTCGAAATGACGCTGATAACGGCAAGCTGATCAATGCGATGGCTGCGTTTAAGCTACTACGACAAGGATGTGTCGGGTACCTTTGCTACTTGGATTCGCCTGTGAAGGATGAACCTGAGGTTCTTGATATTCCTGTAGTTAGGGAGTTTTCGGATGTCTTTCTGGAAGAAATTCCTGGATTACCCCCGAACCGCGACGTAGAGTTTTCAATTGATCTCGAGCCTGGTACGATGCCGATTTCCAAATCACCGTACCGGATGGCTCCAGCTGAGATGCAAGAATTGAAGAATCAACTTGAAGATCTTCTTGACAAAGGTTATGTCAGGCCGAGTGCATCGTCGTGGGATGCCCCGGTTTTATTCGTCAAAAAGAAGGACGGATCGTTCCGACTTTGTATCGACTACCGAGAGTTGAACAAGGTGACGATCAAGAACAAGTATCCTTTGCCTAGGATTGATGACTTGTTGGACCAATTGCAGGGAGCAAAGTTTTTCTCCAAGATCGACCTGAGATCTGGATATCATCAACTCAGGATTCGTGAGCATGACATTCCTAGAACTGCGTTCAGGACCAGATATGGTCATTACGAGTTCGTAGTGATGCCTTTTGGGCTTACAAATGCTCCAGCTGTCTTTATGGACTTGTTGAACCGATGTTTTCACCAGTACTTGGATAAGTTTGTGATGGTCTTCATAGACGACATCCTGATCTATTCTCCGAATGAAGAAGTCCACGAGGAACATATGCGGATTGCCTTGTCAATCCTTAGACAACATCAGCTTTATGCTAAATTGTCCAAGTGTGAATTCTGGATAAAGGAAGTGGCTTTCTTAGGCCACGTGATCAATAAAAATGGGGTTATGGTTGATCCCCAAAAGATTGAAGCGGTGGCTAAGTGGACACAGCCCCAGAATGTAAAAGAGGTGCGCAGCTTTCTTGGACTTGCTGGGTATTATAGAAGGTTCGTAGAAGGATTTTCAAAGATCGCTCTACCTATGACCAATCTACTCCGCAAGGTCCACAAGAAGTTTGTCTGGAATGACAAGTGTGAGGCCAGTTTCCAAGAGTTGAAACGACGGTTGACCTCGGCACCCGTGTTAGCACTCCCAGAGGGGAATGACGATTATGTGGTCTATAGTGATGCTTCCAAGTGTGGTCTTGGTTGTGTTTTGATGCAAAGGGGCAGAGTCATTGCTTACGCATCTAGACAACTCAAGAATTACGAAGAAAACTATTCGACCCATGATCTTGAGTTAGCAGCGGTTGTCTTTGCGCTGAAGATTTGGAGGCATTACCTCTACTGTATAAGATGTCAAGTCTTCACCGACCACAAAAGTCTCAAGTATATATTTACTCAGAAGGAGTTAAATATGAGACAACGCCGCTGGCTAGAGTTGCTCAAGGACTACGACATGGAGTTGTTATATCATCTGGGCAAGGCTAATGTAGTAGCTGATGCACTAAGCCGGAAGACAACGCATGAGACTGTAGTTTCTCTACTTACTGCTCAGACCAAGCTAAACCAAGAGTCATGCGACATTGAAGTCTTGTATGACCAGCGTAGAGGGTACCTGAGTATGATGGAGATTCAGGCTACACTGCTGGATCAAATCAAAGAAAAGCAAGTCGATGGCATCATCTTGGTAAAGTTAAGCAGTGAAGTGATGGATGGGAAAGCTCCCAGTTTTGTGGTTCACGATGATGGATCACTTTGGTTTCAGGATCGGATCTGTGTGCCTGACACAGAAGGTCTTCGTCAGTTGGTGATGAGAGAAGCTCATTCATCTGCTTACTCTGTGCATCCTGGCTCTAGCAAGATGTACAAGGATCTCATGAAGAAGTTTTGGTGGCCAAACATGAAGTGGGACGTAGCAGACTTTGTGGCAAAGTGCTTAACTTGCCAGAAGGTCAAGATCGAACACCGCAGGCCAGGTGGTGAGATGCTACCTCTCCCCGTGCCAGAATGGAAATGGGAGGACATTTCCATGGACTTCGTCACTGGGCTACCCAAGACTCGAAGTCAGAGAGATGCTATATGGGTAATTGTGGATAGGCTTACGAAGAGTGCTCATTTCATAGCCATCAAGACCACATGGGAAACCCAGAAGCTAGCCGAAGTTTACCAGAAGGAGATTGTCCGCTTACATGGCATTCCTAAGACCATTGTATCGGAACGAGATGGCTGTTTCATGTCAAGATTCTGGAAGGAACTTCATAAGGCTATGGGAACCGAGTTGAGGTCCAGTACATCGTTTCATCCTCAGACAGATGGCCAGTCTGAAAGGACCATCCAGACTCTGGAGGATATGCTTAGAGCTTGTGTGCTCGATCGTCCGACTAGCTGGGAGGACAGCTTGAGTCTGATTGAGTTCACGTACAACAATAGCTGGCATGCTACAATCAAGATGGCTCCGTTTGAAGCTTTGTATGGTCGCAGATGCAGATCTCCGATTTGTTGGGACGATAATGCCGACAAAATTCTGCTTGGACCAGAGTTGGTCGAAAGGACGGCTTCAGACATTGCTTTGATCAGACAAAGAATGTTGACCGCTCAGAGTCGACAGAAGTCCTACGCAGATCGGAAGCGCAAGACTGTCGAGTTCGAGGTCGGTGACAAGGTTTTTGTCAAGGTATCGCCATCCAAAGGATTTTTCAGATTTGGTAAGCGTGGGAAGCTTAACCCTCACTACGTGGGACCATTCGAGATTCTGGATAAAGTAGGATCTCTAGCGTACCGCTTGGCGTTACCGCCATCGGCTCACCCGGTGCATAACGTGTTCCACGTATCGTTACTCAGAAAGTATGTACCAGATGAATCTCATGTGCTTAGTTACGAGGACGTCGAGATTCAAGCTAATGGTACTTATGAAGAGTTGCCCGTGCGCATTTTGGAGCGTCGGGAGAAGCATTTGCGCAACAAGGTCGTACCATTGGTACGAGTGCTGTGGTCCAAGTCAGGGACCGAAGAAGTTACTTGGGAGACGTGGGAAACCGAGTCAGATATGCTCAGGCGTTTTCCCGAGTTATTCTCGACCTAAGTTTCGGGGTCGAAACTTCTTGTAAGGGGGAGGAGATGTGATACCCCGTAATTTTGTAAGGTTATATTGGGAATTATGGAATTTTCCCGGGTACCCGATGTGTACGTCGGATTTAATACAGAGAGTTTGAGACATTCTGTAATGTGCTCTGTATCTGTGATATTTTTCTCAGTGAAATAATATACAGACAGCATGCCTTGGATTTTAAATTATCATTCGCATACGATAATTTTTATCCCGGTTTATCGTCAAGCTCGTTCAAAGCTGAATGGGCGGGAAAAGGGAGAAACGGCGACCGCCGTTCAGAAACGGCGACCGCCGTGGTTGGGCCCGAGAAGTCAGCGTGTCAGCTTCTAGCTGGCCGCGATAGGCCTAGCGACGGTGACAGCCGCATTTACGGCGACCGCCGCCTGCCCGCCGCAGGCAAAATCACGGCGACCGCCGTGATTGTCCAGTGGGCATTGCCCGTCGGTCGCCGACGTCGTTCGAGGCACACCATTGCATCGTTTGCCGCGTCTTAGGGTTTGCTGGGTACTCCTTGGGGTTTGCCTATATATAGAGGAGCTTGGGCATGGGTTTTGGGTCATCTACAACCCCGGATCGCTGCCAAAATTCTCCCTCAAAGTGAGTTGAGTTTCGTCGGTTTTCTTGTGCTCGCCGGAGGTGTTGTGGTGTGTTTCCAGAGTGCCTTTGTGAAGCTTTTGGTTAGCCTTGGAGGTTAGAAGCCAAAGCAAGTCGAGGGAGGCCGAACCGCTCGTGTTTTGGGGTGAGATTTCTCTCGTTTCAGTCGGCCGTGTTCTTCACGGCGACCGCCGCCAGTGCCCAGAATGCCTTCGTGGCTTTGGCTTGGTTGGTTGTCGTCGTGGCGTCTTTCCTTTCGTATTCTTTCGCCGTGTTTAGATTCGTACAGTTTATGTCGGATCTAACTGAGGGTTCCTTTTATGGGTCGACTCGAAGGTTGTTGTGCTGTCGGAACTATACCGTGTCGAGCCCGGAATCCAGTTGACGTCTTTAGACTATTCTGCGGAGTAAGGCAAGTGGCGGTTCGCTCTTGCTCATTCGTTCCATATTTACATTAATTATCAGTAGTTTATCTGAGTAATTAATTTGGAATGAATACTCTGTTTGTCTGGAAACGGTTTTGATAAACTGTTTTGAAAATCATATAATAGGTTGTATATCTGTTAGAACAACGCTATTATCTGTGATCGCCTTTCGGGCCTTTATGTGGATTTATTCGGTAACTGTTGTTGTGCTGTAACTGTTTAGTTAGCACTGTTAGATAGGAACGTTACTCGGACTCTGTCCAGTCGTTTCTTTATAATCTGGTATCGGGATGGCTCGTCCCCATCTGGTACTATTCTAAGATCATGATCAGTCTCTTACACATGTGTGTAGAGACAGGACACTTAGCTGGTGTCACAAACCTTTCGGTATACGTCACTCTCGACGAAACGTATACTAAGATGTGTCGTCCCATTGGTGGGGTACACATGTAAAAGTCTATAATGTGATGTGTGTTTTGAAACATAATCAGATAAGTGCTACCTTGACGCACATAATTAATGAACGCTCAGCGAGTAGGGCAGCTAGGTAATAGTGCCGCTAGGAAGACTCGTTTTGACTTGAATGTAGTACGTCTTCTTTCCGATCTGGATTCGCTGTAAGGCGGTGAGGTTGGTCGTTGACTGAAGCATCTCAGTCAGTTTTAAATCATTGTTGTATGATTCAGTAACATTCCAGATTTGTCATACTTCCTTAAAGACTCATTTCCGTTGGAGTCTTCTTTCGAGTCGATTTCTGTGAAGATTCAGTCTTCCAGAATCTTCTCTTGTGCATACCTCTTGTTCATTCCAGTAGGAGTATGGTGGTTGACAAGCGTACTCGATTATTATTCGAGGGACGAGGAGTCTAACCTAATACGTCTGCTTCGAACCATTTTGCTTTGTACCCTTGCTAGTCTATTCATTTAGACTAACCAACCGATATTTTCCTTGCATGGTTGGCTGGTGTCATCCGTCCGATTCGGCACATCAGATCGGAAGTAGTGAAGACTAGAACGATTATGGAGTCAACGGTGGTTTTCAAACGTTTTAGTTATTGCTTTTATCAGGTTGCAATCCTTTGGACAATAACTTTGATTGTAATGTACTTTCTTAGTCTTCCGCTGTATTTGATTTAAACTCTGTGTTGACCTATTCGGGATTGGGTTGTAATCCCGTAACGCTTGTTTCCTTGACAATGTTATGTTTTGGAATTGATTACGTTGATCATTATGCATCAATTGTATTTCATGTTTGTTTTTAACCGGTAAAGCCTGGGGTGATCTCGGTAAGGAACACTGGGATCACTGGCGGTAATATCTTTCCAAAAGGGTTAAGTTTTGGGGGTGTTACAAATTGCACTAAATCCAGTTTCAGCAATATTGAACTGTAACCAAAATCAACAATGAAAATTTGGACAAATTCAAGGTTCAAATCTAGAAAAAAAATCCAAAAGCCGTAAAATCGATGCCAAATATGTCAAATTCTCATCAAAACTCTAATTTTGTACGTTAAAAGGAAACGGCGATTTGTTGACTTAGAATGAAAAAGTTCTGAAGAGATTCAAGTACCTAGTGTGGATGATCTTGATGTTGGTGCAAGGAATTGCTCTTCAACTTCTGCAAGAATTGACAGCAAATTTCCAAAAATCCAGCATGACTTCAACTGGCTCATTCTCTTTCGTCTGGACTCGGAATTGGATGATTCCAACTCTCAGAGTTAGATCTGGAAGTCTAATTTTGTCCCTCAAAATTTGAGAGTTTTCTGAGTTGTGAATCAAATAATATGGCATTTTAACTGAGAGGTCGCTGAGATTTTCGGGAAGGAATCCACCGCTGCGAGAGGCAGTTCGAGAGGCAACGACAGCAGCAGAGAGGCTCCGATTCTACCCAGATCCATTGTGGGGTTGGTGACCATCGTCCATTGCTGTTGTGCGACCGCCAGATCCGAACCCAAGTCCACCGCAGGGCTGACGACTTCCCGTCCCCTGCTGCTGCTCACGACCACCATCCACTGATGTTGCTCGCGACCATCGTCCCTTGCTGCTGTTCGCGACCACCGGCGAGCCCGGAACTGGGTGTTGGAGGAGGTTGATTGGAAGCCTCATCGGGTTCATCTTCGAATGGAAAGAGAGAGATGAGTAACTGAGAGAGAGGGTACGGTTTTTCAAATAGGAAGGTGGAGATTTTGAGGGGTTTTGGTATCCCTAAAATCATGGGAGAATAAAAAATCTGGTGTGTGTGCAATTTAATATAAAAATTTACACTCTTTTAGTTTCAATCGGGACCATTGATTTGATTCTAATCTAAAGGTCATTATTTGTACTTCCGTTTTACCTTAGTAGGTTGTTTTACTAGATCTTAATTCTATACAGAGGCGGATCCGGGGGGGGTCATGGGGGGTCCAGTGATCCCCTTCCCCTGGATCAAGTCATATATTGAAAAAAAATTAAATTAAAAATATAGATATATTAATGTCTTTTACATGTTAACAAAAAGAGTTATTAGCCCAATTGGTTGTAGAACATGAGTTTAACCCAAAGGTTTGGGGTTCAAGTCCCCATCTCCCATCTTTTGTATTATTTTCTTTTTAGATAAATAACAATTTGTGTCATTTATTTTCTCTTTTATACAAATATTTGTATTTCCTATTTTTATCCATCATGATTATGAAATAAGTTAAAAATTTTGTAAGCTAATTGAATTAATCTTATTTAAAATTATCACAGTATATTTGATACTAACATATTTTAGGTAGTTCTCCTTACTATTTGTCCAAAAATATTTTCAAAACTGTAAATTAGTTAAAAATGTTTTTCAAAACATAATAATCCACCTAGTATATAAGATTTGTACAATTTTTTTTACAAATAGTAATGTGATTAATGCTAAACAATATTATATAATTTTTCATAGGCGATTTTGTGACCCCCCTTCGAAGAAATCCTAGATCCGCCACTGATTATATATATATATATATATATATAGGAAAAGGTGTAAGTGAGAACCATTAGTTAGAAGATAACTGAGAACGCACCAAAGGTGTTCCCGCGTTCGCGAGCGTGTTTGTTCGTAGTTTATCACAACATATAAGCGATGTTCACCACTTTACAACTAAAAAATAGAGTATTTGCTAGTGTTTCCATCCTTGTGTTTTTGTTTTCTAAACTCTCAAATCTTATAAAAAATGTTCATTTAATGTTCGTTGCATGTTTATATGACACACAATATTGGTAATCTTTAATATGAAATCAAATTTAAAGTAAGTAAAAAGTAGGTTTTTCTTGTATGTGTTTTGTGATGCACATGTTGGCATAGTGGTTCACATGTATGCCTAAACAAGTTATGCACATATAGACATGAAAGAAATGAACATATAGATATAGGTATAAAGAGTGATGAACATATATGAAAAAATGTGATAAACATGCATGTATAAAAATGTAATGAACATCTAGACATAATGTGATGAATATCTAAGCATAGAAGTGGTGAATATCTATGCACAAAAGTGATGAACATCTAAGACATGTTCACAACGAAAAGTGATGAACATAAAGAAGAAAAACAATGAACATACATGCATAAAAATGTAATGAACATCTAAGTAAAAGAATATAAAACATATGAGCATGAAAGTAATGAACATTAAATGGAAAAAATGATGACGTCAAAAACATGTTTAGACGAAAAGTATTTCATACCTCTCTTATATATTAATTTTTTATTTCAAAAAATACATTATAAATGAAAAAATATAAATACTTTTACCAGCCTAAGAAAATATGCTAAACGGAGGGATGTGCATTTGTCCCAAATTGCCACCAATTGCAAATGTTGGAGCGTTCACGTCATGTCAGACACTTATTCCTTCCTCAAGTTGCACGGTCTTACCAGATACATAACATAACTGTACCGTAAACATTATTACATCATACTCCATACAAGAACCTAAAACTTCCATATGATACTGGTTTTACCATACGCACTACATTTTTACTTGATATTTAGGTGATTAATCATTTTTATTTATCAAAAATACCCGGTTTTTACTGGATTCTCCTCGTGTGCCAACACAGATTACTATATGTTCTATGTAAATTTTAGAAACACGAAAAATAAACATGAGGATATTTCCAAGTTCCATCCCCACAAGTCCAAAACGAACAAAAAAGTACTGGAATTTTTGCTCACCTCACCTCAAATCAAATATATAAACGTTACAAACCATAATGAAATGGAAATTGATAATTGATAAAAGCCAATATCACCCACCACTTGCAGTCTGCCGTTTTGGTTTTATTAGTTTGCGTATTGCAGTCTTCAAAGCTGAAAAATATAAATAAAAATAAAATGAAAAGACAAAAGAAAAAACAAAAGCCTCACACTGCCCTTTGTGCTTTGCAGAGAGAATCACACAGTAAGAAAATGGTCACCACTCCCAACAACAAATTTCCATCAAAAAAAAAAAAACACCCCTCAAACCCAAATCTCCCATTCTCTCTCCAACTTTGCAGGCGTTCTTGATCTGATCCCTCTCTAACCCTATTCCCCTTCTCCACCCATCAAATTCAGATGGAGTCTTCCTCTTCAGCTCGCACCAGGAAGCTCCAGAAGCCCCGCCGCGCCGGCAATGGCGGCGGCGGCGGCGGGGGGAAGGCCTCATGGTGCTGCTCCTTCAACAGCCCTCCGAAAAGCCCCGAATCCCTGTCCGTATCCAAGACTCCTCACCTCCCTCGCAAATTCCCAAATTCGTCCGAAACCCTAGCCAAATCCCTAACCACCAACAGCAACAATTCGTTCCCAAACTCCCCCGCCAGCTCCAAATCCGGTCTCAGCATAGTCGGACGGATGGACCCGCGTCGGATCCTGTCCCCGGGTCGGGTCTCCCCCATCGACTCCGACCCCTGCGCCGACTCCTTCCGCGTCCTCAGCCCTGAACCGGCTCCCATAGGCAATGTGGGACCCGCCCCGGCTGCCCCCCACGCGCTCGACCCTCCTCAGAGGCTCAATTTGGGTCGAGTGACGGCCGGCGTCGAGGGAGCGTCCAGTCGCAGCGGCGGCGATGTCGGCGGCGCTGCCGGCGGAGGGAGGGCGTTTGACGTGAGGCTAAATTTGAAGGGGAAGAGAGGGGCGTGTTTGGCTCTGGAGTTGAGCTCGGACGTTCTGAGCCAAAACAGCCCGATTTTTGCGGGTTTGATCTCCGACCATTGTCGAAACAACTTGGGTGCTGCTGCTGGGGCTTCGGGGTTGCCGAATCTGTGCAGGATTGAGGTCCCTGACGTGGAGAATTTTGGGGTTTTTCGTGACACAATTGAGCTCATGTTTGAGGATGATATTACCAGACGCCTCTTGAAGGCCGGGCCTTATCGAGCCATCGACATACTTGAGGTTCTTAATCTTGACTTCGCCTTGTTCCAGAACTTGTTTTTTAAGTGCTCATGCTTGTACATTATGTGTGATTGATAATGTCAGTGGTGTGATTGAAATTTGTGGAACATACTGTTGTTGGGTGTTTGAGTGCTGAGCATATCAATATGTCTTTTGACTGAGAGGATTAGTGTACTTGCAATAATTATAGATCATTTGCAAGGACTGTATCGTTCAGGTACTTAAATTATGCCACTTGAAACATGTCTGCAAAATTGTTACATGATTGACTTCCTTAATGTATGCCTATTGCCTTTCTCATTAGAAAAAGTGCTTCTTGTATCATTATGTTAGGCCTGAATGTGTTTCTTTGAGAGTAGGTTCTGTATTCATTATGTTCCTTTATCCGAAAGTGCTATTCTTTCCTTTCTCTCGTATAATCATAGAGTGGAAGGGTGAAATGGGATTGTTTTGGCTGTTAAACATGAGTACTGTTCGAAGCCAAAATGCGACTCTTTTTGCCATGCCGATACCAGAGATTTTTTCTTGCTCTCATAACTTATCATCTGCAACCTTCAGGTATCGGCAAACATCAAGTTCAGTAGGGGTGTTTCGTCATGCTTGAAGTATCTCGAGGCTGTTCCATGGAGTGAGGAAGAAGAGGAGAAGCTCAAGAAAGTCTTTGCAAAGTTCAAATTTGATGACGACGGTTCTAAAGAGATCTTGGCCAGGCTCAATCTCTATGACTCAGCCACAAGTCAGCAGAATTTAGCTAGCGAGCTGGTCTGGTCCATCACTAGCTGTGCCAACTCCAAAGCAAGAAATGAGCTCAAGTCTATGGTGAAGGGCCTCCTGTGCAAAAGCTCTGTATACGACAAAGCTCAGCAAGACATCAGGAAGGAAGAACTCTATGACGTTTGCCGGTCTTGTTTAAGCTCTTTGACTGGCCTACTCGAGGAGGTTACTAGCACAGCATCCGATGACCAAGCAGGTAAGAAGAACTGCAAAGATAAGCCTTTGGTTGAGAGCATCTCATGGCAAGTGGACAACATCAATTGGTTATTGGAAATCCTACTCGACCGGCAAATGGCAGAAGATTTTGTGGACATGTGGGCAGATCAAGAGGAGCTGCACATGATGCATGGGAGCGCGTCTCCCATGATCAGGTATGAACTAAGCCGTGTATCAGCCGCGCTTTTCATTGCAATGGGAACGAGAAAGCTTCAGTGCTTGTCCAAATCAAGATCCAAGCTCTTTGAAACATGGTTCGACGTCATGCTGCTGGACTTCGGTTGGCTACAGAGGTGCAAGAAAGGATTGGATATGAAGGAGCTTGAGGAGGCCATGGGTCAGGCACTTCTCACACTGCCATTGAAGCAGCAGTACTCCTTGTTCATGAAATGGTTCAAACATTTCTCCAAGCATGGGAACGAGAGCCCGAACCT